>OY821779.1:41450835-42754835 GCA_963682175.1 Triglochin maritima
TCTCATGGACCTTCAGCTGTCTGGATGCGTACGCGATCACCCTCCCGTGCTGCATAAGCACACATCCTAAGCCAACACCTGAAGCATCGCTATAAATCACGAATCCACCCGTGCCACTCGGCAATGATAGAACTGGTGCTGTGGTCAACAGTCTCTTCAGCTCCTGAAAGCTGTCCTCGCACTTCCGCGACCATACAAAGGTGACTCCCTTCTGTGTCAGAGCTGTCAGTGGTGCTGCCAATCTCGAGAAGTCTTTGATGAAGCGACGGTAATAACCCGCCAGTCCAACAAAGCTCCTAATCTCCGTCACACTCGTAGGGGTCCTCCACTGTGTCACTGCCTCCACCTTCGCCGGATCCACTGATATCCCCTCTGCCGATACAATGTGTCCGAGGAATGCCACTCTGTCCAACCAAAACTCGCACTTTGAGAACTTAGCATATAACTGCTGAGCCCTCAAGATGCTGAGTACAATCCTCAGATGCTCTCTGTGTTGTTCCACATCTGGCGAATAGATCAAAATGTCATCCACGAAGACAATCACAAATATATCAATATACTGCCTGAATGTCCGGTGCATCAGATCCATGAATGCTGCCGGAGCATTCGTCGATCCAAATGGCATCACCAAGAACTCATAATGTCCATATCTCGTCCTGAAGGCTGTCTTCTTGATGTCCTCATCTCGGATCCTCAACTGGTGATATCCTGAACGCAGGTCAATCTTCGAGAAAACCTTCGCTGACTGCAGCTGGTCAAAGAGGTCCTCGATCCTAGGTAAGGGATACCTATTCTTCACCGTCACCTGGTTCAGCATCCTGTAGTCTATGCACATCCGCAAGGATCCGTCCTTCTTCTTCACAAACAAAACTGGTGCACCCCAAGGCGAGACACTCGGTCTGATAAATCCAGAGTCCATCAACTCCTGCAACTGCTTCTTCAACTCTGTCAACTCAGCAGGTGCCATCCGGTATGGAGCCTTCGACTGTGGTGTAGTGCCAGCTACCAACTCAATGCCGAACTCCAACTCCCGGTGTGGTGGTAAACCTGGAATCTCCGCTGGAAAAACATCAGCGAACTCCTGCACCACCTCAATGTCCTCTAGCCTCTGAGACTCTGCCTCCGTAACCACAAGTGTCGCCAGAAACGCTGCACATCCCTGCTGTAACAGTCTCTGAGCTCTCACAGCAGATACAATAATGCGACCCCCTCTGCTTCTGATCCCTCTAATCAGAATATCAGGCAAACCCTTCCTCGGGATCAAAATCTTCTTCTCACGGCACAAGACTCGAACATCATATTGGGACAGCCAATCCATCCCAAGAATGACATCAAAGTCCTCCATCGGTAGCAAGACCAGGTCTGCCGGAAACTCCTGATCTCCCGAAACAACCGTGGCGCCGAGGACAAATCTCCCCACAGTGCCCACCAAACCCAGGGGTGTGCTGACCTCCAAAGTGGCAGTCAACATCGCAAGGGTACAACCCAACACTCCCGCAAATCGCTCTGAGATGAACGAGTGTGTCGCGCCATAATCAAAGAGCACCCTAGCTACTGAACCTGCGACAAGAAGCTTACCTTCCACGACAGCACCTCCATCCCTAGCCTCCTCTGCCTGGATGGTGTAAACTCTGCCAGTGCGCTGCCCCTGCTGTGGCCTAACAGGTGGTCTACCTCCGCCTCCACCCCTGCCCGGTGCTGGTAAACCCAGTGGTCTGCTCGGTCCAGCTCCTCGGCTCGGACAGCTCCTAATAAAGTGACCCAGCTAGCCACAACCATGACATGCTCCGGGAGTGAAGCACGGCCCGGAGTGAAACCTCCCACAAGTACCACAAGGCTCAGGTCGTGGTACTGCAACTCCTGCTCTCTCGAATCGGGGCCTCTTGCCCGGATTCCCTCCAGTCTGACCTCCTGGCCTCCCAAAGAACCTACCCGATGGCCTCCTCTCATCCTGGTAGTTCTCTCTGTAGTCACGATCAAGAACAGTAGCACTCTTCACTGCATCGGCTAAAGTGCGTGGCATATGTGTCAGCACCTTCGTCCTCAACTGCTTCCGGAGCCCTCGGACGAACTTCCCTGCTCTCTGCTCCTGTGTGATATACATCTCGGGAAAGTAACGCTCTAGGGCGTTGAACTTCCCGATGTAGCCTGCCAAGGTCATGTCTCCCTGCTGAAGACTCAGAAACTCCTCCCTCTTCTCATCCTGGACATGCTGCGGACAATACTGCTCGTTGAACTCGCCAACGAACTCCTCCCAGGCTATATCATCTCTGTCCGCAAACACTACTGCAGATGTGGACCTCCACCAGTTGGACGCAGCACCGCCCAAAACATATGTAGCCAGGCCCACTCTCGCCTCTGGAGGACAACCAATCGCACTGAAGATCTTCTGCATCGTGAAGATCCACTCCTCCGCAGCCTCTGCGTCGTACTGCCCCAGAAAGGTAGGCGGATGCTGGCACATAAACCGGTCATGCATACCGCCTGTCCCCGTCTGCCCAGTCTGTGCCGTCTGCTGCTGTAGCATCTCCGTCAGACGTCCGACCGTATCGAACAACGTCCGACGCTCATCCTCCCAAGCCTCATCCCTCGCAGTCTCACTCTCACCACGAGTATGGGCAACGGCCTTCCCCCGTCTAGGAGGCATCTGCCAAGGAAAACAAGACAATATCAATATAATCTGTGCATGCATGATCCTCTAGACCTAACTCCTAACTCAAAGGTGATTTCTTTGGACAAGTACGCCGAGATCAACGCTCTGATACCAAATTGTAACGTACCCGAAAACAGCGGAAAATTTAAACAATAATAAAGACCGTCAACGGTCAACACATGGCACGTCACTGGAAAATAAACCAACATATATATATATAATATAAGATACAGACCCACGTGGAAGTCAAACTATATAAATTAGTCAACTGTGATTACAACAAAAGTGAATGTACATGTAATCACTACCTCAAACAAAAGAAGCTAATAAGAGGACACAGGATCTGATCCCGGGGGCACCGTCCTCAGTCACCACCTGACTCTAACCCTGATCGCTACCTGAAATGAAAACAAACAAACATGCCTGAGTTCCCTGCAGGAACCCCGTATACCAACCCTCCTAAAATATAAAAAGGAATTAAAGACAATGCAATGTTATGCACATGATCATCCGCCTCGGGCCCACAATAATGCCCTCACCGCCTCCGCGGCACTGAACCACTCCTGCCACTAGGGTCAAGTCAGTCCACCGCTGCCTCACAAGGGTCAGTCGACACCACTGCTCCCCAAAAAGTGCAGGAAGGAACCCCCGGTACACGCCGCACCCAAGGAGCGAGTCAGCCCGCCGAATACACAACTCGGGTCAGACGACAGCCACTGCTCCCCCAAGAGTCGCCAAGCGCACCCTGCCGGAACATCCTCGGCCTACCGCTAAACCCTCGCAAACTGCCCAAGGTTTACGGTACACATCCCTCACACCCCGCCCGGTAAGAGAGGAAAATGGTAGTACAATAATACGCCTTCGTCGAAGGTGAAATCCGTAGCTCTCAAAGCCGGTAATCAACCGTCGCCTCGGAGCTGGTAGTTGACCTGACATCGACGGCTCGCGTGTGGATAAATCCACCAACCTGCGGCAGATCGGTCAACCGCTAAAAGCACACCGGTCAACCGGTCCCCCACACAGTACACAGTACTGTACAAACAAGTCTACCGGTCGAACCACGCCAACCGAAATACCTACCAATTGGTCGAACAAAAGTCATCTAGCAGTCGACCGTTTGGAAGGTCTATGCTATACATTTTATATACATATATATCCTGTCGGTCGAACCAGGGTCCGTTCAACCGATAAGAATGCCTGCATGAATCCTGCCCACTGAATTCGGTCGACCGGAACTCTTCCGGTTAACCGGATCAACAAGCACTTCACTACAGGAAAACTGCACGCGGTCGGTCGACCGGATCCAGAGCGGTCGACCGTTTAGATGGTCAACGCTCGAACCGACCTTGCGCAGTTCGGTCGACCAAGACACACACTCGGTCGGCCGAAGGCCTGTCTAACCTATCTACTGGGTTCGGTCGACCGAAACAACACCGGTCGACCGGCTAATGTAACCCTTTATTTTCCCGCGAAATTTGGCATAAACGGTCGACCGTCACACAGACATCGTTCGACCGTTTTCGGGCAGTAAGTTAATATTTATAAATATCGGTCGACCGACCCATATACCGGTCGACCGAACAATACATCTTCCCACTGGACAGGCATCATTTAGACGCTGTTCGGTCGACCGAAACACTCAACGGTCGACCGAACCAGTCGTCTTCAACCTCCGTCCAGTAGGGTTTTCACCGGAGAAACGGTACCAACGCCGTCCTCTACACTCCCACACCTCTTGGGGAGTTAATATGAAGACTTGACATACCTTTTGGTCGATTGAAGAAGCCTCCCGAGCTCCCTTCAACACCTCTTCTCTTCTTCTTCCCTTCTTCTTCTTCTTCTTCTTCTTCTTCTTTACTTCTTCTCTCCTCCTTCTCTCTCACTCTCTGGTAAGGTTCAAGTGAAGAAAACGTCCAACCCTTATCTCTCCACAACATCTCCTTAAATAGACAATCCCACCTACACCTCATCCAATCACACTTAACCTAAAACCTAACCAACTATAACCCACCATCACTCTCCCCTCTCACACTCTAACACCTCCTGCTTCACTGTTCCCTGATTAGATTAGTGTTAATTAGGTTTAGGTTTAGTTAATTAAGGTGTTTTAGATTAGGTTATTACAACAACAGTTTGACTGATGTTTGCAAGTACATGGTCAGCTATTGGGATATAGTTTATTGGACCTAATTACAAATATTTTGCGATGACGACTACCAATAATCTCGTACACGGTACGATACACCTACTAAATCTTGCTCATAAATCCAAAATAGAGCATTTGAAATTGAAAATAATAATAATAATGGATCACTCTCACTCCCAACAATATAATCAATTTTTTTAATTGCTAGGAAACGAAGAGTCTGAGGTGTGGAAACCGAAGAGGCTGAGAGAATCTGCCAAATCGGAAGTCAAAACGACATTATAATTTATAATTTTATATGACATGTTATATATATATATATATATATATATATATATATATTCTAAACACCAAACCACCTTCTAAGACCACCCGAAGCTGGTGCTGTTCACCGCAATGGTGAGTCCGTATTTTTAAAACTTCCAGACGTTGTTTGAAAATAATTTACACATATTGTGTTTTTCTGTTTAGTCCAGAGTTTGTTTTCTTCTGTTTATTCTGGAATGTGGTTGGAATTATGTCATGTTATAGAGTAGATTGTGCAGTTGGTTTTTCTGACAGCAGGACATTTCATTTAGACAGTCTTGTGTATTCCTCAATGTTATCATAAATAATTTTTCTTTATTTTAACGGGTTATTTTTCTGACGTTTTAATTAAAATTTGTTTTTTTTACTACAAAACAAAATTTGCAATACAGTTTTTTTATGTTCTTGTATCGTTTACCTCATGTTAATCTCATCCTATGAGATACCTAAAGTATAGCTGAAAGATATAGTTATGTGATTAACTGAGCTAACTTTACTTGTTAAGTTTTTTTTTTTGTCTTGTTTGCTTTCGGTTCGAAACGTATGCAACAACGCTTCCACCATTCAAACGAGGCTTTGTTTTTAGATTCCGACCCGATATGATCGTTCTTGACGTTTGCCTGACGCTCTCTCTAGGATAAGATGATAATCAAGGGTGCAGCCACCGCTGATGAGCAAGAAATTACCAACCAGAAATCTACCAAAACTGCTATCAAGGATGATTTTTTCGATATGGGTGAATTCTTTATGCCCATGAACTTGGAATTGTTACGTCTTGCTACCGTTGAACCGTCGGTCTGTGTCTATTGTTTCAGAAAAACAATAGGAACTTACAATGATGCGTCCTTAATCAAACAGTTCATGGGAGGTTTGCTGCTTCTTGGATTCTCAGTCACAGATGAGTGCATCGCCAAAAAGGTATCCCATCGCTATTTTCCAGAATATTGGTGTTCAACGAGCCAATTGAACAGGCACCTGTTAAGTCTGACATTCCACTGTCTGTTAGTTGCTTGGCCAGTGCCTTCTAAAAATGATGCAGTTGATGCAGTTAGGAGTACTTTGGGGACTTCAAATATATGGGAAACAAACTGGTCAGGTTCCAATCTTGGTTCTGACCAAATTAAGCTTCTGAAGCAGTTGGTAAGTAAACATAGGAAGGAAGATGCTGTTAAAGCCGGGATAGATATGCTCAAGGTATTAGAGGCAAGATATTTGATTTGGAAGCGTTGAAGACGTTTTGGCAGTTTAAAAACTTGTTTCAAATTCTTACTGTTTCTATTTGGTTGATCAGGTGTTTTATGTTTTTTGGATTATGCTTTATGTTTTGTGGGTTGGTGAGACTGTCCTTTTTAGCAGATGTATTATGCTTGTTACTAGTTTTTATGGCATGAATATCTTCTTGCTTCGGTTGATTAAATTATTAACACATAATTTTAGAAAAATAGATTTACTGAATTATTACACAACTATTAATCTAAAGGAATTGAGGAAATCTAATATAAATTACAACCTCTGATAATGTAAAATCAACTCAAATCAGGTTCACTACATGCATTGGTAATGGTCTGAAGCAGCAGGATTTTATGTATTGCTCTACCGAAAACTATACAAATTTTATGTACTACCGCTAATCCGTGAAAAGCAGCGGCACCGAAGAGGTTCTTGGAATATTCAATGATTTCAATATACGTGAGAAAAAAGTTTATGATCATTTCCCTTATTTTGGAGTAGTGGACTAGTCAAGTAAGTCTCGAAGATTTACGAGGCAAAACATCCAACTAATCTCATTAGTTGATTCTAATCCGTGACTAAAAAGAGATGGATATGAAATTTCCCGAGAAGTTTATGGTGAAGTCCATAATTGAGAAGTTTCTCGGCTCTTACTAGGAGTTATCTCTTAAGCACACGGAATGATAATTGATGATGAATGACCTCATGGTTGTCATAACAAGGAGCGAAGGAGGAACATCGTGGTGAAGAGATCCTTTAAGCTAAATAATAAAGGAAAATCGCATCAACCAAAATTGTGTTCGAATTCACATGTCAATGTTTGACTACTGTGGAGGAGATCAACAGTGTTTATTTTTCTGTTGATCATCATGTCCTTTTACATTTATGAACCATATGAGTGGTTGTAGACACTAGGACTAATGTGTATGTATGTGTTGATAAGTCATGTTTGTCTCTTACCAAAATTGTTGTATCAAATGTTTGTCCTAATGTTCTTTGTGGTTCATGCTCGGTAGTTGAGGTTATGAATTGACTTTTAAGTGTAATAAAGTTGTAATAACTTATTATGGTATTGGGTTTTTTTACTTCATGTTGAACTAGTATTCGCTAATCGTAACGGTATTTGTGTGTATGATGAAACTTCTTCTCGTATTTATTCTATTGAATCTTGTGATGTATGATTTATGTAGACCATTATCTTTTAGACCTTTACAGTTAAGGACCAAACACCTATTCCTTAACACTTCCAAATGACGAATACATTAATAAAAGAACAAAATATTTGCACATCCAATTCATAATAATTGACATATAAAAGTAAAACTTTTAAAACACATTCCTTTCAGTATTCCCCATGAAACCTGGAGTTTCTCGACAAGTTTCACCTATGGGTGATCCCTCTACATCCGGTTCCATCCGATAACATGAGGAAATGATGACAAATGTATGGTATATCCATCCATTACCAACCTGAGTTTTCACAAACTCAAGTAGAAGTTGAACATAGAAGAAGAAAACAATCAAAGATTGCCAAGGACATGGGAAATGATTTTACCACATACCGAGGTGATCTTAATACTTTCAAGGGTGTTATGTTCTGAAGCACGACATTGGAAATATGCAATCAAGACCGAGATGGACTCCATTGCCTCTAATGGGACATGGGAGTTGGTGAATCTTCCTCTAGGTTGTTCAACAGTCGGTTGTAAATGGATTTTCAAGAAGAAATTGAAACGAGACGAGTCCATTGATTAGTTAAAGGAAGGAATAGATTATTTTGATACCTATTCTCAGTGTCTCGCATGACTACTATCCGAGTGCTTTTACCATTAACACCAACATATGATTTTACGATCCATTAAATGGACGTAAAAACTGTTTTTCTCCGTGGTGATATTCAAGAAGAAATTTTTGTGGATTAGCCTGAAGGATTTGTAGTTTCTATAAACGAAAATAAATTTTGTAAACTTGTTAAGTCACTTTATTCTCAAATCATAGGTAGTTTGATGTATCTTGCAAATTTTAAACAACCAAATATTTATTTCTCAGTAAGCAAGCTAAGTAGATACACAAGTTGTCTCAGTTGTACTCATTGGGAGGGTTTGCATGGAATACTAAGGTACTTGAATGATACTTTTACCTTGGGCTGCATTATGGGAAATTCTCAACTGTACTAGAAGGGTATAATGATGCAAGTTGGGTAGCCAAGAATTTCAGGAGTAACAAAGTTATAGGGCATGTTTTTACTTTGGGTGGATGTGCAATCTCCTGGAGGGTTACAAAACTGACAATATTGTCTCAATATACGTTTGATGCTGAACTTTTTGTGCTTTGGACACAAGTGGAATGAATGTTGAATGATTGAAAGTACTTTCTAAATTGTCAATGACGAGCAAACCAATTCTTGTAATATATTTACATTGTGATAGTATGACTACCATTTCAAAGTTGAGAAGTTCAAAGTATAATCAAAAGCAAAGATTCAAATCCAAATCAGACTGAAGCTTGTAAGGGAGTTGGTTTTGGAAAGGGTGATAACTGTTAATTTTGTTGGTAACAAAGAAAATATAACGGATCTTTTCAATAAAAGACTTGATTTAGCTTAAGTTCAGATATCCAAGTTGGGGATGAAACTGAGACTCATACTATGATTCATCTAAAACGACAACCCAACCAATCTGAGTGGAGATCCAACAAAGTTTGCTCAATATGGTAATAACAAGTTCTCGAGTGAGTTGAATGCAACAACTTGGTGATACATTCTAATTGTGTAATTTCCCAAAAGAATGTATATTCTGCTGAAGCTGCAAGTTTAGTAAGAGTATAGACTCTGAATGAGTTCGAGTTTGTAAGACAAGATATTAGCAATACAAATTCGGAGAATCTCTAATGCAACTGTTGTTGGCTTTTTGGCTAGTAATCGTTAATCCGTTTTGATGATTAACCTAGTAGATCCTACAACTGTGTGACTAAATGATCGGGGGGGGGGGGGGGGGGGGGGGGTGTCAATCCTTGAAATCATTCATAAAACAAGATACATATACATTCTTGCCTATAAATCCAAAATAGAGCATTTGAAATTGGAAAACAAATAATAATGGATCACTCCCAACAATATAATCATTGTTTTTAATGGATTTTTTCAAAATAATCACAAAAAAATAAAGTTAGAAGAATATCCAAATGAGAAACTTAATTGACAAACATTGCACCTAAAAAACGACATTGGTGATGCCGTTTTCATTTACTGAAAAAGACACCTATGATGTCTTTTTACCCTTAATGAAAACAACATCACCAATACCGTTTTTACCCATAATTGAAAACAACATCACCAATGTTGTTTTCATTTAGGTAAAAACGACACTAGTGGTGTCGTTTTAGCATAAGACAAAAAGATCCTAATAAAATCTCAACCTAATCAAATGTATATAATCACGTAAACGAATCAATATCCGGAATACAATAATAGGGTGTCGAAACAAAAAACGCCCTCTGCCACCCCCACGTTACTAATCAGACTCATAGACTCAACAAATACATCAACCAAGAGCTCAACTGGATCCATCCTTTTCATTTTAAGATTTTAGTAAAATTTTATTCTTATGGGATCAAAGCAACGGGTCAGTGTTTTTTTTGGTTTGCTTGATTTCAAGATACTGTTTCTATCTAAGGCATGTTGAACTCCAGCAACGAGTCGGTTGGGGGTCTCGCTCAGATGTATTTCTGGGCTTGATGATTTATTAGTAATTTTGTACCGATTTTGGGTTACTAATATATTTTTCGGGCCTCATGTGTTTTAAGCCCATGATTGCCATTAAGGTTCTTTAATTGTTGTATAAATGGAACTACACGCAATTACTAATAAATCCCCAGTACAACCCTTAGGCACAAACAACATCTCGTTTTTACCCATCTTGAAAATGACATTGGTGATGCCGTTTTCATTAAAGGAAAAAACGACATCATAGAGTATTGGTGTTCAGCGGCCCGATTGAACATGCACTTGTTAAGTCTGACTTTCCACTGTCTGTTAGCTGCTTGACCATGTCCAACTAAAATGAAGCAATTGATGCAAATAGGAGGTCTTTGGGGGTTTCAAATATGTGGGAATTTTTCTGGTCACATTCCAATTTAAGTTCTGACCAATTCAATCTTCTGAAGAATATGGCAAGTAAACATAGAAAGGAAGATGTTGTTAAAGCTGGAAAAGATATGCTCGAGGTGTTAAATTCAAGATATATATTTTTCAAGTCTTGAAGAACTGTTGGTAGCTAAAATCTTGTTCGGGGAATTCAAGCTGTAATGACCCTAACCCTAGCGTAGGAGCTAATGGTGTTTAGGTGGGGTTAATGGAGTTTTGCATGGGAGTTGGGGAAAGAGGATGGTGTGAAGGAGGCATGGGCTAGAGGTGTGGCTGAACAGAGGGAGCATGGTGTAGGTGCATGGTGTGGAGTGTTGGTGATGTGATGGGGGAGGTGGTGAAGAGGTGAAGCAAACGTCTCCTCTCCTTTTCTTATTTCTTCTTCCTTCTTCTTCAACTATTTTCTCTCTTCAAGCTTCCATCATTTCCTCTCTCTCTGATGCTTAAGCTCCAGTGGGGAAGGTACACGTGAGGCAATGACGTGGCAGGAAGAGGGTGTGAAGAGGAGGTGCGAGCTGTGCAGACCGAAGTTTGGTGGCAGAGCTCCGACAAACGTGGGTTGACCGCAAAAGAGGTGTGCCAAGTTTTTGCATTAGATGCCTTTGTTGCTCACCCACGTTGGGGTGGATTTGTGGTCGGTCACGGGAGGTCGGAGACCTCACCAGCGGCGAGAAACGACATAAAATTCTTGGCTGGTGCAAGGTTGCTGTCGACCAACGGTCGACCAGTGCCTTCGGGCGATCGACCGGTTTAGTGTTTTTGCACAACTTTAACCAACACCGGTCGAACGATGCCATGGGACGGTCGACCGGTTGTGCTTGTGTTGGTGGGTCGAAGGATTGTCTGGGAGTTTTGGTCGAACGAGACCCCTGACCCGTTAGACCGTTGCTTCGTGTTTCGCTTGGACCAGACGTTATCCATCCAACGGTCAATCGTTCCTGACCTTTGGTCCGACCGGAACTTAAGTGAACTTATTTGTATTGTACGTTGTTCGACCGATTGTAGTATCTTGTTCGATCGGTAGATGACCTAGACTGCTAGGATGCCCCTGGTAGTTTCCGGTCGACCGGGACTCCTGAGTCGGTCGACCAATTGGACTTTTATGATTTTGACCACGTTCGGTTGACTAGTTTTAGACTTTCATTCGATCGTTGAGAATCAAGTTTTGAGCACAGAGTTCGACCGTAGTAGGAGTTCGGTCGACCGATTCCTTTGGGGAAGTGGTCGACCGGTATACTTTTTCTGGTCGACCGTTTGGGGAACTGAATCCTGGTCCTAGTGAAGTGTCTACTCTTTCCACAAAAACCTGTGTCCTCGCTTAGAGCGTGAGCCGGGAGGTGACGGTGGGTACGTTGCTCGTGCCTGCCTAGGGACCACTGTGTGGAAGAGCGTGGATACTTGGGACGTGTCACCTCTGTATTATAGAGGGTGACGTAGTTTATGCTTGACTCTCACATTATAGTAGTAGACTTGAGAGGATCACAGATCTCATTGCTTTGAGCAGGCACACAACTATTGTTGGGTGAAGTTACTACCAGCCTGGATGGCTACGGAGGTCGCTGCCCTGCTTTTATAGTGGCAGAGTTGGTGTCTGCTCGTGAAGCTCAATGACCCCGTGGACTTCGGTTTAGATCTGTCGATTGCCTGACCCTCTGTATGGCGGATATGTTCGACTGGCCTGGTTAGGCAGTGATTGCACGAGCCCGTGCAGCCTGTGTGGCGGTAAGGAGGATTGCGCGTGACCTGTATGGTAGCGGCGATGGACTGCCGATGATGATTTTTGGCAGGTAGCTCGATTGGGCACCTATCGAGTGAGATATCGTGCCGTCTGTGTGGCGGAGGTGATGGACCGACCTGAGCGACAGCTCCGTCAGTGTGGTGGTGGACCACGATGTATTCAGATCTGATTCTACTTCAGCGAAAGTGCGAACACCTCCTCACCAATCCCTTTGGCTTGTGTATCCACGTGTGGGGATGTGTTGCGTACAGTCTGCTAGACCGTATGTGCCTACGGTAGGTCTCCACGGAGACCCGATGTTTGTGGACCGTGTGACCTATGTGACGTTGGTGATATTGTGGACCGTGCGACCTGTGTGGCAGCGATGATGTTGTGGACCATGTGGCATGTGTGACAGTGGTGACGATTGTATACCGTGTGGCCTGTATGGCAACTGGAACGATTGCGGGACGAAAGTCTGGTTTTACCTTTGGTGGGAATGTTGTTTTATTGTTTTGTATCATGTCATGCTATACTAGTATGATATGGCATATAAGTGTGTTTGTCATACGGGGTTTCCTTATGGAAACTCAGGCATTGTTGCATGTTTTATTTCAAGACCGCGGTAGGTTTCGACAGGTGGTGACCGAGGGAGATTGCACTTTGAGACAAGATCCTCGAGTATGCTTTAAGTCGTTATGACTACATGTTTCCTTACCTTTGTATTTTTCTGTTCCATGATGTAATTATACTTTTAAAAAAAAAATGTGATATGGTGCATCAGTGATATTTGGGTATTTTTACGAGTAATGTCCCCACTCTTAATGATATTTTAATCATTGTGTCCATTTGATTATAAAACTTTAAAATTTTCGTTGTTCGGGTTGTTACACAAGCTCTTTCTGTTTGGTTCATCAGGGTCTGGTTTTTTGGAATATGCAATATGTTGTGGAGGTAAATGTGACTGTCCCTCTTTTTATCAGATGTAGTATTATCATTTGATCTTCATCATGTTTGATGTTGGTTTATACGGCATGAATATCTTTTTGCTTTTGTTGATTCAGTTAGTAACACAATTAAATGTATAATATAAGCTAGATTTACTATTAACCTCCAAGAATTTTTGAAATTTATCATAAATACAACCTCTGACGATAATGGAAAATCGACTCAAATCAGGTTTCTAAAGGAGCGATAGTGTAAAAGCAGAACTAATCATAGGGTCCGTTTGGTTAGGCAGAAGTCATCTTCTCCAACCCCTCAGGATCTCAACTTCAATCGAATCTCCATCCAAACGGACACCCAGAAAAGAGATTCGCAGCTCCAAGCGCGGAGTCCAAGGTGGAAAATCGAAGCAGCCATGGGGGTGCTTCCTCTAGCTCTGATCACTGTTCAGGAAAAAATTTCTTGTTTCTTCCGATCCTGCCCTGGATCTTTTGAGGTGTTGATCTTTTGAGGTGGGGGCATTTCGGGTATTACAATCATGATGGGACATTTCTTCTCCGATTGTTCAGCTTTCAAGCCAAACATATCCTGAGGGGGGATGGGCAGCTCCTTCATCTTCTCGTGGGGGAGCTAGATTCTCTGAAGAAGTTGGGAGCTGGATTCACTAACCAAACATATCCATAATTTCCAAGTAGGAGATTCGTAACACTAACATTGTTAATAATTATATAAAAGGTTCCACGGGAAGAAAAAAATAGTAAAGTACCATCCAAAGGTCATAAATTATCTTTAGATATTTGAACTAATTATTAAGACGAGTGTAGTTACAAATTTTAATAAGGAAATACTTACGAATTACTTGCAAAACTAACATAATAGCTAATTATATGTCAAAGAAAAAGATGAATGAGAAAAATGTTTTTTATATGAAAGAAAAGGAGAATGAACTGTTTCTTCTTCTTTTGTGCGGTAAATTTGCGTCCACTCATGCAATGGACCATCAAAATATATAACTTCAATAATTGAGAATGTTCTGTGTAGAAAAATGCTGTTCAAAGTGATTAATACGGCAAAATAAATTAAATTTTCTTCCTCGTTAATAGAGTTGACGACGTCGATCAGTTTAGTAAACGAAAACCCATTTTCTTATAATAATGAATATACGACTCCTCTATGTCCATTGTCCAGTCATATTTGATTATACTCTGGTAGCATATCATAGAAGATTAAATCTTAATCTTTTCTCTCTATTTTTTTTTGAATCTGGTTAGCTTAAGCATTGCTGTTGTTGCAGTTACACTTTTGTTCCTACAATAATAGGACCATCAAGGGTTAATGAGTAATTTGAGTAGAGCAGTTATTTATCATAGATGGCAGTGATGATGTCAAGAATTATCACATTAACACATACCTAACATAAACACACAGTCCAACACAAACCATAGTAGGAATCCAATTGTCATATATGGTAGGGAGACGCAAGAGCCAACTTTGCAACAATCAAATTATTGGAAGGAAATTGATTGACAATAGAAATCCCCATTGGAAGTTCAAAATTGTAACCCCACAAAACCGAGGCCACAACAAACCATCATCATCGCGAAGAAATTCAAAAAATTGAGATCTTACATGACACGAATTTAAAATATGGTGCTGATAAAATTAAACTGAGATAAGTTGTTAAGTAAATACACAATTAAGAAAGGAGAATATGTATTTGCCCCCAACGAGATGATTAGTGTTTAAATATTGTAATTTGTAAACGAAAGTCTGGAGTGTGGAAGCCTCAGAGGAGGCAGCAAGGCAGGAGAGAGAGGTTGCCAACTTGGAAGTCCAAACGACTCCTAATTACAATTATTTTGTGATGAAGACTGCCAATAATCTCGTACACCTACTATATCATTCTTGCCCATAAATCCAAAATAGAGCAAATAATAATGGATCAACTTGATTCACTCCCAAGAATATAATCAGTGTTTTTAATTGTTAGGAAATGAAGAGTCTGTGGTGTAGAAACCGAAGAGGCTGAGAGAAAATCGGAAGTCAAAACGACGTTATAATTTATATCACATGTATAACACCCACACAAACAGTATATATAGCATGTAATATCTAAGTTATAAACACCAAACCCTCTAAGACAACCTGAAGATCTTGTGGTTCCTCTCAATGGTGAGTCCGTAATTTAAAAACTTCCAGACTTTTATCTCATCCCGTGAAAGATACTTTTAGGTTAGATGCTGAGCTAACTTTGCTTGTTTAGTTTGATTGTTTTTGTCTTGTTTTCTTTGATTGGAAACGTATGCAACGACGCTTAACTTTTAGTCTCTCCAATACTTCATTTAACATCATTCAAACGAACCTTTAGTTTTAAATTCCGACTCGACATGTTTTTTTTTTTACTCGAGATTGTTTGCTTGACGCTCTCTCTAGGATAAGATCATATCCAAGCTTTCAGCCACTGCTTCCGAAACTTCTGTCGACGATGATTTGGCCGATATTGGTGAATTCTTTATGCCCATCGATTCAGAATTGATACATCTTGTTACAGTCAACCCCGGTCTGTGTCTATTGTTTCAAGAAAACCATAGAAAGTAGCACTGATGCCTCCAGAATCAAACACTTCATGGGATCTCTGCTGCTTATTAGTTTCTCAGTGACTGATGACTACATCGTAAAAAAACTTAAATCCTACATCAGTTTGCCGTATTACGTTCAAGGGGACCGTTTGGACAGTTACCTGGTGAGTCTGACTCTCCATTGTGTGTTAGCTGCTTGGCCAGTGCCAGCTAAAAATGAAGCAGTTGAAGCAGTTAGGAGGAATTTAGGGGCTTCAAATATATGGGAAACTAACTGGTCAAGTTCAGTGTCCAAAGTAAGTTTTGACCGAGTTTTCCTTCTGGAGCAGATGGCAAGTAAACATAGCAAGGCAGATGCTGTTAAAGCTGGGAAAGATATGCTCGAGGCTATAAAGACAAGATTTTTGTCTTTGAAGCGTTGAAGACCTTTCGGCTGTTAAAATCTTGTTTCTGGAATTCAGGCTGTTCCTTTTTGGTTTCGGATTATGCATTATGTTTCGTGGGTTACTGAGACTACCTTTTTAGCATTTTTGATATTATGATTGGATCTTTAACATGTTTGTTATTGGCTTATATGGCATGAATATCTTCTTGCTTTTGTTGATTCAATTATTAACACAATTAAATTTAGAATGGAACCTAGTTTTCCTTCAACTATTAATCTGCAGGAATTTTGGAAATCTATTAAAAATTACAACCTCTGATAATGGAAAATCGACTCCAACCATATTCACTTAATGCATTTGGCAACTCCTGTCAACCTCTAAATGATCTTGTATTAGCAATTAGCGTATCGTTTATTAGTGTATAAGGTCATTTTGTAATCAAAACATAGAACTAAAATGTGCAACAAAACCGAAGCATTGTTAATGTAACGCTCTACAAATTTTCCAGAATTTAAATAGTTTCTCTGAACTAATTCATTAAGCTTTACTGTATTTCGTATTCCAATATCTTGCTGCAAACTGATTTGGGAAGTACTTCACAGTAGTACTCCTGGTCTGTGAGAAGCAGTCCCTGAAGAGGTCACAGCAAGCTTATTACATGCTGGAACTAGACGGAAACTACAGTCAGGAAAAATTGAAAAAAGGATAGGTAACTTACAAGTCTGAGTGTCTCCCTGAAGATACCTGTTATCAAGCATCACCGATAGCAAGGGACAAAAAGTCTGAGCTCGTCCTGATTCACATTCAGAATCAAACAAGGGGACCATGTCGGATTTGTTTGGCAACTTCTACGCAAATTGACATCGGGCAATTTGTTTTCACAGCATCAGGTGTGATATGTGACCTACTTGCAGCATATCCTTTCTGAAATCACATTAAATTATCCCTCAGCATGGTGATAACTTCAGCATCTATATTCTTATGTGGTGATAACTTCAGCATGGTTTTAAACTAGCAAACTTTCACGAAGACCCGAGCAAACGAGAAGATTAATAACCTAAAATATTGGTAACATCTATATTATCAAATTCTAAGGCCAGTTGATAGGTATTCTAAACTGGCATGAAATCAATTGAAAACTAAAAAATAAATTAAAATACAGAAAAAGAAAAATAGATGATAATTCTACTATATATATATATGGCTCTATGGTCGAGGTATAGTGTCATGCCTGGTAAGTGAACGTTAGGAAAAAAGAGAAAAGTTGATGGCAATCAGTTGTTCCTCCCTGAATAACATTATATTAAGATATACTAAAGTATTAAACCATAGTATGTACTCTGCATTAGACAAACTGAAAGAAATGGACAACTAACCTGTCTCAAGGTATTGATTATAGTACTGAGTGGAGGAGAATTCAGTTTTGCCCTACTAGCAATCTGAAATGTTTTAGACAAAAGCATGCTATAGGTTAAGAAAAAGACCACAGTTCGAATTAAGAGTAAAAGGAGGATTTAAATACATGAGTTAATTTGTGAAGAAAGAAATCAAATGGCTAAAAAGGTATGATATGCAACCTCATCTAGCTTGATATAACCAAACGGTAGCTGAGGATCACTTTCATCAATCATTCGCTGCATAAGTTTGTCTAGTGCAGTTCTTTCTTTTCCAGAGTGCAACCATCCCCATTCTTGAGCCAACTCAAACAATTCATTTAGATAAGTACCATTATGAAGAGGTCCAGTCCAAAGGGGACCCGATACTTTCAATGAATGAGATGCCTAAGGAGAGAACAAAGTAAATATACAAAATAAATATCAAGTAGTACATGTGCAGAATACTTGAAAGAGCAAAAGATTGATTCAGAATTTAGATGGAATTGACATGCTGCAGTCTATTTCTACTTGCCTCTCTACCACTGCATGGGCAGCAAAACCATCCAAGTTCACTAAAAGAGCCCGTGAGTCTCCACATCTCGTGCAGTATCCGATAAAACCATAGTTACTGGAGAAAACAGATACATTATGTCAAAGTTGTGTCGGTTCATCAGAAAAAGAGAATGAAACAGGTGGAAACTAATTAAAAGTCCCACCAAGACGTACCCATCTTGTTTAAGCTTCTCATGAGTTATGCGAAGCATCACCCAGAACACAGGTCCGTGATATGAATAATATGAGAAGAGAGGCTCTGCATGGAAGCCCAGAACAGCTGCCTCCCGTAATACCCCACCTATAAGCATTCACAAACCAACCTCATTCGAATAGGGCATAGGGCGAACGTATGCTCCATATGAAGCTAAAGAACTAAGAATGAAAAACAGTAATCACAACAATGGCACAAATACTCGCTTGCTCTAAAGATTGACGCTTTCAAGACCAATTCCAAACACACACTTGATAAAAAAACGAAGGAATTACTATTTTATAGGTAAAAATCAAAGGATTCTGACCATGTACTCTTGATCAAAACAAAGGATTTTCCTTTCATCAGTAAACGAAAGGATTCTTACAAACGTCTTATTCATCAGAACAAAGGTTTCTTTTTTATCAGTAAACTAAAACAGAGGATTCTTACACGTAACCGATATCGATCGAAACTTACCTATGTTGAGGGTTTTATTTATCTTTCCTCCATGAGAAACCAGTTAACAATCGGATATATATTTATATTAGAAAACTCATTAAATTGTTGACATCCCTAGAAAAAGAACCTCGAGGGAAGTGCACACACAAATAACCTAGAACTACCACATTATCATCAATCCTAAAATCCAAAACAGAAACACCGAAACCAACACTGATGCAATTAGAAATTAGAAATTGAGACGAGAACTTCTGTTTTATAATATATAAAAATGATAGCGGTTGACATGTGTATTACCAACTATTCTTTTTTTATGCATGCACATTTTAAATAAGTGCCATCATTTAATCTGTGGAACCACAGTAGAGGATCAAAACACCGTCACTCAACAAGTAATTGAATGGGGTATATGGATGCATCATTTGCAATTTACCAAATTTTCAAATGACAGGATTTACAATGTCGAATTTATAAATGAAACAAGTTCAGTTACTCTAATTTTGGTAAATTGTAATATTCAAATACTAGTAACTAGAAAGTGCATATAATAGTGTATCGTCACAGTTAACACTCATTCCTATGCAAATGGAGATAAAAATCATATGTAAACCAGGGAAGTTTATAATGATTAAATTTACGTACGATCACATTTGCAGTACCGAGATTCATTATCCAGCAATTTCAAATGATCAAAGCTAAGCTTAATTGCGAAAGCTATGTGCTATTCCCCAAAACCCACCTTTCTACTTGATATTTTCTTTCTACAACTTTAAGGTGAGATTGGTACCATGAAAGTCCAAAACCCCACTTCCATTACTTCCCCCCATTGTAGAGTGGAAGCAGGGGAACTCGATATAAGAACAAAATTTTAAGTCACGGAACTCCTTTTAGAACTCATGTTCCAAAGTTGTTAAAATTTCTCAAGCTACTGATCACCTTAGAAATCATTTCAAAACTACAATTGCTTACTAAAAGATTTCTTGGTTACCGATCACTCCTATTTAGATATGCGGCCACATATGCCCATGCGGATGTATAATGCGGTTCTAAAGTCGCATAAGCCAATGTAGCCGGACAATGCAATTCTAATGGTGGCAGTTCCAAATGCTCACTTAGCAAGTAAGCATATTGTCACGACCTTAGTCGTTTGTGAATCGTGTCTAGATAGTGTGACAATATGCTCACCACACATTGTTGCATATATTCCACCTGAACATTGCCTATACCTGTGCAATTTTCATTCATCAACGACACACTTTCGAGCTCCAAGTACAAAATCACAACATCCAAACATTACCCAAATTAATGTTGCCAATTCTAGCATCACTTCAAACCATTACAATATCCTCCATTTAATAGCATATCGATATCATTCATTATTCTTTTTCCTCCTAACAATCCATACTCAAAAGTCAAACCACGTAATGGAAGTAATAGATTTTCAATTGCAGAACCATTAAGAATTCCTGCAAACCAATTACCCAGAAGTCCAGACTTTCGGTGCGCAACTTTGGACTTTCGGCACACAAACTTAGTATTTTTTAATTTTATATACCATACTACCAAATCCATTTTATATCCCAACCTCTCAAACATATGAATGAGATTGTTGTAAATTTGTGATTCGATCTTTGGTTGACTATCTCAAGACAAAGGATGTCCCATCCGTGCTAGCACCGGTTGGTACCGACTTAGTATTTTCGAGTCAGAAATTGAATCTAAACCATCCAAAGTTCCAAACACAACAACAAAACCATAAAACACCAACCAAACCCTTAACTCATTGTTCCGGTCGGTGCCCACCAGACGAGAACCACCTTAATAATTAAGGTTGACCCTACCAATTAACTAAACAATCCAAACAGCAAAACCACATAAGCCCAAAACTTAAGGTATTTGGAAGGGTAAATTAATGTTAATGAAAGTTAAGGGTACTTACTGGATCTATAGGCTATAATTAAAATTAACATTCCAATTATCAAAACAATCCAAACACAAAACCAAACTGAAACGAAAACTCACTGCTCCGGGCGGTGCCCGCCGGACGAGAACCCATCTGTACAAGTAACATAAACCAACCCACCCTCCCTAACAACCTCCACCGCCGCCCTCAAAAACCTCCCATTCCCTCCAAACGAGTCCACATCCACCTAATCGAACCTCTCCCCCTTCCACTCCTCCATAACCCGTCTCGCATCCCAATGCGTCACCAGCCACTTCCCCTTCCCTGCCCTTCTCAGATTCTCCGTTACCACCCCTCTGAGCTCCTCGTTGGCCCAGACGAAGGCGGCATTGGAGTGGGAAAGGTAGCGGAGGGCGCGCACGCCGGAGCCGCACATGGCATCGAGGACAGTGG
Source organism: Triglochin maritima (assembly GCA_963682175.1). NCBI lineage: Eukaryota > Viridiplantae > Streptophyta > Magnoliopsida > Alismatales > Juncaginaceae > Triglochin > Triglochin maritima. The sequence goes on from OY821779.1 coordinate 41,471,881, forward strand.
TTGGGGTCGGGAGGAGGGCAGCGGAGAGGACGGCGAGGTCGCGAGAGAGGGAGCTCTCCCGGCGGAAGAAGGCAGAACCGGTGGAGAAGGTGAGGCCTCGCTCTGTGTGGAGTGGGTTAGGGTTTGGAGAGTGGAGAGGAGGAGAGACATGGCAGGAGGATAAGAAAGGAGACGATGACGACCAACTGTTTGTGTAAATGTGTAAGTAAGTTTTTTTTCTTCCTTTTAAAAAAAAACTGGGGACTCCCTCAACCGGTCTGGCTTCCATATCGATTTGTGAAATTGTGAGGTCGTGTGAAGTTACTATTTTAGTGGTGTTCGCTCAGTGAGTATTGTATCTTCGTGAAATCGTAAGCCATCCCTGTTAATATTTACTCTGTCAGCGGATGCACTAATATCCATATTTACTTCACAACATCACAAGTAATTAGTTTTGGATCCGAAAATAGTCTTACGGTCCTCGAGTGGATGTAATCTCAAATTTCAGACATCTACTAACACCCCTATCGGTTACAATTCTCACTTAGGGGTTGAGATGTGTTTTAAACAAGTACCATTTTAATTGAAGTAGGTATTGGCATACCTACGCGTAATCGTTTAATTAAACAGACTTAGACACGGATATCAATACGAATGTTATAAGACGAATGTTCAATCCTAGAACGGATATACCAATACCCATTTTCACTTCACAAGTTATTAGTTTTGGATCGGAATATGGTCTTGCGTATCTTAGATTCTCAAATAAAATGTATATTGACGCAAATATATTCCCAAATTTCGAACATCTATTCACAACCATATCCCTTGCAATGTCATTAATGTCTATCAAGGCACATTTGGGTATTGACTATTGAAGCCTTGAGGATTGTTATTGTACCATATTTTGCCACTGTATTTTGTTGTTATTGTATTTCAACAGTAAGGGTTGATGAACCAAGGCACTTTTGTCTTTATTTAATGCAAACTAACTTTCAAAAAATTATTGTTGAAGCTTTGATAGTGGAGATTCGTCCATAAATTTGAAGCGCAACCTAAGGGTTGTGCTCATCTGGTTCGAGCCAACCAAGACTCACTTGATTATTGCTAAGGTGCGCCCAATTGATTCATCATAAGAGAAATCGATCCATACAATCTACGAGTTCCTTGGAAATAATCGTATCAAGCAATTCTTTGGGTTGTTAGCCGGTCTGTGTTTGTAAAGCATTGCAACCGATTTGTTATTAGGGTATGGATCTACCAATAAGTGTAGACGGGTTATAAATATGCACGTAACCTTCTTAATTTCTCAAGCAATACGAAAAATCATAACTCTTAACCCTAGCCTTACAACCACTTTCGTCTTCCTGGATAGCCCCAATACCAACACAATTATACAAATAATATATAATTTAGCATTTGTTTTCGTGTATTACAAAACAAAAATTCATGAGAAATAATTGTCATCTTTTAAAATTCAAGGATACAAAGTAATATCAATGCATAATTCGGAGTACAAATTGTAATTAATCTTTTATTTTAAGAATGTTAATTTGTAAAACTTTTAGAAGAATTAGATTGTAAAATAGAACATATATCCAATTATGCTCCTCTACACCGTAATTTTTTTATTTAATAAAAAAAAATCTAAAATTCGAAATTTAGGAATTTTTTTTTTTTTCCAAAACTACGGATCGACCCGCGATCCGTGGAGGCACCGATCGCTGGTTACACCCGCGATCCGTTTTCCCGCCAAATTTTTTATTTTTTTTATTTTCTGTTTTTGTTTTGATTTTCTGTTTTTATTTTTTATTGTAATTATTTGTAATCTTTTTTAAATCTTTTTTTTTCTCAAAATAAGTTTTCTAATTTATATTATTTTTCTAAATTTTTTAAAATTATTTTTAATTTTTCCAATAATCGACCTCTAAATCACGTCGATAACCCGGCGTATTGAAATGTTAGGGTATTTTATACAATAAAAAAACAATTTTTTTTAGCCAGATTAATAAATTATTTACAACTGAATATTAAACAAACACTAAAACTAATTAAAATAAAAAAATTGGAAACGTTATTAAAAATTAGTAGGATGTACACACATTGTAAATATTTTTGGATGTCGATACAGCAAAAAATTAAAAACACAATTAAATTTTTTTAAAAAATAATAACAATTACAAAACATATTTTGAAAACAAATATAACAAAAAACATAGTTAAAACGATTTTAAAAAAATCAAAACATAAAACACTACGACTAAAATCCGTGACTTTTTTATTTTCATTTATTTTTTTTAATTTTATGTTTTGATATTTTAAAAAAAAATTAATCTGTTTTTTAATATATTTGTTTTTGAAAATAAGTCTTCTAATTCTTATTATTTTTTAAAATGTTTTTAAAAAATATTTTCCAGAATATACCTCCAAATCACGTGGATAACAGAGCAGGTTGAAAAATTCAATAATTTTTGTATAAAATAACATAATTTTTCACGTGGATCCCAATTGTTATTATTTTGATAACAAACAGAATAATTTTTTTTTGGCTGAAAATTTCCAACGATTAAGGGTGTGAACCGTGAGAATTTTTTTTTGTTTTTTGTTTTAGTTTTTTCTTTTTATTTTAATAATTTGTAATCTTTTTTAAAATCTTTTTTTTTTCAAAATATGTTTTTTAATTGATATTATTTATTCAAAAAATTTAATTTTGTTTTTAATTTTTTCAAGAATCGACCTCCAAATTACGTCGATACCCGACGTGTATTGAATTGTTAGAGTATTTTATACAATATAAAAACAAAATTTCTTAGTCAAAATAATAAATTATTTACAACTGAATATTAAACAAACTATAAAACTAATTAAAACCAAAAATTGGTAACGTTGTTAAAAATTCGTAGGGTGTACACACAATACAAACATTTTGGAGGTCGATACAGTAAAAAATTAAAACACCCTTAAAAAAATTTAAAAATTAATAACAATTATAAAACATATTTTGAAATATATATATATATATATAAAACATTGTTAGAATGATTTGTAAAAAAACAAAACATAAAATCAAAAACAATAAAAGAAAATAAAAAAAGTCACGGATTTTAGTCGTAGTGTTTTATGTTTTGATTTTTTTAAAATCATTTTAACTATGCTTTTTATTATATTTGTTTTCATAATATGTTTTGTAATTGTTATTATTTTTTTAAAAAATTTAATTGTGTTTTTAATTTTTTGCTCTATCGACCTCCAAAAATATTTACAATGTGTGTACACCCTACTAATTTTTGATAACGTTTCCAATTTTTTGATTTAATTAGTTTTAGTGTTTGTTTAATATTCAGTTATAAATAATTTATTAATCTGGCTAAAAAAATTGTTTTTTTATTGTATAAAATACCCTAACATTTCAATACGCCGGGTTATCGACGTAATTTGGATGTCGATTATTGGAAAAATTAAAAATAATTTTAAAAAAATTAGAAAAATAATATAAATTAGAAAACTTATTTTTAAAAAAAAAATTAAAAAAAGATTACAAATAATTATAATAAAAAATAAAAACAGAAAATCAAAAAAAAAATGGCGGGAAAACGGATCGCGGGTGTGACCCGCGATCCGTGTAGTTTTGGGAAAAAAAATTCTTAAATTTCGAATTTTAGATTTTTTTTTATTAAATAAAAAAATTACGGCCTCTACAAGCCCTACAAAATATGCACGCTACAAGCCCTACAAAATAGAACAGAAACTATTACCATCCAACCAACCAACCAACCAACCCATTTGTTAATTATTCGGGAATATTGCGATTGGGTACTTAAAGCTTCAAGTGTGATTAATTTCAATCTTTAATTATTTGAAACTTGTAAAAGTTTATCAAGTCGATCCGATTACTCATCGATTCATTAGGGACGATCGAAAAGTGGTGCGTAAGTATATATATATATATATATATGTATATATATATATGCAAGTGGACTAATGTAGAGTAAATTAATTTGTCCATCTTTGTTCTTTTATGTTATTTTCATATTTGGCTGGATTCATATAAATTCCAACACTTTGTGCTGCATGCATTTTCCTGGAAATTTAACCATTCGTATATCTTCTTCTCTTTTATTTAGCTATTTTTTCACATTTACTGAGGTTAACACTCATCATGAAATGACATCTACATTTGCATTTGCAATTCTAATCCTCCATATCTTCAATTGCTTTCATGACCATTCTCTAGACGTAGGGGTGACAATACAGGTTGACATATCGTGTTCGTTTCAATAATGTTAAAGAAACCGATTCGGTTTACATAAATCCGAACTCAACACGTTTATTATGTGGGTTAGATATTCACCAACCGATTCCTCACCTTACAACCTATACCCTACAAGATTGGAGAATATTTGGTCGAAGACCTTGAAGATGACGTCGTGGTTCTCGTCGGAGTTCAATGAAAGGTAGCAAATGAGCAACTCTGTCAACTCCTCCGGCGATTTCATCTTTTTCTCTACAACCATTTCGAGCATCGATTCGAGAAAATCTTGTTGTGGGTTTGAAGAAAGCTTCACTACGGCCTTGCTATCCGACCACATGACTGCCCTTTTGCCCCTTGTTTTCTTTGTTGCAAACCTTGGGGAGGTCGACCGATCCTTTACCCTGAAAATGGGTAGTCAAAATTCGACCCGACATGATAATTCTTGTGTTGATTTGACAATTATTTGATTCACAAACATACTCGGCCGGAAATGCAATTTTAAATTTGTTTTTGAACAAACTCAACTTGCCATGGAGAATAATTTCAATATGTTAGGTTAGCTTAATTGATTATCTAAGAATATCAGCAACCATATGTTGCAGACCTAAAACACTCTGGATGTGCAAGTCGTCTGCTTTACCACTCTACCGATTCTAATTAAAGTAGTTCCAATCTCTCAATTGGACTCAATAATGAACTACTTAATTTTTAACAAGCTTACCGAAAACCATAACTGGTGTTTGACTTAGGGCTGCAATTCTTCTCGAGGGAGTCATCCTTGGCCGAGTGTTTGGTGATAATCGGTCGGAGCTCAAGTTCCACCACAGGCCTGCGACGAACTCTGACAGATCTCCTTGATGGTTCTATGAAATTCTCCTCTGGTGGCTGACAATGGTTGGTTTTTGGTGTTGGTGTTGACTTCGGATTCGAATTCGGAGCTGGAGTAGTAGTATTGCTACTACTTCTACTTCCCTTAGTATTCATGAACTTTCTCAACCATGCATGTGAAAATATGTTGGATAACCCGAACCTAAAGATTTTGCCCATGAATGGAACCCAAATGTGTTGATCTACACGTATGATTTTGGATATATTTATTTCAATCATCAAGATGCAACTCCCATAGTTTTAATGTATGATTCTATATATCTATCTAGAGGGAAGAATAGAGATGAACCAACTTGGCCAAAAGCACAAGGACATTAAAGAAGAGGAAACATGCATGTGAAAATTATTTCCTCTCTACCTCATATAAGAGAGTACGTATATATAGAGAAGAGAAAGTGGTCGAGAGAGAATATGGTGGAAGGATAAGGGATGTGTTGATTGACTTGTAATAGAAATAGTTAGGCCGAAAGATCGAATTCTAGCTAGTAATAAACAATAGAAAAAAATAGAGAATTCTTACTCAAAAGACTATTAATATAAAATGCTCATAAAATTTGAAGACTCAATCGATTTTGAATACACAATTGAGATGAGACGTCTTCAAACATGTTCTATTGTCCACTGGTTGTTCATATACTAAGTCTCATTTCCAAAACAACATTACAATTTCTCTGATTTTTTTAAAATCTCATTGCATAATGCGAGTAATGTAAAATGACACTTGATATTGCGACTTTCAACCACAACATTCGGTTAACAGATTAAACTAACTCAGTTGGCCATCTCAAAGTAACTCAACCAAAAGGAGTAAGTTCGAATTCTAATTAAAGTTTCCCTTTCTATGCCCCCTTTTCACCGGCCATTCTTGTCAGAAACTTATCTCTATTTACATTTGCTTCGTTAATATATACACTTTTAACATTTGCAGCGTCAAATCAAAATTGAAACACGCAGACAAACGAATAAAAAGAAGCTGTTAATTAATCAACATATATATAAGCAGAATGAGTGTTACATTTGCCAAACAACCCAAGGCAGATATGACAAAGAGAACTCACATGCATAATATATGCATCCATACACATCCAAAAAAACAACAACTTCCCCAACAAATTTACAACCTTAATTAGTTGTGTATATAGAAGATACTGCTGGAAAATACGGTTACCACGTCGCCTTGATTACGTCAGATTTAGAGAATCTGACATGATATTAGGCACGCATATCACGTCAGCAACTACAAATTTGACGTGATGTCGGATAGTTTTACGCTCGACGTGAATGTTCGCATTATCACATCGGCCGTAATATGGTCGACGTGCACCGACTTGATTTTAGGTTTATCACGCCGGTGCACTGGAAACTGACGTGGTGTATATTGACCATCGTAGCAAAATATTTCTCAAGTATTTGTCTTATATTGAGCAAATGCATTTCGATTATCCACACTGGTGATTCTAGTTAACAGTTTCAGTGGACCGAATTGTGTTTGGTCTTCCAGTTAGTACATTACATATGTATAGGGGTTAACCACGTCGTTTTGTAGGTTAACCGACGTGGCAACATCTAAATATTTTTTGTAAATTGTAATGCGTTGTCATATATAATATTCAATCCAAATCGAACACAAACTAACATAATTATGAGCTATGCAAACTCCCATTTCTTTCCTTGTCCCCATCCTCCTAATCCGCTTCACCCTACCAATTGGTTTGTTCAAATAGACCAGCCTCGACCGATGACCCTACCCGACCAACCCCAACCATCTTTTAAATACAACACTTGCTCACGAAGGTGTGTCAATGCTTCCATTTGCAACGAAAGTTAATTACTTTTATTAAAAGGACTCATTTTAATTAGTTCCTAGAGAGTATATATCAATATCAAAGGTTTATTTGTTTGAAATTTATAATGAAATGATTTTTATGGACTCAAATGTTTTGTTTTGTTGATGTTGGATTGTTTATTGGTAGTTGAACTTTTAGAAGACTATGAATCAAAATTTATATCTATCTTTACATTAAAATTGTCCTCTTGATGTGTAATAATTTATGGATCGAAAATGAATTTTCGCTAGTAGATTAAGTAATGAGTACGAGATGGGGTTGATAATTTCTACAATTTGTCATGAAGAATGCAAATGTTAGAAATGAGAGAAAGGTATTATGTCCATGTAGAAGTTGTTTTTGTTCGATCGTTATGACCATAATTCTAATCAATATTAAGTTGATCTCTACTTGCTTAATCGAAGATGTATCAGAAACAAAAACAAACAAGTAAAGAAGAAAAACAAGCAAACCACAAGAACTCGGGGCGATTTTATAGAGGTTTGGTCACACGCCTACTTCATCTCTTGCAAGTTCCGCCTACATCTTCACTAACCACTCCCCGTTCCGGGCCGGGAGAGAACGCCTTTACAAAACAAGCCTTGCGAACACCCTTTTAAGCTTGGATTTTTCTTCTCACAATCTGAGAAGGATGCTTCAAGCTTTCACCAAAACCTTACTCTTTAACAAAAGTGGATTGAGTGGATCTAACACTCTTTAACTTGAGCACACTTTGAGTAGAATAGGGATTGATCAAAGGTGTGGAAGTTTTGGCTTGGAGAGTATAGGATTGTGGATTCATGAGTGTGAGAGTCTCTCTAATGTATTGAGCAAATAGAAGTGTGAGAGATGTTGAAATAAGTCTTGGTAACATCTATTTATAAACTCCTAAGGTGTTGTAGCCGTTGTGATTAATGTGGTAAGTGATTGTGTAAGAAACATAAAATAGAAAAGCACATGTCACTGTTCTAGACACAATCGGTCGACCGAATCGGGCGCACCGGTCGACCGTTTCCTTAAGAATAAGAAAACATTCAGACTAAAACTCGATTAGTCGAACCAGGTCGTTATAACTAAAGTTCACTCGGACTAAAATGTAGGATCGTGTGGGTTATGGGTTCACTAATCACTTTTTAATCTAATCACCTACTTGTTTAAGCAATCGATATGCGCAGCGGAAATTTAAAGCAAAACAAGCAAGTGTAGGAAATATGCAAACCACAAGAAGTCGGGTCGATTTTTATAGAGGTTCGGCACCCCACCCGGGTCCTAATCCTCTCTTGCAAGCTCCGCTCGGATCACCGAGCTCCGCCTACGACTTCACTAACCACTCCCCGTTCCGGGCCGGGAGAGAACGCCTTTACAACCGTCAAACTCGCGAACAACCCTCGCCGAGCTTGGAATCTTCTTCTCACAATCCGAGAAGGATGCTTCGGGCTTTCACCGGAGCCTTTACTCTTTTGACAACAAATGAGAACTTGAGTGGAGCAACACTCTCTAAATCTTGAGCACACTTGAGTAGGATTAAGAAATGATCACTAAGTGTGGAAGGTTTGTAGCTTTGAGTGTTTGAGATTCTCTCTAAAGTTTGGGACAAGTTTGTAGTGGGAGAGTTGTGTTAAAATGTGTTTTACAACTCTATTTATAAGCATTAGAGAGAATAGATCCGTTGGGACAAGATTTGGTTGGATATTGTGCAAAGAACACAAAGCAGAAAATCGGGCTGCAAATCTGTCCAGAAACGGTCGACCGAAAAGGTGCAACGGTCGACCGAGCGCTTGGGTTCGATAGGGATACGGTCGACCGAAATATGAATCGATCGACTGAATACTTAAGTCAATTAAGAAAACGGTCGACCGAACAGGGTTACCGGTCGACCGAATAAGCGTTTCGGTAGAGGGAAAATTGGATCGGTCGAACGAAATCTTATCGACCGATAGCAGGGAATTCTTGACAAGGTTAAACGGTCGACCGAACTTGGCACATGGTTCGACCGTTTGGTTAAGTATATGGAGGTGTATATAGTTTTAATACGAATACGACCGTTGGGCATATACGACAAGAATAACGGTCGGAACAGTAAGTTCAAACGGTCGACCGAAGGAGATGGTGTGGTCGACCGAAATTGGACAGGGAAACACAAACTGGATTACTTGATCATCCGGTCGACCGAACGGCCTGTATCGGTCGACCGAATGTGGGCAGACAGTTAGGGTTCAGGTTAGGTGTTTTCCGGTCAAAGTTTGGGTGATCTATTGAAGTCCAAATTATGTGAAATTTCGTGTGTGACTTCTATAGGGAACCTAGTGTGTGATTAAGTTGATTTTAGCTCAAGTATGCTCAATTACACTTTGTTCCTAAGACTCAAAAGAAATCAAGATTACATGTCTTCTATTTAGCTTTAATTACATGTCTTGACTTCATTTCCTTCTTTCTTGAGTCTTGATCACCTGTAGAGGTTAGCACAATACAGTATATATGCAATGCATAGTGTGTGCTACTCTAATTAAGATTAGGTTGATTAAATCATCAAAACATAAGATTAAGGCCAAAAATCCAACAATCTCCCCCTTTTTGATGATGACAACCGATATCTTAATACTTGAAATTTGTATATGTAACCTATGCATATAAATGCTCCCCCTATGGATGTGCATAGTTTTTGTTCAAATTTTATCAAGTTTTTCAAGTTACCCCCTTAATTCTCTCTCCCCCTTTGACATCCATCAAAAACATTGATAATTATATAAGTCAAAAGGATGTCATCGTAATGAAGTTGCTCCCCCTAAATTTTGCACTTCATTACTCTAATAAAAGATATAACATTTAAGCTCCCCCTATCAATAAGGCTAAATTGAAACAATGAGTATGATGAAATTTTAAGTTCAATTAAGTTTCTACTTAAGCCTTAATCTAACATCCATTTAAAAAAATGACATTTAAAATCAATGGATGTGATAAATGATTTGCAATGAATAGGGATAATGATTTTCAATGAATTGAATTATATGATATGTCAATTAAGCATATGAAGCTAGATTAGAGCTAATTTAACATGAATTGTATAGATAAGAATTTATACCAATGTTGAATTCGAATTTAGCTCCAATCTCATTTGGTGATGCAACCGGATTTGAATTTGACTCTTGAGCTCACCCGGTCACCACCAATCTCCTCCTCAAGTACCTACTAGTGTAGATTTTGGTACCCATTTTTGTTTGGGTCCATTCAATTTAGCTTTTGGCACCCAAATCCAAGTTGATTTAGGTACATCTACACTTACTTTCTTTTTCATGGCATAATTATGTTTAACAATTATTTGAACCGGAATGTTCTTTACATAATAGTTATTTTGTTTGCCATGAGTGAACTTATGCAATTTATGAGTTAACATTTCATTTTTAGCAATAAGTTCACTGTTGTTAGTCTTAAGAGATTCATTCAAGCAATTAAAATTTTGAATCATTGAAGCATGCTTTTTATTCATTTTATGCAAGTGAATCTCCAAGTTAACAACTTTATCGTTCATGCAATTCAAGTCATTTAGAATTTTCTTGCTTTCAAGATATGATTCATCTAGTTTCTTTAGCAAGTCAATTTTGTCATTATCAAGCATATGACTTTCAATTGCATTAGATGGTGTAGATTTATCATTTAAGCACTCATTCTTCAAGCATGCATTTTCTAAAGTAAGAGCATCAATTTTAGCAAGCAAATCAACTTTATCATCTAACATAGATGCATTTTGACATTTAAGCTCATCTATTTGCTTGTTTGCTAATTTATTTGATTCATGAAGCTCTTTACATTTTTCTACCATTTTCAGAAATGCATTTTGTAGTCTATGTGAATGTGATGATTTTCCACTTGAAGTACAACTTGAAGAGTGACTAGAAGATACCTCATCTTCACTTTCTCCATCGGATGAGCTTGACGATGATGAAGATGTTGAGTGAATCTCCATTTTCTTTGCTCGAGCTACATCCTTTGGAGTGGTTGCTCCTTTCTCCCCGGTTGATGAATCTTCTTCACCAAAATTCTTTTCTAATATTTTCCATATAGAGTGAGCACTATCACATGAGCAAACAAGATTAAAATGTTCATCTCCTAATGCACAAAATATGACATTCATAGCCTTAGCATTTAGGGATGCATTTTTCTCATCTTCTAAACTCCATTTACTAATATGATATCTAGGTGATTCATATGGAGTTTGAATCATAAACCACAAGTTTGCATTCATGGATTTAGTAAATGAAGACATTTTAAATTTCCATGAGCTAAAGTTATTTCCATCAAAATATGGTGGTTTACATGATTCACTAGGTGTGGATGCATTAAGAGCAATGTTAATTTATCGATTAAGAACAAAATTAACGAACAAGGCTCTGATACCAAATGTAGGATCGTGTGGGTTATGAGTTCACTAATCACTTTTTAATCTAATCACCTACTTGTTTAAGCAATCGATATGCGCAGCGGAAATTTAAAGCAAAACAAGCAAGTGTAGGAAATATGCAAACCACAAGAAGTCGGGTCGATTTTTATAGAGGTTCGGCACCCCACCCGGGTCCTAATCCTCTCTTGCAAGCTCCGCTCGGATCACCGAGCTCCGCCTACGACTTCACTAACCACTCCCCGTTCCGGGCCGGGAGAGAACGCCTTTACAACCGTCAAACTCGCGAACAACCCTCGCCGAGCTTGGAATCTTCTTCTCACAATCCGAGAAGGATGCTTCGGGCTTTCACCGGAGCCTTTACTCTTTTGACAACAAATGAGAACTTGAGTGGAGCAACACTCTCTAAATCTTGAGCACACTTGAGTAGGATTAAGAAATGATCACTAAGTGTGGAAGGTTTGTAGCTTTGAGTGTTTGGGATTCTCTCTAAAGTTTGGGACAAGTTTGTAGTGGGAGAGTTGTGTTAAAATGTGTTTTACAACTCTATTTATAAGCATTAGAGAGAATAGATCCGTTGGGACAAGATTTGGTTGGATATTGTGCAAAGAACACAAAGCAGAAAATCGGGCTGCAAATCTGTCCAGAAACGGTCGACCGAAAAGGTACAACGGTCGACCGAACGCTTGGGTTCGATAGGGATACGGTCGACCGAAATATGAATCGATCGACTGAACACTTAAGTCAATTAAGAAGGGTAGAATGTAATATCCTGAATTTTTTAGTTGAGGTAATAATCAAATATCTTAATGGACTAATTAAGATTGTTGGATGATTGTGTGGTTTTAGGAGAAGATGGAATCAATATCCGGAATACAATAATAGGGTGTCGAAATAAAAAACGCCCTCTGCCACCCCCACGTTACTAATCAGACTCATAGACTCAACAAATACATCAACCAAGAGCTCAACTGGATCCATCCTTTTCATTTTAAGATTTTAGTAAAATTTTATTCTTATGGGATCAAAGCAACGGGTCAGTGTTTTTTTTGGTTTGCTTGATTTCAAGATACTGTTTCTATCTAAGGCATGTTGAACTCCAGCAACGAGTCGGTTGGGGGTCTCGCTCAGATGTATTTCTGGGCTTGATGATTTATTAGTAATTTTGTACCGATTTTGGGTTACTAATATATTTTTCGGGCCTCATGTGTTTTAAGCCCATGATTGCCATTAAGGTTCTTTAATTGTTGTATAAATGGAACTACACGCAATTACTAATAAATCCCTAGTACAACCCTTAGGCACAAACAACATCTCGTTTTTACCCATCTTGAAAATGACATTGGTGATGCCGTTTTCATTAAAGGAAAAAACGACATCATAGAGTATTGGTGTTCAGCGGCCCGATTGAACATGCACTTGTTAAGTCTGACTTTCCACTGTCTGTTAGCTGCTTGACCATGTCCAGCTAAAATGAAGCAATTGATGCAAATAGGAGGTCTTTGGGGGTTTCAAATATGTGGGAATTTTTCTGGTCACATTCCAATTTAAGTTCTGACCAATTCAATCTTCTGAAGAATATGGCAAGTAAACATAGAAAGGAAGATGTTGTTAAAGCTGGAAAAGATATGCTCGAGGTGTTAAATTCAAGATATTTATTTTTCAAGTCTTGAAGAACTGTTGGTAGCTAAAATCTTGTTCGGGGAATTCAAGCTGTAATGACCCTAACCCTAGCTTAGGAGCTAATGGTGTTTAGGTGGGGTTAATGGAGTTTTGCATGGGAGTTGGGGAAAGAGGATGGTGTGAAGGAGGCATGGGCTAGAGGTGTGGCTGAACAGTGGGAGCATGGTGTAGGTGCATGGTGTGGAGTGTTGGTGATGTGATGGGGGAGGTGGTGAAGAGGTGAAGCAAACGTCTTCTCTCCTTTTCTTATTTCTTCTTCCTTCTTCTTCAACTCTTTTCTCTCTTCAAGCTTCCATCATTTCCTCTCTCTCTGATGCTTAAGCTCCAGTGGGGAAGGTACACGTGAGGCAATGACGTGGCAGGAAGAGGGTGTGAAGAGGAGTTGCGAGCTGTGCAGACCGAAGTTTGGTGGCAGAGCTCCGACAAACGTGGGTTGACCGCAAAAGAGGTGTGCCAAGTTTTTGCATTAGATGCCTTTGTTGCTCACCCACGTTGGGGTGGATTTGTGGTCGGTCACGGGAGGTCGGAGACCTCACCAGCGGCGAGAAACGACATAAAATTCTTGGCTGGTGCAAGGTTGCTGTCGACCAACGGTCGACCAGTGCCTTCGGGCGATCGACCGGTTTAGTGTTTTTGCACAACTTTAACCAACACCGGTCGAACGATGCCATGGGACGGTCGACCGGTTGTGCTTGTGTTGGTGGGTCGAAGGATTGTCTGGGAGTTTTGGTCGAACGAGACCCCTGACCCGTTAGACCGTTGCTTCGTGTTTCGCTTGGACCAGACGTTATCCATCCAACGGTCAATCGTTCCTGACCTTTGGTCCGACCGGAACTTAAGTGAACTTATTTGTATTGTACGTTGTTCGACCGATTGTAGTATCTTGTTCGATCGGTAGATGACCTAGACTGCTAGGATGCCCCTGGTAGTTTCCGGTCGACCAGGACCCCTGAGTCGGTCGACCAATTGGACTTTTATGATTTTGACCAGTCTTCGGATTTTGACCACGTTCGGTTGACTAGTTTTAGACTTTCATTCGATCGTTGAGAATCAAGTTTTGAGCACAGAGTTCGACCGTAGTAGGCGTTCGGTCGACCGATTCCTTTGGGGAAGTGGTCGACCGGTATACTTTTTCTGGTCGACCGTTTGGGGAACTGAATCCTGGTCCTAGTGAAGTGTCTACTCTTTCCACAAAAACCTGTGTCCTCGCTTAGAGTGTGAGCCGGGAGGTGACGGTGGGTACGTTGCTCGTGCCTGCCTAGGGACCACTGTGTGGAAGAGAGTGGATACTTGGGACGTGTCGCCTCTGTATTATAGAGGGTGACGTAGTTTATGCTTGACTCTCACATTATAGTAGTAGACTTGAGAGGATCACAGATCTCATTGCTTTGAGCAGGCACACAACTATTGTTGGGTGAAGTTACTACCAGCCTGGATGGCTACGGAGGTCGCTGCCCAGCTTTTATAGTGGCAGAGTTGGTGTCTGCTCGTGAAGCTCAATGACCCCGTGGACTTCGGTTTAGATCTGTCGATTGCCTGACCCTCTGTGTGGCGGATAGGTTCGACTGGCCTGGTTAGGCAGTGATTGCACGAGCCCGTGCAGCCTGTGTGGCGGTAAGGAGGATTGCGCGTGACCTGTATGGTAGCGGCGATGGACTGCCGATGATGATTTTTGGCAGGTAGCTCGATTGGGCACCTATCGAGTGAGATATCGTGCCGTCTGTGTGGCGGAGGTGATGGACCGACTTGAGCGACAGCTCCTTCGGTGTGGTGGTGGACCACGATGTATTCAGATCTGATTCTACTTCAGCGAAAGTGCGAACACCTCCTCACCAATCCCTTTGGCTTGTGTATCCACGTGTGGGGATGTGTTGCGTACAGTCTGCTAGACCGTATGTGCCTACGGTAGGTCTCCACGGAGACCCGATGTTTGTGGACCGTGTGACCTGTGTGACGTTGGTGATATTGTGGACCGTGCGACCTGTGTGGCAGCGATGATGTTGTGGACCATGTGGCATGTGTGACAGTGGTGACGATTGTATACCGTGCGGCATGTATGGCAACTGGAACGATTGCGGGACGAAAGTCTCGTTTTACCTTTGGTGGGAATGTTGTTTTATTGTTTTGTATCATGTCATGCTATACTAGTATGATATGGCATATAAGTGTGTTTGTCATACGGGGTTTCCTTATGGAAACTCAGGCATTGTTGCATGTTTTATTTCAAGACCGCGGTAGGTTTCGACAGGTGGTGACCGAGGGAGATTGCACTTTGAGACAAGATCCTCGAGTATGCTTTAAGTCGTTATGACTACATGTTTCCTTACCTTTGTATTTTTCTGTTCCATGATGTAATTATACTTTAAAAAAATAATATGTGAAATGGTGCATCAGTGATATTTGGGTATTTTTACGAGTAATGTCCCCACTCTGAATGATATTTTAATCATTGTGTCCATTTGATTATAAAACTTTAAAATTTTCGTTGTTCGGGTTGTTACACAAGCTCT
The DNA here is from genome assembly GCA_963682175.1 of Triglochin maritima. Lineage (NCBI taxonomy): Eukaryota > Viridiplantae > Streptophyta > Magnoliopsida > Alismatales > Juncaginaceae > Triglochin > Triglochin maritima. Next base: position 41,487,415 of record OY821779.1, read on the forward strand.
TTCTGTTTGGTTCATCACAAGCTCTTTCTCTTTAAAATTTTCGCTATTCGGGTTTTTTGGAATATGCAATATGTTGTGGAGGTAAATGTGATTGTCCCTCTTTTTATCAGATGTAGTATTATCATTTGATCTTCATCATGTTTGATGTTGGTTTATACGGCATGAATATCTTTTTGCTTTTGTTGATTCAGTTAGTAACACAATTAAATGTATAATATAAGCTAGATTTACTATTAACCTCCAAGAATTTTTGAAATTTATCATAAATACAACCTCTGACGATAATGGAAAATCGACTCAAATCAGGTTTCTAAAGGAGCGATAGTGTAAAAGCAGAACTAATCATAGGGTCCGTTTGGTTAGGCAGAAGTCATCTTCTCCAACCCCTCAGGATCTCAACTTCAATCGAATCTCCATCCAAACGGACACCCAGAAAAGAGATTCGCAGCTCCAAGCGCGGAGTCCAAGGTGGAAAATCGAAGCAGCCATGGGGGTGCTTCCTCTAGCTCTGATCACTGTTCAGGAAAAAATTTCTTGTTTCTTCCGATCCTGCCCTGGATCTTTTGAGGTGTTGATCTTTTGAGGTGGGGGCATTTCGGGTATTACAATCATGATGGGACATTTCTTCTCCGATTGTTCAGCTTTCAAGCCAAACATATCCTGAGGGGGGATGGGCAGCTCCTTCATCTTCTCGTGGGGGAGCTAGATTCTCTGAAGAAGTTGGGAGCTGGATTCACTAACCAAACATATCCATAATTTCCAAGTAGGAGATTCGTAACACTAACATTGTTAATAATTATATAAAAGGTTCCACAGGAAGAAAAAAATAGTAAAGTACCATCCAAAGGTCATAAATTATCTTTAGATATTTGAACTAATTATTAAGACGAGTGTAGTTACAAATTTTAATAAGGAAATACTTACGAATTACTTGCAAAACTAACATAATAGCTAATTATATGTCAAAGAAAAAGATGAATGAGAAAAATGTTTTTTATATGAAAGAAAAGGAGAATGAACTGTTTCTTCTTCTTTTGTGCGGTAAATTTGCGTCCACTCATGCAATGGACCATCAAAATATATAACTTCAATAATTGAGAATGTTCTGTGTAGAAAAATGCTGTTCAAAGTGATTAATACGGCAAAATAAATTAAATTTTCTTCCTCGTTAATAGAGTTGACGACGTCAATCAGTTTAGGAAACGAAAACCCATTTTCTTATAATAATGAATATACGACTCCTCTATGTCCATTGTCCAGTCATATTTGATTATACTCTGGTAGCATATCATAGAAGATTAAATCTTAATCTTTTCTCTCTATTTTTTTTTTGAATCTGGTTAGCTTAAGCATTGCTGTTGTTGCAGTTACACTTTTGTTCCTACAATAATAGGACCATCAAGGGTTAATGAGTAATTTGAGTAGAGCAGTTATTTATCATAGATGGCAGTGATGATGTCAAGAATTATCACATTAACACATACCTAACATAAACACACAGTCCAACACAAACCATAGTAGGAATCCAATTGTCATATATGGTAGGGAGACGCAAGAGCCAACTTTGCAACAATCAAATTATTGGAAGGAAATTGATTGACAATAGAAATCCCCATTGGAAGTTCAAAATTGTAACCCCACAAAACCGAGGCCACAACAAACCATCATCATCGCGAAGAAATTCAAAAAATTGAGATCTTACATGACACGAATTTAAAATATGGTGATGATAAAATTAAACTGAGATAAGTTGTTAAGTAAATACACAATTAAGAAAGGAGAATATGTATTTGCCCCCAACGAGATGATTAGTGTTTAAATATTGTAATTTGTAAACGAAAGTCTGGAGTGTGGAAGCCTCAGAGGAGGCAGCAAGGCAGGAGAGAGATGTTGCCAACTTGGAAGTCCAAACGACTCCTAATTACAATTATTTTGTGATGAAGACTGCCAATAATCTCGTACACCTACTATATCATTCTTGCCCATAAATCCAAAATAGAGCAAATAATAATGGATCAACTCGATTCACTCCCAAGAATATAATCAGTGTTTTTAATTGTTAGGAAATGAAGTCTGTGGTGTGGAAACCGAAGAGGCTGAGAGAAAATCGGAAGTCAAAACGACGTTATAATTTATATCACATGTATAACACCCACACAAACAGTATATATAGAATGTAATATCTAAGTTATAAACACCAAACCCTCTAAGACAACCTGAAGATCTTGTGGTTCCTCTCAATGGTGAGTCCGTATTTTAAAAACTTCCAGACTTTATTTTAAAAACTTCCAGACTTTTATCTCATCCCATGAAAGATACTTTTAAGTTAGATGCTGAGCTAACTTTGCTTGTTTAGTTTGTTTGTTTTTGTCTTGTTTTCTTTTGGTTGGAAACGTATGCAATGACGCTTAACTTTTAGTCTCTCCAATACTTCATTTAACATCATTCAAACGAACCTTTAGTTTTAAATTCCGACTCGACATGTTCTTTTTTTTACTCGAGATTGTTTGCTTGACGCTCTCTCTAGGATAAGATCATATCCAAGCTTTCAGCCACTGCTTCCGAAACTTCTGTCGACGATGATTTGGCCGATATTGGTGAATTCTTTATGCCCATCGATTCAGAATTGATACATCTTGTTACAGTCAACCCCGGTCTGTGTCTATTGTTTCAAGAAAACCATAGAAAGTAGCACTGATGCCTCCAGAATCAAACACTTCATGGGATCTCTGCTGCTTATTAGTTTCTCAGTGACTGATGACTACATCGTAAAAAAACTTAAATCCTACATCAGTTTGCCGTATTACGTTCAAGGGGACCGTTTGGACAGTTACCTGGTGAGTCTGACTCTCCATTGTGTGTTAGCTGCTTGGCCAGTGCCAGCTAAAAATGAAGCAGTTGAAGCAGTTAGGAGGAATTTAGGGGCTTCAAATATATGGGAAACTAACTGGTCAAGTTCAGTGTCCAAAGTAAGTTTTGACCGAGTTGTCCTTCTGGAGCAGATGGCAAGTAAACATAGCAAGGCAGATGCTGTTAAAGCTGGGAAAGATATGCTCGAGGCTATAAAGACAAGATTTTTGTCTTTGAAGCGTTGAAGACCTTTCGGCTGTTAAAATCTTGTTTCTGGAATTCAGGCTGTTCCTTTTTGGTTTCGGATTATGCATTATGTTTCGTGGGTTACTGAGACTACCTTTTTAGCATTTTTGATATTATGATTGGATCTTTAACATGTTTGTTATTGGCTTATATGGCATGAATATCTTCTTGCTTTTGTTGATTCAATTATTAACACAATTAAATTTAGAATGGAACCTAGTTTTCCTTCAACTATTAATCTGCAGGAATTTTGGAAATCTATTAAAAACTACAACCTCTGATAATGGAAAATCGACTCCAACCATATTCACTTATGCATTTGGCAATTCCTGTCAACCTCTAAATGATCTTGTATTAGCAATTAGCGTATCGTTTATTAGTGTATAAGGTCATTTTGTAATCAAAACATAGAACTAAAATGTGCAACAAAACCGAAGCATTGTTAATGTAACGCTCTACAAATTTTCCAGAATTTAAATAGTTTCTCTGAACTAATTCATTAAGCTTTACTGTATTTCGTATTCCAATATCTTGCTGCAAACTGATTTGGGAAGTACTTCACAGTAGTACTCCTGGTCTGTGAGAAGCAGTCCCTGAAGAGGTCACTGCAAGCTTATTACATGCTGGAACTAGACGGAATCTACAGTCCGGAAAAATTGAAAAAAGGATAGGTAACTTACAAGTCTGAGTGTCTCCCTTAAGATCATGATTCGCAAACCTGTTATCAAGCATCACCGATAGCAAGGGACAAAAAGTCTGAGCTCGTCCTGATTCACATTCAGAATCAAACAAGGGGACCATGTCGGATTTGTTTGGCAACTTCTACGCAAATTGACATCGGGCAATTTGTTTTCACAGCATCAGGTGTGATATGTGACCTACTTGCAGCATATCCTTTCTGAAATCACATTAAATTATCCCTCAGCATGGTGATAACTTCAGCATCTATATTCTTATGTGGTGATAACTTCAGCATGGTTTTAAACTAGCAAACTTTCACGAAGACCCGAGCAAACGAGAAGATTAATAACCTAAAATATTGGTAACATCTATATTATCAAATTCTAAGGCCAGTTGATAGGTATTCTAAACTGGCATGAAATCAATTGAAAACTAAAAAATAAATTAAAATACAGAAAAAGAAAAATAGATGATAATTCTACTATATATGGTCGAGGTATAGTGTCATGCCTGGTAAGTGAACGTTAGGAAAAAAGAGAAAAGTTGGTGGCAATCAGTTGTTCCTCCCTGAATAACATTATATTAAGATATACTAAAGTATTAAACCATAGTATGTACTCTGCATTAGACAAACTGAAAGAAATGGACAACTAACCTGTCTCAAGGTATTGATTATAGTACTGAGTGGAGGAGAATTCAGTTTTGCCCTACTAGCAATCTGAAATGTTTTAGACAAAAGCATGCTATAGGTTAAGAAAGAGACCACAGTTCGAATTAAGAGTAAAAGGAGGATTTAAATACATGAGTTAATTTGTGAAGAAAGAAATCAAATGGCTAAAAAGGTATGATATGCAACCTCATCTAGCTTGATATAACCAAACGGTAGCTGAGGATCACTTTCATCAATCATTCGCTGCATAAGTTTGTCTAGTGCAGTTCCTTCTTTTCCAGAGTGCAACCATCCCCATTCTTGAGCCAACTCAAACAATTCATTTAGATAAGTACCATTATGAAGAGGTCCAGTCCAAAGGGGACCCGATACTTTCAATGAATGAGATGCCTAAGGAGAGAACAAAGTAAATATACAAAATAAATATCAAGTAGTACATGTGCAGAATACTTGAAAGAGCAAAAGATTGATTCAGAATTTAGATGGAATTGACATGCTGCAGTCTATTTCTACTTGCCTCTCTACCACTGCATGGGCAGCAAAACCATCCAAGTTCACTAAAAGAGCCCGTGAGTCTCCACATCTCGTGCAGTATCCGATAAAACCATAGTTACTGGAGAAAACAGATACATTATGTCAAAGTTGTGTCGGTTCATCAGAAAAAGAGAATGAAACAGGTGGAAACTAATTAAAAGTCCCACCAAGACGTACCCATCTTGTTTAAGCTTCTCATGAGTTATGCGAAGCATCACCCAGAACACAGGTCCGTGATATGAATAATATGAGAAGAGAGGCTCTGCATGGAAGCCCAGAACAGCTGCCTCCCGTAATACCCCACCTATAAGCATTCACAAACCAACCTCATTCGAATAGCACCGGTTGGTACCGACTTAGTATTTTCGAGTCAGAAATTGAATCTAAACCATCCAAAGTTCCAAACACAACAACAAAACCATAAAACACCAACCAAACCCTTAACTCATTGTTCCGGTCGGTGCCCACCAGACGAGAACCACCTTAATAATTAAGGTTGACCCTACCAATTAACTAAACAATCCAAACAGCAAAACCACATAAGCCCAAAACTTAAGGTATTTGGAAGGGTAAATTAATGTTAATGAAAGTTAAGGGTACTTACTGGATCTATAGGCTATAATTAAAATTAACATTCCAATTATCAAAACAATCCAAACACAAAACCAAACTGAAACGAAAACTCACTGTTCCGGGCGGTGCCCGCCGGACGAGAACCCATCTGTACAAGTAACATAAACCAACCCACCCTCCCTAACAACCTCCACCGCCGCCCTCAAAAACCTCCCATTCCCTCCAAACGAGTCCACATCCACCTAATCGAACCTCTCCCCCTTCCACTCCTCCATAACCCGTCTCGCATCCCAATGCGTCACCACCCACTTCCCCTTCCCTGCCCTTCTCAGATTATCCGTTACCACCCCTCTGAGCTCCTCGTTGGCCCAGACGAAGGCGGCATTGGAGTGGGAAAGGTAGCGGAGGGCGCGCACGCCGGAGCCGCACATGGCATCGAGGACAGTGGTTGGGGTCGGGAGGAGGGCAGCGGAGAGGACGGCGAGGTCGCGAGAGAGGGAGCTCTCCCGGCGGAAGAAGGCAGAACCGGTGGAGAAGGTGAGGCCTCGCTCTGTGTGGAGTGGGTTAGGGTTTGGAGAGTGGAGAGGAGGAGAGACATGGCAGGAGGATAAGAAAGGAGACGATGACGATCAACTGTTTGTGTAAATGTGTAAGTAAGTTTTTTTTCTTCCTTTTAAAAAAAACTGGGGACTCCCTCAACCGGTCTGGCTTCCATATCGATTTGTGAAATTGTGAGGTCGTGTGAAGTTACTATTTTAGTGGTGTTCGCTAAGTAAGTATTGTATCTTCACTAATATCCTTATTATTTACTCGTGAAATCGTAAACCATCCCTGTTAATATTTACTCGTGAACGGATGCACTAATATCCTTATTTACTTCACAACATCTAAGTCGTCGGGTGGATGTAATCTCAAATTTCAGACATCTACTAACACCCCTATCGGTTACAATTCTCACTTAGGGGTTGAGATGTGTTTTAAACAAGTACCATTTTTATTGAAGTAGGTATTGGCATACCTACGCGTAATCGTTTAATTAAACAGACTTAGACACGGATATCAATACGAATGTTATAAGACGAATGTTCAATCCTAGAACGGATATACCAATACCCATTTTCACTTCACAAGTTATTAGTTTTGGATCGGAATATGGTCTTGCGTATCTTAGATTCTCAAATAAAATGTATATTGACGCAAATATATTCTCAAATTTCGAACATCTATTCACAACCATATCCCTTGCAATGTCATTAATGTCTATCAAGGCACATTTGGGTATTGACTATTGAAGCCTTGAGGATTGTTATTGTACCATATTTTGCCACTGTATTTTGTTGTTATTGTATTTCAACAGTAAGGGTTGATGAACCAAGGCACTTTTGTCTTTATTTAATGCAAACTAACTTTCAAAAAATTATTGTTGAAGCTTTGATAGTGGAGATTCGTCCATAAATTTGAAGCGCAACCTAAGGGTTGTGCTCATCTGGTTCGAGCCAACCAAGACTCACTTGATTATTGCTAAGGTGCGCCCAATTGATTCATCATAAGAGAAATCGATCCATACAATCTACGAGTTCCTTGGAAATAATCGTATCAAGCAATTCTTTGGGTTGTTAGCCGGTCTGTGTTTGTAAAGCATTGCAACCGATTTGTTATTAGGGTATGGATCTACCGATAAGTGTAGACGGGTGTATAAATATGTATGTAACCTTCTTAATTTCTCAAGCAATACGAAAAATCATAACTCTTAACCCTAGCCTTACAACCACTTTCGTCTTCCTGGATAGCCCCAATATCAACACAATTATACAAATAATATATAATTTAGCATTTGTTTTCGTGTATTACAAAACAAAAATTCATGAGAAATAATTGTCATCTTTTAAAATTCAAGGGTACAAAGTAATATCACTGCATAATTCGGAGTACAAATTGTAATTAATCTTTTATTTTAAGAATGTTAATTTGTAAAACTTTTAGAAGAATTAGATTGTAACATAGAACATATATCCAATTATGCTCCTCTACAAGCCCTACAAAATATGCACGCTACAAGCCCTACAAAATAGAACAGAAACTATTACCATCCAACCAACCAACCCATTTGTTAATTATTCGGGAATATTGCGATTGGGTACTTAAAGCTTCAAGTGTGATTAATTTCAATCTTTAATTATTTGAAACTTGTAAAAGTTTATCAAGTCGATCCGATTACTCATCGATTCATTAGGGACGATCGAAAAGTGGTGCGTAAGTATATATATATATATATATATATATATATATATATGCAAGTGGACTAATGTAGAGTAAATTAATTTGTCCATCTTTGTTCTTTTATGTTATTTTCATATTTGGCTGGATTCATATAAATTCCAACACTTTGTGCTGCATGCATTTTCCAGGAAATTTAACCATTCGTATATCTTCTTCTCTTTTATTTAGCTATTTTTTCACATTTACTGAGGTTAACACTCATCATGAAATGACATCTACATTTGCATTTGCAATTCTAATCCTCCATATCTTCAATTGCTTTCATGACCATTCTCTAGACGTAGGGGTGACAATACAGGTTGACATATCGTGTTCGTTTCAATAATGTTAAAGAAACCGATTCGGTTTACATAAATCCGAACTCAACACGTTTATTATGTGGGTTAGATATTCACCAACCGATTCCTCACCTTACAACCTATACCCTACAAGATTGGAGAATATTTGGTCGAAGACCTTGAAGATGACGTCGTGGTTCTCGTCGGAGTTCAATGAAAGGTAGCAAATGAGCAACTCTGTCAACTCCTCCGGCGATTTCATCTTTTTCTCTACAACCATTTCGAGCATCGATTCGAGAAAATCTTGTTGTGGGTTTGAAGAAAGCTTCACTACGGCCTTGCTATCCGACCACATGACTGCCCTTTTGCCCCTTGTTTTCTTTGTTGCAAGCCTTGGGGAGGTCGACCGATCCTTTACCCTGAAAATGGGTAGTCAAAACTCGACCCGACATGATAATTATTGTGTTGATTTGACAATTATTTGATTCACAAACATACTCGGCCGGAAATGCAATTTTAAATTTGTTTTTGAACAAACTCAACTTGCCATGGAGAATAATTTCAATATGTTAGGTTAGCTTAATTGATTATCTAAGAATATCAGCAACCATATGTTGCAGACCTAAAACTCTCTGGATGTGCAAGTCGTCTGCTTTACCACTCTACCGATTCTAATTAAAGTAGTTCCAATCTCTCAATTGGACTCAATAATGAACTACTTAATTTTTAACAAGCTTACCGAAAACCATAACTGGTGTTTGACTTAGGGCTGCAATTCTTCTCGAGGGAGTCATCCTTGGCCGAGTGTTTGGTGATAATCGGTCGGAGCTCAAGTTCCACCACAGGCCTGCGACGAACTCTGACAGATCTCCTTGATGGTTCTATGAAATTCTCCTCTGGTGGCTGACAATGGTTGGTTTTTGGTGTTGGTGTTGACTTCGGATTCGAATTCGGAGCTGGAGTAGTAGTATTGCTACTACTTCTACTTCCCTTAGTATTCATGAACTTTCTCAACCATGCATGTGAAAATATGTTGGATAACCCGAACCTAAAGATTTTGCCCATGAATGGAACCCAAATGTGTTGATCTACACGTATGATTTTGGATATATTTATTTCAATCATCAAGATGCAACTCCCATAGTTTTAATGTATGATTCTATATATCTATCTAGAGGGAAGAATAGAGATGAACCAACTTGGCCAAAAGCACAAGGACATTAAAGAAGAGGAAACATGCATGTGAAAATTATTTCCTCTCTACCTCATATAAGAGAGTACGTATATATAGAGAAGAGAAAGTGGTCGAGAGAGAATATGGTGGAAGGATAAGGGATGTGTTGATTGACTTGTAATAGAAATAGTTAGGCCGAAAGATCGAATTCTAGCTAGTAATAAACAATAGAAAAAAATAGAGAATTCTTACTCAAAAGACTATTAATATATAATGCTCATAAATTTTGAAGACTCAATCGATTTTGAATACACAATTGAGATGAGACGTCTTCAAACATGTTCTATTGTCCACTGGTTGTTCATATACTAAGTCTCATTTCCAAAACAACATTACAATTTCTCTGATTTTTTTAAAATCTCATTGCATAATGCGAGTAATGTAAAATGACACTTGATATTGCGACTTTCAACCACAACATCCGGTTAACAGATTAAGCTAACTCAGTTGGCCATCTTAAAGTAACTAAAACCAAAAGGTGTAAGTTCGAATTCTAATTAAAGTTTCCCTTTCTATGCCCCCTTTTCACCGGCCATTCTTGTCAGAAACTTATCTCTATTTACATTTGCTTCGTTAATATATACACTTTTAACATTTGCAGCGTCAAATCAAAATTGAAACACGCAGACAAACGAATAAAAAGAAGCTGTTAATTAATCAACATATATATAAGCAGAATGAGTGTTACATTTGCCAAACAACCCAAGGCAGATATGACAAAGAGAACTCACATGTAGGGGTGAGCAAAATTCGGTCCGGTCCGGGCACCCGGACCGAACCGAATTTTTCGGTCCGGACCGAACCGGACCGAATTTTTTCGGTCCGGTCTTCGGTCCACAACATTTTGGAAATTCGGTCTTCGGTCCGGACCGGACCGAAAATTTAAGGGGAAAATTCGGGTTTTGGACCGACCCGGACCGGACCGGACCGGACCGAACCTATTCGGTCCGGTCTTCGGTCCGGACTTCCCGAAAATTCGGGTTTCGGTCCGGTTCGGTCCGGTTCGGTCCGGTCCTGGACCGAAGCTCACCCCTACTCACATGCATAATATATGCATCCATACACATCCAAAAAAACAACTTCCACAACAAATTTACAACCTTAATTAGTTGTGTATATAGAAGATACTGCTGGAAAATATGGTTACCACGTCGCCTTGATTACGTCAGATTTAGAGAATCTGACATGATATTAGGCGTGCATATCAGGTCAGCAACTACAAATTTGACGTGATGTCGGATAGTTTTATGCTCGACGTGAATGTTCGCATTATCACATCGGCCGTAATATGGTCGACGTGCACCGACTTGATTTTAGGTTTATCACGCCGGTGCACTGGAAACTGACGTGGTGTATATTGACCATCGTAGCAAAATATTTCTCAAGTATTTGTCTTATATTGAGCAAATGCATTTCGATTATCCACACTGGTGATTCTAGTTAACAGTTTCAGTGGACCGAATTGTGTTTGGTCTTCCAGTTAGTACATTACATATGTATAGGGGTTAACCACGTCGTTTTGTAGGTTAACCGACGTGGCAACATCTAAATATTTTTTGTAAATTGTAATGCGTTGTCATATATAATATTCAATCCAAATCGAACACAAACTGACAAACCTAATTATGAGCTATGCAAACTCCCATTTCTTTCCTTATCCCCATCCTCCTAATCCGCTTCACCCTACCAATTGGTTTGTTCAAATAGACCAGCCTCGACCGATGACCCAACCCGACCAACCCCAACCATCTTTTAAATACAACACTTGCTCACGAAGGTGTGTCAATGCTTCCATTTGCAACGAAAGTTAATTACTTTTATTAAAAGGACTCATTTTAATTAGTTCCTAGAGAGTATATATCAATATCAAAGGTTTATTTGTTTGAAATTTATAATGAAATTATTTTTATGGACTCAAATGTTTTGTTTTGTTGATGTTGGATTGTTTATTGGTAGTTGAACTTTTAGAAGACTATGAATCAAAATTTATATCTATCTTTACATTAAAATTGTCCTCTTGATGTGTAAAAATTTATGGATCGAAAATGAATTTTCACTAGTAGATTAAGTAATGAGTACAAGATGGGGTTGATAATTTCTACAATTTGTCATGAAGAATGCAAATGTTAGAAATGAGAGAAAGGTATTATGTCCATGTAGAAGTTGTTTTTGTTCGATCGTTATGACCATAATTCTAATCAATTTTAAGTTGATCTCTACTTGCTTAATCGAAGATGTATCAGAAACAAAAACAAACAAGTAAAGAAGAAAAACAAGCAAACCACAAGAACTCGGGGCAATTTTATAGAGGTTTGGTCACACGCCTACTTCATCTCTTGCAAGTTCCGCCTACATCTTCACTAACCACTCCCCGTTCCGGGCCGGAAGAGAACGCCTTTACAAAATAAGCCTTGCGAACACCCTTTTAAGCTTGGATTTTTCTTCTCACAATCTGAGAAGGATGCTTCAAGCTTTCACCAAAACCTTACTCTTTAACAAAAGTGGATTGAGTGGATCTAACACTCTTTAACTTGAGCACACTTTGAGTAGAATATGGATTGATCAAAGGTGTGGAAGTTTTGGCTTGGAGAGTATAGGATTGGGGATTCGTGAGTGTGAGAGTCTCTCTAATGTATTGAGCAAATAGAAGTGTGAGAGATGTTGAAATAAGTCTTGGTAACATCTATTTATAAACTCCTAAGGTGTTGTAGCCGTTGTGATTAATGTGGTAAGTGATTGCGTAAGAAACATAAAATAGAAAAGCACATGTCACTGTTCTGGACACAATCGGTCGACCGAATCGGGCGCACCGGTCGACCGTTTCCTTAAGAATAAGAAAACATTCAGACTAAAACTCGATTAGTCGAACCAGGTCGGTTATAACTAAAGTTCACTCGGACTAAACAATCCGAACAAAAATGTTCGGCTTAATGTGGTTTAAGTGAACGATCGAACAAAAATAATGGACGATCGACCTTTCATGGGATTTTGCCAAGAGTAAATTGTAATCGATCGAACACAAGAGAAAGGTTTGTTCAATTGAAATTATCAGGAAGTTTTGGGCTCAAGACAAATTTGTTCGGTCTACCAGTTGCTTGGAAACGTTCGATCGAAAACTTACAAGCTCTTTGGGGAGACTGGGAAGTCTTCATCCGATCGACTACCAAAGAGGCATCGTTCGACCGGTGGGAAAAAATATTTTAGGGGTTTGTACAAACGACCGTTGGAGAATAAGACAAGTCTAATGGTCATTTGACATGTGTAAGCGGTCAAGCGGTACATCACTATTGGCTAACATATTTAGCTGATCCAATCAGTCGAACTGAGAACTCTTTCGGTCGATCAATTTTCTCAGTCAGTTTAGGTTATGGTTTAAGTGATTTTCCGATCTAATTTGAGTGACCTATTAGAGTCCAATTGATGTGAAATTTTGTGTGTGACTTCTATAAGGAACCTAGTGTGTATGTGAGTAAGTTTTAACTCTTGTATGCTCAAGTACACAAAGTTCCTAAGACTCAAAAGAAATATAAAATTACATGTCTTCAATAAGCTTGATTACATTTCTTGACTTCATTTCCTCATTTCTTGAATCATGATCACCTGTAGATATTAGCACAATACAATGTATGTTCCATGCATTATGTGTGTTACACTACATTTGATTGTGATTAAGATTAGGTTGATTAAATCATCAAAACACATATTAAGGCCTAAAAGGTAGAAATTTTAACATGTCCTTACGAGATGTAAAATAGATAAAACTAATTTATTCGAGAAAGGTTTTGATGAAGGATATACTCATTGGATATGACATGGTGAAAATGAAATAAGCACGAAAGAAGAAGGTGATCATGGTAACCCGATGGAATATATGATCCGAGATGTTGCCAGCAAGTATTGTGATAAACCCGATGTATTGGTAATCTACTGGTGACAATGAAATGCCTTCGTATCCGAGTTGCATCGAGTTCAGTAGGTTGTTTGCAGTTTTAAGGTTGTATGCCTTGAAAGCAGCAAACAGTTTGAGTAATGTCAGTTTCACTGCCCTACTGAAGTTATTGAAAGAGATTCTTTAGATAGCAACGAACTTCTGGATCGTACCTGCAAGGCTAAAAAGATATTGTCCTATGGGGATGCAATATAGGAAAATACATACATGTCCTAATGATTGTATATTCATATGAGTGACTCTGAAAACTTGCATTATTGTCTTGTTTGTAATGGCTCACGATTCAAACAAAAGAAAATGTGAGTGATGATGAGAACAGAAAACTACAAGCCCCCCTGCAAATGTGGTGGTATCTTTTCATAATTCCAATGTTGAAGTGTTTGTTTGCATATTCTGAGGACTCAAAGAACCTGACATGAGATGTAAATCGAGGGTCAACGAATGATTAGTTGCTTCGGCATCCTGTAGATTCTCCCTATGCAAGAAAATTGATTCTGACTTCCTTCTATTTGGTCAAGAATCTAGAAACCTGAGACTTGATATGTGTACTGATGGAATGAATATTTATGGTAGTTTGAGTATCCTTCACCATTTATGGCATGTTTTGCTTGTTATTTACAATCTCCTACCATGTTTAAGCATGAAACACAAATACATGATATTGTTGCTAATGCTTTCTGATCCAACCAGGAACTGACATCAATGTGTACTTAATTGAAACCTTTAATTGATGACCTATAATTGTGGGAAGATGGTGAGCAAGTGTGGGGTGCTCATCGACAACAGTCATTTACTATGTATACGATGATCTTCTGCACAATAAATGATTTTTTTGCATATAAAAATCTGTCAAGATATTCCATGAAATGCCACAAAGCATGTCTGTGTTGTGAAGATAATGCATGTTCCTTACAGCTAGTGCATGACAGTAAGACGGTGTATCTTAGTCATTGGAGATTCTTTCCTATAAATTCTATGTACTGTAGATTGAAGAATGCATTCAACAGAAAGCAGAAATATAACGAAGCACTCAAAGTAATCAGTGTTATACAAGTATATGAATGTGTGAAGAACATTAAATGTGAATTCGACAAACCTTACAACCGCGGAAATGGTAAGAGCAGTTGGAAAAAGAAATCCATTTTTTGGACTTATCTTACTGGCAAACTTTAGAAGTTAGACATTATATTGATCACATGCATGAAAGGAAAAAAATTGTGATAGTTTACTGGGATCTCTTCTCAACATATTAGATAAGACTAAAGATGGTTATAATGTCAGACTTGATTTAGTAGAGCTTGGTGTACAAGAAAAACTAGCACCAGAGGATAACGGAACCCATAGGGAAAAGAAGAGATCCCCTATAAAAAGAAAATACGGAAGAAAAGAAGGAAAGTGAAGAGAGGAGATGATGGAGTAGTCTCAAGAAGAGCGAGCTGGATGAGAAGAACGGAAAAAAAGATAGCACAAATATGTGAAGAGTCAATTACAGAAAAGAAGCTCAAATTCAATGGAAATCAAATTACAGTCAAACAAGACAAATTTTCTCCAACGAAGAGCCAATTAATAAATAAACCACGTGTAAATTTAAATGAAAACATCGACGCGGAAGTCATGGCAGGTTGGCCGATGCAGCTAAGACTGTGCTTCTAAATCTAACAACATCAAGAAAAGACATGAAATAATATGTCTGGTGCAAGTAAGTCAGTGAGGTGAGGCGAGTGGATCTAAAGGATCTAATATCCAAAAAATCATATCTACCAATGGAAGTACGTAAATTTCATTTTTTGAGTTTAGTTCTTTTTAAGCTCGGAAAATGTCAAGTTAATGTTACTAATTTTAATGGACAATTAATAGATGTGTTGCTAGATGTGTTGGAGCAAAAGCAGGAAATGAGATGATTTCCACGGAAGGTGATCACAATTCCAAGCACCGCCACTGTCGGTCGCCATCTTGTCCGGAGACCGTGATTGGGTTGCAACTATGGTAGATGTCATACTAAAATACTGAGACCCAACGGACATGGTGATTGTCCAACCACTGTTAAATTCATGACACTTTACACTGTTGTTCGTGGGCGGGAGTACGAAAAGATAAACCCAAGTAAACAACATTCCGCGGTTAGTTGGAGACGATAATAAAGATCGCAAAAAACAGTGGGTGCCCGTTAAAAGCAGTGTAGACTATGACCAAATTAATTCTCGAGATCCTACCTAGAAATATATTGGAACCTGACCTACAAAAGACAAACATGTTAACGCCAAACACCGAATAACAACGAATGTATGCCATGCACTGGGTAATCTCTACTAAATGGTGTGAGTTCAAATTCTAATTAAAGTTCCCCTTTCTATGCTCCCTTTTCACCATTCTTGTGAAAGTTCTCTTTTTTTACATGTGCTTCGTTAATATATATACAATTTTAAACATTTGTTGTAATATCCTGAATTTTTAGTTGAGGTAATAATCAAATATCTTAATGGACTAATTAAGATTATTGGATGATTGTGTGGTTTTAGGAGAAGATGGAATTTTGAGAAGAAAAAGATGGAGATTTTCAGGCAAGTACTGATTTGTTATTCTTCAGTTTCATGTCGTGTCTGTCTCTCTTGATATTCGTAGTTACATGCATGCTGATTTTTGATATTGAATTCATTGATATGCATATGATTGCATGGTGGTGTTTCGGTCGACATGTCCTGTGGCTGTGTGTATGTTTCTGGCTGAGCCACTTAGGAAAGAGCTGCCTAACGGACAGCGTGGAGCCACCCGAGAGAGGAAATGACTGTCTGTCGTTAGTGTGGAGCTACCAGGTGTGCGTCTGACTGATTGATAGATTTCAGAAGCACAGGATGTGGTCGAATCCGAATGGGGGTTCCAGATTGTTATGCATACATATTATTTGTGATGCATGTCTCTTGATTGTGCTCATTGACTGAACGTCATATTCTATGTTATTTTCTACATGATTATGATTCTGATTGATTGACGGTTGGAACTTGCGGGCTGTCGAGCTCATAATCGGTTGATTATATTTTTCAGATTATTATGGGCCTATCAGATGGATTTAAATATCAGAATGTGCAGCGGTCAGGATCGTGGATCGTATCTTAACGCACTGAGTTTGGACGGTTAAGCACATGTCCGGACTCGAGGCGTTACATTTGCAGCGTCAAATCAAAGTTGAAACACGCAGATAAACGGAAAAAAAGAAGCTGTTAATTAAGCAACACATATGTAAGCAGAAGGAATGTTACATTGGCCAAACAACCCCACAAGGCAGATATGACAAAGAAAGATCACATGCATGATGCATCCATACACATCCAAAAAGACTTCCACAACAAATTTACAACCTTAATTAGTTTTATGTGTAGAAGGTGGAAGATTCTTCTAAAACCACCACAGTAAACACCAGACAATCTTGGATTATCCTCCCAAGAATCCAACACAACCCGACATTATGTTAGTCCCATGCATGCACGTGAATGGGACAAGACAAGTCCATGCACACACGTCTATGGAGGCATGCATGTTTGGTGGTTACAGTTTGGCCGGTGTCAAATTTTCAAATCAAACGACACAATTTACATGTAATTAGTGTTCGCGTTCTGGTTTGACACAATCTATGTAGAAACTTCAAGTACTTACAGTTTTAGCTACAATGTTACAGGAATAAACTTAATTCGGAGAAGAAAATTAGTTCTGTATATGAAATTAATCTCATATTAAATCGTCAATCACCACTCTACCCTTATACGTACGTCTTCCCAACCAAAAACACCTCTTCCCAATCCAAAACGATAGACACACCCATCTCCAGCCAAAATACATCACTTCACCACCACCATTGTACCCCCTAAAATTTTGTAACCACCAGTCATGACGTCTCCTAAATGTTTTATAATCGTAGACCCCGTCAAATTTACCCACAACTTCCACCTTCCTCCCAAAATCACCACTACTGAAAATGCTCATCACCATTCCCAATCGAATCTCTATCAACCACCGACACACATTGTCGTCAACTGAAGCCAAACATCGACGCATGTTGTCGTCCACTAACGTGGCCTACCGCATCCATGTCAGCAGCAAGATGGACAAATGGATTTTAGACATCTTCGGTAACGCTCTCACCGGTGAGTTCAGTTTTATAAGTGTCCATTTGTGGGTTACTGTTGATTTTTGGGTGTTAATTTCTACAAGGATTTAGTGGGGTCCAGACCATGTGTTTAACGCCCCGAGCCCGGACAACTGCTCACCCGTCCGAACCCGGTGCGTTATGATACGATCCAGGATCCTGACCGCTGCGCAATCTGATATTTAAATCCATCTGATAGACCCATAATAATCTGAAAAATATAATCAACAAATTGTGAGCTCGACAGCTCGCAAGTACCAACCATCAATCAATCAGAATCATAATCACGTGGAAAATAATACAGAATATGACGTTCAGTCAATGAGCACAATCAAAAGACATGCATCACAAATAATATGCATGCATAACAATCTGGAACCCCCATTCGGATTCGACCACATCCTGTGCTTCTGAAATCTATCAATCAGTCAGACACACACCTGGTAGATCCACACTAACGACATACAGCTCTTTCCTCTCTCGGGTGGCTCCACGCTGTCCGTTAGGCAGCTCTTTCCTAAGTTGCTCTGCCAGAAACATACACACAGCCACAGGACATGTCAACCGAAACACCACCATGCAATCATATGCATATCCATAAAATCAATTTTAATGCTCAACATGCATGCAACTACGAATATCAAGAGAGACAGACATGATATGAAACTGAAGAATAACGAATCAGTACTTGCCTCAAAATCTCCATCTTTTTCTTCTCTATATTCTTTTCAAAATTTCATCTTCTCCTAAAACCACACAATCATCCAACAATCTTAATTAGTCCATTAAGATATTTGATTATTACCTCAACTAAAAAATTCAGGATATTACATTCTACCCATCTTAAAAGAAATTTCGTCCTCAAAATTTGATCTCAATACTGTCTCAATCCGAACAAATCAATACAAATTTTTCAACTCATTATTAAGCACTAGAGTGCCTGTGACGTTTCGGTCGAACTATATTTCAGTTCCGGTCGACCGAATACCACTTAGGCAAAATACTGAGATCCCTGTTATCGGTTGAACAGACTCTTGGTTCGACCGGTCGGATATATAAATATTATAAATATTGTATAGCGTAGACCATCCAAACGGTCGACCGCTAGATGACTTTTGTTCGACCGATTGGTCGGTAATTCGGTTGGCGTGGTTCGACCGATAGACTTGTTTGTACAGTACCGAGTACTGTGCGGAAGACCGGTCGACCGGTGTGCTTTTAGCGGTCGACCGATCTGCCGCAGGTTGGTGGATTTATCCACACGCGAGCCGTCGAGTTTAGGTCGACTACCGGCTCCGAGGCGACGGTCGATTACCGGCCTTGAGAGCGACGCATTTCACCTTCGACGAGGGCGTATTATTGTTGGCCTCTCATATCGAGCGGGGTGTGAGAGATGAGTGTCGTAAACCTTGGGCTGTTTGCTGGGGTTTGTCGGTAGGCCGAGGATGTTCCGGCAGGGTGCGCGTCTGGCGGCTCTTGGGGGAGTAGCGGCTGTCGTCTGGCCCGAGTTGTGCATTCGGCGGGCTGACTCACTCCTGGGGTGACGACGTAATGGCAGGGTTCCTTTCTGCGGCTCTTGGGGAGCAGTGGTGCCGACTGACCCTTGTGAGGCAGCGGTGGACTGACTTGACCCTTGTGGTGGCATGAGTGGTTCAGTACCGCGGAGGCGGAGAGGGGTATTATTGTGGGCCCGAGGTGGATGATCATGTGCATTGCATTGCATTGTCTTTAATTCCATTTTTGTATTTTAGGAGGTTTGGCATACGGGGTTCCTGCAGGGAACTCAGGCATGTTTCAATTGTTTGCATTTCAGGTAGCGAGCAGCATTAGAGTCGAGGTGGTGACCGAGGAGGGTGCCCCCGGGATCTGATCCTGTCTTCTTTTCGTATCTTTTGTTAAGGTAGTGATTACATGTATATTCATTTCTGGTGTAATCACAGTTGACTCATATGTATATTTTGACTTCCACGTGGATCTATATCTTTATATATATATACATTTCATCTTGTCGTCTCGTGACGTGCCCTGTGTTGACCGTTGACGGTCTTTATTATTGTTTAAATTTTTCACTGTTTTCGGATACGTTATGATGTGAATTCAAGATACCTCACTGTACTACCAATACTTCCTACGTTTGCTTTTGCTTCATTATTTTATCTACATTAATTTGCCTCTTTTAAATTTCCCTCCTATGCTTCATATTGGTTGTATTTTCATGCTTACCAAGTGTTTGGTATATTTCCATCATGCCTATCATACATGTCAATGTTGGCTTTCTCAACGACATATCAACTGTACGTGAATTCATAATTGACACTTAATTACTTGCAAAATCATAACAATTTGTTTAGTAAGTGTGGTTTGTTTTGCAATTAACATGTAGGTTGGTTCTATGTTCAAGTATATTTGTATATTTATGTTTTGTTTAGTCATTGGTACTATTTTTAAAACTAGAGGAATTTATAATGTCAACGTACCTTTGATTTAGTTTGAACTTTTGTCATGGTCAATGTCTTCTTGAGATGGCAAGTCTACGTGAAATTTAACCATCGATCTTAAGTTTGGTAACATCCTAGAAAAATCTTAAATTATACAATAATTCACATGTATAAAACCTTAAAGCAATTAAATATTTGTTGCCTTAACAATTTTGACGAACTCTTGGTATGTAATGACATGTTGCTAATAAATTTCCAAATATATACCGTTAATTGCACAGGTCTATGTTCTTAAATTGAAACCTTGAATTTTTAACCATCTACTTCCATTTCATGTTACAAATTCTAAATATTGTTAGTCTCAAATATTCCCTAACAACATAAATTTACTCATTCTTTATCAGCCTCTCTTCTTGATTTGATAACTTAAAATTTTCCAAACTTTGCAGGAAACATTTGAACTTGCATGTCGGCTTCCATCTCTTCGACTCTGCATATGTATTTTCACATAGTACCATGCATATGTATTTTCTATGGCCTTCAACTCTTCACTTGCTTTTTCATTGAAGTGTTAAACTTAAGGACTTTTCCATTTGGAATTTAGTGTTCGCAATTGCTCTATATGAAAAAGGGAATATGTATTTTTATCCAAAGCAATGGTAGTTAAAGGACATTAGTTCTTATGATGTTAATTTTCTGCAAACTGAAAACTACTACCAAGTTGATCATCTAATTAATACTTAATTCTGCAACAAAAATAAGTCTATGAGGTGGAATTCACAACATGATAATATTGATTACAGTTTATCTTGCCCAGGTTTAAGATTATATTAAGTAAAATAAACCTTAAGGGGACGCTTGAAAGTTATTGTTTGTGGAAATCTGAAATAATATGTCCATTTGTATGACTTCAACCAACAACAGATAAACAACCAATATCTGAAATCTTATATTACAAATGCTTTCATTGATTGTTGTGGATTACTTTGTGAAAATGCTAGACATTTTTTTTAAAATTCTTATTCTCCTGTGCTTGGCGGGGTTGGTTTTGTTCACTAACCTAATATATAATCTTGCAATTTCTAACCTAAAAATAGTCACCACACCGCAACTACCTATCCAACCAAGGTGAAATAAATTTTTCTTAAGTTTTTTTGCAAAAATATTTTTTTTACTTACAAGGAGATGAAACCTCTTCATTATTCTCCCATTCGGGAACGTAGAGACTTAAAGAGAGATACCCGAAGGCAAAACTGATTTCTAATCACGAGAACTTGAGAGATCATGTTTAACAGGTTTCCACTGAAGGTCAGATTGCGTATAGTATGTTAGTAGTATTATGTATTCGGCTAAAGGTCGTTGTTTGCGGACATCAAGTTTCTAAATTATATATATACAATAATTCTTCGGTGAAAATGAGGGCTACAACCATTTTAGCTGTGACACCAAATTTTTAGTTACTTCCGGTTAAATTTTTTCTATGAAATTTTTTAGGTGGTATATACCACATATATGAAACATTTGGTAAAAGTTTCAGATCAAATGAATCATCGTAGACCCTGATCCGATTACTTCGAAATTCAGTAAATTTCAGTTGTTCAAATATGATTATTTTAGATCAACGCTAAAATAACTTTGAATGACCTAAAATGTTAACATGTTATAGCTTAAGAGATAACAATACATGTGTTTAAATTTTATTTAAAAAAATTAACTTTAAAATGTGTTAATATATATTGGATATATTGATATATTATTTAGATATTCAATGTTATATCCATTTATTATGTTCACATACAAGCTTATAGGTGACAACCTGTGTATTGGGCCCAACTGGGCTGGAGTCCGGTAACATGTATTTATACTCTAAGCTAGAGATACTACTAGTGGAGATTCCAAAACTTGATCTTCCACAGTGTAATACTTCAAGCACCCTAAACCCAAAACATTTTACCTCCAAAAATTTTGAAGTATTAGAAACGGTGGTTAGATTTGGGCGTGTGAGTAGTCAACTTGAATATCTCGACGAGAGGAACACACCAGTGCCACCTTTGTGCCGATTCGACAGTCGGATCGTCGGAGATCTATGTTTTAAGTTTCGGGAGACGAAACTTTCAAGTGTTTGTCCGGACGATCAGGTGGATGTTTGAGCCTGAAACCACTTGGAACATGTTCTACTATTCGAGACAAACATTTTGAGTAGTAGATCGTGGCAAACATAGGTCGGACGTGAATGGTATCGCCGTTTGAAGTTCTTAGTCTATTTTCGATGAGTTTTCGAAAGTCACTTTTCCGATGAGCTTTTCGGGCATTTACGGCAAATTTACTGCGACATGCGCAACCTTTCCTGGGTTTGGGCACTCCGGACTCAAATCTGAGGTCGGATTTGTGAGATCTCTCTCTAGAAGGTGATTGGGTCAAAGATCTTGTCTCTATTGGACCCAATGTGCTTTATTTCCTTGCTTGTTGATGGCTAAAATTAGTTCATTTGATATAGTAATCCTAGTAACAAAAATTGGGATTCAAAGATGTTAATAGGAGATCCCTACAAAAATCTTCGTCTCTTTTTCATTGATATTCATCTACATTTTTGGTGCAAATTTCATAGTCACATAAAACCATGTAGAAAATATCACGTTCCTTCGTTCCGAATTGGACGTGAAGTGTCCTCCCATGAAACTCAGTGACATCAAAGGATTGCAACTTTACTATATCAAATGAACTAATTTTAGCCATCAATAAGCAAGGAAGGAATGCACATTAGGGTCGAGTAGAGACAAAATCTTCGACCCAATCACCTTCTGGAGAGGAGATCTCACCAATCTGACCTCAGATTTGAGTCCGAAGTGCCAAAAACCCAGGAAAGGTTGCTCATGCAGTAAATTTGCTGTAAAATGCCCGAAAAGCTCGTCGAAAAAGTAACCTTCGAAAACCCGTCGAAAATAGACTAAGAACTTCAAACGGCGATAGCATTCATGTCCGACCTATGTTTGCCACGATCTACTACTCAAAATGTTTGTCTCGAATAGTAGAACATGTTCCATGTGGTTTCAGGCTCAAACATCCATGGGATCTGTCAGATGTAGCCTTTGAATTTCATCTCCTAAAACTTAAAGCATAGATCTCCGACAATCCAACTGTCGGATCGACGAAAAGGTGGCACCGATGTGTTCCCCTCGTCGAGATCTTCGAGTGGACCACTCACGCGCCTAAATTCGACCACAATATCTAATACTTCAAGATTGTTTGTGGTAAAAGGTTTTGGGTTTAGGGTGCTTATTATTACACGGTGAGAGATCAAGTTTTAGAATCCCCACTAGTGTTATCTCTAATTTAGGACAAATCCTATAATATAAATACATGTTACCGGACTTCAGTCTAGTTGGCCCAATACGCATGTCACCAGTAAACTTGTATAATTGAATGTAACACTGAATATCTAAATAATATATATATATCCACACACGTGGTAAACTAATTTTTTATCTAACGTTTAACCAATTCGAGGACGTACCGGTGCATGTCACCAAATCACCATGACTTAATCGCAAACGAGAACTTGGGTAAACTACTAGAAGGTCAGTATCTCACGACCGACCTTACTAAGTTATTTTCGTTCAAATGCTTTTTCCTTTGTAGTTTGTATGATGTCTATATTTTTTTTGATAAAAGATTGATATTTGCTTGAATCAACAAAATACTTAAGGTTGATTAAAGGGGAAAAAGATTGTGTTGTCAATTTCCCTACATTAAACATGTATTTCGAGCCACATTGTTCCTCTTTGTTCTTTTGGATCACATATATGTTTGTGTCATCTCATTTATATAAAATTCATCTACTCTTCCCGTGCGTACAATTAATAGAGTGCCATCATAATCTACTGTACCGAAATGTTAACATTCGAATATTAAAATCTTACATTAATTTAGTAAAATCTACCGAAGCAGCATAAAGTAACGATAAATAGTCCTACAATTATAACATTATTGTATTCAAACAACAATCTTTCATTTCTTAATTAATTTTAGTAAAACGGGCGCACGGGTAGAATGCTAGTTATTATATTATATGAAAGCATTACTAGGAAGAACATCAATCTCACCTTGTCGCCTTCATCTTCAACCTATTTTGTATTAAGGTATGTCTTAAATCATTCTCCAACCTTATCTGTATGCACAATAGGTGTATTTAGAGAAAACATACTCAAACCCTAAAATACGACCTACCCATTGCTTGTATATTGCAATTTCTTCATCGTTAATCCTCGTCTGTTGACCTTGACACTCTACTGATCGAGGTATTTCCCACTACCATAAAATAATAGATCTCCCAGCTGGTATATATGCACCTAATTAAATCGGTTGAGTGTACCAAATTTTCCTTCACCAAGAGATTGGTCTAGTCTTTAGTTTATGCGTTGATCAACTACTACATTATTTAATATAAAAAATAGTAATCGATCAATACATTAATTAAAAATCATACCTTGAGGCGATCGACGGATGTTGTGATCCATGACCATTATGTGTTATTATTCTTCAAGCTCATCTTTTCATAGTCTTAATCTTTATACTTGCTAGTTAATATTATACAAAATTAGGACACAAATTAAAAAGTAATACGTATTCGCGTTGAACGAACAAAATGAAATTCCGTGCATGAAAGAATTTATAAGATAATGATAATTTTTATTTGAGCATTTGTTATTTTAATTAAAGTAATAATTCTTTCAAAAATATTGATTTTTCCTCGCATGGAAATAAATTTCGAACTTGGCTCAAAGGGTTTGGACGTTTGGTACCAAAACGGTCAGCGGTTGCTGAATGCAACTACAACTAGACTATTGTTTATTTTGGTACAAAATGCCAACCATATTGATGGCACATCAAAACTCAGACCAAAATATAATATCCAAAATGAATCTAAGCTAGGTACCATGTGGATCAAATAATTGGCATGTGTAGTTGATGATGGCCAATAATCACCAACCATTAGGTTTACACATGGACATATCTCACATACATGACACTGGATGGTGATATGTGATGATTAGTGTAGGTGATAGATTCATTAGACATCGTTTCACAAAAAGATTGCATATATGTCTTGTCCATGTTTCATGTTTGGGGGTCTTAGATATGTCCTGTTATAATAAATCAAATTTAGAGTTTAGGATTTATGGGGCGTATAGTCTAGTGTTAGATTTTCAAGATCCAAAGATACAAAATTATGGATTAGATAAACAACAATCACCAAATAAGAACATACGAATTTACTCAGGTTCACCCAACGTGGGTTACGTCCTACTTTTTCTTCTTCATTTCTTGTATATTATATAATTGTCCATACAAGAGCAATTTATACAGCAATTAGAAACCCTAATTGCAATCATGGGCTTAAAACACATTATGCCCAAAACACATTAGTAACCCAAAAAATCAGTACAAAATTACTAATAAACGAGATCCCCGACTAACCCGTCGGGTGGACATAAGACGTATGAGTCAATCCCAACACCTAGCATTGGTGTCACAAGATTTTAAGTACAATCCACACCTAAATGCTGCAATATACAACAAAATAGGGGTGCATATGGATCAGATTGATTCGGTGTTGGGCTGATATCTTCTTTAAAAGGAGTCTGGTCAATGTTCATAAGATTGACTTAATAAGTCATTTTCCATAAATTTTAAGTTTTGTTGTTGTGATAGTTTAAGAAACCACATATGTTATATCCTAACGGTAATTAAGGACCAAATCCTAGTTAGAAGAGGAAATGATGGTTTTGCACGGGAAAGAGTGATGACGTGATATGGTATGGGTGGAGGTGTTGTAGGGTGATGGTGTAAGGGATGGGGTGATTGATGGGTTGGGCTATTTAAAGGGGAAGCACTCATCTCTCCTTTTTCACTCTCCCTCTCCCTTACACAACTCTCACTCATCCTCTCTTCCTCAGTTCCTCGACCCCCGACGAACGGAACTCCAACCAGCAGCAGGAAGGCGGTGGAGGTGAAGCACAGTGTGGCAAGGTGAACGCATGCGACTTCGAGGCGTGTCGACGTAAGAGCGAATCGTGAAAAGGTATGTCAAGTTCTTGCATTAGATGATTGCACATCCATGGTGGTGTGTGGTTTTAGCTCGTCGCCGGAGGTCGAGCCCTCGCCGGCGACGAAGGCAACAAAATGTACTTGCTAGAGTCAGGTAGCTGCCAGCTAACTGTCGACATGTTCCTATGTGCGATCGGTCGATCATTTGTAGTGTAAATCTATGATTTTACCCAGTACCGGTCGAACGATGTCTTGCGGCGGTCGACCGGTTGAGCTTATTTGGAAGGTTTGAGAGTAACTGATATTTTTGGTCGAACGAGCCCCCTTGAGTCGTTCGACCGTTGCCTTGTGGTTTGGTCTGGACCGAGCGTTGACCATCTAAACGGTCGATCACTCTTGACTCTGATACAACCGGTAGCTTGAATGTACTGAATGCAAGGTCGACTGATTGTGAATGTAGGAGAGACCCTGATTTCGATCGAACGGGGGCCCTGAGCCTTTCGATCGTTGCCTTGATTTTGACTTAGACTTAGTCTGATTTTGACCGTCTATCGGTCGACCGATTTATACCATATGTTCGACCGTTTGATCCCAAAAATTGAATTATTATCCTTGTGAAATGTCAACTTTGTCCACGGAAACCCGTGTCTTCGCCTAGTGCATGAGCCGGGAGGTGACGGTGGGTATGTTGCTCATGCCTGCCCAGGGACCACTGAGTGGAAGGGTGTGGATGCTTGAGACGTGCGACCTCTGTGTTATAGACTGTGGCGTGATGTATGTTTTATTTGACTCATATTGGAGTAGTCAACCTGAGGGATCGCGGATCCCAACGCACGATGTTGCACGGCTCTACGTAGTGACATGACCTGTCAGACTTCGGTCCGGATGAGTTGATTGGCCGGCCTACGGGGACGGATGCCTTCGACTGGCATTGTGGCAATGTTGTACCGTCCGATGTTGTTCCGGACGAGATGACCTGACCGATGTTGTTCCGGCGGGTGTATACTGACAGACGATGTATTTCGAAAAGTAGCTTGGCTGTGGAACAACCATGTGAGATGGACCGACTTGAGCGACGACTTTGTCGGAATGGTGTTGACCATTAGTACAGATTTGTTACTAGTGACGCGGAAGTGTGGACGTCTCTCACCGAACGTCATGATTTTAGTTAGCCGCGTGTGGGGTGCATTTCGTCCTCTCTGCGAGACCGTATGTGTCTACGATAGGTCTCGGTGGGAGACTCGGTGATGAATTGTGGGTAGATGCCCTTATTTAACTTTAGGGGGAGATGCTTATTGATTGCATTATATCATGTCATGTTGTACTAGTATGATATGTTCATTTCAGGATATTTTAGCATGCATATAAGTGAGTTTCATATACGGGGTTTCCTTATGAAAACTCATGCATTGTTATATTTTTGTTTCATAACTGAAGTAGGTTCTGGTGGGTGAAGACCGAGGACGAGGGTACTCTAAGATCGGATCCCCATTCCGTACTTTCTTAGGTTGTATGACTGCTTGTATTTACTCTTCCATGTATCTTGATGTAGTCGTATCTTTTTGACAAACTCACATGTAATATGTGCACATCTTGGATATTTTATGAGTGACGTTCCCACTCTTTTGGGGTCTTAATTCTTGTGATACTTGTGTTTTAAATTTTAAATTTTCTGATGTTTCGAAATGTTACAACATATGTGAGTTAATTGAGGGAGTATTATGTCGAACATTCACAGGATCCTGAAAAAACAATCATAATCAACCCCTCTGAGAATTTTCGAACAACCATATATAATCTGATAATCTAGAATCGATTCCATCGGATGATTAATTCCATACTCATGTACCCCATCTACTCACAACCACTTTTATAATTAATCAAGTATGTTTCCAATTCATGGCATAGGTTGTGACCTGCGACATGAATCCTTATCGACAATATTCCAACTACAAGCCAGAAATTGCCGTGGTTGTGGCACTTTTCAGTGATGCTGAATAGAAAAGTACACACTGATATTGCTTCCACTTCTCAATCACAAAAAATGATCAAGGGAATCATCCATTATATAGATACATGTCTTCTCTTTCAAATAAATACAACATAATATTAAGGTTGGTAGCATGGCTATGGTAAGAGAGTAACAAATTTGTATTGAAAAAAAAATTATATTCTAAAATTATATTCCTTTAATCATTACTCTTCCATTACCAATTTTACATACATCTAAGCAATACCTAATGAAATATAAGTTAACTACCATATTCTTAACTATCCGCAAAAAATAATAATATTGAGTTATTGACCAATCATTGAATTTTCGGATGAGGAAAACAAGAGTCTCATTTGAGTAGACTAAAATAACTTAGTTTTTCAGAAAATCTAGTTTTTAAAACTTATGAGATTGTTTGGATCACTTTTAAGAATACATTATAAATCTTTATTTCTTGATGAAAATGCATTTTCCGAAATAAAGGTAAGAATTTTTTTTCCTTCTCAAATATGTTTTGTCTCTTCTTCTTTCCTTATTTCTTATAAAATTTATAATTTACGAAAATTATATTTTCTATCCAATTATGCAACACATTAACGCATAATGTGTTTTCAAGATGCATCATTTGAATTAGATACCAACTTGAAAAGTTATTTTTGAAATCAAAATTTCAAAATCTCTAGTTATCCGGCCAGACCAAACTAACTACATCCGGCTAATTGATGATCGGGAAATAGTACATTGTTTTTATAAGAACTACCACTATAATATATCCTTAATAATTTCGGACACTACATAAGAGTTTGTTATAACAACCAAACCAAACATATTCCGCCCACAATACTACCCGGCAATTATTTAAAACTTGAACTCCGATGGAGAACAAGTCCGGATAACTTTTTTAAGTCCAGTGAGAATAAGCATTACATTATACTAAAAGGTAGATATATTCAGATTCACAACTACATGTATGGTAGTACCAACTCTTACGACTGACACTCAACACTAAGCTAAATGCAACTATGAATGGGTTACCCTTAAGGGTAGAGATTATAATAAACCGATATCACACGCGTAAATATTGTAATGCGGTTTTGAATTAAGTATTAATCATTAAATTAAATTATGATAAGAAATAAGAATGAGAACATTGTCCTAAATGAGACCATCTAACATAGTATGCATGAAAAACATTCATGGACTTTCAAGCATCAAAACATAGAAAACTAGTGTTAGAATGAGAAACAAATAATACCCTTAATTTTCACACAAAAAATCTAATTTTTATTAATATAAAAAAATCAAATTTTCACACAAATCCCTTAATTTGTTTGGTTTTGCACAAAATTACTTGCTTTTGCTCTATTTCGCATGAACTTCCATGTATTTGCAATAAACATGCTTAATTCCTGAAATTGCACAGTAG
Source organism: Triglochin maritima (assembly GCA_963682175.1). Taxonomy (NCBI): domain Eukaryota; kingdom Viridiplantae; phylum Streptophyta; class Magnoliopsida; order Alismatales; family Juncaginaceae; genus Triglochin; species Triglochin maritima. The sequence continues at coordinate 41,516,756 of OY821779.1, forward strand.
CACTTTTATATGGATATATATATAAGTATAATGACAAATTAAAAGCATAAAATGCAACTAACGATTTAGATTTGCGATATCTCCAAATCTAGTCTGATTAATGTAGGAGGTTGATCCATATATATATATATATATATATATATATATATATATATATATATATATATATATATACAGAAATATTACAATGAGACCAGGTCTCATTATAAAAAAATAAGACCCCCTATTTTCCTCCCTCAGATCTAGATCTAACGGTTGGTTTATCCAACATTCAATTTATACAACCAAAGGGTAATACAGTAATCACACACACCACACCGTTTCTCCCCATTTCTAACACCTCAATCATCCTAACCCTCTCGACCACCCTCACCTCCCCGTCCTTCACCTTCCCCACTACCCTGGACCTCTACGCCTGGCCGAAGATCACCTGCTCCGGCGACCGGATCACTGCCATCCAGCTCGACAACCTCTCCTTATCCAGCACTCTCCCGTCCCTCTCCAACCTCACTTACCTCACCCACCTCGAGCTCCAGGAGAACCTCCTCTCCGGCCCCCTCCCAGACCTCTCCGGGCTGAAGTCCCTCCTTCTACACGGAAACCGTTTTTCCTCCATTCCCCTTGGCTTCTTAGGAGGCATTTCCTCTCTCCAAGCTTCTTCGGAGAATTTATCTTAGCTATTCATTGTGTTGACCCGATTCAGTGTGTGTGGATTGCACAGTACCACTACCACCATCATCATCTCTTTTGTCTCCCCTGTTCCAACACTTTCATCACTTTCACCAAACACAACACCATGCACGAGAAGGTCAGCTGTCCATCCTTTTCTTGATGTGTCACTCTCACGTACTCACTAGCATTGGAACTTGATGGGAAGTTGGAAACCACCCTACAATGGAAAAGTGGCTTAAAATGGAGCTAACATTGATGATTTATCTTAGCTATTCATTTAGTAGTAATAAACAATTCAGTTACATCCTTAATTTCATGTGATTTTTTAGTTCTTTATCTCATTTTTTGAGGAACAAACTTATTATTTTCGATCACAATTTCTTGTACCAATTTGGCTTGTTCATATAAGTGTGTTTGATTGGCTAGTTAGTGACACAATGACATACCGAGAATATAATCATTTGTTGTTATTTCCATTTTTTGTTTTTGGGTGCATCGTCGATTATTGGAGTAGAATTTTATAAATATGTGGGTCTTCAATATGATTGATGGTGGGATAAATATTTTCAAGTTAACATATGAAAATTTTCAGAATAAGTTGAAATGCAGGTAGAGTACGACCCTGGTGTAATTCAGTTTAAGTAGCTTCTGGACATCTTTTGGTCGAATCATGATTCCAGGCAGGTTTTCGACCGAGGTCCGGATGTCAGTGACCAGTATCGGTAATTTGTTAGAAACTTTCACCACATTAGATTTTACCGCACTTGGCACAATGTTTATGTTAGCTTGAAATTCTGTAACTCTGGGTCTATAATATTTACGAATGGAACTCTAGAGGCTCGACTGGCTGCTGCAAGTAAAGAAAGAGAGCAAACAAGATCAACTGATTGTGTAGTAACCACACAGATTCAGCAGCTGACAACATTTTATCCTGCTAAAATGGAACAACAGGTATCACACTAAATATTTACTGAATTATGTTAATTGTTTAATGTTCTAACTGCAGCTTGGTAATCCTGAAGCTGGTTCTGAACCGTAAAGAATCTATGTGCTTTTACTAAAACTCAAATTTTTTTAAAACAAAAAGAGTAGGCGAGTAGCATCGGTGCTACTTACTTAGGTGGTGTTTGGAGGGTGGATGTTTCATATGTGGACCTATGAGGAAGGATTGACCAACTCTATTAGGTGTAGAGTGTAATGAAATTGATGGTATTTTATTACATGAGAATGAAGTTCTTCACAATTAACATAGAAGAAATACATGGAAGCTTTTCCATCAATGAGTCAATTGGCACAACCTTTTCCATTAGCAGGGAAAGGCTGCATAACCCCCTCTTACCCTGCCAAGGCGGGATCCTTCTTTTGAGGTGTTGTAGTAATGTTGATGTTGAACCAAGGAGTTTGTTCGTCGTGTTTTTTTTCTTTACTTTCTGGTTTGGTTGTTTTGCTCCAAATCTGGACATCATCATTTGGATAATCGCAAAACCATAGTTTAAACGTAGATCAATAGATTTTGTTGGTTGAGATTTTTGATTTCCAAGAATAAACTAATATTGTTTGGTGCCTAACTTAGAATGATATTTTGTCAGATCATCAACAAGAAGATTCATGCGTCCCAAGAGTTTGAACTGAGACTTATATTACAGGTTGATTGTTCTCGACAGTGTTCTGGAGTTTCTGCTTTGTTTGGACTGCCGGAGTTTCCGCCTTTGTGATTAGGAGTTTTACCTTCTGTGGAAGTAGTTATGATGTCTATTGGAGTTTTTGTTAGGACTGTCATAATGGTTGTGGAAATATTGATGATATCTGACTTAATTTGTGAAAGTTATGGAAATAGTGACCACAAAGTAGTGATGATACCTGAGTTAAGTAGGATTGTAGTAGATATTCTCTTTTTGTTGTTGTTATATACTTGTAACTAATGTGGCTACATTTTGTATATAGTAGGAGCCACATCTATGTACTCACTTAATACATTTGCTATGTTGATCCAACAAGTTACGACACCTATTTTTGGTAGTTTTGATGTGGAGTATTGACGAAGTTTGTGTTAGTAATTTTTTTCCAAGAAATGAGACTAAATATTTGGTTTGTTTTGTAGTTCCTTTAGTATATCATATGCTTCCAGTGAAGCATTTAATACATATGTATATTCGTTTAATACACAACAATATATGTTTACTATACCAATATATCATTTCAATACACAACAATATCATTTTATTACATAAGTTCAACAACTCTTTAATTCATAAAAATCATTATTAAAATACACAATTGTATTATAAGTTGAATATAATGTTGTTTAGTATGGTTTAGCCTTTCTATTAGATATATTGGTTAGAGAACATTTTGGAAAAAAAATCATTATTAAAATACACAACTACATTATAAGTTTAATATACACAACTCTAAAAGTTCAATATACAATTACATCATTAAAATACACAACCGCATCACTTTCGTAAATAAAAGCTTCCAGTGAAAACGTACACATCTATATGGGTTCAATACACAACAGAATACATTTAATACAAAAATACAGTTGGTTGTCGCTAGAGATGAAGAAATGAGCAACATGTGATTCTAAAAGAGATACGTACATAAACATGAATTGTTGATCCTTGTGGAGGAAAGGAAGTAGATGGATTGTTCATGTTGTTGTACATTAATTGGTGTTGGGGAAAGGGAAAATGTTTGATTTTGTATATTTTTGTTATCAGACATATAAATAATTAATTGAAGTCAACTTAGGGAGCTTGTTGACATCCTCACTTAAGCCTACCAAAGATGCTAATGGGCTCACATAAGACTAAATTACTATAGTATGATATATTTTTCTATAGGAAAGAGAGAGAGAGGAATGAGAGATGTTGGAGATAGAAATAACATGAAACACTCTACAAAATTGCATCATTTTCTTAAATAAAACTTCCAGTGAATACACATCTATATGCGTTTAATACACAACAATAAATGTTTAATACACCAATATATCATTTCAATATACAACGGTATCATTTTATTACATAAGTTCAACAACTCCTTCATAAAACTCATTCAAGATGAAATGAAGATGTTTTTCTTTTTCTTTGGACAAACAAGATGAAATGAAATGAAGATGACATGTCCACCAAAATGAAATCATTTGATTCCAGTGAAGTATATAATATATATGTGTGTGTTCAATACACAACATTATAAGTTTAATACATAACTATATCATTTCAATACACAACTGTATCCTTTTATTATACAAGTTCAAGAACTTTTTAATTCATAAAAATCATTATTAAAATACACAATTGCATTATAAGTTGAATATAATGTTGTTTAGTATGATTTAACTTGTCTATTGGATATTTTGGTTAGAGAACATTTTAGAAAAATTATTATTAAATACACAACTGTATCCTTTTATTATACAAGTTCAAGAACTTTTTAATTCATAAAAATCATTATTAAAATACACAATTGCATTATAAGTTGAATATTTTGGTTAGAGAATATTTTTGAAAAATCAATATTAAATACACAACTGCATTATAAGTTTAATATACACAACTCTAAAAGTTGTTTATATTAAGTCATGATATGGAAGTTAAGGCATTGATTGGTGTTGGGGAGAGGGAAAATGTTTGATTTTGTATATTTTTGTTATCAGACATAAATGATTAATTGAAGTCAACTTAGGGAGTTTATGGACATCCCCACTTAAGCCTACCATAGATGCTAACGGGCTCACATAAGACTAAATTACTATAGTATGACATATTTTTCTATAGGAATAGAAATGGTATGAAGCACTCCACAAAACTGCATCACTTTCTTAAATAAAACTTCCAGCGAATACACATCTATATGCGTTCAATACACAACAGTATATTTTTAATACACAAGTATATTATTTCAATACACAACAATATCATTTTATTACACAAGTTCAGACCCTAGTGTGTATTCCTGACACATTTCTATATTCAGACACTAGTGTATATTCCCTATTGCTCCAAATTGTTTATTTCGAGTTTGTGACATATGCCAATTTTAATTCTACTCAAACTCCTATAATCACAAGAAAAGAAAACAAAAGAAAACCCATAATCCACAACAAACATGTCAAGCAATCTGTCACATACGACTAAATTACTATATTAGGGGATGACTAGGTGAGAGAAATGTGTAGTGAATGATATTTCTTAAAATGTGGTCTTTTGTTTTAGAGAGATGATGAATAGCATTATGTGAAGTGAATTCATATCATATAAATAAATTTCCATTCCCATGTTATGATACTTCTTAGTTATTATGTTGGGTTGTTTATTTATATTGGACTGTGTAGGTTCAAATTCAATACACAACATTATACGTTTAATACATAACTATATTATTTTAATACACAATTGTATCATTTTATTACACAAGTTAAAGAATTCTTTAATTTATATAAATCATCATTAAAATACACAATTGCATTAAAAGTTGAATATAATGTTGTTTAATATGGTTTAGTTTGTCTGTTGTATATTTTGGTTAGAGAACATTTTGGAAAAGTTATTATTAAAATACACAATTGCATTATAAGTTTAATATACACAACTCTAAAACTTTAAAATACAATGACATCATTACAATACACAACCGCATCACTTTCGTAAATAAAGCTTCCAGTGAATACACATCTATATACGTTCGATACACAACAGTATATGTATAATTCAGTTGATTGTCATTGGAGAGGAAGAAGTGAGCAACATGTGATTCTAAAAGAGATACGTATATAAACATGAATTGCTGATCATTTTGAAGGAAATGAAGTAGATGGAGGGTTTATGTTGTTGTACATGGTATGGGAGTTAAGACATTGATTGGTGTTGGGGTGAAGGTGTTTGATTTTGTATATTTTTGTGATCAGACATATAGATGATTAATTGAAATCAAAGGGAGCTTGTGGACATCCCCATTTAAGCCTACCATAGATGCTAACAGACTCACATAAGACTAAATTACTATAGTATGATATATTTTTATATTGGAAAGAGAGATGTTGGAGATATAAATGACATAGAACACTCTACAAAATTGCATCACTTTCTTAAATCTCTACAAAACTGCATCACTTTCTTAAATAAAACTTCCAGTGAATACACATCTATATGCGTTCAATACACAACAGTATATGTTTATACACCAATATATCAGTTTAATACACAACGGTATCATTTTATTACACAAGTTCTCCGGAACGTATAACCAGATCTAAACACTACACCTGACAGAAATAAGTAGTAGAAAAAAAGATATTCCGCAGAATCTTGCAAGTCTACAAACTTAAAGGTGGCAACGATTATCTCACAAATTTACAGATCTAAAATCGGTTTTCCGAGCTATAGTCTGTAACAAGTCGGATCTAACTATCTTTCTTGTTTTTAGGCATAAAAAGGATCTTTGAAATGAACGAAAATGGATGTGAGATTCGGAACTAAAACGCGATCAGAGAACTTGTGGACATCCCTACTTAAGCCTACCATAGATGTTAATGACTCACATAAGACTAAATTATTATAGTAAGACATATTTTTGAAACGACATGAAACACTACAAAACTGCATCACTTTCTTAAATAAAACTTATAGTGAATACACATATATATGCGTTCAATACACAAAAGTATATGTTTAATACACCAATATATCATTTCAATACACAATGATATCATTTTATTACACAAGTTCAACAACTTCTTCACAAAAACTCATTCACAAGATCTGTCAAGCAACAAAAACATTTTTAAAAATCTGTCAAGCAATCTGTCATTATCAAACCATACAAGTTTACACATATAAGAAATTTCTTAGTAAAGAAGATATCATATGAAATCATATTACACATTCATTAATCAAAAACCCATGAATGAAGAATGACAATCACTTTCAACACAACGACTTCCATAAATTGTCATCCAACAAATCAGTTTCATATAAGAATCTAAAATACATAGGATTGTCGATCCTCCAAAACTCAACTTTCAAACACAACCACACATAAAATACCCATTGCTAGTCAATTCCCTAAGCCTTACAATGCATCTCATATCAAAATTTGTAATTTTATTATCCTACATGTTACCAACTCAATGATCACATCACAAATTCGGTTATTGAGTCAATATTTAAAAAACAAGACTTTGAGCACTACGATCTCCTCCCAACTAAAACTAAAAATACATCCAACCAAAAGTATCCAACATGCTCGTTTCTTCAACTAAAACTAAAAATTGTACCTTTAAACTCAAACTCGCACTTCAAGTCCTTTCCCATCATCACCATACCATGTTGTTGTACATGGTATGAGAGTTAAGGCATTGATTTGTGTTAGGGAGAGGGGAAATGTTTGATTTTGTATATTTTTGTGATCAGACATATAAATGATTGATTGAAGTCAACTTAGGGAACTTGTGGACATTCCCACTTAAGTACCATAGATGCTAACAGGTTCACATAAGACTAAATTACTATAATAGGACATATTTTTCTATAGGAAAAAGAGAGAAAAGAAAGAGAGATGTTCGAGATAGAAATAGCACTGAGCACTCTACAAAACTGCATCACTTTCTTAAATAAAACTTCCAGTGAATACACATCTATATGCGTTAAACACACAACAGTATATGTTTAATACACCAATATTTCATTTCAATACACAACGGTATCATTTTATTACACAAGTTCTCCGGAACGTATAACTGGATCTGAACATTACACCTTATAGAAATAAGTAGTAGAAAAAATGATATTTTGCAGAATCATGCAAGTTCAATCCAATCCCATTTTGAGCAGACAAAAGAGAAAATAAACAGAAACTCAATCAAATTCTTCAAATGCAACCAAAACCTCGAGAAATCTCGCGAAACTTACAACGAATATATGACTCAAAAAAACGTTGTTTTGAAACACTAAACCGAAATTCCAGCAAAATTTTCCAATTTAACCTCATTTCCAGCAGACACAAGATCTAAGCACCATCAACATCCGAAACACACCACGCCAAAATCCAAACAAACTCCACAAATCGGACCTACTCGACTACTACCTAAACACCAAATAACTCAACAAACCACACATAAATCTCGTACGAATCTCCAAATCCAAACTTCATTAACTCCCTCGTAGTTGTCGATGGTTTGGTGAGATGGGGAAGGAGGGGAGGAGAGTGGAGGTCGATCTTCCATCTTCTTTTGGAAGGTTGCTGGAGGGGAGGATGAAGAAGGAGGATGTGATGGGTGTGATTGGGAAGGAACGAAAGAAGGAGGAAGAAAGAGGACGTGATAGGTGTGTATGGGAAGGAAGGAGGGGAGGTAAAAGGAGGATGTGGTGATTACGAAACTACCCTTTTTCATTTTCACCGTTAGATTTGATCTTGATGGTGTATGTTTGGGGTCTCATTATATTAAATTGAGACCTGGTCTCATTCTAATATATATATATATATATATATATATATATATATATATATATATAATCTACCTTACATCTTGAAATGAGCGGTGAATATTGTGGAGGCTTAATTTAGAAAAATTAAACTTTGTGCTATATATATATATATATATATATATATATATATATATATATAAGTATAATGACAAATTAAAAGCATAAAATGCAACTAACGATTTAGATTTGCAATATCTCCAAATCTAGTCTGGGTTAACGTAGGAGGCTGATCCATGCACCCTGTTGGTATCACCTTACAAAAATTCCACCAATGTGAAAGTGTCAGAAATAATCTTGAATAAGTTTGATGACAATCTTTGGAAGTGATACGAGTTGCGTTCTTTCCAAACACACCAAATATAAGCAATAACAACGATATCTTGCATCCAATTTAGATAATTATTACAATTAAAATTACTAAGGACATTAAGATAATTATTAAAATTACTGAGCTGAGGACATTATTGTCTGCCGGTTTTCTCCCAGGGTAGAACGGTCTCACCGTCGATCAGGCACACACCGGAGTCGACGAACCACAGGAACAACGCGGAACGTCGCAAGAATTTCGCAGGAGAACTCTGGATTTGGAGATTGAAGATCGCCGAAGAATGACGGTTTTCGTAGGGAGAGGATAACGTGTGTGTACAGGAAAAAACTAACTCTGATATATATATATATATATATATATATATATATATATATATATATATATAATTTTGTAAATGTCAAGAACTTAATTGCAAAAGACAATTAACATGAGGTCCAAAAACATAGATCCATCACCTTCATAGTTGCATGTCGACGGTCGACCGGTTGTGCATATTTGTTGGGCATGAGGAGACTATTATTTTAAGTCAGACGAGACTTCCTTGGCGTCCAACTGGTTGCCTCTTGACTTAATTTTTCACGGGCCTAGACCTTTTAAACGGTCAACCGTTCTAGACCCAGTTCGCCCATTAATTTAATTGTATTGTCTTTAGTGATCGACCGGTTTGTGCCATTGTTCGACCGGTTGTAGTATTGTTGGACGTAGGAAGACCTTGTTATTTTCGGTCAAACATGACTCCCTTTGAGGTCCGACCGTTGTACTGGATTAGTTGAAACCTGAGATAGACCTTCTAAATGGTCGACCACCCAATTACCTTTGTACGACTATTTTTACATGTGTTTCGTTCGACCGGTTGGGTTACAATTCGAACACTCTTCTGATTGTGGAGGAAACAGTTGACCACTTTGCCATTTTCGGTTGACCGTTGGTGCCCAGTATTGTCCTTCCTTGTTTCTTGATAGTGTCACATTTGTCCACGAAACCTATGCCCTCGCCTCATACGTGTGCCGGGAGGTGATGATGGGTGTGATGATCACACCTACATAGGGATCGTCGTGTGGATACTTGTTGCAAGTGACCATTGTATTATTTGGCCGTGTATGGCTTATTGCATTTCATTACCTCCTCCCCCTCCATGTAGTAGACCTGAGGGATCGCAAATCCCAATGCATTGCATTGTATGGTTACCCAGCTCCACAAAGCGAGATGACCGCCCAGACTCTACTTTCCGGCGGGGATGTTTAAGCTTGTGTGAACAACCCAACCTTGTACGACATGAGATGACTATCTAACTATTTATTCTGGCAGGTAGCCCGGTTGTGGCATAGACATACGAGTTGACTGACCCAAGCGACGGCTCTGGCGGTGTGGTGTTGTCCACAAGAACATATCTGTATCTATGACGTGGACGTGCGAGCGACCCTCATTGAATCCTCATGATAGTATAGTTGTGAGTGGAGATTAATCACGTACCTCCGTAAGACCTGTGTGCCCGTGTTAGGTACCATTGGGGGGGGGATGCTATTGGTGGGACCGTTGTCCCTTATTACCCTTGGATGGGGAAGGTTTTACTTCTGCATTATTGTATGCATGTATACTAGTATGATAAGTTCTTTGCACTATACATTCATATGCATGTATGTGGACTTGGTATACAGGATTTTTGTTATGAAAACTCATGTATTATTTCATGTTTGCATTTCAAGCCTTGAGTGACACTGAGCAGGTGGCGATCGAGGACGAGCACATCAGAACCGGATCCTTAGTCCTAATTTGTAGGTTGTTATCTTTATCTATATTTTGTACTGCTTGTATTAAATGTAACCTCATTTTGAAACTCAACCTTGAAGAAGTTTTATTGAGTAATGCCCCTTGTTATTCGCGTATTATTGTCTTGAGATTTGTTTAAATTTTTCTGCTTTTTTCGGTGATGTTACACAAATAATCCCATCTTGACAATTACGGTCATTCTGTCTGTATTGCAATGGAATGAGACATACCGTTACATGTGAATCATGAGTAAGAAATTGTGCGACGGAGTCATTTGTGCAATTAATATTAATGGAACACAATCGGGGTGGAAAATGGGAACGCATGATCCATGCATGAAAGGGGCACGTTATGAAATTTAATTAATGGCCTTAATTTCCCACCTAATTAATGTCGCATGTTGGATTCTCATGGAATTCACTACTACAGAAAAGGGAATATTCGTCGGATGTAAGGGCTTATACACGTCGGATATAAGCACACCCCTATCCGACGTATATGTGTGCGTCGTCTATACATAGACGTCGGCCATCGTATAGCCGACGTCTATACCTAACGAATAGACGTCGGCCTTAATTAGACTCCGACGTTTATTCTTTAATGTATAGACGTCGGTTAACTAACATACGACGCCTATACTTTAGGGCTAGACGTCGGGTAACTAACATACGACGCCTATACTTTAGGGATAGACGTCGGGTAAATAACATACGACGCCTATACTTTAGGGATAGACGTCGGATTACATAGAAAGCCGACGTCTATTCCTTTCTTCAGAGGAATAGACGTCGGCTTATAGAGACAGCCGACGTCTATTCCCGAACCTGGATAAAAAAAAAATAGGATCCGACGAAATTGTTTTTAGTCATCGTCGTCGTGTACATACAACTGCACCAAATTCGTTCACCTATAAATTTCATCCACATACATCCATATACATCCCACATACATCCATACAATTGACATTCACAAGCATACATCCACATACATCCACAAGCATACATGCACAAACACAAACACAAAAATACAACCACACAATTGACATTCAACACACTTGCAATTAATTCATTCTAAAATTAAGGCGATTATATTAAGGCATAAAGTGTAGGTTTGTAATACAAGTGCACTTGTTAACTAAATTACAAAAAATACAATTGGCAGTAGAACCTCTTAGTTCGTCAGCATGTTTCTGATGAAATAGCGAGCCCATCGGTCGCGAGTTTCATCGAGCTCTTGTTGCGAGAATGGATCACTACTTTTTGGGAAAACCTATCAAAAAATTACAAGTGTGTTGAATATTAATAACTAAATATTGAAACTACAATTGAATATACAATTGAATAACGATCTACATTACCTCGGTTAGACATACGTCTTGAGTTGCCACATCGAGGATTTCCTCTATGTATCTCATCACGTAGTAACCGCATTCCGTATTTCCAACCTGCTTCCGGTACTACAAACATAGGAATTCGCTAAATATTTGTTCCTAACTTAATTAACAAAAATGGGATAGAACGTACTCTCATTCCATGCCATGTTATTCCTGATTTTGTGGTTGTTCTCCTACCACCTAAAGCTCTGTAAACCTTAATTGCCCTGAGTAGCACAAGTTAAAATATCAATCAATAATACTAATAAAAATCCACGAATTACTTTATTCACGACTAAACGAACTTACATATTTAGAAGTTTCTTTATTGAGTCCCTTGGTTTATTCGACCCCAACGGATCAAACCAATATGCCGAATTAGTCGTTGGGCATACAACGACAAGCATCCAATGAGCCCTGTGTTATATATATAATTAGAAGTTTATTACAAAATAAAATTTCACTTTGAATTACAAAGTTTACCTCTCATGATAAGGGAGCAGATAATATTTCTTGTCTTCTTCTTTAAAGAATGTCCCTAGTTGACCCGATTTATCGTCATTCCCGTATATATATGTAGATGGACTGATAAATCCAAATACTTGATCCTCGGGAAAGATTGACCTTCTGGCGTCGTAAAGATGTCTACAAGTATAAAAATTATAATTTATTACAGTTTTGATAAAATTATTCAATACTTTTCATTGTATACAAAAGAACACTTACTTCACTTGCACGTCGATAATCATGATACACAACGAATCCATCGCCATGAACTGCATGATATCCTCTTTGGTGACGTACAAAGCCGGAGGCAACCCTTTATCCCCCTCCAACTCCAAGGTACTTAACGATTGTGCCTCCCTACCTACCATACATTGATACAACATTTTGCACCTACTTGGAAGCGAATTAATGTTGATCGGAGATTGGTTGTTTGACCCTTTGCTCCGGGGGCTTGACACCTTACAAAGATGTATAGAACCGTTAAAATACAATTGTTAACAAAATTGAAGTTTAAAGTCTTTCAAAGTTAAACTATACCTCATGTTTGTCGTTTAGCTCTACTAAATAACTATGCCAACGCACGAACCCACCGATAGCATCGCCGAGAGTAACAATCTCTTCTTCCGGAAATGACACAAAAACACCAGGATCTAAGCAACTCTCAACTGCAACCTTCAATTCTCCCTCTCCTACCTCTGTGAAGTGGTGTCTGGAGATGTTATAAACTTTCCCGTGTCCCACCAATCTTCGATCAGGGTCTTCGACAAATAAAGCACATCTAGATCCATCCACGAACTTTCCAAACGAGGGACCGTCGACGAGGGCCAATTCTCGAGAATGAGACACGAAATCATCATGTCGATGATGGTGGAACACTGGCGGAACTGGAGTAGTCTCCGTGGAAGAACCGGTCTTACGACGGGTAGGAGAAGTAGGCAAAGCACGATCCAATCTCTCCGAAAGAAGCTGCAAAGACTTCTTCAAATCTGCAATCTCCTGCTGGCATTTGGTATGACCAGTCGTCGAAGTAGACCGTTGAGTCTTCCCAAAATATTGTCGAAGTCCAACTCTATTCCCTACCCCTCGCACACGACCGGGGTGTTCGTCGTTTCCCAAGGCCTCGCGTAGAATATCATTCCGACCATCGAAAGCAAATTCGCCTTGAGATTCTCTCAACTTCAGAGAGTCCTAAGTTTAAAACAATATTTACTATCATTTGAGCAATATAAAATTAATGATTCTGAATTAATAACATATATATAAATGATGCAACTTACTATCTTCGAGCCGATAGCTTGCGACTCGTCTGTGACGTACTCCCCTCTGGAGTTTACTCTCGCTCTCTTCCAAGAATCACAACGAGCTATGGGAGAAGGAGGAGATAGGTTACTTGCTTGCTCCTCACTCATACCGGAGTCAATTGCCTCCTGTCTCTTCTGAGCAATTTTTTCAGCCATCATTTGTGCTTCCAACTTGTGGTACCCCGCTCGAGACATACGATGGGTATACTTGTTAGAAGATCTAATCTTTTGGTTTTTTGCTCGGATGGCCTAAAATCAAGTTTATTAGATTGTCACTAAAATCAATAACTAACAAGTTTGTTTTGAAACTCAGTTACTATATTATAAATTAAACTCAGTATACCTCAAACTCCGTGCTATCTCTGGATTTTCTGAATAGCTCCCATTGATTCGGAGTGATAAAGTTATAGACATCGCATGGATTTCTATCCTGGTAGTCTCCGAATATGTACTTGTTCGTTAAATTTGTTTTGAAATCCCTCCAACGAACTGACATGTATGTCATCCACTTCTTCTTCAACTTGTCAGTGGATTGGAACTCAAAAGATTCCTACAACACGTTAACTTTATATATATCAAAAGTTCAACTAAAACTATAGAAATCTATAATGGAACCATTACCTGCACATTATCCCATATTGTGTCCTTCAACTTCTCATCTACATCAGCCCAACTGGATAAACAAATGTCAACTTTGGCCCTCGCTAAGCTACCCAGAAAACTTTTCCAATTATCAGACAGCATGCCTAAGGGCTCAAGACGGTCATCAAACTGGATTGGAATTCTACCGTCTCTAGTTCTTCTGCCCACGAATTCTTTCATGAGACAAGGACCTCGTGTACTGTATGTCTTCGAACCTTCAGACTCGGAGGAAGTGGGTTTCTTTTTCGGAGCCATTATACTATAAAAGATAAATTCAAGTAATTAAATAAGGTAAAGACATGGATTAAATGTCTATTACAATGTGTTACAACAGAAAATTTGCACCTTTACTGTTTTTTTTCCTTAATGGATTTTCAATCCATATACCTTCACCGTGGTCATCTCTAAACATACAAGTCTCAACATTTATTTCTTCATCTACTGAGTTCAACTCAGGTGCTTGCTTAGAGAAAGGTGGTGTTTCTTCATACTCGATCAGACTATCATCTGATACAATTTTTTTCTTCCCTTCCAAAATTACTGCCCATTTCTTATCACACGAATCAGCCACATAGAAGACTTGTTTCGCTTGGGAAGCTAGAATAAAAGGTTCTCCTTTATACCCTTGTTTTGAAAAATCAATTAAAGTGAAGCCATAGTCATCCACTCGAACTCCTGTTTTATTATCAGCCCACTTGCATCTAAATATAGATACTTTGAATTTAACAAAGTCTAGCTCCCATATATCTTCAATTACACCGTAATAGGACATGTCGGCGTATACAGGATTCTTGTCTTTAGAACTAGACACATGCAAAGACTCTACTATTAAGGTGACGCCACTGTTCTGAACAGCACTTTTCGCATCTTCACAAACTGTGTAGAAAGAATATCCATTGATATCATAACCACTGTAACTTATAACAACAGAATGCGGACCGTAAGCCAACCACTGTATTGTCTCAGAAACATCACGCTTGTATGCTAGATTTTTGAACCAAGAGATGAAATTCTTATTGTGACTATTAATTACTTGTTGATCACTCCACAAAGGATTTCTTTCCTTTAGAAACTTCATGTGTTCATTTAGGTATGGTTGAACTTCATTCGAATTGCACAACACATAAAAATATGCTGTCATTAAGTCATCGCCATTTGGATTTAACATTTTCATCCCCCGTGTCCCTTTACCATCGACACGATTATCATGACGATTCTTCGGAAGTCCAACAGTTTTGGTGTTTGCTAGGTATCCAGTGCAAAACTCGATAACCTCCTCAGCTATGTATCCTTCAACAATACTAGCATCTGGTCTTTGACGATTTTTGCAATAACCTTTCAACACTTTCATATAACGCTCGAAAGGATACATCCACCTTAAGAAAACTGGTCCGCACAATTTAACTTCTCTAACCAAATGAATAACAAGATGAATCATAATGTCGAAAAAAGCCGGGGGGAAGAACATCTCCAACTGACATAATGTGACCACAATTTCATTCTGTAACTTGTCTAACTGCACAGGATCGACCACCTTACTGCAAATCTTATTGAAAAACGAACACAACTTTATTATTGCTTGTCTAACATCTTTCGGTAATATGGATCTCAGTGCTACAGGTAACAACTGTTGCATTAAAGTATGACAATCGTGAGACTTCATCCCCACAAGTTTCAAATCCTTCATAACAACAAGATTACTGATATTTGAAGAATAACCTTGTGGAACCCTTACATCGTGCAAACACTGACAGAGAATTTTTTTTCTCCTTTCTAGACAATGTATAACTAGCTGGAGGTAAGTAATTCCGATCTCCTTTCTTCTCTGGTGCCAACATTGCTCGTATACCAATATCAACAAGATCAAGTCTTGCATTATATCCATCTTTGGTTTTACCAGGTATGTTCAACAGAGTGCCAACAACACTATCACAAACATTTTTCTCTACGTGCATCACATCAATACAATGTCTAACTTCTAAAGTTTTCCAGTAAGGGAGATCAAAAAATATTGATCTTTTTTTCCAACTACTTTTGTCGTTTGCTCGTTTGTACGGTTTTCCAAATTCACATTCAATGTTCCTTACACGTTCATACACCTTTTCGACGCTGATTTCAACTGGCGGATTCTGAAACTCCTGTTTTCCGTTAAATGCTTTCTTCAACCTACGATAAGGATGAGAGTTCGGCAAAAATCTCCGATGACCGAGATAGACAGTCTTAGAACCATTAACTAGTTGCAAAGAACATGTATTTTCCTCGCAAATTGGACAAGCTTTATGACCTTTAACTGAATATCCAGACAGATTACCATAAGCTGGAAAGTCATTAATCGTGCAAAATATCATTGCCCGCATTACGAACGACTCCTGACGATAAGAATCAAAAACTGACTCTCCGTCACCCCACAATTTCTTTAGGTCATCAATTAAAGGTCTTAAATACACATCGATGTCGTTTCCAGGTTGTTTCGGACCAGAAATCATTAAGGACAACATGATATATTTGCGTTTCATGCATAACCACGGGGGCATATTGTAAATTACAAGCAGAACGGGCCAAGAACTGTGAATGCTACTCAAACTACCAAAAGGATTCATTCCGTCAGTACAGAGCCCAAGTCGTACATTCCTCGATTCTTCACCAAACACAGGAAAGTCGACATTTATTTTTTTCCACTGAGGTGAATCTGCAGGGTGACGTAGCAACTGATCATTTGGTTTCTCACGATCAGCATGCCATGTCATGTTCTTGGAATCCTCTTTACCCGCAAACAAACGTTTAAGCCTTGGTATTATCGGAAGATACCACAAAATCTTAGCAGGAGGTCCTTTGATTTTCATCTCATCAGCCTCTTCATTGTGGTTTGGTCCACTACGTTTCATTTTGTATCTTGACACATTACACCTGGGACAGGAATGTAAGTTTTCAAACTCACCCCTATACAATATACAATCGTTCGGGCATGCGTGTATCTTCCTATATTCCATTCCCATAGGGCACAACACTTTCTTTGCATCATAAGTTCTATCTGGCAACTCATTGTCATCTGGAAGCATCTCTTTCTCTAACTTCAACATTGATGTGAAACTCACATCGGACCAACCATTTCCAGCTTTTAAATTGTACAACTTCAACACCGCTGACAATCTAGTGAATTTGGTACAATTCTTATACAACGGCTTCTCATTGTCACTCAACAAATTACCAAGTAAATCGGGGTTGGACGAAAACTTTTCAGCCATATCCTGAACCATTTCCTCTAAGTGATCTTCCACACTAACATCTTCTCCATCATTCTTGGAACGACTACATGATTCATTTTCGCCGTGCCATATCCACCGTCTGTAATTTGGGTCGAAACCTTTCTCAAACAAATGATCTTTCATTTTCCGAAAAGTCAACACTGACATATTATGACACTTATTGCACGGACAATACGCCATGTCGCTGTCTTTCATTTTCTTAGAATGTTTTTTGGCAACCTCTAAGAACATATTCACTCCGTTCTCATACTCATCACTCAATCTGTTTGAAACTATCCACTCTCGATCCATTTCAATCTAAACAGAGGCAAAAATGATAGTTATTATTGCAGAACATAAATAAAATTTCAATTTAAAAGAATGTGTACGTAGATGAGAAGATTCAGAGACATTAAGATGAGAAAAGAATGACTCAGAGGAGAAGAGATGAAGTCCTTAATCTAGCGTGGAATAAGGAAGGTTAGAAATCTAACTAAACAATCAAGGCCAAAACAAACCTAAAGTCCACTATAGGTCCTTAGTAATAGACGACGCCTAACTTCGAGGTCCCACCGAGGACCACTAGTCTGTAGGAAATCAAGAACCCGGAGGTCCCTAATATCTCAGGGAGACTAGATGGGCAACGACGTTCAGGCCGAAAGGGTCTTAAACATCGAGGACCACTAATCTATAGGAAATCAAGAACCCGGAGGTTCCTAAAATCTCAGGGAGACTAGATGGGCAACGACATTCAGGCCATAACGGTCTTAAACGGTTTCCTCTCATTAATGCGTCCGAAAATCCTAGGGGCCAACGTCTAATTGATTTTATTAAGGCTCTTTCATTAAGTGGTTTTTGGGCCAAGGAAAGGGTGATGAAATCCCCCACCTCATCTCCTATAGGTGACTGCCCCCTAAGTGTTTTTCATACCTTAATCTAACAAACAACACACCAAACAAACACTCACCTCACTCTTGTTACAATGCAAGTCCTACTAACTAATGCGTGCTTTCTAATGAATGATGAGTGAAAGATAGTACGTACCTTACGCCAGCAATCTACGACAGAAAGCGTAAATAATAGAAAATACAATGCATGCAAATCCTATATGATGAATGACTTAACAAATATTGTCTAATCTTTTGCTTTGGGTTATTAAAGGCCAAGTTGTTTAAGGGGGGCAATGAGTTATTATCATAATATTAAAAATTCAATAAATTAAGGCAATAAACATTTAAAATATTAAAATCAAGTATTAAAACTAATTACTTGAATTGACAGAAAAACATTTTAAACACAAACTATCATGTTATTAATAATAATTGGGAATAAAATTTTATTGAAATTTTGGCAGAACCTCCACTTAAAATTTAATATGTAAAATTCTTCAAATCCTGAAATCAACAAGAAAATCCTAATATCTAGTTATCTAATCACATTCACATCTAGTTATCCACTTAAATTTTATTCAAATCCTAATATCTAGTTATCTAATCACATTCACATTATGTATTTCTCTACTCAATCCAAACCAAATTCTTAACATAATCCAAACCAAATCAATACAATGAAAACAAAGTTTGGTTAAATCATCCAACCAACCCAACTCAATCCAAACTAAATCAATCCAATGAATATGTTTATCAAATATCAACACATAACACACATGCAAAAAAACTACGAGAAGAAGTTGCTTATCACGTCTACATGTCAAGAGTGTACATCCACATTGAATCGTTATCTAACCAATATTTGCACTAATCCTAATTTGGCGTTGGATTCTTGGTATAAACTAATCCTAAATTAAGAATCTAAAATTGAGCACGAACCAGAGGAGGGAAAAGTTGTATTGCCGGAGGAGCTCTTTGTGGTTCCCGAAGACGTCGCGGAGGAGACGGCTGTAAACGACACGATGAAGCTACATGCGGAGGAGGCTAAGTTAGAGAGAATATGTGGAGAAAGACGAACTTAAAACAAGAAAAAACGAACTTAAAACCTACATGTGGAGAGAGACGGAGGAAGACGGAGGAAGAAGGAGAAGAGGGCCGGAGAAGTGGAGGAGCGCTTGGGAGCTCGCTGCGGTGCCGGAGACGGTGCGGATCGGTCGGAGGATGGTCGCGGAGGAGAGTTCGGTCGCGGGACGGCTAGGGTTTGGGTGGGTTTCGACTGAAAAGAATGAAAGAAAACGCGTCTGTCCGATTTCTTTAAGACCTATATACGTCGGATGTTCCATAACACCGACGTCTATACCTCGACGTCTATGTGGATGGAGTATAGACGTCTGCCTTAAATTACGTCCGACGTCTATAGTCCGACGTCTATACCCTATAGACGTCGACTTCACAAGGTACTAAAACACCGACGTCTAAAGGTCGACGTCTATACACTATAGACGTCGGTTAAATGTGTTATTCCTACAGACGACGTCTATAGTGTCACATAGACGTCGGCTTCCATTTCAGCCGACGTCTATGCTGTCCTCTCCACAATAGACGTCGGCCGTTGTAACGGCCGACGTCTATTGGGCGACGAGTAAAGCCAATTCTGCACTAGTGATTCCAAGTAATAATATTTGGATGAAAGTAACCATTACATTGAAGCATAGATTTAGAATGAACAGTGGATCCAATAAATTGCAAACTGGAAATCTATAATTTGAAATTATAAAAATTACAACAAAACTTAAGCGTAGAACTCTCAATTTCCTTGTCGAATTTCAATTTAAGATGCTTATCCCATCATTATAAGATATTCCGAATTCATAGGACAAAAACTCCTAGATGTTTTATATATTGTTTAGTGTTGAATTGGTAATTTGATGTTTTTGGGATTAGACGACAAATACGACACGAAATAGATTTTGAACGTACATCAGTTTCAAAACTTACAAATTTACAATCAATCCAGCAGAAGTCGCTTCTAAGCTAATTTTCCAAATATTAGCTAACCTCAAGACTGTGTCACCCTCAAAATCTTATTAATTTTCCTTTAATCTCAATTTTAATTTATTACTTATATTGTAACATATACTACGTCTTCGAAAAGAAAAGAAGGTTTCTTTTCCCACTCAATGGATTAATGCTTGCCTACCAAAGAGGTTGCCTTAAATTTTTAGTAGTTTTCCTAGCTAGCTAGTTTCACCATAATCTTATTTTTAATTTCTTACTCATATGTCATATTTCAACGTATATATACTACGTCCAAATTTTTTTCTAATAATTAAGATATACCAATAGACAAAACACAAGCACTCGTATTTATGTAATGCCAAAAGACCAAAAGGCACAAATACACACAACCTTCCACTTGGGATTCTCCAACTTTGGGGGCAAATTATGGCCAAGCTTGCACAAAAAAGCAATTAATGACATGATGTGAAGTCTTAATTTCGCCATGCAAGATGGGTGTGGTTAATTTGGGTTGATAACGAAGTGAGTGGTCTTGCTTCATCAACTTTTCTTCTCTCTCTTATTTTTAGGGTTTGGTGATGGACACCTCTCCTGCCTCAAATGGCTGGACACATCTCTATATGTGAATGGAACTGCCTTGTAAGTAAAGGAATATTAATGTCACCGGTTATGTACATGGCACCTGTTTTAATGAAATTATAATTATGCCTCTATTATGTTAGGAACATACCATAAAGTGAGAATAATGTGCTTCACTTTTTGATGCATACCCGCACATCTAAGATAAATATAATAATACAAGGAGCAATGTTCAAGTAGGCGATTGCCACTCGTGGTGGTCTCCTGGGCGACCACCGCCTTTCGCCCAGCAAAGCTGGGCGAAATAGGCGGTCTCCTAGCCTAGGCGACCACCTAGGCGATTGTCGTTGGAGACACCTTTTTTATTTTTTTATTTTTTTAAAAATTACAATATTACCACTACCCCAAATCCTATATAAACTCCTCCAAACTTCTTTATTTTTCACACGTCTTTCATTCTCTTCTTCTTCATCATTCTATTCTAATCTTCTAGTTTCCTAATCTTCAAGTTTTCGTGATTAAGTCTCTGGTCTAGTGTTTAGTTTTGAGGTTGGAAAGTGAAGTCTCTGATCCAATTCTTCATTCTTCAACCGCCAAAATCAAGTGCAATCTTTCTAATTTCTCTTTTAGGTGGAAAGTTAACTACTTTTGTAATCGTACTACTTAGCAATAAATTGTATACCTAAGTGGGTAGAGAGGGTGCCTAGTGACACCTTGATCGAGGAACTCAGTGTCTTTTTGAAGCCTAAACATGTATGGTATTTTTAGATAATATTTGTATATTTTTTCCGATTTTTCCTGATTTTTTAACTATTTTATCAAATTTAATTGATTAAAAAATATTAAAAAATGACCGCCCAGAGCTGGGCGGTCGCACAATCGCCTAGGCGTTGCGTGAACATTGATAGGGAGTGCTTTGAGTTATTTGAACAAATACTTAAAAGTAAGGAACTTTTTTTTGGAATGAAAGGTACGGAAATTAGGCTCGTGAATCACGATGGTTAATTATTGTGGGGAGACGTCACTTAGACCACCATTAAAAGCGTCCGGGAAGTTCTCGGGCGTCCGATTTTCTCTTTCAGCCACGTCAGCTTCTCTCTCAGCCATGTCAGCTCAGACCAACCCCCCTGAATTTTTTTTAACCACACCCAGAAATAACTCAAACGCCCTACATTCTCTCCCCTCCACGTCATTTGAGGATCAATTCTAGGTAAAACACAAAAAATTGGCAAACAATTCTAAAAAATATAAACAAAAAAAATATTTGCATATTTGTTTTCGAAAAAACGATTTTAAATCATTTTAAAAACATTTTTGGAAAACAAAAACTCAAAAAAAATTCATCCAATCCGAGAGGGCAACGTGCCCCCCCCCCCCCCCCCCCCCCCCGGATTGGGCGCCTGAGTGGTCCCTCCCTTGGGAGGGCAAATCGGGCGCCCAATTCAGAGCACCCGTTAAGGGTGAAGGGTGCTCTTAACAACTATAATTACAAGCTACAGTCGTCAACAGTTCATTAAATAATATTTCATTATGCTAAGATAGACAGGGGGTGCATGATTTCAAATCGGGATGAGTATAATTTGCATGACATCCTTAGTTCAAGGAATTCAAAAATTCAATACAAGACACTTGATTAATAAGTAAAATCCAATCTCAATCGGAGGTATAAGTTAGCTCGTGTATATTTAAGGAAAATGATTAATGTACTTTTGTGTTCAGTACACGTGTTGATGTGGTTAGTCCAATCAGCAGTCTAGTCGTCAAAAGACAAATGTCTTTTTACTTTCTGAAATTAATTAAATAACATATTTATTTAGTGTTTGATGCAATTTCTACTTTCCAAATGCAACATTATGTTCTCGATGCAACATTTACTTTTCCAATGCAACATTTGGTTCCCCCACGAACAGATCCACAACCTAAAATAGACAGACTCACGCCTTATTATGTCCAGAATAAGTTATGTGTCTGTCCAAAATAAGTTGTGTGTATATCCAGAATATCCAGAATAAGTTGTGTGTTTGTCCAGAATAAGTTATGTGTCTGTCCAGAATAAGTTATGTGTCTGTCCAGAATAAGGTATCTCTGTCCAGAATAAATTGTGTGTCTGTCTAGAATAAGTTATGTGATTGTCGAGAATATGTTGTGTGTATGTCCATAATAAGTTATGTGACCATCCAGAATATGTTGTGTGTCTGTCCAGAATAAGTTGTGTGACTGCCCAGAATAAGTTGTGTGTCTCTCCAGAATAGTTTGTGTGTCCAGAATAAATTGTGTATGTCTAGAATAATTTCTGTGATTGTCGAGAACATGTTGCGTGTCTATCCAGAATAAATTATGTGTCTGTCCAGATTAAGTTGTGTGTCTCATCAAAATAAGTTGCATTAGGAAAATGTTGAATGATGAAACCAAATGTTGCATTAAGAAACCAAATATTGTATAGGGAAACGAAATGTTACATGAGAAAAATAAAAATTGTATGTGACACAAAATAAATGTTATTTATCTAATTACAAAAAGTAAAAGATATTTGACTTTGCTGACTGGACTGCTGACTGTACTGATTATGTCAGCACGCGTCTCTGTCGCTACCTATATTTAATTACGTGAAGTTCAAAATATAGGAAATCCAATAGCCCTTGGCCCCTATGTGGCGCCGCTACTGGGCATAGACTTGTTATTTACGCACAATAAAAAGTTCAAGTGAAACATAAGTTTTTGACATCTCACTTGTCAAACTAGGGGAAGGGTTCCGACAAGGTCCCATAAGACCATCTTTATCAGCGCTCGGGCACTTCCCGGGCGTCATGTTTTCTCTCTCAGTCACGTCAGCTTCTCTCTTCTCAACGTTAGTACAAATCACCTCCCAAATTTTCCTTAACCACACCCAGAAACCCTACATTCTCTCTCATCCACGTCATTTGGGAATAAATTTGGGGTAAAACACAAAAATTTAAATTTTAAAAAAAGTATAAACAAATAAAAAACATATTTTCATTATAAAAAATTGAAAAAATGATTTATCAAACTATTTTTTAACATTTTTAAAATAAAAAAAAATTAACCAATCCGGAGGACCACTTCCCCCCTCCGGATCGGGTGCCCGGTCGGAAATCCACCTGAAAAAGTACTCAGACGATTCCACCTGTGAACCGCCTAACGGGATGACATTTCGGGCGCCCAAAATAAGTAACCGAAAAAGAGAACCCGTTAAGGTGCTCTAAGCTAACTAGGTCCTTGTCCAATACAGTAGGTCCAATCAGCAAATCCGTGAGTTTTCAAACCACAATTTTCTCAACTTCCCATAAGCTAACATTTAGGTGTGGCCATAATTTACCCAAAATCCAACGAACGATGAAATGGGTGTCTTAATTAAAATAAAATTCTTATGTAAAATCCAAATACCAAAAAGTAAATAATTCAATTGTCGAAACATATTTGAGTGCACCCACTTGTTTTTGGGTGCTTCTGCAAATTACAGAAATGGTGTATGCCGAATACTATAAGTTCCATAAGAGGCACTATAATTAATTCCTATTTTCGAAATGTTTTTTATTTCCAAAAATATTGAAATTAGATAAGCAAATGTTTAATATTAAAATATTGCTGAAAAGTCGACACATCTTTTGAAACCTCAATTATCATAAACATTTTGGGAGCGACTTCTCTGAAAACAAAGGTATTATGAACTGAACTGCTATTCGTCGCCGTAAAACTACTTAAATCGCCCGTA
Source organism: Triglochin maritima (assembly GCA_963682175.1). Taxonomy (NCBI): domain Eukaryota; kingdom Viridiplantae; phylum Streptophyta; class Magnoliopsida; order Alismatales; family Juncaginaceae; genus Triglochin; species Triglochin maritima. The sequence continues at coordinate 41,541,307 of OY821779.1, forward strand.
AGATTACCATTTTGCCCCTCTGCCCTTTCTACTAATATAACTCCTCATTTCACTCTTTTAACACAACTTTCTCTTCATATCACACTTTTATTCACCAAATAGAATGTCTCGGAGGCCAGGAAAAGAGGCAGCGGAGACCCCTAACTACTCACATCTGGTAAATTACCTTGTTTATTTCAATTAATTTAAAAAAAAATAAAAAATTTGAGTCGGGCGGTCGCGGGAGACGCCCGACCCAACACCCACCGGTTACTAGACTCGGTCTCATCCTGCAAAATCGCATATCCGACGAGGAAATTCATATTTGTTGGAGTAACCCCAACCATCTCAAACAAAGGCAACTTGTACTTGTTCGTCTTATACGTCGAATCCATACAGATCACGAATGGGTATGTACGCAACAACTGAACTGAAGTCGGATGTGCCAAAAATGCGTGAGTCAAGACATTAGTTTCTTCATCTGCCACAATCCAATGCAAATACTTATGCTGCACTGCCTCTCTGAGAAACTGCTGCGCGGGATTCCTGTCTTCAGATTTCGTCCACCTCATGTACTCTCTGAAGTTGTAAATGTGCCTTTGATTAGGATTATCGTCCGGAAATTTCTTCTTTACCACCAACAAAATGTTACGGGGCCTTGCTTGTGCCTCTGTCATATCCCGAACAATTTGTTTTGCCCCAGCACTAAGTCCGCTGACCTGTCGGTGACCCTCTGAATAAACTGCCAATGGGTGGTTGCGCTGCCCAAACATGCTACTAGAAACAATAACTCATCCATCACGATCTCGTCGCTCCACCACTTTTACCAAAAACCGACAACCGCAACCTTTTCTTTTCGTATTCTTTCGCAGTGCAATACTCGTATCACGAGAACTCATCTCACGTCTGCGATCACATCTGAGGTAACAATCCATCCGGTTATCTGCTTTCGGTTTGTATGATGATATAACCAAAAAAAATCCGGCTCCTATTGCAACTTGTTTCGCCCATTTACAACCTTCCTCGATTGTAAATATTTCTTTACTGTCAAAAAACTCACTGTAATCTACTCCATCACCACCGAAATCTTGAAACGGAACCTGAAAAATTTGAATTTAACAAAAAATTAAAAAAAAAAAAAACAGGCGTCTGGCTAAACCGCCTCCACCTTTGTGGAGGCGTCCATAGGAGACGCCTGCACAAAGGTGGAGGCGTCTGTCTAAACCGCCTCCACCTATGTGGAGGCGTGTTAGGCAGACGCCTCCACCTTGGTGGAGGCGGTTTAGCCAGACGACCGAGTCGTGAAAAAAATTCCGCCCCAGTTACCTCGCCGGATTCAGGTGCTTCGCCAGACATTTTCGTGGTGTTGGTACTAGGAATGTGAGTAAAACTGAGTCAAACGCCTTATTTAAAGACACGGGACAAAATCGGTATTAATTGATTTGTTAAAGGCAAAAAGGTTATTTTTGGGGCGATTTAAGTAGTTTTCTGACGACGAATAGTATGAATTAGTCGCTGACGCCAAAAGATGAAAACATCAGGGGAATTGAGGAAGAGATCTAAGTAGGGATAAATTTATTTTATTGCCAATGCCAAAATTATAGTTGACCAAAAACACCCTAAACAGTATCTACTTTTGGAATATTTTTTCCCCTTTGTAATTAATAATAATGAGATTAAAATAAGCTAATAAGTAATATCAAAATATGGTTGAAAAGGACAATAGATTTTCAAATGTAACCATTAATTGATCTTCCATGACCTTGTTCGTGTTAAAAGATACAAAAACATTATATTAATGAAATATTCTTGCATTTTGCGGAAAATTCTAATTTTGTCCCTACAACTCTACAAGAGAAAAATATCTTAACAAAAAAATCATATTATCAAGGAATTTGCCATAGCATTTGCCATGTGATATAGAGAATAGAGACATGTTCCAGTCCATGGTATTATTGATCAACATGTACTATTTTATAGGGTAGATTCTTTTGTAAATACCTATAACGATTGCTTAATATCAAGATTATACATGTAATTACTAGATTGATCCATATTCTGAATTCAACTTCTTCTAATTGGTGAAGTATAATAATGTTTGTCAAAACATCAAGATTATAATAAAATAAAAGAGGGCTAAAAACTCACAAGGACATCATAAAAAATGGCAATTTTAATTATGTCAAAAATATTTTGTAGTTCAAATACTTAAAAAATTAAAATAACAAGAAAATAAAAATAAAAAAATGAAGCCATTACTAGGCAAAATATTAAAAGGTTTGTCCTGTCTTATAATATCTATGTTCCAGATCCTTACATTTTTCAATTATCAAATGTTTAAGTCCATACCAACAGGCTGTTGCATGTTCGACTAGATTCATGGACAGCTTTTTTCATAAAAATACAAGTAATTTGTAATTGCACTACTTTTGGTAATTATAAAAATGTAAGGATCTGGAACATAGATATTTTAAGACAGGATAAACCTTTTAATATAAGTAATTTGAAATTGCACCACTTGCTTTTTTCTTTTAGTAATTACAAAATTCACCACTACTTTTGCATCTTAGGACACTAGTAAGGGGAAAACCCCACACTCACCCCTCCAAGAAATCTCAAGCTAGCGATATTGCACAATACAAACATATATAGATGTCACTTTCAAGAAAATAATAGACGCCATTGGTGTTGGAGTGTTTGAATACTTCCTTCTAAGAACTTTTTTTAGAACATTAGAGCCAAACACGTGGCAAATTGTTGTAAACAAAAGATAAAAGTACATTGACTTGTGGAATATGCAACCATCAAAATCCATTTAATGATTAAATGATTTCAATCTCCGTGAAACTTATAAGCAATCATCAAAAGGAACATTACTTTAGTTTGCAAATGTAAACAACATTCATGAAATAAATTTGAATTCTAAGAACAAAATTCACAACACCCATTTTTAAGAGAACCAACTACTTTCCATAAAAAGTTGAAAACAACCCAAAACTAATGTCATTTAAAAGTTGTCGTCTCCGATATTGCCGGCAAAATGAAATTAAGTTGGACTTTTAAGAACCAAAATACATAATTTTCCGTTTTTAAGAAAACCAATTATATTCCATGAAAAGTTGAAAACAACCCAAAAATGAGCAAAGTTTTTCCTTTAATATTATTTTCTAAAATTGTAGACCACTCCATGCGCTATTGTAATCCTTTTAAATTAAAAAAAAACCCATAAAGCTTCTTTCTTCTTAACAAATTAAAAAGGAAATAAAACAAAGTGGCTCTTAAAACGAATGGATAATTTAAAAATCGTTAACATTAAAGCAAATATTATAAATCATTGAAATTGAAGGAAAAACATTAGAAATATCTAAACCGCTAGATATTTAAACAAGTCTCAACCAGTCAAATTATTGAAACCTTCGAAAAGTACGAAACCACCCTTCTGGTACGACCACATGTGTCTGGTATTCCATGTAATAGTGATGCCTTCCCAAGGGTAAAATAGGCAACGAGAATCTAGGGAACGTGATTAGAAGATGTATTATTTATTGCCCATTTTGGGCTTCGGTGTTTGTTCTCAAATTTGGCTTTTTCCCCCCTCACGTTTTGGCTCAGATTGGATATTTTCTTGATTCTACGCGGAAAAGGGTAATTGGATTCTCCCATTCTCCCCTTCCAAACCTATTCTCACCTTAGTCTCCATCGGAATTTGGTTTTGGAGGTCGTTTGAGGTGAAAAGTTGGGTTTTTTATTTGAAAAATTGATTTGTTTTTTTTTGTTTTGTTGTGTGTGGATGTGTTCGAGGTTGGAGGGTTGAAGTTTGAATCTTTTGGAATTTTTTGGTCTTTTGGCGATTTGGGTCATCTTCTTTTGGGATGTGTTTGGTGGTTTGAGAAGAAAAATTGGATTTTTCTATAATTTTTTGATGTTTTTGGATGTGTTCGAGGTTGGAAGCTTAAAGTTTTAATCTTTGGGGATTTTTTGGTGGTTTGGCGATTTGGGTCTTCTTCTTTGAGGGTGGTTTGGTGATTTTGGAGCTCCGGTTGTCTTTTTTGTGGTTTTTGGTTCAGATGGAGAACTGGGTTTGTTGGTTTTAGTTTTGCTCTTGTTTTTGAGTTAAAGGTTATTAGCTTTTGATGAAAAGTATTCCTGTTTGTGTTCTGAAAAGTTGATTGGAATCTCTTTAGAAGTTGTTGAGTTATGTAAAGAACATAGATTGAGGGAAAAATGGGGGATGGAAGGATTTTGCTAATCTCAGTTTGTGATGGATGTCAGAAGGCTTGGACCTATTCCTGTGAATATATAAGCATATTTGTTTTTAATAATGTTTTGGTTAGGCATTGTGATGTTTTTGTGTTTGCTTTGAAGGTTAGTGTTGCTGCAAACTTCTTGTCTCATCTTTTTTGTTATTTTTTATTAACATGATAAAAGAAATTAAAAAAAACAATGCAAAACACTAGAATTTGTAATTACTTTTTTTCTTTGATCAAATTGTATTCAGCATATCATGTAACACAACCAAAGTATGATTTACGAAAAGAATTGAAAAGTTTACGTTTTTGTCTTTTTGATCTGCTTTCTATTTCTTGTTATTGTCTATTTGAGAGTTGTAAAAGTAGTTTATAATTTTTTCCCTCTTTCTAATGACTCCATGAAATGTCAACCTAAATTCACCTCCATTGAATTGACTTTGTTGTTTGATTTATTTCAGGAGTTTTAAAAGAATACCACATAAAAATTGATCGGGGATGCTGAAAAATGTGCTTTAGTGCTAGGAATTTCTCGTACGATTTCAACAAGATTGTAAGTTCGTCTGCATCTAACTTTCCATTCCTCATCTCTGATGAAACTTGGTCCCGGAAAACTCATCACAAGTCCTTGTCATTTGCACATTACGGGTCAAGATTTGCTTTTCTGATAAACCCCGACTTCCTCGAAGTCGGATGAGACCAGTCTGTGCTATCTGCCTGCAGTGTGAATAGCTAATTTCAAATATCTGTGGGGAGATTGTATTGTCACATAGTTTTTTTCTTCGATCATTTTTTATTGGGATGGACAACAAAGCGACCATCTTGATGCAAAGATATGAGATAGGAAGGTTGCTAGGACAAGGGACGTTTGCAAAAGTATATTATGCAAGGAACATAAAAAATGGCCAGAGTGTGGCGATAAAGGTGATCGACAAAGACAAGGTGTTGCGTGTTGGATTGATGGACCAAATTAAGAGAGAGATCTCCATCCTTCGATTGGTAAAACACCCGCACATCGTTCAGCTGTACGAGGTCATGGCTACAAAGGTGAAAATATACTTTGTGATGGAATACGTGAAAGGCGGTGAACTGTTTGATAAAATAGCCAGGGGCAGGCTCAGAGAAGACACGGCGAGGAAGTACTTTCAGCAGCTGATTAGTGCGGTCGACTATTGTCATAGCAGAGGTGTTTACCATCGCGATCTGAAGCCTGAGAACATGTTGTTGGATGACGCTGGAAACCTTAAGGTCTCAGATTTTGGTTTGAGTGCACTTGTCGATTCACAAAGACTAGATGGGTTGTTACATACGACTTGTGGCACTCCGGCATATGTTGCACCTGAAGTAATCAACAGGAAAGGGTACGACGGTGCTAAAGCTGACATTTGGTCTTGCGGGGTGATCTTGTACGTTCTTTTGGCGGGCTATCTTCCATTTCACGATTCAAATTTGATGGAACTATACAGGAAGATTGGGAAAGCGGATTATAAATGCCCCAGCTGGTTTCCTTCAGATGTCCGCAAGCTACTGCTTCAGATTCTGGATCCCAGTCCTTACACGAGGATTTCGATATCCAAAATCATGGAAAACCCATGGTTCCAGATAGGATTGGAAGACAAGTTGTGGAAAAACAAGGCAGAAAGAAAAGAAGTGGTCGTAGCTTACAGCAACGAGGATTCCTCTCCTCAAGAGCAGAATAATACCGAAGCAAAGCAAGAACCAATGATTCCCACCAACTTGAATGCCTTCGACATCATATCTTTGTCGTCCGGATTCGACCTTTCGGGTTTATTTGAGACAGCTGAACACAACCACGAAGCTCGTTTCACTTCCAAAGAGCACTCGCCGAACATTGTCTCCAAGCTAGAGGATGTAGCAAAGAACCTAAACTTCAAGGTGAAAAAGACAGATGGCGGAAAAATGAAGATTGAGGAATCAAAGGACGGACGAAAGGGGCCCTTAGCGATTGATGCGGAGATATTCGAGATCAGTCCTTCCTTCCACATAGTGGAGATGAGGAAAGCAAATGGTGACACCATGGAGTATGAGAAGGCGTGGAACAAGGACATTAAGCCAGCACTAAAAGACATTGTTTGGGGTTGGCAAGGAGAGAAATTTGAGTAACAAGTTCAAGCTCAGTTGCCATCATAGCCATGATAAATTTTGTTGTTGATTCTAGACAATTTGGTCAAGATGGATGTTGATTCTTTGTTGTGTCAATTCATTGTCTTTTCTTGGTTCCAAAGTTGCTTAATCGATGACACAAATTGTCTCTAAACATGCTGTATTTTGTCATTGGTATATAATTTAATTAGTTGCTTCAGAGGTTTCGTTTGCTATGCTTGTAAACTTCTTTTTCTAGCACCTGCTTCTGCTCATTATTTTTAGTGAACATGTGTGCTTGTCAGTTATTGGATGAGGTGTTTAACCACAGATGGGCAAAGCTGTTCAAAGTTATGTTCATCTCTGTCAGCAAACAGGTGTGCTTGTCAGTTCTTGGATGGGGTGTTTAACCAAGATTTTGGTATCTTGTTCAGTTGAAGACTTTGAACTTAAGTAAAATATGTTCTGATATTAGAATTTATGTTAAGCAAACATTTTTCTGAAAATTCCGGTTTGGGGGTTGCTGGTATCTGCAAATTTGCTCCAGCTATTTTCACAACTTCCAACTGATGTTTTACCAAACCTTATAACTGGGTATTAAGGTTAGTGTACAGCTTAATGCTACAATCTTCAGAATAAGACGTCTTAATATTTGCCTACAATTTATGGTAATGATCTTCGTGTGCTTCCATAGAAAATCAGTTGCATATTTCATTCCAGAAGCACAACCAGAACCAGAACCAGGCATCAAAATTGATACCAATTTACATAATTTCAAATTTTACCACACCACTTGAGCATTACTATGCAGACATTTCACCTAAGCATTCCAGTTATACCTTAACTGTGAAGTTCAGTTACAACCATCAACAGTTTTCATGAAGCGTTTGCTTACAGTGAAGCCAGCAAAGAAATCAAATATGACAGCCTAAATTTAGAACAATACATCTAGATCAGAATAAATATCCTTGAGGACTAATATGTCCCTGGAATTCTTTAATTAAAAAAACTCACAATTGTACACAGGGGAGTCAGTGAGATCAATTATCTGGCGACGGGCGGCTCGCTTATTAAAAGAGTGATTTATGCAGTAATCTGGAGTCAAAAGGTCTACTACATTGTTTTCGGGGGAAAGGAGCTCTTTCCGTTTTCTTGTTTTATTGACCGAAACTGGAGTTGATGGTTCAACCAGAACGACCTCGTCATCACCTTTATTAAATTGTTCACGATGAAAATTGGTGGTTCCTCCAACAGACTCTGGCCCTCTGGGGCTGCAAAAACTTGTTTGCCCCATCCGCTTCACTTGTTGGCTGATGTGGTCATCGTTTATTTGCACAGTGTGCTCATCCAAGACCTGTAATGGGGTTTGGGCTTTGGAAGATGGGGTTTTATTCAATCTGTTATCACAATTGACTGAGGATGACGTAAAATCAGATCCTTGCGGACAACAATAATCATCATAAGATGCCCGTTCTGTAAACTGGTGACGTTGTGTAACATCATATGGGTCTAAATAGCGACATGATGCTCTTTCCATTGAATCATCGGGCTCCAAAATTTCAGTAGTCAGTATACGAACCGATGCTGAATACATATCATCTTCTCTCTCCTCATCGTCATAGCGGTCAAGATCATCCTCTTCATAAAATGCCTGACCCTCTAAGTAGCAAGGGAGTTCGTCCATGACACATACGTGGACCTTCATATTCTTTGGCAAGCTTGGGCAACCTAAAGTATGTTTTGTGTACTTCGTCGAGAAAAAATTTACTGTGAGGTTCAAACTGTCAAGAAAATCATGATGAGAAAGTTTGCACCATAAAGAGGAGCTAATGACAATTGACAAGTCATAATACTTACTTTTCCCAAGTTGGAAGCGTGAGCATGGTATACGCAAGTTTGATCTTGCTTGCGATGCCAGAGAGGGTTTTGAAGCTTGCAGCAGCTTTTCTAACAGCCAGGGATTCCTTAGGGTGCTGCCAAGCCCATTCAAACTGGAGTTTTGATTAAGATTTGTGCATTATTAAAACCAGTCGGAAAATTCGTAACTTATACAAGCCCAAACAGACCATTAAAGCTTAATATTGCTACAAAAACTATTAGCTGTAAACTGGTGAATTAGTGAGTCATCGATGCTGAGTCGTTTGATAAGTTTTTTTCAAATATTTCAGAAGATCAAAAGTAGATTACAAGAATGTGGAAATTTTAGGTCAGTAGAGAATAAGCAAGTTCAATACTATATAGAACAATGATCTCATATTCTGAGATACGAAACATATATGTTCTTCCAAAGGAAATCACATTAGGTCTTATGACTGGGAAGGGACTGGTGAAGTTAATAACCTGGAGAGCAGATATATTTGAAGGAAATCCATATATACACAATATCATTTCCCAAGGACGCTTTCGCTTAGTCCTCCATGCGCCACATGTTAATTCGCCATTGTGCTGCCTGATCCGCCGCTGAGGATTTGTTGTAAACCTATAACATCAAGGCAAAAAAGCAGAAGATTATTATAAACAAGCAGATCCTCTAGCGCTTTAAAAGAGCATTTAAAAGTAAAAAAAAAATCAACTTCACTTAAAAATGAACTTTCTTGGAGATGGCAAGAGCAAAACAATCAAGGGCTTCACTTGCAAAGCAAAGATGTTTATACGGGATTGTCAAATAAGTCATCGAACGGATGAATTCATGCAAAGCAAGTCTTTCATTTCAATACCAACTCATGAACAAAATCAGACCCAAAATAATAAATAAGAATAATAATAAAGGAACTAAATGGATTTGCTACAAAACAGACCCAGATCAAAATCTTCAAAAACAAAAAGGCTTTACATCCAAAAATCTAACCTTTATACCTAAGACAAAGATCATCATTGGCACAAAAACAAGGATGCACCACATAAGCTGAGATCAGATGGACCCAAATCAGATTCTTCGAAAACCCAAATGTCTCTATAACTGAAAAACTTAAGCTTTTCACATAACCTCATCAAATGACACAAAAACAAGGATGCACCACATAAGGTGAGATCAGATGGACCCAAATCAGATTCTTCAAAAAGCCAAATGTCTCTATAACTGAAAAACTTAACCTTTTCACATAACCCCATCAAATGGCACAAAGGCCATCATATACAATTCACTACCAAAAACATGATCGAACAGACTCAAATCCAAGTCTTCAAAAACCAAATTTCTCTACTACCAAAAATCTACTTTTTCACATAAACTATCAAATGACACAAAATGAAGACATGTCACATAAGATTCAGTTATTCACTGTCAAGATAAGACCAAACATAACCAAAAACCTCTACAACCAAAAACCCAATCTTTTCAGTTAATCCAACAACGGCACAAAACAAAGCTATCCCACACAACATTCACCACCAATACCAAATAAACCCAAATCAGAACCTTCGAAAACCCATAAATCGTTACCCCTAACCACCAAAGATTCAAAATATTTACATCAAATATTACAAAATGGGACCAAAAATCCAATGGCTCCTACCAGAGTCTGTTCACAAAAGATCATCGAATTGCACAAAAAACAAAGTTTATTACATAAGACCAAACAGACCCAAATCAAAATCACCAAAAACCAAAAGGTTCCTACCACACTCAAAAAAAAAATATATAAGATCATCAAGTTCCACAAAAATAAAGATTTATTATATAAGACCAAACAAATCCAAATCTCCAAAACCCAACATCTTTACCACCAAAGTTCCAATCTTTTCACATAATCCCATCAAATGGCACAAAACAGAGCTGCCCCAACAAAGGTTCAAACTTCACATAAAATCCCACATAACGGGACCAAAACAGAAACAGATCAACAGGAGAAGTGAAATTGGTCTTATTTAGTATTTACCACTATGAAATTTCACAAAAACAGATCAATATTCAAGACAAATACCAAAGAGATCCAAACCAAAACCCAAAAATCTCCATTCCCAACCACCAAAGACTCAAACTTCACATCAAATCCCAAAGACCAAAACAGAATAGAACTGACGGGAGGAAAGGAAATTTGTGTTATTTATCACCATCAAATTTCACAGAAACAAATCAACATTCGCGACCAATACCAAATAGATCCAAACCAAAACCTCAAAAAATTCAAACATCTTCACTCCCCACCACCAAAGATTCAAACTTTTCATCAAATCCCACAAAACCAGACCGAAACATAAACGAATCGATGGGAGGAAAGGAAATTCATGTTATTTACCACCATCAAATTTCACAGCCAAAATCCCCAAAAACCTAAACATCTCCCCTCCCCTCCCCTCCCCACCACCGAAGATCCAAACTTTGCATCGAATCCCACAAAAACGGATAAAAAAAGAAAGAATTCGATGGGAGAAAATGAAATTGGTCTTATTTACCACCATCAAATTTCACAAACCAAAAAAAAAACCCGTTTTGTTGGAAAAAAATCACAAACCAAAACCTCCGAAAACCTAAAAATATCCACTCTCCACCACCAAAGATCCAAACTTTCGATAAAATCCCACCAAAATCTACCAAACCAGAATCGAATCAACAGGAGGTTCCGTTATTTACCCAATGTAGGCTTGACCCTTGTGGCGAGGGCTGAGGGAGCAGAGGAGGTAGCAAGCGAAGAACCCTCTTCCATCTTCCATCTTCCCTCTCCTCCCCAAACCCTAAATCCGCTATTTTGGGTTCGGAAATTAGGGTTTTGGGTTTCGCCCTTCTCTTTCCCATCCCTCCGGTCAAAACCAAAATATGACCGTTGGAGGAGCACTGTGGGTAGATCTCAGGTGGTGTGTGTTTTCGGGTCGGTTATCCATCTCTAATCGGATCCTTATTGGCACAAGTCTTTGGTAGGGTGGTAGAGGAGAAAGTGGATGTTCAAAATCTTACAATTTGATCTTGTATTTGAGATTGAAAATTTTATTTGTGATAAAAATATTCATAAATTGTATTTTGTTATGGTCTAATTATTCATGAACATACGAAGCAGATATAAATATTGGTACATCCGATCTAAATAATATCTGCTCTGGAAAAGATAAAAATTATTAAAATATTTACATACATATTTGTTAAAGAATGAGATCGATCTTAAAATGCGTAGCAAAACAAAATAGCGTATCTGATGGAAGAACATAAACAAAAATAACACGCAAATCACAAACATCAAACCACGCAAACAGGCAAGACACAAGAAATTTAATGTGGAAACCCAATGCGCAAAAAACTACAGACGACACAATCTCAATTTACTCTAAAGAAACAAATTACAAGAGAGACTTACAGAACACACGAACCAAACGATGGTAGGATTTCGGTCGTCCGGTATTGCAGTGTGACGTGCAACCCAAAGTGTCTGGATATTTTTGGTCGACCAGTCGCTCTCAATCGGTTGACCGTTTTCTGGACGTCCTTGACAAAGTGTTTGGACACTTCCGGTCGACCGATAGTTCTCAACCGGTCGACTTTCGGTTGACCGACTAATGTGCAGAACATATGCCTGGAGAATTTCGGTAAACCAAAGGTGCGCGACGGTCGACCGAGAACCCAGAGCTAGTTACAAGTTTAAGTTCGGTTGACCGTTCGGAACGGTTTTGCCGATCTGCACATTCTTTGCTTCGTTTTTTGGTGCAAATAATACTTGTTTTAGCCTAGTATATAAAGACAATTCTGTCCCCCCTGTTAAAACATCTTTAATATGATCTACTTTGCATTTTTGAGAGAAAGAAAGATAGACCATCATTGTAGATTCGGTAGGAACAATTTTGGTCGACCGTTTGCCTGTTTTTCCCACAGAAATACTTAATTCACATATTCAAGGCAAACAACAACAATATTCATGTTTGTAATCATTATATAATATTAGGGAACTAAAGCTTTTCGATTTAGACAAGATCGGATTGGTTAGGCCGTGGTTTGGTCATTGGTCTGTCATTTGTCGAAAATTTGGTTTGGTCTAGCCTTTTTGTGTCTACTTCAGTCTTTGGTCTGTGGGGTTGACATGTTTCGGACTTCGGTCGGTCGGATTGGTCCGGTCCCAGATAGATGCACAAGCCTACTTGTGCCCACTCTCATGGGGTCGTTGATTGAAGTATGGGTGGGTGGGTCGAGAGTTTCTGACCTCCTTTCATCTCTCTTTCTGTTTTCTTCTCTTCTGTATTTGGAAAAGAAAGTGATTATCCATATGGAAAAGCATTAGTGTTGGATTCAGATCTTAAATAGAAATCCTTTAACAATACTCTTCATACTTAACTAAATAAACACAAACTGACCCGAATATCCAAGTAATTTATCACATCTTTGTGAACTGGCCCATTTTTAGAATATTGTAATGGATTCAGGTAGAGGATAATTTGAGAATATTTTTAACTTAAAGGGTAAAAAAATTAAAGGAGCTAGGGGTTTTTTTGCTTAAGTGTCACTTAAAAACACCATATTTCCCAAAATGTCATCACATTATAGCTATTTTCTTGTTTGTCACTCAAAAATTTGGTTAACATCTAAATATCATTATGTTTTCTGATTATTGCATATTTATCACTTCGTTAACATTTTCAGTTAGTGACGTCACTATCCGTTAACGACGTTAAAAATTAATATTTAATTGTAATTTTTACAAATTTACTACTGAATAACTTAACAAACATTTATTTCTTTTTCTTTTCTTTATCTTTCCTCTCTCTACTCTCTTTTCTCCTCTTTCTACTCTCTTTCCTTTAATCTCTTCTCTCTCCACTCTTTCTTTCTCTAATCTTTCTTTCTCTACTCTTTCTCTCTCTCTTATCTCTCCTCTCTAGAGAGAAGTATGAAAGGAGATAGAGAAGAAGAGAGATAAGAGATTAGAGAGAGAAATACAAGAGAGAGAAAGATGAGAGTAGAAAGAGTGGAAAGAGAAAGAAGAGAAAAAGAGATTTGCTAAGTTATTCAATGGTGAATTTGTAAAATTTACAGTTAAATATTAAAAATTTAATATCGTCTGAATAATGACGTCACTAACGAAAAGGGTTAATGGAGTGAAAAATTTATAATAATCCAAAAACATAATGACATTTTGAATGTAACCATATTTTTGAGTGACATTCATGAAAATAACTATAAAGTGATGACATTTTGGGAAATATTGTGTTTTTCGGAAATATGGTGTTTTCGAGTGGCACTTCAACAAAAAAGTCAGGAGGTTAAACTGCCAACACTTACAAGGTTAGAGAGGGTAAATACAATGTTTTAAAGATCAATAATGCAATTTGCAACCAAGCCTAAGGACATAGGGTAAATTGCGATCAACCCTAAAATCTACATTTCATAAGATATTTGGTTAGACTCTAGACTTAATTAGGTGCCACCGATCATGTGGTAAGTGTTAGAAGTAAATGTGTTTCAATAACATTAATAGAAACACAATATTCAAACCCATGATCCATAAATTCGACATAAAATAACAAAATCAGAAGACTTACGATTCGTTAGCACCGACATCTCGAATTCGTTAGCATTTGAATTAAATTGCAACCTTCACATGATTGAATTGCACAAGGTACCAGGATTCGTTAGCACCGACATCTCGAATCTTTAACGCGGAAGCATCACCTAAACTCCAGGTGTCGGTCTTCAATGATTTTCCTCAACCTTAATGATGGACTCTCTCCTTAGGGTGTTTTCGTAAGCGAAAGGAGATGGAATATGAGAGATTGAGTTGAGACAATCATTGGGACCAAACCCATTTATAATAACATGATACGGTTATTTCCCATCAAAATAATCGTCCACTAATCCCATTACTTTTGAGATAGTGCAATTGTGGGCTTATTTAATTTAATTAAGTAATGAATAATAGGCCAAAAATCTAACATTCTCCCACTTGGCCGTAACATTATATTCATTAATCACATGACCATGCCCACACTTAAATTTGGTCAATATAAACTTAACATCATGTACCTTATTAGTTAGAATCATCAAACCAAACTAATGTAATCAAAATGACTAACGTCGTCATTTGATCCCCATCAATTATAGTACTTGGTAATCTTTCTAATAAGGTCAAAATTACATAACATTACTTTGGGTATATAAACATTGTTTGCTCAATAAAGTAAATTAGGCGCCATAAGTATCAAACAAACAATTATATATGAACTAATCAAAGTCAAATAATTAGTGAAGCTTCAAAGTATATTGTCATACACTTAATCATTAATAACATAACATTACATTAACCAAACCCATCCAGCAACATATCTTCGATAGAGAATGGGTGGTAGAACCTTTTGTTAGTGATCAGCTAATAGTGGTTGAGTACTTATATGTGTATGACTAAATACCATCTTTGACTTTGTCTTTAAAACAATATATGTCAATTCATTATGACACATCACTTAATTTGTTGTTTAAAGAAATTAGCAGTCTCATCATCATAAATAAACATAAGTTTAACATAAGTTTCATAAAAGTTGCTACTATTTGAAGTCGAGAAATAAAAAAATTCCTTAATCGTAAGACTTTATAAGTAGCATCATAACACGTCATAATTTCACTTGCAATATAGAAGATGCACATAACGACTGCTTAGCATTCTTCTATAATTTGGTCCATTTGCAAGTATATACATAAACCTGAATATGGATTTCCTGTTGTCAAAACAACCTGAAAAGTCAGAATCATAATAACCAATAACGTCACGGTTGTCTGACTTTCTATAAGTAAGCATATAATATTGTGTCCTTTACGAATATCGTAAGAACCTTTTGGTTGTATTCTAATGATATATTGCTAGATCTACTTGATTTTGATCAAGTATGCCAACCTTAAAAAGTCAAATTGAATATGTGCAAATTTGAGTGTACATAAGACTCCCACCAACAAGGCATAAGGAATCAACTTCATTTGTCACACATTCCAAGTTATCTTAGGACATTAAAAATTATTTTATTTGTCACCCTTTACGATAGCGGTAATGCTTGGGAGTAATTTTGCATGTCATACATTTTTGGATAATCATAACATCCCACGAGACAGATCTCGATAAATTTCAAAGCCAATAACGTAAGAGGTTTCACCAAGATCTTTCATTTCAAATTTAATTGAAATAAATCATTTTGTCTCGTATAATATATCTAAATCATTACTGAGTAGCAATATATCATCCTCGTATAAACAAGAATAATAAATTTACTCCCACTAATCATGAGGTATATGCATAGATACATCACATTTTCTTAAATCCAAAAGTAATAATTACCTTATCTTACTTAAGATACCATACATTATCTCGAAGTTTGCTTTAACCCATTTATGAATTTGTCTTACATCCATCTGATGTAACTCTAAAACATATTTATGAGCTACTTAGGTCAAAACTATTCTTAATGAGTCTTTACTTGAGATATGAGACAACATTTCATCAAAATGAACATCATCCTTTAGTTAAAGCCATTAGCGATTAGTCGGACCTTAAATAATTTGATGCTACCTTTGGAGTAGGTCTTAGTCATAAAAACCCACTTACAACCGACGGGCTCAACTCCAAGAGGTAAATCCAAAGGGTCCGGACTTTATTAATTTCATCTCATTGTTAATGATTTTTAACCACTGAGATGATTTATCGCTCACAATTACTTCTTTAACTAAGGGTATATTTTCTCCATTACCAAGATCGCATCCTTTAAATTAGGTATACAACTTAGTTAATAGAAATGACAAATCTTTTCTCCTTTGAGATCTACATAAGGGTTCTTCAACCAGCTCAGGAGTTTCATTAGTGTGGGGTTCTTCATTAGGTAGTGGACTAAAATTTTCTACAACACTTTGAAAATGTTTAGAACTTAAAAACTTTTCGGATAATCGAAATCAGAACATAAGTTCGATTTCCCTCGAGATTTCCATTATAATCACACTACTCCCACTGAAGTTGTCATTTTCTAAGAATATAAGATGACTCATAAAATCAACAATTCGAGTAGTATCTACTGGGCAATAAAATCAGAAGTTTTGGATATATATATGGATAACCAATAAAATAACAACTAATGGTTTGGGAATCTTAAATCTTAATTTGAGATTGAAGATTATTTTTATTTTATTTTTTTAAGACAACACCATACTCATAAATATCCTAAATTCGGTTTCCTTGTTGTCCACAAATCATAAGGAATTTTTTTGAACAGATTACTAGGAAACCAAATAAGAATATGTGGTTATCTATCTAAAGCTTCAATCCATAAAAACAAGGCAAGTTAATGTTGCATATCATGTTTCGTACCATATCCATAACTGTACGATTTCGTTTCTCAGCCAACATAATTATTCTTTGGGATGTCCCAACAATAAAAGCTGATGGAAGATATCATTATCATGAAGAAACAAAGAAAAATATGAATATTATTATGACCCTTAAGACTTGAAGTAGGACATTATCCACATACATTATTGGATAATTTTCAAAAATTCACCACTTCAAGTAACTCATTTCTTAGTTCATTTTCACATACTTGTCTTTACTACATTAAAAAAATCAGAAAAATCTAATGTAAGAAGAATTTCAATCATGAAGAGACATAATATTCTCTTTTGAAATATATCTCAAACGACGATAACATAATGACGATGAGTTTCCATTATCATGATTTCTCTTGATTTCACTTCTATAATTATTGACACCAATAGTGTTCATCGATAAAACCATTAGTCGATGAAAAACTCAAATGCAATTTATATAGAGGTCATCCTCTAAATTCTGAAACAAGAGGTAAATGTCATAAGTGAAATTTTACAACGAGATCGTAATGTGCACAATGGTGCAGATGTCAATCCATTAGGTGAATGAACCTTAACTTAAAAGGATTCATAAATCATAAGGTTAACTTTATTATCTTTTTAGCAAGTCATGCTTTAAAACATCATACTCCTTCAATAAATGTCTAATTTCGTTAAACAGTAACATTTAGGAGTAAAACATGATTTGCATCGCAGGTGCTTGCTTTGTTTTCAGCAACAATTGCCTTCATTATCTTTATCCCCTTACCAATATCGTTAAATTTTCTCTTTGTTGGACATCAACGACTTTGTGTGCGAAGTCAGACTTTTAAGTCTTTAATCTTAATTCTTCGTCAACACATATGACAATTTTATTGCTCATTTTCAATTTATCCTTTTGCACATGATAATTGGTTATGAAATAATCAAATTGCACAGGACAAAACTCATAATAAAATGAACAAGAAATTGTTATATTTATGTCTTTGAGTTTTGCTGCCATATCATTAATCATCACGATATGTTCACATATTCCGCTAGTCCATCATACTTGGTTGTGAGCATTTAAATTATAAGAGTACTCGCATTAACCTTAAAAGTACCCTTAAATTGCTCTATAAGTGAAGCAAAATTCTTTAGCATTAGATGTCTTGTTATCACTATCTTTCTTAAAGATTGCTCCCAGATAGTAATAGTAATGAAACTTTTCACAATCATTAATGACATGCGGTTAGAACACTCTCAATTTTCATAAGCCACATTTTGTTCTCATGGAACTTGTGGTTGTAGAAAACGTAATAGTGTTCATTCATTAAGCATGATTAAGTTTCAAACACACCAAGACAAAATTTTATTTGCTTCTTCCAAGTGAGAAAATTTATTGAAATGTGACGTTACATAATACGTAATCAATGCTACATAATTATCATAAAAATGCATTATGTTTACTTTATTAACTAATAAATCCATACGGGAAACAAATATGTCAATAAACTGAATGAAAGTTAAACACCCAAAATATTTCAGTTATGACATACTTATTATAGCATATTATTAATCTAAGTTGGTACGATTAATAATATGCACATAAAAATACATAAATAAATAAATCAATTTACATCACCGTTGGGCAGAAATAAACTGATTTATATAAACATTAATCATAATAAATCATTTTCATAATTAAAGTTGGTAAAATTATGTCAATGATTTATCAAACATCGTAAGTCGTTATTGTGGTTTAACACCACATGATAACCACGAAAAATATTTAGCAAAAGACAATCGACAATTAAAGTTATTCAAATTGACTAAAGTCGATCACTAAATATTACATTATATGGTTAACATTCTTTTTTTCTTTCTTAAGTTATGCAAACATATACGATATTTCCGTTGGGTCCTATCATACAAGATGCAACCAAAATCCCATATTTCATAAATAATCATTAGTCAAAATAAATCCATAAATTATCGAATGAAAGGATATCAACAACTAAAGTTGGTAAAGTTGCCAATAACCAATCATCAAACACATAATAGGATTACAACTTTTGACAAATATGATTCTGTATATATACATAATATATATTTCATAAACATAAGTGAAATGCATCCATGTCACATTAAGAACCTTTGAGTCATTAAAATAATTGCTGAAATATTCCATCTTAAATAATTCAAACAATTAAAAAAATAATACTATCATGATAATTTCTGTTACTATTCACCCACAAATTCGTTAAGTGGAAATGAATAACACGACGTAATATATAAACATGTACTAGATGTAACACATTATTTAATTATACGAATCATAAGTGTAATTAAGATTTAAGATCATGTTTATATATGGAAAAATAGGAAAAATACATAACCATTACTTGTCCAGAATCTTTCACATAATTGGTGACTGACGTGATCCTTTTTCTTATATTTTATTTTCTTAAAAACAATGAAATATTCATCATTCATTAAAAGATATAGTCATGAGCACCAAAATTCCAAACACAATATTAAATGGTTAAAAAAAATCAGAACTATAAGCACCGAATTCTTCATAAAATTCTTAATTAATGACTTAATAATAGAAACATTAATCGGTAACTAACATGTAATTCACGTAATTTAAATGCACATTACATTAACTTCATAACCGTTAACAATGTGATGGGCATTGGTTTTACACGTTAAAATTAATTTAACTTAATCAATGAAAATAATATTTATTATTATCATATCCACTTTCTTACGTGGGTAATAAAAAATCATATTAATATTTATAACATAAAACATCATGTAATTAAACAAGTCATAAGTATAATTAAGACAAAAATTAAACATGAAAATTTCAGATGAAAATAAACTTTCATATTAGGAACATGCTAAGGTCGTTACTCAACAACAAGAACGTCAATTGGTAACTCACGTAAATTTTATTTTAAAGTTTGAATAACACCTTTCCGTCAAATACATAACTTGACAGTCGACATGCACATACACTATCCTTAAAAATAATATTAAACTAAGGAACTAATACGGTAATCCAACAGACTGAAAATCTGAAAATGTTACATCAATTCCTAACGAAATTGAAGATCGAAAAATTTAAATATTTTGTATTTCATACGAATTTATGTGGCTCTGATACCAAATGTTAGAAGTAAATGTGTTTCAATAACATTAATAGAAACACAATATTCAAACTCATGATCCATAAATTCGACATAAAATAACAAAATCAGAAGACTTACGATTCGTTAGCACCGACATCTCGAATTCGTTAGCATTTGAATTAAATTGCAACCTTCACATGATTGAATTGCACAAGGTACCAGGATTCGTTAGCACCGACATCTCGAATCTTTAACGCGGAAGCATCACCTAAACTCCAGGTGTCGGTCTTCAATGATTTTCCTCAACCTTAATGATGGACTCTCTCCTTAGGGTGTTTTCGTAAGCGAAAGGAGATGGAATATGAGAGATTGAGTTGAGACAATCATTGGGACCAAACCCATTTATAATAACATGATACGGTTATTTCCCATCAAAATAATCGTCCACTAATCCCATTACTTTTGAGATAGTGCAATTGTGGGCTTATTTAATTTAATTAAGTAATGAATAATAGGCCAAAAATCTAACAGTAAGTACTCTTCTTTAAACATAAGATAAGTATTGGTGTGCTTGGATAGCAGCTTAAGAAAAGAAGAAAAGAAAAGGAAAAAATTGAGTTTCTCTGACTTGGATAGCAATTCAGTAGGAGAGAAATGAAGGGAAAGATGTCCATGCACAACTTTCTCTCCAAAATTGGAGAGAAAGTGATTATTCCATATAAATAATAATCGAATGATACAAAGAAGATACTTAGGCTTACACCTGTTAAAAACCAGCTCATGCTCACCATTTTTTTTTGTTAAAAACAATTCAAACATTTAATTCACTTAAATAATATTGTGAATATGCATGTTTGAAGTTGGTTACTTTTGGGTAGCTCATCCACATTATAGTTGTGTCATTTAATGTTTTGCGGTCTTACTTTTCCAAATTGAACACTTCCGTTTTTATTTCACCGGCAAAAAAGATGCCTCCTGTGGCAAACTCAGAAAGTTCACCAACTTAAAAACTTAAATATGAAAATTACACGCAATCTTTTTAGGAAGCAGAAGTCATACCATTTTTAACAAAACAATCCCAAAAAAGTTATGAAAAAATCTCACGAAATTTGTTGAAAATAACCCAGTTTTATACGAACAAAGTCACACAAGTTATTATGAAAAAATGACTCACGTAATTTGAGTAGGAAAAAAACACAACATTGTTCTGGAAAAAAACACGCAACTTCTTTAGGAAAAGCACACGCAACTCTATGAATGAATAATTTTCATTTTGTGGAGCAAGTTAAAAAAACAAATTTCAGCATAAACGTACTTTTTAAATATACAAACAATAATAATAATAATAATATTAAGGGCATCATTAACCGTGAGGTAAAAAAGATCGTGAAACCGATCGTAAATATTTTAAAAACAAATTGTGCGGAGGAATCTCACGATCCGTGCGTCTGTTTAGTTTAATATTTTTTTGTTTTTTATTTGTCGCGAGACTCATTTCTATTTTTGTATCAATTTTAATTAAAAGATGTTTGTATTGTTTTAAAATTTAGATATCTTAGAAAATAAAAATATTTTAAAAAAAACACCACAATACTTTTCTCATCATTTATTGATAGACACTTAATTTTTATATAAATATTATATTTTTGAAATATTAGATTTTGGATAGTATTGTAGTAACATAGGTAGTAACCCGTATCTTAACTATTTCACATCATTCCCAACTTAATAACATTTTCCCATTCCAACAACAATTTCCTACTCCATTAAATCATATCACTATTATCCTTTTGTAGTTAATAAATTAATTATTTTACCTACATTTGTAGTACAATTATTTTTTAAAAATAAAAATGAGAATAATTGGTATTAAATTTTAGTAATATTAATTTATATATACATAAACGAGATAAATGTTGATAGATTTATTTATTTTTAAAATATAAGAAGTAAGTTAGATGAAAGAGAAGAATTGATTTGATAGCAGTATTTTTTTATAAAAATCATGATTGAGAAGATGAAAGAAAAAAAGATTTTGGATAAATATACTTTGAAATAGAAAAGTTGACAATTAGACAAATAAAACTAGGATGATCTTTTTTTTAAGATCATAACTACGGATGATCTAAGTGAAAACGCGTCGCAATTAAGAATAAAAATTTATGATTATTCAAATTTCTTCACCAATTCAAGAATAGGTGTCAGACCCCAAAAATGATGATGGTTATTGAGAATATGGAAAGATTATTGAGGGTTTGAAGGACCCCCAAAATTAAGTGGACGTACGTTTACGTGGAAAAGTGGATTCTCTATTAAGGTGGAATATGTTTAAGCGACTCAATTTTTTGTAGCCTTTCATCTTAACGATATGTACCGGCGAACAGTGGCGAATCCACCGGTGTTGGGTGGGGCACATGTCCTACCATTAAAAAAATGAAGTTTTAATTACATTTTTACATGGAAAAGATCACTTCATTTGTGACTAAATTTGATGACATGAAGATTCAGAATTTGGATGAAAAATATGTTGCTTCAAGAAGATCAAATGTTGAATGACTGTTTGGTTATTTATTTGGAGGAAAAAATTATTTTTGGATATTAACATAGATGTTATTATAAATCGGTTTCAAAATATGAAATTTCGTCGAGAACCATTGTAATAATTTTAAAGTACTATTAGATTGTAATTTGAATTATTTACAGCATTTTACTTCTTACTTTTTATGAAATATTAATATTTTTGACTTGTATGTTATTTTTTAGTTGTCATTGATACGTCGGTGTAGGGGTGCACATGAGTCGGGTTGGGTCGGGTTTGGGCCTCAACCCGACCCAACCCGAAATTTTCGGGTTGGGAAAAAACCCAACCCGAACCCGAACCAGTTTGGGTTCAACCCAACCCGACCCGAAATTTTCGGGTTGGGTCGGGTTGAACCCGAATTCGGAAATTTTCTCCCAAACTTGGTCGGGTTCGGCCGACCGGTGCTTAAACGGTCGACCGGTGGCTTGAAAATCCGAAATTTTCGGGTTGGAAACGGTCGACCGAGTGATGTTCGGTCGACCGGTTTATTTGGGAAAAAATAAAAAAAATAAAAAATCGGGTTGGATTGGGTCAACCCGACCCCCTCAACCCGAACCCGACCCGAAAATTCGGGTTTTTGATTTTCCCAACCCGACCCGAACCCCTCCCCAACCCGACCCAACCCGACCCGACCAGTCGGGTTCGGGTTGGGTTTCGGGTTGAACCCAACCCATGTGCACCCCTGCGTTGGTGCGTGGTGTCCTACTATACGGATCGGCTAATTCCAGTGAATACAACAATTATTTCAATCATGAAGACGCTCCAACTCCTCCAAAGACGTCGAGTTACCCAACGACCTCCATTTTGAAAGTCCGTCGTCTGCTTCCGATCCGTTTGCACACTCAGGAACTCCGCCACTGGTGGGCCCCACTTTGCCTCTAAAGACTTGTCCCGCAGCAAAACTTAATTAATTACCCGCTTAATTACTTGAACGTTATCTGCAATATTGCTGGTTTTGGTTTCGATTCCATTCAGAAAGAGTTTAAGGTCGTTGTGTTTAATTGGTGCATATATACGTGAAATTTCGTCGCGTTACTTTGGGTTCTGACCCCAAAGGATGGAGTTTCACGACTTGGACGGTTTTTTGGATGTCGGGGTGATCGTGGAAGAAGGCCACATTGGATGAGTTAAGTTTTTTTTTGGAAAGTTGCCTTTTCAGTCGTTTCATTTTATTAATATTGTATTAATGAAATTAGGTGTGATTAGTACAAAGTGGGGATTTGCTTCCAATAATGGTAAGGATTCCAATTTTTTAAGGGGAGTCACGACCTACTTTTCTTGTACTAAACTCCGGATGCCAGTACTTCATAATTCTATATTATTAAGGATATATGTGCATATATGACACACAAAAGGCAATGACCACGTCCCATTAATATCATGTGGTTTACATTTTGGCATTATGAGTATTTGCATTAATGCCCTTCGATTCAACTTCAATATTGGAACTTTAATGTGTATATTTGACACCTCATACCTTTTGGTCACACCATTAGGTGGTTGGAAGTAAGACTTAAGTTCCAATTCCACTCATGATTGGTAGAATGCAATAATAATATGGACCTTATGATTAAAATATAACCTTACTACTTCTAAAATTAAAACAATAAACAATATATTTAGCGTTTTGAGAAATAAAGGGTACTTTTGGTATTTGCCTTGCTTTAAGCTCGTGACGAGATCCCGACATGTAGGGGTGAGCATCCGGTCCAGACTGGACCGGATTTTTATCCGGGTCCGGACTGAAGACCGGACCGGGCCGGATGCTCGTGGACCGAAAACCGGACCGGACCGGACCGGACTGAACCGGTCCGGTGTTGTCCGGTCAAAAACCGAATTTTTATAAAGAAAAAACAAAAAAAGACCGGTCCGGACCGGACCGGACCCAAACTTCCCGGACTGAAACCCAGACCGGACCGGACCGAACCCAAACTTCCCGGACCGAAACTCAGACCGGAACCCAGACCGGACCGTACCGAACCAACATTTTTCGGACCGAATCCGGTTTTGCTCTCCCCTGCCGACATGTAGCAAGAAAACACGTGCCACGTGTCAGTCACGCAACGGTGGAATTAAAATTTGGTCGTCGATTGGATTCTACCTGCCACAAAGAGACAAGAGTACCTCACTTTTAGAGTTAGAACCAAGTCAGATGGGCCCCACCTAGCGTGTGCAGCACATGTTTCAACCAATCTTGTTTTGTTTCCTCTGAAGTTCTCACATATCATCACGTCTCTCATGTCTCACTCTTCAACAGTTCAACGCAAGTCGCAATATCCCATAGTAGAGTTTTAATTAGAGCAGTGTGTCTATTTTATTATTTAATTATCATACACCTCGTAATTAGAAGTGTCGTGTCGTTTCGATAATGGTGATAACAAAAAAAGAAGTTGAGATAATTTATTGGTCAGCTTGAAGTTATATGCAGGTTCATATCACCTTGACAATTTTTTTCTCGTCACAAGGAAAACTATAGTTCAAAAAAACACGTTCTTCGTGCAAGAGGTTGTCAGTTGTAGGGAGTTTATCAAAGGAATAGTCATGTTAGAATCCCAAGGGCGAAAGAGTTCCGAGGAGAGTACACAAGGAGGAAATATTGTTAGGAATTCGACTCTGAAGTAGCAAATAAATGAAGTAGATAAAGAGCAAACATGCAAACTACAAGACACAATTTAACGTGAAAAATCAGGAATTTTTTTTCAAAATAGTATTTTTTTAAATTTTTTGTCAAAATAGACCTCCATTAAAAGTATTTGTCAAACTAGACTCGCTGCCACCACGTGATGACACGTGACGGCGACGAGTTTTGTTTTTTTGTGCATATAGAACTCAACATCATCAGTGTCGAGTTCTTCTTTGGATAACTCGACACTGATGATGCTGAGTTCTACCAAGGAGAACTCGACACGAGTGATGCCGAGTTCTCTCAACTAGAACTCGGCACTGGTGAAACCAAGTTTTATTTAGAATAACTCGGCATCACCAATGCCGAGTTCTCTTTGGGAGAATATTGCCCAACACTTCATATTCCACTCGACGTGAGTTGTCAGGAGAATAGTGATTCAAATAGAACTCGACATCCTCAATGTCGAGTTCTATTTGAATCACTATTCTCCTGACACTCAGATCATGTATGAAATGGTTGGACGGTCAAGTCTACAATAGAACTCGACATCTATAATGTTGAGTTTAATAGACATAAGTCGGAGTTTAATAGGCAGAAGTAAGCAAATTTGCGGTCCTAAAAAATACATTACATTAATTCAATTCTTACAATTAATCAACTCTTAAAAAAGATTTAAGTCGTACATTCATTCAAGTCATAACAAAATACATTACATTAATTCAAGTCTTACAATTAATCAACTCTTACATTCATTTGTCTCACTAAATAGTTACATACAAAACATTCAAACTATTTTGCTATATAGGTTCCTTGCATCGCTTCCGGTTATGCCCTATACCGCCGCATCTCCCATACCTTACCCTTCTTCCAAAGTGTTCGTTCATCTCGTTTCGGATTCGCGTTGATTTAGGCCGACCGGGAGGTCTTTTGGTTTGAGGAGGCTTCATTGTGATGTTGCCTCGATCTGGCCAATACCTCACATCAGGAATTGTGATAAATATCGGTTTGTACGCCTCCCTGTACATTTGAACCTCATAATACGGGGACACCAAATGTGAAGTGTTGACATTTGCATGTCTGCCACTGCAAACTGCTAGTACACGTGAACATGAGACGTGCATTGCAATTATGTATCCACAAGTGTAAGTAATAACTCCTTCTTCAAATTTCACAAGGTATTTTTTCTGGTCATTGGCTTCAACTTGGTACATCAGCTGGTGGTACCGAGTTACTGTATGTGTTCTGGCCAGATTGTTGTTTGCGGTCACCACGGTGTGGACTGTCGGTACATATGTTTCATTCCACGACTCGGCGACGTCCCTTCCTTTAACAAAGAATTTGTTCAAGCGGAGAAAGTTCATCAAAAAAGTGGTTGTAATTGGCATACCGCGTGCCCCTCGTAAGACATTGTTGAAGCTTTCTGACATGTTTGTTGTCATACATCGGAAACGGTTACCCCTGTCGTGACAACAAGTCCATCTTTCCAAAGGACCTTGATGCTGAATCCACTCGTATACCGGTTTATGTTCCTCTGCAATAGCCTTCATTAACTCTTCAAATTTCATAAAGAAATGAGTTTTACCCGCTTCGTAAAACTTGATTTGTCCCAATCTTTCCTTGCAATTTCGATGTTTAGCAAGATTTGCTTTCATGTGTCGAAGACAGAATCGATGTACATGCCCATCCGAAGGTGGAAATATGGCTCGCACACAAGCGTTTATTCCCGAAAATCTGTCGTGATAATACACAAATCGGGTCGCCTTGTAACTCTACTTGCCAGCAAATGAAGGAACCACGTCCACGACTATGTATTCTCGCTCTCTACAACAGCAAATGTCAAATGAAAAATCCAAAGGAAAATAAATAATCAACTAACAAACAAGAAATAAAACGTTTTGCCTAAAAACCCAAAATCGAATTCGAGTTTGCACTAAACCAACAAAAACACTGCAATCATACATAAAATAACAATGTATATCATCCTAATACATAAAAGGCAAGAAAATAGTGGAAAACGAAAAAAAATTGAAACCCTAACCTTAAAAACGCCAGAACTCGGCGGATGGGGAGAGGAGGGTGTCGGGCTGCTTTTATAGCTCGACGGAAGAACGTCGAGTTCACTTTTTTAAGTGAACTGAGCGTTACAGACGTCGAGTTATTCCTTTAGAAATCGGCATCTAGGATGCCGAGTTCTATTTAAGAAATTGTTCTCCTGACGCGTCAACTCTCTCATGCACGATCTGAGCGACAGTAAAACAGTTTCTTAAATAGAACTCGACACTCCCAGTGCCGAGTTCTATTTGAATCACATTCTGAGTGGAAAATTTCAAGTGTTTGCCAATAAAAAGCCAAGTAGAACTCGACATCACCAGTGCCGAGTTCTATATGCACAAAAAAACAAAACCCGGCGTCGCCACGTGTCACCACGTGGTGGCAGTGGGTCTAGTTTCACAAATAGCTTTAATGGATGTCTATTTTGACAAAAAAACTAAAAAAATACTATTTTGAAAAAAATTCCGAAAAATTATCGTTGGAAAAACTACTACCATCACATACTCACAAGTCCACTATTTCGTCAGAAGGTACAACAAGGAGAAGAAAGACACGTATACCAGTTTATGTTCCTCTGCAATAGACTTCATTAACTCTTCAAATTTCATAAAGAAATGAGTTTTACCCGCTTCGTAAAACTTGATTTGTCCCGATCTTTCCTTGCAATTTCGATGTTTAGAAAGATTTGCTTTCATGTGTCGAAGACAGAATCGATGTACATGCCCATCCGAAGGTGGAAATATGGCTCGCACACAAGCGTTTATTCCCGAAAATCTGTCGTGATAATACACAAATCGGGTCGCCTTGTAACTCTACTTGCCAGCAAATGAAGGAACCACGTCCACGACTATGTATTCTCGCTCTCTACAACAGCAAATGTCAAATGAAAGATTCCAAAGGAAAATAAATAATCAACTAACAAACAAGAAATAAAACGTTTTGCCTAAAAACCCAAAATCGAATTCGAGTTTGCACCAAAACGAGTTCCTAAACCAACAAAAACACTGCAATCATACATAAAATAACAATGTATATCATCCTAATACATAAAAAGGCAAGAAAACAGTGGAAAACGAAAAAAAATCGAAACCCTAACCTTAAAAACGCCAGAACTCGGCGGATGGGGAGAGGAGGGTGTCAGGCTGCTTTTATAGCTCGACGGAAGAACGCTGAGTTCACTTTTTTAAGTGAACTGAGCGTTACGGACGCCGAGTTATTCCTTTAGAAATCGGCATCTAGGATGCCGAGTTCTATTTAAGAAATTGTTCTCCTGACGCGTCAACTCTCTCATGCACGATCTGAGCGACAGTAAAACAGTTTCTTAAATAGAACTCGACACTCCCAGTGCCGAGTTCTATTTGAATCACATTCTGAGTGGAAAATTTCAAGTGTTTGCCAATAAAAAGCCAAGTAGAACTCGACATCACCAGTGCCGAGTTCTATATGCACAAAAAAACAAAACCCGGCGTCGCCACGTGTCACCACGTGGTGGCAGTGGGTCTAGTTTCACAAATAGCTTTAATGGATGTCTATTTTGACAAAAAAACTAAAAAAATACTATTTTGAAAAAAATTCCGAAAAATTATCGTTGGAAAAACTACTACCATCACATACTCACAAGTCCACTATTTCGTCAGAAGGTACAACAAGGAGAAGAAAGACACGTATACCAGTTTATGTTCCTCTGCAATAGACTTCATTAACTCTTCAAATTTCATAAAGAAATGAGTTTTACCCGCTTCGTAAAACTTGATTTGTCCCGATCTTTCCTTGCAATTTCGATGTTTAGAAAGATTTGCTTTCATGTGTCGAAGACAGAATCGATGTACATGCCCATCCGAAGGTGGAAATATGGCTCGCACACAAGCGTTTATTCCCGAAAATCTGTCGTGATAATACACAAATCGGGTCGCCTTGTAACTCTACTTGCCAGCAAATGAAGGAACCACGTCCACGACTATGTATTCTCGCTCTCTACAACAGCAAATGTCAAATGAAAGATTCCAAAGGAAAATAAATAATCAACTAACAAACAAGAAATAAAACGTTTTGCCTAAAAACCCAAAATCGAATTCGAGTTTGCACCAAAACGAGTTCCTAAACCAACAAAAACACTGCAATCATACATAAAATAACAATGTATATCATCCTAATACATAAAAAGGCAAGAAAACAGTGGAAAACGAAAAAAAATCGAAACCCTAACCTTAAAAACGCCAGAACTCGGCGGATGGGGAGAGGAGGGTGTCAGGCTGCTTTTATAGCTCGACGGAAGAACGCTGAGTTCACTTTTTTAAGTGAACTGAGCGTTACGGACGCCGAGTTATTCCTTTAGAAATCGGCATCTAGGATGCCGAGTTCTATTTAAGAAATTGTTCTCTTGACGCGTCAACTGTCTCATGCACGATCTGAGCGACAGTAAAACAGTTTCTTAAATAGAACTCGACACTCCCAGTGCTGAGTTCTATTTGAATCACATTCTGAGTGGAAAATTTCAAGTGTTTGTCAATAAAAAGTCAAGTAGAACTCGACATCACCAGTGCCGAGTTCTATATGCACAAAAAAACAAAACCCGACGTCGCCACGTGTCACCACGTGGTGGCAGCGGGTCTAGTTTCACAAATAGCTTTAATGGATGTCTATTTTGACAAAAAAACTAAAAAAAATACTATTTTGAAAAAAATTCCGAAAAATTATCGTTGGAAAAACTACTACCATCACATACTCACAAATCCACTATTTCGTCAGAAGGTACAACAAGGAGAAGAAAGGCACATGTATTTATATGAAATCCTATTAAAACCTAATCTCAATGCAATCTGTACCGTACATCAACTTACAGATAAACAGGAACACATCGGTCCCCTTCAAGGGGATACCACCTAGGGGAGAGCAAAACCCGATCCGGGTTCGGTCCGGAAAATGTTGGTTCGGTCCGGGAAGTTTGGGTTCGGTCCAGTCCGATCCAGTCTTTTTTTGTTTTTTCTTTATAAAAATTCGGTTTTTGACCGGACCGGACCCCGGATAAAAATCCGGTCCGGTCCGGACCGGATGCTCACCCCTACTACCACCCCCGCTATCTCGGTTTCAACCTACATGCTCAACAAATATGTCCACGCAGCGACCAATCAAAAAACAACAATTCAATTCGTTGAAATTTTGACATAAGATAGACATTTTTCCGACACATATACACCATCATTCCTTTAAAAAAACATGATGTTGTCTGTCCTCAACACGTCACCTTCTATTTGTACTTCTGTTTATTCTCGCAGTATTGTAAACTGTTCAATCACGAATAAAAAGATAAAACTGAAGGGAATGTGTTCTAAAAGTTTTACTTTTAAATGTCAATTATTATGAATTGAATGAGAAATCATTTTGTTCCTTGTTTATGTTATTCGTCTTTTGGAAATGTTGAGGAAGAGGCTCTTGGTCCTTAACCGTAGAGCTCTAAAAGATATTGGTTTACATAAAACAAAAGATATTCGCAATCATGGTAATTAACATGGGACATTAATTACCGAGTTAAGATTATCGTGTTGGTCATAGATCATTGTAGCTCTACAAGTGAGTGACAACACGGGTACACAAAAGAGGAAAATAGTACTTTTGTATACCGAATTAACCTAACAAGTAAAATATTATAGGAATGTGTTTCTGTGTCATTAATATTTTACTGTGTCCTTGGTCCCTTTATATGAGACTTATCTGATCGCTTAAGGAGTTCTTAATTAGACTAGTGTCTTGAGCTATCGATGAGTGTAGTGTAAAGGCATTAGTTGGTTAAGTATAACTTTCATTGGAGAAGATAGTTAGTCAAAAGATTATCATTGCCCCTTTTAATTGAGTGATGATATTAGTGGGCCCCTTGATAAAGCAAAGTTATAATGTGCACAATGTGATTTGAGTTAAGTCACATATTTATAACTAGCTTAAAGAGATCAAGAAATGAATACTAATACAAAGATGACACAATGCTACTTTGTGTGTATTCTTAATATCATGAGGCAAGGGACGGACACAAGTGGTGCACTCCATCACTAAATGGATCGGGTTTTGGTTCAAGTGGAATCAAGACATCTAACTAATTGGGAGCTATAATGTGTAGCTAGATACCGCTTATAGCTTGTGATATTAAGTTCTTAATATCACTGCCAACTTAGTTTAGATCCTCCCATAGGTCACACCACAAAACTGGGAAACAAGAAATGGGGATTTTGAGTTCATAGGATGTGTCGGGTTTCATGTAGAAAATCTGACACATGGGGTGAACAAGCAAAATCAAAATTATGTTGTAATTAATAACATAATTAGAATCTAAATTAAATTCATATGTGATGTAAATATTATGGGGTGTAATGATTGATCATTACATAGGATAATATGTTACATAAGTTGTGAATTTACTACTAATCCCGAAATGTCAAATTTTGTAGGGGTTAAACCAAAATTTGACAAGTCTGCAGAACAGTGCTCCAACGGTCGACCGATCGGGCACGGTCGACCGGATGTGTCTCGACTGATAACAGGGAATTTTCATCTGTTCGAACGGTCGACCGAACATAGCGATGGAATAATTCTTGCTACGAACGGTCGACCGAGTTATTGAACGGTCGACCGAAACCTGGTTCGAGCGGTCGACCGAACCTCCAAACCGTCGACCGGTCCAGACGGTTAATGCAGAATTAATTTAAGAATTAATTAGATCATGCATGGAATTGGTCCATAATTGATTTAATTCGTGGCTAATATTATTTATTATGAAATAATGAATTGTTAGATGGAATTTTGCATGAAATCATGGGCAAGAGGTTGCACATGAATAGGTAATTTGAAGAGAACTTATAAATACAAGTTTATCTCATTACCTCCTCAATTCATTCATTATTTTCTTATGCAAAATTCTCTCTTCATAATTCTCCACGAAAATCCCTTAATTCTTAAGTTTAGTTTTAGTTCTTAAGAGATCATCTTCTCAAGATAATTAAAGAGGGGTTAGTAATTAGATTCTAAACCCTATCGGAGATTGAGAGACTAGCTTCCATTTCTCCGATCTTGTTTAGAGTTTGGTGAATACTTGGAGGCATCCGGCGCAGCGAGAAGCATCCCCACCGTCTCCGAATCTTCAAGAAGTTTTAGAGAACTTCTAGGTATGAATTTCGGAGCCCATATTTGGTTTAATAAAGTTTTAAAAGTAGATATTGAAACAAATTGATGCATGCATGAAATAAATCATAGAAAAATTGTAAATTGATCCTTATTGTGTATAAAAATTTCGAAAATATATATGTACAATTAAACATGAAATCCTACAAAAACAAGCTTAAAACTCCAAACCACTCATAACTAACCAACATTGTTCTTTTTTTTTGGAAGTAAAAAGAGTTCACACCTCCAATGGTTTTTGTTAATCTGTAAATTTACAGTAGTATGTAAATAAACAAATTTAGGCAACAAAATTGATGGCTTAAAAAGCCTCCGGTATGGGTCCTAAATCCCCGTATAACCACGCGACTATTGCCAATACTTGGATTGCTAGACAACTACACAATTGTCTACTCTAGATTCAAAACGTGCCAACTAGGACCAAATGCAGATGAACTCACAATGTCTACAACTCTCTTATACACTCACATCCATCTAAAAACGTTGCCTTCAAATATGATGGCATTACGTTCACTCCATATCTCATACATCATTACTCTGATGGCTAATCGAGTTCAATTCCTTATTTTGTTTCCCTTGTGTTTGACTACATTCTCAATACGTATTACCTCATTTAAGGGTCTATTTAGAACCAAAAGGTTGCATTTGTGTCTGAGGGTGGTGTCCCTAATCGGTTTTTAACTTTTAGTGGTTAGCGTTTAAAGAGGTTCAAGATGTTTTTGGTACTAAAAACAAAGTCCAGGGAAAAACTCCAAAACACACATTAATATCAAACATTACACCACCTCGTAATATACTACATGGCACGGTTGACCCATCCAACATAGACAGACTAATGTCGAAATATTAGTTGCACAAGTAAATTCTAACACTAGGTGGTCTCCCTTCTTAATGTCCAAAAAACTCTTCTTTCTTGTAAGATCATCCCTAATTATGACCACGGTAAACCCAATCATAGATTTTTTCTTTTTTCTACGTCAATTTCTTTTCTTATTTACATCAACTTTTTCTCTACTAAGTTTTTTTTTTCTCAACATTATTCACATCTTAATTATAACCTAACATAACCCAATTATATACACAACAAAAATTAAATAAAAATCTAACCTGACACGACCCGATCATCACGACCCCATTACTGTAGCTATAACAAACTTCCTTTCTTTTATAAAGAAAAAACAAACTTCCTTTCCTCTGCTGCTCTACTTAAACCCCCTCACACCCCTTCCTCAAAACCACCCCGTCCAAATCCCCATTCTACCCCTCCCCTTTCCTCTATCTACGATGAGGCCCCTCGCCGGAAAACTCTCATTTCTCCGGCGATCCGTCCTCTCCCGGTCCTTCGAGGCGACGGCGGTCGCTGCGGAGAAGGTGGTGGTCCCGAGGATGCCCGATTTCGAGTACTCCCCTTCGCCCTACGACGGGCCGAGGGCGGCGGAGATCGTCGGGAAGAGGCGGGAGTTTCTGAGCCCGTCGATGTTCTGGTTTTATAAGAATCCGGTACGGTTTCGGGGAATATCGAGTTTTTGGGGGGTTTTGTTCGGAAGAAAGGTTGGATTTTTGTAATGAGGTTTGGAGGAAAGAGATGGATTTGTTTGGTTTTTCTTTTTTGATTTGGATTTTTTCGGGGTTGGGAGAAGTAATTGAGTTTGGATTTGGACGAAAGTTTGGATTTTTATGGATTGAGAATTTGGTGTTTTTTTCCTCTTTTTTGGGATTTTTTAAATTGGTCTTGGAAGAATACAATGATTTTAGAATTGCGTGGTCGGTTCCGTTGAGTTTTTGTAATGTTTGTGTGTTATTTGAAGAGGAATTGAATTAGTGATCGGAGAAGTTGAGTTTGGATTTGAAAGTTTGGAGGAAAGAGTTGGATATGTTTTTGGATTTGGTCTTTTTGGCTTGGGTAAGGAATTGAGTTTGGATTTGGACGAAAGGTTGGATTTTGATGGTGATGGATTTAGATTTTCGTGTTTTCCCTATTTTTGGGGATTTTTTTAAAATTAGTTTTTGGAAGAATTCAATGGTTTTAGAATTGTATGATCAGTTTCGATGAAGTTTTTTCGGGAAAGTTTTCTTCTTCTTTACAGTGGTAAATATTGGTTTTTGATGGGGTTTTTTTTTTGGGGGGGGGGGGGGGGGGGGGTGATTTGATAATGGTTTGAGATTTGATAATGGTGATTTGGAATTGTATTAGTGGCTGTAGAACAGCCACTACTAAAATATATTATCTTTAGAATATTTTATTTTGTAAGAGTTTAGATTTGGGAGAAATCCTTATTTTTTGGTTATGATTGCGGTGTGGGACCTTTGATGTTTTCTGAACAATAATTTGGAAAAAGACAATGGATTTGGGTTTGGATTTGGAAGAAATACTAGATTTTGATGATGCTGGTGTGAGATTGTGTTTTTTTTCTTTCTTTTTCGTTTTTGTATTAGTAGTAGTTTTAGAAGAATAAAAATGTTTTCAGATTTGAGTAGAAAAGGCTGATTTTATGATGGTGGATGGAGATTTTGTTGTTTTTGTGCGTTTTCGTAGTTTAAGAGCAACCAAATGAGTTCAGTTTTGGAAGAATGGTTGAATTTTGATGACGACGATGATGATAGTTTGAGATTGTGTTTTTCTTGGTCCCTTTTGTATTTCTATTATTATTTTGAAAGAAATACTAGGAGTTCAGATTATCAGGTTGGGAAGTAAGGTTGGATTTTGATCGTGGTGGTTTCCTGCTGTGATATTTGGTGTTCTATGTGCTTTAATATATTTAGGTATTGGGAGGATCGTGGGAGGTTTTTGTGGTTTGCTAGATATTTGGAATTAAGGTTGGATGTTGATTATGATGTTCTAAGATATTGGTGTTTCTCTTCTTTTGTTTGTTTGCTTCGTCATCTTGTTGTTGTTTTTAGAAGAAAACGATGAATTATTTGACATTTAAGTTCCAACCTCTTGAGGATATTTGTTAACAATGATAGCGTGAGATTTGATTTTTTGGGCTTCTGAGTGTTGTGGTTTACTCATCTTTTTTGTATGATTTTGATCCATTGTGTGAGTTTGATTATGCGAAGGATCAGATTTTGGCGATGATGGTGTGAGTTCGGTGTTGCCTTAAACATTAGATGTTTGTCTTCACCATCCATGATTGTTTATAATAAAATATATTTACAACTGCATCACTAAATACTTATTTGATCCATTGTCGTTTCGGTTTGTCATAGAATTCTTCACGTCTCTACTAACAAAAAGAGTTTTTGCAAGTGCCAGAGGGAAAATAATGTTAAGAGACATTTGATTATGTTTCACATCAATAGAATTTGTAAATAAATACGTGTTAGCTTACAACTGAAAACTCCACGTGTGAGCTTATTTATAAAAATCCCGGATCATTTGCGCCCATTCCCTCATAAGGGTTTGAAATTACATAAATGCCTCTGTGAATCCTAAATTTTTACTTCATGCTATCTATTACTTTACATCTCACTATAATTGTATCTGCTTTCGACTGATGTTTTACTACAATGGTCGATTTTCATTTAGATTTTTTTTTTGTGGATTATAGTTTCTTTACTACTTCGCTTAGGATTTTCTAAAGTTTGAACACCAGTCTTTTGTGATAATCTCTCATTTTCCATTTTGACTTGAAATCACTAATTTCCCTTGATTCTGGAAGTGTCCCAACAATCCTACTATAGTTTTTCACTTAACTTCTATCATATCTGCTTTACAGTCTTGTTAGAACTTAAAAGTTGCTGGAAATTAATTTGTACAGGGATCATGTTATACTGATTAGAACCTACATATGTGCAGTTGAATATTGTGGAGGGCAAGAAACAATACCTGTTTGACGAGGATGGCCGTCGTTACCTTGATGCTTTTGGTGGGATTGCAACTGTCTGCTGTGGGCATTGCCACCCGGATGTTGTTGAAGCCATTGTCAATCAGACAAAGAAACTTCAGCACTCCACTGTTGTGTATCTGAACCATGCCATCGCAGATTTCGCGGAGGCATTGGCTTCCAAGCTTCCTGGAGATCTCAAGGCATGCTTGGTTTATTTAGTCATTATCATTTAAAATTATCCTTTCAAGTTTTGGCGTGGAATTTGACTCTTTTTTTTTGGTTTCTGTACAGGTTGTTTTCTTCACAAACTCTGGCACCGAAGCCAATGAGCTTGCACTGATGATTGCACGGCTTTACAGCGGCTCCCAGGATATTATATCAGTCCGGAATGGTTACCATGGCAATGCAGCGGGCACAATGGGGGCAACCGCTCAGAGTGTCTGGAAGTTTAACATTGTACAGGTATCGTTTTTTTTTCTTATTTTGTTTCGCAAACTATAATTCATATTCACAAGAATCAACTGCTACTGTTAGCCCAGGTCTAAATATTTTTTATTCAGGGTATTGTGAGATCGTAATTGGAATTAGTTTGTGTTTTGAGGGAATGTCAGATCGTAATATTTGGAATACTAACTCTTGAAGTATGGCTATGTTTTGATGCTTCAAAGCAATATAATGACCATTTGTTTCATCTACCCTTCATGAATTCATGTTTTACATTATTTTTCAAAGATCCTAATTATTTTTTAATGAACTTCCTAAATTATCATTGCAGAGCGGGGTGCACCATGCACTGAACCCAGATCCATATAGAGGTGCTTTCGGTACAGATGGTGAAAAGTACGCCAAAGATGTCCAAGAAATCATTGACTATGGAACTTCTGGGCGAGTTGCAGGCTTCATCTCAGAAGCCATTCAGGTAACATTTGCATCATAATAATTAACTTTGCACCGCCTGTAACAAGAAATTTGTTGTCCATAACAACGTGTTGCTTTTGTTAGGGAGTTGGAGGCATCATCGAACTAGCACCGGGATACTTACCTGCCACCTACCGATCCATAAGAAAAGCTGGGGGGCTTTGTATTGCAGATGAAGTTCAGTCTGGATTTGCACGTACGGGTAGCCATTTTTGGGGATTCGAGGCTCATGGTGTTGTTCCTGACATAGTTACGATGGCTAAGGTGATCCTTTGCCCCCCCCCCGAGAATATTTTGCCATTCGTGTTTAATTTTATATTTTTGACATTTGGAGCATCATGGACTATATCAAAGAGCTATTTAAACGATCTGCATTTCTTTTATTGTGGAATCGCAGATGGTCAGTTGCATTTGCATCATTTGGGTAAATTGGAAACAACCTCACTGTTTTACAGTGGTAGAATTGCGTACATCTGACCCCCTCTACCTCGCTTAGGCGGGAGCATCTTCTAAGGCATTGGGGTTATGTTGATGATGTGTTTAATTTTATATTTTTGACCTATTCAGATCATTTTACTCTTTTGTTTGTCCACACCACAAAATTTGTCAACAATAAAACAAAGTATCTTTAGGATTTTGTTCTTTTTTTCACTTCGGCTACATTTCTTCAGCAAGAATATACAGCCGGAGAAAATCATAATTATCTTTTTTCTTCTAAGTATGTTGTCGTGAACTTTTGAAATTACTATTTGCATTCACTTAGAATCTC
Source organism: Triglochin maritima (assembly GCA_963682175.1). Taxonomy (NCBI): domain Eukaryota; kingdom Viridiplantae; phylum Streptophyta; class Magnoliopsida; order Alismatales; family Juncaginaceae; genus Triglochin; species Triglochin maritima. Next base: position 41,578,952 of record OY821779.1, read on the forward strand.
TAAATTTGTTCGTTAGGCCACTTTTGCTATTGCCTAATCCTCGGTATTTATTAATTATGTATGATATTAGGGAATTGGAAACGGGATTCCCCTTGGTGCAGTGGTTACGACTCCAGAAATAGCACAAGTTCTGACCCGCCGTAGTTACTTCAATACCTTTGGTGGTAACCCCGTGTGTACCGCTGGAGGGCATGCTGTTCTTAAAGTTCTCGAGAAGGAGAAGCTTCAGGAGAATGCTTGGGCTGTGGGCTCTTATCTGAAAGAACGTCTTTGTGACCTTCAGAAGAAGCATGACAGTAAGCATCTCAAATCATCGATACAAAATACCACAAACCTTTGGTTTGCGATGTATCCTTAGTCCTTGCATATTTTAGTACACTGCAGTAGTAGAACCTCTGGAGGTAGCAGGTACGTCTGCTTGCGACCTGCGGCATCCTAAATGAGCCTGCTTGGGTGAACAGACATTATCATTTAGTCAAGGGCTCATTCTTAGAGCCTGTCATAAAATCTTAGTTAGCTGGCCTGCATCCTTAAACGCTCTCAATTTTATGATGATGTCCAGAATACAATTTTCCAACAACAATAACAACCACAACATAGCCTTTTGGGATTAAAGGCTTTAGTTCAATCTTCTAACCACATCACAAATTTTAATTTCGTTGTAGTGTTCTTTCAAGTAAATATTGGTTTGGGGTTCAAAAGCTAATGTAAAATACTAAAATGTATTTCTGTAACCAAACATGATACCGTATTTAAACAATGGGCCTTTTACTTGGACTATAGAAACCTTCTCTATGAATCTAGCTGTGCTTGACTCTGGCTTTGTACTATCAAATTTGTAGTCATTGGAGATGTGAGAGGAAGAGGGTTAATGCTTGGTGTGGAATTCGTCACCGACCGACAACTTAAGACCCCGGCTAAGATAGAAATCACACATGTAATGGAGCAGATGAAGGGTATGATTCTCCAGTATATCATGTTTCCATTTTTGTTACAAACCAATGTTTCTGCTAACTTCTCATCTGAATTTGAACATAATAACAGATATGGGTGTGCTTGTTGGCAAAGGTGGATTTTTCGGTAATGTGTTTAGGGTTACACCACCTCTCTGCTTCACCAAAGAAGATTCAGGTACATAAATAGTTTCTACTAAGGTTCGATATAACTACAAGTTCTTTGATAATCTAGCAACCAATTTACGATGACATGGTTTTCACAGACTACTTTGTTGACGTGATGGATATCGCATTATCGAAACTTTGAAGCCATTCTGCTTGTTTTTATCTGTGTCGTCGGTAATAAATTCGAGGCGTTACCCGGGGATTGGCAAGACACCACCTCGATGTCTAGCTGAACCTGCCGGCCGGCCTCGCTAAGCGTGTTTATCTTGGTGGGGATTTGAATCTACGTACATATCTCATGTATGTTGTTATCTTATGTAATAATAAATTACTAAATAATGTGCCTTATTAGAGGGCATTTCCGCATGTATATCTCTATTATCTTGAAGGATTGGCTGTCTTTATTTGTGGAAAATTTTACTATGTCTTGTTTCACCTTCTCTCTGTAAAGGTGATCTACTTAGTCTCATTTTATCTTGTTCTTAAGGACTTGCCAGAATTACTTATGCATTGCCATGACGATTATTTAAATTGTTTATTTTTTAAAATTCATGAATTATGTATGAGTACATGTTAACACGTGTTTTCATTCCTCAAAACCAAGATCATCTTGAACACAAAATCAAAATAAAATTTTATAACCTTACAAGTTACAAGTCCTTCCGGCAGTTAAATTCACGACTACGATACAACAACTAGGCTTGTCAATCATGCCATGTTTGTGTACTATGTAGTTATATCATAACTATTAGACCTGATAATCATGTCATGTTTGTGTACTATGTAGTTATGCAGTACATGTTAACATGTGTTATCGTTTATAACACAAATTGAAAAAAAAATCATATTTAGATTAAAAATAGTTAAACACATGCTATATTAATATTTTCATTTTAAATAACATCTTAATTTATCATTATCAAGTAAAAAAAATTAATTATCTAACAAAAGATACCGTTCGTGTTAGTTTCTTGTAAAAAAATAACATATAATGTAATCGTATAGTGTTCATGCCAAGTCGTGTATTAATTATTATATATTTGTATCTTCATAAATCATCGTAATAAATTATTACAATAAAATTCTTGTAAAGTCATGTCTAAATCATATCATCATATATTTGTATCTTGGTTGTTACTGAACTTTCCGGAAAAAATTATGAAATATCAAATACAACGCACCGGACAAAATTATGAAATATCAAATACAACGCACCTTTCCGGACAAAATTATGCTCAAACTTAAACAACAATCTTCAATTATAACTTCCAATATCAAACTAGCCAATTAAAACCCACGGTTGGGCCTACCAACTTGTACTTATATTACACGGTTGGTATCATATTAAACTATTCATACGTGGTGTGTTTATCAAAAGGCATATGTATTTATAATATGTTGTAAAATAAAAAAAACGAATTGTGTCGATTCTGTATTTAACACCTGCAAATAAAAGAAGCGCGTGTAGACGGTTGGTGAAGTAGGTAATCTAAAATGTATTTTGGACTACACGCATATTAGATAATATTAGTTTGAGAATGGATTCAATATTTTTAAAATGTTGTGATTGTATTTTGGACGGTTGCGTTTGATAATAAAATCAAATGTTAGTTCTAATTAAAAAATATGAAGCGTAAATCTTGATTTACAAAATAAATAGATTAAGAATATCAAAAATTATAAAATTTGGAATCGTTACACATGAGATCTAGAAATTAAGTTTTTTAGCGAACGTAACACGTTCATTTTTACATATGTAGCCATTACGTGAAACATATAGTCAATTTTTATAATTTTCGATATCCTTAATTTACATGTATTGTAAATCAAAATATATGATTTGAATTTTCAATTTGGAGTATAGATTTAATTTTAGGGTTATTTGCTTGGGTGCCACCAAGAAACAACTAAATTAGTTTTATGCCACCTGATTCTGGCTATTTGACCTAATGCCATAGAAAATCAAACTATTTATCTTAATACCATAAGAAAACAAAATATTTTGTTTTCTTATTGTATTAAGATAAATAGTTTGATTTTTCTATGACATTAGATGAAATAGACAGAACCAGGTGTCATAAAACCAATTTCGTTGTTTCTTGGTGGCACCCAAACAAATAACCCTTAATTTTATTGTCAAACGCAACAATGTGTAATCAAAATTTTGGAGTAACAGATCCATCTTCTATCATTTTAGCTTATTATGTTGCAAACGTATCATATCCACTTTGCGAATTTAACACATACAATGCAATTATTGTGCAAATGATACAATCGTATACTTATTAATCCAAAACCAAAAAGGAACTTCAAGTAGTACGAGAAAACAAGATTATGCTGGTGATCAAGATCATGACGTAAGTTTTGGTACATTACACCAACCAGATAAAACTAATTTAATGTCTATGTATATGTAAGAAACATATCTACTAAGATATGACACAAGGACATTCAATACAACTTCTATGGAAACTCGGAACTCCATCTCCCTCAACTTACCCCACCATTTGTTTATGATTCTGTAAGAACAAACGGATATAAAGATATGTAGTTATTGACCATTCCATGGCAACCATGATTCTAATCATGATTGAGCCATAGTTTAATTGCATTGAAACACTTATCAGTTAAATATATTTAATGTGCATACTTCCGATAATACATTGTATAACTCCTTCTATGGATATAGTTAACAGGCATTAATGTGCAACACAAAGTTATACGTATGATATGCCTCACATGTACCGAAATGTATATGGTATGCCAATTTTGATCTTTCTTCGCGTCTTTGTTTGAGCCCAAATTCTACAAAACCATAGTTGAGAACTCTTAGTTGCCTTCTTAGAATTAGGATATCTTGATACAGTTAAGACTATTGGACTCATCCTACACGTCCCAACTTTGAATCTCCAACATTTCTGTACTTAGTGATTATGTGATTTTTCAATGTGATTTTTCAATGTCCTCAGGTTTGCATATTCATTTTTTTACGATGAGTGGGATCTGCATCTTCTAATCCCAAATATAGTGTATTTTTATCTTATGCACGCATAACATTGAGGGATTTCGTAAATTATCCAAATGTTCACCGCCTAAACCAGTGTCCAGGGAACGCCTAGACGAGCCTAGGTGACTGGGTGCGTCCGGTCGCCTGGGCGATCGCCTAGGCGTTTGTGCGACCACCCAACTCTGGGCGGTCTTTTTTTAAATTTTAATTCAATTAAATTTGATAAAATAGATAAAAAAATCGGGAAAAATAGGAAAAAATGCACAAATATTATCTAAAAATACTATACATGTTTAGGCTTAAAAAATACACCTAGTTCTTCGACTAAGGCCTCACTAAACACCCCCTCTACCCACCTAAACACTTAGGTATACAATTTATTGCTTAGTAGTACGATTACAAAGGTAATTCAGAGTTCATACAATAGCAGATAAGAGAGAAATTAGAATTACAAGCTAACTAACTAATTCCATTGGACACATTGATCTAATGTCCAACTGGGAATCATGTCATATCCTCCACTACCATCAGAGTCGTCGGAGTGGTTCTCGTTCGGATTGTCGATGTAGACATTATCTTCTTCAGTTTCTTCATCGTCGGATTGGACATATTGCTCGTCGATGTCCATCAGTGGTTGAGAACTCGATGCACCTGGATCTCTAGAACTAATGTGAACGATGACATCATCCATGCCAACACCTAATAATGTCACGTCAGATGCAGTGGAACACCGCGCGTCAGATGACGTGGATCGAGCAAAGAGTCTCCGTGAAGAAGAATGTCCTAAAGCTGCTTTCTCGGCATCAGCCCATGTAAGCTCCTCTCCAGCGAAGACCGGATCTTCAGTTTCTACCAACCATGGATGCTCGTCGAAGAGATCGTAGTCCACACTGATGGGGTCATAAAATCCGGGCTTCTTCATCCTTTGCTGAAACCTTTGCCTTAACTTTTGGTTGTAGTTCACATACACCAAGTCATTCATCTTCTTCACAGCCAACCTGTTCTTTCTCGTTGAGTGCAACTGCTCGAAGACACTCCAATTTCGCTCACAATCTGATGTCGAGCGTGTCAATCCCAACACCCTCAGGACCAACCTCTGTAATGCAGTCTCTGTAAAACTAGACTAATATAAAAATTTAGACTAATATGAAAATGAAATACTAATTAATTTAATTCTAAAGAGAAATTAGAAAGAGTGCACTTGATTTTGGCGGTTGAAGAATGAAGAACCGAATCCAATACTTCACTTTCCAACTTCAAAACTAAGCACCAGACCGGAGACTTAATCGCGAAAACTTGATGATTATGAAACTTGATGATTAGAATAGAATTATGAAGAAGAAGAGAATGAGAGATTTGTGAAAAATGAAGAGGTTTGGAGAGGTTTATATAGGATTTGGGGGTAGTGGCAAACTTGTAATTTTTGAAAAAAAAACAAAAACAAAAAAGAGATAGCCGTTGGAATGCCTCCAACGGCTATCGCCTGGGCGGTTGCCGAGGAGAGGCGACCACGCCGACGGGCGGTCGCCTACGTGAACATTGGCCTAACACATCTTAAATAACTTTTGCCGCATTTAGTAAAGTTTGGACACTGACGCAGTGACGCCAAAAGTTTTTTTTGTCATTGTTGATTATGCAAATTGACCATACTTAAATGGAACTCATCGTCCCAATTAATTGATATTTGATTCTTAATGTTCCAATATAAAATGAGGGCAAGTCTGAATATCCTCTTGTTACCAAAACAAATCCTAACTAGATTTCAATAAATTTGATCCTTTTTAATACAAGGGTTTATATTGTATTTTCGTTTTCATAGATTGAAGGATTAAAGCTCCCAATTAATTGATCTCACATGTTCAACCAGAAAACCATTGCTAGTGAGAAACAAGTGACCATCCTCCTTATCAAGGTCCTCCAATTTGCTCTTCGATTCACGGCAACGCCGCGAATTGACATCGAGTTGGGTTACAATTAGGGCTGAGGGACCGGAAAAAAAATTTAGGTCCGGACCGGAAACCGGACCGGACCGGAAAAATTTGAAGGGTTGGACCGAAGACCGGACCGGACCGGTCTAAAAACCCGATTTTTTACCCTAAATTTAAAAAAAAAAAATTGGACTAGACCGGACTGGATCCAAATTTTTTGTTTCGGTCCAGACCGGAGACCGGACCGGGTTTTGCTCACCCCTAGTTACAATGATTATCAAGGTCCTACAAGCGAGAAAATTTAAACCCTAACTTTACTCTTTTCAATATCCTCAAATTTGCACCTCCATTTATTACAATGCTAAGTTTACATTTCTATTTCATAACAAAAATACGCAACAAATTTTCAATGGTTATGATAATTTGTACCTCCATTCGTTACAATGCCGCGAGTTGACATCGAGTTGGGTTTACATTTCATAAAATATACCCAACAAAATTTGAATGATTATGATGGCACTACAAGTGAGAAAATTTAACCTCTACTTTCTCAAAGATTATTGATAAGTTCCTTTTCAATGTCGTCAAATTTGCATCTCCATTCATTACAATGCAGCAAACTTACACGGGACGGGTTTACATTTTCAATTAAAAAACCCAACAATTTTTTTAATATTATGATAATTTGTACATTTTTGAAAATTTTATAGTAAATTGTATTAAAAAATGGGGAAACCTAGCAAATACTAACAACCCGATCCTCACCAGAAGGTGCAGACTGCTACAAGAGCATCATACGAACTAATTACATTAAAACTATTCTGGGTCACAAAAACCCAACTAAGTCCACTCTATCCAGATGTGGGATTCAAATTAGGGATTCCCCTATCCCATTGGGTAATACATTTCGCTCCAGTTGGGTGTCATGTCTCTTAAATTTGCCCTTATGGTAAGAAACTATAACATCAAAGAGGATCCTTCTTCAGACCTCCGACCTAGACAACGATTTAGCTTCATGCTTTCGCCTATTTTGTTCTGCCCAAATATGTCAAACTGTTGCCGCAATAAGAGACCACATCAGTCCCCAAAAAGAGGAGTCAAGCAATAATTCGTTGGTTCATATCATAATGTCTTGTAAGTCTGTGGTCTATGCTTCAATAATGTCGTTTGTCAGCCTATTGATGCCCAACCAGATGTCCTTTGAAAACTCGCAATCGAAGAACAAGTGACTTAAGCTCTCATTTTGTACCAGACATAGGCCGCATGTTGTGTCCATATCAATGTTGATCCGTTCACGAGGGGACATAGTGACTTGAGTGGTAATTCGCCCCCATCGAGCTCTCCAGAGGGTGAACAAGTGCTTGCTCACTTGGGGAGCCAAGATCCCAACTGCCATGGGATATTACGCATCTCTCATACTAACTGTATCTTAAGCATTCCTGAAGGAGAAACCACTATCTGACCCGATCCATTGATGTTTGTGGTCGTCTATGCATCTTAGCGCGTGTTCTTTGTTATCAAAAAGCTTACACCAAGCAGCCGAGTCAATACCACTTCTCTTGACAATATTTGCCAAAGGAGAAGATCCGACGTATCTGGCTCTTATCCATCTGCACCAGATGGAATCCGTGTCTTGCCAAGTACGCCAAGTGCGTTTAATAATGGTTGCCCTAACAACATTAACGAACCCCCAAAGGCCAATGCTACCCTCCCATTTTGACAATGCCATCTTGGACAAGTCACATCACGTCTGTCATCCCAAATGAAATTGTACACATTGCTTCTTATATGCGCAAATACCTCTTATGGCAATCGCAAGAAGAGCTCCATAACATGAAATTCTCCATCACTCTCAGCCGATGAGTTGGAGTCTGCCAGCATATGATAGCATCTTGGTCTTCCATCTTGCCATCATGTTGTCAATCACCTCCAAGATAATCGCAGGTGGTGAGGACTCTCGGTGCCAGCGGCATACCAAGGTATCGGGTCGAAAACTCGTCCATTCCAAACTCAATCACCTGAGTAAGTTCCTCTTTATTCCTAGTGCCCCCTGAGAACATGATCTTGCTCTTCTCCTGGTTTACCATGAGCCCTGACCTTGTGGCAAGGTCCTGAAAAAAGAAGTAAATCATCAGCGTAGGACAAAAAATACCACATCATTGTCGTGACACTTTTACAATTTAATCTTGCCTCTCCTCACCTTCTCATCAATGTCTCTGGAGAAATTCTCCATTAACAAGGTGAAAAGGTAAGGAGAGATTGGGTCTCCCTGTCTCAATCCCTTCCCGTACCAAATGGCTTAGTGGGGTAGCAGTCATCGACTAGCACCGAAAAAGATGTGCTAGTCACACGTTTCATGATCACTGCCACCATAAGTTGGTTGAACCTAAAATCCTCAAGAGTCCCCCTTAGAGCATTCCAATCTACAGTATCACACGCCTTCAATATATCCACTTTTATGCATGCTCAAAGGCCAATTGGCTATGTTAAAACCAACCACTAACTCAATTGCTAGTGCGAAATTGTCTCCAATGTATCGACCTTTGATGAAAGTCGTCTGGTTGGAAGAGATGACATCCCTACAAATTGGCATAAGTCTCTTGGCAATGATCTTTGTTAAAAGCTTGCAACTTGTGTTGACGTAAGAAATTGGTCGGAAGTCAAACAGGTCCGTCGCACCACTCTTCTTGGGAAAGGTGATAAACGTATGGTTGATCCTCCTAGTATTCACTGACACAGAAAGCTGATTAAACTATGTGTGTTACATCTTGTCCCATAATGTCCTAATACTTCTGGAAGAAGTGGGCATTAAACTCATCTGGACCTAGGCTTTTGTCGGGATTCAACTCTATGACTGTTTCCTTGACCTCTTCATAAGTGGGAACCCTTGATAGCTCTTGGTTATACTCCAAAGATACTTGCATTGGAAACATTTTGCATGTTCTAGATGGGGCGACAAGGCTGCCTCGTGTTGGCTTTTTGGCCTTAACCTATGTTTTGACGATTTAATTAACCTAATCTTAATTGTAATCAATGTAGAGTAACACACACATTGCATAACATATATTGTATTGTGCTAACCTCTACATGTGATTAAGACTCAAGAAAGAAAGGAAATCAAGTCAAGACATGTATTAAAGTTATATTGAAGGCATGTAATTTGCATTTCTTTTGAGTATTAGGAATTTTGTGTAATTGAGCATACTTGAGCTAAAATCAACTCAAACACACACTACGTTCCCTATAGAAGTCACACACAAAATTTCACATCAACTGGACTTCAATAGATCACCCAAACTTAGACTGGAAAACACTAACACTTAACCTGAGTTGTCTGCCCACATTCGGTTGACCGACCCAAACCTTTCGGTCGACCGAGTGATCAATTATCTTGTAGTGTTTTCACTGCCCACATTCGGTCGACCGTGCAGACCTTTTCGATCGACCGAATCAACATAAGGTTTTGACTGTTAGGGTTGTCGTATTATACCAACGGTCGTATTCGAATTATTCTTTAATACCCCAAAATAGATTTTGCATATCGGTCGACCATTGACCAATTTCGGTCGATCGAACTTTAGTGTCTCCAAATTGTGCAAATTCCTGGACGTTTCTGGTCGACCAAAGACTTTGGATCAGTCGACCGAATTTGATCATTTTCGCCAACCTCGTAGAACCTGTTAGTTTTCGGAAGACAAAACATATTCGGTGTTCGACCGTTAACTTAAGTTTACCTAGGTATAACCTGATCTGGTCGACCGTTCATTTATCGGTCGACGGAACTGAGTTCAAAATTGCCCAACGGTCGACCGTTCTACCCGATTCGGTCGACCGAACTTACTCAGAATTTGGTCCTGGAAGTTGCTGTTTTGGGATTCTCACTTAATCCTTACCCAACTTAACCCCAACGGCTATAACACCTTAGGAGCTTATAAATATGTGTTCCTATGACACAATTACACAACTCTTACACTTCCTATTTGAAAAGAATGTGTTCTAAAAGTTTTACTTTTATATGTCAATTATTATAAATTGGATGTGCAAACATTTTGTTCATTGATTATGATATTCATCTTTTGGAAGTGTTAAGGAAGAAGCGTTTGGTCCTTAACCGTAGAGCTCTAAAAGATAATGGTTTACATAAATCAAAAGTTATTCACAATCATGGTAATTAACATGGAACATTAATCACCAAGATAAGATTGTCGTGTTTGTCTTGTAGCTCTACAAATAATTGACGACTCGAGTATATAAAAGAGGAAAATATTACTTTTATATATTGAATAGACCTAACAAGTAAAACATTATGGAATTGTGTTTTGTGTCATTAATATTTTATTGTGTCTTGGATCCTAAGATATGAGACTTATATCTTTTCACTCAAGAATTGCTTAATTTGATTATTGTCAAAAGCTATCAATGAGTATAGTAATAAATGCAATAGTTGGTTGAACATGACTTGTGCTGGAAAATAGAGCTAGTCAAACGATTATCGTTGCCCTCTTAATCGAGTGATGATATTAGTGGTCTCCTTGATAAAGCAAAATTATAATATGCACAATGTAACTTGAGTTAAGTTACAATATTATAATTAGCTTAGAGAGATCAAGAAATGAATATAATACAAAGGTGACACATTTTTATTTTGTATGTATTCTTAATACCACGTGGCAAGAGACGGAGACAAGTGGTGCACTTACATCACTAAATGGATCGTGTTTAGTTCGAGTGGAACAAAGGCATCTATGCTAATTGGGTAACTATAATGTGTAGCTAGATACCGCTTATAGTTTGAGATATTAAGTGTTTAAAATCGCTGCCGATTTAGCTTAGATCCTCATATAGGTCACACCACAAAATAGGGAAACAAGAAGCTTGATTTTGAGTTCATATGATGTGTCGGGTTTCATGTGAAAAAGGAACACATGTGGTGAACGAATAAAATCAATATGTCATGAGAATTGACATAATTAGAATCATAATAAATTCATATGAGGTGTGTATATTATGGGGTGTAATTGTAACGCCCCGAGCCCGGACAACTGCTCACCCGCCCGAACCCGGTGCGTTAAGATACGATCCACGATCCTGACCGCTGCACACTCTGATATTTAAATCCATCTGATAGACCCATAATTAATCTGAAAAATATAATCAACAAATTGTGAGCTCGACAGCCCGCAAGTTCCAACCGTCAATCAATCAAAATCATAATCATGTGGAAAATAATACGGAATATGACATTCAGTCAATAAGCACAATCAAGAGACATGCATCACAAATAAAATACATGCATAACAATCTGGAACCCCCATTCGGATTCGACCACATCCTGTGCTTCTGAAATCTATCAATCAGTCAGACGCACATCTGGTAGCTCCACACTAACGACAGGCAGCCCTTTCCTCTCTCGGGTGGCTCCACGCTGTCCGTTAGGCAGCTCTTTCCTAAGTGGCTCAGCCAGAAATATACGTACAGTCACAGGACATGTCAACCGAAACACCACCATGCAACAATATGCATATCAATGAAATCAACATCGATACTCAGCATGCATGCAACTACGAATATCAAGAGAGACAGACATGATATGAAACTGAAGAATAACGAATCAGTACTTGCCTCAAAATCTCCATTTTTTTCTTCTCTATATTCTTCTCAAAATTCCATCTTCTCCTAAAACCACACAATCATCCAACAATCTTAATTAGTCCATTAAGATATTTGATTATTACATTAACTAAAAAATTCAGGATATTACATTCTACCCTCCTTAAAAGAAATTTCGTCCTCGAAATTTGATCTCAATACTGTCTCAATCCAAACAAATCAATACAAATTTTTCAACTCATTATTTATCAAATCTAAAAACCTAACACCACTTATCGCTCATAATTTAGATAATCAATCCAACGAAATCCAAATTCACATTTAAACTCAAGTCCAAATATCTCTAAATTCATCTTTCATTATTTATTAATAATTTGGTAGCAAATCCAACTAAGTCAAAATTCACATTTAAATCAATAGTCAATACTTTTAAATCCAATTTCTCAAATTCCAATTCAATCAAATTTTTATTTCAAATCCAAATCCCGACTAATTCCGAGGATCGTATTGCTCTGATACCATTTGTAACGCCCCGAGCCCGGACAACTGCTCACCCGCCCGAACCCGGTGCGTTAAGATACGATCCACGATCCTGACCGCTGCACACTCTGATATTTAAATCCATCTGATAGACCCATAATTAATCTGAAAAATATAATCAACAAATTGTGAGCTCGACAGCCCGCAAGTTCCAACCGTCAATCAATCAAAATCATAATCATGTGGAAAATAATACGGAATATGACATTCAGTCAATAAGCACAATCAAGAGACATGCATCACAAATAAAATACATGCATAACAATCTGGAACCCCCATTCGGATTCGACCACATCCTGTGCTTCTGAAATCTATCAATCAGTCAGACGCACATCTGGTAGCTCCACACTAACGACAGGCAGCCCTTTCCTCTCTCGGGTGGCTCCACGCTGTCCGTTAGGCAGCTCTTTCCTAAGTGGCTCAGCCAGAAATATACATACAGTCACAGGACATGTCAACCGAAACACCACCATGCAACAATATGCATATCAATGAAATCAACATCGATACTCAGCATGCATGCAACTACGAATATCAAGAGAGACAGACATGATATGAAACTGAAGAATAACGAATCATACTTGCCTCAAAATCTCCATTTTTTTCTTCTCTATATTCTTCTCAAAATTCCATCTTCTCCTAAAACCACACAATCATCCAACAATCTTAATTAGTCCATTAAGATATTTGATTATTACATTAACTAAAAAATTCAGGATATTACAGTAATAATTTAATATTACATAGGATAATATTTACATAAGATATGAATTTTCTAAAAACCCCAAAAGATCAAATTTTGTTGGAAATAAATTCAAAATTTGACAAAGGCAAAATCGGGGTCAAACACGGTAAACCATTTAGGGTTCAGTCGACCGAGGTGTCTTCGGAACGGTCAACCGAACGGGGATCGGGTAAACACAATTGGTCGACCAAAATTGTCTGGAGTGCCTGAACAATTGGGTTCGGTCAATCGAGCGTGAACGGTCAACCGAGAGAAAATATGTTGGGATATTTTCAGTAGACCGAATGTGACACGGTCGTCCGATGAATATTCGTCGGGAGAAATTTTGGTGGGTCAACGGTCGACCGGAGCAAGACGCGAATCGTCCGAATGTTTCCAGAGAATTTTTATCATGCATATTCGGTCGACCGTCTAACTCACGGTTCACCGAACATGTGTTAAAACCGAATGGTTCGGTTAACCGAGAAGAATTCTCGGTCAACCGAACAGTGCGATTTTTGCCTGAATTATTAAGAGAATAATTAGATCATGGGTTGGATTAATTCCTGATTTAATCAAACGTTTTTAAAGATGCTTATGTGGCAATTTGAGATTAATTTTAGGAGAGAATAAGCAAGAGATCATGACTAAAGAATAGCTCTTGATAATGATGTTTTGGGAGCCTATAAAAGGACCCATCATCCTACTTGTTTATGTAAATTTAAAAATTCTTTCTCCCATTAATCACCACGAAAATCTCTTAATAGTTTTAAGTTTTGGAGAAAGAAATCTCAGGAGCTTAAAGAGGGGTTACTAGCTAGATTCTAAGCCTAATTAGAGATTGATTGACTAGCTCATTTCTCTCTAATCTTGTTTTGAGTTTGGTGAACACTTGGAGGCGAATCGGCAGGCGATTCGACGAGCAACAGAACTCCGTATCTTCTGAAAGGTTTTAGAGAACATTTGTGTATGATCCTCTATTCTTTGTTTATTTTAATATGTATAAGAATGCATGATATTAGAATAAACAAATACATGTATGTAAAATCAATGAAAATTTGAAATCGATCTTGTATGTTGTATTAAAATTTTAAAATATATACATACATAGGGACACGAAATCCTACACTATTGTCGTATACATCTAAGAGAAAGCTTCAAGTCTCTCATTCCCCAAATCATACTCTCCAAGTTTACACTTCCACATCTTAGATCAATTCCACATCCTAAGCTAAGTGTGCTCAAGTTAGAGAGTGTGTTCCACTCAACATTGTTGTTCAAAGAAGCAATGATTTTGGTGAAAGCATGAAGTGTTCCTCTCAAATTGTGAGAGAAGAAGGTCCAGCTCGCGAGGGTGTTCGCGGAGCTTGTTTTGTAAAAAGCTTAATCTCGGTCGAGAACGATGTTGATAGTGAAGACGCGAGCGGAGCTCGAGGGAGTTCGAACAGAGCTTGCAAGAGAGGAAGTAGGCGGGAGGCTGAACCTCTATAAAAATCTGGTGCCTTCTTGTTGGTTTGCATTATATTTTTATTTGCTTCCTTGTTTAGTTTTAATTCCGCTGTGCATTCATTGATTGCTTAAACAAGTAGGTAATTAGCTTAAAAGTGATTAGAACTAAGCCCCATTATGATCCTACACCTCGAACATTTTGGAGAAGTGTGTTGAGCACTTGTCCTCTATGTCATTCCTCGATATCATCCACAAGCCATTCTTGCCTACAAGCTTGTACAAGAAATTCTTGGATTTCCTCTCATTGGTTACCACGACAAAGAACTTAGCTTTATTATCTCCAAGATTCAACCAAATAGTCATGCTCCTTTGTGCCTCGATGTTTGAAGGGCTGCTTGTCAGAGCTTCTTTAGTCTCCCTAACCTCTTTAATAACTTCAACTATTGAGTGTAGCCTATTGGGGTTTCTGTTGGATCGTGTGGGTTATGGGTCCACTAATCACTATTAATCTAATCCCTAATTTTCTACTTGATTAAGCAAACAAATGCGCAGCGGAATAAACAAACAAGTAGAGAAAGAAAGACAATGCAAACCACATAAGACGCGTCGGTTTTTATAGAGGTTCGGCACCCCACCCGGGTCCTAGTCCTCTCTTGTAAGCTCCGCTCGACTCCGCGAGCTCCGCCTACGTCTTCACTAACCACTCCCCGTTCCGGGCCGGGAGAGAACGCCTTTACACCACAAGCAACGCGAACAACCCTCGCTTGCTTGAATTCTTCCTCTCACAATCCGAGAGGGACACTTCGGGCTTTCACCGAAGTCCTTGCTTCTTTTGACAACACTTGTAACTGAGTGAGATTCACTCTCTAATTGAGCACACTTTGAGTAGGATGAGTATATGATCAAATGTGTGAAGTTTAGGCTTATGGAGTGTAGAATTGGGAGCTTTGAGGATTGAGGTTTCTCTCTAATGAGTTGGGACAATTGGAGTTGGAGAGTTGTGTTAACAACAAGTCTTGATCCTCTATTTATAAGCTCCTAAGGTATTCTAGCCGTTGGGGATAGATTTGATTGGGTTTTGTGCAAGATACACAAAGCAGAAAATCGGGCTGCAAATCTGTCCAGAACCGGTCGACCGAAACTAGTAAACCGGTCGACCGTTAACTTGATTTCAAAGAGAACGGTCGAACAAAAGAATATTCGGTCGGACAAACGAGCTAGAACTTAACTCTACTTAAGTGAATCGGTCGAACCAAAGTATGGGGCGGTCGACCGAGAAGGGGATTCAGTTGAGACAAAGGTCAATCGGTCGAACGAGAAATGTGTCGACCGATAGCAGGGAATTTGGTTTCTGAAAATATGTTCAACCGGTCGACCGAAACAAGGTCTTCGTTCGACCGGTTACCGAATGTATTTTGGGGTTATGTTTTGTTTTATACGAATACGACCGTTATAGGAATACGACAAGAAAAACGGTCATATTAAAATCCGGAATCGGTCGACCGAAAAGGTAGAACCGGTCGACCGGTAGAGTTCGGTAAAATCACTGTGGAGAGTCTGTTATAAACCGGTCGAACTGAGAACTGGTTCGGTCGACCGATTCACACAGGAAATCTGGGTTTAAGTTTATAAGTGATTTCCGACTAAGGTTTGGGTGATCTAATGAAGTCCAAATAAGGTGAAATTTTGTGTGTGACTTCTCTAAGGAGCCTAGTGTGTATGTGATTGGTTTTTAACTCTTGTATGCTCAATTTACACATGTTCCTAAGACTCAAAATAAAATCAAGATTACAAGTCTTCATTTAGCTTTATTACAAATCTTGACTTGATTTCTTTCCTTCCATGAGTCTTGATCACCTGTAGAGGTTAGCACATGCAATATATATGCAATGCATATTGTGTGCTACTCTAATTAAGATTCGGTTGATTAAATCATCAAAACATAAGATTAAGGCCAAAAAGCCAACAGTTTCTACTCTTTATCATGATCTTCACCCGAATCAACCGCAGGGTCAAGCAGAACTAGGAGGTACCTCTAACCTTGCCCCGCCAAACATCCAAGATTAGACCCATAAGGTCATGTGCCTTACTCCAAGAATTATTGAACTTGAATGATGCCTTCGTTCTCTTGAGTTTTTGGAGATACAGTCGTAGTGCCAAGTGGTCGCTCGTGCTACCTCCAATATGCCCGACTTTGCACAGAGACCACAACCTGAATAAGGTACTATTGCATAAGGCTCTATCCAATCTGCTGACTGAAAGGAATGTGTTCTACAAGTTTTACTTTTACATGTCAATTGTTATGAATTGTATGTGCAAATATTTTGTTCTTTGATTAATGTATTCGTCTTTTGGAAGTGTTAAGGAAGATGCGCTTGGTCCTAAGATATTGGTTTGCATAAATCAAAAGTTATTCACAATCATGGTAATTGACATGAAACATTAATTACCAAGACAAGATTGTCGTATTGGTCATCAAATATTGTAGCTCTACAAATATTTGACGACACAAGTATATAAAAGAGGAAAATGATTACTTTTATATATTGAATAGACCTAGCAAATGAAACATTATAGATTTGTGTTATGTGTCATTAATGTTTTCACTGTGTTTTGAATCCTAAGATATGAGATTTATGTCTTTTCACATGAGAAATGTTCAATTTGGTTATTGTCAAAAGCTATTAATGAGACAAGGGATAGACACAAATGGTGTCCTTACATCACTAAATGGATCGTATTTAGTTTGAGTGAACAAGACATCTATGCTAATTGGGTAACTATAATGTGTAGCTAGATACCGCTTATAGTTTATGATATTAAACGTTTAATATCATTACCAATTCAACTTAGATCTTCCTATATGTCACACCACAAAACTAGGAAACAAGAAGCTTCATTTTATGTTCATATGATGTATTGGGTTTCATGTGAAATATGATACATGTGGTGAATCGATAAAATCAATATATCGTGAAAATGACATTTAGAATCATGAATAAATTCATATAAGATGTATGTTATTATGGGGGGTAATAGTTTGACATTACATAGGATAAAATATTACACGATATGTGGATTTGCTAAAAACTTCAAATATCAAATTTTGTTGGACGAAAATCCAAAACTTGACAAAGGCAAAATCGGGACAAAATGGTAGATCGTTTTGGGATCGGTCGACCAGGTTTCTTCAGAACGGTCAACTAGATAGAGCTCAGATACTCATGGGTCGACCAAAAATTACTAGGACGTGTCTTGATAATATGATCGGTCGACCGGGCATAGTACACGATCGACCAAAATCTCTATGAGATATCTTGGTGATATAACGGTTGACCGGTAGAGTGAGACAGACGACTGAAATGTACTAGGAGATATTTGGTAAGTAAATGGTCGACCAAAGTGAGACATGCTTCAATCCAAATTTTCTAGGGAATTTTTCTCATGAATTTGGTCGACCGTCTAGCTCATGGTCCGACCGAACCTGTGAAAGTTTTAACCGTTCGGTCGACCGTTCGACACGATTTTGCCTAGAATTATTAAGAGATTAGTGTTGATCATGAGATGAATTTATTCCAATTATGGTCAAACGGTTTTGAGGATGATTATGTGTCAATTTGTGATTGGTTTAAGGGAGAGAAAAACAATACATCATGGGTTAGTGGGTAGCCCATGATGTGGGTATTGGGAGAGCCTATAAACAAGTCTCATTTCCGTACTTGTTTAATTAATGCAAAAATATTTTCTCTCCCCAACCTCCTCCACTAATCCATCCAAATTTCTCTTAATTATTTCAAACTTTGGAGATTAAATCTCAGGGAGTTTTAGAGGGGTTATTAGCTAGATTCTAAGCTTAATTAGAGATTGATTGACCAGCTTATTTCTCTCTAACATTGTTTAGAATTTGGTGAACACTTGGAGTCGAATCGGCGGACGACGCAACTCTGGATCTTCATAAAGGTTTTAGAGAACATTTGGGTATGATCATCTTATATTTGTTTTGATATATATATATATATATATGAATAATATGATATTAGAATAAATTTAAAATAATGTACATGAAATTGTTGAAAATATGGAAATCGATCTTGTATGCATGAATAATTTTTTTTTAAATATACACATAGATTGGGGCACAAAATTCAACGCTGACATCTCGTCCCTACCCTACTACCCCATAGGGGTGTAAACGGGTCGGGTACGGGTCGGGTATGCCCCTACCCGTACCCGTACCCGACTAAATTAGCAGGTACGGGTATATACCCGGCAAAAAACATATATACCCGTACCCGTTAAGTTAGCGGGTACGGGGCGGGTAAACGGGTATAGCGGGTATAATATATAATATATAAAATATATATTATATATAAAAAATATATAATATATAACATATAAAATATTAAAAAAAATATTATATATATAATATAATATATCTTAACGGGTATACGGGTATGGGTAATGCGTATACCCGTACCCGACCCGTTTATTAAGCGGGTAAACGGGTACGGGTATACGGGTTTGAATTTTTAAACGGGTAGGGATTTTTGTACCCATACCCTTACCCGCCCGGGGCGGGTGACCGGGTATACGGGTATTACCCGCCCCGTTTACACCCCTACTACCCCATTGCAAAAAGGTATTTTCTTCTCCTAAGAATGAGACCTCAAACATATAGGTCTCATCAATGCATCTATTAAACTCATCCATCCCGCCCCACCATGGATCCATGAAGCTTTCTGTCCTACATCCACCTGATTTCATTGAAGTCACCAATCACCAGCCGAGACTCTTCAAACCCCTACTCAGCTCAAATAGCTTATTCCATAGGGCTCGCCTAACCACTCTAGATGACGCCCCCATATACAACCGTGATGAGAATGGCTAATCCGCCCTTGTTTAGAGCATGGAAGTACATCACTTGCTTATCGATCTCTAGTACCTCAACATTTCATCGCTCATAAGACCAGGCAACCCAGATAGAATCAGGGGCACCCTCTCTGAAAGCTTTGTCATTTGATTCAACCCTCCACCCATACTTTAAGAACTTACTAGACATCTCAAAGTTTATTCCTCTAATTTTGGTTTCGAACAAGATGACCAAGTCTGAGTCATTGTTCCCGACAAAATCCTTTGATTCTCTCCTCCTAGATACATTGTTAACCCCTTTCACATTCCACGCAAATATAAACATTAGAAAGAAAATCGACTGCTCTGGTCGGGTCTTTCGAACATTTAGCCTTGCCACCTCTCCACTCAAAACATCCCCCATTTTCACCCTCATCCGATAGTAGCTTATTATCGCAATGAGAGCAAGAATCTCCTTTTGGAGTATGGGAGTAGGAGTGAGGGACTCTCTAGCTCCGACCCTTTCCTCTTGATAGACTTCTTTGGTGACTTCATGATTTCACCATCCTCCTCCTCCACCTCAACGATTGTGGAAGGATGAACCAAAGCCTCCAGGACCTCATTGTGTTTCTTCTTCTTCTTCTTCTTCTTCTTCTTCTTCTTCTTCCTTTTCTTCTCCTTTTTTGTTGGCTTCTCAATACCTTTAGCCTCCCCCTTATGTGTAGTATTAACTACTACCATTGTCTCTTCCTCTGTCATTTCCAAAACTCTATGTGTGTTAAGACAACCCATTGTCATCCCCACGAAACGCGACCACGCAATCCTTCCTCTGACCTAAGCCACAATGATCCATACCGCCCTCCCCTCCTGTCAACCCATCACGTCCTTACCCTGCAGCGTGGAGTTGTTGTCCATCACGCCCTTTTCCTGCAACGTATTGTTGTTATCCATCACTTACATTCCCTGAAAAGTATTGGTGTTCCCCATGTCATCTCCCTCATCTGTAGAGGCCATACCGTCCTTCCCTGCAAAGAAACCCTGGAATGGGTGCCCATACCGTCCTCTCTCCTTTCCCCGTCTTTTCGTGCAGTGGTGACTTGACCAGCAGTATGACCTCCCTTATTGTCCTCAGACGCCACATCATCTACGAGCAAATCTCCCCCCAACGTCGCCCTCCTTGCATAGGCCATTGGCCGCCCCTTGGCCGAAGACCTTTTTGCTGCGACAACTTTCCAACTAGTGACCAAAACACTTGCACAACTCACATTTAGGGGGTAGATTGATGTATGCTATTTGAACATCCAGAACATCCTTCCCCTCGGCCCTTCGACAGTAATCTTAACCATGTTGGAAAAGTTTTCCTACCACCCATAGAGACAAAAAAAATTACATTCGTCCCTTCACTTCTCATCATTGACGCGTCCATTTTGATTAGTCACCCCAACAAAGAACCTACCCTCCCGAACATTTTCCTTTCCCACAAGTTGGTGGGGAAAGATGGAAGAGTAACCCACAATGGAACCACCCGTGGCGATAGAGACTCCATCGTTTTAGTTTGATTCCTTGGTCGGACAAAGGCAAACACTCCAGAATGAAGTGGTCCCCCAGAGCAAGGACGATCATGTAGTCTGCAGGGATCTTGAAGTGAACGTCGAAAATTTTGTTCCTCCCTGGCTTGACATCGAACACTCCCCTCAGTTTCCAATTTCTCTTGTTGAAGCTGGCTACATGTTGCTCGTATAACATTCCTACAGTTTTAAGGACCACTGTCCCCCATAATCTCTCTTGGACCCTTTGTAGAACCTCCTATCCAACCACAACTACTTGGCCATTGATTTTTGAAGGTAGGTAAAATTGTAGGGAGCCGTCCTCCTTCTCCAATCCCTTCTTCAACCTCTCGACGAGTGTCATACCTGCACCCCCTCCCTTTATCCTCCAACTAGGAAGTGGAGGACCACCCGTGAGGGGTGGAACTCCACTCAGTCATCCATCAGCCATGGAAAATGACGGGAACAGAGGTTTCCCAAAATCCCTCAAAATCGCCAAGAGATAGTTTGTACCTCTATTCATTGTAACTAACACCGGACGAGTTGAAATAGTTAATTTTCGTGAAAACCCCGATAAAATTTGAATAATTATGATAATTTCGAACCCAACCATTCAAAACCAAACTAACACAAGGACATGTTCACATTTTCATTTCATAAAACCCAACAATTTTGAATGTTTATGATTTTAGACCCAACCGTCAAAATCCTTAATTTTCCACCTTCATTCGTTACGGCAAACTGACATGAGGATGAATTTACATTTCTATTTCATAATAAAATATGCCAATAAATTTTGAAGGATGATTATGATATTTTCAAACTTAACCATCAAAGTTCTCAAATTTACACTTCTATCAGTCCTAACACTGCAAATTGACACGAAATCTGTCAAAATAGTTCAATTTCAAAACAAAAAAACTTGAATGATGATTATGATAATTTTGAACTCAACCATCAAGGTTCTCTCAAATTTGCACTTTTATCAATCATAAGTTGCAAACTGACATGGAGATGGGTCGAAATAGTTAAATTTCATTAAAAAATACTCAACAAATTCGAATGAAGATTATGATAATTTCGATCTCAACCATTAAGGTTTTCGAATTTGCAGTTATGTTAATAATAACGGGTGCAAACAAACACACGGATGAGTCAAAATAATTAAATTTCATAAAAAAACCCAATAAATCTTGAATGATAATTTCGAACTCAATCATCAAGTCCTCAAATTTGAACTTTGGTCAATCATAATGCTGCAAACCGACACATGGACCGATCAAAATAGTTGTGTTTGGATGCGTCGTTTGCAAAATTCATGAAACTTTGAAATGACTGAATTTGCAAATCCTGAAATTTCTAAAAGACGTTATTTGTTTTCACATTATGTCATTTCGAGATGAGATATGGTGGATCTTGAGGGAGGTGGTGGATCTCAACAGATGTAATGAAGTTCGACGACGGCGGAGGGGTAGAGGTGGTAAGATGATGTGTTAGGATTTTAAGTGGAATTTGGTGTTGAGAATCAGGTTGGGATTTATAAATTCCACCTAAAATTTAGAATTTTGTTTTGTCATTTTTGTATGAGATTGGAATTCTCAAAATTTTACTTGAAATTTATAAATTTCAATCTTCAATTAACAAAACATAATTTAAAAATAACGTATTTTAAAATTTTACAAAATTTAAAATTTCACGTATAAATAACGTATTTAAACACAACCTTAGATTTCATAATAAAAAACAAAAAACCCAACAAAAAATTGAACAATTACGATAATTTGATACCCAACAATTCAAAACCAAACCCAAAAAAGCCCCGGAAACCACCCGAACCCCTCCGGCGAGATCCGATTCCCTCCGGCGCCGTCTCCGGCGGACCGACCCGATCTTCCCTGATGGTGACAGATCGAGACAAAGAGAAGGAGTCGGAGCTGGAGAGCTCGATGTACACCAACTGCCTCCTCCTCGGCCTCGATCCCGCCGTCCTCGGCGGCGCCCGCGCCGGCCTCTTCCGCCGCTCCAACCCCAAGATGGGGGAGCAACTCCTCTACTTCCTCCTCTCCTCCCTCCGCGGCCCCAAGGTCCCCCCAGATCCTCCCCCCCTTTTTGCCCATTTTCCGTCTATTTTTTCTGATTTTTTTTTTGATTTTTTCTAGGATTTCGAGAAGGTGTGGCCGATCTTTGACTCGGCGCAGTCGAGGGACTTCAGGAAGGTGAGGGGATGGGGAAAGGTTGAGTTTTTATGTGGAATGGTGGGGGTTTTTATGGGTTTGGTTTTGGTTTGCAGATTGTGCAGGCGATTATTACGGAGTTGGAGTCGCAGGGGGCGCTGCCGAGGAGCAATTCTAGGGTTTCGTCGCTCGCCACTTGCTGCGGGCCAAGGTTCGTGTTGTTAATTTGTTTGTGTGGTGTGTTTGTTTTTGCGCAATGTGGGTTCACAAGAGAGATTTGTAGATAAATTAAGTGGAGTACCCTTTTTTAATTAGCAATTTGTAGGTGAATTAAGTGACGTAATTCTAGGTTTTCCACTTACTGCAGGCCAAGGTTGGTGATGTTGTGATGATTTTTGGGGTTGCGTTGTTAATTGGGTTTTTGGTGTGTTTGTATTTGCGCAATGTGGATTTATAAGAGAGGTTTTGTAGATAAATTAAGTGGAGGGTAATGTAGATCAAGTTTTTTTAAGGTTTGTATCCTTTTTAATTAGCAATTGTAGGTCAATTAAGTGGTGTAATTCTAGGGTTGCCACTTACTGCAGGCCGAGGTTGGTGAAGCTTTTCAGGGTTTGTGTGGTGTGTTTGTTTTTGTGCATTGCAGGTTTGCAAGAGGGGTTTGTAGATAAATTAAGTGGAGAGTAATGTAGATCATGTTAAAGATTTGCAAGAGGGGTTTGTAGATATCCATTTCCACTGTGTCAAAGATTAAGTTGTTTTTTGACATTTGGAGCATCATGGACTATATCAAAGGACTATTTAAACGATCTGCATTTTTTTTTATTGTGGAATCACAGATGGTCAGTTGCATTTGCATCATTTGGGTCAGTTGGAAACAACCTCACTGTTTTACAGTGGTAGGGTTGCGTACATCCGACCCTCCCTTACCTCGCTTAGGCGGGAGCCTCTTCTGAGGCATTGGGGTTATGTTGATGTTGATGATGTTGATGTAATGTAGATCATGTTGTTTTTGAGTTTGTATCCTTTTTTAATTAGCAATTTGTAGGTGAACAAGTGGCGTATATATAGGGTTGCCACTTACTGCAGGCCAAGGTTGGTGATGATTTTCAGGATTTATGTGGTGTCTTTGTTTTTGCACAATGCGGGTTTGTGAGAGAGGTTTGGAAGGGTGTAATGTTTTTTGAGTTAGCAATTTGTAGGTGAATTAAGTGGAGCGAAACATGGAACATATTGTTTTAAGTTTGTAGTTTTTTTAAAATTTTAAAATTAGCAAATTGTTGGTGAATTAAGTGGAGCAATTCTAGGGTTTTGTCGCTTGCGACTTGTTGTGGGCCAAGGTTCGTGACTGTTTTCGGGATTTGTGTTGCTAATTGGTTTGTGTGGTATGTTTGTTTTCGCTCAATGTGGGTCCGTGGAGAGGTTTGGAGGAGTGTAATGTTTTTTATTTAGCAATTTGTTGGTGAATTAAGTGGAGCAGAACATGGATGATGTTATTTTAAGTTTGTAGCCTTTTTTATAAAAAAAATAGCAATTTTTAGGTGAACTAAGTGAGCAATTTTAGGGTTTTGTTGCTCGCGATTTACTGCAGGCCGAGGTTGGTGAAGGTTTTCGAGGTTTGTGTTGTTGGTGTGTTGGGTGGTGTGTTTTCATGTGGGTTCATTAGAGAGGTTTGAAGGGATGTAATGATTTGTGTATGTTTCGTTAGCAATTCGGGTCAGATTCTACAGGATTAAACCTGTGGTGGATTGGAATGTAGATCATGTTGATTTAAATTTGTAGTGTTTTGGTACTTGAAGGTTGAAGACTTGAAGCAGTTGTATTGTACATAGTGAACAATCTTGGAGCAACTCAAGTGGTACTTTATGGTGCCATGGGATTTTGAGTGAGGTTGAGCGGATGCAACGGCTTGCTTCTGTTTTAGATGACAATTTGTAGGTGTATTAAGTGGAAGAGTAGAGAACGTAGGTCATCTTGTCTTAAGATTGTAGCGTTTTGGATTATATATTTCAAATAGTTGAACCTCATGTATCATGTTGTACATAGTAGACAACCTTGGAGGTTGGTACTTCATTTGTGAACGAGATTTTCGAATGGCTGCAATGACTTGTTTTGGTTAACAATTTGCTGGTATATTAAGAAGAAGAGAACTTAGATTATGTTTTGCTTAAGCTTGTGATTTCTTATTCCAATTATTCAAACATTTGAATCTCATGTAATATACAACCTTGGATTTTGGTATGCGTACATCTTGAGTGCAGCTTATGAGTTAAATTGTGTGGTGTTGTATGTTTTTGACAATTGGCCTTGTTTTCAATTATGTTGTAATTAGTTAAAGAAAACCACTCTGACTCAAATGCAATACTATATCATAAAATGCAGATTTGTTGAGCTTCTGTGGCAGCTCTCTGTGCATGTTTTGAGGGAGGTCCACAGGAGATCATTTCCGGCAGATGTTGCTGCCAACCAGCTGCCTGCACCATTGACTGATGTGTCGTACTTGCATGCAGCTTCATTACTTCCAGCGTCCAAGGTAAAAAGATTGTTCTGTTGAGTTTTATTGAAGTCTGGCTTTCATCACTGGATTATGTTTTTGAGGGTTTGTTACTTTGCCCTGTATTTTTTCGGTGTAATAGTTATCATAATCCTTTCCTATTACATAATTCCTGTAATTAAAAGGTTATTCCCTTTTATTACATTTTGATATGTTTCCCTCTTGAACTTAATTTCAATTCCTGGTCCTACTATGTGTAGTTGAAGTTGTACTTAATTTAGTTTAAAGTGCCTGTGTGTTTCTATGAACTTGGAAATTCCGTACCTATAGGTTTTTATTTAGAAACATTGCAAGAGATTTAACAGCAATAGATAATAAATTCTGAGAATTTATAGAATAATAATGTCATCCAACTTCGGCAGGTTCAACCTGATATTGTAAAAAACCACAATCACCGTCAGGTTGCTGGCTTGCTGTGCTTTTTCCCACCAAAGCACATTATGACACCTCACATGAGCAAGAATCAAGTAAGGAAATTGAATTCCACAATCACCATGGTATTCCTTTGTTTGGTATGCCATTTCTGGAAAGAATGGAATAATGATCCCAAAGGAATTAGTCAATCACTATCCCAATTGTAGAGAGGGAGGTGAATACCTATGACCTTTTAGAAATCCCCTTTTGTGGTTTACTGTTTCAATATTTTTATTTTACTTAAGACTTCAATCTTTTTTATAGAGTTGCCAAGTTTACTCAGTCACCTAATTTACTGTCTTGGACTTATTGTCATATAGTATACATTCATGATGCCAAAGAAATCATACAATCATTGGCTTATTCTTAACACCATTTTTTACAAGTTGAATTTTTGTAGGATAGGTAGACTGACAACCTGGAATATATCTTTTTTTGTTTGTGATGTGAATCATTCCTGAATCCGGATTTCACTTGTGTGCTCATGATTTTTACCACATTGTGGTTCTACCTAACACTCTGTTATAAATAGGCCAGAATTGCATTAGAACGAAAGAAGTTTCTCAAAAATGCAAACACTGCTGTCCATAGGCAAGCGATGCAATCCGAATTGGCTCAAGAAATGACAGCACAATTTCGTGTTCTGTGTGCTGAACAGGTTGGCCCTGCATTTATAGTCTTCCTCTTGGATAGTTTCCATTCCTTGTTCAATTTTGTGACCTTCCTTTATTTAATTCTAATTTCTAAGCTTGACTTGCCGTACGTTGCTCTTGTGTTGTGTATACGCAGGCCTACTTGCAGCAAGAAATGGAAAAACTACAGGATCTGAGGAATAAAGCAAAGTTAGAAGCCGAGCTTTGGGATGATCGTGTCCCTAGCTCTTCCAGTCAGACAGCTCATATGGTGTCGAAGGCAACTCGCATGTGGGAGTCCCTTTTAGCTTGCAAGAGTGAGTCTCTTCATGTTTTTTCGTTAACAATGTTTTTTGAATTTTGGTATCATTCATGTGGGTGGAGTGATCTCTTGTATCCCTTTTATCATCTATTGATGATGAAAAAGAAAAATGTGGGTAGAGAGTTCTGTGATGCACACATACTCTAAGCCTTATTAGTGCTTCAAATGTAGATACACTGACACTATACACAATACAAAAGATGCCTAATCATGTAGATGTTCAATTTGGATCTAGGATATGGGAACTAGGATCTTAAGCCTTGACTAGCATTTCATGTATTTGAAATCCAGGAATCTAGACGTGTTGAGCCGAGTTTAATAAGGGTACTCGACCATTACTTGTTACAGTTATTAAGTTTATCTGTGAGTTCCTACCATAGTAAGTTAAGGTTAGCGTTTAGTTTTTGTAGAGATGATATTTTCAGGTTAAGTTTTTGATGACTTGATAACCAACATTTATGGTTGTTGGCAGTTACAACCGAACCTATAGTACTCTCAATCCAACTATCATTGACAAATTTAGATAACATTTAGTAACATATAGTTCACCAAATTTAGATGGTATGTCTTGTTTCTTTGTTCTCTCTTTGGCTAATAAAAATATTTATCTTTCAACAAAAAAAAAGAATAAGAAACTTGAGGTTCATTTGTTTTCACAAAACACAAAACAGTTAAAGATGTGTATTTATATGTTTCATGTCTGACATTTGTACACGTGAAACAGTTAAAGACCGAATGTGCCTTACCAAGCCTACTGCGAGCTGACAAGTCATCGGACAAGTACTCATCAAGTCTGAAATTTGGTTTGGTAGATTAGTATTTGAGGGATGCTATTGTTTTATGAAATTTTATTAACCCAATCTCAAACTATTCATAGTTTGGTCTGTCAAATGTCCTACTGCATCCTATAGGGAAATTCCTGTACTCATATGGTGTGGTCATCGTTCACTCATTGAGTAAGAATATGGACAACTTGGTTTTTGAAATGTCAACGGAGGCATACTCACTAGATGTTTCACGTTGTTGAATTACTTGGCCGTGTTGAAGTAATGATTAAGTTATTGGTCGCAGAATTTGTACCGATAGAAAAAGGTTGCAAAATTGTGATTTGGATTGTCTTGAATCAGGGCCTTGTAATTTCTCTTTTTACCTAAAATTTCCCTCTTCCTTATTAGGTTTTTATATGCATTTTCAGTTATTCATATGCGCAAGAGGTAATCACACTCATTAGAGAGATAAGATAATGCATGCCATTGTTCTCCAACGAGAAGGATGACTTGATGATATCCATGATTGTATGTATTACAATGCTCTGGCAGGTACTTGTTGTTTACACCTTTGGATATTTTATTCTAAATATGATTATTTTCTTTTCAGGTCAGCATGAAGTTCTTGCTTCAGGGCCTATTGAGGATTTGGTAGCACATCGTGAACATAGGTTGCTATCTGCTCATACCATTTTGTTTTTATGTTTCTTCTTGGCTGGCTTTCTATCATAGCAAATCGTGAAGATAGTGAATATGTATTTCTATCAGGTATCGCATCTCGGGAGCTTCTCTGCTGGCTGCTATGGAATCTAGTTCCCCTACGCCTCACTGGGACAATTCATCTGTTCTTCCTGGTGATATGACTTCTCGAGTAGACGAACTAGGACAGTTAGACCTCCCTCATTCCCAAGGCAGCAGCGATTCTTTGAGCCAAGCAGATGATAGAAGTAGAAGACTTCCTCAAACTGTTGATGTTGCTGAAGTCCTTAGACGGTGGACACATGCATTGCAACGGATACATAAGCAATCACTTTACATGGTTTGTCTGAACTCATATATCTGGACAGCTATCATTCATTCTTAAAATATTTCTGTGGTTCTTATCTAGCTTGCTGAAACCTTTGTTTTGACGCGGTTAAATCTCTTTCAGTTATTAATTTTTAAATTCACTGCTGTGCCTAAACCTGGGCACACTTTCATAGATGGTTAGAAATCCACTGTAATGCAAGTTTAATGCCTTCCTTATCACTAAGATTATTTGCATTTCATATTGTGGCCTTTCATTAATGGACCGAATTGGATCTGAGATGTGGATCAAAGAAAGCGATCCTTATTCCTTAGTGTGATCGCCTTGTAACTAGTGTGGGCTTGATTTTAAGTTTTAGGTTCTTTGGTACGGGTGATTCTTCTTGTGTTACTGCTGCATGTCATGTAAAGCTATCATTTTAAGTATCATTTATGTGCTAACAACACTACGACTTAATTCATGATGTTATAGGCTAAAGCTAATGATGGTGAGGGTCCTGAGCTTCTCCGTGTGGCTTCTGAAGCTGGTTCTGGCGGTCATGCTGAAACCTTGACAGCAACACTTGCGGAGCATAGACAACATTTGGTTAGCATAGAGGTAATCAATGATGTATCTTAGTTGTCATATATCTGTTCTGACTAGATGTTAGCTGTTAAATGAACTTCTCCAGACAATCAACATAACCCCAATGCCTCAGAAGAGGCTCCCGCCTAAGCAGGGGGGGGGGGGGGGGGGGGGGGGGGGGTCGGATGTACGCAACCCTACCACTGTAAAACAGTGAGGTTGTTTCTAATTGACCCAAATGATGCAAATGCAACTGACCATCTGCGATTTCACAATAAAAGAATAGCACTGCCGTAGGATTTTTTTCCCTGATAGCAAGGTTGTTGAAGTGCTGATAGTAATGTACAGGACATTTTTATATGTTGAAAATGCATCAGATAATGAAGAAGAAAGGTTAATTATCTAGACATTCTAGAATGTACGAGCAAGATGTTATTTGACCATTTTTGTGCTTGTGAATACATTTGCCACTAGCATAAATTTCTAGTTTCAAATTTGCCTTGGAATTTTGTTGCGTGTCTGACCTTCCAACTATTACTGCACTGCTTCAGTGTAATTGTTCAATTGGCTGCGGTGACTCCTGCTTTTTCCTTATATTTCTGAAACTGTGGATTTGTGTGTAAAATTCATGCACAAGTGCACATGGTCTTGAGTTTTGTATTTCACCAAGTTTTGACACTTATTTTCTTTATTTGGTAATTTTTGTACTTGTTTTTAGGGTCTTATTAATCAATTAAAGGAGGCAGTGCCAGCTATGCAGAAATCAATTTTGGATCTAACTGATGAAGTAAATACCTTAACATCCAACACTCCTGTAAACGACTACGATGGGAGGTTACCGTCATCAATACAAGGCCAAAGCAGTGGACGGGCACATGTAAGGAACTATAACATCTACCTTTTTTTATAAAAGAAAAACAAGGCATATAACTCCTTATTTTTTAACCATGCTTGTAATTCTCTGGAAGAATTGAATTTCTTCATTTTCAAATGATTTTTGGTATTTAATACACACATTGAACTATTTTTGAAATGAAAATGATCATAGGAACATGGTAGTGATGAAATATCTGAGATGACTTCAAAGTTATCCTCTGTCCAACTCGATAAGTCTTCAAGTAGCCCAGCTATGAAGCTCCCGCATTTGTTTAGTCTCACACCAAATTTGTCGGGAAAAGGTGCAACGACAAAGAAAAATGCCATTTCTACTCAAACTAGTCATGTTGGAAGCTTCACTACAAGGACTATGGATGACCATCCTCTCTCTGGTGATGGTGTTCGTAACAATGAACAAGGTCTGCAATTTGCATATTGCTTGTATATTACCCCCCCCCCCCCCCCCCCCCCCCCCATTACTCACTCCTTTAAAATAATAATCAACAGACTAATTTTAATATTTTTTGTCCAAATCATAATAGGCGATGACTATCAGATTCAAAACCTAAGGCGTGCCGTTCGCCAAGTTGCTCTAACGAAGCCATCTAACAATGAAGAATCATCACATATTTCACGACAAGATAACAGCTATGATGGATCTCAACATTTTTTTATGCCTCTGTCTACTGTTGAAGTCTCTCATAAGGATGCTGACACAATTTCGAGTCGAGCAAAACCAGACCTGGATTCCTCACATGGAATTAGTCTGAAAAATGCCAGGAGTGATCGTTTTGTTTCACATTTTGCACAGATGTCAGATGAGGTGCCCAACATATTGAGTGATGATGGGATTGGGCATGGAAATGGAGTGAATGGTCATTCCACACCAAATGGATTGGACACCTCTATTAAAAGGCCCCATCTTGACTTCGACGAGGGTCTCGATCAAGTTTTTTCACCACCTCTGCTAATGGACTCGTCCTTCTTTGCAGATTCATATGAGGACTTGCTTGGTAACGACTTCTCTGAGATTCTGACTGTAGTTTTTGTCTTAACTAATTATTTCCCTGAGGAATCTAGTTTTTGTTTGGCTACCCAATCATGCTTCTCAAGTTGGCATAAAATGCTTGTAATGAACATTTTATTTTATTTTTGGTTATTTGATGCTCAATGATGATAGGACGAATGCTGGGTACTTATGTTGACTATAGATGTCTGAAAGTACTGAAACTATGCCATCTATATAAAATTTCAAGACTTAAGATCTGATTGTTGTGATTACCTTGCAGCACCACTGTCCGAAACTGATGCTGCATTGATGGAGCAACGAGGTTCATCTTTTTAAATGATTCATATAATTCATGGCAGACTACATGTCTCTATTGACTTTGAAAATCAAGTCTTTCCAAAAGATGGATATGATGCTTCATTAACTACAGATGTGAACTTGGATGGTGCGATCCCCAGTAACATTCTTGTGGCAGCTACTAGATTGGCATAACACCTTGAGAGGACGAAGTGTCGGGTATGGATCTCTCCTCATCAAAATTGTCATTCCGGTAAAATCCCCCCCCCCCCCCCCCCCCCATTGTATTTTTCAGATTTCTGTCACGTTGCAACATTAAGATATCTGTATTATTGTAAAACATCCGCAATCTTCTGCGCAAACGGCATATCATTTCTTTGACTACTTGTTTTTGGGTGGCTTCCTGGAGAATCTTATTGCAAGTGTGCCCTTTCGAGGTTGTATATGGCGGTTTGGACTAGAATGGGACTGCTCTTATGTACTATAATCCATTTGTTGCAGTATGATGTAGAGTCTCACTACTTAAGTTTGCAAACTGATTGGTAGCAGGAGTTTGTACTTTGTATATTCAACATGTAATCTGTAGTCACCTTGTCATACCATTCGCAATTCTATGTTGGTGGGTTCACTTGAAAGCAGAATCATTGGGACTCTTGTTAATTTTTCTTTGAGATTTAACATCCACTGGCATTGGTCATATGGCAAGAGCATAAAATGAGCATTGCATCTACATTCATATCACCATTATCTAAATTGAATTGAACAGCTTGTTTTTTTAAACAACGTTATTTCAGCGACATGATATGTCAGTTACATTTTTATGATTGTAATAGCCGTTAAGTTTCACCTCTATGCATTTAAAGATATCAAATGATGGAAACATCTAAACCAGGTACATTCAGTCTTTCATTGCTTATTTTGAATGCTTATCCGATAGTAAATCCCTCAGCAGGGGCTTCAAGGTGAGTTTGGATGCGTCTTCCACGGAATTTTCAAACGATGAGATTTACGAATCCAAAATTTGTTCTTTTGTAATACGTTTCACTTTGTAATTATGATGTGATATGGTATTATTAAATTAAAATGGGAATTTTCATGAATGGGATTGGAAGAGAATCTGTGGCTGATGGATGTGTTGTTAATGGGAAAGAAAGAGTAGTCACGAGGGAATTTGTTTGAGCCTTGAGAGTGGACGCACATATGATTCATTTTCTGGCAAGTTTCTGTTTGATATATGATTTCAGAAGAAAAGACAAAATGACACTTATAATTCTCATGCAAATGGACATAAGGAGAGAAGCCAACCCAATCCAATCCAAACCGCGTAAGTAAGCAACATCATGATGTTGATGGGAATATCTTTGTCCCTTGTTCCATTGTTTTCTACATCATGGTCTTTGTAGTAGTAGTAAGGTAATTTTTGTCTCATCATATTCTTGGTTGTTAACTCTCCTCCCATTGGATTTTATATGTCCTTAGTGTTAACTTCCCCATACTTGTTATTTCATTAAAATTGAAATATTCACATTTCACAAAGAAGAAAACGTATATTATTTGTCAACCTGTATATATAAAAAACTAATCAAATTCCATCCAATAGTCAAGAGTGAGTTTATAAAAGTAAGGTTTTGTTAATTTTTGCGCTTCCAAAAAAGATAGAGATTTCAAAGCGTGACATTTTACAATTAACAAAACCCTACTTTTATAAACTCACTCTTGAGACTTTTATAATCTCTATCTTTTTTCTACTGTTAAAATTAGAAATACCCAATGTGATCACTAGTACACACTTTAATGCTGTGTTTGGATTACAATAGAGAAAAAGAAGAGGAAATGCTGAGAATAACTAGGTTTCTTTTATTTACATGAAAAGTATAGGAGAGAAATGAAGTGAAAGTTGGTAATGCAAAATTCATATTGATTTTCTCTCCATCACCAATAATAAGCATGTTGGTAATATAATGCAATACTTTTTTGTTCTTTCTTAAATAATTTCTGCTAAACAATGGAAGGAAATCCCTCTTTTTTCCCTCCTCTCCTTTATGTTTATGTACACATACTATAAATAGTAAAAAAGGCATGTGACTTTTTTGGAAGGTTAATGAAGGAACAGCCTTCCAAGTACAAGTGGTAATCTTTTTCTTCCAAACTAAATAATAATCTTTAGGCTTCAAACAACTATTTAATTTCAATTAAAAATCTTTAGGCTTGATAAAATCTTTTAAATTGTAGCTGTTGAAATAATTTATACGTGAGGTGTATGATTGTTTTTTGTAATGGTTAGGGTGGTGCACACATGTGAACGAGTGGGGTTGGAGATTTTGTCCGGACATACACCAAAGGAGTACAAGAATGAACTACGCCACATATATACAACTCTAAGTCGGATTGCATTATTCTTTGTAACGATGCCTTCTTACATTCTTTGGAACCACCAATAAAACCAACATTGCATTGAGTGGAAGAGGGAAAAACTTGTGAAACTATTATATATTATATAAGTAGGGTAGAATTCTATGAAAATATATAAAAACTATAGGAATATATAATTAGTCAAGTTCTAGTAGTCCATTATTGATAGGTTGATTTGAATAGTTTACCCTGGTGATGAAGATCGACAGCTTTCAAACTGTCATTTCAAAAGAGTTGTAATCAAAAGCAAAGAAATTAGGAGGAAAAAAAATAAAAGATGCAATTTCAAGTGTGGATAGGACTTTAAAAGGGAAATTAAGAAGAAAAAGAGTGCCAGGTAATTTTCGACAATATCTAGGAATTGAATGAAAAGGGTTAACATAATTTTCTTTCTTAATCTTTGTAATATATTCTTCAAGGTTTTGTTTAAGAAAATTTCATAAGATCTTCCTGAATTCTGAAATAATTCAGAAGTTTTTATGAAATCAAGAAGTTTTTATATATATTTTAAAAATAATGTATATAGGTATATATAGATATATTTCGTGATATTGCCTTCAACCATAACAAAAGAGAACTTTGTTCTTTACTTCCAACCTAAGCTGTCACATGCACTTCCAAATATTAGATGTGACAGATGCAAACATGTGGTAGCGTGATCATAATTTTTGAGAATAGTTTCCGAATAATTTTTGGGTTATTCATGTAGCCTACAATATAACAAATACATTAATTGTTTGATTTTGAATGAAAAACTTACACCGTTCATTAGAAATTAGAAGAGTTATGCATCCTCCATATTAACACATACATACATGTTGAATTTACGAGACGCTATATGTGTAGAATAATGTTGATAATTGTTCTTCTACTATGGATCATTAAGGTATAGAAATAATTTAAAACCTTCTAATAGAAGTTATCTCTTCAAAATGGTGAATATGAAAGTTATATTTTAGAGAAATGAAAATTATTAATGTGCAATGAAAAAAGAAGTGAAGAATGCCCATTTATAAGTGGTCGTAGTAAAACTAAGGTATATAAATATAGAAGTGAGAAGGGAAAAAATAAATTCAAACGTCTAAAGTGTTGTTTATTATAAAAAAACATGCATAACAGTGGGATATATGTTGGTCTTAATTCATATTTTGATGATTTATTCAATCTAATCTTAATTATAATAAATATAGAGTAGCACACATTATACTTGACATATATATTGTATTGTGTTAACTTCTACAGGTGATCAAGACTCAAGGAAGAAAAAATTCAAGTCAAGACATGTAATTAAGCTCATTAAAGTCAATGTAATTTAATAATTCTTTTGAATCTTAGGAATTTTGTGTACTTGAGCATACTAGAGTAATAATCACTCACAAACACACTAGGTTCTTTATAGAAGTTACACACAAAATCTCAGATCAATTGGAATTCAATAGGTCTCCAAACTTAGACTAAAAATCACTAAATCGAAACATGATCTGCCTGTGCAAATTCGGTCTACCGAAGCACATTCGTTCGATCGAATCATCTATTATCCTAGAGTAAGTTAAAACTAACCCGAACTCGACTGGTCAAATCGGGTTGGGAAGAGGTTCGGGTTGGAAAATTCTGAAAACTGAATTTTTGGGTCGGGTTTGGGTTGAGGGGTCAGGTTGACCCAACCCAACCTGAACCCGAACAATTTCTTATATGTATTTCCCAATGTATCGTGATCGTTCCTAACTCCTAACCCTAAAAGATCTACTCCCCCTCAGCCCCAAAGAAAACACAACCCCTTCCTCGTCGGCTCGCTCTTATCCCTCTCCTCGTCGGCTCGTCCTCGGCCGATCTCTTTCCCTTCAGGCATCTCCTCGCCCTCAACTCCCACTCCTCGCCACACCTCTGCGTCTACCTCTCGGCTCGGCTAGGTCGACCTCTTCCGTCTATGATGGTGTTAATTATAACTGTGAGTTTGATGTCGATTTGGGTGTTTGGATATGTGAGGTGAACTCCACTTGAACCACCAAAGCTGAATGTATATCTATGTAATTTGTTTATGTTGTGGTTGCCTTTCTTCCAACATGCATAAGTAAGATTTCTTCTTCTTTCTGATGGTTTATTGGAGATTGCAAAATGCGAAAAAGATTAACTAAAATATTGGTAATCTTAGGGTTTCCCTTTATTTCAAGTGAATGGTTCGAAATCATTCATAAATTATAAACTAGTTTATATTATGAATTTCCTAAAGTGGGTTGAGGGAGTTTAGTAGTTGGAGAAGAATAGATTGCTGAACATGAAATAGGGAAACTGGTAGCTATGAGAGATTTTGCTTGGTAGCTAGTTAAAACTTATGTTGTTGCCTTGTTTAGTGGTTTAATACTTTGTCGATTGTGATGGAGCAGTTTGTGTTTGCATATATTAGGTTTGATTTTTCTATTTTGTTTTACTGTTGGAGCATCTCTCAAATATTCGTTAAGAATGTCTTTTGATGTATTCCTCTTGATTCCTTGTAATCCCTTGCTTGACCACTTCGATTTACGACTTGTTTGTAATCCATTTGGGAGTAGATATGATTTCAGAATATGGAATGAGACGCGAAACTAAGGAAAGGTGATAAATTCGGGTCCAATCCGAACCGACCCAACCCAACCCAAAAATGTTGTCTGTTTTGAGTTTTTTGAAAACCCAAATTTTTCGGGTTGGGTTGGGTTCTGGCCCAAACCCTACCAAACCCGACCGGTGGACCGTGACCTTTTCGATCGACTGTCTACACGTGTCATTTGATCGTTAGACTTATCGTATTATACCGACGGTTGGATTTCATAAAACCCAAGAATACAAGTGACCATCAGTCGAGCGTGAACCTAGGTTCGGTCGACCGAACATAAACGTTTTGACAACCCCATAGAGACTGTTAGTTTTCGGTCGTCCGAACCAACCTTTTTGATCGACCGTTAACTTAAGTGAGTTTAAGTTATAGCTAGTTTTCGTTCGACTGTTCCCTGCTTGGTCGACCGTTTCATTTCTGGACTGTACTGGACTCACTTCTGGACAGCCATCTGGCGACCGAACATGACCAAAACTATGACCTCCTCAATTAATTGTTTTGTGTATCTTACACAAATATTTTCCAATTTTATCACAATGGCTATAACTCTTTTAGAGCTTATAAATAAATGTTACCAAGACACAATTTAACAACTCTTACACTCCAAACCGTCCAATACATCTAAGAGAAACTCCCAAGTTTTCAATTCCCCAAACATGTACTCTCCAAGCCTAAACTTCACACTTTAGTTATTAATTCCTTATTCACTCAAAGTGTGCTCAAGTTAGAGAGTGTGTTCCACTCACATTGTTGTTCAATGAAGCAATGATTTCGGTGAAAGCTCGAAGTGTTTACTCTTGGGTCGTGAGAAGAAGAAAACAAGCAAGCGAGGATTGTTCGCGGAGCTTGTTGTGTAAAAAGTTTAGTCTCGGTCCGGAACGAGATTGATAGTGAAGACGTAGGCGGAGCTCGAGGGAGATCGAACGGAGCTTGCAAAAGAGGAAGTAGGTGGGAGACTGAACCTCTATAAAAATCTTCCAGTGCGATTGTGGTTTGCAATATTTTATTTGTTTGCTTTTGTTTGTTTATTCCACTACATCTGTGATTAAGCAAGTAGGGAATTAATTCAAAAGTATTTAGAATTAGAGGCCATCGGTCCACTACAATTTGTATCAGAGCATATGTGCCAAATTTCATATACCTAACCGTATTTTAGCATGACATCATCTAACTCTAATCATATAGAAGGTCTTTGCACCACTAGACCCCCTTTACTAAATGGTTCTAACTATGATTATTGGAAAAATAGAATGAAAAACCTTTTGATTTCGAATGATATTAAGTATTGGATTTTTCTTTAGAATCCTTACACATTCCCTAGTGAAGAAGAATTAGTGTCACTATGTAAGGCCAAAATGAAAGAAATTGTGATGAACTCAAAAATTATGAACATTCTTTATTGTGACCTTAATGAGCTGAGGTAGAATACAATAGGATTAGGGGTTGTGAAAATGCATATGAAATATGACATAGGCTTCAAATGCATTATGAGGGTGATAATAAAACGAAAGAAACTAGAATTAGTCTTCTCATGGATAAATAAGAAATTTTCACTATGCAAATCGGTGAGAACATAAGCGAAATGAACACTCGCTTCACTGATATCACTAATTCTCTCTTGGTTATTGGAAGAAAATAGTGAAGGAGAAATGACAAGGAAATTCCTCCGGTCTTTCAACAACAATTGGGAAGAAAGGTGGTGGCAATAGAAGAAGCTCATGATCTTTTGAAACTAAAGATGGAGGAACTAATCAGGAACCTCATGGCTTATGAACTTCAATCAACCATCGAATGGAGAAGGAAACCTCCAAGAATAAACCAACCTTGGCATTACATGCAAAATCTGATGAACCAAAGATACGAGAGGAGAATGAGGACATTGAAGTCATTGCTCAAGACTTCTTCAAATTCCTCGAGAAG
Organism: Triglochin maritima; assembly: GCA_963682175.1. Classification (NCBI taxonomy): domain Eukaryota; kingdom Viridiplantae; phylum Streptophyta; class Magnoliopsida; order Alismatales; family Juncaginaceae; genus Triglochin; species Triglochin maritima. The sequence continues at coordinate 41,617,281 of OY821779.1, forward strand.
GATAAGGGAGAAATCAGAGAAAGAAGAGGAAGAAGAAGTGAGAAGAAAGAAAAAGAAAATGAGAGTGAAAATGAAAAAAAGAGAAAAGGGAGAAGAAAAATGAGATAAGGGAAAGGAGAAGAGAAAATGAGCAGAGCAAGGTAAGCAAAAGTAAGGAGGGAGCTCACAAACCCACTTGGGATGACTCCTCATCACCATCATCCTCCTTGCAAAGTAGAAGAGAAGCTACTCACTCATGCTTCATGACTATTGAGGATGAACAAAGTGAGGTAGAATCTAACTCTTGCTCTACTAGATCAATTTCTGGTTCTACTCAATCATACTCTAGTGATAGCTCAAAATCTAACACTATTGATGATTTATATACACATGATGAGCTTCAAAATGCATTTCATGATTTAGTTAATCAATATGAGATCATTGGTGAAAAGAACAAGAATGCTAATAAATGATCTTCAATGCTAAATTGAAATAATCATGAAAGAGAAAAATGAGGTGATTGCTAGACATGCATTAGAATTTCGTAATCAAAATGCAACATCTATTGATGTTGAACAACTAGATCTTAGAGCTTTTAATGAACAATTAAGAAAAGATCTAGAAATATTCACAAATGGAACCAAAATGCTTGACATGCTTTTAGGGAGTCAAAGCCAATCATTAGAAAAAACAGGATTTAGGATATAATGCTTCATATGTTAAAAACCATGTAGTTTATACTACATTGAATGACAAGTATTTAATTGCAAAGCATAGTTCTTCAAGTGTGTGGCTCCTAAATCCAAAATGGTTTGGGTTCCCAAAGCTAATGTTCAATGACCTAAAGTTGTTTGGGTACCTAAATCTACACTTCTAGGTGCTTAGGGATGGGAGATCGGTAGTGACCGACCAAGCATGAAGAGTCAAATTCAAAGTTGGTTGCACTATCGAATAGATGAGGGAACCAACATTGAGGAATAACGATTGGTAATTTTTTTCCCTCCTAAGCTTAAAGAATTGGTTCCAAATAGGATTTTTTTGTATGCTTAATTGTCATATTTTTTTAATCATTGATTAACTAGGATGAGCTCAAATGTAACTCATTAAGGGTAAAAAATAAATCTTTTGCGTAATTGATTTCATTCATTGCATATCTTTAAAAAAAGGGAAATCACATCCTATGCTTAATTGTCAAATTTTGTAATGGATGTCAATAGTGGAAATATACATCACATGCTTACATGATTCAAAATTGTTTGATGTTAAAAGGGGAGAATAGAATTGAACATTATTGTTATATCCAACACATATTGATAGGAGGGGCTTAATGAAAATCTTTTAAATGAGGTAATGAAGTGCAAAATTAATGAGGGGTTTCATTACAAGACATCTTAAATTTCAATGATTAATCTTATTTTTGATAGATATCAAAGGGGGAGAGAATATTAGGGGGTAACTTTAAATTGGTTTGAAAATTAAACAAAAACTATGCACACTCATAGGGGGAGTATTTATATGCATTGTTCACATTTAGAAATTTCAAGTATTAAGATATAGGTTGTCATCATAAAAAGGAGATTGTTGGCATTCTGACCTTAATCTATGTTTTGATGATTTATTCAACCTAATCTTAATTATAATCAATGTATAGTAGTACACATTATGCACGAGATATATATTGTATTGTGCTAGCTTCTACAGGTGATCAAGACTCAAAGAAGAAAGGAATTCAAGTCAAGACATGTAATCAAGCTCATTGAAGACAATGTGATTTTATCATTCTTTTGAATCTTAGAAACTTTGTGATCTAGAGTATACTAGAGTAAATAACCACTCACACACACACTAAGTTCCATATAGAAGTCACACACAAAATCACAGATCAGTTGGACTTCAGTAGGTCACCCAAACTTAGACTGAAAATCACTAAACTAAAACCTGAATTTGTCTTTGCAAATTTGGTCGACCAAACCACCTTCATTCGACCGACTGATCTATTATCCTAGAGTGAGTTAAACAGCACGACCGATCGACCGTGACCTTTTCGATCGACCGTCTACACGTGTAATTTGACCGTTAGACTTGTCGTATTTTACTAATAGTTGGATTTCCTAAAACCCAAGAATACAAGTGACCACCGGTCGACCGTGAACCTAGTTTCGGTCGACCGAACATAAACGTTTTGACAACCCCATAGAGACTGTTAGTTTTTGGTCGACCGAACCAACCTTTTTGTCTGACCATTAACTTAAGTGAGCTTAAGTTATAGCTAGTTTTCGTTCTACCATTCCCTGCTTGGTCGACCGTTTCATTTCTGGATTGTACTGGACTCACTTTTGGATAACCATTTGGTCGACTGTTTGACCCATTTCGGTCGACCGAACTTGACCCAAACTATGACCTGCTCAATTCTATTTTTTGTATCTTATACAAACAATTTCTAATTTTATCACAACAGCTATAAATCTCTTAGAGCTTATAAATAAATGTTACTTAGACACAATTTAACAACTATTACACTCCAAATTGTCCAATATATCTAAGAGAAACTCCTAGGCTTTCAATTCCCCAAACATGTACTCTCCAAGCCTAAACTTCACACTTTAGTTATCAATTCCTTATTCACTCAAAGTGTGCTCTAGTTAGAGAGTGTGTTCCGCTCACATTGTTGTTCAATGAAGCAAGGATTTTGGTGAAAGCTCGAAGTGTTTACTCTCGGGTTGTGAGAGGAAGAAAGCAAGCTAGCAAAGATTGTTCGCGGAGTTTGCTATGTAAAAGGCTTAGTCTCGGTCCGGAACGAGATTGATGTGAAGACGTAGGCGGAGATCGAGGGAGATCGAGCAGAGCTTGCAAAAGTGGAAGTAGTTTGGAGACTGAACCTCTATAAAAAACTACCGGTGTCATTGTGGTTTGCAATATTTTCTTTGCTTGCTTTTGTTTGTTTATTTCGCTGCGTCTTTCATTAAGCAAGTAGGGAATTAATTCAAAAGTATTTAGAATTATAGGCCATCGGTCCACTACAGTTTATATGTCAATTAACATGCAAGTTCACACTAGTGCAGAAAAGGAAATATACGTCGGATATATGACTTCTATACGTAGGATATTCACGTTCCATAATCCGACGTCTATTTATGGGTCGTCTATACCTAGATATTGGTTCCTAACGCCCGATGTCTATTCTCAGAGGATATACATCAGTTATCCATTAAAGTCAACGTCTATTCTGATAACATGTGTTAGTTATACATTACAATCGACGTCTATTTTAATAGCATATGTGTCGGTTATACGTTACAATCGATGTCCATTCTAAGAGAATACGCGTCGTATCCCTTCCAGTCGACATCTATATCATTCAAAAAAGACTTGGCATCACATTAACCTAATAACCAACATTTATAGCACATATTACACATCGGGTTAATCTAATAACCGACGTCTATATCTTTCCTAAATTAAAAAAAAGTGTTATATACAACATCGTCATCCTACACAACAAACACATTCATTCTGCACAACACATTTATCCACAATCATACACATTCAACTAATTTCATTCACACATTCATTATGGACAATCATACACAAATCAACTAATTTCATTCACTCGCATTTATATTTCACAATTTCATAAACACAATCATTCATAAAGAAGTTTGATCATATTAAAGTAAAAATTATTGGTAATAGAAAGAACGTGGTTCAATAAAATTGTATGTTTAATTACAAAGAATGTGGTTCATGATATTAGAATCTATTAGTTTATTAACGTTGGTAACAAAGTAGCGAGCCCATCGTTCACGAGTATTATCGAGCTCTTGTTGCGAATAGAGATCGTTATTCTTTTGGAAGACCTATGAAAATACAAGTACACAATATAAATATGTAAATAATGAAACTATAATTATACCACTGAAAATGATCTATATTACCTCAATTAGCTCTACGTTTTAGGTGCAATCTCGATGATTTCCTGCATGTCCCTCAGGTGCAATCCAACCAAAGTCAACAAACAAATCCATGAGGACAAAACAACAAAGCAAGCAGAAGTTAGAACGGAATCGGTGCAATGAGTGCAGACACTTTCTCAAGGATAGAACGATCGCAACATCTTAGTCGGCATACTTTGACTCCGACGAACCACGACAACAAACTGAGACCCGCACAACAGGTCGCTTTAGAACGATGGAGAAGAGAGGCAAAAATGTTGTTACTGAAATCCCTTTGGCAAAAACAAAAATATATATTTTGTTTTTAATTCAATTTTTTGTGTGCACGCGTGTGTGAGTCTCATTCTCTCTTCCTTTCTACTCCTCGAAGGAGTATGGGTAGCTTAGGTAGATAAACATTTTTTCACTTCTTGAATTTCTTAATATGGACTACAAAGTATAAGAGAATTTCATGTTCTAGCTTTACAACTCAACATTAGATTTTCAATTGAATATTACATAGTTTTAACGCAATATTTAATAGTCAAACGTAAAGGTGGACAAAAAGTGACGTCAATTTCTCAATTAGAAAACAAAAGTTTGATGGCAAATTTCGAAATCTTTCCCGTGAGCTTCTTGGTGGCATTCTCCAATGGTTCCTATCTATAGAAACAAAATTTCATCTCTGTCTTCCTATTACTCCTCAACAATCGTAATCACAGTGATAACCATACCATATTGTTTAAGTGGTCTCATTAAGATAACTTTTGTTTGGCTAAGTTTGTTATTTGTAATCATAGTAATTTATCTTAGAACACCAGGATCTTAAAAGGTTTCTTATTAATCTTAGTGTAACATATACTAAAATTCTTACCAAATTCTATTTTCTTGTCGACTACTCACTTAAAAAACCAAAAGAAATAGACTCAATGAGTTACAATCTAAACCTTAGTTTGTTATACCAATCAATTAAATAAAAGGAACAATTGTTAATCTTGCAACCAATTATTGCAATTCTTATATGTTGTTAGTGGTGTCTTTTGTCATTAACTCTACGCAATCAAATTTGGTGTAAGCAGACCTAAAAGTTACCAAACAAGTAGCATCCAATCCAAGCACTCAAGTACTGTTGTGTAGTGATTTTTAATTTGTTTTGTGGGGGCAAGGGAATGTTGTGCTTTAAAACTATGGTGTAATTATCACATCATGGCTTCATGTGTAAAGTGATATTTATCTTAGGAAAATATTAATCATATATGGTTGTGTCTCGGGTTTTCTTTTCTGATCACACATGTTTCTCTCTCATTCACTTCACTCTCTATAAGAGAGACGAACGTGAACTAATAAATTTGGAGAGTTAGAAGTAGTGAGAGAGGAGAGAGAATTTAGAGAGAGAAACCATGGTTCCAAGAGAGCACAAAAGAACCACTCTTCATGAGAAACTCCAAATTCTTCGCTCAGTCACCAATTCCCAAGCAGTAATCATCCTAAACTTTGATTAATCTTCTCCTTCATCATTTCTTTCTTCCTTACATTTGGCTTTTCATGGGTTGATATCTATTTTTGAATAAATTGATCTGGTTCTTTGATAAGCTTGTGTTTTCTAAGTATGTGTTTATGCATTATTATCTCTCCTTAATTTTGTGGTTAGAACTTAAATTCTGAGTCTAATATCTTGCTAAAACTCTTTTAAGTTTCCCCTAGCTGCGGTTTAATTAGTATATTTGGGTTTCTATAATGATTTTCCATCTGAGTTAAGGACCCATGTCCATATATAGATATTAATATAATATTATTATCGTTGAAAGTTTCTTTTAAAAATCTTAAAAATACAAAACGAGTTTTCTCTAGGTATTAAGAATTTTAGTAACTACTTTGTTCGCATGATTACTTCAATAAGAAGAAGCGGATACAAAATTCTTCCACAGAAAATATATTATAAAATAATAAAACCATATATATGAAGTGTTAACTATATAAGTCAAAATTTCATGTATATTTTTACACTGCATGTCCAGCTTGTTATGTGGATAGAGAGAAGGTTAAGGTCTAGTAAAAGATTAAAAAAAGTCACCACATGATTTTCGTTTTTCCCCCATACTCCTCTAACTTTGGTACGCATAATCCAGATGATTAAAAAAAAGTCAACAGTTTTATCATGCCGAGCTCAAGTTACCTCACTCAATTAAAGTTCTTTAACTTGTGAAAAGAACTAAAAGGTTTCGTTCTATGAAAGGCCTTACTTAGTACATATCTCATATAAGTTATCTTTCAATATATATTTCATATATATCCATTTATTGTTGTATTTAATCAAATATAAAATGACAACATCAAACATAAAACACAAATTTTACAAACGATCAAGTGAAATAATGTGGACAAGTATTTCAGATATCTGTACTAATAAGTGGACAACAAAATGAGTAGCTAACTTAATCAAGTTATTCCGGAATGAGCTAACGTATGTGTTTAGCTTCAATTTGTTCAACAATTAAAGAGCTGAAAATTCATGATCATGTTCAGTTCTGTTTTATTGTGAAAGAGAACATGAATGAGCTCAGTCCTACTAGTCGATCATATTTAAGCCAGACCTGAGCTCAATTACCAACACTAATCTAGAGTGTTACGATAATATTTACAATATTGACTTTTATTATCTTTCTTCATGCAGCCAAAAAAATATGTACCTAATGCAGACATGTTTTACTTACCTAAATGCAGTTAAACAAGACCTCAATCATAATAGATGCAACAAAATACATCAAAGAGTTGAAGCAAAAGGTGGAAAGCTTACGCGAGGACATTAATTCTTCACAAAGCTCTTGCGTCGAAACCCCTTCAATTCCAATGGTACGTATAATCCATAACCGTATATGACATAGATAGACCATCGTAAATAAAAAAAGTCACGAAATTAAGTTACACTTATTTGTACCAACGACGATATTTTTGTTCACCAGTGCAGAATGCACAATAGACGTCACCGAATAGACGTCAGATATCAAAACATCCAACGTCTATATGTTTGTATAAACGTCGACTTTTTAGTATAACCGACGTTTATACCTCTTGAAAAAAGAAAAATATTTTTTGCTTATTTTTTGGATTTATTTTGTATAAGAATTTATGTTGATTTATTTTGTATAAGAATACTGTTAATTATTTGGATTGTTTTAAAAATAGTTACATCAATGTAACTATCACATGTGTGTTGTACATGTGTGTGTGGTCATATGTGTTGAGTTTAGTCCCACATTGGAGAAATATTTTTGTTTGTGGAGTTGAAGTACTCCACTACTCATTTACTCCTAAATAGGAGTTGGGTATCACATCATACTACAATAGGCAAATGAGATAGATATATTTAATGATCAAAAGATTGACACTTAAGGTTCTTGAGCTTAAGATGGTTGTAATGTTTTTTATCCATATATAGACGTCGGTTGTATAAGGTAGCCGACGTCTATAGGTTGTACGGTATGTATAGACGTCGGTCACCTTATATATCCGATGTCTATAGGTCGTAAAAGTTTAGTCCCACATCGGCCAAATTTTTTTACTGTTGTGGTTGATGTACTCCACCACTTCTCTACAAACAAATGCAAACGAGTTTGGTCACTTGGACTTGCTCTACGCGGTTATTGGTCAAAAGATTGGCACATGGGCTTCAGTATTGTAGAGGTTGGGTGTCGGTTATAGGCTGTATAACAGGCGGTAATGTTTTTATTGGGTAAATTAAAGATATAATAGACGTCGGTCATATATAGCCGGCGTCTATACATTGTATATTGTATAGACGTCGGTTGTATATAGCTGACATCTATACACAATGGTATATGACATTTTTTCCACTAGTGATTATTTACTTGAAATTCAACCTGTCATGACGTACTTTCTTTTCTTGTACAATTTTTAACTGACTTAGTTTCTTGATATAACATTTATGTGTCTCTTGTAGGTGACTGTGGAAACCCTAGAGAAGGGGTTTGTGATAAATGTGTTCTCAGAGAAGAATTCTCCATGTTTGTTTGTGTCCATACTAGAAGCTTTAGAGGATTTAGGCCTGAGTGTGCATGAAGCCACAGTTTCCTCCACTGAAGCATTCCATCTTGAAGCTTTTGGAGATAAAGAAGTAAGATTAATCACATCACACACACATAGCATCTTACTGATCATTAGCTTATATATATATGTATAGTTTCTAATCAAACTATAAAAGAGTTTTTTTATATTTATAATAGATATTTTAGCTAGTGCTTGAGCTGAACAATTAATGAGCATATTTAAAAATTGCACTTTGGAAGGAAAAAAATGAATTAGAAGTTGGCCCTCAATGATATATGATTATTGGGCTTTGGAGATCATGAATACCACAATTAATTCACATACTTAGTTCAGTCCTTCTATTAAACAAATTGAAATAATGGATTTTCTCGATCGGGTTTATATTTACAAACTTTTGAATGGAGTTCAGTACGCGAACAAATTTTACGATTGCATGCGCAAATAATTCCACAAAAACTTAATCAACCTATTTTGACGAAAAAGCATGAAACAAATGACCCATTGGCATTGTCTAGATCGTAAGTGCATTCACCTTCATATAATTAGAAATAGTCCAACCGTTAGATCCTTAATCTTTGAACCTAACACACTAACAAGTTACGTGCTTCATCTTGATTTATGGTGTGTTTAGATGACAACTTAACAAGAGAAATAAAAAGAAAAGAAAAGTAATGATGAATTTTCTCTGGTTTTGGTAGAATTCGTAGGAGGGAAGAAAAGAAATTGAGAGATACAGGGAGAAAAGTTGAAGTAGTAAAAAACCCACCACGAGAATTTTTTTTTTCTTTCAAATTTCTCAAAACATACCCCAAAATAAAGTAACATGCAAGAATAAATATTTCGGTAATACGATGGGACCCATTTGTTTTCTTTTTCTTCTTTTTTTCTATCCGTTGTTGCTATCCAAACACACCACTAGTGTGTCTTGACTTCAAGTCTTAATATATCCTATCTTCTTTATTCACCTCCAAAGGTTAGTGGTACATTAGTTATCATATGTATCGTACCTCATTCACCACATCATTACATTCATTAGGTGCATGAAGAATAAAACAGGCTGAATCCATGAACAATAAATTAATTAGAGTAATGTAGAAGGCTTCCAAAAGAAATATGCACCAAGCATCCATATATGCACTACAGATTAAGGAACTAGTGGCTGTGTAAAACTCCAAAACCGTGTGATGGTTGAAGACAAATGCATGTTATTGTCTTAATTAGACATCAGATTCAGACCCAAATTGAGCTAATTAAATGTTTTGGCTTTGCAGATGAAGGAGGAAGCGGAGAGCATTGACGCTCAGGTTGTGAAGCAAGCTGTGGTTCAAGCCATGCATAGTTGCATAGATAGCAATGCTTAGTCAAATTACCATAGATCACAATGTTCTTTCTTGTCTATTCTATGTTGTCTTTTGCTAATTAAATGTTGTAGTATTTTGTAGCATATGCGTATTTAGTGGAGTTAGATGTCATATAACGTTGAGAAAATGTTTGATAACTTGTACCAAGAAGTTGGCTTTATCATATAGAAAGTTGGAATGGTGGAAACTTTTAAGTTTGGGAAAGAAATTAAGATTTTGTTTGGTACATGTAATTTAGATCGATCATTTGATGAGATTAATGACGCCACAGTATGGTGAATTGAAAATTTCCATTGCTCGACCAAATTTCATTTGACTAGGTTTTCAAAAGTAACACTCTTGGTTAATTGCGTGTATAATAGATTTCTAACCTTCACAATATTTGAAGAACACCCTCCATGTCTCAAGCTAGAAGTTTTCCCACATTCAAATATATGCATGATATAATCTCACCAATTTAAGTAAGATGGACCGTACCCAATTATGAAAACCCAAACACAAAATTCCACACCAAACAAATCAAAACCAACAAAGCAAGGATACACAAAACACTCCAAAACAAGAGAACTTGAATGCATACACCAATGTACATACATATTTAGTCCATTATTTTACAAGTAAATGGCTTCACAACAGAAGTACATGCCCTCCATCAACAACAAGGAGAACAAAGTCAAACAACAACATGGATACAATGAAATGAAGCATTACAACACAACATGAACACACATACACACGTCGCAAATACGGATACAGACACAGATACGTCTACGCTTCGTATTCGGTACATTTGCACTCTGGCGCTACAAATCTACAAGAGAAGATGATTATTGAAGGATAGAACAAAGGAAACGATCATGAGATAAACCGCATTATTTCCCTTTGTAACACCCCTCGGATTTGAGTGCCCACTCATGACTGGTATACCTCTTGCATCTCCTGAAATAAAACCTCCATTTAATAATATAATAAAAAAAACCTGTTGCTAAAAAAAATTGGAGATTTTTTTTTCGGAAAAAAACTCAATTTTTTATATAGAAAATATTTTTCTGTCTTCCAAAACAAAGAAACAAAGCAAAGACATACTTATCATGCACTTTGGTAAATGGTGTTTATTTCAAAACCTCACATAGAAATAAATGAAAATTATATTATTTTAGATATACTAATACTGAAATTAGTAATATTCTGGTTATCTACAGATTTTCATATACAATTAACACAAGCATATACAAATCCATTTCACTAAATTTTTGTATAACTTGGTTTCTATTTCAACGGGAAATATGGTCAAATTCTATTGAAATTTGCATCAAACACTCCAAGCCTTAGCAAGGACAATAATGAACACAAACATTTATTATCATATACATATGATGATAAACCTTAACTTAAGAAGGAAAAACATGTTTTAGTAGGATATGTGAATTAAAGAATTGGACATGCATCATAGATAATCTTATTATTATTAAGATGACACGTTCATACCTGGAACATAATAGTATGGAGGAGGCGGCCCATAATAGTATTGTGTTCCGGTAACCCCTGCATGCACATAAAACAACAAATATTGTTGGAAACTTTATGTTAGAAAATGATTTTCTACGTATATTATTTTCAAACAAATATAGTACATTACCATATCATCAACCCACATTCTTAATTGAAAGGCTGTCAAGTGATATATGTTCATAACATATGAGAATTATGTTCATTCGTATCAATATTCAAGTGTACGTCTTGAGTTTGTTTGAAGGTCAAAATACATATGATAACATTAATTTGTTAAAAATCACAAAAGTGAATCTTTTGTACTCAAAAGTTTGATTTATTTCAAATTGTGCTTCAATCATAACAATTAGTACACTATAATAGTTTGTATTTCGGTCTTGTAGATAGATTAAGATCATGGATGATGGTTTAATTTGAAGTCAATTAAGAGTAGGCCTCAATCTAAGAATTAATTAAACCTAATATATATTTATGAATATCATGATTCCAAGTACTTATCTTAATTTTTTTTTGTTAATTTTTGTGTTTTGGATTTTTAAAATCACGAAGATTATGCCAAGATTAAACTAAGATAGTAATTAAATTACTAATCTTAATTATTCGAGAAAACCAACAGTACTGACCATTGCACTGGCTTATGGGCGGGGTTCTGATATTGCAAGCTTGAGGAAGCCACAACGCTCGAGTTTGATTAATACTAATCCCCATAGGCGACGATCCGCCTTGAGCGATTGAGCACAGACACTGGGGTTGCGATCGGACGACACTCGCAAGTTGTGTGCAACACTGTTGAGACGGGGAATCCGTCGCCCCAGAGATGTAGCCAAGGCAAGGTGCAAGGCTAAGTATAACGTTATTACAACCCGTTTGGCCTTGCGTTTGACCGCAAACTACGACGACCACCACCACCACCACGACCAGCTTAACCCCAATGAAGTTAGCCATTATGAGCAAATGCGTTGAGCTTGTTTAATTATGTGAAGTAGTTTGTTAGCTTGGGGGATTTATATATAGATGGGGAGTATTGAGGGGCTGATGTAGGAGATGGGCTGTTTTTCCTATTCCATCTCTTCACTACGTCAAGATTATTGATTATTGGTGTTAGAAGTGGACTTTGGGACTTTATTTGGATCACTATAATTAGGTTTTTAATGCAATCACGTCAGTTAAGATGTGGGATTGTATGGATATATGACCGGAGTGCAGGGGTTTGGTGGTGGAGAGTGGAGACTGATGTCTGAAGTTCATTAATTAATCATAAATCTTATCTACTCAATTTGTTTCTTTAAGTGATGAATATCTTGGCTACATTTGATTGAAATAATTGTGGTGTAGTTCAAAAATATCTTTGAAATAACTTAAAGTATATATCAATAACAGTATAATTCTTAAATATCTTTGAAATAAGTTAAATATAAATGATAGAAGTTAATATCTCATAATGCCCTAAATACCACTTATTTGACTATATTTTCAGTTTTGAAGATTAAATTAATTGAATTTGCTGAAATTAATTTCATAAGAAGTTGACCATTACAACCAAGGCTAACATGACTACCAAGAAGATGAAATTCAAAGTTTTCCTCAATTTGGAGGATATCTAAGATATTGAAGAATATTAAAGGATATTGATGATTTATTCTCGACGAATTGTTTTTTATTTACGTTAGTTGTTTCACTAGAAATATTACGTTGCTACACAATTTTCATATTTATTTATCTGTCAATAATATCAAACTGAAAGATACTTTCTTTTCCTTTTTCTTTTTTTACATTTGGTTTTTAAACAACTTGGAATTTTTAATCTCCAATTTACAATACCGGGGTAGGTAAAATTTTATAATAACTAAATCCAAACAAGATGAAAACTAAAACATGTGGGATCCATCACTTACGTTGGTCAATGACATACCTTTCGTTTTAATAATCTTGTTGTAGACATCGACGAGAAATCTTGAAGTCATTAGGATAAAATGGTACTTCTTAGACAGTAAAAAAAGTTTTATTCTAAACTTTTTTTACATTAATGTTATCGCATTCAAACATATCACTTGCTATCTTATCGCAAATCTCTCGTCTGCAATTTGTTATCTATTTCCACCTCAAATGTCAAAGATGACACCCAAACAAAATTAAAATTAAAATTTTCCCTAGTCTTTCTTATTGTCAAAGATGATAAAGTTCGAAGTTTATTTGACTTCACTTAATTTTTGAAAGATCAAATATTCTTTACTGATGTAAGCACTAATTGACCTCTAACATTTGGGAACTTCTCAAAATGTACTTCAATTTTGCGTACATTGAGTAAGCTCATCATTTGTTCAAAATACCATGACGATAATAAGTTGAGTTACTCAATTGGTCGACAATAGTTTCTTAAGATTGTAGATTTGTAGACTCCAACTACATGTTTTTCACTTCCTATCACTTCTAAGGAAATCTCTCAACATGCACTAAAACAAAATTGAAGGAAATTTCAAAATTACGATCATTAAAGGGTACAAAAAACTCATAATTCTTGTGAGGTATCTAAACGTGATCCAACTTCACGACAATAGCTTGGAAAAAAGTTTGAAAAGAAAAAAGTTCCAAAAGCAAAGTTCAATTGAAGGTGATGTGTATAACCACCACTATCTTTAACTCTACAAACTCTAACGGTCAAATTCTAACTATTAAGTTATAACCATAGACACTCGAACAACTTCTATTACGTATATATTATCATACATTTAACTTGTAAGCAAAAAATCCACCCTCCTATCTCATAACGTACATCTTGTTCGCAAACAAGTTTTTGTTTCAATAAGTCTCTATCCAAGGCAATGTCTACATCATTTTCGTATACCGGTAAAGTCTACCCGATAAAAAACCAAAATTAACGTATAATAACAACATGAGCTAGGTTGTATGATTGATATGCATAAGGAGTTAACCATTTCATCATCCTTTAGAAACTTTAACTCTGGAAAGTTCAGATGACAAACTCGAAAAATAAATCGAGTTATGATCACACGTGAATGACTTCTATCATATATTATCATACATAAGCAAAGAATCCGCTCTCCCAATGTATATCTTGTTTGACAACAAGTTTTGTTTCATTAAGTCTCTATCCGAGGCAATGACTACACCATTATGCCTTTCATACCAGTAAAATTTTACTCGACAAAAAACAGAATTAGCGTATAATAACAACATGAGCTAGGTTATATGGTTGATATGCATAATGAATTAACCATTTCATCATCTTTTACAAACTAGCTCCAACCGTTCTATCCAAGGCAATGTCCACATCGCTACGCCTTTGTAAAAGTCTAGCCGACAAAGAACAATAATCAACTAAAGTATGAAGCAAATGAGGCAGGTTGTGTTTGGTCTACATTATGAGTATAGAGTAAACCATTTCATCATCCTCTTGTGTATGGATGAGAGAAGAGATTAACAAAAACATTAATGTACGTTGGTTGACAGAAAATAGCAAGCAAGTTTGGATCATGATTGACCTCAAATTTATTATAAAATTTTCACCGACCGAACCACACGTCTGAGATCGAAGAGCTTATAATAATCAAGTGTTTTCTAAAGAGTAAGAGATTCTAGAAGATTACATAATTAAACATGCTAGTGAGAAAACAGTGCAATGGTTTCAACGATATGTATAACTAAGCAATACAGAAAGCATGTCGGAGTTCCAACAATCTCTTTTGACGTTTACCAGGTCTATTAAATTACAAATATATTTTTTAAATTATATTGCAATTCATGTACTGAATTACATTGTTACCGAACAATGTAATTTATTACCGAACAATGTAATTTGATTACATGAAATTCAATTCCTTAGAATATACTATAATTTACATTGTTACAGGTCATTGACGTGATCATAACTCGATTACATTAATAGAAAAAAAACTTGTATTTGTAGAGCCTCTTGCATGTATTGTGGAAAGTCATAAAAAATATAATAGAGAATAAAAACAACATAACTAAATGAGTCCTAACAATGTCAACTTAAAACAAATTCAATATAAAGACTAGAAGAAGAAAAATCAAACTATAGTTCAGCAATATCCCTGGCTTCTTTCAAGTTTCAATCCAACAACATCTTTTTGGTTTTTAGTGAAAATAATAATCAAGGAAGCAGAAAATTAAACTTCTACAATAACTTTTGGATGATTGCATGTCATCTGTAAAGTCTACTAAAGTTTCAAAATGATACAATTTACAATGTCGGGAGTTACACAAATGTCAAATTGAAAAGGTGCAAGGAATATTGTATTCACAACGACAACTACAATTTCCTTGGTGACCACAAGAGTTAACACACAAACGCCAGTAAGAAGAGTTACTACCTCAGAAATGAGCCGGTGGTGCTTCTCCTGGGTCTCCACCTCCAGACAACACTGCTTCAAGTACTTGTCCTCCAATTCCACCACACACGCTTCCGGAAACACTGTCAACACCATCCTCAAGGATCTCATCAGGGGATTCAAAGTTTAGTATGACGTCTGTAGGATCATTGAGGATGACGTTATTGTCGGAAGCGACCGGGTCGGAATTGGAGAAGCGCTTGAAGCAACGTTGTCTGGAGGTGGAGACTCAGGAAAAGCACCACCGGCTCATTCCTGAGGTAGTAACGCTTCTTACTGGCGTTATTGCCACTGGATGATGCTTCTTTGGATTTATATATGTGTGTTAACTTTTGTAGTCACCAAGGAAACTGTGGTGGTCTAGCGCAAAGGATTGTATTCATAACCTTGGTAGGAAAAGCTGCAACGAGTGGTGCTTAGTTTTTCCTTACACCTTCGTAGTTCATACACAACAAGTCAAGGACTACATGAAAATCAATTGCTAATTCAATTTGCTAGGCGGTTCGGTAAAGTTTTACCATGAGAGTTCTCTCAGTTCTGGTATATACTACGGAGAGCGGCGTTGATGCTTTTGCAATCATAATCCATGACTTTCATCCAGTTCTCGAAATCTCCTATCTCCTACATAACATTCTGATTGTTGATGAGAATTATAAGATTGGTCATAACTCATGGGAACAAAAAGAACTGAAAACAGATATGTATTAACTTAATTATTTTTAGAAGATAGTTGGTTATTTGCATAATAGTTTTTTTATCGGTGAAATGAACAGTTGGTTATTTGCATTAAAATTTTACTTTTTTTAAGAAAAAAAGTAACATATGGTATTACGGTAACTTCAGAAACAAACAGTTGGTTATCTTCATGTGCTTAAATTGTCATTTCGGCATAATGTCACTACATTCTATGCTATCTTGTCTTTCATCTTAAGTAATAAAAAAATTGGTCATTCTGTAGAGCCTCATTTGCAAATAAAAAAGTGATGTAATCGAGACCCCTTCAATTTTCTTCACTCATGGTTCAATCCAGTCTTTTCCTGCACAATGAAGTATGCATTTGTTTACCAAAGGTCTAGGTTTCGTTAATATTATATCTCAATTTTTTTTAAATAATGATAACAAAACATGATTTACTGTTTTCTTATTGGTATGCTTGATTGAGAAATGTCCATTACAAAATATGAAGCTGACTCACTGATGTTTAGGGAAAATTTTCTTTTGTATCAAATACGGCCATTCTAGCAATTTCTGCATTTGCAAAGAAAAACCATGATACTAGGCTTCAAATGGAAATACATGATAACCAGAAATCACCTTCAGCGTAGAATTAAGTGCTTCAGAAGAAGCAAACCATTGATTTGTCTGCTTGGTAAAGCGTGCAGTTGTGTTCACTAGTGCTCGTACCTCACGTTCAATAGATTTTTCATTTATAAAAGATTCTTCAACCCCGCTGTTTAGAGTGTCAAGAAGGAGGTCTGAAACATGCCCAGCTGCTTCCATAGCTTCTTTTTTTGCTTTATCTGTAAAAGGAAAGAGTTCAATTGGTTGAAAAAAATGATTTAACATTTATAATTGCAAAATAGATATTCATTTGGTCGAAAATAAAGTATATATCTAGTTTTTTTTATCGGTCTATGTCTAGTATAATGTAAAAGGCACATATAAACATGTCATAAAGAGTTAATGACAAATTCATTTTTAGTTTCAGTTAACAATGATCCTAAGGGGAAGTAAATCATAGACAAAAATTTCACATATAAGCAAGTAACTTGGGTCCTTCAAGTAACATCATGGAAATTCCAATACTTTAATGAGAAATTCAAGTCTAAATAATCCGCAAAACAGAACACTTAAAATACAGGCAAAAACCTTCTGTGCGCCAAAATGGGATTTTAAATCAACTTAATATGGTAATAGAAAAGAGAGTATAAATGAAACCAAATGGTCAACTAAGGAGAAATGACATTTAACTACAAACTTTTACCTTTGAGCCTACAAGACCTGTACCAATTAATAATCACAACATCCTACTCTTTCTTCAAAGGTATACAACTTACTTCTAAATATTGGAGTACCATAACAGCCAACATAAAACATTGTGAACAATGAACATTCTATCATTTTATTTTTATATATCCTCATAGTCCAATCTCAATTTGACGGGCATATCCTTACCGCCTCACACGACAAATATATGGCATAACCTAATATGCCTCGCACAATCCAATGCATAGTAGTAAGAAAACATAAGCCTAGACTTCTAGTAAAACATGGGCCCCGTCCAGAGCTGTATTTGATTACTTCATGGCAAAATGCTATGGAAGTGTGATACTAAGTTCAAGAGTAATTTCATGAGATAACTTTGCAAGAAGTTAAATAAATTTAAGTATGATGAACACATGCCATTAGGATGACTTATACTATAAGGGAGCAAGTTCATGTTACAATAGAAGAACAAAAACTAAGTTGGTTCAATTCTAAATTCAAACCAAGTTTGGGCTCCTTTAAATATGATATATTTGGGAATAGCCATGTAGTTCTAAGAAAAAAAGTTCCAGATACTTAAGCTCAAAGGAGTGAATTAACATTGAAGAGATTGATTCCAACTTAGAAACAAACAACCACATCTGAACTCCACTTTGCACTACAATTCTCAAAATTGGAGTTCCTAAAACCACATTACTTCCTTTGTCCAAGGAGCTACTACAACAACACCATTGCTAAGACCAAAAAGAATAACACTTGTTCCAATTAAACAAAAAATAGAAGAGTAAGAACTACAAAATTCACGAAATTACTAAAATGAATTTTTTTTTAAAAACATAAACTCTGGCATGTCAAATCACAAATGGGCAGTTTCACAAAACCAAAAAAGATCCAATCTTTACAAACAAAAATCAAAAAAAGAAGAAAATAATAGTAATTAAAATTAAAAAAAGACAAAAATCACAAACAAAACCAGGGGGAGATAGCCGGATTCCAATCCCCACAAGCCGAATCACCGAAAATCCCAAATGGGTCCTCCACTAAACCCAAAAAGATCCAAACTTTACCAAAACGAACTCACAGAAAGAAGAATTAAACATGATTTCGGATTTGATCAAGAAAAAAGAAGGAAAATATCGCGAAAGTGAAGTACGAACTGGAGAGGAACCTGTTCGATCTCGCAACTGGATTGAAGTCTGGTGGTGGTCGTACATGATCTGGAGAAGTTCGGACTCCAAATCTCCGGCCATCTCTCCTACTCCGACCGCCACCATTCCAGATTTTGTTTTGGGGAAAGAGAGGAAGAGGAAAAAAATACGAGAAATAATGTTGGGAAATTTGTAATGAGGTCCTTTTAATGTAAATGATGTGTAATTATATTTTTGCATCAGCGTAGACCTCGGACATGGGTTGCCGTGCGGGTGCGGGTCCCGGCTCGGATCCGGTGCGGGTCGGAATAATTTATTTTTTTTGTCCGGTTGGATGTTGAGTTAAGTATACAATCACAATTTAGTTAAATAAAAACACAAACACAATTTATTTTCCCTTAAAGTAATTTATTTATTTATTAGAAATTATTAACTAAATTCGAGAAATAATATATTGTTTACCTTTAAAAAAACCTCAAGATTAACTAAACCTAAGGAATAATGAAAAAAACCTAAGGGTTATTAGGAAAAAATTACTCCTTAAACAAAATAGTTTAATTAATTTTTCTTCAATCTTCCTCGTCACTGATGTCGTAAATTATCATGTTCTGCATTCTATCTTCAGCGTCGAGTCAATCCTTCATACATACGCTCATCTCGATGGACTTTTCGAACAAGTTTTGCCTCTTGTCGGACAAGACCCGCTTACCTGCACTAAAATCAGCCTCTCGACGCTATAATGACGCTGAAGGACATACTATAAGTAATTGTGATGATGCACTAGCAACATTTGAACCCATTTGTTTATTTATTCTTATATATCTTCAAAATAATTGTTTAACAAATACCTACATTTATCTACATGCTTTTGAAATTTTTCGTAACTCATGTTTTCGTAAATTTGTTCCTAAGTAAACTTATAAACAAATAATTTCAAATCTAGAATACATAATATAAGTTAAACAAAAACTAAGTGGAGGAGGATTCCAATATTTATTAAACTTACCTTCCATTACAGTTAAAATCTCATCAAAATCAGGATTTTTCTATATTTCGCAAATAGTTTTGTAATTTGACGTATTTCGTAAATAAATATGTTAGAGGTCGGGTAATATTGTCCGCTTAATCTTTTAGTGAAGGTGAATTTTTTTTTAAAAAACCAACATAATATTACAAATTTCCCAATCTTCGTTAGTTAAAAATGTCTTTTTTTGTTTTTCATTATAAAAAGTTTGAATTGCAAGATATTGATCAGCACATATTTTAACATTTCATAGGTAGAATTCCATTTATATGGGACATATAATTTAAAGTTTCTAAGTTTAACATCATTATATACACAAAAACCTCTAAATTCCTGATATCTAGATGTACTACTACAACCTACAAAGACAATTGCATTCTTAACATTTCCTATATATGGTTTAATTAAGGGGGGTTTTACTTGGTTGTCATTTCAAAACATTGTATTTCTAATCATGTCATCACTATATAGTTATTTGTATTAATTTCACTAAAAAATATACAAATTTTATTAATACCACTAAAAACTATACAAATTTCATTAGGGTCGTTATACACGGACGCGCGCGTCACGGACGCGTCTTACGTGGATTTGTACAGCTCAGGTATTTTCTTTGAGTCAGCGTCCAGTCAGCGAAATTTCTATTCGCGCGTTTTTGTCTTTTTAAAAAACACCGGTTCTTTAAGTTGAACGATTCCTTTCCCAATACACAGATAAGACAGTGTGCAAAGCCTAGGACAGCTCTTTATTCGTGCAGATCCCACACTTATCATAATATTTTTTATTATTAAGTTTTGTCCAGAAATGGTACTGAAAGTTTGTCATTTTTATGTAGAAAGTTTGTCCTGTTTATGTAGAATGGTTGTCCAGTTTATTCCGAACAGACCCACAACATATTCCGAACAGACAAACAGCATATTCCGAACAGACACAACTTAAACCGAACAGACACAGAACTTAATCCGAACAGACACACCTTATTCCGAACAGACGCACAACTTATTCCGAACAGACGCACAACATATTCCGAACAGACATACAACTTAATCCGAACAGACACACAACTTATTCCGAACAGACAGACAACTTAATCCGAACAGACCCACAACATATTCCGAACAGACACACAACATATTCCGAACAGACAGACAACTTAATCGGAACAAACACACAACTTATTCCGAACAGACCCACAACATATTCCGAACATACACACAACATATTCCAAACATACACACAACTTAAACCGAACAAAGACACAACTTACAACTTAAACCGAACAGACATACAACTTAAACCGAACAGACACACAACATATTCCGAACAGACACACAACTTATTCCGAACAGACTCACAACATATTCCGAACAGACACACAACATATTCCGAACAGACACACAACTTATTCCGAACAAACCCACAACTTATTCTGAACAGACTCACAACATATTCCGAACAGACACACAACTTAAACCGAACAGACACACAACATATCCATGTCCCAATCAGAGAAATCAAGATCCCCGGGTTTTGGTGCGACTTCGTGAAGCAACGATGTAACCTTCATCTTGAACTTTCTCTTCTCTTGTTGGTGCGACTTCGTGAAGCAACGATGTAACCGACCCATTCACGCTGCTTACGTTGTGAAGAACCCTGGGAGTCGGCATCAGACGTTTCTTCGACGTAATATCTTGCTCGAAATGGTGATTTATTACGGAGAGAGGTACAACATAACCGAACAGACGTAAGTCTTCACCACGGAGCGTTGTACCTCTCTCCGGAATAAATCATCATTTCGAGCAAGATATTATTTCGAAGAAGCGTCTGATGCCGACACCCAGGGTTCTTCACAACGTAAGCAGCGTTAATGGGACGGTCGATGACACTCTTTCTTTCTTCTTCATTCTTTTTCTGTTACGGACACTCCAACAGGGCACCACAACATCTTTGATGCACTGTTACACGAAAAAGAATGAAGAAGAAAGAAATAGTGTCATCGACCGTCCCATTCACGTTGCTTACGTTGTGAAGAACCCTGAGAGTCGGCATCAGACGTTTCTTCGAAATAACATCTTGCTGGAAATGATGATTTATTCCGGAGAGAAAGAATGAAGAAGAAAGAAATAGTGTCATCATATTTGTATTTGCATGGAGAGAGAGAACGTGCTGAGTTGAAACGCATTTAATGTGATTTGAGTGGACATCAGGAAGAAAAAATAAAAAAAG
The DNA here is from genome assembly GCA_963682175.1 of Triglochin maritima. Classification (NCBI taxonomy): domain Eukaryota; kingdom Viridiplantae; phylum Streptophyta; class Magnoliopsida; order Alismatales; family Juncaginaceae; genus Triglochin; species Triglochin maritima. The sequence goes on from OY821779.1 coordinate 41,638,890, forward strand.
AAAAGCATCCTTGCTTTGGCCACGTAAGGGTTGACATGGATGTCCACGTATAGCGCGTCCGTGACGTGCAGCGTTCATAAATTATTTTCCATTTCATTAATATCATTCTGTTAACATTTTCTGTTAACGACGTTACTGTTCTGTTAACACTTAAAAAATTATTATTTTAATAGTAATATTTACAAATTCTACCTTATATAATTTAATAACTTCGTAATCCAAATTTGTCATTTTTATGATCTATACAACAAAACACTTAAATTCAAAAAATCAAGATTGTTAATTTTCACAAGTACAAACAGTGGTGACACATGTGTTTTGGTTTTTTTTCTTATGAAAATTATTTTTTTGAATTTTGGAATTCAAGTGTTTTGCTGTGAAAATCATAAAAGTTTAATTCTTGTTTAAGTATTTTGAAATTAATTTTCATAAGAAAAAACACCAAATTGGCTATCACTCCTTCTACGAACTTCTAGAGAGTCATCCTTGTTGTCGCCTCACTAAGGCGTAGGTACTCATCAATGGCATCGCCTGCAACGTCGTAGGCTAACATTCGCAGAGCTGCGATGATTTTTTGTAGTCCCGATATACTCATTCGACCCACCACATCCGACCTTGGTTGGAAGAACACGTCGGAATTCTCAACGGAACCCAATCACTAGTGCAGAATAATCTTTACTCATCGCCCAATAGACGTCGGCTGTTATAACAGACGACGTCTAGTTGGACGAAGATAACATAGACGTCGGTCGTTACCAACGCCGACGTCTATATGGTACTATAGACGTTAGCTATTGGAATACTGATTTCATCCGACGTCTATACACTATAGACGTCGGGTGATAGAATCCCTGTGAATCCGACGTCTATAGGGTATAGACGTCGACTTATAGACGTCGGCTGTTATAGACGACCGACGTCTATACCCCCTGCATATAGACGTCGGATATCTATAAGATCCGACGTCTATACGTCATAAAGAAATCGAACAGACGCGTTTTCTGTCATTCAGAAACCCACCCAAACCCTAGCCGTCCCGCGACCGATATCCGACTGATTCGCACCGTCTCCGGCACCGCAGCGACGTCCCAAGCTCTCATCCCCGTCTCCGGCCCTCTTCTCCTTCTTCCTCCGTCTTCCTCTTCATCTTAACCAATGTAAGTGTTAAGTTCGTTTTTGTTTGTTTGTTTTCGGATTTTTCTTGTAGTTACGATTCTTTTCAATGTTAGTAAACTTCTCCTCTCGTTTATTGTTGGTGAATGCAATATTTCGATTTTTGGTTTTAATCTTGAATATATTCGTATTTTCGTGATTTACGCTTAAGTTTGTTGATATTTTGTATGTTCTTGAAAGAAATGGAGTCTCTTGCTAGCTTGAACTAGTTAAGCTTTTGATCGAAGTCTTTTGGACTCGTAATTTACTTGAAATTGTTAATTTGGTAGTGGATTAATTTGGTAGAAATCATTTGGTAGGGGAGTTAAAGGTTACTCAAAGCTAAAGAAAGCTGACCTCGTCAAACTTCTAGAAAGTTAATTTGGTAGTGAATTAATTTGGTAGAAATCATTCGGGCTCCCGTTTCTCATAGTTTTGGTTTCTCTTTGTTTTTCTACAGGATATTCCTTCATACGTATGCTTTAGTGTGTTTTTAATACTAAATGAGGAATTTTCGTTAATGTTTTATTTGTGTAGGTTGCTTTGTAACAATGGTATAACATTGGTACCCTAATTAAAAATCTTTGGGTTTTTAATACAAAAAATGATGTTTATACAAACTTATAGACGTCAGATGTTTGAATATTCAACGTCTATACCTATAGACGTCGGATATCGTTTTGATATCCAACGTCTATTGGGTGACGTCTATATTAACACCGACACTGAAAATGTATAGAAATTATGCATGAGCAGTGGCAGTTATGATCTCTTGCATGCAGACAAAATCTTGAACATGTGGTGTCCAAAACCAGCTAAGAATATGTGAACCAGCTCATAATGTTCCAAAGAAAGTGAGAGATGGGAAGAGAGACGAAGATTTCAGACAAGTTTTTAATTGTTGGGATGGTTGGGAGATGGGATCAAGCTTGCAATTCTACAATAAATAAGAATTCTAGTTTTCGGAATTTCATTATTTCACTTTGTTGTGAATATAAATACGGATTTCGACTTCTCTAGCTAGATTTTGAAATATAAATGATAAAGCTTCTTCTGAGTACATTTTTCGAAGTCATGTAACTTTTACTTTCAAGTTTTCGTACAAACCAGTTATACTCGAGTTATCAAAAAGCTATTCAAATCAATTACACCGTTACAAAAACAAGTGGAACGGTATCTCGAAACAAATGGGTCTTCAATAATCTATTCTTCATGTTTGAAAGAAAAAAATATATTTAAATTTATGTATTTGCAAGTTATTCAAGGGAACTACTAAACGTCGCCCCAAAACTACTTAAATCGCCCCTTGAAATTACCAAATTGCCCTTAACAATATATTTAATACCCATATCGTCCCGTGTCTTTAAACAAGGTTATTGACTCAGTTTTACTAACATTCCTAGTACCAACACCACGAAAATGTCTGGCGAAACACCTAGATCAGGCGAAGTAACGGAGGCGGATTTTTTTTTTCCGACACGGGCGTCTGGCTAAGACGCCTGTACCATCGTGGAGGCGTCTGGCTAAGACGCCTCCACCATCGTTGAGGCGTCTTAGCCAGACGCCTCCACGATGGTACATGCGTCTTAGCCAGACGCCTATACCATTGTCTAGGCGTCTGGTTAAGACGCCTCGACCATGGTGGAGGCGTCTTAGCCAGACGCCTCCACGATGGTACAGGCGTCTTAGCCAGACGTCCCGTTTTTTTAATGTTTTTTGTCAAATTAAAATTATACGGTGTGTTATCTCAAATTATTTGACGTTTCTTTGCAAATTTTCGGTGGTAACCGGTCGGATTACAATGAGTTTTTTTGCAAGTGATGAAGATTCAAAAAAATTCCAGATCCAACATTTTTAAAGTTCCAAATCCCCGGTGGTAAAACATCATGACTTACAAATACCACCTCGACAGGTCGTTCGGGGGTCTCGGTCATCCGAAGAGGTATCGGTCATCCGAATATAGTAATTATTAACTTATTAATTAATTTAACAATTATCTAAATTTATAATCAATTATTTTTAAAAAAACATAATAAAAAATTACGGGCGTCTAACGGAGCCGCCCCCACGTAGGAGGGGGCGTCTGGCTAAGACGCCTCCCCCATGGAGGAGGCGTCTTACACAGACGCCTGTCCCAAAGGCGGAGCGTCTGGGTAAAACGCCTCCCCGATGGGTAAGGCGTCTGGGTAAAACGCCGCCCCCATGGGGAAGGCGTCTTAGCCAGACGCCCCCTCCTACGTGGGGGCGGCTCCGTCAGACGCCCGTAATTTTTTATTATTTTTTATTATTTTTTTATTAAAAAGATGTTAGATGTTTTACCAGATTCGAGTACACTGGGGCGTCCGTTGGTTCATTACTGACCTCCAAAACATTATTTTTTATGATTATAAGAGGAATATGAAGAGAGATGTGTGATAGGAGGGTAAAATGTCGCGTTATAGCAGTAGAAATGAGAGAAGGGCAAAATGGTAATTTCAAGGGGCGATTTAAGTAATTTTGGGGCGATGTTTAGCAATTCAGTTATTCAATTAGAAGTTTAATTCCCAACTCTATGGAATTTTTAAATAATAGCATTAACAATATTATACATGACAATCTTCTACTTATAAATATATATGAAGAAAATTATAAGCTGCGGTAATATTTGGTAAAGTACATAGGATTTGATTGAGCAAGAAACCGTAAAAACATAATTTTTTATTTAAGAGAGAATGTCAACAGTTTATCACATAAATATCTTGTTAGGGTTTAAGGATCGGTCCAATATACACAGCGGAACAAGAATTGCGAGTACAATGGAAGAATAAAACTAGATAATGCAAATCACAAACACAAATCACGCAAGACACGAGAAATTTAACGTGAAAACTCAATGTAGGAAAAACCACAGACGACACAATCCAATCTACTATTGTTAATCAAATTACAAAGTGAGACTTACAGAACACACGAATTAAACCTGAGAGAATCCCGGTTGAAGTTTGCTCCACCGAATTTACGAGGATGCACTCTCACTCTCTCAAGATCAACAAAAAATTGCAAAGTAGATGATACTAAAGATGTTCTAACAAAAGTGCACGAAATTGCTTTTATATACTAGCACAATACAAGTATTAATTGCACTACAAACGGGGTGGAGAGAAGTGGAGAACGTGGGCAAAACCATTTTGAATGGTCAACTGAAAGGTGAAACGGTCGACCGAGCTTAAACCTGTAGCGGGATCCTGGGCTCCACTGGTCGACCATCGTACGCCTTCGGTCGACCGAAAAATACGAGGCACTTTTCAGACCTCCACTCGGTCGACCAGTTTGGGAGTTTTGTCGACTGAAAAATAGCAGTCACTTTCTGGGTATTCAATTGGTCGACCGGTTTGGGAGTTCGGTCGACCGAAAATAACATGTACTTTCCAAACATGATATCGGTCGACCGGTTTGGGAAACCGATCGACTGTTTGGCTGTTTTCCCACAGAATTTACTTGTTTTACATATTCAAGGTAAAAATATATTGTCGAAATATATTGTCACTAATATCTACCTATAGGTTGTAGCCCATGCCATACATGAAAATATCTTCTCCACATGTTAATTAGGAACAATATATGAATCTGTAGATATCAAAAAAAATCTGAGTGCATCATGTTTAGGTTAACATGGACTTAATGAACATGCCTCGGGAAAGAATGAATATAAGGTGTTGAAATGAGAGTTTAATTTTGATTGATATTTTTTAAAATTAAATCTCAAAATGCAACTTCCTGTTGTAATATTTGACATTTATCTTTGACTATTCGATGAATCCGACTATACATAATAACTCTAATTGAGTAAAGTAAAAAGAAGAAGGATTGGATACATCAAATGTAACATCCCGAAACAGCGGAAAATTTAAAAATTCATAATCAAGACACAGAGCACAATAATCAAGGCGGGACTGTTACTTCTCATAAACAATAAAGCGGTGCACCATAATACATCAGAGTTTGCCAAAATGAATACATGATTACAACAAAACGATAAGGGAAGATAAATGTAATCATGTGGACCTCAGTGGTCTGACTAGAGGTTCCGACTCCAAACGCGCGCGCCCGCCGATCACCACCCCACTGGACCTACTGCGGTCCTGAAAATATATAACAACAATGCCTGAATTTCCAGAAGGAAACCCCGTATGCCAACTCACCTATATATGCATGCATTACACAATGAACCTATCATACTAGTAGCATGTCATGGCATTGACAGAAATGGAAAACAGTTCCCCCGAAGGGTAAAACAGGACATCAGTCTGACAATCAACAACGAGTCTCCCGAGGAGACCTACTGCAGGCACATGCAGTCTTACAGCACGCGACATCGCACCCCCCACACGCAGCTACACTACTCAAGGGTTCGGCAGGGAGCCTTTGTCACGCCTGCGGGCCGATAGAATACAGATCTGCAAATCTCAGTGGTCGGAGCCACAGGGACCAACGGGGCCGTCGCCCGGAAGGCATAACAACAACATCTCGGTAGGTGCCCAGCCGAGGAAAACAACATAGCCGGAACAGCCTCGACTCAACAATCACCATCGCCGGCACAACCTCGGCGGCATCACCGGCACAGCATCGGTGGTCCATCACAACAGTCCGGCACAGTATCGGACAAAACCAGACCGAAGTCTGCCAGGTCATCAGGCTCCTCGAGCCGCAAACACCAACCGCGCCGCTATAAAAGCAGGGCAGCGACCTCCGTAGCCCGTGGGCCGGTAGTCACCTCACCCAACGCCAGTTGCGTGCCCGCACAACATCAACACTGGGATCCGCGATCCCTCAGGCCTGCTATACTACAAAGTGCCAACAATCATCTCAAAAGTCACGGTCCATACATGGAGGTGACGCGTCCCGAACACCCACACTCTTCCCAACGGCGGTCCCTGGGCAGGCACGCATCACGCGCCCACCGTCACCTCCCGACTCACGCACAAGGCGAGGACACGGGTTTCCGTGGACATAGTTGGCGTTCAAAAAGGGAACCAGGAATTCTGTCCTGGGCCCAAACGGTCGACCGGAAGAGATGATTCGGTCGACCGGTTCCAGAAAGGAATCGGTCGACCGTACTCCTAAAACGGTCTACCGCTGCGCTCAAAACAGAACCCCCCAACGGTCGAACAAAGGTCTAAAACCGGTCGACCGAACGAGGTCAAAATCCGGAGTCTGGTCAACATTAAATTCAACTCTATCGGTCGACCGAGTCAGGGGTCTCGGTCGACCGAAAACAGACAGGGTCAACTTATTATTCTAAGTCATATAATCGGTCGAACGCAAACCTCCAACGGTCGAACCACAAACGATCGGTCGAACGTCACATGAAATCGGTCGAACAAACATGCAAAACTAACAGGTACACTTAAGTTCCGGTCGGACACAACAAGGACCGGTCGACCGACAACAGGTAGCAAAATCCCAACTCACCAGCAATAATGCACTACCGGTCGACCGCCCCAAGGCATCGTTCGACCGGTGAAGGTTAAAGTCGGGCAAACAGTGCTAAAACGGTCGACCGCCCGAAGGATCCGGTCGACCGTTGGTCGTCTTCAACCTCGCGCCAGCCGAGGTTTTACGAAGAAACGCGTCGCCGGAGAGGTCTCCGACCTCCCCCGACTCGACCAACGCATCCCTCACATGAGGGTCAACAAACAAACCACACTAAGGAGCGGCATACCTCAAAAGAAACGACGAAAACGCCGGAGCTCCGCTCGCGCACGTCGCCTCCGGTGATCTCCTCGAGCGCTCAACTCCGCACCTCTCCTGCCTGGACCGCTTCGCACCTCACGCCGACGCAGCCTCCTCCGCCTGAGCTTGAGCGACTGAGGAAGAAGGTGTGTGTTTGGTGAGAATGGAGGAAGAAGAAATGAGGAAGGAGATGAAAGAAGAAGAAAGAGAGAGAAGGGCCTTATTTAAAACTCGTGCTACAGTAACCCCAACCCTTCACCTTCCCATGCAATCTCCTGCACACCCACTTCCCCATGCAAACCAAACCTTAACCATCATTAGTCCACTAACCCTAGGTTAGGGATCTAACATCAAATCCATCAAAAATATTCTTATAACTTGTCTGTCACCTACCATTCCCTTGAGTGGGCAGTTGGATCTTTAATATTTAAGAAGATTTTTTCTTGTTTTGCTTTAATTTATCAAAGAAATTAGATATGTTGGTCCTTATTTAGTTGATATTTGAAGTTTGACATGTATTACTCATAAAATAGTTTGATTCCCATTTCTTATAACCTCGTTTATCATGTGTAAAATCAAAAATCCATATTGATAAGTTACGAAGTCGAACCGGAGTTATATTAATTATCTCACACTCTACACGAATTTTTCTTTTGGAAGTAACTACCTTTTATAAATGAAGATGTGTCACTTTAGTGAAAATTGATACCATTATCTCCAAACCACAATTGAATAATAAACAAGATGGGTACGTGGTACCTAGTAGGCACCTATTCGACGCAAAAATAACCTACGCATTAGTGCAGAATAGTCTTTACTCGCCGCCCAATAGACGTCGGTCATTCTAAAGGCTGACGTCTATTGGGTCAAATAGATAATAGACGTCGGCCAAAGAAACAACCGACGTCTATGGGGTCATATAGACGTCGAGTTATAGACGTTGAATGGTGTTTCTGACCGACGTCTATAGGTCTTTAGAGAGCGAAGAGTTACGGATTTTGTCATTTGTTCTAGAGACACCCTTTCGCAAACCCTAGCCTCCGCTAACCCGATCTCCGACCAAACCCTACTCTCCGCGACCGATCTCCGACAAAACCCTACTCTCCGCGACCGATCTCCGACCAAACCCTAGCCTCCGCGACATCTACATCGACCTCTGTGCCTCCACGACTTCAACATTTTCCTCCTCATACTCGACAACCTTGAAGCCCCCAAACGCCTCCGCATCTCCTCTTCCTCAGAAGTAAACCCCATTTTCACCTTTTGTTTCACACATTTCTGATTTTTCCTTTGGTTTCTGTTTCTCGTATTGTTTGTTAGGGTTTTATTGAAATGAGGCATTTTGGTTTGGGTGGTTGGAGTTATTTTGATAAGTGCCAAATGAAGGTTGTGTTTCTGTTCGTCGCGATAATTTTTTTGGTTCGGAGATGAACGAGTGTTGTGCAAGGCACAAATGCATTAATTTTTTTGCAATAAAATGAGTAAGGGAAGAATTTGACTATTGGGAGTACACTAGTGGGAGGGACTAACTTTGTGTTATGTAACACTGAAAATTTAGTTTACACTAGTGCATCAAAAGAAATTAGTTTTTATATTGTTGTTGTAGTTTCATTATGTTTGGTTCTAGTCCCTAAATTGATGGAGAAAAGCTAGCATTTCCTCGTATTTCAAAATGATGCCGACTTATTGTTTTTTGTAGCTTCTGACTATTCAATTTTGATTAATGAAATAAGTTTACATGTACATATTGTGTATCAATTTAAGCGGATATGAATACATGTTCAGTGGGCCAATAACCCACGCCCTAATCTATTTTGTTTACATGCCTTTGGATAACGTGCGTCCTATCAGTCTTAACACTCATTAATTAACAACACAACTTAACAACCTTCTATATTCATTACTAAATTGGATCTACTTTGTTAAACTAGAGTTTGTAGAATAAACGTTTGAACAAGATCGAAGATAATATATATAATAATTTTCCAGGGCTTAATCTACTAATTTGAAGTCTCTACCATATTCATTATTCATCTGAAATTGTAAGGTAGATTAAAGTTGTGACGGTTATGTCATTAAAATGATATAATGGTGAATATTAATTGTATAATAATCGTAATTAAATCTAATAGTGAAATTTTAAAGATTTAAACAAATAAGATGAGCTCCGGGTTCAGTAGATCTAATAGATCTTGATCAAAAAAATGATCATTAGTTTAAAACCAAGTTGTCTTGCTAACGTTAGGTGATGAAACCAATGAGGAAGTTGGCGCACATGTTACGTCTACAAAGACATAATCAAGCGAAGTTGGTGGAATGGATGCTAATCTCGGTAGGTCTTCTACATTAATAACAAAATTTGATGCATATAGGTCATGCATTAACTTAATTTAATTTATCTTTTAATTAGTATTTTAGTCCAAAGTTTAACTCAAAATTGTGTCTAACTCATGCCTTGGACATAATTATCATCTGCATGTAGTGGTATAAGGACAAGATTCATTACCATATATGCAACAACTAAATCTGGAATTCTAGACCACTGTAGTTTTGTTAATTTTTTCTTTTTTAAAACTTCATCTACAGTACCATACCAACAAATTCCTACTTCATTAAACTAAGCGTTGGAAGTCGGTTTGGGCATCACAAACCGGCAGTTTATATGGTGCATCCAATAATACCTTAAGTCTAAGTTGGATAATTTAAAACTTCAGACACTGAAAAGTAGCATGTGTACTAATAATGTATGTGAGAATTGAGAAAGTGGTGATTAGATTACACATATTGCATGGAGATTACAAGTTCTTTTTTGCGGAAAAAAAATCACGAATATGGAGATAAACAAATCAATAATCAAGATAAAGAAGAGAAGACTTGAACGTCTAATTACTTAGCTGTGTTTAGCTATAACTGATCCATATGAGAATGCAACATTGTAGAAAACTATATTAATTATATCATAATTTCATTATTCTCAAAATACAAACACCAAATCTGATCAACAACTATTTTTGCTTTCCCTTCAATCTCCTTGATAGAAGGGAGATAACTTTCCCCATGTTGTTAATTACAACAAACAAAACCCATACAACAACACAAAAGATAGGACAACAAGAAGTACAAATTCATAAGAATTTCAGATCATGACATAATTTTGCACACACCATTGTCATCAGCAAGCAAGTACACCGAAGAGAGCTCAAATCGACAACCTCAAACGTCGGCGAAGGCCAGCAGAATTGAAGCAAACGGTGGGCTTTTGCTTCCCATTCTCCAACTCTTCGTCTTCATCGAAAAAATAGTACAAATAGGGTTTCGATGAGAAGGCTCGTGGAGTACCGGGCATACGTTTCTTAGGCAACATTACGACGAAAAGCCGTCTAACCTTGGAAGAGAGCTTAATTGCCCACTTAGTTATAGTGCCATAATCCACCCCATGACTTGGCGAGTCAGACTTGGATGAGTAATGGTAGGAGGGAGGAGGGGTGAGAGGGGGAATGGTGTTGATGGGGAGCGCGTTTTTAGGCGTTCCCGGCCGTGATTCCCAGTGGAATGGAACCGAGCCGGGCACATTGACACTATAATAGACTCTAAAAGAAGGAGAGGTCTCTTTGGATAGGAGTCTTGAGTAGAACTTGTTGTCTTGCTTGAGTTGGAGGGACTTTTGTGTGAGGTCTTGGGTGGTGGTGGTGGTGGTGGTGGTGGTGGATGGCATGTTATATAGATTTGATTGAATTTTGGTTGGTTTGATGGGAGGAGGCTAGGAGATGGAATGGAGTGAGAGCTAGGTTTTGAATGGTTGTTGGTACTAATGGAATTATATATGGAAGAGAAGGATGTGATGAGTAGTGATGGAGTGATGATGTAGTAAACAATTGAACTCTTTTGGTGTGGACTTGAGAGCTAGATGGTTTTAGGATATTTTTTGGTACACAGTGGGTGTTTTAATTAGTCTATCTTATGGTGATTAGGGTTCCCATATTTTTCACTGATCAGGAGTGGTTTTCTTAAAGGTGTTTTTAATTTAGATAATTCAATTAAATCACAAAAAACAAATATATCATATCTCATGGTATTATGGATACCTTTCAATTTGGCCAAAATTTTCAATGTTTTTAACATGATGATACACTTAAAAGTGGGATATTCTGAAAAACTAAGATACTATTTGTTTTTTGGGATTTCATTTAGAAAAGAAGATTCGATTAGATGCATGCGATATAAATTTAAATAGGTTAACTATCACTTGTAAATATATTTATAAAAATCCATGCTAGCATGACCATTGAGAGACAAAAGGTGCGTTTTAAACGATGCGAATACACGAACTACAACATATATAAGTAATGATTGGTTTATTTATATATGTAAGATATGAAAATACGTGTAGGTTGAAATATAAGTAAATATAAGCAATTATATATATATATAAATAAATATTGGTTAATTATAATATTTTTTAATGACATACAAGCAATTAACCCTATTATCTTTCAACAAACCTGCCCTACAATAGATTATTTGAAATATGAAATCATTCATAGGTTAAACATCTATTATATATCTTTCTACAAACCTACCCTAAAATAGATGTCAAGTTCAGAAAATTGGCGTGGAACATTATCTTAATTAGTATGACGAAGAGATCACTATAATTTGTTAAAAATTAACAAAAACAAGACCAAGGTACCATAAGGTATGCAAGTTGATTTAAAAAACCTTTTTATGCTTCCAAAAGAAAGAAAAAAAAGACTTATTAGAAATTATATCTCCCTCGACCAAGTTAATTAATATACGTGAGATACTGTAGTTATATTTATTATAGTGGGGCTGCTATGGTAGAGAAATAAAATCTTTTTTGTTGTAGTTGTGTTGCTCACGTACACGTGGCTTCGAATCTAGTGAAGGACATAAGTCATTAATAATAATAATTAATATATAACAACCACCATGAGCAAATGATATTAATGTGGTGCGCAGTGACCAAAGACGTACCACCCATCACGAACTCTCTTCTATATTGATATTCACCATGGTGGACGATAAACTTACAGACTAGGGTTAGTTCCATTAATTGTAAGATTCTTAGTATTAGATAAGTTCAAATCAATGATCGAATCTTAACATGTGAGTTATATGTTGAAACTTAATTAAAATAATGTACAATGCTTTGAAAAACATGATTGACGGGTTTTTTTGTCTCTATAAACTGTGTATATCTACGACAATAGAATATAATTGTGGGAATATTGGTAAGTAAATGCAAGGTTGTTTTGTGTGACCCTAGAAGTGTATTTAAGCTCAGCTAGCTAGTGCAATTTTGACTTTATGACATTCCACAGTTTAATATGAAAGTGTGGAAGTTATTTAGTTATGACTTAGTGTGCATATATATATATATATATATATATATATATATATATATATATATATATATATATATATATAGTTGTACGTGCTTATCAAAATCAAAAGATTTGATTATTTGTGTTAAGAGATATATCAATTTGATGAAAATTATAAAAATGTTACTTCGAATTTATGTTCATTTTAACCCGTGATATTATACTACGGCAAGTTAATCATATTACTAACATATAATTCATATTACAGTTTAGACACACACATATATATAGATATAGATTTGATCTACCGTAATAGTTGTATGTGCTTATCAAAAATCAAAAGATTTGATGATTTGTGTGAAGAGATATATCCATTTGATGAAATTATAAAAATGTTATTTCAATTTATGTTCATTTTAACCCGTGATATTATATTACGACAAGTTAATTATGTTACTAACATATGATTCATATTACGGTTTAGTCACACATACTATACTGTGCTTATTGGATAGAAGTTGTATGAAATTTACGATTTTCACATTCAGGCCAACACATGATATAATATTACAACACAATAATAACTTTACTTATCAAATTATAATATTATGGTTCAACAACTTATATTACGGCTCATTATGTTTGACACGGGAGCTTACTTAAGCTAAGTAAACCCCTACTTTAGTTTAAACTTTTTGTATATAAAAAAATATCATTACAATTAGCATTAAGTTACAAATATTTATGGCACTAACATGCTAATTAAACACATCACACCAAAGGATCCACCGCATGTCTTATACATATATATGATGGTGATACGTGAACCACTAAATATTATTAGAAAGTTTAATCTCGCTTTCCAAAAGTACATAGAGAAGATGGTGTGTTAATGCGTTACAACTTACAACAATAAGTACGTATAATTAATTACGTGGTTGTCTATATGTTTTAACTTTGATATAACCACCAACCTGCGATCGAGTTTCAAATTTTCTTGCAATTAGATTGGTGATTGCGGGTTTATCTTCCTTTTTCTTCTTCTTCTGTCCGTCTTCATATCTGTAACATCCTGAAACAGCGGAAATTTTAAAAATTTAAACAATCAAGAGATTATCAGAACAAACTCATCAACGGGAATGTTACTCAGATAAATCAACAATCGGTGCAACAATAATACAACAGAGTTTGTCAAAAGACGTGATTACACAACACAATAAAAAGACAGGTACAAGCAATCACGATGACCTCGAAGAGTCCGAAGAGGATCCTGACCCAAAATGTGTGTGCCCGCTGTCGCCACCCGGCAGAACCTACTGCGGTCCTGAAACATGAATCAACAACGATGCCTGAGTTTCCCATTAGGAAATCCCGTATGTCAAGCTCACCTATATGCATGCAATAGTACGGTAAATGAACCTATCATACTAGTAGCATGTCATATCACATCTGCAATGCATCAAATCCCTTCAAGGGTAAACGAGACCTCAGTCCAACAACAACGACCCTCAACATGGTCCACAATGACATCAGTCCAGCAACAACAACAGGTATCCCTCGGAAACCTACCGTAGGCACATACGGTCTTCCGGACAGCACGCGACGCGTCCCCCCACACGCGACTACACGAGCCTAAGGGATCGGTGAGGAGCGTCCGCACTTCCGCGCAAGGAACCACGCGGTCTACACCACCTTCGACGGAGTCGTAGCCCGATCGGTCAACATCCCAGGATAGGTGCACAACATCGGACGACACAACCACAAGCCGGAACATCGTCGGCACCATCATCGTCGGCAAAAACCTCGGCGGTACAGCATACGTCCGGCACAACATCGGACGGGTTCAGACCGTAGTCTACAAGGTCATCATGCTCTACGAGCCAAGCGTCAACACACATTGGGATCCGCGATCCCTCAGGTCTGCTACTCACCAGAGAGTAAGACAACAACACGTCACACCACGTCCAATACGGAGGTGGTGCGACCCAAGTGTCCACACTCTTCCGCACGGCGGTCCCTGGGCGGCACGAGCACATGCCCGCCGTCACCTCCCGGCTCACGCTCTAAGCGAGGACACGGGTTTCCGTGGACAGAGTTGACACGACACAAGGACCAGGAATTCAGTTCTGCACACAAATGGTCGACCGAAAAGGCCTAACCGGTCGACCGTCCCCAATAGGTTCGGTCGACCGAAAGTCTACAACGGTCGTACTATTTTGCGAGTCACTTAAGTCCAAACGGTCGACCGAACACGAGGTCAAAATCCGGAGTTTGTCAAAATCAACAAGACTATTCGGTCGACCGACTCAGGGGTCCCGGTCGACCGAAAACTACCAGGGTCATCCTAATAGTTTATGTCATATAACGGTCGAACGATATCTCGAAAACGGTCGAACAACATGCATATCATCAAGTACACTTAAGTTTCGGTCGACCCAAAAACAAGGAACGGTCGACCGAAATCCAACAGCAAGCCTCCAACTCACCAGCACATAAGCAACCGGTCGACCGCCACAATGGCATCGTTCGACCGATGTTGGTTAAAGTCGGGCAAAAAGGTAAAACCGATCGACCGCCCGAAGGCACCGGTCGACCGTTGGTCGACAGCAACCTCGCATTACCGAGGGTTTTACGCTGTTTCTCGTCGCCGGCGGGGTCTCCGACCTCCCGCGACTGACCCAAACTTCCCACCAACGTGGGGAACAACAAAACCACACTAAAAGCTGGCATACCTCAAGACGAAGACAGAGCCCGCCCGAGTTCGCTCAACGTCGCCCGCCGACCGCAAACTCCGGTCACGCGCCTAACGCTCGCCTCCTCGACTCCACGCTCGCCTCCACACGCTGGAGTCGCCGCCACACTCTCTGGATCGCCGGACAAGGAAGGAGAAAGTAAGAGAGATGAAGTGAGGAAGGAAATGAGATGGAAGGAAGGAAATGGAGAAGAGGTGATGGTTTTTTCTCCTCAAAACCAACAAAACCCAACAGTAACCGCCCCCTACTCCATCCCCCATCACCAGCCCACTATTCCCCTCCTCTTCCCCCATGCTAATCCCCCACTAAACCCGGGATTAGCCTAAGTGTCACCGGTTATGTTAGGAGTCATTTAGAGACTCTCAAATTCCAACTTTTTCGAGCTTTGGCCTCGCCAAACGCTCTATCCCCGTGGGGCAGAGTTGAAAACACCAACACAACCGCACAACTCTTCGGTTACCCTCAGAGTTGGGAACTAGCGGAATAGCCCCCACAACAAGCACACGCGGAAACTAAGGTTGCACAACCCTCACAAATTGCCAAGCCCCCAAACGTCCCAAATTCCCCACACAAAAACACGGAAAGATGTTGGCGGAACAATCTCTTTTATTAAATAGAAGAAACGTCCCAAAGGGATTACAAAGATTTCACGCTCACAAGTCTCTCACAGAACCTCTCTCACGTCCAAATCTAAACTCAAACTATGATGGGAATCCTATCTGATCCTGGATGGTGATCCTGATTCAATTCGATGGATCCTGAACTTAGGGAGGCGTCCCCTTTTATATTGCTTCAAAGTCCTACTTTGTAGCACGGTTGGATGTCACCCAACCCACATTCCTTCGGTTGCAAGAGAATAGCTCTCTATTCTCCCCCATAACTTGATAATAATCGTGGCTGAATAAATCCATAGGAATTGTTCCCAACTCTCCCTCTATCACGGATTAATTCCCACAAATAGGCGCCACTTTGTCATAACCGAACCCTTCGGTTTAGGTTGGCTGGAAACGTGGGAATCATGTTGTATTTTGCTGGAATAATCTATTCAAAACCGTCTCCCCAAGAATAGGAAGTTGCGCAAGTGGGGTTTGACCGGTTCAAATCCCTTGCACATGTCTCGTTCAGTTATGGACCCGTTCCATAACCGAATCCTACTTTTAAGGAAGTGCATCTTCGGTTCCTATTTTCAAGGAATGCATGCACCACGATTTCTACTCCTTCCAACCGAATACCTACATGTAAGGAAGACATGTGCGTGTTGGTGCTGACCCATTCAGCCCACGCTTCCCTCTCCCTTCGGTTGGTGGACCAAGTCCATAACCGTCTCCACGAATGTAGCCTCCTCCTTTGACTTGGTCTCCACGCCTTTGTTGGGCTGCCCACGCCTTGCTTGGTCACCTATCTTGGCCCTTGCTTCGCCCATGGGTAGTCCTCGTCGGCCCACACCATCCTCCACCAGTTGACCGGTGATGACTCGTGTTGACTACGATCCTCACTTGGTCTCCTTGTGTTGACATGGTGTTGACTCCTGGTCTTTAGCCTCCCAAGCTCCTGCGCCTCCTTCCTAAGCATTGCCCGCTCATGCCCGCCTCCATGGCGCGCCTAAGTGCTGCCCGGGCATGCTCTCGCATTTCCCAAGTGCTATGCATGCGCCTCACTTGCTGATGCCTTCTGACCTTTGCTTGGCAGTCCCCGGACTCCAAGCCTTGGTACTTTTCCACGCGCCTCGCGCTCCAAGCTACCAATCGTGTTATAGGCTTTCGAACATCCACGCCTTTGCCTCGCTTGCTCATGCTCGCGCCCCGCGCGCGCACATGTTACCTAAGCATAGCCTCCTTGCGCCCGTGCCACGCGCACGTCCTTGGACTTGGCTTTTCGCTCCATGTTCGTAGCCTTGGCTACTTGCCTTCTTGCACGCGCTTTGCCGCTGCCTGCCACTCGATTCCTCCTTCACGCTTCGCCTTGCGTGTGCGCATGCCCGCGCATCTCGAACTTCCTTGGCGCTTGTCTTGCAAAACCCAGGGGGGTACTTGGGCTACCCCTGTTGCTCACCTCACGCCTCGCGTTTGGTTTGCCTTGTGTGCTTCGTAGTTCCTTGTGATGCTCCAAGCTCACGAACCTGGCCCGGTATGGCGCACCCTCGGGCACTCTCGATCTCAAGGTGGTGACACTAAGCAAGGTTAGGATCTAACAATATTGCTACAGTAAATTAAGAGATTGGATTAAGAAAATTCGTATTAACAAAATAAAACTTATCCATGCTATTTATCTATGCTCCTCGTTGAACTCTTTGCATATCAGGATCGAGTGAATTTGCTGCATTGATACGAACAATTATGAAATCTTTGACGGTACGTGTTAGATTTAGTTTTAGTTTTTTGGATAAAATGAGTCAAATTTTATGGACCTATTCAAAAATTAAGGCATGTTATTAGCAACATTCCACGATATTTGTACATTCTCTTCCCGAAAGGCATGACGAGTCTTATATTTATTCTTCTGCACATATCCTAAAACGATGAAATGAACGGTTGAGATCGAACCAAATGTCATCGTGAATGTAATTAGTATCTAGGCCCTACAAAATGGTCCTTGTGATTATGAGGATGTAAACGGGACGCGTATGACCATACCATTTTCATACCCGTTTAACTAAACGTGTACGGATATATATATGTTTAAATATTATTGTACTTGTATCTATCTCATACACATTTAGTAAATGGGTACGGGACGTGTATAATGGATGTTGTAAGTATAATTTTTACTAAAAAATGAGTACTTTTGCTAACAAAACACAAATTTGAAGAATCTAAACATCAGATGAAACGTATTTCAGCCAAAAAGATACTAAAATATAATGGATGTGTATAATGGATGTTGTAAGTATAATGGATGTGTGCAGGACGTGTATAATGGATGTTGTAAGTATAATTTTTACTAAAAAATGAGTACTTTTGCTAACAAAACACAACTTTGAAGAATCTAATCATCAGATGAAACGTATTTCAGCCAAAAAGATACTAAATTTACTGTTTTCGACATTAAAGAATTGAACCAAAACGATGAGAAATCACAAATTTTCTCACAAACAAACATCAAAACAGTCACTTTTGCCAACAAAAATCTCATTTTTTATTATTTTAACTATAATTATATATTAATTAAATAATTAAACAGATAAATGGGTTAGGTAGAGGTATACATGTACCCGTGTCATTTATTAAACACGTAAAACAGGTATGAGTAAACGAGTATAAATTTTTAAATAAATACAAATACCGTACTCGTAGCCACTTATTAAATGTGACGTGTAAACAAGGAAAACCCGCCCCAGTTAGACCTTTACTTGTGGTTGTTAGGAACCCTAACGAAGGAGATAAGGGACAATAGTTAAATCCTTTTATTTTATTTTATAGTTTAATAGATAATGGCAAGAAGAATTGAAAGAGGGTGGGGCAGTTAGGAATAAATGACATCAGTTATTGTTAGGTCAATTATTTAATGATCAACAAAGTTTGGTCGTTTGGGATTTCTTAGTTAACTCGTAATATAATTAATTAAGTTTGCAGCTGCAGTGAACTTCCCATTCGTTGAAGCGAACCTCAAAATTTCCGAAGAAAAATTAACTCTTTCAAAATTATATCATTATACACACACACACACACTCAAAACACGTATTTTTTAGGACTTCTCCGTACACTCGTTCGGACTTCGGATTAGTCAAGACAAATAACACTTCCCTACAAAACTAAATACATCTTGAGGTTTAATTAGAATACAATAAAGAAACTTTTAAAATAAAATGTTATATACGATAAAGTTTATATTTGGTAGCTAGAGCGACTAGCTTCAGGTAATATTTCCGGTTGGTAACCGCGATATCCCATGCCATCATACAAGTACAAATACATACTATTCATTTGGTGCTAAATTCGAGTCCTGAAAAAATAGATGACAACTACTTATTCATCTTCCAAACAAAACGTTCGAAATTTGATATTGAAGAAGCCCAACACAACAAATATTGAAATTGAAAGACAAAACTAATTGATCCGGTTAGAACAAGGTTAGTTTGTTGATGGTTCTCAAAAGTTTGATTAGATTGCACAATACAGAAAGACTATGGAAGTTTGAAATTGAACTTAAACAATTAATTTATGGACGATTACTTGATAGTAAGTTAACTTATGGATGATGATTAGTTTGCTGAATATTTTGATCTTGACATTTTATTTAACTTAAAGATAAATGTACATGTGATGATTTCTCTATTAATGTCTATGAGCAGAGCTAGGGCCGAGCAAAATCCGGACCGGTCGGTCCGGAAAGTTTTGTTTCGGTCCGGTCTGATCTGGATAATTTTAAAATTTCGGTCCGATCCGGACCGGTCTTTTTTTTATTTAAAAAAATCGGTTTTTGACCGGACCGGACCGATTCGGTCCGGACCGGTCGATCTTCGGTCCGGACCCCGGACAAAAATTCGGTCCGATCCGGACCAAATGCTCACCCCTAAGCATAGCAGTCATGGAAAAACTTTTAAACATTAAATTTGTGAATGTTCTTTGTTCTCTTCCCTATTAATATCATGAGCTGTCATGGAAAAAAAATAAAAATAAATAAATACATTAATATTCTTGATTACAACAAGTTCATGAAGTAGAAAAACTTTATCCGAACCAACACACCTTATGTATGCTCAAATTTACGTGACTTGTAATACATTATTTTAGTATTATTGATTTCTGAAATATTTTTAAATTATAATTTTTCATAATGAAATGTAATGCTTTTTATTTGTAGTCATTTTCATTAAAATTATGTAGAAATGCAACTAAGACGCCTGATTTGTAGATTCTCATGTTCGGATTAGTCAAAGACAAAGATCACATTCCTGCAAAGTAAATTACATCCCGAGGTTTAATTAGAATATAGTAGAAAAAAATTCGGAGAGAAAGGCCATGTAGTCCAAAAAGTGTAAAAAAAAATCGAAAAAAAAATCATACTTTTGTAACGTATTATACCACCACCATGTAACCTTTTAAGAGTTTATTAACTTTATATATGTGGAAAAACATATAAATAGTGTAAGAGTCTTTTTTAACTTTGAACGGTTTATTATGCCCGAAAGAAGCCTTTTAGTTTTCGATGATGTCGTGGGCCTAAAGAGAGGTCCAACATAGGAAACATTGAAATTGAAGGAAATATAAAACTAGTTAATCTGGTTAGAACAAGGTTAGTTTGGTGATGGTCTTAAAAGTGCGATTAGATTGCGCAAATACTATGGAAGTGGGAAGTTGAACTTACTGAGTTAATTTATAGATGATTAGTTTGCTGAATATATTGAAATTGACACTTTGATTTACAGATATTAAAATGTTATTTCTTCTGTGTTCATGTCATAACAACCCATGGAAATCTTTAAAAAAAATAAAGCAAAAGAAATTTCTTACTTCCCAACTTTAAACAATTCTTTTGATGCATCATCTTGTATCTGTTCCTAATACTGCAAGAAATCTATGACTTAGCTATTTTATTAAATCTGGATCACCTGAAGTGCCAACTAAGATATCCCAGAATGGCACCTTAAAACAATTTTCAAATTTATTATCATTTGTGAAAGTAAAGTTTGTGGAGTTGCCGAAAGAGTTCCTCCGAACCAATCATAACTAATTATGTGACCCTCAATTTTCAGTGGCTTTCAGTACATTATTTTAGTATTATATTTTCTAAATTTTATTGATTTATCGTTATCAAATTAATATTTATTAATGTCGGTAATACAAATGGTGTTTATATGCTAAATATTAGATATATAACCAAAACTAAGCATACTTGAAGCCACCAATGATGTCCTCAAATACAATAATAGTATTGAAGTTTAGGTGCTAAGCTGGTATTTTTCAAGACACAATTAAAGATATAAAAGCAAGATCCAGACATATTAAAAGCACAATTGACCAGAACAAAATCAAACCTATTGAACAAACAATTGGATTAAACTCAAAAGCTTGGAATTCTTTGCTATTAAAGAAAGGCAACCTATCTCTCTTAGATGTTGCCACACAACATCTTCTATTGACTAATATTCTTGATAAGATATTAAAGATGTATACGTAAGAAGACAAAGTTTAAGGGAATATAATGAAACTTGTGGGAGAGGAGAAATGTGTTAAAGCCAAAGGTTGATTACTTCTTGTGTGGAATTTGTGTGACTCAAAACTCAAAAGTGACTTAAAATTAATGTTCGATCTTTAAAGTTTCCTTCCTTCCATTTAAGTGTTGTATGCACTTCATTGTTTCCAAGGGGAAGTTCTAAAACTTCCGAAACTGGGAAGAATCTTCCGAGCATAATTTTATCAATATTATCAATGTTTAAAAGGTTAAGCAACATATATAAATTGATATTTTTCATGGGTTAATTGTAAATTGTACTTAAAGATTCATTTGGACGCTTGAAAAAGTAAAGTTTAAGTATAATCAAACTTTCAAACATAATTTTTTTGTTTGAAAATGAGTTTTCATTGATTAGTTAGGCTCATGATATTGAAGTAGTGTAGTTCATCAAAATAATAAGGATCTACTGGGACATATATTGGTGTGCATTTCCTTGATTTTGTGAACCAAATTAAACCTCGAAAACTAGATGAAATCTACATCGTCACCAATGTAGATTTTGGTACATTAATTAATGAGAGTCTTGAGATATTCCAATGCCTCCGAACCCACACCATCGAATTGTTGTTTGGGGTCATATTGTTAAGTTGTTTGGGTGTTGTTGCAAATTTTATCATTCCGCAGTGCATTCCAAACAAACCTTTCAGAGTTTATATTTTGAGGATAATAAGTTTATTTTAAATGGGCAAGATAAAAATGGAAAGAAAAGCTATCTTAGCCACTAAGGCACCCATTGAAAAACAAGATTCATGAGAAAAAAGTAAAAAAAAAGAACTAAATAAAGATGTAGATAATTAATGATGAAGAAGTTATTGCAAGTGCAACTCATTAATGCAGTCCCCAATAAATAATGTCACGATAAATATTAGTTTTATCGTGACATTACCCGTAATTTTTTTAAATAATATTCATTTTAAAAAAAAATCGAAAACTAATCACAAAAAAAAAAAATTCAAAAGTACGCAGATCGCGGGTCGAACCCGCGATCCGCGCAATGACGGATCGCGGGTTCGACCCGCGATCCGTCACCACGGATCGCGGGTACGAACCGCGATCCGTGCCCACGGATCGCGGTTCGCACCCGCGATCCGTGGGCGCGAGTTCTTATAAATACGCGGTTCGTCAATTTTTTTTTAAATCCAATTATTTTTTCAATTCCTCCTACATTTCCACTTCTACTCTCCACAGTTTTGAAATTGTGCCCGGTAATATTAATTTTTCTGATCCGTGTGTCTTTCCTGGTGTTATTTGAGATAAATATTTTTTTCATTCTTATATTTATAGTTATTAATAATTGGTAATAATATCAAATATTGAAATTATACTCTCTTTACAGTCTTCAAATTGTGCCTGGTGATATCAATTTTCTGATCCGTGTGTCTTTCCTGGTGTTATTTGAGATAAATATTTTTTTCATTCTTATATTTATAGTTATTAATAATTAGTAATAATATCAAATATTGAAATTATACTCTCTTTACAGTCTTCAAATTGTGCCTGGTGATATCAATTTTCTGATCCGTGTGTCTTTCCTGGTGTTATTTGAGGTAATTATTTTTTCATTCTTATATTTATAGTTATTAATAATTGGTAATAATATCAAATATTGAAATTATACTCTCTTTACAGTCTTCAAATTGTGCCTGGTGATATCAATTTTCTGATCCGTGTATCTTTCCTGGTGATATTTGAGGTAATTATTTTTTCATTCTTATATTTATAGTTATTAATAATTGTTAATAATATCAAATATTGAAATTCTACTCTCTTCACAGTCTTCAAATTGTGCCTGGTGATAACTATTTTTTCTGATCCGTGTGTCTTTCCTGGTGTTATTTTAGGTAATTATTTTTTTCATTCTTATATTTATAGTTATTAATAATTGTTAATAATATCAAATATTGAAATTCTACTCTCTTCACAGTCTTGAAATTGTGCCTAGTGATAACTTTTTTTCTGATCCGTGTGTTTTTCCTGGGGGTATTTGAGGTAATTATTTTTTCATTCTTATATTTATAGTTACTAATAATTGGTAATAATATCAAATATTGAAATTCTACTCTTTTCACAGTCTTCAAATTGTGCCTGGTGATATCAATTTTTGTTATCCGTGTGTTTTTTCCTGGTAAAATTTGAGGTAATTTTTTATTCATTTTTAATTTCTATTTATGTCACATTATTAATAATTGGTAATAATATCAAATCTTGATATAATTTGTAATATAAAACTGATTAAAGAATTTTTCATTGTAGTTAACAAAATGATTGCGGTAAGTGTGTACTTTGGCGGTGAAATAGTTCAAAATGCAAGTTACGGTGTAGAGTACACGATAGGTCCAAGACTTACACTTTCAACGAGCGAAAATGTAACCTTAGAAGAACTTAAGAGTTGGATATATCAAGGTTTGAATGTCGAAGAATCTCAGTACTCGATGAATATTCAATATCGTTGTAACATTGCACCAACCGGTTACTTTTTTTTTAATGTGATGTCTGTATATGATGAGAATTCTTGGAGAATAGCCTATGAAACAGCTTATTCCAAAATGGGAATGATGGAGTTATATATACAGTTGAATCCTGTGGAAATTGAGTGGAGGGTTGAGATGTTTACAGGTAACCAACCGGGTAGTAGTAGTGGTGCAGGTTTCATATCTCAACAATCATGTGATGCAAACACCATAGCAGAAACCAGTCGACCTGCGAATAGAACTTCTGATTTCGTGCCTATACCAACAGATGATGAAGAAGAAAATGATGACGAAGATTACAATATAGATACAGAGAATGAATCATCAGGTGAGGACGACGAGGATGCTGATGAGATTGAGGAAGATGAAGATATTGGTCCGAACGTGAGTCAGTTAAGCCAATACAACCCATTTAGAGGGAGGGGTTCGGTTCACCCTGCTAAAAGCTTTCATGATTGTTCTAGTTGGGTTCCTGCAGATACATCATTTATAGAAAGCAGCGTAATAGTTGAAGGTCCGTTAGCTGAGAATCAAGCATTCTCATCAAAAGACGCTCTGAAGAACGCAATATCGAAATGGCACATTGACAATAATCGGGAGATCAAGGTGCAAGACAGCAGCAAAACCAAATATAGGGTGAGATGTAAAGATGAAAATTGTAGCTGGATGTTGTACGCTACACGGACCGGTTCGGGTGATGCATGGTCTATAAGAAAATGTCCGTATAAGCATATATGCAGGTCCACAGCTGCCCGATTTGATCATGCTCAGCTGACTGCAAAGATGATGGCTGATATCATCCGTGAAGATGTCGAAAATAATGTCTCGCTCCCGATTAAACAGGTGTTTGGTCTGGTAAGAAAAATATTTCCAGGTGTTAATCCAAAGTACAATAAATTATGGCGTGCCCGCGAGATTGCTATTGCATACATGTTTGGAAGTTGGTCGGGTTCATATGCTTTGTTGCCTCAATTGTTAAATGCTATTAAACAATCAAATCCTGGAAGTAAAGTTGTAGTTCATTCTGACCCTTTACCATGCGCTGGTGTCCGTCAGTTTAAATGTGCAGCATGGGCTTTTGGTCCTTGTATTCAGGCATTCAAATATCTGCGTCCTGTTATCAGCATAGACGCCTCATTTCTTAAAGGTAGATACGAAGGAAGGTTACTTGTTGCTGTTGGGTATGACGCTGAGAATCAACTACTGCCTCTTGCATTTGGGCTCGTTGAGAAGGAAAACATATCCAATTGGGGATGGTTTATGAGATGGTTGCGACGAGAGGTGATTGGAGATAGGAAGATATGTGTCATATCTGATTGACATGCTGCAATTAAACACATTTTTAGGAATCCCGGTTACGGTTGGCACGAGGAAGGAAATGAAGCAGTTCACCGTTTATGCGCACAACATCTTGCCGAAAACTTGCTCAAAAATTGTAAGAATCAATATGCAGTTGACGCCTTCAAGGCAGCATGCAGACACAGTAATCCGTGGGATTTCAAAGCCAGTTTGGAACAAATTGAGTATTGGAGTAAAGATGCATTACAATACATAAAAGGGATAGGGAAAACAGATGAAACAAATGAGAATGAACCGGAGGTTCCTAGTAAGTGGTCGTTGTGTCACGACGGAGGCCAAAGATGGGGAATAATGACAAGCAATGCTGCAGAGTGTCTGAACAATGTTTTCAAAGAAGCTCGTGGTTTACCCATTTGTGCAATTGTAGAGGCGACATACTATAAACTGTTGGAGTGGTTCAACAACAGAAGACAACATGCACGTGTGTTGGCACAAAGAGGACACATCTTTTCCGAGAGGGTTACACAAATATTGGAAAAATCTGCAGCAGTTGCATGTCAACATGAGGTGAAAATAACTGATTTCGATACAGGAGTATATGAGGTCATATCCAAACATGAAAGAGTGAGCAGAACTGGAGGTAGGAGGGATCGTAGTTACAAGGTGATTCTACGTGACGGCACCAGACCGAAGTGTAAGTGTCGGGGACTACAAAATACAGGTATCGCTTGCAGTCATGTTTTGGCAGTGTGTGCCGCACGTAACTACAATGCCAATGAATATACACATTCGTACTACAGTGTCAACTCTCTAGTGCACACATGGGAGGGTCACTTCGATGTGTACGGGAAGGAAGAGGATTGGCCTGAATATATGGGAGACAAAATAATACCTGATCGAACTCTCGTCAAGAAAGGAAGGAGAAGGTCAAAACGTTTACCGATGACGATGGATGTCATGGAAGGAAGGATAGGTCCGGGTCATTGTACAGGTTGTGGTTCTATTAATCACCCAAGCGATCGTTGCAATGTAAGGGAAGGTTGAATGTATAGTAATGTTTAATATATTGTAATGTTGAATGTATTGTAATGTTGAATGTATTGTAATGTTGAATGTATTGTGCTGTTGAATGTACTGTGTACATACCATTATGCTGAAACCACTGACGATACCGTCGATTTTCTCTCGGATCATATGGTCGACCTTCGTGAACAATATGCGGTCTTTCCCACATTCGTATGTAAATTTCATGCTTCGCTGACCAATCATCTCTCTGTCGGGCCGCATGTACTATCTTATCAAGTCTTTTGAGTTCTGTCCACGGATGAGGTTCTGGCGGTGGCGTCGTCTGATAAAATCCAAATTGTCTCATAGTTCTTTCTGGATAATGCCATGAAATCATCCAGAAATGAATCAAAGGCACTCTCGCAAGCCAATATGCAGCATCAGTAGTAAATACCCGGCCAGGAAGCGACATCATACTTTCATAATACGGCTGCCAGTTTACATGCTCATCCAACATACATTCAAATTCATTTCTGTAATGTGTAAGACAATTATGTGCGGCACTAACCTCATAAGTCTGTGGGTATTGCCACTTAATAGCAAATGGAGGTCGCGAGTCTAGGTCTTCTCCACCTAAACACTCAGCATGACCCACGTGTCTCGGTCGGGCTACGGGAAACCGAGTCCAAGACCAGTGTTGAAGAAGTAACAATGCACCACCAATGTTCCTTTTCCCAGTTTGACATGAAATAGACAAGTTGCGATATAAACATGAAAGCACGGCCGCACCCCAATTGTATACTATCGGCTTGTCCAACACCTGCAAAAATCTCAAATACATAACTGGAACACCTGTCCCAGAGCTATCAGGGAAAACCATGGATCCAAACAAATCTAAAATGAAAGCCCGTGTATATTGTGCCACTTCTTCATCTGTGGGAAATTCTGGCAGATTCCCGTAATTTAGCCGCAACCATTGCAAACTGATGCTAAATCCAGACTCTTTGAACATTTGTGGCTCATCTCCTCCTACCGTTCTTTTACCTTTTTTCATAATCTCGGCGTTTATATCAATCCCAAAGCAATTTCTAATTAACTCACGACTATCTCGATCACTGTGCCCGATTATTGGAATACCATTGATAGGTAGACCCCACAAACAGCTAACATCCTGCAATGTTAATCCAACTTCCCCAACCGGTAAGTGGAAAGTGTGAGTCTCAGGACGCCAACGCTCTACAAGTGCAGTAATCAATCTATTGTCTGTCCTTGTATGTTTTATTTGGGCAAGTTGATATAATCCCAAATTTTTGAGTGCTTGACTAAAACAATCGTGGAAAGGAATTACTGGACGATGTGCACGACATTCCAAAACAGCCTCCGGCTATAATATATTCAAATATATTGTGAAAAATAAATCAATTAAAAAATTGTAATTTAAATATTTACAAAATTAACACAATATACTTTTTTTGTACTTACATTTGTGCAAATATCATTGACTCTGAACATGCAATTTGGTATTCCGAGAAGTGGGGAAATAGACTCTCTATCAACTGCATCATTATACTCACGTTCGTTTTGTACAGAGCGACTTCTACTTAAATGACTCATTTTGTCAAAACAACTGTTCATGAAAATAAAAACAGAATTACTTATAATAATTAAAAAATAATCTACTCGTACATTTCATGACAAATTGCATGTTATAGAAATAATGAAAGTTATAACAATTTAACACATAAATACAACTAATATTACAATTTTAATTTAACAGAAAATAATAAATAACTATTACAAATACTTATATTATATAATAAATTTCGTAAATGTACGTTATACAAATTTTAAATGTATATACAATTAATTTAATTATAAACAGATACATAAATACAACTAATATTTATAATTAAATATAATAGAAAATAACAAAACAATTCCAAATAATTTAAATTTAACAAAGAAATTAAATCTTAATTTAAAATATTCTTAAGTAAAAAATTTGTGTAAAATTTACCTGAGTCCAAGATAAGCTGGGAAATAAGTGTTGTGCGAGCTCCGAATTGTAGAAAAACTAGAAGAGAAGTGTCGTGCGAACCCGAGAAGATAATAAAAACTAGTTGAGATTAACTGATTTTACCTCAAAATTTAATCTGAAAACTCAAACATTAACTGAAAACTCAAAAATTAACTGAATACTTAATCTGAAAACTCAAAAATTAACTGAATACTTAATCTGAAAACTCAAAAACTTAATAACTGAAATAAAAAAAAAGTTAAAAAAAAAACCCGACGGATCGCGGTTCCGATCCGCGATCCGTGCCCACGGATCGCGGGTCCAATCCGCGATCCGTGAAACACGGATCGCGGGTCGCACCCGCGATCCGTGGTTGCGCGGATCGCGGGTTCGACCCGCGATCGGCGTACTTTTGAATTTTTTTTTTTGTGATAAGTTTTCGAATTTTTTTAAATGAATATTATTTAAAAAAATTACGGGACATTACTCCCAATAAAGGTTTAAATTTGAAGCAT
This sequence comes from Triglochin maritima, assembly GCA_963682175.1. Classification (NCBI taxonomy): domain Eukaryota; kingdom Viridiplantae; phylum Streptophyta; class Magnoliopsida; order Alismatales; family Juncaginaceae; genus Triglochin; species Triglochin maritima. The sequence continues at coordinate 41,667,336 of OY821779.1, forward strand.
CTGGTTATCTTTTTTTTTAATTCATTTTGATGTGGTTGATATCTAAACTAGTAGTTTGCATATATTTTTCGTAGAAATTTCTAAGATTATTTAATTGATATTGATTTTGTAAAGTCGTGGGTCGTGAAGTGAGAGAGGTATGAGGTGGGTGTGTGAGGTATGGTGAGGGTATGGAGCGAGGTATGGTTAGGGTGTGGGGTTGGTGTGGGGTTTGGTTTAAAACCACCCAACTCATCTCCTTCTTCTCCTTTCTCCATTTTCGAACCCACTCATCACTCCCTCATTTCCTTCCCTTGTTCCGGCGACCAGGAGGAGAAGATCTCCGGCGGCGTGGTGGAGGCGAGCACGAGGAAGAAGCGTGAGGAGGTCTTCGGAGCGGCGGTGCGCGAGCGAGGCTCCGGCGGGTCTTCATCGTCTTTAAAGGTATGCCAAGTCTTCATAGTAACTCCCCAAGAGGTGTGGGAGTGTAGGGGGCGGCGTTGGTGCCGTTTTCCCCGGTGTAACCCACTGAACCAAGGTTGAAGACGACTGGTTCGGTCGACCGTTGTGTGTCTCTGTCGACCGAACATCGTCTAAATGATGCATGTTCAGTGGCGATATTGTAGTGTTTCGGTCGACCGTGTGAGGTTCGGTCGACCGATATTTTATAAAAATAACTTGCTGCCCGAAAACGGTCGAACGACGTATGTGTGACGGTCGACCGTTTATGCCAAATTTTAGCGGGAATATTTTATAAGGGTTATATTAGTCCGGTCGACCGGTGGTTGTTCGGTCGACCGATCCCAGTAGATAGGGTAGACAGACCTTCGGCCGACCGATTGTGTGTCTCGGTCGACCGAACTGTGCAAAGTCGGTCAAGAGCGTTGACCATCTAAACGGTCGACCGCTCTGGATCCGGTCGACCGACCGCGTGCAGTTTTCCTGTAGTGAAGTGCCTGTTGATCCGGTTGACCGAAAGAGTTTCGGTCGACCGAATGCAGTGGGCAGGATTCATGCAGTTTTCCTTATCGGTTGAACGGACCCTGGTTCGACCGACAAGATATATATGTATATAAAACGTATAGCGTAGACCTTCCAAACGGTCAACCGCTAGATTTGACCTTGTTCGACTGGTGGGTCGAATTATCTTTCCTTGGTGGATTTATCCACATGCGTGACGTCGAGCAGAGGCGACTACCGGCTGCCGAGCCCACGGTCAATCACCGGACCTCGGAGCTACGGATTTCACCTACGACGAGAGCGTATTTCTGTTGGACCCCTTGTGGATGCCTGTGCGGCAGAGAGGGATGCCTTCCATGCCTGTGTGGGTGGTAGATGCCTCCTTCCCTGGTGGGGGAAGGGGTTGCACTTTCCGTGTGTCGGAGAGCGAGGTCACTTGTGCCTGTGCGGCCGAGAGACGCCTTCTTCCCTGGTGGGGGAAGGGGATGCACTTTCCCTGTGGAGGAGAGCGGCGACCCCCTCGTGTGGGCCTGGAGATTGGCAGGGGGGATGTCTTCCATGCCCCTGTGTGCGGCTGGGAGATGGACCGGGGTGGCGGTTGGGCATTCATTGGGCCCGAGGCGGATTGCATTGCATGAGCATTCTTGGCATTTTCATCTGTATTTCTGTATATGTAGGAGATGTTGGCATACGGGGTTCCTTTCGGGAACTCAGGCAGATTTTATGTTTCATTTTCAGGGAGCAGGCAGTCTTAGGTTGGTGGTGACCGAGGGGAGTGCCTCCGGGATCGGGTCCTGTCTCTTTATCTTTTTGTAGAGGTAGTGATTACTGTAGTTATGTATTAGACTAGTAATCGCTCTTTTGACACTCTGTATTATGACTTCCACGTGGAGATATTTTATATATATATATTCTGTTGACTTTTCCGGTAGCGTGCCCTTGTTGACCGTTGACGGTCGTATGTTTATGTTTTAAATTTGAAAAATTTCTTCCGCTGTTTCGGGACGTTACAACTTGGTATCAGAGCCTTGATCTCGGCGTATTTTCCAAAGAAACCACCATCGAGTTAGGATTAGAGTCTAGAGGTCCATTGCATGCATTCATGATCATTCTGATGTGAGTCTTTTTGCTCTGTAGAGTGATGCCTCCGAGACGGGTTGTGCCTGCGGTTGAGACTCGCAGTTCGAGCGAGACTGAGAGAGAGGAGGCCCGGGAGGCAGAGCGCAGAGTCCTGTTCGACACCGTGGAGCGATTGAGCGGGATGTTGGAGCGCCAGGCAGCGCAGAGTGCGCAGGCCGGGGCCGGTGCGATGCACGACCGGTTCATGAGGCAGCACCCTCCGACTTTTGCTGGGCAGATGGATGCAGAGGCAGCTGAGGAGTGGATCCTCACTATGCAGACGATCTTCAGGGCTATCGACTGTACTCCGGAGAAGAAGGTGGACCTGGCCACCTATGTGCTGAGAGGAGCTGCAGCGAACTGGTGGAGGTCGACTTCAGCAGTTGTGTTCACCGGTCGAGAGGATGTGTCATGGGAGGAGTTCGTTGAGGAGTTCAACGAGCAGTACTTTTCGGAGCATGTGCGAGACGGGAAGCGGGTGGAGTTCCTGGCCCTGGAGCAGGGGAGCATGACACTGGAGGAGTACATTGGGAAGTTTAACGCCCTTGAGCGTTACTGTCCGGAGATTTTCGTCACTCAGGCGCAGAGGTCGATGAAGTTTGTCGGGGGACTCCGGAAGCAGCTGAGGACCCGATTGTTGTCGAGCATGCCGCGCACCTTGGCAGATGCAGTGAGGAGTGCCACTATTTTGGAGAGAGACTACCGAGAGAATTATCAGGATGTTAGGAGGCCGGTAGGGAGATCTTCAGGGAGGTCAGGAGGGCAGAGTTCGGGAAATTCGGGCAAGAGGCCCCGGATCGAGGCAGCAGGGGCGCCGCATGCCCCTGTGTGCGGCTGGGAGATGGATCGGGGTGGCGGTTGGACATTCATTGGGCCCGAGGCGGATTGCATTGCATGAGCATTCTTGGCATTTTCATCTGTATTTCTGTATATGTTGGAGATGTTGGCATACGGGGTTCCTTTCGGGAACTCAGGCAGATTTTATGTTTCATTTTCAGGGAGCAGGCAGTCTTAGGTTGGTGGTGACCGAGGGGAGTGCCTCCGGGATCGGGTCATGTCTCTTTATCTTTTTGTAGCGGTAGTGATTATTGTAGTTATGTATTAGACTAGTAATCGCTCTTTTGACACTCTGTATTATGACTTACACGTGGAGATATTTTATATATATATTCTGTTGACTTTTCCGGTAGCGTGCCCTTGTTGACCGTTGACGGTCATATGTTTATGTTTTAAATTTGAAAAATTTCTTCCGCTGTTTCGGGACGTTACAGATTTTCAACGGAGTTGAATTTAAATCAATCAGATAAACTGCAAAGACAACTGTTTTAGAACTTCGCATGGGTTGAAAATTTTAAAGATGGATGGATGGGTTTTTGTTATAATATTCAGAGTTAATTAGTTTCTGGAGATGATCACGAAGTTAAGTTGTATTTTTACCGTTCCATGTAGAATTTAATTATAGCTATGTGGACGAGTATATGGATCGAAGTAGGTTTCACTTCTAAAGTTGGCGAATATACGAAACCATGTGAAATTTGATTAATCGAGTAACTAGTCAAAAACAGATCTATAAAAAACTAATTAAATTATATATTTTTGGCGATATATTATTTTATATGTAGCAACGTTTTAATTTTTTAAAACCGTTTATATTATATTCATGTTTTAGTTTGAAAGATAATAGTACACAAAAGATCTCCTTTTTTGAAAGAATAAGAGAATCCATTGTGCGACGCACGACCGCCCAGACGATCAGGTCGTGCCACTTGGAACGACCTGGTTGGTCTGGATTTTTTTTTGTTTGTTTTTGTTTTGGTATTTGTTATAATAATTAGGAGTTTATATTTTGATAAATAGTTAGGATTTAAGTAGTTTTAATTGATATTTTGATAATAATTAGGATTAGAGTTTATTATATTTTGATAACGTTAGATTTTCAAGGTTTATTATTTGGTTTATATCGTGTTTTTGTATAAAACTTAAATACACCAACTAATCTGAAAATATGGAATATTTTACTAAATTTAAAGTAAAAAAGCAATAATTAAACTTAAATAAAAATAGGGGAAATAAGTTTTAAACTTAAATAAAAACTACAACTACAAATTGGGGAAGATAGGTCTTAAACTTAAATAAAAACTACAACTACAAATTAGGGAATATATGTTATAAATTGGAGAGAAAAAAACCACAGAGGTCTTAAATATTTGGTCATTGATATTTGCCAAATTCATTTCACCCAGTGGGGTCAGGATGTCGAGTTCCTTGCCCTTCAACAGTTAAATATAAAAGTCGTACTTCATAGAAGTCCGACAGGTTTGTTCTTTCTCCATTTCCAACGTTATCTTCTCTCGCGCAAGCGTAATTTCATCTTGTTTGACCGAGGTCGTGACCTGAAGAACCTGTAAGTGTGCGTTGTTGTCCGGATCCTCCATCACCGTTTTCCCTTTCCTTTTGCTTTTCTTTACACCTTCAGGACGGGGTGATACAGTTGGGGTAACAAATTCTGAGGTCATTGGTTGAGGAGGAGAGCCTAAGAAATTAGCTTCTGAGCAGCTTATACGGCTTTTTTTTCGAGACGAACCGGTGGATGGTCAAGTATTACTACCTTGCATCTGCATGATGTGCTCGTTTTGCAAATTATCTTCACGCATCATCCCGGGAATGGGGATCGTAGACCGCCACTTGGGGTACTCTTTCAGCATCAACCACGTGTGGTAGTACGCGAAGGTGATTCCTTCGGTGCACTTATAAATAGCATGTGCTTGTCCGATGAGGTCCTGAGCGTTGTCTCCACTTCTGCTCCGTCGAGTGGCCTCATCCATGTAGCAGGTCCATTTCGTAGTAACCGTATTTATCCTCCTCAAGCGCCCTTTGAGGGAGTCGATGTTGTGTGGCTTCACTCGCTCGTTTGTGAGCATCATTTCGTCCTACAAATCCTTCACTCTTGCCCAAAGGACAACTGACTTATGGTTTGTTCCAACCACTGCATCGCAACTAATCCTTATGTACGACGAAACGAGGGCTTTGCCCTCCTCTTTTGCCCATAAGTCCTTGCCTTTCAAGGGGATGGTAACCATTTGTGATGCATGTTGGGACATGCCGATGGGGGCAATGGTATGCTTTGTCACTACTGGATTGACTATCATGGTTAGTCGGGATAGTGGTATCCTCGTTCTTACTGGCTTGACTACTGAGGTTGGTGGGTATACGTCTCGGGGGTGGTTGTTGGGAGTATTACGGTTGTGATGTACTCCCCCAGTTATAGTGCGGGGGTGGATGTTCAGAGTATTGTTGGTAATACCCCTAGTTTTGGTGGCTAGTGGATGTTCGGAGTATTGTTGGGAGACCCCTAGTTTTGGTGCGGTGGTGGATGTTCGAGTATTGTGGGGAGCCTCCCCCCCCCAAGTTTTGGTGCGATGGTGGATGTTCGGAGTATTGATTTGGAAATTGTTGGGTACCACTTCCTACGTTGGGTGGAAGGATAAGTCGATATTATGGACAGAGTTGGGAGTACATGGCAAACCCTTGAGGTTCAAAAACACAACGAGGATGCAAATCCTTGGGTGATTGACGACCCTCACTATTGTGGTTAGGAGAATACATGAATTCAGGAGAGTTTGGAAGGTTGAGGGGGTTGAAGTTGTGTATGATGACTAAGATGGACTTGAGGGTATTTATAGAGAACTTGTTCTAATTTAGTTTAACTCTGTAAACAAGATTTCCATTTTATTAGTTTCCCTACGATTGTTTTTAAGATAATTATATTCCTAGATAATATTTCAAATCAGTTAGAGTAGGCATCACGCGTACTGTAGATTGTCAGTCTGATAGATAAAGCATTACCATGCGTTGTAGATTGTCAGACCGACAAGATAAGGCATCACGCGCGTACTGTAAATTGTATGACCGACAAGATAAGTCGTGTATTTGGTTTATGTCATGTATTTGGTTTATTATCTCGGGTAATGTAAGCTTACGTTTGTTTAATTTAATGTAATATTTGCTTTATTAATATTAATGATTTTTAGTATTTGGTAATTATAGATGGTTAAATAAAAAAGTACATGCAATTTGGAATTACGAAATTTATTGGTATTTTGGTTTTCCAATTAGATTATTAATGTTTTTGGTAAATATAAATGATTTTGGAATAGAATAAAAGTTGATAAGGAAATTAATGATGTTGAAGAAAGAGAGTGAGATGACCTAAATCATGATAAATTAGTGAATAATGAATGAGAAAGAGGAGGTTGGTCATGATGATGTGGCAGAGAGATAAAAGAAGAAAGATAAAATGCATCATGACCTAGGTCATCAGGATGACCTGGGTCATGATAACTGATACTGACCATCTTTTTGCCGAAAAATGAGAATGTTCTCACAACACAAATATGGTATTAGAGGTTGGCATGAGTTTGGATTTCTATTAAGTTGCCTGTATCTTTTTAATTATGTAAAATTTGTTTGAAATATATTAACAGTTTGGTATTTGCAGTCTACTGGAGTTCAAAATATATCAATACATAATGTTTAAAAAATAAATCATCATGGACTTCCAGAGCTAAGTTTTTACTGCATGTCGACTTTTATGATTTGTTTGTCATAAGCATTGCAATTAAAATTCATGATTGGATTAAACTGAAGGGTGGGGCAATGATGCATTGCATACATTGCATCATATGTCTTTCATTTAGATTACTTTTATATCAATAAATGCTACTAAGGTATGTGTTTAGTCTTATTTACATAATACAGGGACCTGAATGCAAATTACCCACATCCCGACCATAAACGCGTGCAAAAGACTCATTTCTATCATAAAGACCAAGTTCAAGTTTATCGGGTTCAAATGGAAATGCATCCAAGCATAAAAACATTCAAGACCTAATTACAAAAAAAGAATAAGGACTTAAGCACAAAAGTAGCTGGGGACTTAATTGCAAAAAACTAAGGACCTAATTGCAATTAAAGCAACAAAATATTATCTTGGAGAAAATCTAAAGAAAAATCAATGTGGATCTCCAAATATATGAAGGAAATAATTCGGAGCTCAAGAGAGTTGAAAGAAATCATCCAGACGCGTAAAGGAGGATCAAATCATACCATAAACACACAAAAAAAATCCGGACTTAATCAGAGCAATATATGCGGCGTTTCCGCCGCACCTTACACTTGACATGCGGCGATTCCGCCGCCCCGTGGTCGATCCGCGTCTCCAAATTTTGTCCAGTCGTGTCTGGACACGTGTACTTCCCAATTGTATACTTAGGTCTCTTGTAGCAACTATAAATAGCCCCGAGAACGATGTTAAAAGGGTCCTAGTCCTTAGTCTTTGGTTGTTGTTTTTATTTTTAGTCTTAGTTTTGTATTCTTCTTTTTAGTAATAAAATTCTGTCTTTTACTTCTTGCTTTTAGTTTTCTTTTGTAATGCCTCAAGGACCCCTTCTTCCTCCCTCTATGAGTTTCTAACTCTTTCCAAAGGGTGGAGGTGACGGATTTAGGGTGAAGAGAAGATGAATAAATGTTATTATTTTAATGTCGTGATTAGTCTATTTTGATTACTTGAGTTTATGTTAAATCATTTATCATGTAATGCTTCATAACTAACATGATTTATTATAAGTTTCTGAATTCTCTAATCTAAACCCTAAATCTAAACTTCCACCCAACGGAATTCACCATCTTGTTCCTGTTTTAGTTTTATTTGTTCATGTTTCTTGCTTTAGATAATTAAAATCAAAAATCTCAAAACCCAAATTTATTCTTCTCTCATTCTTTCCCCCAATCGTAAATCACACAAATAACAAATCTCTCCCTTCTTGTGTTCGACCCGTATTTGCCACGTCTTCATTGACGCCGTGCACTTGCGGTATAAATTTAATTCTCATTAGGTAACTTCAAGTAAATGAAAAAAAAATCAACAGTAAAATTAAAACTTATTTAATACCAATCACCAAAATGTGAACCACATCTCGTTTGACTTTTGATCGACGTTTAAAAGTTTGTCTCCTCCAAATCCAATTACACACGTAATAAAGAGTAAACATCGTGACATGATGTGGCTCATAAACAAAGCTTAATGAATAAATTAGCGAACGCCACAAGACTCAAACAGCAGAGACTTGCAATATTTCCCATAATTAACATAAAACCCCTTACTGATCGTAAAATCCCAGGTAGATAAATCTAGTTGGCTGCATTAGTTGTTAATCTCTTTAGCACATCGTAGTTATCGTTAAGTAAAAGACCCACTAATATATCGTATTTATTTGATAATTGTATATAAGAATGTCAATTCTGGCTTGATCTCATGAATCAACTCGAAAATGATCCACGTGAGTTTGAACTTGTGATTAAATGAGTCTTGCATGAACAACATTGAACACCTTTCTTGGATTGATGATATTAACGAGCTGGCTCTAACTCTACGTGAAACCAACTTGAGCAAAAGGTGCAAACTGTGTCGGTTAGTTAATATAGTTTCAAAGCATAATTGACTAGTTCTATTTACTTACGATCAATTAGTTAGATTGTATTACCCCATGTTTTTCAGTCACTCATATATATTTTAATCATAAGTAATTGTTGCACGCGTGGTATATGATATCTAATGAACAAAGAACTAGTTAATTATGATTTAAACTCATTTTAGTAGATCCTACCTCGACTAAGGGAGGCTCGGGTTGGCTCCTTTACACCTTTAAATTAATATTTAATATGGAGATCATATAAATAGCAAGCAAGAAATTATGTTATTCTAGTCCACCCAAAAAATACAAACAACACTTAGTTATTCTACTAGCATCTCGAGTGTTTAGAAGTAACTGAAGAATATGATATAATAAAACATATGCCACTCGATTTGGTTTACAAGAAATTATATAGAAAACACTTTTGACAATCGGGAAATCTAACAATCCACTCTTACACTAGTTCAGTGCACTACAAAAAGCGATAGAGGTGGAAACCTAGAGAGATGAGAAACTTCATAATCACATATTTATGGAAAGACTGAATCTCAACGATTTAAGGTGGACCATTGCATAAAGACATTTTAAGGTATGTTTGGAAGTAGCTTCTCCATGCTTTTCTCGGTTGAAAAAGTTGCATCCAAACATCCATTTGTGGAGCTGGGTGGAGGAGCTCGATCGGCACACTTCCTGAGTATAAATATTTTCCTTGCTGGTAGAAGTTGTTGGATGGAGCTTCTTTGTTTTGCTCCATAGATGAGCCATAAATTGGCAACAAACTCCTCAGGATGCCCTCAGTTAATTTGGTTTATGACTTGTGATGTCTAAACTTTTGTTCGTTGTTTGATCTATTCATGCGGGCAGGTCTAGTGTTCCTTATTCGATCATTTGCAAGTGACCCAACAATTCTTCCATGACTCGTGGGTGTAATGTCCTAGTGGCTTAACAACGCGACTCGTCGCTCTAACGAGCAGACCCTCATGTTCACTCGACGCTTAGTTTGGGACTCTATGCTGCTTGAAATAACTTATGTAGTCTATTGGTGCCCTCACCAACAACAATTACTTTTAGTGGAGTGGCTAAACCTTAGGTCATAAGTCTTTTGTTTGTATTAGAGCGAGATCGCGAGTTTGAGCCTCCCTTGGGACATGCATGTAAGTATTTTCTGGGGGAAATTGTTGTGTTTACGGGGCGTAGAAATTCTTTCATTTGGTATAAGAACGAGGTCGTGAGTTCGAGCCTTCCTTAGGACAAAAATGAAAGTATTTTCTGAGGGGTATTGTTGGGTTTATGGGGGGGGGGGGGGGGGGGGGATGAATTCTTCCATGACTCGTGGGCATAATGGCCTAGTGGCTTAACAACCTAGCCTATGGTTCTAATGAGAAACCCATCATGTCCACCCGACGTTTAGTTTGAGACTGTGTGCTGCCTTAGATAAGTTATGTAGTCTAGTGACGTCATCACTAATACCGATTGCTTTTAGTGAAGTGGTTGAGGCCTTGAGTCATATGTCTTTCATTCTCAAGTCTAGACGTGCTTCTACCAGGACATCCAAACACAACAACATTAGCAACCATAAGACTTTGTCTTAAATTGTCGAAGACTACTTTTGAGAACGAAAAATTGGATTGAAGATATCTGAGTTGGTATTTCGTCTGGTCTAAAATATACAAGTCATCACTTCGACTTTCATTTACACACTTGGCATAATGTATATTAGAACACATTGCTTTGATTTGGGTTACAAGTCATCACATAGATAACTTCTTTTAACAAAGAGAACTCCCTTGACTCACTCAGACACTTGTTTGTACTATAAAAGTATACAAATGTAAGTAGGTAGTCAAACCTCACAACCACATACCACCACGTTAGGACATAAACTCGAAATCAGAGGAAAACGTGAAGCTAACTCACATGCTCAACTGGAAAGTCATTAGATATAGACTTGATGGGTAGTATTAATGGGAACTCCCCCAACCTACCTCCAAACTTTGTACACAAATGGAAGTACAAATCTAAAGAGAAGAGAGAAGTCCATTGTACTCACCCTCCTTCTTATAAGTTAAGGACACATTGGACTCATGCAAAAATAGGCAAGCACTCGGCCCACCTCTTGACTGCTTATGGGCTACATAGATATTATCCAAGGATGATGAGATTATGTTTGACTTACCAATCAACATATAAATAAACCTCATACAAAAAAGGAACCCACAAAGATAACTCATTCAATAAAACACAAAAAAAAAAACTAAAACTATACTTATGATTTAGAATTTCTAAATTATAGTAAACACTGATCACAATCATCACCATCATCAACAACATCCAAAATCAAAAGGAGAAGACGAAATTTGAGGAAATTCCCTCCATTCCCACCATTAGAATTATGAATGCAGTGGAAGGGTCCCCCCTACATACATGGTTAGTCTTACCGGGTAATATCGACTTTACAACAATTAATAGCTCATCATCGCGTCTGTTTAATGATTTGATTCATTATTACTATATGGACTAGAATGACATGAATATATAGTATACGTACATACGGTATAAACAGGTCAGATCCAGGGCAGACGGGGTCAACCAGGATCCAACCCACTTTAGCATGGGCAGGTGTACGGGTTGATCTTACCTTGCAAAAAAATTGGTTGGGTTTATTGGTTCACAAGCTGCATTTAAGATATAAATAAATTATTAACAACAAAAATATTTAAAATTAAATCCTAAACACTACAATTATTATACAATTGACATAATTTTAAAACAAACTACTACGATTTCATAAAACATGATTATTTCTAAACAAATAAACATCATTTTCTGAAGAAAAAAAAAACAAGCACACCCCTACATATGGTATAAATAATATTATAATTTTGCGGGTTGAACGGTTGCATATTTGGGTCGGGCTCAACCTTAACCTATTTTCTAAGGAAGTGAGTTGGTAGATTCACGATTTGGTGGGTTTAATTTTTTAATAATGGTCCAAATTTTTTCATAGGTTGGCAGATTATTTGCGAACAAATAAAATAGACTAAAGTCAACGAAGTAAAGTAGACCAAAGTAGACTAGGTTGTGATAAAGACTTGGACTCAACTCTTCAGTCCCTTTTACACCCATAATTACTCTTGATTACAAGATATTACATTATTTACATATATAGCAAGCATGAGATTATGTTGGACTTATTAATAAACCCCAACCCAAACAACCAAAAACTAAAAAAGATAAATAGAAAAACTTAAATAGGAAAAAACAAGGTAGACTCAAGATTAGTTTTTTATTATCTACTTTCTACTCAACCTCATTTTAAATCTCAAATGCGAATATATAATGTTTGTGATTCGGTTCCTAATCTAGAGTCGTGACTATTTCAAGACTAAAATTCTCTTAATTAATTAGTTAGGTTGTGATATAAGGACTTGACATAACTCTTTTACACTCAAATCTTGATTTACCTTAGAAGACATTTTCTACATATATAGCAAGCATGACATAATTGTGTTAAACTTACTAATAAATCACCACATAATTACATAAATAACCCCAAACCATAAAAAACCACAAACAAACCCACACACACTCTCTCTCCCCCCTCTCTCTATTCAATTACATAGCAAATAGCCAAACATGATATTAATTTGGACTTATTAACAAGGATCAATTGCACTTTACCCTCCTAACTTTTCAATCGTTGACACTTTGCACTCATAGCCTTCAAATCGTAGCAATTTGCCTCCCGACTTTTCACTTGTTGGCATGCCCCTTATGTTAGTTTTGACTTTAACCAAAATGTTCTCAACCCGAAAATCCAAAGTTATCTCAATTTTTTGAAAAAATATTAAACAAATTAATGTTGAAAATAAACAAGATATTTGTGAAGTTGTTTTTAATGTTTTTTTGTAAAAATATTGTGATAATTTAGATTTTCAGGTTGATGGCTTTTTTATCAATTTTTGGAGTCAAACCAACAGAAAAGGTAAAGTGTCAACACGCAAGCATGAGATTAATTATGTTTAGAGTTATTAATAATCACCCACATAAATAACCCATCAAATAAACCATTAAAATCACAAATAACCCAGACAGACTAAATAAAAAAAATAAAAACTTAAACAAAACAAAAGGAGAGAAAAAAAAGGAAAAGACCCCAGATCCTCCTCCTATATCTCCAATTCCATTATATGGGTAGGAAGCATGATATTAATTATGTTAGACTTATTAATAATCACCCATGTAATAACCACATAAATAACCCCTTAAACCATAAAAAACCACAAACTCACAAATCACAACACATAAAAAACTTAACTAGAATAAAAAGAGAAAGAAAAGATCCCCAAATCCACTATTTCTCCCTCTCCGTGACTCCTCTCTCTCCCCCAGTTGCATTACTTACATATCAAGTACGAGATATTAATAATCACATAAATAACCCCTTAAATCAACCATTAAAATTTCAGATAAACAAGACAAACAAAATAAAAAATAAAAACTTAAACGGAATAAAAAGGAAAAAAAAGAAGAAAAAACACTAAATGATTCTCTCTCTTCTCTCTCCATCTCCAATTCCATTACTTATATACATAGCAAGCACAAGATTTAAGTTAGACTTATTAATAATCACCCACATAATAACCACATAAATAACCCCTTAAAACAAATTTAAAAAAATTAACCCCTTAAATCATTAAAACCATAAACTCACAAACATAAACAAAAATAAAAAATCTTAACCAGAATAAAACGAAAAAAATAATAAGAAGAAAAGACCCCTAAATCCTAGAATAACCAAATTTCCAATTCTCTCTCTTTCTTCCCCATTTCATCCCCAACCCATCATCCACTCCCCCCACCGATGCGCACGTCCCCAGATTAGGGTTTCCCCTTCCCAATCCACCCCCAAATCGACCCTTCTCCTCTCCGAATTTCCCAAATCCCCCATTTGGGTCGTCCCCAACCCACCTTCCCCACCTCCCCCAACCCTAAAGCCCCAATCTTGCCCCCAATGTGCATACTCTGCGTCCTCCAGGACGTCTCCGGCCGGGCCAAGGCCATGCTCCCTTGGCTTGTCATCTCCCTCTCCGCCCTCTGGGCCTTCTCCCAACTCCTCCCTCCCCCTTTCCGCATCGACATGACCACGGCTCGCCTCGTCTGCTTTCTCTTCCTCGTCGCCGTCGTGTTCTGGCAGAGGATTTTGCGGCCCCAACTGTGTCTCTGGCAAGCCAGAAGATCGGCTAGGTTGAGGGAAAGGAGGTGGACGGAGGCGATCGAGATTCAGAAGCTAAGGAAAATCGCGATTCGGAGGTGCCGGAATTGTTTGACTCCGTACCGGGAGCAGAACCCAGGGGGAGGTAAGTTCATGTGTTTGTATTGCGGCCACATTTCGAAACGACCGGTTTTGGACATCCCCGGGCCGCGAAGAGGGTCGGGGATTATAAGGGGTATTGTTGGTAAGACCACCGGGTGGAATTGCGGTGGCGGCGATTGGTCCGATGTCGGACCGAGGTGTTTGACTTCGAAGTCGTATTCGGGTGTCGCTGTGCTCACATGTAGGTTGCTGTCGGGTTTCTTTGTGAGTGTTAGGTGGTTTTGTAGGAAGTTGTGTGGGGTGAAGGAGGATGGGTCCGAGAGGGACGAGCGGAGGGGCTTGTCGAAGAAGGAGAATGGGGAGAGTTGTCAGGAGAGTAAGGGTGAGAAGGCGAGGAGGAAGGCCGAGGAGAAGCGACAGGCGAGGCTTGAGAAGGAGATGTTGGAGGAGGAGGAGAGGAAGCAAAGAGAGGAAGTCGCGAGGTTGATTGAGGAGAGAAGGAAATTGAGGGACGAGAAGTTGGAAGCCGAGAAGGAGTTTTCCTCGAGAGGTGCTTACTCGGAGAAGGGACGAGACGGTAGGAAGGAATTGGAGAAGAAAAACAGGAGGAAGGAGAAAGACAAGTGCTCTAGTAAAAGCAATTCGGACGGGGAAGACCTTGAGAGGAGGACGAGCAGGGAAAGTGAGAAGAAACGGGAGTTTGACAGGAAGAGTGACAGTGAGAAGAGAGATTTTCAGAAAGCGTGCATTGAGAACATCCGAAGCCAAATATCGGAAGCAAGTCCTGGTGTGAAGGGTAATGTTTATAAACCTAGATATTTTGACCAGATGACGGGTTCTTTCTTGTCGTCGTCCAGAGGTTTTGGTGGAACTAATTTTTTCAGTAAGAGTACTCAGACTGCTTCTGTTTCCGTTGCTAAGCCAAACAAACCTTTCGGTGCATCTGCTGAGCACGTAGGTCCTGTAAATAAGAGAGAAGTAAATTCTTCTGCGCCAACAGCGGGAACACATGTGCAAAATGGAGAAGATAAAATTTCCAATCCGCAGCGTGTAAGTCTAATGGTGTAGTATTTAAGCAAAAATATGTCTACTTGCATATATTTTTGTTTTAACATATCGATAATAAAAGCCAACATCACTATGTATTTTCCATGCTTTGCAGGTTACTTGCAATCCACCTCCGACCAATGTATGGAAAAACTCATGGCATCAGTTATTTACATGTTCATCTTCTGTTTCTCCATGCCCAGACTCGATGCCCACAAGCAATTCGAACAATAAAGCCCAATCGACACAGGTATGGCAAGCGTCACCTGGTTTTCCTCCCTTGAACCAGATTGACACCGGGTCATTATTTATTGATCCGTTAGAGTCACTCAGTAGCAAAAAGATGTCCCCATTGTCACCATCATCATTAAATCCAGTTGTGGGTGAGAAAGTGCATGATTCAGTATTCGAAGAAACAGAACTGTTTGAAGACCCTTGTTATATTCCAGACCCTATCTCTCTGCTTGGGCCGGTGTCGGAATCACTTGATAATTTTCCTGTTGATTTGGGATGTGGGTTTATGTCAAATTCGAAACTGGAAAGCTCCCCTGTCCTTAGGAGTGTAATTTCTGCTGCAGATATCAGTAAGCCTTCGCCAATTGAATCACCCATGTCTAGATTGCGGATGTCCAAGGAAAAGCATAAAGCACCAAGTCAAGTTCCTGGTTCTCCAAGAGCTCGGGATTCCCTTGGTTCTCCACGTGGTGACTCCATTCAGCCAAATGAGCAGGGCACATGGCAGATGTGGGACACACCTCTGGGTCTGGATTCTCTTGGTATTGTTGGTGGGTCTGCGAGTCGGCTTTTACCAAGGGGACATAGCAAGTTGCACCAGGAGGACACTGTGCTTTCTTTGGCCCAGAGAAATAACACACCTTTCGGCATGAAGGATAATACTGTCCATTCTGGGCTGCATTCTGGTTTGAATAATTATGCAGGAGGCTATGAAGGAGCATTTAGTCCACTTGGTATGGTTCGGAATGATGACAATCGATGGGTAAAGAAGACAGCTTTTAAGGAGTTGCCTGGTGATCCTGAAGAAAAGCTTCCACTTAATCTTGAGGAGAACATTATACTGGATCAAGTAGCCTATGAAAATGCAAACAGACCAGTTGCTAGCCATCCCTCTGAGCATTTTGCAGCAGATCGTTGGTCCAAGTGAGTATCCTATATCCTGCTGCCGTATACGGTTTTTGTTTTTGTATGTTTCTATCGATAAATATGTGTTGTTTGAGTGACATTTGATTTTGAATAAGATCCATGTAGCTAGTAAACTATTATTTGTTTCTGCAAATGCTCCCTCTTCTCATTGTATATTGTTTATTTCTTGCTCTTTTATTCTGTTTACAAGACAGTTTTTTTATCTCCGAAAGAAGTGATTTTAACTGGTTTAAGGACTGTATCCCAACTAGTTTACGGACTAGTTGGGTGGGGTGGGGACCCGAGTTCTATCTCCACCTCAATTACAACTAACAACCCGTGATCTATGGGATGCAACACACCTTAATAATTAGAATCAACTCTACCAATTATCAAAAAGAAGAAGCGATTTCAAGTACTTCAGTTGAGACATAATGACAATTGTACAAGGTAATGTATGTGATGTTACTATGTTGGTCTTAGTTTCAAGGTCATATATATTTTTCTCATTTTTTAGTTTGTGAGGTCAATGGCCACACTGAAGCCTGAATTTAGATCATTTTAGGAGTACTTGACCACATATTTGACCTGCCAATTTTTAGACTAGTCTTCATGTAGTGATAATTGTGGTCTTACTTGGGCATTACTAGATTTTTGGTATGATTATTTACACATTTTGTTGTGATTTCCAATCAAACAAATCAATCATTGTGAATTTTCAATAATTAATATGAAGTCGTTTCTTTTGTATTGTTGCCAGACTAGATGTTTCCAGCTTTTAGGTGTAACACTTTACCATGTTGAATATGAGTACTTTCAACATCATCAATAGTTTAGTTTCCAAGGATTTTATGACTTTTGGGCCATGGTTGTGCTTTTCCCAGGCACTCCGTTATCTACTTGGTTGCATTAGTATTTGCCTATGCAATTCTCCCTTCAACCATCACTACAATATTAGTAGGAATGTCGATCCATATTCAGGTCGAAGCATGTTGTTCAATTTTGCTGAAGTTGCCTGTTCACCAAACTTGTACAGTCAGCATAGAACGGAGAGTTGTAATATCTGACCCTAAGAGCTGATTTTTTTGCTCATGGACTATCTTCAACTTTTCAGATTTTACGCTAGGGCTGGGTTATCAAGAGATTCACCCCTTGAACTTGTTCTTTTACCCTAGACACCTCTTCTGCTTTTTACCCTTGCATTCACATTTTCTTTCTTTAGTGTTGGAACATATATTAGCTGCTTACTGTGTAGCAATAAAAAAGTTACTGTCTTCGATTCATCAGGCTAAAAACAAGACATGCTTTATTTCATTGTAACAAGACATCTTTATTTCATTGGCTCAAAATGGCTGTGAAATTGTGACAATGTCAGCAGGAAAAAAAATCATCTGATTCTGGAAAAAAATTTGAACTTGCCATTGTCTTACATTCTTTGTAAGCAGTTAACAAGCACTTGCTGTTCACAGGCTATTATGGTGTCTTTATAGGTTTAGTTTATTTTCTTCTCCAATTTTAAGTGAAGTATCTTTGTTCAAGGATTTGGTCACCTTAGGTGTGTCGGTGCGTGTGATAAAAAATGTATGTTATGCCCTTGTGGGTTCTTTATGGCTATAACTTGAAGGGATATTTCTGGGTTGTTGAATGACCGAATGGAGATAGTATATAACTGTGGTTGGTAGTTACTAATTAGGTAAGCATATTGTTCTCCACTTTGGATATTGCTAATATGATATTGTGATTTCAAATCATACTTGGCCAAATTCACTTCTTACGTGATCCACATAACCCCGATTCTTCATATTTGACTCTTACGGAAAATCATTTAATGAATGAAGTCTCTAGTCATATATGGTTCAAAATCAGAGTAGCTGCTCTTATTTCTACTGTTCCTCTGTGTCAACTTCGCGTTACACTGTGTCAGTATGTTTTGAATCTCTTCGGAGACATCTGATATAAAAAAGTACGTTTTGAATTTTCTTTGAATTCTGAAGAATATTTATGCTCTTGGAAAATATGAATTTCCGATTCATTTAACAAAATTATGAAGTTGCTTCAACAGGTGCAAGAGCAGCATATGATCAATTTATGAGTTGGATCTTTGATCTATATAAATAGTTAAATATTAGAAAAAACCATTAGATCAGGTCATCAGGGTCAAACCGGTCAACAAGTAATGCATGTGGTGTTTGACTGAATTTCTAGGGATTGTGACCTTCAATCAGGCCAAGAGTGGCAGTTTTTTTCGGTCAGAATGTGGTTGGATCAGGTTATGAGGGCCAAATCACAAAAATAGGCTAATTGTGGGGCACAAGATTTTATTACTGAAGCAAGTGATGTATAGACCAAATGAAATGCCAGTATTGGCTTTATCATAGAAAATTCAACTTCTCTAGAATAGAGGGTTTGTGAGAGTGTCTACTTCGATTTAAAGGATTATCTCGTAGACGAGAGTGATATGGGTTTGGTGAAGGTATACATACATATTTGCAAGGGGTATGTGGGTTGTGGAGTTGGAGTTCCTACAATCGGTTGGTGGCATCTTTGGTTTGAGTATAAAGCTATTTTTATGTATAAAAGGCATTTGTGGGCTGAAGGCTTTGGTATTATTTTTGAAGTGGCATCAACAGTTACAAAATACCGCTCAAAAAACAAATCAAAAGTTACAAAAATTGGAAGCACTTGCCTTTAGAAACTAATATGGCCTAGGTTCATGATTTGTCTTAATCCTCCGTTTAAGGTGTTCCTCCCACATTATCTTTTCATGTACAACAACTCAACTAAAGATCACAGTGATCCTCGTGGTCAAGTCAAAAGGAAGTCTAGGATGAAGTACTAATATGTGTCAGAGCTGCCTAATCAATCTCTAACAACGTAAAATGACATGTTTTCCTTGGCCTCATATTGCTAGGTGGAAATGTTTATACCATTTAAAGGATTGTACTGCCTTCGTTACCTAATCAAAATGTTTTGGCACTTTAATATTGAAGCTCTCAAAAGCACAACATATCCAACCCAGACCAGTGTTGATCAAATAACTGTGAAGTCTGATACATAGTTTTGTTAGTCTGTGTTCAGAAGCCTAGAAATTTCCAGTTTCTTGCCAGTACCCTTTTTTACCATTATTGTCTTTTGCTTGAAAGTACTTTTGAGGTTTTTAGTTTCTGTTGGAACTATTTCATGCAAATGTTGCTTCAGAAACTCTTCTCTGCTATTTTTTTAATATAACATAAAAATGCAGTTTTGTTCTTTATCTGTATTAGCTGTTCTACTACATTATAGTAGAATGATTTGGAATATACGTGTTTTTTACCTGTAGAAAATGAAACCATTTATTGTTTGGATCTTTGGTCTATCTTTTAGGTCTTCAATCGACATTTAATTATCAACTTGTTTAGTTTGGATAAGTGAAACTGAGTAAAATTTGTTAGAGGCATCTCATTTTTTCTAGGCAAATTATTGATGTTATACACGATATGTTTTAGTATTAATCACATTGTGGAGTTAGTTCCCTGTTATCAAAGTGGATTGGGGTTCTGCATTTATGAATTATTAAAGAAATTATTTGAGAAGTTGTTTGTCACATTAATTTGTCTAACCCAAAGAAGGGTACTAAATATTTAGAGATTCAGTTTTTCGATGAAAAAAAGAGATTCAGTTTTTACATGTATTTCAAAATAATAGAAATTTGGAGATTTAGTTATTATAAGTATTTATGATCAGGTTATCTCTTAACTTCTATAGGAATATTTTCTCAGAGGCATGCTTCTATAGACCAACTAGTGCTAACTCAATTGATAGATTTCCATTCTTCAATTAACCCAAACCAGGGATCTATAAATAATAAAAATATAACACGTGTTGAAATTTAACTAAAAATGTAAAATGCTATTGAAGAAAAAGAATATAAATTATAAATTTTACTAATAAAAAAGTTATTAATAATTTGTGCCATTTCAGTTCATGTGTATTACTACTTTTTGAGTGTGATATGTTGATCCTTCAATTAAAAGTTGTTCTACCAGAGCTCATTGACTTTGTGATGGGTGATTTTAGATTACGCAACTCTTGTTGGCAAAATAGATTTCTGTCTTGATGGCCTTGATGGGTCATCATTACCTTATGATTACTTTCTGTCACAACTTAAGCCTCATCCAGCTTTATTTATGTAATGCTATGTATTTACCACTAATAATTAATATCACGTGATAAATTATAGGCAAATCTGACATGTCCATTGAAAATTAGTTAAAAAATTTACTCTTCAGGATAAACAGGAAAATCGTGTGTAGTTTGTGACCTTCCACCCTTCAAAAAAGTTAAGGGTGCCTAAGCACGAGCATTTTTTTTGTTGACTGTTAGGCTTAAATTTTAAGATTGTACTTTCGTTGTGAAGTTTGTGTCTTGTTTTTCGCTAGTGCAACATCTCGAGTCTGTACTGTACTTTTATGGTTTCTGCACAATCCTTGAATGAGTTACTTTTTTTGCCAAGACCACTTTATTGCTCATGAGCCAACTTCTTAAGTTCTCTTTCGTCAAGGTGACTGAATCTCGTATTTGTGTGGCAGGGCTGGTTGGGCTGGAGCTGGTGTCGAGGATATGGGAAGTGCAACCCTGTCAAAGCCACATATTGGAGGTCTGTTTCCTACCAATTCAGATGTACAGTCTGTTTGGTCTTTTAAATGAAAGTTTTTTTAAAAACAAACAGTGCGAAGACTATACCACAATGTCACCGAAATAGGAAGAAGAAACACCCTTCCGTAGGAGGGTGTGTTCAGATGCATTTTACCTTCTTAATGGAATGGTATTTCCATTTTTATGGAGATATTTTACCACTACTATGAATTCCCATTAGCTCAGGCTCATGCATGTGACAATAGTCATCATGCTTTACATAAATCTATAATATGGTAACTTTTTGGGTTCCATTTCTTCGCAAAGATCTGCCCGTTTTTGGAACCAAATGTTCGGAACCAGGTTCGTCGCTCAGCTTCAGAGGATTCTTGGTTTCTGTACAGCATCTGTTTTGCCTTTGTAGTCTCATCTTCTATCAAGTTAATGACTAACTATATATATATCATGGAGGTTGTTTGACCAGGAGAGTTGACATGTTTGTATTAAATTTCTCTTTCCTGGAAGCCCACTTTCTTTGATTGTCAGTGAGAAGAACATACAAAAATTTTTTGCTTGTTCTAATGATCTATGATACCTTGTGGGTACAATGTTGTATGTGGATGTTATTTTGCGTTGCTTCAGGTGGTTGCTAAACCAGGCATGCGTATTATCATCCCAAATGAATAGATGTAAGACGATTTGTTCGTTGAACCTGCATCTCAAGGGTCGCTTAAGGTTGTTTGATGAACATTTAAGAAAGGGTATGAGAGAGCAAGTACCTGTCGAACTACGTAAGATTAAGGTTGATATGATGAACTTGTCGAGCTGGATTTGTACTGCCACTTTTATCGAGTTTAATCTTTTTTTCTTTCTTTCTGGTAATAGGTAGTAGATGCATCAAATAAATTGTTTCCTTGTTATGAACCACAAGCAAAGGAAGTCCTGTTACAAGTTTAACCCCTAGTTGGGATTACAACAGATCCCCCAAAAGCTCATGTAAGAGTTACTGCCTTAGAGTTATGATCAAAGGTCTTACAATCAGGAAGTATGATCCAAAAAACAACAAACTTGCTGGTCCTCCATCTACCACGAAGGTTTAAGGTATTCCTTAGTTTGATCCCCTAAGGCTTTCATCCAGGAAGTATGATTGGTTCCATCCCTCGTCGGGGCGCTGGTTGCTGCAGCATCGACTGGTTGGAGGTCCACTTGCATCGAGGAGGCGTCGTCAGTTGGTTGTTCACCTCGCCTAAGGCAGCCTTTCGTGCCCACCGATTGTCGTTGTAAGGATCCTGTCCAAAATTCAAACAACTCGAAGCATTTGTTAAGAATCAAATCATTGGTTTCGGAGGTTTGCTTAAATTGTCTATTATTTCTTTCACCCCATAAAACACATATTCCAATCTTTGACCCCTAAATCAAGTCGATTTTGGGTTTCCGATTGGAAGTAAGGGTTATTTTCTCTAACTAAATTAAGATACCAAAACGTTGTTTTATCCCAAAAGCTAGAGGCCACCTCTCAATCAAAAAACGAATGTTCACTAGATACATTAGCATCACCACAGAGGAAACATTAAGGATTGATGTTTAATCCTCTTTTGATTAACATAACTTCTCGCCACAACAATATAATAACATTCGAAGATGGAAGTTCACCAAAAATGGGAACTTTACATCAAAAATATTCTGCAAGCTCCTAACTCATGGAGGAATGAGATACTCCTAAACAATAACATTTGGAAAAACCTTTTCCCATCCAATTTTGGTTGAAGGGATTATTATCCATGAATTTATGGACCGAAATGAATTTATTCCTGACAATGTTGAATAAGTCTGGTCACGCCTCGCTAAGGATTAAGCCATTAAATCAAGAATCATATACCAAAACAGAGTTGTTCTCTAATATTTAGCAGCAATTATTTCCTGACAATTTTCTGTTATTAGGTCATGATCTCCCACACCTTTTTAAGTCTAAACGAAACACTCCTACTACTAATGGAGAAACTTTGCTTTCTAAGAAATATCCTAGAATGATCCAAAGATATTTTACTTCTTAAGAAAATATAAGAGTATTTTAGAAGATAGATATTTAATTTCATAGAAAAATCTAGAAAAATACTCGAGTATCTCTAAAATATCTAAGGAATACAAACGCCTATTGTATTCTAGACAGAGGGAGATACTTTTTCCATGGGTTTTTGATGTTTAGTATCCCTAGTCGTCCCAAATGTTTTGGTTTACATAACCTTTTCCAGGATATCCAATTTTTAACGTTTGAGATTTTCTCAGTTATTCCATAGGAATTTATTTCGAATTCGGATAATTTTTTTCAACCCCGACCAGTAGGGGTGAGCAACAACTGGTTCGGTCTTGGTTTCGGTCCGGACCGGACCCAACCGGTTCGGTCTTCAGTCCGGGATCCAGAGCCAATTCGATTCCGGTCTAGTCCGGAAGTGTCTGATTTTTATTTTTTTAAAATTTTAAGGTAAAAAATCAGTTTTGGACCTGACTAGTCTGGGGTCCAGAGCCGATCCGATTCCGATCCGGTCCAGGTGAGACCGGTTGCTTACCCCCACCGACCAGAAGATTCCTAAAGCTCAGTAGATATGTTGCTATAGGAGTGGGCACAGCATATTATGACATTTCCACCAAGAGAGATTTTTGGTCTTCCAGCTTCCAACTTTTATTGAGTTTATCGCGAATTAGCTATCCTTTTTAAGGTGGTTTCGCTAAGATGATTTAGCCACCGTGTTAAAATTAAGAAGCTGTCGTGAGAACTGATATTGAAATAAAAAACTTTGAATTTCAGTACAAGATTGATACGAAATCATAGAAAGAGAAGAAGACATCATGGGAAGGACAAATTGAATTCGAAGTAATGAGCTCTAATTACATTGAGTTAAGTTGTCTCGATTATTTTAACAAGCCTAAAGTATGGCTAGTGGTTCAGTTTTCTTTGTTTCAAGTTGAGTCAAATCCTGAAAGATTGTTGTCTAAACGGCATTCGTCTGTGTTTTCTTTGGCAGGTTTCCATTTTTTGACGTGAAAATTCGTGTTTTTTCTATGTAATAATATTTGGCTATTGGTAATAAAAATTCTTTTATATTGTGATAAATACCGCATACACGAAAATTACTAGATTTCAGCTACAAAATGTCCACTCGCACGAAAATTAATACCAGACAAGTATTTTGAATTTTCTGTAGAAATAATTGATTTTAAATGACATAAATTCAATTTCGTTGTTTTGTTAATGACAACTACGCACTTCACTCTTCACCTTTCAACATCTCAAAATATTTGTTTGTAATTTCGTTTCCTTTTTGTGTCAAGAATCAAAATTTTAAGTAATGTTGGAGAGTTGATTTTTTGGTTTGTTGGATTCTAAGGAATTCTACAATATAAACATGCTTCCACGTGATATCAATGACTAGTGATCACCTACTTTATCTACCTCACCTAAAAACTAACACAACGTTAAAATCAGCATTAAATGAGTGCATTAATAGTGAGGCAAATATCACATGAGATTTTTTAATATATTTTTACTATTTATATATATTTTTGTATTAGTGTAACTTTTTTATATACTATCAGTATAGTAGTGTAGTAGGATCATAATTTTGATTTGTTGGAGTGGATTTAAAGTTTTAAACATAAACATGGTAGTACGTGGATGATATTTATTAACTTTATTAAGAAAAAAATAGAACTTATGAAATGTTTTGATGTCCACCAAATGTAAAAGGCAAATGACGACATCTTATACACATCTTTCATGTCCATCCTTAAAAGAAACAAAAGATCGACAACAAACAATGACATGTTTTCATCTCACTTCTTGTAGATTCTCTCCGCTTGTTTGAAAGTATTCTTCTCGTATATATATCTCTTAGATATATATGAAGGGATCCACAATAGAATTTAATTATATCTTAATTTGATCTCTAAATATTCGGATGACCAACCTCTTGAAAGCTATTAATGATCTTTTAGATTAGCCAAGTTAGATTCTTCCAGTGCACATGAAAACTACTCCAAAAAATTGAAATGACACTGATTAATTTATCATTGATATTATTTTTCTTTCCAACCCATGCCTTAATTTCCAAGCATTATTTGTTGAAATATGTTCTAATTACTCCAGGGCCTCTAACAAAATCTTAAGATCTTAATTTCCAAGCATTAGTTGTGCAACTATTTTATACCTAATCCATGCCTCAAACAAGATCTTAGAGCATATTTAACAGCGCCCGGGCTACCCCCGGGCGCCCTGCACTCTCTCTCTGCCACGTCAGCTTCTCTCTCTGCCACGTCAGCTCACCCAACCCACCCAAAAAATCCCCTTACCCATGCCCAGGCTACCCCCACCCACCCTACACTCTCTTTCATCCACATCATTTCTTAATTAAACAAATTTAATTCTCACACAACATTTAACAAAATACATTTTATATAAATCTAAGTTTAATTACATTATAATTATATTTTAACTCGAAATATTGTTAATAATTACTGGTAAATCACGAAATTATTATTAAATATTACGGAGCCACGTTACATTTAAGACAAACTGAAATAGGAAATATTACAATCAAAGTTAAGAAACAACAGTACATATTACATAAACTCAACTTTTAAATACTACATGACCAACTACGTTAACCGATTTTCAAACCGCTCCTCGTCCGTAGCGTTGCCATATATGCTCAATTAAATCGCCTTTCAGATCCAAATGTTGGTTCCTGTCACGCACTCGATCTTGATTGACAAAAAACTCGTGAATATCCGCTATACGATCGGTTGAATACGACGTTGCCTCAGCTGAAGTTCCAGGACGATCTTCCATAAATTCGCGAATATCTCCAAAATTAGCATAGCAGTCGCGTTCGTCCTCCACTATCATGTTATGCATGATGATACAAGCTGTCATTATTTTGGACAGAACGTCCTTGCTCCAGGCAAGAGCCGGGTTTCTGATGATCGCGAACCTCGCTTGCAACACTCCGAAAGCGCGTTCAACATCTTTACGCGTTGCCTCCTGCACTTCAGCAAACAATCTGTGCTTTGGGGTGTGAGGGTGAAGGATGGATTGGATGAAGGCCGCCCACTGTGGATAAATACCATCAGTAAGATAGTATCCCATATCATATTGAACACCGTTTACCTCATAATTAACAGGTGGTGCTCGGCCTTCTAGTATGTCGTCGAAAACCGGAGATTGTTGCAGGACGTTTAAGTCATTGCATGAACCCGGTATTCCGAAGAAGGAGTGCCAGATCCATAAGTCGTACGATGCCACCGCCTCAAGGATCAGAGTTGCTTTCCCAGCACGTCCTTGATGTTGTCCCTTCCAAGCAGCTGGGCAGTTTTTCCACTCCCAGTGCATACAATCGATACTCCCCATCATACCTGGAAACCCACGTTGCTCACCAACGTAAAGTAGGCGTGCCAAGTCATTTGCAGTTGGCCGACGTAAATACTCAGGGCCGAAGATGCGAATAACACCTTTACAGAATTTGAGGAGAGCATTTCTGGATGTTGCCGCACTCATTCGTAGGTACTCATCGATCCCATCAGCGGCAACGCCATATGCTAGCATTCGCATTGCTGCCGTACTTTTTTGTAGACCGGAGATGCTCATCCTACCAGTTGCGTCCGGTGTTCGTTGGAAGAAGACATCAGATGCTTCGATGGCATTGTGGATGCGCAGGAAGACATGCTTTCTCATCCGAAATCTTGTCCTGAAAAGACTATCAGAATACACAGGGTTGTCAGAGAAATAATCGTCTACAAGGCGTCTGTAACCTAGTTCACGATCTCTATCTGGGTTCGTCGTTCTCCTTCGACGTTGCTTAGGACGTGTAGTCCTTTCGTAAACAGCCTGTCCGGCTAATTCAATAGCACGGTCCATTAGATTTAATGTCTCATTCCAGTTATCATCGTCCGATTGACCGGAGTTTAAACTATTATCCGACATTGATGAGAGAAGAAGCTACAAGTTGAGAAGTTAAGGAAATGTGAGGAATCAGGAGATAAATAGATGTATTTATAGTTGGGATGGTTTGGATGTATTTGTTGCACTGTTCACGCGTGATTGCACATAGTGTACGCGTGATTGCAAACAGTGCACGCGTGATTGCAAACAGTGCACGCGTGATTGAAAATAGTGCACCCGTGATTAAATATTGCACCCGTGATTAAACAGTGTATTGGTTCTGGAAATTTCTTAATTTTAATTACTTACAAAAAATTATTACCCACATTTATAACAAATACCCAATCCACTAATAACAAAACCAAAACAAAAAAAATTCAAAAAAAAAAATTAATCACCAATGGGAGGGGGACACGTGTCCCCCTCCCATGGGCGCCCGGGCGTCTGCCCGGGACGCCCACCGCCCGGGCAAGCGCCCCACGGGCGCCCCGCCCGTTAACGGGGGTGCGCCCGGGCGCCCGACCAGGGCGCCCGGGCGGGGCACCCCCGTTAAGGGTGCCCTTAAGATAGGGTACAAACTCTTAACAATGGTTATTGCAACTCCGAGATATACCATCTTGAATAATCTCCATTAGGTTTTTTCTAAAGCAAGTGAGATCGCACAAATCCGTCAATTGTTTCTGGTAGTAATTTGTAGAGACAATACATACAAAAAGGGTTATTTACTTGAGTGCTACTAAGAAACAACTAAATTGGCTTTATGCCACCTGGTTCTAACTATTTGGCCTAATACCATAGAAAAATCAAATTATTTATTTTAATGTCATAAGAAAACAAAATATTTACCTTTATGTCATTCCGTCGGTAAACCGTTAACTTTTATGTTAACGTCCGTTAAGTATATTAATATTTAATGGAAATTTTGCAGATTCACCCGGAATAAACCAAATATTCATAAAATTCATTATGTGTTGTAAAAATTACAAAAAATTATTTAATTTTTTTATATCTATACACTCTCTGATCTCTATCTTTCAACTTTCATTTCTTCTTTTCTCTCACTAAACATAATGACTCGATTACTAAACTAAGGAATTTCGTTAAAAAAATTCTAAAAATTATTTATTTTTATTTATTTTATTTCAGATTCATGATTTTTTAATTTTTTAGTACAAGATTATGATAATTGATAAAAGATTTTTTATACAAAAAAAATATTTTTGGAAAAACACATTTTATATAAAAATGAATTTTTATTAGACAAATGAATTTTTTAATAAAAAATAATTATTTATTTTGTATTTTTAAAATTAAAAAATTATCGAATTTCATTAGTTTAGTAATCGAGTCATTAAGTTTAGTGAGAGACAAAAAAGAAACGAAAGCTGAAAGATAGAGATGAGAGAGTATAGATAAATTTTTGAATAATTTTTTGTAATTTTTACCACACATATAATGAATTTTATGAATTTTTTGTTTATTCAGGGTGAATCTGTAAAATTTCCATTAAATGTTAATATACTTAACGGACGTTAACGAAAAAGTTAACGGTTTACCGACGGAATGACATAAAGGTAAATATTTTGTTTTCCTATGGCATTAAGATAAATAGTTTGATTTTTCTATAACATTAGGCCAAATAGTCAGAACCATGTGACATAAAGTCAATTTAGTTGTTTCTTGGTGGCACATAAGCAAATAACCCTACAAAAAATGATATCTACAAAAGAACAAAAATGAATCAAATTTACCACAAAATCTCTGATTCACAATCTCGACTACATTACCTCAAATTTAATGAAATTGGGTAGCATAAATTTAATGAAATTTGGTAACTCAATCGACGAAAAAACACTTGGAAGAAAACTAAAAAATACATAGATCCCACAAAAAAAATCAAAACATCAATAATAAATTGCACGCAATACCACAAAATCCCCAAATCCAATCCCCACAAACTCAAGTGAATTATCTTACCAATCAAAATTCGATACCTTAAATCATCTCGAATCGAGTGAGTTAGCTCAACCTTGGCTGCCCTCTGGAAAACACAAACATGTTCTACAGTTCTAGATATATATGTTTGACATTATATATTATTAGTAATACATATACTTAATTTGCGGCTTAATTGCACTTGGCACAACATGTCGTAACATGTCTACCTATCGTGACGAGCCACCATGGAGGAAAGAGGCGAGTACCGTCCGGCGAGAGCCACCGGGGGTCGCCGGAGGAGGATGCTGGAGAATTTCATGGTGTGAGTGACAAGAGTTGCCATGTCCACCGCAACACTCCATAGCTCTTGGAATCTACTTATGCTCTTTCTTAGCACAACTCCCAGCACCACAGCCATTGCGTCCTCACACATGCATGAAGCCATCACTCATGAGATCTTTGATTGTGATGGATTTGACGTGAGAAAAGTGTTTGATGGAGAGAGAGATGAAGACATGATGTCGTCATGACTAATATTTAGTGGGGAAGAGTATCTGACTATTAGTTTGTATATATATATATATATATATTTTTTTCTTCTGAAACCTTTGGTGCGTGGGGCATGTAATTGTAGTTGTAGGGTATATATTATACGTCAACAAGTACATCCAGCAATTATACATTTATACTTCTGCGAAGGCCGTAAGCACAACTCATCGGGAGAGTAGAATATATATCCCCGTCCAATGTAAGTTTGAAATATTAGTGATGTAGTTAATTACGCTCTGGTGAATCCGATACTGGATCATTTTTACCGCAATCCATGTCTAGGTTTAGGTCATTAATACTTTTAAAAAAAATACTTCCACGAAAATGACATTTTATGTTTGAGATTTTTTTCTTAGGTACACTTCCAAAAAATAGCAATCTTTAGAATACATCTGTTTTTGGAATTTTACTTGAGTGCATCTTACGTTTTTTATTTTTTTACCGTGATACACTCAATCATTTTTTCTGTTAAAAAAATTCCAAAAACAACCCTCCTAAACAAAAAATTCTAATGTTAACAACAAAAATTATAAAAGAGAAAAAAAAACCCAACCCCTCTCTCACCTTGTTATTTCTCCTCTCTCTCTTCTCCTCACCTCTATCTCATTCATTGTGATCTTCATTGTTCCTCAAGATCAAACTAATCTTTGGCTCCTAAAATCGATATCAATTATGAATAAATCTTAACCATCTTGTAAGATTGTACTAATTTTCTGCCCCTTAAATAGATTTTCAGATGTTCGTTGATTAATTTTTTGCTTGTCAAATTTTAAGATCTCATTAACTTTAGCCGCTCAGATGGATTTTACTTGTTCATTGATTGTTTTAAGATTGCACTAATCTTTAATCCCTCAAATCAATGTGTGACACTGTGACGTTTGTTGATTTTTTTATGATTCATCAAATCGGCCTTAGTTGCCTACTGAGATTAAAAATATATATATATATTTTTTGGTCACTCAAATCCATTCTAGTCGTACATATTTTGATATTTAAAGTCAGTCACGACGGTCTTGATATTTAATACACTCACGCCACTTTTATTGGGAAAGAAAATTAGTTATTTGACTGAATACAAATAGATGCACTTTTTTAGGAACTAAATTAATCTTGACTATTAAATATTAAATTTTACAACTCGTGGAATTGATTTAACCACTCGTATATAAAATATGCGGCTGATTTAATCTACCGACTTAAATTTTATAAGGAAATTAAAATTATGGTCCCTGTAAAATGGTACTTCCAATTGATTTAACCCTTATTTTTAAAATTCAAATTTCTCAAGATTTGCCTTTTCGTGAGAACATTTATAACGGTGCGAACCAAATATCATAAGTTGAATAGCAACTATACAATTTTCTTATAGTATAATACGAACCAAATGTGGTAAGATCAAAAAGCAACCATTACTTGATGAAAATTTGAAAACACGAACCTTAGGTTTAGCTAGCCTCCGGGTTTTCCATATATAACCAATTATGTATTTATGTTTTCTCTCGATCTTAGTCAGCAATTATTAATAATAAATTAGTTATTTTGGAAAAAAATAAATTGTATTTGTATATTCAATTGTGATTGTATACTTAATTTAAATTGAAAAATATCGAAAAACCAAAATCTAACCCGACCAAAAATAACCTCGACTCGAAGCCCTGGATCTAGCATGACGTAGGCCTGGGTCGTGCTGATCCCAGGGGGGCGGCCACTGTGTCGTGCCTGACATGACACAACAACTCCGCTCGGCCCGGCACAACACGAATCTTAGGTCTACCCAAATCGTTACTTTTTCACACTTTAATCCATTTACATTAATTGAAACCCTAGGTCAATCTTTAGTCTGTATGTATTTCAGAGTTCGGTGACAATCTACCGAAGCACTTTTTTGGTAAGGACTAAATTTCTAACTTCGACTAGCTGGAATATGGAGAACTCCTCTTCTAGACTAATGGTAAGGTAGAGAATAAAGCAATAGAGTAATAGACAACAAGGGCAAGGTTATTTGACTAAGACTAAGGGGGTGTTAGTGGCGCGGAAAGCTCTGGAAAGTGATTTCCGGAGTCAACGGGAAAGCAGAGGAAAACAGAATCCAGTGGAAAACAGTTTCCCTTTGACTGAATTCTGTTGTTTGTGCCTGCGTCGGGAAGTGATTTGGAGAAGAGGGATTTCTGTTGTTTGCTCGTACGTCTTATGTTCACCGAAAACTAACATGCATTCTAGTATTTCTACGTCATATAACGGTCGACCGCACACATAACAACGATCGAACAATCATGCATAATAATCCAGTACACTTAAGTTTCAGTCGACCGAACACAAGGAACCGGTCGACCGAAACACAACAGACAGACAAAATACACTACATTGGGTCGACCGCCCGAGGGACCCGGTCGACCGTTGGTCGTCTTCAACCTCGCGTCAGCCGAGGTTTTTCACCAAAACTCTTCGTCGGAGAGGTCTCCGACCTCCCCCGACCGACCAACACAACCCTCCCACGAGGGTTAACAACAAAATCACACTAAGGAGCGGCATACCTCAAGAGAACGACGAAATAAGCCGGAGCAACGCTCGGGCACGACGTCTCTGCACCTCCTCGCGCGTCCACCTCCTCGCACGATCGCCTCCAGATGTTTCACACCGGAGCATCCTCCTCTACTGCGCCAGAAATGGAAGAGAATGACAGTGAGAGAGTGCAAGTGAGAGAGAGAGAGAGAGGTTTCTTCACTTAAACCCAACAAAACCCGAGTCCACAGTAACCGCCCCTACACTACACACCATCACCTCACCTCCTCCAACTTCCCATGCACCCCACTGTGCACGTCCCTCTTCCCCATGCAAAGTCATCTCCTAAACAACTCTTTCCTCCTAATCCCTCGTTAACACTCTAACCTAGGTTAGGGATATAACATGATTAATCATCAAAACAAGTTTAAAGAGTATTAGCCAACATTCCTCTCTCTGGCGAATTTTGTCCTTTATAAATCTATCATTTTCTCGTGGTCAAACCGTTGGAGGTCTCAAAATGTTCTGGTGGTTCGTCGGAGTGTGTTGGCCTAGACGTTATGACCAATATATACGCACCCGTATGTGGAAGCGATAGTCTATAGACGCGGCTTGGTCAACGTGTTCTTTTTCCTAATTTTGTTTTCTTTACTCGTTTATCCTCATGGATATGTTTGTTGCCTTTGTATGAATTTTATTCTGTGTTTTATTTGACGTTTGTAACCCATCGAATTCATGGTTATGTCTGTTATATTTGTAATGTTTTTATCAACACTATGTAGGTGCAAAACCTCAAACACCTGACGGAGGTGAGCTAAATGAGCTACCCGTAACTCGTTATATGCCAATATGTCATCGAAGAATATAACCATGAAACAGCGCAGAAATGGTGCAAAAGATGTGGTTTCATAGTCTCTCTTTTGTAGTACTTATAATTACATCATATTATCAATTTTATTAGGAAAAATAACCATGCAGCGTTCGGAATAACCTGTTATGAACCAATAATGAGTTGTGAAGGGAAACAATGGAAGTTCTTAACAACTTAAGCTCATTTGTAAAAAAAGGATAATAACCAGATATATGAGATAATTACCATAGATAAGTAAAGTGAACTTTCTAATCCTAATTGATCCAAAAACTGGCAATGTTTGGATGTAGCTTCTTAAAGCTGCATAGTGATTTTTGTCTCCCAGAAACTGTACATGCACATTCAAAGAATTATTAAGGGGAGATAAACTTCTAACATTTTTACGTTTTCCCATGTCAAATTTGTATTTGGTTAGATTTTCTGTAATTTTATACGTGCACTTATCCTGATGATAGAAAAATTGAAAGACAAACTCTGACGTGTAGTTTTTTGAAGAAAAAACTCTACAAGAAAAGTCACATCCAAACATACCCTATATAACCATTATATAAAGACGAGAAATATAAAATTTACACGTGTCTTTGAAGATAAATTGTTATGCGCAAATAACTAATGAGTTACGAAGACAAACAAAATTAAAGTTAACAGAGGATGGATGACGCAACCAAATGAACCATAAAATATTCCTAGCTAGCTAGAAGAAGAAGAAGAAGAAGAAGAAAGTCACACAATCCAAGCATATGCGAAGATGACTGACCTTGACCTTGACCTTGAGCATGTAAAAGTCTTTAGCGTGCCCAAAATAAGTTAGGATTTAAAAGAGATGGAAAGTATGGGATAACCTCAGGTACAAATGTAGGAGTATTGTTAATAAAATTGAGCTTTCCCTTGTCGAAACTAGCATCGATCTTTCCGTTTTTATCAGGAGTGAAATAACACACCTTGGAATTGGACATTGCAATTAAACTTCCACGACCCCAGCTTCCGTAAAGATTCATTATACAGTCATCGTAAAAAAATGAAGGCGAAAAACGATATAGCATGCACCATCTGCCTTGCGTTGGATCCTCAAGCTTGTGAACACAAGTGCGATCACCATAAGTCACTACGCTGACCACTTCTTTGTTGAGCTCGATAAGGTTTGAATATATAATAGATTGCTCTTCTGACGTTGGTCCGGAAATGACATTTAATCTCTCGGTAGCTATATCAAATACAACTATATAACGTATCCCACGATGTGAGTGACCTGCTCTCCAATATAGGGATCTGTTGCAGTAAACTTGTCGGCAAACAGGCCTTTGTGTAATGAAACCAATGTGTCGCCAAGACTTTGTGCCTAGAGTGTAGACCTCGCATTCAACCAAGGGTTCGTCATCATTCGCAACCAAGTTACAGCAAAACATTCGTACTGCTTTACATAAATTTGAGTTGATGAGATCAATCGCAAGTCCATAGACCTCCCAAGGGTAAGGACAAGTTTTGTCTGGGGTGTAGTGTGGATTTGAAATTTTGGGGAGAAGAACACGTTTTCCTATCAAAGGATTGCACAAGTACAGTAGAGAATGTTGAACATTGTAGAAGCGTAAGTAGAACCCGGAAGACCATGCTCTCGGTATATCGCATCCCATACCCCATTTTCTCACAACTCTATGTAGATTTGTAACTTTGGAGTTATTATTACCCATTTCTTCTAGCATGTATATAGATATTCTGTCTTCGTCAGGGCCTACGAAAAGATAGCTTGATTTTCTTTCTAAAGCCTTGCAATGAAGAAGCTTCATGTTATCTTCATCATATAACACATCATGCCAATCTTTGCAAACCAACATTACTGATGGAATGGAAGTCATTGGCAACGCAGAGAATATCTGAATAAGAATATCCGGAGGCAATTCTTTGTACTCCCTTTTTGATTTTCTATTGCTAAACCAACCTGATAATATCAAAATTTTGACCCCAAAACAAAATTTTCAAACACATGAGAGCTAGCTTATATGTCAACCAATCGTAATGTTTTCTTTTCAGTTTTAACAAACTATTATATATTTATGTGGAAGCAATAATGAGAAAGGGTCGATCAAGTTTAATTTCAAATAAGCAGTCGAAAAAGACTGAATGTATGGAGAGTGATTCACGTACCAACACCATGATTCATATCGAGTTTCATTTTTAACCTATCCTAATTAGATTTAGTTAAATTATTTTTTGGATTATATTGTAATTTATGTGCTGACATACAACACATCCAATTCCAGCAAACCAAATACGACCTGAATTCAAATCATATCTAGTGATGTAATATGATCACATTGAATTGGCTGCTATGAAATTTAATTACGACGAACCAAAGAAGAGAGAATGAACGACCAAGAGAAAATAACAATGATTCTTACTGATTTTATAGATTGGGGTTAAGAAGAAGAATAGTAATAATAGGAAACAAAAATTGTATGGGTGTTGAATGTTGCATACCATTTTCGCGATCTCTAGCAGAGTACCAGATCATAAGAAAACTGCCGAAGGTCACGAATATAACAATTGCACAACAAATAGTATCGTAAAATTTTAAACTCTCCATCACTTTTTTTTTTCTTTCGCTGGAGGATTGTGGAAAAGACTGAACATAAACATCTGAAACTATTGTGCCTTTTCAGATAAGTATATATATCATATGGTCAGAATTATATTTTGTTTCCTTTTATTATCTTTTATTACCATTGTGCCTTTTGAACTTTGTTGGTAAAAGTAAAACCGTAAAACTAGAAATGGAAGAATAAGAATAGGTAAACTGAAAGAATAAGATTAGAATAATTGATTAATTATCATTTTGTATTGATCTGAATGATTAACGTTCAAGTAACATGTGAAATTTCCAAATTCAAACTCTTAATATGGAATTTGCATTTAACAAGTGTACAATAATAGTATATGGTTCTCCATAATCGTTCATTGCTTATTTTTTGTGATCTTCATTGTTCCTCAAAATCAAACTAATCTTTGGCCCCTAAAATCGATATCAATTATTAATAAATCTTAACCATCTTGTAAGATTGTACTAATTTTCTGCCCCTTAAATAGATTTTCAGATGGTCGTTGATTAATTTTTTTTCTTGTCAAATCTTAAGCGTATCTTAAGATCTCACTAACTTTAGCCGCTCAAATGGATTTTACTTGTTCATTGATTATTTTGGTCCCTCGAACCAACCTCAGATATTTTAAGATTGCACTAATCTTTAATCCCTCGGATCAATGTGTGACGTTTGTTGATTTTTTATGATTCATCGAATCGGCCTTAGGCCAACCTTAACGGGTCGGGCGCCCATCGGGCGGGGGCACGTTCCCCCCCTCCCGTTCGTCGATTTTTTTATATATTTTAATGGAGGTTTTGTTATTAGAGTTAATTGATAATGTATTGGGTAATTTTTAGTAACGTGGGGTGATAAATTTGTATTATTGTGGTAACGGGTTGGATTACAATGAGTTTTTTACAAGTGATGAAGATTTAAAAAAAATCAGATCAAACAATTTCAAGATCCAAAATTTTTCCAGGGGGCGCTGCCCCCTTGCCACCCCCGTCACCTCACTGGCGAGTTAATAGTATGGTTTAAGATGATTAATCCATGGTCTAAAACACATGGTTAAGATTATTTGATAATGTATTGGGTATTAACTAATAATGTAGTAATTTCAATTAATAAAAATGTAAATTGTTAAAATGTGGTGTAAGAATTAAAATTGTTTTATTAATAAATGATGTGGAGGAAAGAGAGTATAGCGTGGGTGGGGTAGTCGGGGCATGGGTAAGGGTTTTTTTTGTGAGCTGACGTGACGAAGAGATGGAGCAAACGTCCGGGTAGTCCGGCATGATTAAACATGGTCTTAGTGCCTACTGAGATTAAAAAAATAAAAATTCCTTTTTGGTCACTCAAATCCATTCTAATCGTACAGATCTTGATATTTAAAGTCAATCATGACGGTCTTGATATTTAATACACTCACGCCACTTTTATTGGGAAAGAAATTTAGTTATTTGACTTAATACAAATAGATACACTTTTTTAGGAACTAAATTAATCTTGACTATAAAATATTAAATTTTACAACTCGTGGAATTGATTTAACCACTCGTATATTAAATATGCAATTGATTTAATCTACTAACTCGTATATTAAATATGCAATTGATTCAATCTACCGACTTAAATTTTATAAGGAAATTAAAATTTATGATCCTATAAAGTGGTTCTTTCAATAAATCCTGACTATTAGTACTCAGTAGTTGGTTGGTTCTCTCATCAGGTGCCATCTACCAGCTTCCCCCAACCACCACCACCATCTACACCACGAGAGAGAGATTATTTTGCCCCGTATGAGCGATCCAAGATTGTTTTTTAAACATTACTTAATACATGATAAAAGATATTAACTTTGTTTGATACCTTACTTATCGTCATTACTTTATTGTTTTTTTTGTTGTTGTCTTTTTTAAGTTTTTCATATGAAAGCAAATACAAATATTTCATTTTAGAGATATCAATTCATTAAAATTAGCAATTGTGGAGAATGCAAAAAATTCTATCAGAAATTGTGTATAAAGAATGATGCAAAAAACATTAAACAACCATACGTCCATACCCACGCGGGAGGCGGGTTACTCCTAAAAAAATAAAACATTACCTCTACCATGGGACATGGGTGTACAACAAATTAGTGTCACTCCAGGGGGTGTTTTTGCAAACAATAAAGTCCACGAAAGCAACCGAAGAACAGAGAGAAAAGTGAGGCTGCGGTCTCCAACAAAAGAGAAGAATTTTCTATTTCTTCCACTGCTCTCTCGCCCATTTTCTTTCGTTAATTCCTCTCCCCAAGCCCTAATTCCCATTCCTTTGCGTCCCCTATCATGTTTAGGTTGGTGGGTTCTGTTCTTTTCTTGTTTCAATTGCTTCTTTTGCTCTTAAAAGTGGCAACTTTTTGGATCTTTGATATCGAATTGTAATTTGGATTTGGTTCTAAGGGTTTTTCTTTGATGGATTTTTGGGTTTGTTGTTGTAGTGCCCAATATTTTCTTTGGTTTCGTTAAAACATCATGTTTTTTGGGTAAGAACATCATGTTTTTTTGGTGTTAATTCAATTTCTTGATAACAGATATTGTTGTGGAAAATGTTTGATGTTTGAATGCATGAGAAGGTAGCTTTTAGCCTTTCGTTTCTGATTTATTTGATTCCCATTTGGAATTGATTAATTCATGTTCTGAATTTAGTGTTTATCAAAGAGAAAAGTAAATGCATGTTTGTGATGTGTGTACTAGAAGAAAGAGGAATGTTTGTTATTGGTATTTATTCATATGTATATAGCATGTGGGTATGTTGCTAATGAGAAGATCTTATGGGTAACCAAAGTAGTAACTGCTTTAGAATATAAAACAAGGGGTTTGCATCTTGACTTTTGATTAATAATACTTAGTCACTGATTTAGCGTGTTATTTTATTTTATTTTTCTTGTATTTTTTTAATCTAATGGGTCAACCAATGTTGAATAATTTTAGATGAGATGTCGTTTTGCTATTATTTGTGTCACAAAATGCTGCCATTATGTCACGTAATTAGAACTATATTTGTTGTTATCTTATTAGATGATTCCATCTTCCTAATGTACAGATGGATCTTTCACCAATTTGTTTTTCCTCTACAAACATCTTGGTTTCCTGTTAAAATGACTACTTATGCTACAAAGTTCAATCACATCTTTATTTGCTCCAAAAATATGAACATGATACAAAAACTAATCGTTCTTTTGTTTTCATTTCAAACAGTGTGGACATCTTTCTGAAACTTAAGTATTCATCTGAGTAAATAAGAATGTAACTTCTTCATGAGGAGTTTAATTTACTCATGATAGTGGTTATTACTGGTTTACAGTTAAAGTATCTCAACTGAAGTATGGCTCCAGTTGGCAATGCAAAATCTAAAAAAGAAATTGAGTCATTAGATGAAGGCATCATTCCTAATACTCATGCAGAGAAGAAACCAATTCCTGTTTACATGACAGCATTGCAAGTGGAAAAATTGGATGGGATATGTAAGAACGGGATATGTAAGAACGATATTGTAACTGTTCCTGTTAGACCAATGTTTATGAAGTTCAGAGCCCCAGGTAGATTTTTCTCATCTCCTTTTGTTAGAGTCCATCAATTTGTGGAGAAAAGAAATGAGGTGTCACGCTCGGTTAGTTCGTCTGCAGATAAAAGTTTAACAAAAAAAACTCCTGTACCTCTGGCCAGGAAAATAATTTGGGATTCTTTATTGCAAATGTCCAAGAAATGGATAAGGGATCCGATGAACATGGCACTTTTGGCTTGGATCTTTTGTGTTGCCGTATCTGGTGCTATACTCTTCATGGTCATGACTGGAATGTTAAACCATGTACTACGTAAGAAGTCCCAAAGAGATTCCTGGTTTGAAGTTAACAACCAAATTTTGAATGCCTTGTTCACTTTGATGTGCCTTTATCAGCATCCAAGACGATGCTATTATCTTGCACTTCTCTGCAGGTGGAATCCTCAAGATGTCCTGACCTTAAGAAAAATTTACTGCAAAAATGGAACCTACAAACCCAATGAATGGATGCATATGATGGTTGTTGTGAGCTTACTCCACTTGAACTGTTTTGGTCAGTATGCATTGTGCAGTCTCAACTTGGGCTATCGAAGAGCCGAGCGTCCAGTAATCGGGGTCGCTGTAACAATTTCTGTTGCATTCATGTCACCAGCTCTTGCATCTGTTTACAATTTCCTCAGCCCTCTTGGCAAAGAGTATGAATCTGAAACAGACGAGGAAGCACAAACTCAGATAATTCGCACCGATCTAGGTCAACCAACGCTAAGCAAGGGTAGGATACCGGAAAAGAAGTATTCTTTTGCAGCACGAGGAGATCATAGAGCTGATGAGACCAGTCCACAGTGGATAGGAGGTTTATTTGAAATGTGGGACGATTTCTCCCTAGCATATCTTTCTTTCTTCTGTAGCTTCTGTGTTTTCGGTTGGAATATGGAGCGGCTTGGGTTCGGAAACATGTATGTTCACATTGCGACTTTTCTCCTGCTGTGCTTGGCTCCATTTTGGATTTTCAACCTCGCAGCCGTCAACATTAACAATGAAGTTGTTAGGGAGGTGCTGGGAGTCACGGGCATTCTTCTGTGTGTGTTCGGTTTGCTGTATGGTGGATTTTGGAGAATTCAGATGAGGAAGAAATTCAACCTCCCTAAGAATAGGTTCTGCTGCGGCAATGCAGCCGTGACTGACTGCTTTCTGTGGCTCTGCTGTTGTTCTTGTTCTCTCGCGCAAGAGGCCAGGACGGCCGACTTCTATGACGTCATCGAGGACAAATTATATCCAAAGGAGTTGATTGATGACATGGAAGTTACAACATCGCCCTTAATTAAGGATTCAGATATGGAAGAAATTATATCAAGTAGTTTCAATTCTGAGAGCCCTAAGGATCTTCCTAAAGCTAATTCCAATGAGGCAAAACCAAGCAAGTTGGACGAAGAGATGGCTACACAAGGTAAGAGTGTTATAATGGCTCCTCCGATTCCATCAGTGATACAAAGGGATGATAACATGTAACTTGTAAATAATGTAATGGTAGAAATTGTGGTTATCCCTTTTCGCTTGTAGACCAGGAATTTTGTTTCTGTGTAATCAAAACGATTTAGTTTTTTTCTCACAAAATATTGTTAATTCTGAGGTCTAAGTTAGCCGTTTGAAGCTTCTAAGTGACCAAGATAATTTCTTTAGCCCCAGTTCAACAGTTAGGTCCTCCAGTCGGGTTTAATTCTTTTGCGGCCACACGGGCGCAAGCTGCAAATGACTTCAGAGAACAAGTTGGTTTTGTTGATATAACCTGTGCTAATTAATGTATTGAAATTTAAATTTCCTTTTATGCTCCAAAACAATGCATGATTTTGCAAACATGTGTACTATCTTTCACTGGATTATATCTTAGAAAATCTCTGTAGCTAGTATTTAACATCATTCATTGACCATATCCAGTATTTTATCAAACTGTCACTAATTACTGGTGTGAGGTTTGAATATTTTGTTGAGGTTGATCATGGTATTGTGGCTATTTCTGAATATATATTTTTTGGTATAATTTGAGATGGAGAAAAGGTTTCCTGTATTTCTGCATTCTTTATTGCAATTACAGCTTTTGCAAATTCTGTAATCCTGATTACAGCTTCTGTTTGCATGTTTTCTTTCTGATTGGTTGTTGCTTTCTCAGCATTTATTTCTCCGAATCATTTTTTTTTGGTCCAAACAAAATTTTGACCCGAATTTGCATGTTTTCTTCTGTACAATGTCTCAACCTAACAAGCATGGATTTGCTATTGGACTAAAGAGCTCTTTACATCAGCTCTGTTATGACATGTATTTGTACAGAGCTTATGCTAATTTTCAAAGCTTTTTATGCCTTTCCTTCACTACTCCAATAATTAGGAAAAGTTAAGGAGAATTGATATTCATTGTTATGCATTGTTTTAAGACAGCATCTTTAAGTGTAGAGATGAGTCATGAAGCATAAGTAGTTCTGGTTATTCTACTTTTTATAAAGGTCATTGCGAAAATTGATGCTCAATAAGCACATGCAGCTATGCAAGTTCACGAGTGGCAATCAAATTGAAAATAAAGAATGTACATTAGGGTAGTATCGATTTATATTGGAGACTCGTGGTTTGGAATTAACTTTCCCACTTTTAATTGAAAACCAAGGCTCGGTTGGCAAAGCATTGGCAATATTTGAGTTATGAGAAGTTGATGGTTTCATTACTTAAACTGAATGTTAATTTGCAAACAGTTATGAACGTCTGAATTGTACTTATCCATATTGTTGTACTTACATCACTGTGATTAACAACAACAAAGCATTTAATCCTAAACTAGTTGCACTAGGTTAGAAATTAAACTCCTATCATAACCTTACGTTAGTTAGCCAATTTATAACTAACGTTATCATAGGTAGGTTCTAAGAAGTGAATTTTAGCGAAAATGGGCGCTTTAATTAAGCGATGTAAAAGAAATAATTATTAAATTTCTTTTCGGAAAATAAAGAGAGATAAAAGTTGTATTATACGTCTCAATCTTTAGATTTTCTGAATTTCTATTCGTCGCCGGAAAACTACTTAAATCGCCTATGTGAATTACTATTTTGTCATTCTCTCGTTTCTACTCATATATCTCGACATTTAACACTCCTACCACCCCTCTCTCCTTATTTTTCTCTCATAATCATAAAAAACAATATTTTGGAGATCAGGAAATGAGACAACGGACACCCCGGTGTACTCGAATCTGGTAAAATGTCCAACTTCTTTTTAATAAAATTAAAAAATAATTAGGGGGCGTCCGCCGGAGCCGCCCCCAAGGAGTCTTAAAAATTCAAAAGTCCCCTTAAATGGACAAATTACAAGTCCACCCCTGAACATGAACAAATTGCAAATACAAACATTTAAAGTTGTAAAATATGTCAACCTACTTAAAAATATGAAAATAATGTTGAAATACAGACATTGACTACTCTAATAATAAGAGAGGATGCACGCCAAGTTAGATATTGGGTTCTCTCTCTCTCTCTCTCTCTCTTATCATTGGAGTGGTTGGAATTATAATATAGACTACCTTGGTCGTAGGCGAGGATGCACGCCAAGTATGATCTTGGGTTCCCTCTCTCTTACTCGCAACAGAGTCTTCATTTAACAAACCAAATAAACAAATATAAATACATACAAAAACACATCCGGGTTATGAGGTTAAACTGACCAAGACATGACAATATTGATACCAAAAGAATAATCGTCCAAATAACATACATATATACAAAATACCTCCGGGTAACGAGGCTAAACTGACCAAAACATCATAATACCTATATCAAAAGTATAATTGTCTAAACAAGTCAAATA
The DNA here is from genome assembly GCA_963682175.1 of Triglochin maritima. NCBI lineage: Eukaryota > Viridiplantae > Streptophyta > Magnoliopsida > Alismatales > Juncaginaceae > Triglochin > Triglochin maritima. Next base: position 41,709,744 of record OY821779.1, read on the forward strand.
CATATACAATACCACCTAGGTTATGGGGCTAAACTAATCTAACATTTGAAAATCTTTAGTAACAAAATAAACTAAAGTCGTTAAACCCAAACCATATATACATAATGATCTCCTAAACAATAGAATAAGTCGTTTACAATGTCTCCTAAATACGAGATTACACCATACATATACATTACCTCATTGTTACGAGGCTAAACTAACTAAAACCCTACAATCTTAACCATAAAGACAAAGTCGACATTTAACAAACTATATACAAAAGTATTCTCCTAGTTATGAGATCAAATTAACTGTTTAGTGATATTCTAATATAAGAACCATCATCGATATAACAAAATATGTATACAAAATCCCTTCTGGGTTACGAGGCTAAACTAATCGTTGCGCAATATTACAACAAAAACATTATCGTCAATATAACAACATATGTATTTCCTCCGTGTCATGAGGCTAAAACTGACTAAATCTCGGTGATCATAATAGAGACAATCACCAAACCAAATCTAGGCAGACAAACTAAACTGTTATATAAGACGGTCCCCTTCAAATAAATAAGGGAATGGATCGTCAAACTATATATGGAAATATATAAGCCAAATGATTATCTTGGTTAATTATGAGATTAAAGCTAATCACAGCAAGATGATTCCTAATATTAAAAGGAGCAAACCATCGAGCCTCGAAAATTTGAAACTCAAATTGTCGTAGCAATATGGTTCCTTAAAATATAAAAAAGGAATAAGCCGTCAAACTCTAACTCCGAACGTGACTCTATACAAATGTATCATCTCCAGCATGAGCTCAACGACCACATAATTCAAGCTATTTGATATATGATAATAGTTTGAGAAATATGTATCATGTATTTATTTTTTGTGCACCATATAAATGTGCCAAAGTTAATGTATTCCTATATCCAACAAAATGGAATATTGAACTTATATCATTTTGTTGTCATTTGCATTTTCTTTCCTTATCGTTACAAACGGTGGCATGATCGTGACAATAGAGGGACATTCTTCTATACGAAGTTGTAAGGTGCAAAATTCCATTATGAATTCTTGAATTTATACGGTATGTTATTTCAGATTTCATTGCAAAATTCGGTGGTGACGGGGTGAAATAAACACAGTTAAATAAACGGGTAAACATATCAATGTCCGGAGTACAATAATAATGTGTCAAAACAAAAAAGTTTCTCGCAGGGACTCTCGTCCCCTGTCACCCCACATTTTTATTTTTCGTGGTTATTTTTTATTGTTATATGAAATGACGGGAGAAAAAAATTAGTAAAAATGAGAAAAAAATAAAATGTTAATACACCCAAACGCTGTAATTTTGAGACTAACGTTCATCGATCCATAAAAAAAAACACCCACGCAACCAAACCAAACCTCTCTTCTCACTGAATTTTTTCTTAATTTTCCACTCCGTCCTGCGCGATGTTGTCCGGCGACATTCCTCCGAGCCAAACCATCTACATCAGAAACCTCAACGAGAAGGTCAAAAAACAAGGTCTCGATTCTCCTCTACACTTTGTTGATTGGTTTCCACCCGAAATCGCCTCTAGCTAGGGTTTGGTGGTTTCGAGGTTTTTGCTTCTTCTAACGCAGAATGAGCTTAAAGTTTGGATCTTTAGGGTTTAAACATTTCAATCTGTAATGGGTCGAGATTTTTCCTGAGAAATCGCCCTGAAAGACCTGAACTTTGTGATTTTGGAGTTCAGGGTTTTAGGGTTTAAACACCATGGCCTGCAATGGGTCGGAATTTCTACACGAAATTGCTCCGAAAGACAAGTTTTGGTGATTTTGGAGGGTTTTTCTTCTACTGCGGAAGAGCTTAAAGTTTGGTTTTTTAGGGTTTAAACATTTTAATCTGCAATGGGTTGAGATTTTTTCCCCATAGAAATCGCTCTGAAAGACGTGAACTTTTCTGATTTTGGAGTTTAGGGTTAAGGTTGGAATTTTTAGGGTTTAAACACTATGGTCTGCAATGGGTCGGAATTGCTACACGAAATCGCTCCGAAAGACAAGCTTTGGTGGTTTTGGAGGGCTTTTCTTCTACTGCGGATGAGCTTAAAGTTTGGGTTTTTAGAGTTTAAACATTTTAATCTGCAATGGGTTGAGATCCTTTTCATAGAAATCGCTCTGAAAGTCATGAACTTTGCTGATTTTGTAGTTTAGGGTTATAGTTGGGATTTTAGGGTTTAAAAACTTCAGAATGTGACGGAATTTCTACACAAAATCGCTCCGAAAGACATACACTTTGTGGTTTTGTTATTTTGGAGTAGTTTTTTAAATGGGATGGGCTTTAAGTTTTATTCTTTAGGGCTTAAACACTTCAACCTGCAATGGGTCGAAAGTTCTCAAGAAAAAGCTTAAAAGAACCTGTTTTCAAGGATTTTTAGGGTTCAAACACTACGGCCTGCAATGGGTCGAAGTGTTTCCAAGATATTGCTTTGAAGAACCTGTTTTGGTGATTTTGTTGGGTTTTAGAGAGTCTCTTTTCCACTGCGGGACGAACTTAAAGTTTCCATTCGTAGTGTTTTAAGTAGTTCTACTTGGGTACTTGCTAGGAGGATGGAAAATTTCACACCGAATACCTGGTTTTTTGTTGGTTTCTAGTCCTGAGATGTGAGCTCTTTTCGTCAATCTGCGATATGAGCCAAAGTTTGCATTTTTAGGGTTTTAAACAGTTCTACTTGCGATGGTAGAAAATCCCCAAATCTCTCATTCAGACCTGGACTATGGTGTGTTTGTATGTCTTTTCTTCCTTCTGTGGAATGAGCTTTGATTTTGCAATTCAATAATTTAAATGCATCAAATTGCATTTGGTAGCATGGGTTTCAGAACCGAACCGGATGTTGAACCGTCACGGGTGCTGGTTCGAAGGTTCAGAGGTTCGACAGGGTCGAACCGGTTGAACCCGTGATGTCAGTATGACGTCATATATATAATATTTATATCTAGATTTCACTTATGTTAGAATATATATACACAGCATCCAAGGACCTATGACTCACTCATATCAAAAACAATTGTGACCCACAAAATAATCAGATCCAAGAGTCAGTCCAGATCCATATCTCTCACATAAATCCCAAAACAAAATCTGAAAACCAGAAAAGGAGAAGCATAATGAAGGACTGAAGGAGAAGAAGATCAAGGATCTGTGGAGAAAAGCTAGGGTTTCGCGGAGGAAGCAGCAAGCAATCCCATTTGATGATCTCCCTAGAGGCAGCAAAGGTGTTTGTGTCAGAGGCATTGAAGATGGCCGGTCGGCGGCGGTAGGAGGACGGTTTTGGTTCTGTGTAGGGTTTCTTTTGGCAGGAGAGAGATGGGAGTTATTGGTTTTTTCTTTCTTTCTTTCTTGGGTTAACAGTTGAACTGGTCCGATCAGACGGTCCGGTCCGGTTTTCAAAACCATGATTGGTAGGGTTTTCACCACCAAAATGATCTTAAAATCCTGGGTCATGGTGATTTATTTGTCATGGGTTTCTTTTTTATAAAGGGTGTAAAATGAGCTTAAAATTTTCATTTGTGGTGTCGGAACACTTCCATTTGCCATGGACAGAATATCCACCTATAATTTTCTGTCAAAATCCTGGGTTTCAGTGATTTTGCTGGTTGAGGTATTTTCCTGAGGAATGAGACTAAAGTTTGCATTTTGTTGTTGAGGGTTTTTGTTGTGAAGTTCGTGTTCCTTCGTGTAGAACTTGGTCAATTAAATTTGATGGAATGACCTTAAAGTTAGACAATTTTGGGGTGCTTTGGTTTTGAATGTTGTATGTGTGGAGTTATTTTTGCTAAAATCATGTTTAGGCAGCATATGTACACATATTGTTTGTTACCGTTTTTCATTTCCGATTGCTGGGATGTCAGTGGATAGAATTCCCACTATTAGCAAACCATCCGCTATTGTAATGAGTTCATGCTAAAACTGATTTCTTCGTTTAGGTTTTACACTTTGGTTTTTTAATGCATTTATAACATTTTTTTGTAGTAAAATTTGTGTTTGCTTTTGATCTCATTTTGGCTGTTGTTATTTCTGTTTTAACATTCTTAGTGTTCCCATTATGTGTATTATGTGATGAAAGGATTTTTGAAGCTTTTCCTTGTAAGCTCTTACTGACCTTATTTGTGAAAGCTTGGATATTTCTTTCACTAGTCATGTTTATGTTACCAATTCTTGCACTGCTCTAAGATTTTCATCCAATTGGTATTGATGTGATGGTGCCCTACTATGCTACTTAACACACCTCTGTGGTTAATCGTTATGGCTCCTGTATATTTGGATGAAATACTTGATTAATCAGAGAAATTTGATCCTCTTTGCTTTTTCTTAAAATAGAGCTGAAGAGGTCCCTTTATGCACTTCTCTCACAATATGGAAGGATACTAGATGTTGTTGCTCTTAAAACTGCAAAACTTCGAGGCCAAGCATGGGTTGTCTTTACTGAAGTTACAGCTGCTAGTGCAGCAGTTCGCCAGATGCAGAACTTTCCCTTCTATGACAAACCAATGGTAGGTTTTAGCATTGAGTTTAAGTTTAGATTTTTGTCTATATTTTGATTGATAGAGGAACAGAATGTTGTCTTTCTTCTTGCAGGTTCGTGTTGTTATATTTTCCCATTAGGATTTAAAAAAAACAGTGTACTGATCACAAATAGCCTGACTGTTCTATCTGACTAACAAGATCTTGTTCCGTTGCAGCGTATACAATATGCAAAAGAAAAGTCTGATTGTGTTGCAAAAGCTGATGGCACGTATGTTCCTAAAGAGAAAAGGAAGAGGCAACAAGATAAAGGTATGTGATTCTTATGTCTAAAGATCTTCTAGATTTATTTGTCTGTCAACAATGTCACGATGTTTGAAAATTATTTCAAAATAAATTTGTGTTAGATTTTTAGTTGAACCGTATTTTGTGGATTTCCTAAATTGTTACAAAAGAGACTGTCATCACCGGTTGTACCCTTGTACCCTGTCATGATTCTGGACCACCATGATTATATTGAACGATATCTTAAAACTTTCATATTTGAGGGTCAAGTGTAGTTGTACAATGTAGATAGGTATTCTTCTGTGGGCAAGACCGCAAGAGGATATGCCATGGAGATTTACCTGACATGAATGCTAAGAGGATTTATAAATTGCATGATTTTCCCATGGGAACTCTAGTCTAAATTAGCCAGTTATCCTCCAATAGTTTTTCATTGTTTTTATATTGATAATAGTTCTTTAATGTTGATACACTGCTAATAGTATTTGAAGGGGCCCAGATGCCATACAACTGCAAATATTTATTTACGAACTTCAATGAAGTTTCATTTGATATTTATCAGCTTGGAATTTTTTTAGAATTATCTTGATTTATAATTTGGTTAAATCTGATGCTATTTAGCCCAATATTTTCATGGTTTTTTCTGTTCTATTTTAAGTACTCCCCTTGTATTATTTACATAAAGTGCTTGCGCCAATGATTTCCACCTATTTGTATTTTGCACAATGTGATAACCAAAACGCCCTTTCTGGAGAAGGCATTAGATCAGTAAAGAAAGCAATGGAACTATTCTTTAAGAATGAATTAGCTATCATGGTGTCTAAGTATCAGGAGGAACCATAAACCATTTTCTCTGAATGAAACAAAGGTTTCATGTTTGCGACTTGGAGCTTATTCCTTAAATGATGCTTTTCCTTGAAGTAAGCTTCTCTTCTGTCAATCTTGGGATCTCTAGTATGACAATTTTCTTAAAAATGGTAAATTTTCATGTATGAGAATTTTCTGAGAAGATTTATTGGCACAACACTTGATAATAGATGGGTTTTTTAAGTCTGAGCTTCTATAAGAATTTTGTTTGACATATTACCTAAAATATGTGCATATTAAACAACAAATATTGGATTACTGTTATGGAGGATGTAATGAAGCTAGTGCATATTTTACATGTGCTATGTGATCGTTGATCTCTAGTTTCCTGAAAATGTGTTGCCAATTTTTTTTTGTAATTCGTTATACACATTTGGTTAAAAAAATTCTGCCATTGATTTGCATTTCACTTTACGAGATTTAGCTTTTTATAGCATTCACACTCTACAACCAAGTTGCTTACTCTTGCAGCTGAAAAGAAGCAAAAGACTGAAGATGGTCATCATGCTGGTGCTGCTTCTAATGGAAATTCTGTAAGTTTTGTTTACGTCATGACCTTGTAACATTCCTTATCATGCATACCTCATTCCATGTATCATCTATTTGGATGATTGTAGTGCTCTCCGGCTTAGAAATCTAGCATTTCACATTTTAATCCAATGTTAATCTTACTAATTTATCTGAAGTTATGGATATAGTACATATAAAGGCAAATATACAAGATTCTTAAAGAAATGATTTATTCCGGAGTTCATAAACTGGGGTTCCTGCAGGTTCCGGAACCACCTCGTCAAGCAAGGACAGGCACGCAAGAGCCCCCTGCAGCGCCAAACAACATCCTTTTCATCGAGAACCTGCCTACCGAGACCACAAGCATGATGCTCCAAATACTTTTCCAGCAATATCCTGGTTTCAGAGAAGTCCGAATGATAGAAGCAAAGCCTGGAATCGCCTTTGTCGAGTTTGAAGATGACGGAGAATCAACCATTGCCATGCAGGCACTTCAGGGTTTCAAGATCACCCCTCAGAATCCAATGTTGATCACCTTCGCGAAGAAGTGATATTTTCCCTCTAATTACCTTTTGTAGATTCTGATAGCAACTTATCAAAGTAAGTGTAGTTTTGGATTGAAGCATGTTCTGTGTTAGTACCCTCCTGATGGTTTAGTGATCTACTAGTTGTGGTTGCAAAAAGAGTATCATTGGTCTTCACATCCCTAAACTCTGATTCGTGGTAGATTGTTTAATCCAATTTTTGTCCTAATTTTGTTTGACCTGCAGATCCTCAATTTTATATGCTTATTTTGGACTATAACGTTCTATGAGATCGGTTGATATAATATACTAATGTTACTGGCCTTCAATGATCGATCCATGATTAGAAGGATTTGTTTTGTATCATCCTAAATGTGGCTTAAATTACAATGTTCATTGTTTTTGGTCCATTTCCATGCAACCTGATTGCATTGTAACTTTGTGATATTATGCAGTTAATATACAAGAACGAAACATGTATTATGATCGTAAGTCTTGTTCTCTAATATGATATACAACTAATTACCTTTCACTCTTTTTATCATAACATTCTCTTTCATTCTGTTACCATGGGAGCTCTCGTCTCTACGTTTTACTTTCCATTCCACTAAATCTTCTATTGTGACGCTATCAACAGTCGAAATCACTATTTTTTTAGGATGTGAATTTGATGAGATTGAGCTCATTGATTTTGATTGATGATGAAGACAATATATAAGAGTACGATGATTGTTAATGTTCTCTTTCCTAAGGATTTTAACGGGCTAAGTGTGAGCTTAGCCACTAATTGTCTTCAGGGTTGTGTTCTCAAGCAAGATGATTAGATGAATAAGCATTCATTCCTTTATAAGGAAGAAAATGACTTAGCTTAGCTTAAGGTTGAGCTCGGCTTGTTTTGCTCAACCAAACCATATCTAGTTTTTTAGTTTGGTTCTTCTTTAGCTTAAGTTGGACTCAACTCTAAGGAGGTGATCCGATTAACATTGGCACTATCAATGATTTGTGATTTGATCATATATGACCAAATATGAATATCAGATATATCAAAAGCGTCGTTATTTTATTGGTCTAAATAATTGTTTTTTTCTGGTGTAGACTGAGGCATTAATATTTGAAGAAAATCGGAGATAGTAACAATGATTTATTTTCCGACTTCCATCCAATGATCCAATTTATAGTGAAAAATATAACCCTCACCATTAAGCGAAGGAAAAACAAAAAACAAAATCTAAAACCACTTTAATGGGTGATGGAGAAAATATTCCTTTATGCTTCACACATTCGTTTGATTAATTAGGAACACCTTCTGAGGATGGAATTCCCAAATCATCTTGGACCATCCAATCAAATCTTCGGCTCTATCAACAGCCACCATTTGGTCCAAACCCACATCAAACCTCCACTAGAACATCACCACCTCTAAACAAATAAAAACATGCAATCAAGTAATCAACCTTTCTTTGTCCTTAACCACACACTAACTATATTTATAATTAAAATTGTGATGTCATTCTTTGTACTTGAAAATAATGTCAACAGGAGGTACCAAAAGTACAACTCCCACATTGAGTCTCATTTAACACCTCTGACACATCAAGACATATAGAATTGTGATATTTGACGTTTGGGGTTCAGAGAATCATAAATGGGTTCTCAAACTATTGTTATTTTAATGTGGGGATTAATTAAAAGTGGGAACTTGACTTTCAAACTTGTTGTAAGCCGGTTGGTTTAGGATTTCTGGTCAAAATCTTAAATCTGATTAGTTTGGAAATTTTGCAACCTAAAGACTGCTAAGTAGGGCTGCAACTCGGATAATATAACTCGGATACCTGCTGTATCCGAATTCGAATCCGAATACCATATTCCATTACCAAATTCGAATTCGAATCCGAATTCAGTAGAACTATCCGAATCCGAATCCGAATCCGAATTCAGTAGAACTATCCGAATCCGAATTCGAATACGAATTCAGTAGAACTATCCGAATCCGAATACTAAATTTTCGTATTAAAATTTTGGAATACTAAATTTTGGAATACTAATTTGTGTATTTGACCATGTATTCGAATAATTCGGATAATTCGGATAATTCGAATGTTAAATAGCTTGTATCCGAATTCGTATCCGAATTCTAATTGGTAAATTTTTTTAAACCATATTCGTATCCGAAATTAAATTGGTAACATTGAACTTACCAAATACCAACTAAATAGAAATTTTCGAATCGGATACTCGGATACTTGGTAACCATTTGCACCCCTACTGCTAAGGGATCTCATTTTTTGCACATTTGAAATCTTTATTTAGTGAAACAAAAGAGGATTTGAAAGACTTGTTTTTGTAACTATAGTGAAAAAGTCTGGCTCAGTAAAATTACATCGTAGGAAAATTATTTTAATAACGGAAAATATGTATAATTCATAAATTATATGTACCTTATTATGTTCAATGTGGAGATTTCTAGGATAATACAAACCTTATTGGATTTGTAAGACTTTAACTATTAACAAGGGGAGTCTCATCTCTTAAGAAAGTGTACCATTTTACTTACATGACATCAAAACCTATAACTTTACCTTGTCTTTTTTGTTCACACCAAACAAAAATCTGTTATAAAAAAAGCCAAACAAAAAACAAAATCCAGTTGAAATTTTGAAAGTATGGTTAGTTTATTTTGCCCCGAATGGACCCAAAACTGAAGTCTTGGTTGATCAGGGGAAGAAAACAAGATTTAGAACCTGCATGGGTTCTAACCTTCCCAAGTTGTCACCCTCCTGAGGAGAACATACAACAATAATACTAAAGCAAAAGACTAGGGAGCAGTGATAAGTTATAATAATGAGGGTCCTTTTGCAAAAACATCCTTCTAAATGTTATGAATATGAAGACCCTTTCTATGTTTTTTTATTCATTTTGAAACCCTCTTACAAGTCTACGTGGGTTGAAATCCCCTCACCCATATTGACTATTCTTTGCAGGACAAAGAAATCATAAGATTAGAATTTATTCTATGTGATTGGTATCTTAACTTTCAAAAAAATTAAGAAATAATGAATTTCCTTATTTCCTCGGTCATGCGGTGGAAAATCATGAACACCTTAAAAAAATCACGAGGAGTTTTTTATTTGTCTTTCAAACAAATAATGAATTGAAGTTCCTGAAAGCTCAATGACTTATTCCAAATTTATCACATCCTTGAGACAAAAAAAACATTTTTTTATCTTTTATAGGTAACTCAACTATAAGTGATAATGTTGAATATTTTTGTTGTATGAAAACATCAATATATCTTGCTACTTAGTTATTATCATGTGTTTAAATAGTGAATCCTCTTGAAGATTTACTTGGCAAAGTACACGAAAATGACACCACTAGCATAGGTGACCAAGCAAGTACGATAAAGAGTACGTAGAGCCAAACTAGCTTCGACGAACCTTCTACTTGACAAATAGTAGATCAAGATCTCCTCTCTTTACTTCTAATGGTAAGAACAAGTTTTACTTGAGATAATTGACGACACTTTGAATGATTTGTCAATGCTTGTGACTATTTTTTTAGTTATTGTGCTATGAAATTGTCTTTTCAATGATACATCCTTGTGGAACCATTTTTTCAAGAAATTGTCTTTTCAGTGACACTTCCTAGTAGACAGTTATGAGTAGGGGTGTCAATGGATGTTCGAAATTCGAAAATTCGTTCGCGTCCGGTTCGAAAAATATTCGGTCCGAACAATATCCGATCCGAATAATATTCGATTCGTGTAATATTCGGGACATGCGAATGCGAATATGGATATTGATACATCCGATCCGAATAACATACGATCCGAGATTGAATATTTGTATTACAAGATCAATATCCATATTTGTATCATATACGTATGCAATACATTATTATACCTAGAAGTATTTATATTTCAACCCTGTGTGATTATATTTTGAATGTATAATTATTAAATTTACTTATTCAAATAAAAATACATCTACTAATCACATTTATTCAAGCATTGAATATCATTATCCTTTCTAGAATATGGAGTTAGAAATTAAGATAAAGTAAATTAATATTTGAAACCAAATAAAGTTATAAATCTGACTATTTATAAGAATTTGTCTAAGTGAAAATGAAAAATGTTATAATGTGGGGAATTATGTATACGGATGCGAATATTATCCGTATCCGATCCGAATCCGTCAAATATCCGAACGGATATAGACTTTTCATATCCGCAAATAATCCGTATCCAAATCTGAATCCGTAAATTTCATGCGAATGCGAATATGGATATACCTATATCCGATCCGTATCCGATCCGTTGACACCCCTAGTTATGAGTTTGTTAACCATCATCCTGTAATATGTATTTTCACTCTTCTAAATTCTCACAATAAGATATGAGTAAGTTGAGGGAGTTTTCCAGTAGCAACAAAAGTAAGTAATATGCACTAATATAACTTTTGAATGTATTTTTTGCAAAAAAGCCTGAAGAAAACAACTTAATTGGAAAAGAGGGACAAGTGGTGACGAGAATAGGGATTTGAGTTGGACGTCTCCGTTCTTATCTCTGCGGTGTGTTGAGTACTTCACTTTTTGCCTTATAAGTACGGTCACATCTTCCACAGCCTTCTTGCTTTCTTTATTCTACTTTGGATCCCATCACCACCTATGCCTAACCAATCTTTCTCCACTTATTTAGTTATTTTACTTTTTGCTATTAAAACCCCTGAGTTTTCCCTTTTATGGGGAGACGTCAGAATGTTCGAAAAAAATAGAATTACGTGTTGTTTTTGGTCTTTGATGGTCACTGCATGTGTTGTTAATATTGTAGTTGGCAACTGACAGAAAAATAATATGCCAATATCGGATTTCACGTTCATGAAAAGATCCCAATATTTTCCACAATCTGTCTAAAAATAAACAAGTTTCAAAACCTAACTGAACTGCTAAACATCGCCCCAAAATTACTTAAATCGCGCCTTGAAATTACCAAATTGCCCTTCATCCTATTTTTGCTTATATATCTCACAATTTCACTCTTTTTTCAAAACTTTCTCTTCCTATACCTACTACAGAAGATTAGGAATGTCTCGGAGGCCAGGCAAGCAGCCAGCAGTTCCCCTGGTGTACCCGTATACGGTAACCTTACTTTATTTATTTGTTTTTAAAAATAAAAAAAATAAAAAAAAGTGGCCGGCGTCCGAGGGAGACGCCCCCGCATGGGTCGGGCGTCCTCGGACGCCGGCCACTAGCGGGAGACGTCTGGGGAAGACGTCTTCCCGATGGAGGAGACGTCTTCGGCAGACGTCTCCCCCAAAGAGGAGGCGTCTCCGACAGACGCCTCCACCATAAGGGAGGCGTCTCTCGCAGACGCCTCCACAATTTTTTTTTAAAATTATTAAATCTGATAATTACTTTAATAAATTGTGATAAATCTGAAAATTTAATTTAACAAATTCTTATTAAGTTTAACATTTGTGATATTTAGTTTTAACAATTTTTGATTTAGTTTAACAATTGTTTTAATTTAGTTTAACAAATTTTGATTTAGTTTAACAATTGTGATAATTTAGTTTAACAAATTTTGATTTAGTTTAACAATTGTGATAAATATGATAATTTAGTTTAACAAATTTAACAAATTTGTAATTAAAATTTCAATTAATAGTCATCGGGTCACAGTGGAGGGAAAGGCAAGTCGATACCATTACACGCCTTCCGTTCTTTAGAGGATGATTCAGCACCGCGTCATCCACGTAGACGGGGGATATCTGCTTCGGTCAGGAGGGAGAGAGAGGCATTACGTCGTCGTGAGGAGGATGATGATTCCTTCGATGATGAGCATGTGGACAGTCCCGACGACGGGAGCGACGATGATGACCCGTATGAGTTAGAGCGCCCGGAGGTGGAGAGGCAGGGGGAGTATAGCAGAGGACGTGGTCGAGCGGGTAGTTCTACTTCCGCGGGATGGATGGTGCGGAAGGGTAGGGGTGGGAGGTTTACGACCGGGGATTCGAGCTCGTGCACTGTTGATCCCCGCGCTCAGAAGAAGAAGAGGGTCCAGGACGATTCTTGGATCGTGAGCAGTATGACGCCTGGTTGTCCTTTAGATGGGAGCGTCATTCCTAGTTTCTGGGGTCACATCGCTAGACGGATCTGGGACGGAGAGGATCGGAAGGTTCTGAAGTGCCATAATCGGCACAGAGCCTGTACAGCACTACAGGGTTGGCGGTCTACACTGAGTGCTGATATCAGAGAGGAGATTAGTGCCACGCATTTGGGGCACTTACCGTACAGCATGTTCTCTTATCTCGACATGCCTTTGATTTCTGCGTTTGTGGAGCGGTGGCAGCCTGACACCAACACTTTCCACATGCCTTTCGGAGAGATGACGATCATGCTTCACGATGTTTTCCAGATCCTGCGCATTCCTGTGGATGGTCGTCTGGTTAGTGCTCAGGGGTCGACGTCTGAGCTGAGGTGTTATGTGGCAGAGTTGCTTGGTGTCACACCTGATGGTCTGGCGAGAGATACAGCTTTATGGAGTGGTGGTGGTGTCGGCATCGACTCCCTTGAGGACCTATGCAGACGGGCACGACCTCCGCAGGCCGATGATACACAGTTGACGGCGTACCTATTCTTGATGCTCGGAGCCGTCTTGTTTGTCGACAAGAGTGGTTGTCGGATCAGACCACGCGATCTACTGGAGGCTAGGGACCCGGACACCGTTCGTGAGTACTCGTGGGGTCAGCGACGTTGGCATACCTGTACCGGCAGCTTGGGATAGCTAGTCGTGCGGATTGTTCTGGGATTGCAGGTTGTCTTACGCTGCTGCAGGCGTGGATATACGAGTACTTTCCTGCATTCCGCCCGCATCGTGAGCGGAAGATTATCGACGAGCGTCATCCACGTTCGGGTATGTGGGCCGTCCGGAGCGAGGACAAGAGCGATGGACGATTGCGTTCCATCCGCGCACGGCTAGATCAGATGACTGCATCAGATGTATCAAACTTTACACCATTTATTTAATGTTAAGATGTATTATTATTAATGTGTTAAACTTTAGGTGGAGTGGTTACCCTATGGTCCTGACCCAGCAGCGGATGTCCCGAGGACTTTATTGATGGGTCTTATTCGTTGTCGAGATATCATAGAGCCTTATATGCCCGATCGGGTCTTGCGTCAGTTAGGATATGTTCAGGTGATCCCGGTTGACATCCCGACACCAGAGCATGCGGTGCGGTCTGCGACAGCAGCGACGTACGACGTCAGGTTCCCCGCTTCTACAACGGAATCGACTTGGCGGACATTTCCGAGATCATGCCGATTGTTCCTTGGCGACTTCAGACGTAGTCGCGACCCCTCCGAGTGTGATGCACGTTATCTTGATTGGTTCGGTAGTTACTCACATCCCATCATCGTCCGTGGTGCCTCCCGGAGAGCAGATCGACCACCAGATAGGACGTGTGGCGATCTGGTAATTTTTTCATTTTATCTATATTTATTTGTACCGTATAATTTGTTAATGTACGCTAATGTTATTGTTATGTGCAGTGGATGGGTAAGATGATACGGGCTGTAGACCCAATCTTGCAGATGAGGGATGAGCTGCCAGACGATGCCAGAGCTGCATGCGGAGATTTGGATGAGATCATACACTCGTGGCATACTCAGTTAGGCATCTCCGACCATGATTCGGATGATGAGTAGGCTGATCTGTTGTACCGTACTCTTAGTATTTGCATTTATATTTGTTTATCTGTCGTACGCTTATTATTTGTATTTGTGTTTGTGTTTGCTAACATATCGTACGCTTATTATTTGTATTTGTGTTTGCTTATTTGTCATACGCTTATTATTTTTATTTGTGTTTGCTAACGTATCGTACTATTATATATAATGCAAATAAAGCAAACATATCAAAACATATTACATAATAAAGCAACAATATATAGTGTACAAACATATCAAAACATATTACATAATTGGTACAAACATATCAAAACATATTACATAATTGTTGCCAAGATGCTATCCTATTTTGGTACTCCAGCTCCCATCCAATAACACTCTCATCTCGTACTTGAAACCACAGAGTCGCTATAGGAGGTACGGGGAATCCCTCATTCAAATCCAAACGAATGTAATGAGCGTAACTCCCTAAATGAGCAATAATCAACTCTCTACACGGTCTCGTCACGGTAGGTGGACTCTCCCAAGGTAGAACTGTAAGACATGGGTACAACGAACCATCATTTCCGAGAGAGAAGAACATAACTGCACACTTGTAAAAATTTGCAACGGGAAACAAGTCCGTCTACGTCTCCATGTAGTGATTCTCGCCACAAGGTCCCCCGCCCCAATTAATCCGGTGACGAGCCTGCGCCACACCGTCGTAGTATACGTGCTCATAAAAAGATGGGTTCGCAGCTAGCTCATTTGAAATCGAACGACGGGCGAGTTGCCAATTGTCTTCACCACCGTGAAAAACATCGGCGACACATCAAAATCCACAGTTTCCATCAGCACGTACATCATTCCACTGGTGTAGGAATGGCATAATGATTCCTGGAATTCTATCTCCATATGGGAAGTCGTCTACGTCAGCCCGCCCAGTCACTACAATATGAACAAAAAATACAGTTAGATATAATAACAAAAGATACATATTTACTGAAATAAATAACAAAATAATAATAATAATAAATGTAAGGATGGTATACCTGATCCTCCTCTCACTGACGAAGAACCAGAAGATCGACCACGACCTTTGCTTCCACTACCGGAAGAACGACCACGACCTCTACTCCCACTACCTGAAGATCGACCACTACCTCACTCTGCATACTCAAACGCACTAGGGTCCCGTCGTGTCGACTTTCCCCTTGGTCGACCTCGTAGCTTTGTTTTTTCTGCAGGCTATCTCAAATTCGCATGTTCGGGGTGTAGCTGCTCGAATAAAACCCGAGAGGCAGATCGAATTACGGTGGGGTCACTTCCTGCAATCTCATCAACCAGGTTGCGAAAATGTTCGGCGTCTTGAGCTGCCTGAGACACAAACTCTGCGTTCCCGGCTCCTTCCCCAATGACAAGTGTCCTCCAGAACGAATGAATCTGCTCTAAGTAAATTCCGTTGTCTGATTCAAGACATCCGCGGATGGTACATGCGCAAGGTATCCCATGAGAAGTCAGAAAAGCGCACTCACAACGATATTCAACTTCATCATCTAACTTTTGCATTCTTTTCACCTCCTGACTCAGCAATTGCAAGCAGTGATGCGAAACTCGACCATTTATGTGACGATATAGAGCATGTCCGAAATTAGTCAAATTTCGCCGTCTCGAGTCTTCAAGAGCGTTTCGAATATTCGTCAGCTGCATTTCAATAGCCGCGTTGACACGCTCGAAAAGAGTGTCCAGAGCTGCAGTCGATGTAGAAATCCACTCTTTTAGAGCCGAATGAGCACTTTCGACCCTACAATTCGTGGTGTTCCCAAAATGAAGGACTTTGTTCGTCCAATTCAGCACAAACTTTTCTTTATGCACCAACCACGTGGTGTCCAGATACTCCGTGATAGCCGGCCACGATCTATACAAATCTTTCAGAGCATACACAACTCTATCATACTCGGCTTCTGAAGTAGAAAGCATGATTTTCCTCCATCTTCCACGCCTCAAAGTCTCTGCCATCTGCTTATTTTTCCCGAATACGTGGTATGCGTAGTTCAATACGTCTTTGTTGATGTGCCATGTGCAGAGTAAATGAGCAGAGTCAGGAAATACCTCTCTCAGTGGTCGCATAAGGCCTAACTCCCGGTCTGTTATTATTGCAGTCGGGCTGACAATCCCCAATAACAGATCTCGCAACTTCTCCATCACCCACAGATAACTGGAGTAAGTTTCATCCATCAAAATCGCATATCCAATAAGGAAATTCATGTTTGTTGGTGTGACCCCAATCATTTCGAACAAATGCATCTTATACTTGTTCGTCTTGTAAGTCGAATCCATGCAGATAACGAAAGGATATGTCCGCAACAACTGGACTGACGTCGGATGTGCCAAAAAAGCGTGAGTGACGACATCAGTTTCTGGATCCGCCATAATCCAATGTAAGTACTCACACTGCACTACTTGATAGAGAAACTGCTGGACGGGATTCCGGTCTTCAGATTTTGTCCTCCTCATGTAATCTCTGAAATTATAAATATGTCTTTGATTTGGATTGTCCTCCGGGAATTTTTCTTTTACTGCCTTCAAGATGTTCCGTGGTTTTGCTTGCGCCTCAGTCATATCACGAACAATCTTCTTCGCCCCAGAACTTAGACCACTAATTTGACGATGACCCTCTAGATAAACTGCCAGTCTGTGGTTGTGATGTCCGTGAGCACTATTAAAAACCACAACCCATCCATCACGATCTCGTCGCTCCACCACTTTTATTAAGAAACGGCAACCGCAACCCTTTCTTTTGGTGTTTCTTCGAAGTGCAGTATCCATATCCCGAGACTCCATTTGATTTCGCCGGTCGCATCTCAAATAACAATCCATCCGACTATCTGATCTTGTTTTGTACGACGACACGACCAAAAAAAACCCAGCTCTGATAGCTACTTGTTTGGCCCATTTACATGCTTCATCGATTGTTTCAAAGATTTGTGTAGTTTGAAATAACTCACTGTAATCCACTCCATCACCACCGAAATCTTCCAACGGAACCTACAAAAATAAAATCGAAATTAAAAAAATCAAAAAAAATTCGGGCGTCTGTATTAAACGCCTACCCCATGGGAGGGGCGTCTGAGTTAAACGCCCTTCCCAAGGGTGAGGCGTCTGCGTAGGACGCCTGACCCTAGGGAAGGGCGTCTACTACAGACGCCTTACCCAAGGGGAGGACGTCTACATAAGACGCCTCTCCCATTGCGTAGGCGTCTGCGTTAGACGCCTCGGCCAAGGGGAGGACGTCCTACGCAGACGCCCTCACCTTGGGGGAGGCGTCTAATGCAGACGCCCGACCCAAAATTTGCCCCGCGCCAGACTTACCTCACCGGATGCATCACATTCGCCAGACATTTTCGTGGTATTTTTACTGATAAATTATGAATATACAAGACCGTAGGCCTAATTTATAGACACGGGACGATATGAGTATTAAATATATTGTTAAGGGCAATTTGGTAATTTCAAGGGGCGATTTAAGTAGTTTTGGGACGACGTTTAGTAGTTCCCAAACCAAATGGTGGGTAAATGTTGTTTTTATGTAGTTTTTTTGTCTTTTGGGGTGTTCTACAAATGTTTCCAATGTAACAAAGATGTTGCATCGGATCGGAACATGCTATATTTAAAATGAAAAATATTGAAACTCATGTCAAGATCTTATTTAACACAAATCTTTTTAACAACTCTTAATTGAATAACTTATTTTTGGAGTTTTCTTGCACATTTTCCAGTGGACTTCGTTATAGGTCCACATCTGCAAGTAAAAGGTAATTGGAACACATTTGTAACAAAAACAATATTCTTTGTAGAAAATAGACTATTAGATTCTAGATTGACTAGAACCAAGGATGACACTAGGAAATCATATTAGTGGGTTTAAAGCACAAAGATATCAATATCCAATCTAATCTAAATCCAATGGGGGTAGAAATTGCAAAGAGATGTAATACAAACCTAGTTGATTTCTCAAAATCTAAGGGAGTAAAAAACAAACGATTGCTTGGACATATGGTCAAACATATTCTCAACACTTCGCCATTATGTTTCACATTTCCTCCCAAAGAGCATAATCCACGTATTTCTACACGGAATCACAACATGGAGTTTCATTCAAGAGTAGTCTCTCAAAATACAACCAAACATACTGGTTGAGGAGGCCGCTGCAGTGGTTGAGAGGGAGCTCTCAGAAGGGGTGAGACAGTCCTGAGCTGCGGCTGCAGACGTTTTCAACATGATTTGATTTTTCAGATGTGAATTGAAGTCAGAAATTGGCTGACTAACATAGATTGTTTAGATGTTTGTTCGTCTCTATTATGTTTTTTTGGATCTAACTATTTAGTCTTTAAATCTTATCTTTTAGTTTTCCAACTGTGGAAAACATTGTGACTTGTTTCTTCAAACCGATTGTGATTCATAGCTTGGGTTATTTATTTATCGAAATAAAAAACTATTCTAAAAAAAATACAACCAAACAAAGGGCGTGACCACAAAAACACCGAACACATCACAACTAGTGTCTAGTGGAGGCAAATTCTCTCTCTAGAAGAAGGTAACTTGACCAAAGTGCATAGCCTCTCCATCTCCACCAGTCCATGACTAGTAAGGAATAATAAAAGGCATATTGGCATAGGTTATAACTATAGTAAATATTAATTTAGAATATATTGCATTTTCCTAGAAAAACTATAGTGGAGAAGTAGTACCTGTCCGGACCTCGCATGTGTCCTTCCCCGGATGCACATCACACCACATAGAGCAAAAATCTTTCTTTTTTGGGAAATTACGGTCTTGTCCTCGTACTCTCTTCTGTACGGGGTCAACTTGTTGTGTATTTCCGGAATTACCCACACGTACGTTGGGTTTTGTAGGAATTGTTGTTGTTTCTGGACAATTTGCATTTTGCATTTTTTCTTCTTTTTTTGATACTATTGTGTTTTTTTATGAATGATAGATGCTACTGTACTTGCAAATGCATTTTTTGCGTGACTAAAAATTTTCGACAACAAATCAAATTTCAACATCTATTGTTTTGTCATGGTGATAATGTGATGATGTAACACAATTTCACACCTTAACGAGACATTATGATCTTTTTGTAGTTGGAAAAACATGAAATTCTAATAAAATTGAAAAAAAACTATATATACTTCACTTGAGATCTACTAACTACTATAACATGTTGCACTGAAGTCGCAATTTAGTGGATGATTATCTTTTTACTATGGATTATTAAGAGAGTTTACGCAAACATGCATACCAGAACCCTTAAGGAAATTAATTAAGCATTTTTTTAATACCGAGAATGATTCTTGGTTGGATTTCATACTCTCCTAAAACCAATACCTAATGTCTTTGACAAATGTTAGTTTGCATAATTTTTTGAAAATTATTAACATGCAATTCAAAACAACTAGGAAATTTACCATCCAACAAAATAAATACAAAACAATAAAAGCATTTAAAAATACATCATTTTTTTTAATTTTGTTCAGGTTACCTATATCACAATTTCATTTTTTCTCTATTGAACTTTAATAATTTATTATTTTTTCTACGTCTTCATTGGTGTTTTGTAAGTTATTTGACTCACACACTTTTAATCGTAATTTTATGTTAAAATTAAAATCAAATTATCAGAAAAAATAGTTAAATTTTTATGTCAAAACACTCATAATTTTTTTCTCTTTTCCAAACCACCCAACAATTCCCACGACCCTTTAACCACCCCGATGTCCAAAACAGTCAAAACCTTCGTTTCCAACAACCTTCTCTAAGGGCATTCTCGTCATTTACTCTTCCACCCCCTTCTTCTCCCCAACTCCCACTCCTCTCTCCTCAAACCCACCATGAACAAAAAAACTCGCATTTCCTTCTCCGGCGTCTGCTCCGGCGACCTCGCCGGCGACCTTTCCCGGTTCGAATCCCTCCCAACCCCTCTCCTCCACCACATACTCACCCTCCTCCCTACCTCCAAACCCATCTCCCTCCTCTCCCACACCCTCTTCCACCTCGAATCCCTCCACCGCAAAGCCCTAACCCCGCTCCACCCCTCCCACCTTCCCTCCCTCCTCCGCCGCTACCCGTCCTTATCCCACCTCTCCCTCCGCCGGTGCCGCGCCCTCCCGGCCTCATCCCTCTCGTGTCTCCCCCTTACCTTACAAAGTCTCGATCTGGGGGGGACGGAGGTGGGGGACGACGGCGTGAGGGAGGTCGGGAGGGTGGAGGGGCTGGAGTGGTTGGGGTTAGGGAGGTGCGGGAGGGTTACGGATGTCGGGGTTGGATGTGTCGCCGTTGCCTGCGGGCGCATTAGGACGATGGTGTTGGAATGGTGTGTTTGTGTTGGGGATCTTGGGGTTCGGTTGCTCGCCGTTAAGTGTCAGCAATTGAGGTCGCTCGATTTGTCTCATGTTCCGGTGAGGTTTCGGACTGAGTTGGATAGTGAAAGTTTGGTTTTTTTTTTTTAATTTTGGTTTTGTGGAATGTGTTTATGGATTTTTTATTTTTATTTTTTAGGAGATTGTTGTGTAATGTGAGTGTTTTTGTTGTTGTTGTGAGGCTTTGGAGAAGGATGTGGATTCCGTTTAAGGTTGGGTAATTGGTGGGGTTTAAGTGTAGGGAATTGAGGTTGCTCGATTTGTTTGGTGTTCCAGTGAGAGCGAAAATTGGGATTTTCATGTGTTTTTTTTGGTTTTGTTGGGTTTTGATTGAGGAGATTGTTGCGTAATATGTTTGTTTTTTTAGTGTAGGGAGTAGAGGTTGCTCGATTTTTCTCATGTTCTGATGAGGTTTTGGATTTGGAAGTCAAAAGTTGGTTTTTTGTGTTTTTTTGGTTTTGTTGGGTTATGAGAGATTTTGTTGAGGAGATTGTTGTGGAATGTATTTGTGGATTTGTTGTTGTTTATCTTGTTGTGGTGATTTGGTGAAATGTTGTGAATTTCGTTTTGAGTAATTGGTGGTGGTTAAGCGTAGGGAATTGAGGTTCCTCGATTTGTCTCATGTTCCGGTGAGGTTTTCGACTTGGGTGGCGAAAGTTGCTATTTTATTGTAGTTTTGTGTAAATGATTGGGCTTTTTTATTGGGAATAAGTTGGATTTTTGAATGTTAGAGTGGGCATGGAAGTGTGGTTGTGGATTTCTGGTTTCTTATCTTTTTTGCTTTGGAGAAAGAATATGATTCATGTTCTGGTTAGTTTTTTGATTTGAATGATGAAAGTTGTGATTTTTTTTAAAGAAATTGTGAATTTTTTGGGGTCATTACCATCCATCCATATGTGCTCATATAGACATTCATAGATTGCTATCTACTCCTTGATTTTGTCAGTAACCGATTATGCTATGACTTGGTGGCAACCATCTTTGGCCTCCCTCAGTAGATTGAGTAGCACCAGTAGCTAACTTTGGAACCATGTTTGGTTAGGAGAGAGCACAATCTTGTCACATGCAATTATTAAATGTACACTTAGGATTCATTACCTTTTTCTTCTACTGGTGATATTAGGATAATAGAAGCAATATGTGACATGTTAGCCAGTATAAGTGATGCTGCTCTTTATTGAGACTTTAATGGCATGTTGGATAACTTGTTCACTCTCCGCATATGGAATTCATATTCTTCTTTGCCTTGGATTTTTGAGTGGTTTTCGTAAATTTTTACAGATCACCGAGAAATCTCTTCCAGTTCTCTTACAACTGCCACACTTGGAAGAGCTGTACTTAGCAGGATGCCTTGGAATTGACGATGAGGGTCTAATGATGATTACACAACAATGCAAATCCTTAAAGGTAAGCATCACATATTCGAAATAACGCTGTCGTGTAAGGTGTTATTTCAATATCGTAACTGGTCACTATAGTCCATAATTCTCAGTTTATGTAGAACTTTTGTAACTGAATATGTTTTACTACCCTGTAGGTTCTTGATTTGTCAAACTGCTTGCAAATCAGTCATGACGGGGTGGCTTCGCTGACAGCTTGCACCCCAAATTTAAACCAGCTTAATCTCTCATACTGCTTCCCTGTAAGTTCTTTCATACATTTTGCACATGGAATTCTAAGTTTGTGCTGCTAATCTATTATCATTAACATTTGAAATTAAAGCAGATTACCCAATCCACGGTGAATGCTATAACAAAGCTCTCCAAGCTGCAGTCCCTTAAGTTGGACGGATGTCAGGTTACTTCTTCTGGCTTGCATACCATCGGAGATTCTTGTCTTCCGTTGAAGGAGCTAAGCTTAAGCAAGTGCAAAGGGGTGACACATGAAGCTCTCTCCTTCCTTGTCGGCAAGAAGAAAGAATTGACGAAGCTAGATATCACATGTTGTCGCAACATAACTTCTGCTTCTATCATCAGTATCGCAGCCTCATGTCCGTCTCTAACTTCACTCAAAATGGAATCATGTGGCCTTGTAAAGGAGGCGGCTTTTGTTTCCTTAGGAAAGAACTGCAAATTTTTGAAAGAGTTGGATCTCACAGATTCTGAAGTAGATGATGAAGGTTTGACATACCATAAACATTCTGCTCTGTTTATGTTCTGTAATAACATTCGGGTTTCTAATGCATTCGTTTGCAGGATTGAAGGCAATTTCAGGATGTTCGAGCCTCTCCAGTTTGAAAATTGGAATTTGCTTGAACATAAGTGACAAAGGTCTCATACATATTGGGAAGGGTTGCAGGGAGCTGCAAGAACTTGATTTATACAGGTTTGTTGGCTTTTGCAAGATGTCTTCCAGCAAGCAAATTTTAGCAGGTTGATTGTCTTGTTGCTTTTAATATATGTATCTTGTGTAATCCATATGAAAATTTTAATTATTTGTTTGTTCCATTGCATTCTCCAGGTGCGTAGAGGTAACTGATGTTGGTGTCACAGCAGTAGCTATTGGATGCCCAGACTTGCAGAATATCAATTTATCTTACTGTTCTGAAATTACAGATAATTCATTAAGATTGCTGTCCAAATGTTCGAAACTGGACACACTAGAAATTCGAGGTTGTTCTCAAGTTTCCTCTCTGGGCCTTTCTACCATTGCTATGGGATGCAAGCAAATAGCCAAAATTGATATTAAGAAGTGTTATTACATCAACGACGTTGGAATGCTCTCACTTGCTCATTTCTCAGAAAATCTAAGAGAGGTATGTCCAATGTTATAATTTTCTTCATTAAATGGTCAGCTCTTTTGCTCTTTTTGCCCCTTTTTTATCCTGATTGTGTGATTTTTTGGCAGATAAACTTATCATATTGTTCCGTAACTGATCTCGGGCTTCTAGCATTAGCTAGCATCAGCTGCCTGCATAGTATGACCATATTACATGTCAGGGGCTTAAGTCCAAATGGTCTTGCAACCACACTTATGGCATGCAGAGGGCTGACAAAGGTGAAACTCCACACGGCTTTCAGATCGTTACTACCTTATAATCTAATCGAGCACATGCGAGCTCGAGGCTGCATTTTCCATTGGAGGGACAAACCTTTTCAAGTAAGATATGTTTGTGCCTTTTACCTATCTACCTACTCTTTCACATTGAAAGTATTGTTTAGTGAGGCCTCATTACCTTCATAACATATTTTTCTTAGTAATATAAATAATATAAATTATCGTATAATTTATTAACAGCACAAAAGCCATCAAGAGTTAATTACTTTTATGTCTGGAGTTTTGGTTAACAATCTCAATTGTCATTCCATCACTCATTTCGATCGATGGTGTCATTCTCTCACTCATTTTGACCCACTTCGGGTTGAATTACTGAATCTCCATTTAAAGTGAATGTGTGGATATATCTCGTTAATGGAGATTGATAATATGAAGAGAGTTCAACTGAAGTTAGTAAAACTGAGCAACAGGAAGGCCAATAGGTTCGTGACACGATACAAAACCTTGCTATATTATTTCAATCTTCAGTTAAATGTGGAATTGAGGGAATGCCATAATTAGTTGAAGGGTATTTGCAAATACCAAGTCTATTGTAGGGTAAAAAAGTGATTAACCTAACCATTAGTTATGTGTACTGAACGATTGCGGAAACAAAACATGGTTATTGACTATAATTGGGATCCCCATAGTATTGTCATTATTTAGTTTGTTATGTATTTTGAATATCAAGTGATTGTTGCTGCTTAATTGTGCAGGTTGAGGTGAAGCCTAGTAAGCTCTGGAAACAAGAGTCTGATGATACTTTCAACCTTGTATACTAAGAGTCCAAAAAACTGTATATTTCACGGCTGATCTGCATTTGTGTTTTGTTGTCCATCAATTTTTGTGACCAATAATCATTTTATCTCATGCAAAATAATATCCCACTTTCCTTTGGAATACCAGAGAATGTTTTGAAGATGTTTGGTATTTGATATGGACATGTTGTGGAGACCCCCACAGACTACATGATGGATGTGTTTGTGATTGGGTGGGAAAACAACACATGATCTGGTTGCTTTCTCTATCATATCCATCATCAGCTCATGTGCCCATGAAAGCCCGCCCATGTGATGTTGTGTTGAGCGTTGGTGGTTGATGGCTTTATAATTGGTGTGGGTGTTGATAAGGACTCCCAACTAAATGACATATCATTTCTATTCTTTATTAAGGTTATCATCGGTTGTGGGGAATGCCCGTTTTGCCATCTCTAGCCGAGGTATTTACTTAATAGTTTTTTTTTTGATAACCCAAAATTTCTAAGCATGTCTTACTATGTGAAGCGATCTGTTGTTTCAAATTGAATGTGGTTAACATTGAGTACTGACGTGTATCTTTTTGTACACGAGAGTTCAACCTCAAGACCTGACCTCAATAAGCTTCACTGCACCCTATACTACACACTATAGGGCATATATACTTCAAAGCTAGAACTCTTGTTTTCTCATACTTGTCACTGTCTTTTATTTGGGTATTTCGCTAGTTCTTCAAGATCTAAATTGGTGCGTCATTGAGGTACAAGTCTCGTCATCCTTTACACCGACATGAAACAATGCTACTATTAAACATGATTTTTTTATATTTTGTGGTTGTATAAGTTGATTATAATAATTTATGAAGAAATAACATTAGACAGTTACACAAAATGACACAATTAGACATGAAAAGAACGAATACAAGGGAATTCTTATTTTTCCATTCTTGTTACTGTCCGTATTTTGGGGGAAATTGGTGCTTCATTGTATCTTTTTTTTAATATCTTGGAGTGTGCTTAGTTATCTATGCCATGTATCGTGATGTTGTTGAAACAATTATAAATATATTCATGTAATACAACATGTTACATATGTCGAATAAAGTTTCTATTAGGATGTAGATAAAATCAACGTACAAAAATATGTATGGAAAAGAACAAAAGAAAGAATAGTAATCAGAGACGACCTCAAAGACCGAGCCGTCGGAAAACAATTTGTCTCAGAGAAAATATCGACCCGCATACCAGTACATTTGATGGTCTGCCGGTTTTCTCCCAAGGTAGAACGGTCTCACCGTCGATCAGGCGCACACCGGACTCGACGGACTACAAGAACAATGCGGAACCTCGCAAGAATCGGTTGCCGGAGAACTCTGGATTCAGAGACCTAAAATCGCCGGAGAACTCTGGATTCGGAGACCTAAAATCGCCGAAGATGGACGATTTTCATAGAGAGATGATGATAATAAAACATGAGGAAATCGACTGTGATATATATATACTTAATTTTGTAACCGTCAAAGACTTAAATTGCAAAAAAAAAAAACAATTAACATGAGGTCCCAGACCGAACGGGACGGGCAGGTGCGCGAGCGTACGTGTGTGGAGAATTCTCTACTTCTCTCTTTCTACCTACAAAGGGTCAAGTGAATAAAATGTTTACCAACATCCTTTAACTTGTTAGCTTCACCAATGTGAGACTAAAAGTGAGGTGAGCACATGACACATGGGCCAATAGTTCTCATCTTCATCTCAACATTGAATTTCTTCAATTCAGTTATTCATGGGTCTAGCCGAAACTCAATAATCCAACAAGTGTTTAGTCAGGGAGTAGGAGAGAAATGGCAAGAAAGTTTTCTTGTGACTTTTAAATTTGGTTTCTTGTCCAATTGTTTATCTTTTCAAAATGTCCATAGTAAAATGGAAAAGGTCAAACAATCATGACTATTTTGGTAAATGTTATCCAATACGTTTTTTTTTTGTCATACACCGTAAACAAGTAAACACTGTAAACCAAGGTTTTCAGAACTGAACCGGTCATCGAACCGATAAAGCTTCGGTTTGGTTCAATGTGGTCGAACCACGATCCAACCACGGTCGGACCGTTGATGACGTCAGCATGACATCAGGATTTTTGAGACCCGAAGTTGGACCGGACCGAATAAATATTAACGGTCGGACCGGTGATCGGACCGGTTTGAACCGATTTTTGTAAAATTATTTAATATATACACACCAAACGTTAAATATAATTCATGATATCAAACACAATTTGCTTAACTCAGTAAATTTGTTATCTTTACTTAACGGAACAAATTTGCTTGAATACGAATCAGAGAAAACATTATTTGAATTAAGAATCTAAAATCAAAATCAATCTTCAATATTATCCATGACATCATACTTACGAAGGGATTTGGTGAGGGAGAGAAGGATTTGTGGGTGGTGGATTTTTGTTTGTAAGAATAGAAAAAAAATCATCATATTTTCTGATTTTAAAAATTAGGAAAATTTGAAATATTTTTATGTCCGGTCCGACCAACCGGTCCAACCAAACGGTCCGACCCGGTCGGACCGGGTTCAATCCGGTTCAAAACGGTTCGACTAGAGGCTCGGTTTTTTAGTTGAACCGGTCGTTGAACCATCGGTTCCCGGTTCGACCGGGTCGAACCGTCCGGTCCGGTCCGGTTTTTAAAACCTTGCTGTAAACAGAAGTCTGGTTGCATTTGGCAATCCGAAAGAAAGTCTACAACTTCCACGGTATAGAAATTCTCTCTCTTACGAACTGAACTTGTAACATTTTGTCAAAATAATATTTTGTGTATATCCGAACTACTAACTTGAAGGTGCTCACTTTTTTCTGGACTCTTTTTCCCCCTCTCCGTAATATGTACTAAAGCACACACTAAGTGGTTTCTGCAAAATCGTATACCTACGAATATTTACTATGTTTGATTTTGTTGTTATTGTAATTCTCTAAAATTACTCAAAATCGCCCCGATGTCGGGTTGTAATTTCTTTGGAGTATAAAACTACTAGATATTTTCTATTTTAGTTCATTGATTTAATATTGATTTGGTTAAAGTTTAGCTATTTATCTTTTTTTTCCCCCAAACTACTTCGGTGTTAAAGACTTGATTGTTGTTGTCGATGTTGTTATATGGTTACAGTTTAGTCATTTCTGAGGTAGAATAAAATAAATTGACCAAAGTAAAAGAGAATACTAATGAATAGTGATTCGAAATGTTTCACAAAAGTTTCTTCCAAATAAACATAAAGACGTCATGCTAGTTACAATATTGATGACATTGAATGTTCAAAATAAAATTAATTGAGCCCAATCAATATGATTGTATTTAAAAATTTCTAGGCAAAGAAAAATCTTTAGCGTTTCAATGGCTTGCTGTATGTTTGATCTGAAGTTTGGTTGTCCGATTTTCCGCCCCGACGACCATCAGGTGGGGCACGTGTCCACCTCCATTAGTTTTTTTATAAAAAAATTACAAATAATGTTAATATATTCATTTTTAAATTATTTTAAATCTTTTTTTAAAATTATTATTTTTAAATATTTTTTATAGATTTTTTATTCTTATTTTATCTAGAATCGATCTTCAAATGATGTGAAATAAAAAGAATGTAAGGTGTAGGGGTTTTAGGACATGGTTAAAGAAAATTCGGAGGTGTGTGGACTGATATAACGTGACAAAGATAGAAGTTTGCAAGGTAGAGAGAGAAACCAAAACGTCCAGGGGTAACCTGGGCATAGTTATTGATGGCCTAAGAGATCATAATATGTATGTGATGCCCGGTAAGTAATAATAAACATAAATGAACATATAAGTTTCAAATATCAATAAAATCCTAATTTATTTGAAATGAGATAAATAACCAAACCTTATTTTAGTATTAAAAACAAAATCCGAAACGATTGTTAGATACATATCAAACATGAAAACATCTTCTAAATTCACAAACCATTTTATCTTTACAACAACATACACACCATCACATTAATCACAAATCACTCGACTCCCATACCTCGTAAGCTCATATTGGTCCATGGCCTAGTTGGATCGTTACTCGTTGCACCAGTAAAAACATGCCAGTTGTCAAAAGCTCGCTCCTGAGCGCCACGTGTATATCGATATTCTTCTTCCTCTGCACCAAAATTTCTACTTCAGAGATGATAAGATAACCAAAATAATGGTTGAAATGTCATAAATATTGCTCCTGGGATTCTTACTTCTTAGAAGAAGCCTACCTAAAACTAATTTCATAATTAACTTTCAGATAGTTCAAAATATATCTACTATAGTTCCAAAATATATAATATCTTAAATTCCCTTTAATTTGGCCAACTCTTCCATGTCCATAGTCTAAAGACCACAAAAACTAGAAAGGTTGATGCAAAAAATTGCACTAATCTCTCAAAATCTAAAACATACTCATTTTTTTTAACAATTACTTTTTTCTAACAACTAAAAGGCTTATTGAATTGATCCATTGATCTTATATGATTCTACACGGGCAGTTTTCACTTGATTTTATTTTCATAAATTTTCACTATTATTTATCATACTAAATTTGCACCCAAAAAAAAGATATCGGCTAGAAGGCTAGAAAAACATCTAGCCTTAATCAAATGTATTCATTTTTGGAAATTTTAAACCCGTGGAATTTAATTAAACAAGAATGAATCATATGTAATAACTAAAAGGTAGTGTCCCTTAAAATAAAATGTAAATTATTATACAGCAGTTTCTATAAAATCTAGAAGTTGTAGGTATCAAAAATTTGAATTTTATCTATTTATGGACTTTTATTTTCTGTCTAGTTCTTCCACTCCTGCTCTATGCTGAGTTGCTGACTTTTAAGTCCAAACCTTTTTGTGTTTCTATAGTAATGGATCGGTCAATTGATGATATATTAACTACTTTGCTCGACAAGAATCTAGTTAGACTAGAAAATTATTTAAAAAAGGAAACAAAGTGCTTAATTATTAAAGAAAACAAATTGGACTTTTGTCAACTACTTCGATTTTGTGACTTCTGCGAGTCAGATTCGATTCGGCCATAAGCTACAATCATGATTTTTGAAAATCATGTTCGACATAGCAATTTGATCTTCAAATTAATCATCACATAAAGCACAATTGTTGAACATAGATTTCTAAAATTTGCATATAAATTGGTGTCTTGTTGACTTCTCGAACTACGTATCATTCCTATAAAAATCCAGTTACCAATTAAAGTTTTTAAATTAAACCCACTTAAGGGACAAAGACCCTCTAAAAACTCCTATTATCATGATTTTTTTAACGGATTGGGGTTGTCAAATTCATCTCAGCAAGGTAAATTCATATGATATCCTTACAGGTTCCTTTTTAGCACAAAAAATTAAATTTGCTCATTATCCTTGATAAAAAGAGTTAAAAAAAACTACTTCAAGCTTAGGTCCTTTGCACCTCTAATATCTTTTTTCTAGAATAAAACGTCAACAAGCTGATGGGATATGTAGACTTTATTTTAAAATCCAAATCAAATCCGATTTCGAATCAAACTTCTGACAAATCCATCTGCCAATTCGCTTCTATTATTTAAAAATCAAACGAATGACAAATAATTTAGATATTTTGCATATAAATTTTGAGATCGTAACAAAGGTGGCTTGATATATAGTTTCGGGAATTCCGAAATTGAAACCATGACTCATATATAGCTTCAAACAAGCTTACGTTTCTTACCGAACTCGAGTTTAAATTTAAAACCCTTAATTACTTACGTGGTTGGTATCCGTGGAAGAGAGCATCAGCATCAGCATCAGCATCAGGAAGAAAAACGTTATAATTTTCCACTCTTTCGTATTTAAGGTTGTCCTTTCTCTGTCGGATTTGGTCACGACCGGCGGAGGAGGTACGTCGTGACCAGTCTGCCGTCCGATGCGCCATCGGTACGAACAACGGAGCGTTCGGATTCAACGACGACGGTGGTGATCTTCTCTCTCTCATCGCATCCATTTTCTTTACCTTCTTAATTCTTCCACTTTTCCTCCGCTACTTTGTTCTTTGTTACTTTTGCTATATATATATAGTCGGAAGATTTATAAACCCCTCATTTTTGACTTATTTACCGATAAGCCATGTCTTGGAAGGTGTAATTGGGGTGAGCTGGGGAGGGTAGTTTCGGGAATGGAAGGGAGAAATTGAACCAAAAAGGCTTTGATGTTGCTCATATTTACTGGTTTAATAAGAAGAAATATTTTGTGGTGGTGTTCTTCTATAATTGAGTATTTGGGGCTTTCTGAACTTATTTTTTAAAATTTGATTTCTAGCCATTTGCGTTTGCGAGTGTCACAGATGTTGTCTCTGTGTATTTTACATGATATTTTATTTATAGTAAATGAGAGAAACATGAATACTTATTCTTATGAGACGACATGCAGTCACCCTTCTTAGAAATTGAACTACATCTTTTAGATTGTCCGAATAGGATAGATAAGATAGAGAGACATAAGTTATAAAACCACGAATATAAACCGATTTCGTGAGTATTCTACACACAAGAAACATTCTTAGGCATCTAGTTTAACTACTTAATTGGACAAATCAAACACATTTCTTAATGGTCTTTTTGCAAATCAAGACTATTAATTTACAAACAATAGGTTGATTAGTACCCTCGAATTACATCTTACATTTTTGTCATCAACTTGTTCATTTTTCAAAAAATATGAAACAAACTAAACACAAAATTTAATGGGTAACTCCAATTCCACAACTTAAGAAGGATATCATTGCAAAAAAGAATCACAAATGAGTAAACTCAAGTAGGGGTATTTTAGGAACCGAATGAGAAAAATATCTAGTGGGACGTAGCCCATGGAAAAGACCCACCAAATAAGTTATAAGCACATAGAAAAGAAAATTAAAGGTGGGCCCAGAAAGAGAGACCTACGTTGCCAACATGTCACCACCAAAATATTTGTCCTTATCATTTTCTTACGAGATGACACGTCGCCAATCAAAGCTCTTCAGATTTACTACTATGGGTTGGAATTAATCAATGAGTAATAATATATGTCTTACGAATAAGATTATTTGATTTTGTATACACCAATATTAATAAGTTATATCGACCAATTATTAGA
Source organism: Triglochin maritima (assembly GCA_963682175.1). Lineage (NCBI taxonomy): Eukaryota > Viridiplantae > Streptophyta > Magnoliopsida > Alismatales > Juncaginaceae > Triglochin > Triglochin maritima. The sequence continues at coordinate 41,741,459 of OY821779.1, forward strand.
CACGATAACGTGGTATCTCTTATATACGATAAGTAATAATAATTTTAAACTATATTAAGAGATTTCAATCATTTTACAAATAAAAAAGTGTCAAATTTGTTTATGTTCACTTAAAATGTAACAAATTAGTGTCAAAATGAATTAAAAGATCTTTTGGTTATCAAAACGTATTTAACTCGGCCACCTGGATGTTTCGAATATGATGCAGGTGTGGGAGTGATGGTTCGAGTGATGGCATGTTGGAGACATGTGGATCGGGCGCTCAGATCCACGTCTCCCATTTTCTGCCAATTCGACACCCTCCATACTCTTGTGCACCGTCCGATTTCATGCTTGGGCGGGAGGAGGAATGGGTTGGGTGGGGGCACGTGTCCCCTCCCAATTCGTTGATTTTTGTTTTTTATTTGTTAAAACAGTTAAAATTTTGATTTTTGATTTTTTTTTCTGAAAATATGTTTTTAATTTGTTTATATTTTATAAAATTTTATATTTTGTTTTTGTTTTTTTTTACCTAAGATTGATCGCCAAATGTCGTGAATGAGAGGTAAAATCAGGAACCCGAGAAGTGCTGGGCAGCTAACAACAGTGCTCTTAAATTGATGTTTTGTGGTGGGTCATAGCCCACTATTGACTTTTTGAATTGAGTATAAATAATTTTTTTTTGTAATTTTTACAACACATATAATGAATTTTATGAATTTTTAGTTTATTCAATGTGATTCTGAAAAATTTCCATTAAATATTAATATACTTAACGGACGTTAACGGAAAAGTTAATGGTTTACCGACGGAACGACATAAAGATAAACATTTTGTTTTCCTATGACATTAAGATAAATAGTTTGATTTTGCAATGACATTAGACCAAATAGTCAGAACCAAATGACATAAAACCAATTTAGTTGTTTCTTAGTGGCATCCAAGCAAATAACCCTATTTTAAAAGTTGCACATATAGCTTGTCTACTATAAAACTAAGGAAACTAAAACTCAAAACCTCGCATTACCTTTATCTAAAGAAAATCAATTCAAAACAAAGCAATTAAGCAAATAGAATACTTATGCATAAAATTTATACATAAGATTTTTTTAAAAAAACAAATGGGTCAAAGTGCAATTTTAGCAAATAATTCAACGATGCAAGAAATATAACTAGTCCAGTAGGATTAAATTACAAATCGTTTTTTTCTGTAAGATTTGACAAAAATCTAAACAGAAGTCAATAGTTGATGGCTACCATCCAAAAACCAGGAAACAATAACCTACTAAAATTTGAAAAACAAAAAAGAGGAAACAGCCAATAAGGCAATAACAGAACATGATTCACAAGCAAAGTTGTTTGGTTTTATGCAATTATTATGTATAAATATGTTTGTCTAATTTATAAAGTGCTGGGTTTTATGGTGGGTCATGGAAGAACATGCTTGCATGACTACTACAATAGTTTTCATATGGTCTCTAAAAGTGATTGTTTTCCCACTTATTTTACTTAAAATGTTTATCTACACAACTTTAATGATGTATACTTGAGCACAAAGAACCAATTTTAGCTTCAAAAGCTTTTTGTGTAAGCAAGGGCAATATTTTTTTTTATTACAAACACAATATTTAGATGGGAAAAGGCATAAATCATTCTTTGGGATGTATAAATATACTATAAAAAAAATGAAAGAAATCGATTGCTGATGTCAACTATTACGAATTTTTAATTGGAATTCTTTATCCTCGCATTGTGACTTTATGAGGCTTTATCATAAGATTCACAACCATTATATTGCTCACTAAAAGTTAATAATAACAATGATAATAAACACCTGCTTGTAAAGTAAAACGTCTCCTTCCACTCTTAGTGGTTGCTTTAGTTTCTAATCATGGTGGTTTGATGATTGATTATGAGAACCTTTTACTTTATAACCATGTATTATTTGTCCTCTTGCATGAATATACTTTAATATTGATTAAATTTTTATGATGTTGGTGCTAAGTATGATTAGATCATTATATGTAATATGTTGTTATCCTCCAATTACATATTCTCACAGTTTCTTTTTAAATTTAACTGATTATCTTATTCCGTCTCCAATATATATTGTTGGGGTCTGAATCTAAGATTTGTGTATTTTAATTATCATGATGTACCAATTGGACTTAATTAAAGGGGGAATAATACCCTTTTCACGTGTAGGATTTGCAACTTGCTCCTTGATCATCACAAAATATTTCTTTTTTTACTATGATGTTATGTTAGTTTGATTATTTGGTGGTAAATCTAACATATTATTTAAACATGAAATAGTGAATTTTCCTTACTCCATTTTCTTTAATTCTATCTTCTTCATTCAAATTGATAACCCAAACTCTTCTTCCGCGCCATCAATCTCCCCACAAAATTTTAAATTAAAGGAGAATTTTCTTTTATGAATTCTGCAATTTATTTAGCTGAAGAAAATGTGTATTAGGCAGCTCATAGTTCATGCTTATATTTTTTTAGCAGTATATCATTCATTAGTTTCATAAATACTGTAGGTTCATCGATCTACTTTGATACACATGAAATGTTATAGATTTGCTTGCTAGTGAGAAGCTTAACACTTACGTCTGAGCTATTAAATACAAATTTATTGTTTAATAACTATGATTATGTTACCTACAGTAACCTGTAAATTTCGTTAGACAGTTGAATATTTAGTTGATGAACCTTACCTAGATTAGATATGTAATTTTAAACCACTATATATCACCCTTCACATTTTTAAGATTCTGATTTCTAACTCACATAATTATCAACTTATTAAAGTTTTTTTAGATGTCACCATTCTACCATGACTTGGGAACACGTGTGACCTTGTCAAGGACATGGTATAAAATTCCTCTTAAATAGTTAAGCATCTCCACATCAAGACCATTGACACTATCAATTTGGTCAGAAACATATAAATACTTCCCTAATTAAGAACTTGGTCGCCTAACCAAAGTAACTAAACGTACAACAAGAGGTGGTACATGTCTGAATTCTGATTAACGTACTAATTAAGTACTGTACTTAAAATGTTACTAACATGCATGCAAAGATGCACTTGGTTAAACTAATATGCAGATTAAGTACTAACCCTGTGAGAAGTAGTAAAGTATGGACTTTGTTTAATGCTTATAACAGACCAAAGTTGTTCCTTTGTTAAGTATGCACTTTTTTGGTTTTAAACCAGAGAACAGCGTGTGGTATGCATTCCTCCAATCTAGATATCATCCATATATTAACAATATGTTTTAATTGTTAATCTTAATTATTCATATATTAGACAAGTAGTCTTTGCTACTAATACTAATGTTTTAGTCCATCATGGAGTACTGCAAGGCTCTTCCCATAATTAATAATAATAATATAGCAGAATTATATTATTATATATTGAATTATTGATGTTCCATTGCAAAGTACAGAAGAAATACTCATGCATGAGCAATGCTATTTTTGTTTCCTCTGAAGCTATGTTTTTGGTAGAAAACTTATTGGATGTGTATATATATATATATACACACGTATATATACACATATATATAAGGAATTGTTCATATTAGAGTGTACCAATTAAAATATGAGTAAACTTAATGATATGCAATTATATATGGATACAAAATTCTCTTAAACATTTGTAAATATGATCATGTCACATGGGTCTACTTAGACTATTCGTAACCATGATCCGAACGACATCGTTATGAGTTTTCTCTTTTTTCTTTCTCTTCCAAATCAGTTTTTTCTCTTTTTCACGTCAGTTTTCTTTCTTCTCTTTCCTACATTATTCATCTCTTAACCACAACCCACAACAACAAATAAATAAACCTAACATTTAATAAATTGTTCAACACAAATTTAAAAAAACAATTTTTTAATAACCAACCCGGACACGCCACGTGGTGCATCCGGGTTGGACGACTCCACGACCGGATCGTAGGGGCACTTAACGGGTATAAGCATAATACTAATTCCACGGTGGAAGGTGAATGTCTGTTTATAACTTTATATTCAGAAAGTCATCATCAATACACTTTTCCACCCTAAACCCTCTCTTAAATTGTTTTCTTCTCATCAGTATCCATTAATATTACTTATTTTCTGACATTGTTGTACTAAATGGATCAATTATCATACCATCTCAAGATTCTCAACAAACACACTTCCCTACTTTTCCTTTCAGTAAGATTCCTTAATATCATATGATTTGATTCCATCTACTTTTTTTTAATCATCATTACACATGCACGTCAAATTGAAAAAGAAACATTAGAAAAAAATTAAAGTTTGAGTTCGATCCACAAGCTTTCCTGGTTTAGTTGTTTCTTACACTTAACATTATTGAGTAAGATCAGTGGGAATCTAAATCACAGTATATTATTTTTCAGAGTCCTCGTGATATCTTGATGTTAGAGCTTTGGTCAACATCTTGTAAATGAATGAGATGTATTACCTGTATCTGACACTTCATTGAATTTCTGTTAACCATTTTTTGCATCTACTACTCTATCAGCACCAAAAACACATATATATTTGCTTTTTTTGCTACTTATATGCTATATACCTAGAATTATTATTTTTAATTAGAAAGAGAAACCATAACTGTATTGAGGCTTTCAATGGAAGTTTCAAATAAATGTCTGCCCAAGAGTTGAACATGTAGCTTGATTATATACTGACAAACTATGTAAAGATGATTGTCAGTAGAAATTGTAAATATTGCAATGAAAGACAACAGATCTAAATAAAATTACAATGTAATTCAATTTTTTGGGTATTTAATTTGGTAGGAATTATAAGGTCTGGTGATAATTCATATGATTCATTCAGGGGTGATTTTGTAATTTAAAGGTTGCACAATTTTGCAAACACCATCTCCTGTAGGAGTCTAGCTTACTTCAACCATTGATTGAGCTTCAAAAACAGATAGATGGAGACTATTTTAGGAGAAAAAATTAACCCACAACATAAGAAATCTTTTTTTATATAATATTTGCTTCACTACATGGTGACTTCACAGGTATACTTAACAACTGTTCGTGATGGCACAAGTAACCTCCATAAATTTAATTTGTGGATAAACAAATCAAATTTGATTTGTGGATAGTTCCTGCATGTTGTAATTAAGAACTTGTGAGCTTTTAGCCAATATCAAAGAAAATCATATAAGGTGATCAAAATCAGCTAAACGCACTCATTCATATTAGCAAACAAATCTTAACATTATTAATATGCTCAAACACAAAAGGCTAATCCTAACTCCTAACTCCTAACTCAAACTCACACAAAATTCATGAATTCCAGTAAAAACTAAAATTTCCGGATGAAACTTCATAATTAAATCATCCAACAAGTTCATTGATTGATCCAAACTCTAGCCGTTACCAGAGAGAAAAGAAATTTTTCGACTATACATTATTATCTAACTCTAGTCCTCCAATATGCTTTCCAAGTGTTGCCTCCACACGCCCACTTTCACACTCTTCCTTCTCCATCTTGGAGTTGTTTTCTCTCGCACAATATTTATTATGCACTCCTTTGTTAGTTTTTTCTTCTTGTTTTTCCTTTCTAATACTCGAGGTTCAGGTACTAGAAAATAAATACACCCATGTTTCAGGTCGGACTCTGGGGACACTACTAGGACTCGTTGTATCGCCCCACCATCGTCGGAGCATGGTTGGCTCAAAATGTGGTTGGGATGATCAGCTAGGACTTCCACGGCGGTGATCGGACGGCTATAATTGTCGACTTGACCGTTATGATGGACGATCCAGATCAAATCTAGAGAGCCACAAAGGAGAATGCAAGATAGACAACAACGGAGGCTATTGCCCATTGCTAGCTAGTATGTAATGTACTTAATTCTCTCTAGGCTTCTTGGTTTGTGTTTTTTGTTGTGTTCATTGTGATGGATTGATTGTTATATATAGCACACAATTGGAAACTGACCCCACTGCCAAGTGGAAATGATTTTGGGTTAATTTTTTATCTGAACTGTTATTCGTCGCCGTAAAACTACTTAAATCGTCCGTAAGATTACCATTTTGCTCATCTACCCTTTCTACTAATATAACTCATCATTTCACTCTTTTAACACAACTTTCTCTTCATATCACTCTTCTATTCACCACATAAAATGTCTCGGAGACCAGGAAAAGAACCAGCGGAGACCCCTGACTACTCACATCTGGTAAATTACCTTGTTTATTTCAATTAATTTTAAAAAAAACATTTTTGAGTCGGGCGTCCGCGGGAGACGCCCGACCCAAGGAACAGACGTCTGCGGGAGACGTCTCCCACGTAGGGTAGGCGTCTCCGGCAGACGCCTACCACGTAGGGTAGGCGTCTCCCGCAGACGCCCGGTTTTTTTTAAATTTTTGTTAAAATTGATTATAAATTGTGATAAAATTTAAATAAATTGAATATTATGTAAATAATGAGTTAGGTGAAGTGGTTACCGTATAGTCCCGAGCCTGCTGTAGCTGTGCCGAGGACTACATTTGCCGACATTATTCGTTATAGGGATATCATAGAGCCTTATATACCTGATTGCGTGTTACGTCAGTTAGGTTACATTCAGATGATCCCGGTTGACATCCCGACGCCCGAGCATGCAGTACGGTCTGCGACTGCGACGATGTACGACGTCAGGCACAACGTTTCGTCTGCGGAATCGGTTTGGAGGACATTTCCGAGAGTAGGACGACTACACCTGGCCGATCTGAGTCGTAGCCGCGACCCCTCCACTTGTGCTCCAGATTATTTGCAGTGGTTCGGTAGGTGCTCACATCCACTACTCGTACGCGGTATCATTCCGAGACCGGAGAGATCACTGGATAGGACATGTGCCGATGCGGTAAGTTTATCTAATTTTATTTTTAATTATAAAGTATATTTTGTTATTGTACGCTAATTTTTATTTTACATACAGTGGATGAGTATGGCGATACGGTGTACGCAGCCGTTCTTGCGAGAGAGAGACATCATGCCGACTGAGGCGACGAGACTTGCATGTACAGATTGGGATCACCTGATCGAGGATTGGAACAGCCAGTTGGGCATTTCGGACCATGATTCAAATGCTGAGCTGTAGTTGTCTTGCTTTTACTTTCGTTTTGTTGCACGGTTACTACATTTGTTGGTATTTGTTTATGTTTATTTGTGTACTCTTATTATTTATTTCTGACGAACATATCTTCTACATATTTCTTTGACTATCGTATTTTTTAATATTTATTTTTCACGAAAATATTTTCAACTTATTTCTTTAGATATCAAATAATATTTAAATTTAAAATACGGTAAAAGAACAACACGATATAAGTAGAAGTACACGATATATTATACATTACAAATTACAATCAAAATGTACCACGTAGTCGGTTCCAATACTCCATCCTACTTTGGTATTGATCCTCCCATCCAACAACACTCTCATCTCGCATTTGATACCATAAATGTGTCTTTGATTCAGATTATCGTCTGGAAATTTTTTCTTTACCGCCAACAAAATGTTGCGGAGTCTTGCTTGTGCCTCTGTCATATCCCGAACAATTTGATTTGCCCCAGCACTAAGTCCGCTGACCTGTCAGTGCCCTTCTGAATAAACTGTCAATGAGTGGTTGTGCTGCCCATAGATGCTACTAGAAACAATAACTCATTCATAACGATCTCGTCGCTCCACCACTTTTACCAAAAACCGACAACCGCAACCTTTTCTTTTCGTATTCTTTCGCAGTACTCGTATCACGAGAACTCATCTCACGTCTGCGATCACATCTGAGGTAACAATCCATCCGGTTATCTGCTTTTGGTTTGTATGATGATATAACCAAAAAAAATTCGGCTCCTATTGCAACTTGTTTCGCCCATTTACAACCTTCCTCGATTGTTGTAAATATTTCTTTACTGTCAAAAAGCTCACTGTAATCTACTCCATCACCACCGAAATCTTGCAACAGAACTTGAAAAAAATGAATTTAACAGAAAATTAAAAAAAACGGGCGTCTGTCTAAACCGCATCCACCTATGTGAGGCGTCTGCCTAACACGCCCGAGTCGGGAAAAAAAATTCCGCCCCCGTTAACTCGTCGGATTCAGGTGCTTCGCCAGACATTTTCGTGGTGTTGGTACTAGGAATGTGAGTAAAACTGAGTCAAATACATTGTTTAAAGACACGGGACCAAATCGGTATTAATTGATTTGTTAAGGGTAAAAATGTCATTTTTAGGACGATTTAAGTAATTCAACGAATAATAGTTTCCTTTTTTATTGATCCTTTGAGTGGTGGTTGAAAATTAGTTGGTGGTGGTTGAAAATTAGTTGGTATGTTTTTTGAAATATAAAACTCATCAATTTGAGTACCTCGAAGTATTAAAAATTATGTTCAGACTTAAGGATCGTTAAGTTTCACGTGTGTTGTGTTTTTTAGGTTAATTTAAACATCAAGGTGGGTCACGATCTACATCCAAACAATCACGAGCTGTTACAAAGTAAGAATTGAACTTTTATCTGGGGGTGGTTGTTATTGTTAGATTAGTTGTGTGCTCCTTGGAATTACACGTTATGTAGATGGTATCTGGGGATTATAGTATTTGCAGATCATGTGGGGTAAGTGTGAAAGCAATTATTAGAAGTTTGAGCTCGAGAAGTTCAGTTAATGAGGCTGGTTGAATCACTGGGCAAGTCAACTATATATTTCAGAAGATCAACAGTTGCATACAAGTAATTACTAACAAATGACTGTGATTTAATAGTTAGGTACGTCTTAAGCAGTTTAAAGACAAATTTGAATCTTTTGTCAATCTTTACTATATCTTCCTCCAATCCTCTTCCTTTACCATATCTTCCTCGTGTAGCAACATCTCTACGACTTCCTTATTTTATTAGAGTTTTGATTATACAAAGGAAATAACGCAACCACCTTTGCATAAATAATTATGTCATTACGTGCATGTCATACGGTACATTTGGGTAATATCGACGTTTTATAATTAGATTGTGAAGGAAGAAGGCAAGCCAAAGCGGAAATCCATCCATATTTTCGCGATTGGGGGGATTCTAGGGGTGATTTTAGATCACTGAGACACCACTGTTTCACAACGGACCGACCAACCAGCTTCCGATTTGCATACTAATCATTATTAATCAGTAATCACCCAAACAAATCGATATTCAAGTTGTACAGACGACCTAAAGCATATTTAAGAAGATCAAAGGTTTGATTATGGATGTTGAAAATTACAACATATCTCTTCAGTTGTAGCAATTGTAATATTTCTGACCATAACAAACAAAGAACCCACTAACAGGACAGTATTAGAAAACTGACAAACCAAATCCACATTAAACGTGGTTAATGGAATTACTGCACATGATTGGTTGGTCTACAGAAACACCCCAAAGAGCACAAAAAGTGAATTGACAACACAAACAGCAGTAACAAAAAGAGGAAACAAGCTGCTCTTTCTTTATGTGATGGACTTTGAGCTCCATGGAGAAGCCAAGGCAGAGAAACTTCTTGTAGAGCCTTGACACCACTGTACCCATGCTGGTATTGCAGAGTATGATATCTTACAGTACTCCCAAGCTTTGAGTTAATAAGAACAGTTTCCCACTAAGTATCTGATAATTGGGAAAACAAAAGAACATAAGCTATCCATCTGAAATAGTAGAATTCGATAACTCAAAACAATTTTTTGGTTTAAGATTGTTGTTCAGAACTGCATTTGAGGGGGGCAAAGCAACTGCAAGAAATAAGGAAGCACCTCAATGTTAGGTACGTGCTACGATGTTCAGATCTGTATTTAAGATGGAAAAAAAAATTGACACGATGCAACTCATTTCTGGGTATAGTACTGAATGATATCATCTAACATGTTTTTCTTATTGGTATAGTACTAAATACTAATTGATATCACCTAACATGTTACAAAGTCTGCCGTTATGATGGCAATTATTACTATGTTTTGTTAAAAAAAACATGAATTCGAAAAGTACAAACTCATACAAATATAGTTAGCACAATTTAGTTTTACCAAATGAAGCAGAAGCTTTTGACTTGATCTTAGAAATACTGCTCCACTACTGCGCTAACAGAAAAACAAGTCTTTCATAAAAAAGAATCAACCTTAATGTAGGTGATCTCAACAAGATGTGTTTATAATCATAACAATATTCAAATGAATGTTAAAAACAACAGCATTTGTGACACAAAACAAATCAACATTAATGTAGGTGATCTCAACAAGATGTGATTATAATCATAACAATATTCAAACAAATGTTAAAAACAACAGTATTTGTGACACTTTCAGATTGTCTGATTACTGTAAATGACATCTTTTTACATCATAAAAGAAAACATATTGCAACAAAATTGTTTTTCAAGAAATCGGGTAAACAAGAGCATGGTGTTGCCAAGATATTAACTTTTGAAATGCACATAAATTAGTAATATTTTTGTAAAAAGATAATTAGACATATTGTACTATACAGAACTTAATACTTAAAATGGATGTCAGCTAGAAAGTAAAAACTACCTACCAACGCCATTGGGCACTTTGAACTCTATACGACATTCATCTCTCAAACGAAAGACCTATATAATGCTGATTTCCATTTATGTTTTTTAGTTTCTAGCATCTAGTTTAGTTTTACATTTTCACAGAAGTTTCATCCAAGGACAAGGACGAGACAAGCTCTTAAGACTAGTATTACCTGAACTGCTTTGTTTCAGATGTTAGCGGTGGTATGGTATGGAATAGACATTACTGGCTTTCTGGAGAAGGTTATGCACATTTATTCCTTTCGAAGGCAAAGAGGATATATATATCATTAATAAACACAATCTTATAATACCTTAAGCCTGGAAGGTACGAATTAACATTCACAAAAGAACAGAAAGGCGGATTTAGCATGTTGAAAAATATTGATTTTCTTTCAGATGGCTTAATACCAAATGCAATGGAAGATATGAATGTGATAATTCAATAAACAACTATTTATTATGATAACACTCTTCGAAAAACAATGAAAATAGTAGAATCATTGCAAGAAAAGGCTCTGAGATATTGGGAAGTTAATTTTACATTGCCGCCAAACGATAAAAGAGATGAATTTGTTAAATAAACCCTGACAAAGATAGCAAAAATACCTTGTAACAACAAAACAGAACCAAGAAAAGTCATTCCAATCCAGCAAATTTATTCCGCAGCTTTCTATTTTTGTTTTCCTGCATGGATCAGAGAATTACGACAATTCATGAAATTGTCTGGATTCCAACAATTCAAAATAATCTTAAATAGGCACATTAGAGGAGCCTGTGAACAAACAGTGAGACAGACTTCTAAAAAAAGGTTCATTCATTCGCTTGCTGGGTTGTATTAGACTTCAAAAAAGTTGCATTTTGGGAAATTATAAGTGGAAGAAATTAAGAAACGCAAACACAGAAACTTAACTAAGAGAAACTGAAGTACATTCCTGAAAAGTGGTACATAATGGACTCTTGTCAAGAATGAAACAGCAAGAAAACATCGTTTCATGTTAAGAAGATCTAAAAGAATTAGCATGTCTATCAGATTGTGGAATGAATGGCATGACATTTGCAGAAGCAACTTTATACAGCTAATTAAGGCAATGTGCAACTGATTTTTTTTCAAAAGGTTAGATAGAATATATAAATCGCCAATCTCACTTGGTAAGAGTAGGAGCATATATAGGTTATAGCAGCAGCAAAGAATTTAAGCATACCAAACCATTAGTACAGTTCTATCATACACAAACCTTCAAAAAGACTAACAAGCCAATCTTCATGCTAAGGTTATACAGTATGTTTGGGAATTCATTTTGAGATTTGGCCATATTGTTAATCTGATTATCAAAATGTGGTTCCAAATGAACCCTAAGATAAGAATCGATGTCACTAACACAATGTAACAACCAACAACTTGATTCCATCCACACAAAAAAGGATCAACATTGTGCAACAACCAACCGCTCAATCTTCATAGTAAGGTTAGGGTCGTTTGGGAACCCATTCTGATATTCAATCATATTTCTAATTTGATTAATGAGCGATAAAAAAGATTAATGTGATTCCAAACCAGCTCCAAAATAAGAACCAAAACCACTAACACAATGCAAGAACCAAATAACTCAAAGTTTGTACTAAGGTTAGGTACGTTTGGAAATTGATTCTAAGATTTGATCATATTTTTAACCTAGTTATTAAAATGCAATTCCAAACAATCCTAAGATAAGAAACATACGCCATTAATGCAATGTAACAACCAAGAACCTTCCATTCACTCATCCAAACCCCAAAAAAGAATCAGCATAACAACCGGTTATCAAAACGTTATTCCAACGTGACAAACAAGAACCAATTTAACAACCAACAACTAATCATTAAATCTCGAATGAGTTCAAGAACATATTCAGAGAAATTCTGACTGGTAGTCTAAATGAACCCGGAACATACCATAGGGCTGTAAACAAGAAACAATTGAACAACCAACAACTCATTCCCACTTTCCATCACGCACATCCATTCATAGTTTCAAAACCTCAATAAGAAGCCTATCCTGCTCAACAACCTTCTTCTTGCTCTCCTAGACCAACTGGGCAACCGATTGTATTCAACATGTTAAACTTGATTGTATTCTAACCTTCTATAAGGAAGCCGATAAAAACCCTAAGGAAGTGTTTTGCGGGTTCACATTTTTAAATCTAGTGGAGCGGGTTGGTGGGTTTAACCGTCCAAAATTGGGCTGTGAACGAAGACGGTGGTCTAAACGAACATTGGTATGTAAACGAACATTTTTAAATTCAAAGAAATTCTGATCGACGGCGATCTAAACGAACCGGAACATACAATTGGAATGTGAACAACCAACTCATTCCCACTTTCCATCACACACACACATCCATACATAGTTTGTTTGATCCATTCATCAAAAACCGAAATAAGAACCCTAACCTGTTCAGTAACCTTCTTGTCGGTCTCCTCGACCAACCGGGCAACCTTCCGCAACCTCCCCAACAAATCCCCATACAACCCCTCCACCCCCTCCTTATACCCCTCCGCCTCCCTTCCAACCAACCTCTCCACCCTCCCCCCCTCCACCTTCACCTTCAACGCCCCATACGCCCCACCCAACCCCCCTCCGACATTCTCCACCTTCACGGCCACCCTCTCCATCCTCCCCTCTCTCACCTCCCACGCCCCAAACTCATACGTCCAAACCCCGTCGACTTCGACCTCGCTAAAGAGCAAGAAAACTCGCGCCTTGCGGGACATCAGGACGTCGTAGTCCCTCACGGAGGGGCGGAGAGGGACGTTGCGGCGGGCGGAGAGGGTCCCGAGGGAGGGAGGGGAGGCGGGGAGGAAAGGCGAGGGGAAGGCGAGGTGGGAGTGGAGGGACGCGACGGAGAGGGAGACGGCGGAGGAGGTGGAGTCGTCGGAGAGGGATGTGGGGAGAGGGTTGATAGAGCCGAAGAGGAGGCCGGAGACGTCGGAGGCGGCGACGGTTAGGGTTCGGAGGATGGCGGCGAGGAGTGGGCCCGGGATTTGGATGTGGGACAAGGGGAGGTCGGAGGAGATGGCCATTGTTCGTTCGTTGACGAGAGAGAGAGATGAAATATGACTTCTACTTAGGCCATCCCTTAACGGGGATTTTTACCCGGTCGTGGGACCTGGGTCGAAGGGTCATCTTCGCCCGGGTCGACTCGTTCCAACGTCTGGGTCGATGACCCGGTCGTCCCAGGTCAGCCAACCCGGACGCGTCACGTGGTGCGTCCGGATTTTTTTTTTTAGTTTTTGATTTTTTTTAGTTTTGATTTTTTGTTTTGAATTTTTTAATTTTTTTGTTTGAGTTTTTTTATAATTTTTTTTTTGAAAATTCGTTTTATAATTGTTTTGATTTTTTAGAATTTTTTTTAATTTTTTTTAAATTTTTACCAAGATGGACCCCGAAATGATGTGGAGGAGAGAGATAGGTTGTTGTGGGTTGTGGTGGGTTGTGGTTAAGAGATGAATAGTGTAAGAAAGAGAAGAATGTGGGTTGAGGAAAGAGAAAGCTGACGTGAAAGAGAGAGAAAGCTGATTTTGAACAGAGAGAGAGAGCTGATGACCGGGTCGTCCAGGTCATGGTTAGTGATGACCTTACTGTGGTTAAATAAATCGGTACTAGTAAGAATATACCCGACTCGTTTACACCCAAACGTAAAGAACGAACGGTATGAAATCAAACCTTCTGATCTTGAATAGAACCATGAGATTTGAGTCACCTTCCATTCAAAGCTGCAACTCGGACTGCATTATAATAAAAAAAGGTCAACTAATCGGCTCTCTTCTTCCGTTCCATGTAAAAGTCAAAAACTAGGGTTTCAGTTCCCATTCGTTCCCGTCCAAAACCCTAAACCCTGCTTCTCCACCACCTCCCGATCACCTCTCCAATGGACGACGATGCCCACACCGCCCGGCGCATGTCGACCCGGTCCCGCAAGCTCGCCACTAACATGGCCGCGGCTCTCTCCAGCAGCGACAACCGGGCTCAGGTAGATCCAAATCACCTTTATTCTCCGATTTAGCCTCAAAAGATTCCATCTTTTGGCGGTTTGAGGGGCCTGTGATGTAAATTTTGTTGTTCCAAGGCTGCCATCGCTCGCCTCGAGGCGTTGGAGAGTGACAATGCGGGGTTGGAGAGAGTGGAGGTTGTCGATGATGAGTATGCGTCTCTCGATGAAGAGGACGAAGGCGAGTTTTTGCTTTTTTGGAAGAAAAAAAATAGTTGTTTTTGTATGTATGTAGTGATGTTCAACTAGTTGCTTTATTATCCGCCTAGCCGGCAATTACTAATGATTTTTTTGTCTGAATTGGTCTTTCATGAACTAACAATCCGCTTGGAATCACATTTTGAGTATAAGATTTCTTATAATATGGTTAAGTGTAGAATTCAATTCCAAATGTTCTTAAGCCATAATTTGATTCCTAACTCAAGAATGATGTGAAGCAAAAATAATGGGAGGGACCCAAGGCAAGTCGTTTTTTGGACTTTTGGGTGCTAATTATTTGACGACGAAAGCGAGTTTTTGCTTCTTCTTTTTTTGAATATATGCAATGATGTCCAACTAGTTGCTTGTACCTGAAAATTAAACTGACTTTTATTATCCGCCTAGCCCGCGATTACTAATGTTTTTTTTTGGTCTGAGCTAGTCTTTAATGAACAAAGGGTTTGCTTGGAATCACATTTGGTCTGTAAGATTTCTTAAAATGTGGTGAAGTGTATAATTCATTTCCAAATGTTCTTGAGCCATAATTTGATTCCTTACTCAAGAAAGATATGAAGCAAAAATAATGAGAACCAAGGCTAGTCGTTTTTTTTGGATTTTGGGTGTTAATCATTTGATGACGAGGACGATGGCGAGTTTTTTTTTTTTTAGTTGTTTTTTGAATGTACGTAATGATGTTCAGCTAGTTGCTTGCAGCTGAAAATTAAAGTTTGACCTTAAGTGTCCGCGTAGCTGGCAATTACTAATGATTTTTTGTCTGAATTAGAATTTCATGAACTAAGGGTCCAATGGAATTGCATTTGGGTTGTAAGATTTCTTAAATAAAATATGGTGAAGTGTAGAATTCAGTTCGAAATGTTCTGAAGCCATAATTTGATTCATAACTCAAGAAAGATATGAAGCAAAATAATGAGGAGGACCAAGGCGAATCGTTGTTGTTTTTTTTGGACTTTTGGGTGTTAATTATTTTTGCGTGTAGTGATATTCAGCAGTTGCTTGTAGCTGAAAATTAAATATCAACTGTTATTGTCTGGTCCAGACAGATGATTAATAACATCTTCTTGTGTGCATTAGTCATTTGTGAACTAAGAGTCTGTTTGGAATCACATGACTGACTGTAAGATTTCTTAGTCTTGTAAACTGTAGAATTCATTTCCAAACGTTCTTAAAGTCATAATTTGATTCCCAACTCAATAAGGAAATAAGCAAAATAAAAATGAAACTCTTAAAAATTGAGATTGTTGAAGTTAATTTAGTCAACTATTATGATAACAATGTTTACAAACAATACTTAATGATTGACATGGTTTGGAATCTGAATCTAGTTCACTGGCCTTGTTGATTACCGCAAATCCGCAATCTCTTTATGTCAAATGATATGTTGGAGTTATGTGATAATTGGATATATTCTTAAATCTTAATTAAGCATGTGTAGCATACATAAGCTTGGTAAATTTCTAGGTCCATCGTTGTAGCTTACCAGAGCTTAATTGAGTGTTTCTAGCTTTTGCTTATGTTTGTTGGTCTGCAACACTTTGTTAGTGATATCATGCCTCCTTGTTACTCTGAAATTATAGGATACGTGCACAAGAAATATTCAAAAGGTACCAAACGGAAAACCAGGCTGGCAGAAGCACTTGAGAAAGCCAAACGAGCACCAAGGACGTTCATGGAACTGTTACATGAGGTGCTCACAAATGTAGCCAGGTCTTGCTTCATTACTTGGTTCACACCAATGGCTTGATACTGATTTTTTTTATTAAAAAAAGGCAAACCTGGAAGCACTCCCTCCTCATGTGCCCTCATATCTGAGAGCTGAAGTAGGTCCCCCAAGTTCAAGTTCTCGGCGTCATTTCTGTACTGTTTGTGGATTTGCTGCCAAATATACATGCACGAGATGTGGGGTACGATTTTGTTCATGTCGCTGTCAGGTTATTCACAATGATACTCGATGCCTCAAGTTTGTAGCGTAGGCCTTCAGATCATTCAGAGCGTCTCCGGGTGGCTTAGGCAGAGAATACTCCAAGTCAGTTTTTTGTTACAGAACTTGCATAGTACTGTCTCCTGTAATCAATGGCTCAACTTTGTGAATTTTTTGTTCCCTGTCTTCTTCTGTGTACTATATTTGAGAATTCATTTGGGATTGTCAAGTCCTAGTGTAGAAGTTTATAAAGATTTAGTTTGCATCCTTTGGAAACAAAATGCTGCACCATATGCTATGATTCGCAATGTCCACCTACCTAACCCACAAAACCTACCATAAAAAGATTACTGCAACACTGGATTGTGAAATGCTTAGCTGCTTCTGGAAAGCCTTTTGGTTGTATGGTCTTTTTATCCAATATATGTTATCTTCTAGTCCAAAATTGTCTAAGACAGATCAGTGATGCTAAAGTTTTAAACAAGCCTTTTATATAGTATTTTATCTCTTTAACTTTGGCTCTTTCATCTGTAAGTAATTTAGTAGTAAGCATGGTTAGCTACTTAGCTTATGATGATCCTGAGTTCAAAAATGACCACGAAAGATTGTGTTTTCCGCCATCTCCACCCTATACTTGTGTGTTTTATCCGTAACTCTCATAAAAAGATTATCCAGTCTGCTGTTTTATTTTCCTGACTCATGTTTCATATGGTTTCATATGTTTTTTCTTGCTAGTTGCTGACTAGATGACGGTTCCAGTTCCTGAAGTAGAACGCCACTTTAAAACTGGAAGCCTGGAAGCCTTATGAGCTAAATTTAATCCAACTCTTACGTCCAGTTGGCCCTTTCCTGTGGAAAAGAGTATGCCAATCCTAAGCGGGTATAAGCTTGACTTGTGGATTGTGCCTTTTCATTTGATGTTAAATTATGAAGCAGAGAAGAAATATGTGCTTTGCAAAAAAGAAATACGTGCTTGAATGTTTATGGTAATGTTAGAATGGTGAAATTTCGACATTAAATCATTGGGTCCTTGTCCAAGAGATGTAGTTTAACTGGAACTACTCAATTGTCACATCTAGTTTTTCTCTCTCTGTATGTTTCACGGTTCTATGTGCTTCAGCTCCTTAGTCCAGTACATTTTCTGTGTTATGCCCACATCTGTTGCAACATATTGTCTATGTTTTTGGATGCATTTTTTCTGCCAAATCTCCAGAATCTATGCAAATTATTCCTCATTAAGTTGTCAACCCATGACAACTACAAAAGATTTATGTATACCTAATTGCCTATGGAACAATGTGTTCGTCTTGAACTGTTATTTACTAGAGGTAGAAAGTAGATAGCATTTTTGTAGAATGATCCAGTCATGCGAGTGTCGTGCTTATTTTGTTTTAGTAACGAATAGTGTTACTTTTGGAAGATGCAGTAGGTGCAAATTGCGGGGAGGAGAAGACAATGTGGAAGGACCTGCCTAAATTTGTGAACTTTTCAAGACTTTCATTTTTTCATGCTTCCTTCTAAATTCTAATAGATAGATGGAAATCAACATTTTACCTATGCTACTTCCTTTAAAGTTTTCTTCTTTTACCTTGATATACTTATTTATTGGCAAAATAGGTCGTAGGTGGTAAGTCTTCCCATCTTGCTGCAAGAGCTTGCAGTAGTAGTCCATATCTAAATTTTACCTAATTTCCAGCCATGTTAGTTAGACTTAGACATTCATTTTCATATCTAATAATTCATGTTCCTGTTCTGCCACTCGTCATTTCAAACCTACATACTGTTACTTTTGTAATCCGTACTGCAAACTCTGCATAATCATTTATGGCGTCTTATATATTATTTCATAACGTCGCGTAACATGTCTATTCAATTTTCTTCATTTTTGGTCAGTATTCAAACTACAGTACCACGTGCCCATGTCACATTGCCCTCTCACTGAGATTTTGAGTTTAAATGGGAACATAACTGTGGATGACCATCTCATGCTCATATCATGTTTCCATGAACATTGAACTCGTAATAACTTGTTGAAGTATCCTTTTTTGGGGGTAAAAGAACAAGAAACTGATATATTACATGGAAGCAAACATGCTCATTTGTTTGGTCCTTTTACAGAAACAAATCCTAACCTTCACTCACACTCAATCAAACCTACAAGAATTGCAGAAACCAAATCTCGATGGTGGAACCACAAGAAAGAAAAGTTTCCCTCAGTTATATGTTCTCCATTGTATCTTTTGTTGTTTTCAGCACAGGGGAAGGTCTAGCGGTGGTGGCTCGAGCCTCTCAAGCTCTCCAACTCCGTCCTCCACGAGAAAAACCATTGCCAGCCCCCAGGTAAGATGAACATCCAGATGACAGTGCATCAACCAAGCTCCAGGATTATCTGCAACAAATCTAATCACCGCCCACCCTCCAGCCGGCACCCCCACAGTGTTCCTCAAAGGTGGGTCCTCTAAGTTGAATTTCGCTGTGTCTGTGGCAGCATCGAAATTTCCAAACCCAGTAGCAAGTATGTAGAAGTCGTATCCGTGAATGTGCATGGGGTGGTTTTCAGGTGCAAATATGCTCGTTCCTTGCAGTACTAGTTCAACGGTGGCCCCATACGGCAAGCGGAGCACCTCGGTCCCTGGCATTGGCTGCCAGAGCTGTCTTGGGACGTTCTGAGCTGTATAGTCGAATTGTAGTGGTGGTACTGGTGGGAAATTGGGAGTGAAAACTCCGGGAATAGACTGAAGGTGCGCTTGGAGGATGGAGAAGTTTGTTGGAAGAACAAACGAGACATTGTTCATGCTAGCTGCAAAACGGGTGTTGTTTGGCCCGCCACAATTTCTCCCTGGCTGGCAGTTGAATAGACCAAGACCTGCAGAAGCAAAAATTACAGGTAAAATTGTGATAATATTTCTTCAAAAAATATTATTGAAACTGTTTTAACGGATTCATGGTAGTAGTTTTTTTATGAAAATTTTAGCAGTTGAATTCCGTCTTTTGGATAAGTCGACATGTATGCGTGACAAATTCACCTGATGATCATGGTCTTCAAATTAGAACATATGCTAGTGTCATAAAATTGAAATTCTACTTTAGAAAAAGAAATGTAGCATTTCCTGGAAAATAACATAAAACACACATTTTTTAATCCTAAGTCTTGTTGTATTTTTAAAGTATTAGTGGTTAAAGGCAGTGTATTTCTTACCAACAGTGAACAAGAGATTGATGTCGATGGGCTCCGGTATTTTCACAGGTGCTGGACTCCTAAGTCCAGCTGCAAAAGTCGTGGTCGCATCAGTGTCATTGTAGGCTGGGAGAGTCGGAAGCACTGGGTGGAATCCAAACTTCGATTTGGCCAGACAGCCAATGCCTTTGTACTCAAGAATTGCAGTGGTGGTCGTGTTGTCGAACGGCACATTAGGGGCACTCGCGTAGGCTCTAGCAGCGAGATAGTAGCGGCCAGGAATATTGTTGGTGGTAATGAGGACGTCAGTGGTCTGACCAGGGCCAATCATGATGACAGAAGTGGTAAATTGTTTAGTGTAGGCTGCATCGACACCAACCACCGTCATAGGGTGGCCACCGACAGAGAAGAAGAGCTCTTGGTTGAGGGCCGCGTTGATGACACGGAGGAGGACGGTGTCGCCAAGGCCGACGGGGAATATGGAAGTTTCTGCAAGCATTGAAATGTAAGTTTCTTGGTTTTAAAGCATTGATGACACGAAGGAGAACGGTGTCGCCGAGGCCGACGTGGAATATGTAAGTTTTTTAAAGCATTTGAAACAGCAACTACACTAATCGAGATAATTATTAGCTTTGATTTCATAATCCAATGTGGGGTATGCTTAGGAATCTTCTTCCAACTGAAAACAGTTATAATAAGCCGAATTACCTTCTAAATAATTCAAACATCTGAATTTCTTTTTATCTTTCACAATATGTTATATTCCCTTCAATTCAAGTATTATTCGCGGTGGTAGTATAATTGAATTTTTTTGATAAATTGTGCAGTATCTAAGATATTATTATTGCGCAGATAGTTTGGGATTAAATGTTTTGTTGTCGTTGTTGTAAGATACTATCATTTGGTTGTACTAAGTTGAGGAAACATGATCAAGTTCAAATGTTTGATTTGCATTGCCCTACCTTTGCCTGAGCAATTGTAGAGATCACCAGGTTGGCCATTGATGGTGAAGGCATCTGATAAGTCTGGAGCTCCTCCAGTTCGTATTGCTCGTCTTACGACTTCAATTGGGTTCTTGTTCCACCATTCGCCTGATCAAATAATTTTTAGTACCAATTAAATAATCTCTACTCTAAAATGTTAGTCTTATTACATGTCTAAAACATACCAAGTAGGACAGGAAAGTCTTTGTTGGGTTGTTTGAAAGGAAAGTCGGATCCCATCTTTGGATAAATAATAATTGCACCATAAACAGTGGCTCTCAACCAAGAACTGTGTGCATGCCACCATAGTGTTCCTTCTTGCCCTTCAATTTTGAACCTATATGTGTAGCTCTCGCCGGGTCTGATCGGACATTGGGTCACGAATTCCGGTCCGTCCGCCCACGCCGTTCGGATTTGTCGGGCTCCGTGCCTACAAGTAAACACCATTTTTTAAGCATTTCGTATATGTTTGGTCAAATTAACGGTTTATGGTGCAATCTTAAGCTAGGATTAACGGTTGATTACCAATCTTAAGCTACCGATAAAAAAACACCAACCTAGGATAAATCTTCCGATGGTACACTTAATCCTCCTATGTATCACTTTCAGTCAATTTAAGGTCTTGAAGTGATATATTTAAATCGAGAATCTAAAAATGAAATAGGAGTGGGAAAATCCATCAAGAAAATGAACCCTAATAGGCCAAATTGATTTTTAAAAAACCTATCTCAGAGCACTGAAGTAAGAAGTCTTCACTTCCAGTTGGTGTCAAGCAAAAGTTTAGGTATCGTCAATATCTGTTTTTATTGATTCCTCGTCAATAAATTCCTTTGATACCAACATATATTTACATGGTCTTGATCTAGATTGGATTTCGAAATGAAACCAATATTTGAAGTTTTAGTTCTCTACTTCAACATCACAGTAAGCACAAGAAAAGTGTTAAACCATGATTAAGCTTCAATCAAACATCAGTTCGAATGTTGATAGGAAACTTGAGTAGCTAAGTTCTCAAAAAAAAATTAAAAGGAATTGGTGGTATATTCGATTACTTAGACTATACAAATTGAACGTGATATTTACCAGTGAATCGTGACGTTGTATTGTGCTCGGTTGACGACATTGATAACAAGAGAATCCCCATTCCGCACTTCGAGTGTCGGTCCTGGGAACATCCCATTCACAGTTATGATCCTATGTGTGTGGCACAACCTCTTCACCTTTGTTTCTTGCACCTAAACAAATCAACCAAATCGTAAAAAAACAAAGAACATCGATAGATAGATAGATAGATAGATGAGACATACAACAAAATCATGGTAGTGAGTTTGTGTTTTGGTAAGTGTTGATGTTGCACAAGTGAAGAACAATGAAAGGGACATGAAGAGGAGAGCAAAGGAGAGGCAAGAGTGTTGCATGTCATTGTATTTCTTAGACACCATTGTGAAACTGAAAGATGTCTAGTTGGTGAGGTTTTAGGGAGATGTTTTGAAGAGACCAGAGCTATGAGTATTCCCTTCTTATATAGATAGAAGCAAGATGACTTGTATTTTGAGAAGATTAATTACAATGTCTGTGCATTATGGTAGATTTATAAGTATATGTTGTGAGTGGGAAAAGTGGGTTTTTTGATGTTTTTGGTTTCTCTCTTGAGAAGTTGTTGCACCCACTGGTCCATGCGAGGGAAAGATTAGTCTCTCACGTATGTTCCTATTTTCCCATGCACATATATTTTTATATTTGCATGCTTATGTAACTCTCAAAAGAAAAATAAATAAATGTTAAGATATCGCGGATAGAAAAAAAAATGTGAATAAAGAAATCGTGGTATGTTTCTTCATTTTTGTTGATGCCATCTATAATACAATTACATAGATTTAAGAAAATAATGAACATGTTTGACGTTGATAGGTTAAACAAGAATAAAAGAAT
Organism: Triglochin maritima; assembly: GCA_963682175.1. Classification (NCBI taxonomy): domain Eukaryota; kingdom Viridiplantae; phylum Streptophyta; class Magnoliopsida; order Alismatales; family Juncaginaceae; genus Triglochin; species Triglochin maritima. The sequence goes on from OY821779.1 coordinate 41,764,277, forward strand.
CATAACTTATGAAGCTGCAAAATTTAAACTTCAACTTTACCAAGCTATCTTGTTTATTTCAAAAGAATAAATAAATAAATAGAGTAAGTGGATAGTAAAGTAATTAAACCTTTAGAAATAACATTGAATTTTCTTTACAAAGCCAACCATCATGATCTAAGACGCATACAACATTATTACTTTTTCTCGACAAGTTAAATCTCAATTTGGACAGGCAATTTCACATAAAATAACACATGCCAGGAAGAAATAATACATGTCTCCGCAGATCATCCATTTCTTCCTCACCAATCTTCCAAAAGGTTTTCAAACCACTCCACTGAACCGCCAACATCATGAAATCAACTGGTCGGTAAAAAAACTTTGGAACATAAAAGATTGAGAATGCATTAGTCAAAAGAAGGTTAATATATCTCCATCTTATTTGTTTCTCTGGACTTGCTTGAGAGTCTTGCGTTTAGTTAGAGTTGTTGGGAGGAAAGAGACGTATCCTTCATGCATCCGACTCTTACTCCTACAAAATAGTGTAATTATCGATCTTTTCAGAAAATATTTATTAAAAAGTAGGGCTTCGTTATCCTTAAACTTGGCATCAATTTAAGATTGTAAATATTTTGAAATTTGATCTCCAAATGAAAATTCAAACCGTTAATCGTAACTTATAACTGAATTATTCATAGAAGTTGAAAATTATAAAATTCGAGGTACATTTTGCCCAAGATTAAGAGATGTAAAAACGACTTAAATTTGTGCATCATCGAATCAACCTGGATTTTGTCGGAAGTATGTCAGAGCTACAACAACATCTCCAGACATTTACCAAATTTGTTCCTAAAGAATTTAATTTGATACATGAAATTCAATTCATGAGAATACAATCTACTACGTGAAATTGGATTCCATGTAATCCTAAAATGACATAAGAACACAATAAAGTATATTAGATCGATGAATTTGAAGATTGTATCTAATCTTTGAGACGATAATGTGTGCATTTAAAACCATTTGACCACTAAATTTGTTCACACAAACAAGTCATTTGGTGATTCACGTAACACACAATTTCCCTCCCAATCAATAAGATCAAATTGGCAAAGCCAATGCGAAAAACATAATTTAATTTGTAGTTATAAAAGAACATGCTTTCTTCTTTACCTGTTTACCAACTTTTCCTAATCTATGACATGAGCAAGACATCTATCTAATTGTGATTTTTTCCTAACTACTATTCTTACAAATTTCTTTCAAATGGTTATGCACCGGTTTTGAATAGTCTAACAATGAGATCTTAAAATTCTAGATTACTGTTTATCAAAAAGTGATTAAATATGGCTGAGTTGTACATTAATTCCATACAGACTAATGTTAATAAAGGTTCCTTGCTTGTGTTGCTCTTGAGTGCGATAAATTTGCAGCTTAGAGAATTACACTTCCACAGTTCTTACTTTTATATAAATGTTAATTACAATATGTCCATTCGCATTGATATCACTTTGACTATAAAATTCTATTATTTAAATACGTATTTGTAGTTTTTTTTTGAATTTTTTTGCGTTGTATCTATAATACACTCATAATCCTAGTTTTACGTGAAAATTCGGATCGAATCAGATGTCAGATATAGTTGAAATTTGAATCGGATTGGTAACTGTCACATTTTTAAGTTTAGAAGTGCAAAATGATATCAAAACATGGTTCATAAGGCAAACTGTAATTAATCCCTTGTAGAATAAGTTGTTTGATAAGAAAATTTTGTAGGACTCCTAAGGCATGAGTCTACTGTTACAAAAAATATAATTTGGTATTGGGGTTACTATTCGTCGTCGAAAAACTACTTAAATCGTCACAACAATTACTTTTTTGCCCTTAACAATTCATTTAATACTCATTTCGTCGTGTCTCTTAAAATAAGGTTTCTACCTACGTTTTCCTTATTTTCCCAGTACAAACACCACGAAAATGTCTGGCGAAGTGTCTGGATTCGGTGAAGTAAGCCCAGCAAAAAAAAATCGAGTCAGACGTCTAGGTAAAACTCCCCCCATGGGGAGGCGTCTGGCTAAGACGCCTCACCCAGGGGGTGTCTGGCTAAGATGCCCCGTCCTAAAAAAATTAAAAAAAACCTTAAAATTATACGATGTGTTATCTCAAATTATTTGAGGTTCCTTTGCAAGTTTTCGGTGGTGACGGGTCGGATTACAATGAGTTTTTTTTTCAAGTGATGAAGATTCAAATTTTTTCGAGATCCAACAATTTCAAGATACAAAATCTCCAGTGGTAAAACTTCCCGACTTACAAATACCACATCGACAAGTTGTCTGGGGTCTCGCTCCCTGGATTTTTTTGGGATTTTGAAATTGTTGGATCTGGAAATTTTTGAATTTTATCACTTGCAAAAACTCGTTGTAAGGTGAGATGTGAGACGGTCGACCGTTCGCTTCTCGGTCTACCGAACATGTTCCATGCGGATGACCGAGTTTCCATCGGTCCACCGTGATCGTAAAGACAGTAAGTTTTTATCTTCCTTGAATCATTGGGTCGGTTTACCGACTTCTACCCAGTCATCCGAATATTTATCCTCAGTAGCTTCGACATTTCTCTGGAAATCTCTATTCGGTGTATCAGTCATCCGAATATAATAATTATTAACTTAATAATTAATTAAATTAGCAATTATCTAAATTTATAATCAATTATCTTTTTAATAAAAATATAAAAAAAATAGCTAAGACGCCCCCCATGGGGGAGGCGTCCATGGGAGGGGCGGCTCCGGGGAACGCCCGTTATTTTTTATTATTATTTTATTAAAAAGATGTTGGATATTTTACCAGATTCGAGTACACCGGGCGTCCATTGGCTCTTTACTGACCTCCAAAATATTATTTTTTATGATTATGAGAGGAAGAATGAAAGAGATGTGTGATAGGATGGTGAAATGTCGCGTTATAGGAGTAGAAATGAGAGAATGACAAAATGATAATCTGTATGGACGATTAAGTAGTTTTCTGACGATGAATAGCAGTTCAGTTTGGGATTCGATGTCTAATTTGGGGTGATTTTGTGAAATCGTGGGACAGTCAACTCATGTACAACATATCAGACCAAAAATTCTGAGTTTAGGATAGAATACTTGCATGCTACGTTTTGAAACTTGAGCTTCAAACTTAAGATTGTATAAGATATTCTCTCTTTACCTTGATAGAAATATGAAATCTTTTGAAGAAGCTCAAAATAATACAAAAGCTAGACAATTTCCCACTTCTAATTGAAAGCTAAGTTTGAACCTCATAATTAAAATGACCTAAGGGCTTAATAAGAATAAAATATGTTCTACCCAAATTAGTAAACCACTTGGTTTTGCACACAAAAGGAGAAGCTAATGAATTGTGTATGAAATATGGTCGTGGTTGTTTAATTTATCTCTATAACCTGGATTGCAAACAAGTTCAACCTAAATATAAACAAGACATAATAATACTATAACATGTAATTAAATATTTTTATCCTTTTTTTGGTATAATTAAAATTTGATGGTATATATGACCCTAAGATGATAAAAAAAGTATTATCTATAAACATGTTTCTCAACCAATAACAAGTGTGAGCTGAAGTTGGAAACCAAACCTTGACCACTTGACCTGTAGCATTGCTGATAGGGTCAAATTAATTTACATAACGCAATCCATGTTATATGGGTTGAAACAAGCTAAATCCTAATCTTCCTTCTCTTAATTCAACCTATTAGCCCAACCTATTAATAAGTGGGTCGAATTGTCATTTAAATTAATTTACCCATTTTATTACTAAGAAAATCTCGTACATTTCAGAAAGCTGCCGCATGATTCAGATTTAGGGACATTATAACTATATAATTAAATTAGCAGGAGAAAAGTTGTATTTTAAAGAAACAGACACGCTACCATTTATTGTTGAAAATTTCAAACAAAATCACATGGCTTGCTCAGTTTGCATTAACCATTGTGAGATTAGTTTGCTCGAACGAAAGATTTAAGTAGAGACTATTTCATCTATGTAAACATCTTCATCTAACTTGCCACTTAAAAAGGTCTTCCTAACATTAAGTTGGAGCAAAACCAACTCTCGGTTTAGGAAATGTGAATTGGAATCAACTTATATTAATGCTTTTATTTGATCCATTTGGTTAGAACATATAGATTTAAGCGTGCCTAGCTTGTAGCTAGAGTTGTTTATTGAACCGAACTATCTCCAGTTTAGTTTCATTTGAACTCATTCGCGTGAGCTAATTTGAAATTTAATGAACGAACCGCAAACTTGACCTTCCAACTCAATAGATTATTAAGTTGAACGTGAATTCGTATTAGTTCGCTCGTCAACAATTCGACTTGATAGTTATATATTACAACAAATAAAAATAATAATAGCTATATATATATATATACACACACACAAGGTCAAGCTCTAGTGAGTCTATGGTTCATCAAATTTAGTTTAAGCTCCCTAAAATCTCACCATTGGATCTTATTTACAGTTAATCTCAGCATTCATTAGCATAACCGTTTTTTTCTTAATCTATCTTACAATTTGAAATGAGTGGTGGATATTGTGGAAGCTTAATTTAGAAAAATTAAGCTTTAGGCTCACTAAAAAATTCATGTATATATATATATATTAAATTTCAACGTCATGCTTATTTCAATATCAATATTTATGCAATTACAAACATATTCATACAAAACACATGCATAAAAACACCACATATATAAGCATTTATTTATGCTTAATACACACATATATTTATCTAATTATATTCCTGTTCTTGTGGACAGCAGAGATGATATCACATGGTATGATATTTGAAATGGGATCCACATGTTTTAGTGTAGAAAAGGCCGACACTGAGCAGGCACTTAATGGGCTGGGCCCATCTACCTAATGGAATGGGCATAATACGGATAAGTATACCTATTGAAATATACCTATGAGTTGACATATAAAACTTATCGAATATTATCATGTAATTTTTCCTATAACATTAAATATTATCGTGTGAGAAACAATCTTATCACATATTATATTATAAATAAATAAAGTATAAAAACATTTTAAAGTAATTTAAATTAAATATTCAATGTAATTATGTAAACAAGAGTAAATTAATATTTGAAGAATAAACCATAATTTATAAGGTGGGAAAAATATAATTTAATAAAAATAAAATAGCTTAAACAATTGACTTAAAGACAAGTGTGTACTCGTATCCGTCCAAAAAATATGAACGTCAACAAACAATTACTCATACTTGCACCCACAAAGATAAGTTGTAAAACTAGGGGATTTACCCAACCCACCATACCACGGATGAAAATAAAGCAATCGTATATCAATATTTCTATGTTTGTATCGTATTTACATAATAATAAAAAAGTTGTTTTTTGGTTTTTATAAATAATACGTAATTACATATGAAGTTTGATGATGTTGATAACAATAATTATGGATACTAATTGTATATTATCTTCGTAACTTGCAAAAATTATGGGAAAAAAATAAACTGAAAAATTGTTAGAAGTCAAATATTATCACACATATTTGGGTGTTGTTATTCGTCGCTTGCAAATTACTTAAATCATCAACGCCAATTACCATTTTGCTCTTCACATTCCATTTAATACAAATTTCGTTGCGTCTCTTAATTACCATCGCTCTCTCAATTACCCTCAATTACAGTACCGATACCAAAAAAATGTCTGGTGAACCGTCGGAATCCGGCACGATAAGTCTAAAAAAAATCGATCGGGATGACTGACTAGGATGCCCCCGCACGGGGAGGCGTCTAGATAGGACCTTTTAATTTGCGCTGACAATTTGAGTAATTCAGGAACGACGTTTAACACTTCAGATTTTTTAAGTCTCAACGCTACGATCACTATATTTGTTATCACATTTAAGCAGATTTTATATTCGGCAACTATTTACAAGACAAATTCAAACCACAAATTGAATCAGATATTATCCGGACTAATCTTCCACGCCCAAAGCGTGCAATCGTTTTCGCCAACGACCGTAACAAACAAACCCATCAAAATCTAATCTCACATTTCTCCCCAAATTTTCAAAAAAACCCCTCAAAAAACTCCAAAATAATGTCTTCGTCCACCTCCTCCGCCGTCGCCGTCGCCGGCGACCCCTCTCCACCGGACTTCTCCTTCTCCTCCAATCCCCTCCTCACCTCCACCACGTTCCACCCCCTTCTCTCCCCTCCTTCGCCCACCCGCGACCCCATCCCCAACGAGGTCTCCGTCTCCGATCAGTCCGTTTCTCCTCCCGTTGACCGCCGTCCTAAGCCGATCTACAGTAGGATCACCGTCGGGGACCCTAAGAAGGAGCAGGAACCCGCGGCGAGCGCGCTGGTGTCCAATTCCTACGTGACCTACCTCGTTACGGTCGTAACGGCCGGAGATGGGGAAGAGAGTAGGGTCCGGAGACGGTTTCGGGACGTCGTGGCGCTGTCGGAAAGGCTGGCGGAGAGGTATCGCGGGTTCTTCGTTCCGCCCCGGCCGGATAAGAACATCGTTGAGAGTCAGGTATTGTGGTGATCGATTGAATTTTGGATTGTGGATGTTTGTGAGGTCAACTCTGTGGGTTTTAGTTGTGGTATGGTGTTTGGGAGTTGTGATTTTTTGTAGGTGAATATGAGTTTAAGTGTGGGAGGCTGAATTGTAGCTACAAGAGTGTGAGGTAGAAAGAATTAGGAAATGTCGATTGAACGGCTAAATACGAGTTGAAGCGTCGGAAGCTGAATCATACCTAAAAGAGCATGAGCTAGAAAGAATGGGGAAATGTCAATCGAATAGCTAAATATGATTTAAAGCATTGGAAACTGAATCGTACCTAAAAGAGAATGAGCAAGAAAGAATGCGGAAATGTGAATTGAATAGGTAAATAAAATATCAAAGCATCAGAAGCTGAATTGTACCTAAAATTCCATGAGCTAGAAAGAATGTGGTGCTACTGAATTGGTGAGGTATGTAGTTGTTATCATTGTATGAGTTCTGTTGGCGATTTTTGTGTTGCGGTTCTTCAACTGTGCATGCGGAAATGTGATCTAATGACTGAATATGATTTTAAGCGTTGAAGCTGAATCATATCTAAAAGAGCGTGAGCTAGAAAGAATGTGGTGATACTGCACTGACGAGGTGTCAAGTTGTTAATCGTTGCGTGTGGGTTCTGTTGGTGATGTTCGTCTTGTGATTCTTTAAGTGGTGGTTTGGTGTTTGGAAGTTATAATTGTGCATGCAGGAATGTGGATTAATCAGGTAAACACGAGTTCAAGATTCGAAGGTTGAATCGTGCCTGAAAGAGCGTGAGGTAGAAAGAATGCAGTGATACTGAATTGTTGAGGTGTGTAGTTGTTAACTGTGAATGGGTAGATGTGGATCGAGTAGCTAAATCTGAATCATTTTTGGGTTTTTTCATCGAGTCAAACTGTCAAAGCATCAGAAGTCGACCCAGTTGTACCTGAAAGAGCACAAGCTAGAAAGACGTGTGATATTGCATAGATGAGATGTGTAGTTATCGTTGTGTATGAGTTTCATTCATGATGTTTATATTGTAGTTTTTTAAGTGATCGACTCCTTCAATTTTAGTTTTGTTCTGAATTTTTCATATGTGAAACTTCTAATTTCGAATGTCTAAATGGTGGAGTATGTAGCTATACAAGAACTATTATGGATTTATAACTTTCATCGTTGAATCAAAGCACTGGAAGTCGACTACTCTGTCTCTTCGTGTTTTTAGTCTTCTAATTAATGCTTGCTTAAGTCCACGTTTGCAAATTTGCTCTCTGGAGAAATGAGTGTATCTGTATTCTGTAGTGACTAGTAAGTTATTCTACATATAAAAGGAGAAAATGAATCAATGGAATGATGGGAGTAGAAGTTGGTTATCCCGATTGCAAATTAAAGCAATGCTTTTGAGGCTTTAAATGGCAATGCTATCAAGAAGGTTGCTAGGATTTATCTATAGAATGGTTAAATTAGAGTCCTTTATGCAGTCCTCTCTTGGAATATTAGTCACGTTATGTTATTTTTAGCCTTTTTTTGCGGAATGCATAAATGGCTGATCCAGTAGAGATGTAAGAGATGCCACAGAAATTAGTGGACTTATAGTAACTAGTTGTTGTCCACACACAAGAGGATTAGAGGAGTATGTTTTATGATATTATAGGAAAGGATGAATCATGAGGGTCAAATTTGGTTACCATACTTGCAGATTAAAGCGAGTATTATGGTGCTGGAATGCCAAGCTACTAAAAGGTTGCTCAACTTTATTATGAGTTGATTAGATTAGATTTTGGTCCTTTATGAAGTCAAAATCCTTGCGTTTTAGTTGTGTCCTGTTTGTTTGAACTTTTTAGTTTTTATTGGGATATTGTGGCTGCTTAAGTAGCTAACAGACACAAGATAATATTATTGAGTTTGTGGTAAGTTAAAGTTATTCTGGCAGTAAAAGGGAGAATGGAAGTAATTGCTAGTAGTACAATCAAGAACTCATGAATTTTCAACTTGGTTACTCTAATTGCAAATTAAAGCAACAATTTTCGCATTAAGATGCCAAGGTACAAAGGTTGCTGGAGTTCATACCTGTGTAAGGTGTGGACTTTATGCAGTCAAACTCTGTGATCTAGTGATGTATCATTGAGGACAAAACTTAATCTTTTTATAGTTTTGGTGTTTACACAGTGAACCAAAAGTAAAGCTGGAAATGTCAATCCATAATGAAAATTAAATAGACGATGCCCTGCTAGGTTTCCATATTCAGTTATGAGTTCTTGAGTTTTTTTTTTGGCTGATGGCAGGTAATGCAGAAGCAAGAATTTGTAGAGCAGCGGCGAGTAGCCCTTGAGAAGTATCTTCGCCGACTTGCAGCTCACCCAGTATTAGGAAGGAGTGATGAGCTTCGTATGTTCTTGCATGTGCAGGGTAAGTTTCCACTGCAGACAAGCACAAATATGGCATCATCGCTGGTGCTGGATGGAGACACGAGGCTTCCTGGTACACCATTCGGGGAGTCAGGGGCTGAATCTATTGCCCCAGAAGATGTGCAGCTGCAGCCAGCAAAAGGTGGAAGTGATTGGTTTAGAATGTTCAGAGACCTTAAGCAGAAAGTGGTAAATGACTGGGTAGGATTAAAACCAGCAGTTTTTGAGGAAGACAAAGAATTTATAGAGAAGAAGGAGAACATACAAGATTTAGAGCAGCAAATCAGTGTTTCCTCTCAGCAGGTATAAAATGCTAGTTCTCTTCTCACCTGTCAGGGCTCTCTTTAATCTTTACTATGAATTATCTTTACACTTTTTGAATTTTTGTTGGATATTAAATTTATAGGCTATGGCATGAATGTGTCGGATGATTTTATCATGTTGAATTTGACTGCAAACATTTTTTATCTGCAAACATTTAGGCTGAAGCTCTGGTCAAAGCACAACAACGTATTGGCGATACGATGGGTGAGCTGGGATTGGCTTTCATCAAATTGTCAAAATTTGAGAGCAAGGAAGCTGAATATGACTCACAGAGAAAAGGTGCTGCTGATGCAAGATGTTTAGGAACAGCTGCTATCAGAGCTAGCAGATCCTATCGAGAACTAAATGCATAGACAATTAAAAATCTGGTAATTAATACTTCATGCTGAACCATCTATTCAACATAATCATAGATAGCCTTTTTTTTAAATACCTTTCTCATCTTAAATCAATAATTCATATCAGGACACTCTGCATGACCATCTTGAATTGATGTTATCTGTTCGTGAAGCGTTCTCAGATCGCTCAAGTGCCCTGGGGACTGTACAGACTCTAGTATCAGAGTTGTCCTCCTTGCACGCAAAAGCTGAAAAACTTGAAACACCATCCTCAAGACTACTTGGCGCTGATACCTCTAAAATCCAAAAAATGGAGGAGTTGAAAGAAACAATAAGAGTTACTGAGAATGAAAAGGATGTTGCCTCAAGAGAGTATGAACGTATCAAGGTAAACTTTATCTAGCTAAACCTGGTTCTTGTGTCATTTGTTACCTAAGCCCGAATTTGATTGGAAGCGGTGGTCTCTGTGATCATCACTTGACATTAATAAATATGATGAATCTTTGTAAGTTGGACAGAAAGTATTTCGTTACACAGAGAATTAAGAATAAGAATTCAAAGAAAAAACCTTTTTTCATCTTTCACTTGAACTTTGTATGCAAATAATGTTGTGCATCTCCTTGTGTACTTCTCTCCGTGTATTGTTATTCAATTATCACAAAAATCCATTTACAATTCACGGCTCTAATGTGATTTCTTTTTCTTTTTTTTAATAATAAGCGTACATTCAAGTAGAGACTTCGGAAGAGGAATTGGTTCATCGACAACCTGCGTCTTACCGACCCCCCTCCTACCCATCACTACTAATGTGATTTATTTTGCAAACCTATACTTCCAAATATCTCAAGCTACCAAATGTTTGGATTGCTGCAACATTTTCTACTACCTAAAAGCCAGCAACAATTTCTACTACCTGGCGTTTTGATCTATCAGAAGTGTTTGGTGAAACTGGTTCATTTATTAGATATCCAAAACCTGTGATTATCTCTAGAAACAGGCTATGTTTGCAATTTCTAAAAAAAACAGATTTTTTTTCCCAGCTCCGATTCTCTTCTCTTCTCTTGTAATTTATAAGGTCAGGACAGAGTGTATAATATTTCCATAAGTGGATAAGTGGCTCTTTTTAACCGTCATACCTCTGCCTTGTTTTTTTCTATTTGAGTGGGAAACCAAGACTTAACGCATTTAAAATGCAAAGTTATATTCTTAAAGCCTTTCAAGTTTTGAGAGTTCAGTGCCTTATTAGAGTAATTAAAGTTAAGGTTGTTACCCTCGTATATCACTAAAATAGGTATCCTTGTGTTTCCATTTCCTGCATGTTTCCAAGTGTTCGTCATCTAATCTCAAGGTGTCGGTTCCTCGAATATTTGTATGGTTTAGATAATTATGACTCCAATTCCAAATTTGTGTAACTTTCTGAATTAACCAGTAGAAAAGTTTTTTAAACTGTCCCAAATGAGTATTTTGTTTATTGTTAATGTGATTTTCCTGCTTGGTTTTAAACTAAAATTATAGTCCTCGTCGTGCCAATGGTTCAGGAAAACAACAAGAGTGAACTCGAGAGATTGAAGAAAGAAAGACATGAAGATTTTTTCAGCATGCTGAAAGGGTTTGTAATTAATCAGGTGAACACTGCCTTGTAGTCGTAATTGCTACATTTCAAATAAACATAAAATGTTTATCCTTGATTTCTTGCTTTCCTTGGTAATGAAAAAAAGGCCTAAAAAGGCATCCTCATTAGGGAATTAAGGTAATGTAAATTCGAACAGCAGTATATATGTGAATATACAATTTATTAAATCATCGCAATGCTCTTTGAATCGACACTGCCGGTACCATCCAGAGTTCCAGACCATGGGTAAGAATTTCAGATGTATTTTCCACCAAATATGCGTGGAACCATATTTGCATTGTTTGCTGCATTTGCAAAATTTATTTTGATGACACTCATTGTTCCATTAATTGTAAAGAATATCAATATCAAGCCTTTAGGAGCAATAGTTTGAGTCTACGTCGACTTGCATATGTTTTTATATGTATTTACCCCTTTATCATGGTTAACAGTCAAACCCATATATTTATTTAATCTGACATATAGGTTGGATTTGCGGAGAACGCAAGAAGTATCTGGGAAACACTTATGGACGAAACAAGTGTATACGTAAAGGCAAGAGACTAAAATTTTGGTATAGAGTTTCCAGCATCCCCTGATTTACAAGTACGCGAGCCAATTTTGAGTAGTACAAAATCATCAGTGAGTAGTTTTCTGTACCTTTTGCCACTCTTAATTTATATTTATTTTCTTGATCATCCAGTGATTGTACATGGTCACTTCAGTTCCTTTTAGTTCCCTGCGGTGACTTCAGTGCTTTGTTCTGGAGTGTTACAAATTACTACTTTGTTTGAGGATTCACTATTTGAAATTTACTACTCAATAATGTTTTATAAGAGCATTATGTTCTCATGTTCTCTTTTCTTGTTTGGAGTTGTATGTGCTACGAACAGGCTGTTAAGATCTATTTATTGAACTCGTTGGTGTCTGATTGCTGGAGCTACACATTTGATGCGAAATTTGATAATATCTTGGTTGTGGAACAGGTGGTTCTCATTTTGCCGTTCTATTTTACATCATGAAGCAGTGTATTATTGTGTTCTTGAACTTGGTTATAGCTAAAAAACTTACGAGAACTCTCCCAACTCTGCATTACTATGAAGGCACTAAAAGTAAATGCATTGCAAATGAGAAATTTGACTTTATGCTCTAAGTGACTCAACTTCTGGAAAAATTGATATACTTTGACATCTTCTGAAAAATATGTTCATGTTTATTTTCCCGTTCTAAAGACAGTCAAGTACAAAATATTTTTTGGTTTGGGGATTTATTAGGAATTCTAACAATTTGGATACCAAAAACGAATGATATTTTGTGTTTCCAACGAAACTCGATGGACTTGATATGAGTTCGATAAGAACACGATTGTTGTGCTCGATAAGCTCGATTACTTTTGCACGTGAGCTCGATAGGATTAGACTAAGTGTTTGTGGAGTGTATTGAATCAATGGAAGTCAGACCGATCTTCTGTGTTTCCAACGAAGCTTGATATGAGTTCGATAAGGACGCGATTGTTGTGCTCTATAGACTCGATTACTTTTGCATGAAAGCTCAATAATGCTCGACAAATGCTCGATGGGGCTCGATGTCGTTTTCACCGCACGATTTTTGAGGATGTTTTATGATGAACGGAATTCGAATCATTTGAGTGTAGAGAATTGTAAACTCGATATGCTCGATGCGTTCAATATGTGTGCGATAAAATATCGATAATTTAGATTTTCTGAAGAAGAAAAAATACTACGTTTGAGAACGTTTCATCGCACGATTTTTGAGGACATTTTATGAATGACGGAATTTGAATTGTTTAAGAGTGGAGAATTGTAAACTCGATGTGCTCGATATGTGTGCGATATGACCTTGATCATTTAGATTTTTTGAAAAAACGTTACTTTTCATTGCACAATGTTTGAGAACGTTTCATGACAAACGGAATTCAAATCGTTTTGATGTAAAGAACTGTTCACCGCACAATTTTTGAGGATTGAAAGATAGAGAGAAAGAAAGATATAGAAAGAGAGGGAAATTAATTCTCATGTTTATGCAGGGGTATTTTGGGTAGAAAGATATAGAAACGTAAACATATTTTTCAGAGAATGTTATAATGTAGTATTTTTTCAAGAAGTTGGATCACTTGGTGTATAGAAAGTCAAGTTTTCCTTGCAAATTTACAATATTAGTTCTTTCAAAAATTGTTTGATAATAATAACGAATAATACCAGCCGAGAGTAGCTGGATTAGTATTGTTTGAGCCCTCGAATAAAAACGACCAAAGTTTGATTTCTTGATATACCACTTGATTTCCTAGGGTTGTAGGAGTAGAGATGGAGTTCCAAATTGTTGAAGCTTCAAATTTATTACGATCATGCTTTAAGTATTCGATGGATGTGCAAAATACATGATAAAATATTTCATCATCTGTAAATTCAGAAAATTATAATTTTCTATAGTGCTATGCTCTTCTGGTAGTATAATACAAGAGAGTACCTTAAAGCTACGTACATAAGACATAACCTTTATGACTAATAGATCTTAGGCTTCAACATTATAGATTGATCCGAGTACGCTACATTCTGAATGCGTATTAGAGCACAAATAACAGCGCACAGGCTACCCCCGGATGCCCTACACTCTCTCTCTGCCACGTCAGCTCACCCAACCCACTCAAAAAAAAAAACATTAACCATACCTGGGTCACCCTTACCCACCCTATAATTTTTTTCCTCCACATCATTTCTTAATTAAATAATTTTAATTCTTACACCACATTTAACAAATTACATAATATTAATTGTAATTACTACTTCTAATTACTTTAACTTCGATTTTTTTTAATTTTTACTATTAAACCACCTCGACAGGTCGTTCTGAGTCTCTCTCACCGGTGAGCGAGCGGTATTCCACCTCGCCAGTGAGGTGGCGGAGGGGGAAGGGGGCAGCGTCCCCTGGAATTTTTTTGGATCTTGAAATTGTTGGTTCTGGAAATTTTTGAATCTTCGTCATTTGCAAAAATTTGTTACCCCACATTAATAACAAATACTCAATCTATTAATAACAAAACCTATACTAAATAATTAACAATTTTAAAAATAAAAAATTTGACGAATGGGGGGGACATGTGCCCCCCACCCGAGCGTCTGCCCGGGACGCCCAACGCCCAGGCAAGCGCTCGGGTGGGCATCCCGGGCGGGCACCTAAGAGGCGCCCGCCCCGTTAACGGGGGTGCGCCCGGGCGGAGCACCCCGTTAAGGGTGCCCTTGTTGTCTTAAGTCTTCACCAAACAAAGTGAAAAACTGGAAAAGAAACTCTATCACATCAACTTGCCGAACCCTGAGGCTTGAGGAAGAAGAAATGTGTTGATTTGGGATGGAAGGAATAAAACTTTGGCTGTAGAGTTCGATAGAATCTTAGATTTCCATCAATGGAAGGCATAGCTGGTACAAACCCACATTATTTTAAATGACTGTCTTGTTCAGGTTGTTATCTTTTTAATCATAGAAGGCATGTCCAAACATTATATCCTCGGGTGGTGGTGTTAATTCTAATCATTAAGATAAATTGTGTAACTGCATGGGAGGCAAGTCTTTAGTCTTTGGACCTATTAGGATAAACAGCTTGTGCTATATCTCATTTTGTTGTATTTACATTTTGTATTCGATTTTTTATCATTCAAGTTGCTAGTAACAGATTAGTTATCCATGGATCATCGCACCAAGATAAACTTTGACGCGCTAAGTTCTTGGATTTGCTTAATTACTTTTCCCATAAGAAAGTTTAGTAACGGCAAACAATGTATGATCTAATCTTCAGAGCAATGTTCTACCAATTAAATTTGAGAATTTTTAATTCTATAGAATCTCATGATGTCATCTAATATCAATTACTTGAAACTCTCATGGTTGCAAGTTAATCTCAAGATGCCATCAAATATCAATTACTTGAAACTCTCATGGTAGCAAGTTAGTCTCAAAATGTCATCTAGTATCAATTCTTCCTTGGAGTTTTAAGACCATTTATTTTTCCTAATTCTCCTTAAACAGATAAAGGTACATAATGTGAATATGATTCTCCCTAACCTAAGCGTTTGGAATATGATTCTCTTCTAGGTTATGGCTTGAAATGTGAGTAATGAGAGGAAATTATGAAGCAAGTAAATTTGTATTGAAAAGCAATACTAGTCTTAACTTTTAACCTGTTCAATGAAGTGGGCCTTAAGTGTTGGTAACAAATTTTGAAATTTGTTTTAGTTTCAAAATGAGAGAACTCAACCATTTTAATCAATTCCACCTCCATACTGTTGTCTAGCAGATCAATCATACTGCATAAAATCGATTATTTGAACTTCATATCTAAAATTTATTCCCAAAACCAAACATTGGACTTTTATGTCCTACTTTTGACTTCTCCCTGGGATTATCTCTTTTTTTTTCTTCTAAAAGTAGATTCTCACCCCCCAACTATTATGATAAGATAATTACTACCCATTCTTATACGTTTAAATATGAGGGTGGAGGGAAAACCATGAGATGTGCCTTCACCAATTCTAAACTTCCAACTCTATTCCAATGTCTACCTCTTGGTCTCCCAATGTGTGGGATTGGATTTCCTCTCTTCCCCCACCCTCCCAATGGAAATCAAATTCCACCTCCATTTCCATATGTAAGTCCACTTCCACCCACTCCTCCCTAAACCTCACAATCACTAAATCACCACCACCTTCCAATCCCAAAGTGTTCCTCTCCATTGTTGCCCAACTCCACATACCCATCTCCCTATGGACCTCTTCCTCCTTCCACCTCAATACCAACCAAGAAACATTAATGTTCCTCCTCTTTCGAGACGTCGTAAACGGAGTTCTCAAATATAGTCCCAATAGAAAGTCTTCCTTTTGCAACTCCCCATCCATGAAATATGATGATAATTTAAAAGAAATGTTCGACCTCGCCTTCCTCTCTCTGGCTCTGATACTTTGCATCTATGAGGCTCCCCCTGGGGATCTCTATCGCACCGAGTGCCTGAAAACCTTAGAAATCAAACTCACTAGTCCTATCGCAAAACGAGCCTCGAGACCTCTTGTAAGGCTTCTTGGCTCCAACCTTGAGGAGAATTGGATGGGATCAATTAACCTTGCGATAACAAACCGTTTGTATGAGCTTAAGCTTGGGAATGAGCCCTTTAAAGCTCCATGCCCATTGTTCTCCTATGCTCTTGGAGGGAGTGGCTTGTGGAAGGTGCAATTGTATTGCCCAATCATAGCAATGCAAAGTGAGAATTTGATTAGTGCAATTCGTGATGAGCGCTTGAAGTTCTCTCTTATGTACCAACAACTTGAAGGTGTGATCCAATTAGCCTACAAGGTTGTGATTAAGGATAACTGGATTGATGTGGTGGTTGGGGTGGATAATGTCAGGTTAGTGTTTTACATCATATTTTGATCAGAAGCACAATAGTATAGTCTATGGTATGTGAATTTCAGTGAAGGTGCTAATTGAGACAAACTTTATTTGAAATTAGTTGGTTTTACTGAGAATTCTCACACTAAAATGCATAGAGTTTTGAGTACATAGAAGTGGGAGTAAGTAGGTTGATCATCCAAGTTTTCCAAATCTACAAATGTTTGGGTTGGGCTTGTTCTTTTTATTTAATTGAAACAATCTAATCATCTAATGACAACAGGTGTGATGTCACTTCATTGTTGTCTAAGTCACTGATGTCCGAGCGTGGACTCGGATCAGAAGAAAAACACTTCCCCTCACGCGTGACCTTACAACTCACTCCATCCCACCAAAGACACATAACATCAGTCTCCATACATAAGTCCACTAACAACCCTATAACTGAACTCAGCGCTGAAAGTACCATCGAAGCGGGCTTCGACCCTCCAAACTCCTACTTAGGCCTCAAAATCTCCACATCCGAAACGACCACTACCACCATCAAACCATGGAAATTTGAGCAATCCGTTTATGGTTACACTGCAAGCTTGAATTGGTTCCTCCACGACGGTATCAACGGTAGGGAGGTGTTCTCCTCCAAGCCATCGAAGCTAGAATTATTGCAGCCAAAGACGTGGTTTCGCGACCGATATTCGAGTGCCTATAGGCCTTTTACAAAGAGAGGAGGAGTTGTTTTTGCTAGAGATGAGTATGGAGAAGTGGTAAGATGGAAGATTGATAGGGGAATGGTGGGGAGGAGTATGGAATGGGAGATTAGAGGAGTGGTTTGGGTGACTTATTGGCCTAATAAAGTTAAGAGCTTCTATAATGAGAGTAGGAGGTTGGAGTTTAAGGAAGTGGTTCATGTTCCTCTTGTAAAACACTAACTACTTTCGTTAAGGTTATGTATGAATGTATGATTGCGTTGTTTGGTTACTATTTCATTTACTTATGTATTATGTATTACTTATTATAAAGAAAGTATTTGTATTAACCGTTTGAATTAGAAGATAATTATATTGGACTTGTTGATTTGATTTGTTTAAGTTTTTATTCTTATACATGTCAATTATATGATAATTTGCTTAAAACCTTCAACTTCTCCGTTTGGCACAAATGACCCGATCGTACCACTAGGCACAACCTGGTTGGGTGGGTTTTTGTTTTTTGTTAATTTTTGTTTTGTTTTGTTTTTTTAAAAATCAGTTTTAATCTTTTAAAAAAAATATGTTTTGTAATTCTTTTTATTATTTTTTAAAAATTATTTATTTTTTTAATTTTTTCAAGATCAACCCCAAATGATATAGATGAGAGAAAGTATTGAAAAATTGAGTTATTTTATTCAATAAAAAAATTAAAAAATAAAAATAATTACAAAACATGTTTTTTTAAAAGATGATTTAAAAATTACCAATACGAGATTTATTGATATTTTGATTTTACAAATATATATATTTTTTTTTTTGGTAAATATAAATGATTTTGGAATATAATAAAAATTGATAAGGAAATTAAGGACGTGGAGAAAAAAAAGTGAGATGATGGTTAATAGGTAAATCTTAAGGAAAAATATGAGATTGTGTATTCTAATAACCAAAGTCAGGTAACCTACTTCTAAGTTAGACTCGAAGATTGCACCATGAACTTAGTAACAGTGTACAGACTGTAGGGAATATTATATAATTTAATACTGAAACATTAAAAAAATTCGGAACCCAGTCCCCGAAGCTGGAATCACATCTCATTTCACTTCTCCACACAGTAATTTTTTTTACCACAGATCAAAAAACATCAGAAACTTCAGTGTAGTGGCCAGTGGGTGGATTTTAATGAGATCGCACAACTGAACTGGTAATGTTAAGACTTTACATACCATTTTTTCTTTTTCTTTTTGAATTTTTGTTACAAACCAACTTTTGTTTATTGATTGTTTTTCAAAAAATTATAAAATTGTTTGTGGTTTTACCACCACAGATTGTGGGTACTTTTCTAATTTTTATCTGACCAACTTTTATGTTTATGGTTTTGTTCCAAACATGTTTCTGGCGAATCTCTGTGGAATCCGAGACATGCATAACATATAGATCACAAAATGGTAGTTTTCATTAAATGATTTTGTTTTCGGTTAAAAAATGACAGATTTTTTTCTTGAACCCTCATCTTCATACAAAAATAGTGGCAAATAGATAGTTCCACTGAGACGTGAAAATTTTGGTGAGTCGTGGTTTTTTTATGTCGGCTTTGCCATTGGATAGGAATGTGTGGGTATTCACGAGTCTGACCATGATTCTTTTGAACTCATTTCTAGTGTACCCCCAACTAGTTTGTGATTAAAGGTTTCGTTGTTGTTGTATGTTGGATTGCCAAAATTTTCTTTTATATGGAAACATGACCGTTTTTGGTATTATCAGTAAAAGGTATGTTTATCAAAAAATACATAAAGAGAAGAAAACCGTAAATCCTTTGGGAGATTGGAAAATATAATAATTGACAAATGTGTTTCAACTTCACCATATAGACTTTCCTTTAATTTGTGAGTGCGTGATTTGATTACCCCCTCAGGTTAGCACATTCTTACGATGTCTGAAACTGGTACGAGGGTGGATTAAAGACTTTACTGATTATCAAATGCATTAGATATATGCTTGAGACTTTTTTTCGTGATATATCTAAAGATGATAAGAAGAGTTTCTAAATTTGATGTGTTATGCAACTTCACTTCTTGTTTCTGAGCAGGTTTTTGGATGCTTGAAATCGCGTTATGCAGGAGAAAACAATATTCAGCAGGACTCATCTGATTGATGATGCTCGTAAGTTTTGACCCTTTTAGTACGAATTCTGAAAAACATTAACATTTTGGAGATTTTATATTCATATCTATGTAAAAAACTGTTAAAAAACATACCTTCAATGCTCAACGGCTCTCTATTAAGAGGCACCACTTGGGAAATCCAAACCCCCAATAAATGTATAACGGATATAAAACAATGTATAAATATCCCTCATGTATTTGTAAACAAAAATAACTAAGAAATAATACACTCATCTCCTTTCTTCTTCCCGCACCATTCTTAATATGGTATCAGAGCACTGATCCACACAAAACTAGCCTCAGACTCCCCCGGAGTTCATCATCGGTCTCACCTCATCAAGGGGGTTGAAGGTCGATCAAAACCCTCATCCAAACCCAAAATATGTCGGACGGCAACAGAAGAAATCAACCAGAAAGCCACCCCCATCGCCTCGTCACGACGCTTCTCAATACCAGCAATTATTTATCATGGGCACGTGCCGCTACTCTCTCCCTCAGCGGCCGGGGGAGACTAGGCCACATCACCGGAAAAACACAAAAGCCAGAAACCGACGCATCAGACAAAGACCAAGATGAATGACAAACCATGGACTACCAGGTGATGTCCTGGCTCCTGGCGTCCATGGAAGTAAACATTGCTGAAATATTCATCTACAAAGAAAGTGCAAAAGACCTCTGGGAAGCTGTTCGAGAGCACTATGGAAAGGCTCAGAACTTCGCACATATCTTCAAAATAAAGCAGGAAATCTCACAAACTCGCCAAAATAGCCGCGGAGTCACCGAGTACCTTGGTACTCTCAGAAGAGCCTGGGATGAGTTAGGGGTTTACGAACCCCCAACTACCGAAATCAAAATAATCTAACAAAGAGCAGAACAAGACCGGATCTACCAGTTTCTGGTAGGACTAGACACCACCTATGAAAACATCCGGAGTCAGGTGATGATGGCACCAGAACTCCCTTCCCTTGCTACAATCACCGGCATGGTCCTCCGCGAAGAAACACGGAGGCGAACCATGACTCATCTGCAAGGGACTTCAACAACTACTGAAGCAGAAAATCATGCCTTTTTTGCCGAAAAAAACAAAAAACGGAAAAAAGGTTCGGAAATCGCAAGGAAGAAAACTACGAAAACTGCAAGAAAACTGGACACAACAAAAATAACTGTTGGTTCCTCTACCCGCATCTCCGACCACCAAGAAACGAAAGAAATGGGAAGGCTAATCTGGTGGAGGGAGTCGCCGACAGCATCGCACAACACAACGGGAGCGGCGAACGCCGAATCAATTTCCCGCAAAACCCTAACTCTTCGGATTCCACTGAAAAGAACGCGTTTTATATCAACACCTCCGGATCTGCTGACCCGCTCCACCCGCCAACACATACCCGCTCAGGTCCCGGATCTTCCAGATTCGAGTTTCTCGGGTCGACCAATGGATCCATTAACCCGATCCAGTTAAGCAACCTCGTGGACCAACTTAATGTTTTATTGCAAAACAACCCTCCTGCTTCAGGTAATTGCTTAGGTATGAAACAGAACCCTTTTTTTGCTAATTGTTCTAGCTTATTTACTAAATCAGATAAAAATTGAATTGTTGATACCGGTGCTACAGATCATATGACCGGTAATCCAAAACTACTTAGTAACATTAACCAAAACTTAAGATTGTTAAATAATTTTGTTACAGTTGCAAATGGAGATAAAATTCAAATTCAAGGAATAAGAAAAGCAAACTTAATTAATAACACATGTGACAATATTTTGTATATTCCTAACCTTAATGCTAACCTAATTTCAGTTGCCAAGATTACTACTGAACTCAATTGTAATGTGATTTTTTCCCCTGATAATGTGTTTTTTCAGGATCGTACCACAGTGAGGATGATTGGTAAAGACATCCTCACAAATGGTTTATATGTCCTTGAAACAAACAAAAGGACATATCATACCCAAACTCTTGATAATCACCTTCTCTGGCATAAGCGGATGGGTCATCCCTCATCAAATGTGCTAAAAAGTTTTTTTCCATGTTTTAAATCTAATTTACTATGTGATGTGTGTAGTTTTGCTAAACAAACCCGATTACCGTTTTCAAATTCCAGCACAAAAAACTTATGTTCCATTTACCATTATTCACTCCGATATTTGGGGACCTGCTCCCAAAGAATCCTACAATGGTTTTCGATATTTTATTAGTTTTATTGATGATTTTTCTAGAACCACATGGATTTACTTATTAAAACATAAATCTGATACTTATCCAGTATTTTGTGAATTTTTACGTTTTATTGAAAATATGTTTGATGCAAAGATTAAATTTTTTAGATCTGATAATGGTTCTGAATATATGAGCAATATGTTTCAAAGTCTTTTAAAACAAAAAGGTATTCTTCATCAAACATCCTGTATAAATACACCACAATAAAACGGGCTTTCAGAACCAAAAAATCGACACCTTTTAAATGTTACCCGATCTCTTCTTTTTCAGAGTAATGTTCCCACACATTTCTGGTCTGATGCCGTTCTCACTACTGCTTATATAATTAATCGCATTCTTAGTCCTACTATTGATAATAAAAAACCTTTAGAACTCTTGTACGATAAAGAAATTAGTATTAATCATCTTAAGGTTTTTGGTTGTACATGTTTTGTTCACAAAAAACGTGAACACAAACTTGACTACACCTCAGTTAAATGCATTGTCTTAGGATATTCCTTCAAAAAGAAAGGATACAAATGTTATGATCCAGAAAATAGGAAATTCTATGTCTCCAGAGACGTTTCCTTTTTTGAAACTGAATCATTCTTTAAAAGTTCTATCCCTGAAAACTCCTCCTCTCCCTATGTTCTACCAAACTTTCCTCAAGAGATATCCGCTGTCTCACCCATTCTCGAGGAAGAACAAGAACAAAGGGAGGGAGAAGAAGAACAAGAACAAAGGGAGGGAGAAGACGGAGAAGAAGAAGAACTTCCGAGAAGATCCTCTCGACCTTCACGACCCCCTCCTAGATTTAATGACTATATTCTTTCACACGTTACGTACCCTATTCAGAATCATTTATCCTATCACCAATTCTCATCCAACCATCAGGCCTTCTTAGGAAAGCTAAATCAAAATAAGGAACCAACAACATATCAAGAGGCTATAGGAAACCAAAATTGGAAGAAAGTCATGAAAGATGAGTTACGTGCCTTAGAATCCAATCAAACTTGGACTCTAGTTCCTCTACAACCCGACATGAAACCTGTTGGTTGCAGATGGGTCTACAAAATCAAATATCATAGCAATGACAACATAGAAAGATATAAAGCCCGTCTTGTAGCTAAAGGCTACACTCAAACCTATGGTCTTGACTACCTAGAAATCTTTGCTCCCGTAGCCAAAATGAACATTGTTCAGGTCCTCCTATCAATTGCAGTTACCCAAGGCTGGAATCTCTTCCAAATGGATGTTAAAAATGTCTTTCTACAGGGAAACCTTGAAGAAGAAGTTTATATGACTCCACCACCTGGTTATACCACACATCCAAATCAGGTATGCAAGCTTCATAAGTCTATATATGGACTAAAACAATCACCTCGAACATGGTATGTCAAACTTAGTCTCTCTCTTATTAGTTATGGATTCATTAAAAGTTCTGTTGATGCATCAATGTTTACAAAACATAGGCATAATACCACTATCATCGTACTCATCTATGTGGATGACATTATTATAACCGGAAATAATGACTACAAAATCACCTTAGTCAAGGAATATCTAAAATCAAAATTTGACATAAAAGATTTAGGGTTTATGAAATATTTTTTAGGAATAGAAATTGCACACTCCAAGAAAGGTCTGTTTCTTTCCCAACGAAAATACACTCTAGATCTACTCAAAGAAACTGGGAAACTGAGATCAAAACCCATAACTACACCAATAGAAATCAACAAAAAACTAGGACCAACAGATGTCACCCTTCTAACTAATGTTAGACAATTCCAAAGATTAGTAGGAAAACTCATCTATCTCACTGTTACTCGACCCGACATTACTTATGCTGTTAGTCAAATAAGTCAATTCATGCATGTCCCTCACACTCATCACTTAGATCTGGTAAACAAAATCTTATGCTACCTTAAGGGAACCCTTGGACAAGGACTTTGGATGAAACCTAATAACTCTAACTCAATAATTGGATATTCCGATGCAGATTGGGCTGGAAGCCATGACCGAAGATCAACTACCGGGTTTTGCACCTTTGTAGGAGGCAACTTGGTAACATGGCGAAGTAATGTCGTTGCACGATCTAGTGCAGAAGCTGAATATCGAGGGATGGCATCCACCACCAGCGAATTAATCTGGCTCAGACAACTCCTCAAAGACATGAATATCACAACTCAGGAACCAACAAAAATGTTCTGTGATAACAATGCAGCACGACACATTGCCACAAATCCTGTCTTCCATGAAAGGACCAAGCATATATAAGTTGACTGTCATTTCATCAGAGAAAAAATACAGTCAAAACAAATAGAAGTTCCTTATGTCTCTAGCAAAGAACAACTCGCAGATATCTTCACCAAAGCACTTGATCGCAGAACCTTCTCTAACCTTCTCTTCAAGTTGGGATATGTCAATCCTTTCCAGACACAACTTGAGGGGGCGTGTTAAAGAACATACCTTCAATGCTCAACGGCTCTCCATTAAGAGGCACCACTTGGGAAATCCAAACCCCCAATAAATGTATAACGGATATAAAACAATGTATAAATATCCCTCATGTATTTGTAAACAAAAATAACTAAGAAATAATACACTCATCTCCTTTCTTCTTCCCGCACCATTCTTAATAAAAACGCTTGCTTGAACGGAATTCAAATACTATCAAACATTTTTTTGTGTACATATGAGTTGCTATCAACGGATAGAATTGCAAAAATTGAGACTACGAATCATAAACAATAAATATTGAAGCTAATGTATAACTTTTAGTTTTACCTCTTTTAAGTTTTCAGAAAAGAAATGCTCATATAATTAAATAAAAAAGAAAAATAATATGATATATTTCTAGACCAGAATCAGTTTTCTGTAATCAGCTTGCTATTTAGGATGTAGAAGTCAAAATGGTGTTTTTTTATATCGACCAATCAGTTTTTACTTTGTTGCAGCATTTGAAGTATTCTATCATGGCACTTGGTATGCGACCAATCATATAACCATAAAAGATGGCATACTCCGATCGAAGTTCCATCAATGTGAATCAATAGTAGAAGAAGAAATTCGTGCCAACAACATCCGCCTGAGATCTACAAAAGCAGAATCCTTCGATTGTCGATGCTTCTTGCGGCCTGGAATAGACATATGTGTGACATCAAAAGATCAATGTCAACATTCTTCTGAACAATCTCAATCCGTACGTTTGTTTGACATTTTCTAGTAGTTTCAAATCAACTCGTTGATTAATACTTAATACATCACCGATTAGTTGTTGAAGTTCAAATAAAGAAAAAAAAATAAACCTCCTTGTGCAGGTATTTTGCGATGCGAAGATAGTCTCAATTGCTAAAAACTCACATGAAGATCGCTGCACTTGCAAGTTCTTTGTGAAACTCTACAAGCGTGAAACCGTGAATAATGCAATGACTTCCATACTCAATGCTGGAACAAAAGAAATTGGCATCGACGACATTGCAATCATGCAGAAACTTAAATATAGTAGTAAGGATGGGCATCGCGTTTGGAATTCTTCACTAAATTGTATGTTTATGTACAGAAGTAGACTTCTTGTATCTGGATTTGGCTCAGAGATTGCATCGTTGGCTGTCTATTCTCTGTTAAAAGGAATGGCTTTTCAAGTGAGATCAATGAGAAATATCATAGTGTATATCATTCTAGATACTTCAAATTCTAATGAGAATTCTGAAGTTGGCACCCAAGTTCTGGACTTCAGAAGTATCGACGGAGGACTAAAGCCCAAGATGGTAGCACTTGATGTTGTGCTTTCGAGAAGTACATCAAGAAAAATAGATGAAGTTGATTTGAGCCAAACAATTAAGCAAGAAGAATCGCCATGGGAATTCTCATGTGAATCATTTGATGTCCGGCGCTCTAAACGTATGAAGATTGCACCTGATCGTTTTGTAAGCGATTTCGAACGAAGGGATTGGAGAAATGTACAAGTTGAATCTGAACCTTGCGAAACCAACAAAAGTGAATTCAGAATTTCACCTGATGATAGCATTTCTAAGAAAATTCAGCCAAAGGAAGAACATCAGGCTGACGGTAGCAAGCATGAAGAGTCTAAGATAATTCAGCCAAAGGAACACTGTCGGGCTGATGGCAGCAAGAGTGACGTTTCTAAGAAAATTCAGCCAAGGGAACGGCATCTGGCTGGTGGTAGCAAGAGTGGCGTTTCTAAGAAAATTCAGCCAAGGGAACATCGTCAGGTTAATGGTTGTCCGTCGAAGGAAATGAGACGGGTATTTATGAGTTCAAGTGAAAGTGAAAGTCTCATGTTGTCCCGCATGAGAAGCATCGATTTGGAAAAGAAGAAACAAGTCAAGCAGCCTCAGATGATCTGTGACTGGGGAAGTGATTGTCTCGACGAAGTAGTAGATTTTAATTGGGGAGATGATCTTGTTGCGGAAGCTAATGAACGAGATTACGACGATATGTGGAAGGAGATGGAGTATGTGCTTGCGATAACACCATATCTCGAACAAGAACCGGTAAATATATGATAATATTATTTACTTTTAGCATTTCCGCACAAACAATTTCAACGTTACTTAAAAAACTAAGTCATCACTTTTGTCACAAAATTTAAGACATGTTTAGCAAATGTTGGTATTACTTTTCTGAAAAGTGTAGAAGTTGAAGCTGGTGTTCGATGTAATAATCTAGAAAATGTCTTCATTTTGTCGCTTCTTGACACTGCAAATTAATGACTGGTTTTCAGGAACAGAAACAAGAACACGAGGATATGGGCTTCGATATTTCACGTGATTTCCTCGATCAAGAATGCAAACATGAGTTATTTTTGGATGAGGAATTAGGACACGTATGTTGCCTCTGCAAGTCTATCATCACAGAAAGGAGATACATTCTACCATCCTTCGTACGTAAAATCCTTATGTTCGATTGACTTTGATTCATTGCGTCCATTGACAAACTCTTTTTTTCCTCTCTTTTCGGCAGTGTCGTAACCCTTTCAATTGTGAGCCAAGAATACGAAATGAGTACTGGGGAACAACATCAACTTCAAATCACCATGCAAATTATTTTCCCAATTTAGTTTCCTCGAATGATACTCCATCAACAAACAATAGCCGAAGCGTTTGGAATCTAATACCGAAGTTGAGAAAGAAATTATATCCCCACCAAAAGAGCGCATTCGAAGTTATATGGAGAAATATCGGAGGATCTTTGAAGCCTAACAACATGAACATCAAAATAACTGGTGGATGCGTGATTTCGCATTCTCCTGGGACAGGAAAGACTCTACTCGTGGTCGCATTTCTCGCCTCTTTTTTAAAAGTTTTCCCCCATCATTGCCCTCTAGTTCTTGTCCCGAAAAATGCAATTAACGTTTGGATCAAGGAATTCGAGAAGTGGGAGGCCGGAATTCCACTTCACATTTTGCACTCCCATGAAGTGTACCGAAAGATGCCCAAGAAATGCGAGTCTGGAAATTCATCAGGCAGCACTCGGAAGGCAAGTTTAAAAATGGCACACATCCTAGACTGTCTGGAGAAATTGCAGAAATGGCACGAGACTCCAAGCGTTATGCTTATGAGTTACCCATCTTTCCTTTCATTATCGCAGCGGGATCAAGACTATGACAAAGGATATATTGCCAAAAGCCTACTCGAACGCCCAGGAATTATGGTATTAGATGAAGGCCACAATCCGAGGAGCACGAAGTCAAAACTGAGGAGTAAATTGATGGAAGTTAAGACTACTCGCAGGATTTTACTCTCTGGTACGCTCTTTCAGAACAATTTTGAGGAGTACTTCAACACCTTGTCTCTGGCTCGACCGACATTCGTGTCCGACACGATGAAGGAACTGAATCATACATTCATGACTTATTACAACAGGAAAAATCAGAAGGCCGGAAAAAAAAGGGAGGAGTTCTCGAGAAAATTATTCGTGGAAGAAATCGGAACTAAAATTGAGTCCAAGGATGAGCAGGAAATGCGAGTTGGACTCGAAAAATTAATCAAAATGACTGAAGGGTTTGTTGACGTTTATGGTGGTGGTACACTGGACACACTTCCAGGCCTTGAGGCGTACACGATCGTCTTGAACTCATTCGGAATTCAAAGGAAAATTCTGCAGAAACTATGTGATCTTAAGAGGAAAAAAGGAACATTGGAGTTGCACACATTAATTATAGTCGCATCAATCCATCCATGTCTTATGGGATCCATTTCTGGAGTTAAGAAATATTTTACGGAGCAGGAGTTGAAAGAGGTTGAAAAATACAAGTCGGACCACACAAAAGGGTCGAAAATTAAGTTTGTTGTCGATCTTGTCCACAAGTGTAGTTTGAGGCATGAGAAGGTTTTGATCTTCTGCCACAACATCTCACCTCTTAGGTTGCTGACTCGAATTTTTCAGTTGATCTTTGGTTGGCATTATGGAGAAGAGATTCTGGTAATTCAAGGAGATCAAAACATAAGCGAGCGGGCGGAAATGATGGACAAGTTTAAGGACTCTAAATGGGATTGTAGTGTTCTGCTTGCTTCGACAACAGCCTGTTGTGAAGCAATCAGCTTGACAGCGGCATCTCGGGTGGTCTTGATGGATTCCGAATGGAACCATTCGATAACGAAGCAAGCAATAGCTCGAGCATTCCGGCCAGGACAGGAGAAAGTGGTCTATGCTTACCAGCTTTTAGCATCAGGAACACTCGAGGAAGAGAAACACGTCGCAAAAGAAAGGAAGGAATGGTTGTCTAGCATGTTGGTTGCTAGAAAATATATCGAGCATTCTTCGTTTTTAAGCTTCACCGAAAACATCGAGGACGAGTTGCTTAATGAGCTGGTCGAGGAGAATCAGACAAAGGCATTCAATATGATTAGGAAGCATCATTAGTATGGTTTAGTCACCTTCACTAATCTTTCCAGTTCATCACAAACAAACATTTTGGTTTGCATCATAGCTTTAATATTAAGACTTGTGGTTTCTTGCTTAGTATTTGGAAACCATTGAAATCTAATCAAGTCATCAGGTTGAATTGATATTGCTTAGTATTATGATTTAATCTACTAGATTGTTATGGCTAATTTTCTTTTTTCTTAAAAAAAAAGGTGTCATTGCGTAATCCATAACTAAAATTCATGAAATTACTGAATGCTCATATAAGAATAGAAAGAGCTAACAAATTCATAATTCAGAACCAAATATTAAAGGGAAATGAACCCCGCCAATGTCATAAACTAATCATGAATTTTAATTTTAATTAAGTACTTATCCGATACGTTTTCAACAAACAAATGCATTTTGATCATGCCCATTTAGCCAGCATTGACATAAGAGCAGCTCCTACTACAAGGGAAACATGAACTACAACTTGAAGCCATCCATTATTTTGGACTTTATGGTCCATGAAGTCAACAGCGAGAAGGTCGACGAGCGCCATGTAAATGAGAATTCCGGCCGCAGCAGAGTTGAGGAGGCCTTCGACGATCAATGCAGTCGGGCTGTTCTCAAAAGTATAATCTCATGTTATTATCAAATATAAAAAAATAACTATAAATGAAGTAATAAAAAATTCAAACCGAGACATTAAGTTGAGTCTTAATTTTTCGATTTCGAACGGTTTGTTTACCAAACTAAGTCGAAAGATTTTTTTTTTTTTCATCAAAATTCTTCATTTTCAAGTTAAATCAGAGTCGAACGTTTTTCGAGTCAAGTTCGAATTGAGCTAACGAGTAAAGTTTGAAACTATAATCTTGAGGTTTAATTAGAGTAAAAAAAAATCTCTTTAAAAAATAATAAATCAGATAAACGCACCTGGGCTATGCATCCTCCGAGACCCAGCCCCTCGAAGAGCTGGTGGAAAGTGAGCGCAGCCACGAGGGGTCGAATTGTGGACGGGCTCTGAGAAGCTCCCATTGAAATTCCAATGATGACCGAGTGCACCACAATTCCCAACTCCAAAACCTAAAGTCATATTCAGAGTTTAGACGCATTTTTTGTGTTGGTTATGATATCAATAAAGAGCTAAAATTTCTAAGTTGAATCTATTCTACTTCAAAATTAAGATTAAAAGGACCCACAAAATGATACTATTGACAGTTTTAATGAAATGACGAAAAAAAGAGAACTTCACTAGTACGTTAAAAACAATTTTGTACTACAAGAATGTAATATTTACATGCTAATTTGATCATAGCATGGTTTAATTATCCTTAATGATATCGACATACTTTCGGGGGAAAGAATGTAATATTTTGTACACCTGAGAAACGACACGATAGCGCACGAGCGTCGATGAGGACGTGGCCACCCCATGGATGTGGCCATGTGTCGCGTGCGTGTGAACCTCCATACGCTCCACATCACCACTTTTGACATTGTCAACGTCCGCATTGTGGGCCCTACCGAAGTACCCAACAGCCAAACAATCAAGCACAAGTGTCCCAATGGCGGCCATCATGGCCCCGAACCCCGCGAACGGGAACGCTTGCCAGGGGTTTTCTGGCAAACATGGGGACGATAATTTCTCGAAGAACCGTGATAGACGGACGCGCGCGTCACGGACGCGTCTTACGTAGATCTGTACAGCTCAGATATTTTTCTTTGAGTCAGCGAAATTTCTCTTCGTGCGTTTTGGTCTTTTTAAAAAACGCCGGTTCTTTAAGTTGAACGATTCATTTCCCAATACA
The DNA here is from genome assembly GCA_963682175.1 of Triglochin maritima. Taxonomy (NCBI): domain Eukaryota; kingdom Viridiplantae; phylum Streptophyta; class Magnoliopsida; order Alismatales; family Juncaginaceae; genus Triglochin; species Triglochin maritima. Next base: position 41,794,638 of record OY821779.1, read on the forward strand.
CAGATAAGACAGTGTGCAGACCCTAGGACATCGTGCAGTCTCATTATTCGTGCAGAGCCCACACTTATCATAATAAAATATTTGTTTTTAAGTTTTACGTTGGATCAACTTAATTTGTCTAGCTTACTTTATGTGTGTGTGCAGTTTACATTATGTGTTTGTCCTGTTTACGTTATGTGTATGTCCGGAATAAGTGTATATTGTTGTACGGAATAAGTGTATTTGTTGTCCGGAATAAGTGTATTTGTTGACAGGTTTAAGAATAAAGTGTGTCCAGAAACGGAACATAAAGTTTGTCCGGAATAAGTTGATTTGTTGTCCGGAATAAGTGTATTTGCTGTCCGGAATAAGTGTATTTGCAGTCCGGAATAAGTGTAGTTGTCCAGAATAAGAAGAAAGTGTGTCCAGAAACGGAACATAAAGTTTGTCCGGAATAAGTGTATTTGCTGTCCGGAATAAGTGTATTTGTTGTCCGGAATAAGTGTATTTGTTGTCCGGTTTAAGAATAAAGTGTGTCCAGAAACGGAACATAAAGTTTGTCCGGAATAAGTGGATTTGCTGTCCGGAATAAGTGTATTTGCTGTCCGGAATAAGTGTATTTGCAGTCCGGAATAAGTGTAGTTGTCCAGAATAAGAAGAAAGTGTGTCCAGAAACGGAACAGAAAGTTTGTCCGGAATAAGTGTATTTGTTGTCCGGAATAAATGTATTTGCTGTCCGGAATAAGTGTATTTGTTGTCCGGTTTAAGAATAAAGTGTGTCCAGAAACGGAAAATAAAGTTTGTCCGGAATAAGTTGATTTGTTGTCCGGAATAAGTGTATTTGCTGTCCGGAATAAGTGTATTTGCAGTCCGGAATAAGTGTAGTTGTCCAGAATAAGAAGAAAGTGTGTCCAGAAACGGAACAGAAAGTTTATCCGGAATAAGTGTATTTGTTGTCCGGAATAAGTGTATTTGCTGTCCGGAATAAGTGTATTTGTTGTCCGGTTTAAGAATAAAGTGTGTCCAGAAACGGAACATAAAGTTTGTCCGGAATAAGTTGATTTGTTGTCCGGAATAAGTGTATTTGATGTCCGGAATAAGTGTATTTGCAGTCCGGAATAAGTGTATTTGATGTCCAGAATAAGTGTATTTGCAGTCCGGAATAAGTGTAGTTGTCCAGAATAATAAGAAAGTGTGTCCATAAACGGAACAGAAAGTTTGTCCGGAATAAATGTATTTGTTGTCCGGAATAAGTGTATTTGTTGTCCGGTTTAAGAATAAAGTGTGTCCAGAAACGGAACATAAAGTTTGTCCGGAATAAGTGTATTTGCTGTCCGGAATAAGTGTATTTGTTGTCCGAAATCGAAATAAGTGTATTTGCAGTCCGGAATAAGTGTATTTGCAGTCCGGAATAATATATGGCTTCATTATTGTCGGAATAAACGAATCAATATATGATGTCCAAACAAAAAAACGTCCGCAAAGCGCGCTCCCTCACGTCCCCCGCAGGGGCTGCCGCCCCCTGCCACCCCCGCACAAACTCAACAAACCTCCCACTGTATATTTTACCCCACAAGAATTACGTTTAGGAAAAAAAATAGCATCTCAGATTTCCTGTTTATGTAGAACATCGGGAAGTCTTCGCACCGTCCCATTCACGCTGCTTACGTTGTGAAGAATCCTGGGAGTCAGCATCAGACGCTTCTTCGACCTAATATTTTGCTCGAAATGGTGATTTATTCTGGAGAGAAAGAATGAAGAAGAAAGAAAGAAAGTCATCATATTTGTATTTGGGTGGAGAGAGAGAACGTGCTGAGTTGAAACGCATTTAATGTGATTTGAGTGGACATCAGGAAGAAAAAACAAAAAAAACATTCATGTTTTGGCCACGTAATGGCTGACATGGATGTCCACGTAGAGCGCGTCCGTGACGCGCTGCGTTCATAAATCATTTTCCTTTCTCGAAGGCATCCGGAAGAATGTGTATGAAACCCGTAGCGAGAATTACCCCTGCCGCAAACGCTTTGACGAGGAAAAATGCAGGACTTTTGGGTTTCAAGTGCGCGACATTCCGCCCAAGTGTCGGTAAGAGCACTCCAAATCCTCCTAACACGAGAATTGAGAAAAATACTACGATTTTCAAACGAAATGCACCCGCCTTGTCCCTACCCCATCGTTGGCCGCGCACTCGTCAGCCACGACGAGTGGTAAAACAACAAACAATGTAGCTAAAATGGCTGAAGTGATTGTTGCTTTCATCTTCTCTTTACAACAATTGTAACAAACTATGTTGGATGCAATGCAAGAAGAGATGGGAGTGGGTTTTATGGTTGGGGTTTTGAAGAATGAACTTCCAAATGTGGAGAGTTTCCAACACTTAATTAGCATATGTTGTCATTGTTTAGTTTGTTGCAACACTTGCGAGGGAATGCAGCTTAATGTGGTAACTTTTTATAAAAATACAGCTTAATATAGTGCAATTGTGTTCATTTTTTGGTTAAAATGTTGTCATATGTGCTGTGACGGGAATACTTGCAAGTGTAGGTGCAATGTTGGCTGCTACGCTATGTCGACATTACTGTAATTATGGAAAGTATTTGCTCAGAGAAATCGTAAATGGAAACTGAAAGTTTGACCATATTTAATTACACCGATGGGCCTGAAATTTTGGGCCTCTTTAAAAACATTTGGGTCGACTGACTACAAGACTTAATTTTCGTAGTAGCGAGAGACGTCATTCTTACTTGGATGCTCAGAATTATGGTGGATATCTTTATCTATATTGGTAGATGAAAGTGTACGGAAAGTATCGAAGTCGTGAAGGATTTTAGAGGAAGAAAACTCTGAAGGGAGATGACAGTAAGGTTGGGCCTATTGGACTGGTCTACCAATCTACTTAGATAATATTTTTTTGTTGGACCTGTGTTGGTGTTACTCTTTTAAGTTCTCAAAATCTCAGCACGAGTTGAAGTTAGGGTTGAGCATCAGTTCGGATCTACACCGGATCGAACTCGGATGCTCTCCGGGGTCCGGATTAAAGACCGGACCGACCAGATTCGATCCGGTCTAAAAATCCGGATCGAACCGGATTTTTGTGAGAAAATTTGGGTTTTGGACCGAATTTAGATCGGAGTGAAACCATCCCGGGATCCGGACCGGATCGAAAAATGTTATTCCCTAGTTGAAGTAGGTCATTTCTAGGTAGAGGATGTTTTGTGATATTATAGGTATACTAATTTCTGAATTGGTTCGGGCGAACCACGTGAAGTGCTATAGGAAAGCGTAGGAGACAAGAAAGGTATAACATATGTATTTCCACTATTACAACTAAACACCATCATATAATTAGTACAGAGGCACTGGCAATTAACAAATGGGAATTTTATCTTGTATTATAAATAACATGGAGATAAATATAAATGTAATGGGTTGGAAATCGCAAACATAAATTTCTTACATTCGTTTGAAAATTTTCGTACTTTTGAGTTTTTTTCCTTGGTTCAGATCTCTTGTACGTACATATTCAACCAAAGATTGATATTAATCACAAATTGCTAATAGTTAATGGCAAAAAAAATGCTAAAAATATATTGGCATTTTCATACCTGAGATTATTGTTCGAACTTGATATTTGACTATTTTATTTGAGATTCTTATGTTGTTCAGAATGTTTTTCAAGACAGCAAATTTAATGTCTTCCCAACATAAATGCATGAGAAACACAACGTGTGCTCCATTTAGGATTTTAGCACTACAAAAATTGAGAGTGCAGTGCACATTTTTGTTAATAAATTGGAAAGTCTTTCGGTGAAATGCATTTGGAGAGTAGACATGCTTGTGGGTTGCAATGTGCATGCATGTCCAATATTATTTCCAGACGATTTTTTTTAATTCTAATCAAAGGTAAACTAGTCAAGTTTTCAACAAAAGCACGTCGGATATGTTTTCTCTTATACTCATATTTATATTTTTAATTGCTTTAAATAAGTGAAAAGATTGCACTCACGAAGTGGGTCGTGGAACTAATGAACCATGCTAGTTCAAGTCTACACGTATGTGTGAAAGAAGCAAACAATGGAAAGAAATTTAGGAAACCTCTATAAATACTTCCACATAATTGAGAATATCATAGATAGCGTTTGAACTTTACAGATATTATGGATGCTCTCCGATTCGAGCACGATGTACTTGAACCAGGGATGACTATTTGGATCATGAGACAACAACCTGACAAGAAAACTGTGGGTCCGTTTGGATTTGGCGTAAATGAGTTTGAGTTATAATCAGGTCGACACGATTAACACGGTAATTAAATGGGTTGGGTATGGGCTTATCACATATAATTCTTGTCCAACCCGTTTTTAGATATCTATATAATACATATTTGTATTTGTATTTAAAATATTATTTATGGTTACAAAATTGGTAAGGATCTTCGTACTTTCCATCGGTCTGTATCGATTTTTTTAAGTTAGCAATAATAACCAGATGCATAATTACATATGGTAGTTTTCATAATTCCCTCCAAATCGAATTGTAACTGTTGTTGAGTTTTGTCATAAATAACAGCTATATGTGTAAAAATAAACTCCTACGTGAACACAACTTATTTAATAAACAGATTACATGGGTCAGTAGGGATGACAACATATTGGTTCTGATTCGGGTATTGGGATAATCGGAATCGGATCCAAATTCTATTTGGGTACCCATAACCGAACAGGATCCGGTGGGATCACGGCCTCACGGGTGCGTAGAATCGGATCCGTTGGAACTGTATCAGGTACCAAACCTATAAAAAAAATAATTTTTACCTGTATAAACTTTTTTTTTCATTTTCTACAGTAACTTTTTAGGGTTGAATTTTTTATTTTAATAATACTCTAGTTCCAGTAGTTATAACCGGAACCGAATTAGAATCTGGTCGGTTCTAAAATTGGATAACCAAATCCAACCTATATCCGTTTTATCCTGGTTCGGTTCTGATTCGGTACCACCGGATTCGGTTCTGTTTTACCTGTTCCGGATACCCATTGTCACCCCTACTGGTAGGGTTTGAGTTCATTTTCAACCCATATAATAAACGGGTCGGTTTGAGTTTTACATGAGTCCGTGAAATTGTATAAATCAGGTCGGGTTATAAATAAGTTTTACATGAACAAAACATGGTAACTCATAGTGTCATCCATAACTTTCAACACCAATAGGTAGTGTTAACTGCAAAGGCAAAGCCTTAATCACCAATGACATTTTTGTTTGGAATGTGATTGTATATATATTTATGAAAAATAATCTAGAAAAAGAGTCCGTGAAATAAGTTAACTTCTGAGTATATAGTTACATTGGCTTGTTATAGTTCTAAAATTTGTGTTTCTAATTTTAAAATCAACATGGCTACCGCAATAAATTGTGGAGGATAGGAGGTTAATTATGGCAACCCGTAACAATTTACTTGCTTAACCGGCTCATCTATTTACATGAGCTTATTTTTAATAAAATTTCTAACATTTCAACAAAAAAATTGAAAAATCAAACAATTTCCTAATTTTAACCTTACAATTTGAAAAATATATTTGCTTCTATGAAACCAATTAGAAAGAATGAAAGAAAAATAAATTAGATAATAATGGACGTGAGAAGCAAATGGTGCACCAACATTATCTCCTCGCATGGGACGAATGCTTCCCCGAATTCACATTAACTCAACCGTTTCATGGTCCTTCATGTCTCTGACTTCTCCAGCCTTCACGTGCAAAGTAGATCCATATCTTTATTCTTGTCCTCACAATCTTCTTCATTTCTTTTTTTTAATATATAATAGGTTAATTGCATTAATCATATTGTTTAAGGAATTATGGAGCCACAATCCTGATAAGTACAAAATAGAGTTCTTAATGCTCGAATATTCAGATAAGTAATGAAAAACATAAGCCTTCAAATCCCTCGTCAGGCAGCCTGCCATCAGTGGGGAGGTTCCGGTCTTGTCGAGGTGGTTGTATGATCAATGATGACTCCAAAGAATACGATCTTAATTAGCACGTTTTAAACTTCCTTCAGGCTCTAATTCTTCACCTAAGCGCTTAAGAGCCCGTTTGAGTAGCTCTTAAATGTTAGCTTCTGATCAGAAGTCAGGTTCTGGGAATGTGGATTGAGGAACAGTTTTTTCTTGATGGTTGAGAGTTGTTTGGATAGGCAGAAAGCTTCTGGTAATGAGTGATGTCTTGTCAAAGGAAATTCTTAAATTGCCTCTAGACTTTGATTAAATTAAGATTCATTATAAATTCGTTTTAATTGTTTTTTTCAAAAAACTTTATTCTGAAAACATGTTTTTTATTTGTTTATATTTAAAAAAATTAAATTTAAATTTTGTTTTACCCGGGATTGATCTCCAAATGATATGGGAGATAAATTACCCCAAAGTTTGATTAAATAAAAGATTATACAGGTATATGCTAAAAATAATCATGAGTAATATGGTCACATAAAATCAACAAGTGGAGAAGCTGCCAGAATAGAATGTTATGAGCTTCTCCATTCAATACAAAATATACCTCGGTTATCGTGCTGGGAGCTCAACTCCTGAGGATCTAATCTGATGTTTGGATGTCGGAATCCACTGTAGCAGATCCTGGGTGGTTAAGAAGCTGGGATCTGCTGTATCCAAGCGGGGTCTAAGATTGCCAACCCACATAATAGTCAAATCAAAAGATAATTTAATGATAATATCTTAATTTGTAGAAGAATTCCTAAAAGCTCTATTATTTGTTTCCAATCAAACACTCCAGAGTAGAATGTTGTGTTGGGCACACGTGGGGTCCAGCCAGCTAATGGGATTTAGAATCCCAAACTAAAGTGGAGAAAGTGGATTACTATAAATTTCTTAGCCGACATTTTTTAAGAGAAAAAAAGAGATTAGGAGAGGAGAAAAGAAAAGAAAAGAAAAGAAAAGAAAAGAAAGGGAAAGGGAAAGGGAAAGGGAAAGAAAAAGAAGAAGAAAATTGACCTTGGCTTCAAGTTCCTCTACGACACCAACACCACACAAAGAATTTCATATTATGGGAGACAAGTTAAATTCAGGTTTCTCCAACTTGTATTGGGCAATTTCGTGATGGGTTGATTTAGGTCTTCACCCAAATCAAGGTAACATTGTAGTTCTTTTCTCGTAGTAAATTTCTCAAGTTTTGGGTACAAATTCGAGAAGAATAGACACTTGCAACTTGTTGATTACACAGTATATTAGGTGTCGGTTTGTCCCGTGGTATTGCCTTTCAGGTCGTTAGGGTTTTCCACATTAAAATTCTATGTTCTTGATGTTGTCATTATTGGTGCATGTTCTGGTGTTGTTTGCACGTGTTAGTTGTCATGTTGTGTTTTAGAGTGAGTGTGATACTTTAGTTTTTTTTAATTCTGCATGTTCTATCATCTCTTGGGTTCGAGTCGAATCCCCCCAACACGTTGAAGAATACATTCCAAACAGAGTAACGGAGGTTGAGATTATTCGTGGCTTTTGACAAACAAAAGCCTGATTATTGCCTTTTTTTCATATTAAGATCTATTTTTTTAGTCATGTTGTGTGAAATTCTCACGTGTAATATCTTTCCGTATTAGTGAATTATCTCTTGTGTATGACACCGTGGTTTTCTCCTCACGTGTTGGGAAGAGTTTCCACAAAAAATATTCTTGTTGTAGTGTCTTCAAGTCCTATCTTATTTGTGCTTGTCGATCTCTACGATGAAAAAATAAATATATTCTACTGTGTTGTTCGATGATGTTAAAAAATCCCCAACGCAAGGCTCATTAAGAATCCGGTTATTAAACCATTTGTCTAACCAAAATAATGTGCGTTGACCATTACCTATCTCCACAAGACTATAATTACATGAGGTAGGAATCCAATCTAAAATTCCTCTTAAGAAAGGAGAGTAATGAGTCGATGATGCTAAGAATGAGTTATACAGTCCCCTTCTAAAATTATATTTGGCATTGACAATGTTGGTCCAAAGATTTGTATGTCCTGATTAAAAGTTCCAGAGTCTCTTCATACGAAGACTATACTGTGATACTCATGATTCCCAATCCCCCAATATGTTTAGGTAAACCTACTTTGTTTTCCCAATTAACTAAACTTTTATAGTTGGAACCTGGAGAGGAATTGAATGTTAAAATGAATTGAGTGTCGAAACTTATATTACATTGAGTTGGTGATGCGATTGTGATTGTGATGTGATTGTGAATGTACAGGGATATATTAGTAGATTTATAACAAATAAATATTATTTTTCTTCTTCCGAAAAGAACATCTATCACGTCGGTTCTATGGAAAACTGACATGATATACCAAGTATATCATGTCGGTTGTCGTCGAACCAACGTGATATACTATATATCACGTCGGTTTTCCATAGAACCGACGTGATATATGTTCTTTTCATGAGAAAAATATATATTTATTTGTTATAAATCTACTGATATGTCCCCGCATTTATGTGATATATCCCACATTTATGTGATAAATATGGGTTATATCACGTTGGTTATCCAAGAACCGACATGATATACCTAACGTATCATGTTGGTTATTGAACCGATGTGATATTTCTCTTCTTTTTAAGTCTCTTATTTATGACGTCGGTATATTGGAACAGTACAACCGACGTGATATGGGCAAAAATCATGACATGATTTCCTTATTTTCCGGCAGTGATTATTCCATAGCCAGTTTCTTCTAATAATATATAATTTATTGATCATTCTTTTCTTGGGTTCTTGAATACTTAGTAAATATGATGTTTGTGAGGGTAATGATAGCATTAACCAACACAACTCTCCCTGCAAGTGTAGATTGTTTGGCCATCATCCACCTAAGATGATATTTTTCAGAGATCTTGTTCTAGGATTCACGTGCTGGTTCTTTTGGAGTTGATGGAGCTCCAAAGTAATTTATGGGTAGCTTTGTGATTTCACAGTTCAGAATGTTTCTGAAATGAAGTAGCTCATCATCATTCATGTGAATGGCTGATAGAGAGCACCTATGGTAGTTAATTTGTAATCTTAATATCAGTTCGAATATATCAAGAATTCTTCTAATATTAACAACATTTGTTGAATTTGAACCGACGAAAAGTATAGCATCATGTATTCATGTGCAAATGGAAGATTATTTAAGGATATGTGTGTTATTGTCCCCCGTGTTGACAGTTGAGTGCTGACTAGGGCTGTCAAGTTCTGCTTGAGATCGATATATCGCTCGATGTTCGTTCGATTTTACTCTGATTTTGCTCGAAATTGCTTGGATCGGTTTGTAACGAGCCGAGCACGAGCAGACACTGATCGCTCGATGCTCGCTTAATTATCGCTCGAAACTTAATTACTATATCCAATTATTTGATTAACCTGAATATTCTATCTAATTACCTAATCGGTAAAGTGTTAAACTTATTTAATAAACTAATTTACTAAACCCAACAATCCATTTAACAAATCAAACCAAAATACTCATAAGAATCAAAACCCTATTAGTCCTAAACTTTTCATTTTTTCCATTATTATTATTTTTTTCTTTTTCTCATTCTTTTGTACACCAAAAGTTCAAATAAATTAAGATTTCGGTCAGGTGAATGATATTATTTATAAGATGATGATGTTGTGAGTTGTCCTATAATTTAGGAGATTGTGTTTGATTTTAATATTGTCTTGATTTTGTTTGATCCAAGTGTATAATCTTATTTATAAGATGTTGATGTTGTCGTATAATTTATAAGATTGTGTTTTATTTTAGGTGTTAATTTTAAAATTGTGTTAGTAACTATTATTATATTTGTTTTAAGTAATTTTATAATTATTTGTTATGACAACATTATTAGGAATTCAATACAAAAAAAAGGTTTAGGTTAATGAGCCGCTCGCGAGCAGGTCGAACCGAGCATGAGCAGAATTTTCTGCTCGAAACCCTTAACGAGCCGATCTTGAGCAGGCTCGGATTGCTCGTTTAGAAATCGATTACAACCCTAGTGCTGACACCCGAAATTAACTTATTGTTTATTGCAAGCCTGATCCTCTTATTCAAGAAATCGGATATAACATAAGTAGTTACTCACATCCTATCATCGTCCGTGGTGCCTCCCGGAGAGCAGATCGACCACCAGATAGGACGTGTGGCGATCTGGTAATTTTTTCATTTTATCTATATTTATTTGTACCGTATATTTTGTTAATGTACGCTAATGTTATTGTTATGTGCAGTGGATGGGTAAGATGATACGGGCTGTAGACCCAATCTTGCAGATGAGGGATGAGCTGCCAGACGATGCCAGAGCTGCATGCGGAGATTTGGATGAGATCATACACTCATGGCATACTCAGTTAGGCATCTCCGACCATGATTCGGATGATGAATAGGCTGATCTGTTGTACCGTATTTGCATTTATATTTGTTTATCTGTCGTACGCTTATTATTTGTATTTGTGTTTGCTAACATATCGTACGCTTATTATTTGTATTTGTGTTTGCTTATTTGTCATACGCTTATTATTTTTATTTGTGTTTGCTAACGTATCGTACTATTATATATAATGCAAATAAAGCAAACATATCAAAACATATTACATAATAAAGCAACAATATATAGTGTACAAACATATCAAAACATTTTACATAATTGGTACAAACATATCAAAACATATTACATAATTGTTGTCAAGATGCTATCCTATTTTGGTACTCCAGCTCCCATCCAATAACACTCTCATCTCGTACTTGAAACCACAGAGTCGCTATAGGAGGTACGGGGAATCCCTCATTCAAATCCAAACGAATGTAATGAGCGTAACTCCCTAAATGAGCAATAATCAACTCTCTGCACGGTCTCGTCACGGTAGGTGCTCTCCCAAGGTAGAACGGGTACAACGAACCATCATTTCCGAGAGAGAAGAACATAACTGCACACTTGTAAAAATTTGCAATGGGAAACAAATCCGTCCACGTCTCCATGTAGTGATTCTCGCCACAAGGTCCCCCGCCCCAATTAATCCGGTGACGAGCCTGCGCCACACCGTCGTAGTATACGTGCTCATAAAAAGATGGGTTCGCAGCTAGCTCATTTGAAATCGAACGACGGGCGAGTTGCCAATTGTCTTCACCACCGTGAAAAACATCGGTGACACATCGAAATCCACAGTTTCCATCAGCACGTACATCATTCCACTGGTGTAGGAATGACATAATGATTCCTGGAATCCTATCCGCATATGGCAAGTCGTCTACGTCAGCCCGCCCAGTCACTACAATATCAACAAAAAATACAGTTACATATAATAACAAAAGATACATATTTACTGAAATAAATAACAAAATTATAATAACAATAAATATAGGGATGGTATACCTGATCCTCCCCTCACAGACGAAGAACCAGAAGATCGACCACGACCTTTGCTTCCACTACTGGAAGAACGACCACGACCTCTACTCCCACTACCTGAAGATCGACCACTACCTCGCTCTGCATACTCAAACGCACTAGGGTCCCGTCGTGTCGACTTTCCCCTTGGTCGACCTCGTAGCTTTGTTTTTTCTGCAGGCTCTCTCAAATTCGCATGTTCGGGGTGTAGCTGCTCGAATAAAACCCGAGAGGCAGATCGAATTACGGTGGGGTCACTTCCTGCAATCTCATCAACCAGGCTGCGACAATGTTCGGCGTCTTGAGCTGCCTGAGACACAAACTCTGCGTTCCCGACTCCTTCCCCAATGACAAGTGTCCTCCAGAACGAATGAATCTGCTCTAAGTAAATTCCGTTGTCTGATTCAAGACATCCGCGGATGGTACATGCGCAAGGTATCCCATGAGAAGTCAGAAAAGCACACTCACAACGATATTCAACTTCATCATCTAACTCTTGCATTCTTTTCACCTACTGACTCAGCAATTGCAAGCAGTGATGCAAAACTCGACCATTTATGTGACGATATAGAGCACGTCCGAAATTAGTCAAATTTCGCCGTCTCGAGTCTTCAAGAAAGTTTCGAATATTCGTCAGCTGCATTTCAATAGCCGCGTTGACGCGCTCGAAAAGAGTGTCCAGAGCTGCAGTCGATGTAGAAATCCACTCTTTTAGAGCCGAATGAGCACTTTCGACCCTACAATTCGTGGTGATCCCAAAATGAAGGACTTTGTTCGTCCAATTCAGCACAAACTTTTCTTTATGCACCAACCACGTGGTGTCCAGATACTCCGTGATAGCCGGCCACGATCTATACAAATCTTTCAGAGCATACACAGCTCTATCATACTCGGCTTCTGAAGTAGAAAGCATGATTTTCCTCCATCTTCCACGCCTCAAAGTCTCTGCCATCTGCTTATTCTTGCCGAATACGTGGTATGCGTAGTTCAATACGTCTTTGTTGATGTGCCATGTGCAGAGTAAATGAGCAGAGTAAGGAAAAACCTCTCTCACTGGTCGCATAAGGCCTAACTCCCGGTCTGTTATTATTGCAGTCGGGCTGACAGTCCCCAATAACAGATCTCGCAACTTCTCCATCACCCACAGATAACTGGAGTAAGTTTCATCCATCAAAATCACATATCCAATAAGGAAATTCATGTTTGTTGGTGTGACCCCAATCATTTCGAACAAATGCATCTTATACTTGTTCGTCTTGTAAGTCGAATCCATGCAGATAACGAAAGGATATGTCCGCAACAACTGGACTGACGTCGGATGTGCCAAAAAAGCGTGAGTGACGACATCAGTTTCTGGATCCGCCATAATCCAATGTAAGTACTCACACTGCACTGCCTGATAGAGAAACTGCTGGACGGGATTCCGGTCTTCAGATTTTGTCATCCTCGTGTAATCTCTGAAATTATAAATATGCCTTTGATTTGGATTGTCCTCCGGGAATTTTTCTTTTACTGCCTTCAAGATGTTCCGTGGTTTTGCTTGCGCCTCAGTCATATCACGAACAATCTTCTTCGCCCCAGAACTTAGACCACTAATTTGACGATGACCCTCTGGATAAATTGTTAGTCTATGGTTGTGATGTCCGTGAGCACTATTAAAAACCAAAACTCATCCATCACGATCTCGTCGCTCCACCACTTTTATTAAGAAACGGCAACCGCAACCATTTCTTTTGGTGTTTCTTCGAGGTGCAGTATCCATATCCCGAGACTCCATTTGATTTCGCCGGTCGCATCTCAAATAACAATCCATCCGACTATCTGATCTTGTTTTGTACGACGACACGACCAAAAAAAACCCAGCTCCGATAGCTACTTGTTTGACCCATTTACTTGCTTCATCCATTGTTGCAAAGATTTGTGTAGTTTGAAATAACTCACTGTAATCCACTCCATCACCACCGAAATCTTCCAACGGAACCTACAAAAATAAAATCGAAATTAAAAAAATCAAAAAACATTCAGGCGTCTGGATTAAACGCCTACCCCATGGGGGCGTCTGAGTTAAACGCCCTCCCCAAGGGTTAGGCGTCTGTGTAGGACGCCTGACCGAAGGGAAGGGCGTCTACTAAAGACGCCTTACCCAAGGGGAGGACGTCTACATAAGACGCATCTCCCTTTGCGTAGGCGTCTGCGTTAGACGCCTAGGCCAAGGGGAGGACGTCCTACGCAGACGGCCTCACCTTGGGGGAGGCGTCTAATGCAGACGCTCGGCCCAAAATTTGCCCCGCGCCAGGCTTATCTCACCGGATGCATCACCCTCGCCAGACATTTTCGTGGTGTTTTTACTGATAAATTATGAATATACAAGACGGTAGGCCTAATTTATAGACACAGGACGATATAGGTATTAAATATATTGTTAAGGGCAATTTGGTAATTTCAAGGAGCGATTTAAGCAGTTTTGGGGCGACGTTTAGTAGTTCCCATAAGCTTTCAAGAAAAAACTATTTTAGTTGCAACATGCTAATGTACTATTTAGAGCATCCAATGTATAAAAAAATTACGAGAATTTATTCTACTTTAACTTCATTTATAATAATAAATGGTTGAAGAATTTTATTTGTGTGGTAAAATTATAGGATGGTAAAATCATTTCTTGTAATTGTTAGGTGACTTTCCCCCCAATGTTTGTCTAGCGTTACCCTTGTTTTAAGGATTTTTTGTGTCTACTATGGTGGATCACAAATGTTTCTTTTGTATATCTCCCAAAAAAGGCTGGTATTGGGAATATTTGTATGAAAGTTTTTTTGTAAAATAAGATACAAAATATTTCCTCTAATTTTTTGCATTTACTATCCTTAATACACATATTTTAGTGTGTTTAAAATTGTAAAATCAGGTTGCCGATTTTTATTAATAGCTTGTGAATTTAGGAGCCAAAAAAATTCTGTTTAAACTAAATTTAAACTTATAGAAGACTAAAATGAGGATAATAAAATGAAGAATTTTGCATAAAATATTTTTGATGCCATCACTTATTCCAAAAGATATCTTTCTGAAGCTTCCTTCAGATCCAAAATTCCAAATCACATATATAGAATCTGAGTCTGTTCAAATCAAGTTGAAGAAAAATAAAAACACAAAATCCACGCCGAATCGCAACATGCAACAAATTGAAATATTTCCGGTCAAAGTATTAATATTTAATGTTAGAAGGGGAAAACATGAATGATGGTCACGACTGTCCAAATTGGTGTTTCTTTTCTCTCCCATTGATGGTGCTTCACCATCTACCCAAATCAACTTGGCAAGTGGGGTTAGGAAATGTATTAAATTTGTCAGTGACTCAGTGGTGGTAGGTTTGCAACTTGCAATGGACCACTATTTCTCATGTCTAGTCTCTAAACCCACTTGGTGATTTCAAATTCCAAATAAAACAATTTGCATTTTGTAATTTCCAATTTGTGAGAAAAGAAATGGGAATTTTCATACTTAGGGTTTGCAATTAAACTCAAGGTGTCGTGGTACCAATCATGGGATTTTTTTTTTGTGACTTAGAATTTCCCGAAGCCTACCTTACTCTGGGACAGATGGATTGCCGGCTTAAATGAAGAATTACCTATGAGCATCCGTAGTCATGAATTTTAATTTTTAAAAAATCATCTCAATTTTTCTACTTTCATTTATCACGATCTCTTCGTCTTTATCTTCTCAACTATAATCTTTATAAGATGATTATACTGTCAAATCAACTATTCTCTTCCCTCCAACTCATTTCTTACATTTTACAAATAAATATATTATCATTTATGTAGTTTATGTATGAATTAATATTACTAAAAAAATAAAAGTTAAGAATGAATTTTTAAAATGTTTGAAAATATTATTGTTTGAAATGTGTAATACAAGAATATAACTGTTTCAACATTAATAGTTGTCCGATTTGATTTAATTGCCGAAAATCTAGTATTTCGAAAATACAATATTTATGTAACAATATGAGTGTCTATTTGTAGAACATGATGAGATAAGAACTAAGGTGATATATAAACAAATTATTTTACTTTTATTTCCGAAAAATCTCAATTTTAAAACAATACAATCATCTCTCATTATTTTATTCAATTCAAAATAAGAGTGGGTCCCTATCGTGTGCATGTCTCTCTTAAACAAATTTATAATCCCCACGATCTCTTTGAATTGTGGGTGCTCTAAATATCGTGATCACAATGTGGGTGCTCTATTATCGTTTTCATGAAGCTGCACTCAGGAGATTAGGTATATACTAATCAGGGCCTAATTCGATCATGGCAAGAGAATTAAGCGAATCCTCGACCATTAAGCAATATTAACCTCTCTCCATCCAAGTTCAATTCTTAACTTAGCAGATAATATGTTACAATCATCTCGCATTTGTACCTCCATTTGTATTCAAAGAGCCGCATGCAATTGGTATTCTACGTGTAAAAGGAGCTGTCGGTTCCAAAATAAGTAAAACGATTTCTCTAATTTTGAATAAAATTTACTGGTTAAAATTGTTTAATTTCTAATCCTCTAGATTAAATAACACGATGAATAATAGTACCAAAACACAAATTAATTTACTTTTTTTGTTTATGAAAACTCTACTCTGGATCCTTTGAGAATTGAGAGTCGTGACCGTAGGGAATGCCTTTTCAGATAAAGTTTATAGAAGTACATAAATAAAAGTCATAGCACTTGACAAGAAAGTTTGAATTGATCAGTCCAACTTTGATTAGAGAGAATTTGTTCGGGAAGTGTTAGCGGAATTTCCTCCGCATCAATTGTTTGAACTTTTTTTTGGTGGTTCAAATATTACAACTTGCAGAATTTTTATTTGCATGTGTTCTTTTTAATCTAATAATGCTAAGTAGTTCATATTCAATGGGTCTTGATTTCGAAGTTTCGACTATAAGAAAATCAAGTCTAATTTCAACTTCATTTGATTGGAAAATGCATTTTAATTTTTTTACTTACCTTGGTTGCTTTGATCTGATTGCTTGTCTTACATATACTATTTTACATGCTTCATTTTCTAATGCAATTGGAGGCTATATTTAGTGTGATGATGTGCTATTTACAACAGGTCAACATGTATTATTTTTTAATAACTGATACAATGTAAAGCAGATGCCAAGTGCCTTACTTTTTAGAGAAATTCTTTTCAATTTTTTTTACTAATTTAAGATTTCACTCATAAATAGGAGTATAAATCTCTATCTAAAAGCAAAGTTTGTCTAACCGTGATGCATTTAGCAAGTCATTGGTCTTGGAATAGGTGAAATCGAAAAGGTAAGAATCAATTTTCAACAATAATGGGTCATATTTTAAATTTTAATTAGAGTAAAATTAAAATAAAAAAAGTTCTATATTTTTGGATCAAACCCGACGATTTTAGCAAAAGAGAAGAGTTTCTATATTTTTCACACACACACATAGTAAACAAAATCGTAAGCTGAAAGTCTCCGACGAAAAACACAACAGTGAGAATCATTACACTTTAAACAACAACAAAAAACCCCACTTAATTACACCAAACCCACGGACAAATATATCAACATTCCAAATTACGAAATTACCCCTACACTCTTTTCCACTGCCTCTGCAGTATTCTTGAGGGAATTGAGATTACACCTCACAATAGTGTCCACAAACACTCTTGTGTCCTCAACCGTGTTCCCCTCCGGCACATCGACGACGTATGACTCGACGACAATCGTCTGATTCTGGTCCTCTTGCGAGGTGTGAAGCGTTGTGACACTCCTGTAATTGCCCAACCGGTGTTCACCACCAACGATACTAAAGCTCAAAATGTGTCGCTCGTCGTCTAGGATCTCGAGTCGCTCACAACTTGAAGCGGCTGGGAGACCTGAAATTTAAAACTGTCAATTTAAACACGACACGAATATAACAAAATATTTGCAACGGATGTGAAAAAAATTAATGGGTTTTCCAAATACAAAATTTAAAAAATCGTTCGCCACACAATGCATTTGTTTCAAAAGTTAATTCTACTCAACACTTAACCACAATCAAACTACATTCCGCCTCACATACCACAAACCCTCTTTGACCTTCTAAAGTCAAAATTCTACCAACCAAGCAATTGTTCAGCCATCAAACAACATGATCACTATATAACAAAGGTACGAAATCACAACCACAAATATGCAAAGCTAAGTTAACTCAATTGACACCGTACATAACTATTCTGAAAATCATGTAACAAGTTGAGTTAACTCAATTGATAAATTATCCTGACAACAAAATTGCAACTACACGTTGAGTTAGTTCAGCTGGACACCTATTATGTATCCTTACCGGATACGACGTGGATTTGGCGAACCGACCCGATCTCGCCGGATCCATGCACCAACCTACAAGACTTGACAAAGTGCTTGTAGGTCTGGGGACGGTCGAAGCGACGTAGGAACGACCAAACCTTGGGTATGGGGGCGTTGATAACTTGGGCAAGGACGGAGCAGCAGTGGGAGGGCAGCACCGGGTGGGAGTGGTGGAAGGAAACGTCGGCCGGAACGAGACTCAGATGGTCGTCTAGAAGGACTTTGTTGTTGCAGCAGCAACATGAATTTGAGGTTGGGATTGGAGGTCTATAGGTTTGGGATGTGTAGGGTGGCATGGTTTGGTTAATTAAGGTGGTGGAAGGAGAGGGTGTGGTGGTTGTGGTATTTGTAGTTGGTGGTGTGTTTGAAAATGGGGAGGAGAGGGTGGTGGTTTGTTTAATTTGGACTTTTAGGTTATGGATTATGTTTTTGGTTTTTTTACTATTTATTTTGGATTTTTTTGCTTGTATGTCGTTGAAAAAAATGTTATTTAACTCTTTCCCATGACTTTTCGACTATGGGTTTTGGAGTTTGGGTGGGTATTTTGGTAATTTTGTTTTTTGGTAAATTGCGTTTTAGTCCATTTTTTGGTTTTCGAATTTTGATTACCATGAAATTGTTCTATTTTTTAATTACAAATTTAGATTGTTTTGCCCTTCTATTCCAAAAATTGATTTTACATTGTTTTCAAGGTTGTGAAAGTCTATAGACACACCTTTGTATTAGTTTGCGGTATTATAAAAATGATCAAAGGTACATATTCTGAAATAATCTTACCAAGTCCCCCGGCTATGTAAATTGTATTTCAGCGTCAAAATGAATTTTCAACCACCCTATCCTCTTTAAATTCCAAGGATGTTATGTTACATGCGAACAAGAATTTTGGAGTTCATTCACTTTTTTCAAACTTATCATATTCTAAAGTACAAATTGTAGTTTTCCTGCATCCAAACATATTTGTTTCGGAAGTATACTCAAGAGACTTTCTAGAATCCTTTAGCTAATCTTATATGTTTCTAACATATATAAATAGGAAAAATCAATTGGAGAAAAATACCTTAGTGGGTTTTCTTTATAATTTGATATTGCAAGTTGGTATTCAAAGTAAGAACGATAATATGAAAAACAATTGTAGTTTATTCATCACGCTATTCATCTTTCCATGAGAAGGATTTGGTCCATTTGGATATATACTGGAATGCTAGTTATGGAAGATGGTAAGGAGAGATTTTACTGAAGGCATGCCAAATATATATTGTCAGTAAAGGTATAACGTTGTTTTCGCTCAGAAGTAACTTTTATTTTTAAACTATTTCACCTCTGCTTCTAGAACACTAATGAAACAACCTAATGAAAGTTTTCAATAATAGTTGACCATGAACTCTTAAGCGAAAAGCAAGGATAAACTTGTCAATGATATGCTAAAATGTTACAGCATACAAATCAATTTGTTCTTACTCTGAGATGGAAGAGTTCTAAAATATTCATTTATCCAAATCTATTTTTATCTATGATAATATTTCACCATTTGACTCGAGCAACAACCAAAAGAATGCTAAAAAGTCGGGATTTACAATTCAGGGGTTTTCTCTTACTAACAAAAAAAAATTATATCATATATATAATAATACATAAGAACAAATTGTGAATTAGCTTTAATTGGTGAATTCGACGTTAATATAGTGAAGAATAAACATCCTAGGGTATGTTTGTTCATCTGCAAACAAAGAGGGGAATTTTTTTTTCCTTTTAACCAAAATTTTTCCTAACGTTTGTATATGTCTTGGAAAAGAAAAATATTTTCCTTATGTTTTCCTCTATCATCCAGCATGTACTAAAATCTTTTTCCTCAGTTTCTCGTACTCTCACATGAAAATAATGGAAAGTGCAACAAAGTTGTAAAAAAATTTACACGTGTATTAAACTTATTTAATAATTATCTTTAATACATATAAATTTAACTACAAAATCATTAAAAAAATATTTTAAAAATTAAACAATATGATTATCTTTAAAAAACCATGACAATATGTTATAAAATTATACCATAAAACTAGATAACGTCGATTAACTATAAGAATGCATCTTGAACTTAATATTGTCTTGTTAAAATAAAATATTATTCAATTTTTAATTTAGTGTATTGTTTAAAAGTGCATGACTACAATAATCGTATTAATTAATTAACTCTTCAACAAGGTATATGTATATAATAGATAATTCACACATTACATGTTTGAGTTAAATTAAACTAAAATGTGCAATGTCTATTTAAATTTTAACGTACAACATACTCTTCACAATAAAATATACATTGATATATACAATATTTACAAATAATATCAATTTTTCGTAAATGATAGTTAATGAATTCTATTTTTTTAATTTTCCATTAGATTCTAGTGATTTGCACAAATAACAAAATCTTGGTCAAAAGAAAATTAATTTTCTCTTATTTATATTTTCCGTTATTTTCTCTTTCACTATATAATTCATTTTCCGGTGGTTTTCTATGCACAAACACTCCATGGAGTTTGTTTCGCTGAGGTTTTTAAAATAACCATATTGTGAACGGAAGTTGGGCTGGTTGGTTATGGGTGGGCCTGAACGGGTTAGCCCGGTAAGAAACTAATAAATAAGTGGACAGTTTTGGATCTGAAGTCCAAGTAGCCTACCCGAAGTCATGTTGGGACCTCGTTAAATACCTATTATTTTATCAACCACCACAAAGTTTACCTCTTCGGAAAAAATTCTGCCATTTTTAAATTTGAAAATTCAACTCGAAATACTTCCTAAAGTAGGGATTCACAAAAAAATCCAAAACAACACAAATAAACTTTTTCATCCGATATCAACTTGCAATCAAATTCAAAATCCTTCCTCAAATTAACGAGTCACGGATAATCCCCAAAACAACACAACAAACTACCTTTTTCGAATCCAACTTGCATTCAAATAAGAGTAGTTATAGACGGACGCGCGCGTCACGGACGCGCCTTACGTGGATCTGTACAGCTCAGATATTTTTCTTTGAGTCAGCGTCCAGTCAGCGAAATTTCTCTTCGCGCGTTTTGGTCTTTTTAAAAAACGCCGGTTCTTTAAGTTGAACGATTCATTTCCTAATACACAGATGAGACAGTGTGCAGACCCTAGGATATCGTGCAGTCTCATTATTCGTGCAGAGCCCACACTTATCATAATAAAATATTTGTTTTTAAGTTTTACGTTGGATCAACTTAATTTGTCTAGCTTACTTTATGTGTGTGTGCAGTTTACATTATGTGTTTGTCCTGTTTACGTTATGTGTCTGTCCGGAATAAGTGTATATTGTTGTACGGAATAAGTGTATTTGCAGTCCGGAATAAGTGTATTTGTTGTCCGGAATAAGTGTATTTGTTGTCCGGTTTAAGAATAAAGTGTGTCCAGAAACGGAACATAAAGTTTGTCCGGAATGAGTGGATTTGTTGTCCGGAATAAGTGTATTTGCTGTCCGGAATAAGTGTATTTGCAGTCCGAACAAGTGTAGTTGTCCAGAATAAGAAGAAAGTGTGTCCAGAAACGGAACAGAAAGTTTGTCCGGAATAAGTGTATTTGCAGTCCGGAATAAGTGTATTTGTTGTCCGGAATAAGTGTATTTGTTGTCCGGTTTAAGAATAAAGTGTGTCCAGAAACGGAACATAAAGTTTGTCCGGAATAAGTTGATTTGTTGTCCGGAATAAGTGTATTTGCTGTCCGGAATAAGTGTATTTGCAGTCCGGAATAAGTGTAGTTGTCCAGAATAAGAAGAAAATGTGTCCAGAAACGGAACAGAAAGTTTGTCCGGAATAAGTGTATTTGCAGTCCGGAATAAGTGTATTTGTTGTCCGGTTTAAGAATAAAGTGTGTCCAGAAACGGAACATAAAGTTTGTCCGGAATAAGTTGATTTGTTGTCCGGAATAAGTGTATTTGCTGTCCGGAATAAGTGTATTTGCAGTCCGGAATAAGTGTAGTTGTCCAGAATAAGAAGAAAATGTGTCCAGAAACGGAACAGAAAGTTTGTCCGGAATAAGTGTATTTGCAGTCCGGAATAAGTGTATTTGTTGTCCGGTTTAAGAATAAAGTGTGTCCAGAAACGGAACATAAAGTTTGTCCGGAATAAGTTGATTTGTTGTCCGGAATAAGTGTATTTGCTGTCCGGAATAAGTGTATTTGCAGTCCGGAATAAGTGTAGTTGTCCAGAATAAGAAGAAAATGTGTCCAGAAACGGAACAGAAAGTTTGTCCGGAATAAGTGTATTTGCAGTCCGGAATAAGTGTATTTGTTGTCCGGTTTAAGAATAAAGTGTGTCCAGAAACGGAACATAAAGTTTGTCCGGAATAAGTTGATTTGTTGTCCGGAATAAGTGTATTTGCTGTCCGGAATAAGTGTATTTGCAGTCCGAAATAAGTGTAGTTGTCCAGAATAAGAAGAAAATGTGTCCAGAAACGGAACAGAAAGTTTGTCCGGAATAAGTGTATTTGCTGTCCGGAATAAGTGTATTTGTTGTCCGGAATAAGTGTATTTGTTGTCCGGTTTAAGAATAAAGTGTGTCCAGAAACGGAACATAAAGTTCGTCCGGAATAAGTGGATTTGTTGTCCGGAATAAGTGTATTTGCTGTCCGGAATAAGTGTATTTGCAGTCCGGAATAAGTGTAGTTGTCCAGAATAAAAAGAAAATGTGTCCAGAAACGGAACAGAAAGTTTGTCCGGAATAAGTGTATTTGCAGTCCGGAATAAGTGTATTTGTTGTCCGGTTTAAGAATAAAGTGTGTCCAGAAACGGAACATAAAGTTTGTCCGGAATAAGTTGATTTGTTGTCCGGAATAAGTGTATTTGCTGTCCGGAATAAGTGTATTTGCAGTCCGAAATAAGTGTAGTTGTCCAGAATAAGAAGAAAATGTGTCCAGAAACGGAACAGAAAGTTTGTCCGGAATAAGTGTATTTGCTGTCCGGAATAAGTGTATTTGTTGTCCGGTTTAAGAATAAAGTGTGTCCAGAAACGGAACATAAAGTTTGTCCGGAATAAGTGGATTTGCTGTCCGGAATAAGTGTATTTGTTGTCCGGAATAAGTGTATTTGCAGTCCGGAATAATGTATGGCTTCATTATTGTCGGAATAAACGAATCAATATATGGAATGCAATAATATGATGTCGAAACAAAAAAACGTCCGCAAAGCGCGCTCCCTCACGTCCCCCGCAGGGGCTGCCGCCCCCTGCCACCCCCGCACAAACTCAACAAATCTCTCACTGTATATTTTACCCCACAAGAATTACGTTTAGGAAAAAAATAGCATCTCAGATTTCCATTACAAACACAAACACACACAAATTACAAAAATAATATATATTTTCCCAGTAAATCGGAAAGAAGATGTAAGACTTAAACATGACCGTCTCATTCACGCTGCTTACGTTGTGAAGAACCTTGGGAGTCGGCATCAGACGCTTCTTCGACGTAATATCTTACTCGAAATGGTGATTTATTACGAAGAGATGTACAACATAAACCGAACAGACGTAAGTCTTCACCACGGAGCGTTGACAAGAACATCGGGAAGTCTTCGCACCGTCCCATTCACGCTGCTTACGTTGTGAAGAATCCTGGGAGTCGGCATCAGACGCTTCTTCGAAATGGTGATTTATTCTGGAGAGAAAGAATGAAGAAGAAAGAAAGAGTGTCATCATATTTGTATTTGGGTGGAGAGAGAGAACGTGCTGAGTTGAAACGCATTTAATGTGATTTGAGTGGACATCAGGAAGAAAAAACAAAAAAACATTCATGCTTTGGCCACGTAAGGGCTGACATGGATGTCCACGTAGAGCGCGTCCGTGACGCGCTGCGTTCAACAAACATTTCCCTTCAAATAAACCAACCACCAAAACGTCCACCTCACATCTCTTATTAAAAAACTCAAAACGGCAAAATCAATGACTAGGATAAGCTCCGTTGAAATCTCTTGTCTTGAAATAATAAGACAAGATATTGAATTAAGACTCTTTGATTTGCATGTGTTGGATGTTTGGGATTTAAAATTGGATAAGATAAAGTAGATTAAATATATATAAAAAATTAAAACTAGACTAGCGACCGAACCTAGGCCTGATAATCTGACATGGAACACGAAAACACAATACGAAAATTCCATGCGTTGGGTTTAAGGATTTTTTGTTTCGTGTCTTTTAGTGTTAATTTTTTGTTATACGAATTAATTTCATGTCATTTTTATGTACCTGAAAGTTCAAGGATATACACGAATATTATATTATATATATATATATATTAAAAGAAATATAGTATGTGTTCATCTATTAAGACTTAAAAACAAAACTCTCTTAACATCTTAAATCTTCGACCACATGTTATCAATTACAAGTTTATTATATTGCGTCCTTAGCGAAGTTAACGTGTAAGATATTACCAATTAGAAGTTCATCAGTCATTTCAGGAATTTAGTGTATAAAACTGTGTTGAATTTGTACAGTTTTTTCTTGTGTCGTTTAGTGTAGTTGGTACACTGTTAGCACACTAGAAAAAAAATAGAGTATTAATCATGTCGTTTTGTGTATACACAAATAATTGTGTTTCATTTTTTTATACAAGAAGATATACAACAACAAAAAACTTTTAATCTCAAACTAATTGTGGTATGCTAGAAATGAACTTAAAAGAGTTAAGATTCATGCACATGAATAATTTTCTTCCACACACTTCTATCTAATGTCAGATCTTGAGGGATGTTTCAATCTTTTAATCTCTTTTGACTATTTCTTTCCAAATTAATCTTGGTCTACCTCTCCTTTTTATGTCTTCATCCTGACTCAACACGTCTCTTCTTACAAATGTCTCCATATACCTTTCTTGTACATGTCCAAAACTCTCACTCTCTTACGAATGCATTCATTTCTAATATGATCTATTTGCGTATGTCCACACATCCACCACAACATCTTCATTTTAGCTACGCTCATCTTTTGCATATATTGCCTTTTCATGACCCAACGTTCAACAACATACAATATTACAAGTATTACAACAATTCTATAAATTTCTTTTTTACTCAAGAGAATTCTTCTTATTAGGGGTGTAAACGGGGCGGGTAATACCCGTATACCCGGTCACCCACCCCGGGCGGGTACGAGTATGGGTACAAAAATCCATACCCGTTTAAAAATTCAAACCCGTATACCCGTACCCGTTTACCCGCTTAATAAACGGGTCAGGTACGGGTATACGCATTACCCATACCCGTTTACCCGTATACCCGTTAAGATATATTATATTATATATATAATATTTTTAATATTTTATATGTTATATATTATATATATTTTATATATAATATATATTTTATATAATATATATTATATTTTTATATATTATATATTATACCCGCTATACCCGTTTACCCGCCCCGTACCCGCTAACTTAACGGGTACGGGTATATATGTTTTTTGCCACGTATATACCCGTACCCGCTAATTTAGCCGGGTACGGGTACGGGTAGGGGCATACCCGACCCGTACCCGACCCGTTTACACCCCTACTTCTTATTACATAAGACATACACATTTTTTTGTGTTATGTTCGTGTAGAGCTAGCATGTCTAGTACCTGTGAAACTACACTTCAAGAAATTACACTAATCAACATAATTGCCAACCCCAACCGAACCTTAAAACTCAATCTGACAATCGGACCCAAACCAACCCGATTACCTCCCAAACCCGACCCACCAGCCACCTCCCAGGCTCCCAATTTCCCTCTCACATAGTGAACTCCGCCACCTCCCCCACTTCACTATAAATACCCTCCCATTCCAATGCCCCCTTCCGATCTCGCTCTCCTCTCCACTCCCCTCCGATCCCTCCCCTCCATGGCCTCCTCCGCCGTTCCGTCCATCTCGCCGCCGATCCTCCGCCGGGAGTTCGTCCGATCTAGCCGGAGCGTCGTGGTTTCACGGCGATCGTGCTGGATTAAGGCGTCGACGGGCGTTTCGGTTGGATCGGTGGAGGCGTCGGTCGGAAAGGACTCGTTGTTCGCGGATTACAAGGCAAATAAGGCTTTCTTGTTCCCCGGGCAGGTATCTGTGCGATTTTGTGTGGTTTTGATTAGGATTAGGGTTTTGCGTTGGTTTTTTAGGTTAATTGTCGTGGAGGATGATTGATGTTGTGTTTTGGTGGGTTTTTTTGTTTATCTTTGTTGCTGAAGTAGCATTGGTGCTAAATTTTAGAATGAATTGAGATAGAATTTAGAGAGAATTCAGATTTTTCCTTTAAAAGACACGTTGACGAATGTTTCGGTCGATTGGTGGTGGAGGTGTCAGTTGGGAAGGACTCGTTGTTTGCGGATTACAAGGCGAACAAGGTTTTCTTGTTCCCCGGGCAGGTATCAGTGCGGTTTGGTTCGGATTAGGGTTTTGCACTAGTTTTTGAGGTTAGTTATAGTGGAGGAGGATTAATCTTGAGTTGTGGTGTTGTTTAAGTGTACTATTCTGTTTTTCTTTGTTGCTCATATAGTAATCGGTGTTCAGTGTTAGAGTGGATTGAAATAGGGTTTAAAAAGAATTCATATTTTTTTTTTCATTTGAAAGAGCATTGATTGCCTGAGGACGTTCATGAGTGTTTTGCTTGGATAGGTGGACGTGGTAGTTGGAAATGACTCTTTTTGCGGATTACAAGGCTAGTCACTTAGTCAAGCTATCCTATTCCCTGGTCCGGTTTTGGTTCGAGTAAGGGTTTTGTGTTGGTTTTTGGAGAGGTTTGATGTTGTGTTGTCATTTTTGTTAAAGTACATTTGGTGCTAGAATGTATATGGAATTAAGATTTTTACCCCTCAGAATTGGCTTCATGTTGATCTAGGGACTGTTTGTTTGTCGATTACAAAGTTACTCGTGGTTAATGGGTTTTTTATATTGGTGTGGTTATGCTTGGAATTACTATTTTTGATTGGTTTTCGAGATTAGTTATGGTGCTAGCAGTTTGTCCTTGTGTTGCAGTGGTTGTTTTAGCATTGGTGCTAAAAGTAGAGTAAATTGAGATAAAATTTTGATAGAATTGAGATCATCCTACAAGACAGGTTGTGATGGTCCTGGACGTTACTGAGTTATTAAGTTGGATTGGTGGAATTGTCGGTTGGTAAAGACTACTTTGAATTGTTGCTTAAGTTAAAATGTTATGTTGACTTATGAAGTTGATCAATGTTTCGGTTGGACTTTTGGAAATGTTGTTGGTCAGGATGGACTTGTTCTTTGTGAATTACAAGGTTAATCATGGTTCTCTATGTTGGAGTGGATTTGACGTGTCTTTCTTTGGACGTTAGGGGTTTTCGATTAGTTTTTTATGTTAGTTATTGTGGAAGATGTTTGATCTTGTGTTTTGGTGGTTGTTAAGTAGAAGTGGTGCTGAAATTTGGAGAGAGTTGAGATTCGTATTTCCAGAGCTGCTTTGATGATGTTAGGCATCGATGAGTGTTTCGATTGGATTGGTGAAAGCATCAGTTCTGACTTCAGGGAGACTTGTTTGGGGATTACAAGCCTAATTACGCGTTGTTGTTCCCTAGTGCAGTATCAGCGTGGATTTGTTGTGTTTATGTTCGGAATAGGGTTTCGGATTGGTTTTTAAGGTTAGTTATGGTGGAAGAAGTTTGATTTTTAAGTAGTGTTGGTTTTTGAAGTTGGAGAGATTTGATTTTAGTCCTTCCAAAGCGGTTGTGATGGACTCTACGGCGTTGATCATCATTTTGGTTGGATAGGTGGAAACGCCAAGACTCATGTTTGCTCATTTTGGTTGGATAGGTGGACCGTGGACTGCAAGTTAGAGAGATTTGATTTTCGTCCTTCCAAAGTGTGGGGAAGGTTGACCGCTTGAACATCTTAGTTTACTCTGAAATATGTCGATTCACTACCGCTATGTGTTAAATGTAAAGTACAACTTTTGTAGTTTGTTATAAGATTGTATGTGGGGCGAGAAAATATTTCTCATGTCAATTGCATATTATTGTGCCTGAAGGGTGCCCAAGCTGTTGGAATGGGAGCTGCTGCCCAAGATGTTGAAGCTGCTGCTAACCTTTTCCGAAAAGCAAACAACATACTTGGGTAGGTTGCAATTTTGGAGTTTTTTTAAACTGTCTACATCTATTCATCTTTTGTATTTTAGCTTTTAAGCAGCAGAAGGTTGCATTTTTTTTGTCCTCAAAACATGCCTTATTTCAGTTAACTTCTTTTGCAAATGAATTGTCTTAGTTATGATCTTATGGATGTTTGCACCAATGGACCAAAGGAAAAGCTGGACTCGACTGTCATAAGTCAGGTATAAAGCTCCTAATGTATATTGCTATTCGTAAAAACTGTTTTGTTTAGTGGGAATATAAAATACTTGGCATTGCTGTTTCTTAACAAATTTAGTTGAGCTTAACTGGACATGGCATTCAGTTACGGTAGTTAGCTGCATGCATTTGTTCAAACATGGATGCTACACTCTGGAAATGTTTTTCTTGAAGCCATGTATGTAATACAGCCCTTTAAACGATTCTAGTGTAGTTTTAATTTTCTTGCATTACTGAAGCAAAATATCTCCGCAGCCAGCTATTTACGTCACAAGCATGGCTGCTATTGAAGTACTGCGAGCTCGTGATGGTGGCCAGGCAATAATTGATTCAGTTGATGTAACATGTGGTCTAAGCTTGGGAGAGTATACTGCCCTTGCATTTTCTGAAGCTTTCAGGTGTCCATGCACCTCATCTACGTTGAATATAGGATTAATTAACTTGGAATGTTTTAATTGATTCTCGTTTTCCACCGATAAAAAAAAGATTCTTGTTTACCTTCCAAGTCAGAGTTCTAAGGGTGGGAAGAACTGATTTGCTGTGTTCACTGTTTAACCACTCAGCTTTGAAGATGGACTCAAGCTTGTAAAGTTAAGAGGGGAAGCCATGCAGGTCAGCAGCCAAGTGGCTTATTAAGTATTTGAATTGCATATGCCCCAGAGGTGGTTGCTGGGCCAAGAACTCAAGATATGGGACCTATTATGTTATGGTGTTCAGGATGCTGCTGATGCTGCAGACAGTGCCATGGTCAGTGTCATAGGACTAGACTCCGAAAAGGTTCAGTTGCTATGTGATGCTGCCAATGAGGAGGTCGATGAGAAAGATAAAGTCCAGATTGCAAATTTCCTCTGCCCGGTTAGTTTTCATAGCCACGGTCTGCTTCACATCTACTTTCATAAGTTTGTATTTTGGGTATTGATTTTATTTTATGACTGCCTCATCAAAAAGGGAAACTATGCTGTCTCTGGAGGAGTGAAAGGAATAGAAGCTGTAGAAGCCAAGGCAAAATCATTTAAAGCTCGAATGACGGTCAGTTTTTATGGCAACAACACCTTGTTGGTATTTTGTGTTTTGCTCCATTCTCCAAATTGTAGGGGGCGTAAGCGGGGCAGGGTGGGTTTTTGCCCTACCGCTACCCGCCCGCCTAAGTTAAGCGTGACTAAAAAAAACTCGTTACCCGCCTCGCCTAAGGTTGGACTAGGCAGGGCGGGTTTGGCAGGTTATTCTTTAACTTTTTAGATTTTTCCAAAGAAAAACAAAAAAAATCAAAACTTGAGAATTAGTAATTACTCACTACATTTTTTCCTAATAACAATAACAAACTCTGACATGAAACATTGAAAACACGAATAGAATTGTTAGATAAGTCGCTTTTTGTGATTAATGTATGAACCATCCATAATCAAATGTGGTCCTAAATCCAAAGCAATCAATCAACAAAACTAAAACATTTTTTTAATTATAACAAAAACACAGTTCTGTGAATTGCCAACCAAATTTTGTTTTATTTTATTGGCAAATGGAGTGGAGAATTTTGTAATGGGAATAAACCCAACTGCCAGTGGAGCAAATCACACAACACTACACATGATTATTGATTCCCAACACCAAATTACACCAATGGAGGGTTGCGGGTTATGCGAGGCGGTTTGGGAGAAAACCGCAACCTCAACCCGTTCTGTTGTGCAGGTGGCTGGTAGGATTTTTTTGACCGCTACCCACGTTAGGCGGGGTGATGGGTTTGACCCGCCCCATTTACAACCCTACCAAATTGTCCAACCCTATTGATCATAACATGTGAAGTTCATGTTTCATATAGTGGATTATCGGTCAGTGACAAGTAACAATCTAAGATAAATGATCATAACTACTAACTAGGAAAATGGCCAGCTAAATAAATTCAACCTGAAAACTTAATTAGAGTTCCACGGTCTCTTTGAGCATCTTGACTTCCGTTGACCTTAAGAATCTAAAAGTTGAGCAAGCTGGGATCTAGGCTGATGGTAGTATCATTTGTCAATTTTTGTTTATTTAGACTTCCACCTTCATCTTTGTGATCTTCGTCTCCCTTGTTATTAGGTCCGCCTTGCTGTTGCTGGTGCTTTCCACACAAGCTTCATGGAACCAGCGGTCTCAAGACTAGAAGCTGCACTGGCTGCAACAGAAATCACCACCCCCAGGATACCAGTAATCTCAAATGTAGATGCCAAGCCACACTCCGACCCTGACACCATTAGGAAAATATTGGCACGACAGGTGAACCTCTAATAGAAGTTCCTATCCTTTCCCCTTGTATATTTGAAGTTTCAACAACAAGTAATCTTAGTTCTTTTCAAAACGAATAGGTAACCTCTCCCGTCATGTGGGAATCGACAATCAAGACCCTACTTGACAAGGGGCTAGTGAAAGGCTATGAGTTGGGGCCGGGAAAGGTATGAACTGTTGTCTGCGGTTCGAGTTTTATTTATTATGGAAGCTGATCTTCTGTTCTTTAAGAACAATATTAAAGTTGTCCTTTCATTTTTCCGGTTCAAAATTTTCAGGTGATTGCGGGCATTGTGAAGAGGGTGAACAAGAGCGCTGATATTGATAACATTAGTGCTTGACTGGCCGAAGTAGCCAGTCGATTAACGATATTGGCATGGCAGCTGTTCACATGGGAATCCAGTGGCATTTTGATCATGGTCGAAGCACAAAATGAGATGTGTTTGAAATTAGATTTGAATTCAATTGTTATTTTCACTTCTTGTCGTAAAGGTTTTGTGACAGCAGAACGTACTATTAGCTTCTCCTTTGAAACATGACATTTCATTGCAGGCGCACTATGTATATCTATTATGATTGACGACTAAAAGCTTTTCTTGTATTCGAGCTCCAGGATGTATTAAAGTGTGCAATATGCTTAGTATTCGGGGGGTATTACGTACATTCTCACATTCGTAAAAAGTGTCAAACTTTGATTTTATAGTCGTGAAACCGGACCCGATCTGTTCATTCAAATGGTTTCATGATTAAATACACGCTGCTAAGTTTGTTTTAACTGAGACGAATACATTTTGAAGATAAAGTGACACAATACACACGATAACCTGATCTTAGTACGGAGTCCTTCAGTACAGAATTAAAAGTGTTACAAAATTCTAATGCGCGGAGATCTTGAGAAACATGAAGATCAACACCCTGCAGGCCAGTCTGAAGTTTTTTCTATCAATAATGACAATCTAAAATAGCATAAATACATGTACATGAAAAAATCAACGATGCAAGATGTCATTACCCAGAAGAGCGGCTCTACGGTTAGGTCACAACATTCGACCGAACAGTTTACATAGCAATATCACCACCCATCATCTGCACCACGTGAAAACCAAAAGAAAATTAGGCCCTAAGATTACCAACGAAGCAAACGACTGCATCAGAAAGGAGGGGGTCGGGGAGAACATTTAAACGATCTTAATACTTACTCCTAACATATTCAGTTGGCACAAAAATTGGAAAAAAATATTTCTAATTCAAAATCTGGTTACACCACAAATGCCATAATGAACAGCAGTTGGGAATTTGGGACAATGGTTTCTTATTTTCCAAAAATGAAATAAAACCAACGGCCGAACAAACATTATGCTGTTGATTCTTTTTCTGTCAACCTGGCTAACAGAAGTCAGTGAAACCGCCAACCAGTTTAACCCACTGAACATAAAATCATATATCACCCACAGGAAACAAGTGCGGTGACATTCCTTCGGTGGATTAAGATGCCTCAATGAATAAGAGCGAAAAATGTTTAAAAGAATAGTGGTATGGACCTTGAATAGATCACCAAAAACGCCTTGAAGACCACTTCTACGTCGTACGCCATAGAACTTCTCTCCAACTTCATCAAGTAACTGTAAAAAAACAAAATCAGCAAACAATTCACTAAGGATTGCCAGAGATTACATACAAGGTGTCTATTTTTTGGGGGGTGAATCTCTGAAGCCAGGTTAAATAGTAAAAGTCATCAACTTTAGTCAATCAAGAAAGTAGTTGTTGAAATCGTTAGAAAAAGGTCTAGGCTATGCTGAGTTCATGACTTCGGCAGTATATCTGAATCAAATAGGCTACAGAAGGAATACTACCTCTTCGAATAAGACTTCTCGATCTGTGCTTGACTTGTACCTCTGTCTCAACATCCTAAATAAAGGAAGAGCATCTCTCTCCAGTCTGTAGAAAGTAAAATAAGTTACAAGAATTCTACCACAATGATTTGCTCCATACTCTAATGTCTTATCAAATAACGAAAGCATAGCAGGAAGACATTTCTCAAGATCTTAAGTCAAGACATGACAATAAGTATTTGATTTTATTTAGAAACACAAAAAAAATATCATTATCAAGAATCATTGGTTAGGCAACAAAAGAAACAAAAGGATGACCTTCCAAACAGTCAAGAGATAAACAAAGTGCGGTCAATATTTTGATGCAACTTACGTTTGCAAAAGATAAATAATGAATTGAATCAAATCTGTTTGTGGAAAGTCAAGTTGCAAAGCATCCGCTTTCACTTTTAGATCATCCATTATGCAATTGGCATCTCTTAGGTTTCCTTGTGATAGATACCTGCAAGCATATGCATACAACTGAAATATATTGTATTTTCAATTGAGAACGAAGAGTGAAATTACAGTATTATAGCTTGGGTCGCACAACCATACTATAGAACCAAATTGCCATTGTAACGTATCAATTCTTCTCAGCCACAAATCGTTTAAAAAAAGTTGTATAGAACTGTTCAGCTCTGGCTCAATGAATAAATACCACGTGTATAACACGGAAAAGAAAAGGTCACTAGCTAGGAAAACACCCAGCTCCACGTGGAGTTCATTCACTCGACAAAGAGAGGAAAGAGCTAAAATTGCTAGTGAAAAGGAAAACTTACAGTAGAACTGCCCGAGCAATCGCTAAATCATCCTCCCCAGGATAGCACTGGATGCGAAAAAATCATTTAGATGTTCGTGG
The DNA here is from genome assembly GCA_963682175.1 of Triglochin maritima. Classification (NCBI taxonomy): domain Eukaryota; kingdom Viridiplantae; phylum Streptophyta; class Magnoliopsida; order Alismatales; family Juncaginaceae; genus Triglochin; species Triglochin maritima. The sequence continues at coordinate 41,827,725 of OY821779.1, forward strand.
AGAGATCATGATAAAATTTAGACAAAATATTTTTTGAGAAACACCATCACAATCAAGAAATAACAGGCTCAATGCAAACTCCTGATTGGTAACAGTGCGACCAATTTAAGGAAGATAATAGGCCTCAGCCAATATGTGCGAATGTAGAAACACTTAAGGAATCTGTATTTCTGGAGGTGCTTGCTCAGATGCTTGTTTGTTTTTTGGAAAAAAACAGAAGGCAACATATCTGTTTGTGATGACAAACAAGTATATCACTCTGCTTGGCACAATCTTTTCTAACTATGCAACAAGGTAAAATACTGACTAATAGTAAAGGGACAAAATCTGCCTTCAAAAAGTATCTCCTTGTGAATGTTGTCATATTGAACAAGGCTAACATAATTAGATGCCGAAGTTTGTATGTCAAAGGGAATGCCCCTGCCAAGAAGCAGTAAAGATTTTTTTTGTCTGATAGAAGGGCTGCATCTACCAACTTTATGCGAGCTACAATGAACCTCAAAGTTTCATAATTTGACATTTTCACGTATTTTCTCTAATCAAAGGCACACTATCTCATTATGTCAATGCTTGAACTTCTACTTGTCGCATATTTTTGCATGACTTATGGCTAGATGAGCCGTTTCCTATGTTTAAGACGGACTACATTGACTTAAAAGCTCAAAATTTTAGGAGTGCAATTAGATTGCATACTATTTGATTTTGATGGGATTCGGGTACCATAAGAATGAGATCCAAGGCATACTGATATCTTATGTAGGCAAAACATTTACCGTGTCCTTGGTTAATGGGGTAGAGAAAAGAAGATAAAGGGAGAGAAGAAAAGACACTGTTTCTTCTTCTTTCCTCCTGCTTGGGTAGACATGGGAGAAATAAGTTTCTCTTGATTGGACGACAACATAGAGAGAAGAAAAGAAAAGAATGATGCTGAATTGAAAGGCAACAACGATAGATTGCTCATAAATTAAGCTAATCATTTACTCTCTAAAGGTGGAGAGAAAATTGAGACCAAATTGTATAAACAACGTTCTCTTCATTAGGGTGTTTATTTTTTGGGCAACGATAGATTGCTCAAAAAATTAAGCTTATCATTTACTCTCTAAAGGTGGAGAGAAAATTGAGACCAATTTGTATAAACAACGTTCTCTCCATTTCTCCCCCTTACTCGAAATTCCATTGTTCCTTAAATTAGTATCCAAGGCAATGGAAATCCAATTCTCCTCTCTCCTTGTGTCGCTAAACAAGAACATCATTAGTGGCCCCGGTAAAAAGATATCAGAAGCTATAGGTTGTGATTGTTAGTGATCCCTAATAGTGTTGAACTTGTGAAGATCTAGAGGAAAAATGAATGTTCAGCAAAATATGACATAGGAACATCTTGTAAAGCAAGAAATGTCTCAGACAGCGATTCCAAAAGGCAGTCATGGCAAGAAACATATGGCATGGGATTAGATAATAAATTGACAAAAGACCAACCTTGCCCATAAAGTTGAGCAGCGTAGAAGCAAACTTTTTTGGATCATTTCCTCTAACAAAATGAACTGAAATTTTTGCCATATCCTGAAATGATTATGAACGAAACAAAATTTACAAAAATCAACCTTCAAGTAGTTCTGAAAAAAACAAGACAAGACATCAGATTAAAGAAAAGCAACATGCTTCAAGTATAAATGCACTTCGGATGAAGATGATTAAACAGTAAAGATTTATATCCAAATGAATATAAAATAGTTAATTGGTACAGGAAGTTATAAGAACGGAATGCGTAACACCCCCTTCAGTGTCTTACATTCAAAAAATGTATTTAGAAAACCCAACAAGAGCGTCTAGTAGATATAAGTAACAAACAAGAAATCACGATAAGGATGGCAGAAAAATTTGAAGCATTGCGTCTATAGACATTACCAAATCTGGTGACTCGGAATAAGTATACTCCGCAAGCATGGAATGCAATGCAGGAGATCCATATTTATGGGGACCAAAGTCGGCTGACCACCTATAAGATAGAAAGAACAAAAGGTGTAAAAAAGGATAGATGATTTTTTAAACAGAAAAACAAAAACAAAAACATAAAGGGAAAATATGCAGTATAAACTAGTTCTCGTGTAATTTATGTGAGAACCCCTACTAGAAATGATGAATATATATACTTTTGTCCATGAATGATGCTGCCTGTTCAAAAGGGACAGTGTTTTTCAAGTGTTTATTGGTTCTGAGTCTTCTGACTATTTCTTAATAACGATTTCAGTTGGATCATTTCAATATCAAATATTCAAATGATTTTTTAAACAAGGGACAATAGGACAAACTTGATTGCAGCTTTTAGAAATGATGAACATCCTTCAACCCGAGTCTTTGCTTCCATCAAAGCTTCTGAGATTTTCTGTGTTTCATCATCATCCTCCCCTAATTGTTGCGGCATAGGAATCTTTGGGAAATGTTCGTAAATTTCCTTGATTCTACCTGTATAGCAAGGTTAGAAGGTGAAATAAAAGAATAAGCTCCCCCATAGATCCACAATAGACCATATCAAGAGCATAGACATGACTAGAACTAAGCAGTAACCTGATCAAAAATAAATAAATTCTGATCAATAATCAAATGCAACGTTTATTGTAATCTTTTTTATAATAAAAAGAAACTGTACAATATCAATTGGATTAGCCACAGCCGCACATATGCGGCCAATCCAATCCAGAAACGACTATAGGCTCCAACCAGGTGCAAAACAAAATGTACAAGATTAATTGGATTGGCCGCACATTTGTGGCAAAAGCAATCCAAAAAACAACTACAGGCTGCAACATGCCGCAAAAGCAAAAAAAATGAGAAAGAAAAAGCAGTTTATGGAGTTCACCATACCATATCAACAAACAACTTCAGACCGAACCAGCTGCAAAAGGTTTATTATAATCTTAATACCTTTTAATTTCATAAATGAGAACATTTGCCGTGCTAGTTCCATTAGCATAGAAGGTAATCCTTAAACTAACTTAATTAGTTCATGGAGTGTACTGTTCCAGTCGTGAACGATGAACCACTGACAGTCTGACACATAGCATTCGATAAGAAGGGTTTTTTCTTATCATTGATAGAGTTTAAAAGGGATACAATAGGTGATAAAATCAAACAAGGATATCCGGGGAAAAAAACAGAAAAACGGAAACAGGTCTTCATCACAGCCTAAACAGAAGCGAAATGTCCAAAATAAACCCACAACATGTGGAGAATAACAGGATAAAAACTCGCAGTCACCCACTCTGGTAATCTCACAATATCTGAAAAGGTGATCATTATGCTCTTTCTCCACAAAACAAAGTGGACATCTACTAGCCAAGCACTGATCCCTAGATTCAGGGAGACATCCGTTAGAGTCTTACCGTGAAAGATCAGCCAAGCCAGCATTCGATAAGAAGGTTATGCTAGGATTTTCAAATTAAGTAGTGCTTCCAAACTCGTTGATCTGGTCTATGAAAAAACCATAATAGATAAGTGGCAAATTCATTAGAGGTCCTTCCTATCATCTGTGACATACACTAGATTGTTATAAGCCCCAAGAAGAAAGTAGATAAAGGAATGTGTATCTCAGACCCAAAACATTTAAAACAAAATAAAATGGATAATTTACATGAACAAACCTAAATTCTTTTCATTGTACGGGAAATTTCCTTTCACAAGAGCCTCCACGAATAAAAGGGCCAGCTCAGCACCACAAGTGATCTGTGGATATAAACTCAAAATCAAATGAAATAGTCACACAAAAACGTAACAATGTTTTAATAATCTCACAAGTCATAGGTCTAAATTATTGGGCAAGTGTTAATGAAAAATAACAATGCCGAGTTTCAAGGCAATGCCATCTTTTTGCATCTATTATACTTTTTTCAAACGGCTGACTGCTCAAACAAGAAAAGACAGAGAGAAAGAGATAGAGATAGAGATAGAGAGGGAGTGTGTGAGTGTGAGTGTGTTCATTGCTAGAAATCAGAATATTATATGATGAGTTATAATTGCCCAATGATGAGTGTAGCACAACTATGGTGAACTTGTTTATGAGAAAACAAACAAGTTGATGTATGGATATATTATATATAGCTATCAAAAATTGCAAGGAATATATGTTCACACCTGTAGTTTACTATCCACAAATATGCTGATACAATACTGATCCCATAAGTAATCTACAGTCTAGAAACAATGTTCATGAATTTAACCTGTCCACACTTCAGTTGAAGGGAAGCACCGGACTGAAGTATGTCCAATGCTTCATTGAATTTCTGAGCAGCTGTGTACCTATCATTGACAACTATTAACTTTTCACCAATCAAACATATATGCACTTGATAGTCACATCAGACAAACAAAACCAAATAAAAGATCCTCCAAATCCGCAACTGCAAAGAAAAGTTTCCCGATCTTCCAGCAAAGCACCACTCCTATCCGACAATCAGTGAATTTAGGTAGCAGTTGTCTTGGAAAACTGGATTTTTCTCTTGAAAATTTGGACCTATTCAGTTTGAGAATAAGGCCAAAGGAACAAGAATATTGAGTATAACACGGCTTAACACATAACTCCCGAAATCCTTCACATTTCCACACACATATTCTAGCGAACACTCCGTCATCCACACCATCACTACTACATAACAACCAGATTGATCTCAGGAAACAAACTAAAAACACAACCCCAACGCCAACGTATCCTCCAAAAGTTTACTTCATCCAAAACCAAACTTCGACAAATTCAAATACTCAATCCTAAAACCACAAAAGAACCAAAGCAATCCCACGGAAACTTAATGTCAATTACAATACCGCTCCACATAATTCCCAATGATCCTCCCTACGATCCTCCACATTTCCACACACGTTCAATCCGAACTTGAACCTCCTAGTCCTCACAACACCACAACATAACAACTCGAACTACTCCTCCAAGTCCACTTCATCCACAACCGAACAAGTCAAACAAACTCAACCACTCAAACTAAAACCACAAAAGAACCACATCGATCCCACAGACACTAAATGTGAAACACTACACGGCCCAATACAATTCTTGACGATCAGTCACATTTCTACACACAAACACAACCACTCCTTTTAGTACTACTCCATAACACCACTGGTCCACTACTACAAAACAACCAAACCAATCCACAACTAAAACCGCAACTCCAACAAATCCTCCGAAGTTCCACTTCGTCCACAACTGACAACTCCAACAAATTCAACTACTCAATCTTAAAACCACAGAAACGAAATGCGGAGTACGAAACTGCTCCAAGTATTCCCAACGATCCTTCACATTTCCACACATATTCTAAACGAATACAAACACTCTTAGTCCTCACAACACCACTGCAACATAACAATGAAACTAATAAAACAACTAAAACCACAACTCCAACGAATCCTCCAAAATATCCACTTCATCCACAACAACAGAACTCCAACAAACTCATCTACTCAATCCTGAAACAACAAAAGAACCAAATCCATCTCATAGACACTGAATATGAAGCCAACACACAATTCCCGATGACCAATCACATTTCCACACACATGTCACACACAAACACTAGCACTCCTTTTAGTCCCCTACAACACCAGTACTATGTAACAACTAACAAGCAACAACCAAACCAATCTACAACTAAAACCACAACTCCAACGAATCCACCGAAATATCCACTTCATCCACAACAACGGAACATCACCAAACTCAACTACTCAATCCTGAAACCACAAAAGAACCAAATCCATCTCATAGACACTGAATATGAAGCACAACACGGCTCAACAAACAATCCCGATAATCAATCACATTTCCACACACATTATCACACACAAACACGAGCACTCCTTTTAGTCCCCTACAACACCAGTACTACGTAACAAGCAACAAGCAAACCAATCTACAACTAAAACCACAACTCCAACGAATCCTCCGAGGTTCCATTTCATCCACAACCGACAACTCCAACAAACTCAACTACTTGATCCTAAAACCACAGAAACTTAATGCGGACGATACCGCTTCACGTAATTCCAAACGATCCTCCACATTCCACACACACATTCCAGCCGAACACAACCACTCCACAAACAACCAAAACCACAGCTCCGACGAATCCTCCGAAGTTCCACTTCATCCAAAATCAAATCAACACCTTAAAATCTCCAGAAAACACGAAACCAAACCAGATACGCTCCAAAAACCGAAGATCAACGAACCTCGCGGTGAAGGACTTGTACATCTGTTGCGCCTCGTAGGAGTTCCTGGCTTCGATCGCCCTCTCCAGCTTCCCGATCGTCTACAAACCACAGAACAGAGAAGGATCGGATCGGAAACCCTGGCGATCGGTAGAGGGGAGGGGTTAGGGTTTACCTCATTCGCCGGAGGGAGTGGGCCCCTCCTGGTTCGCTCCCGCGACATTGTCGTGGAGTTGTGGTGCGGGTGGATGGGGTTTGGGGGTATTTATAGGTGGGGGAGTAGAGGGATCGGAGAGGGAGGTGAGCAGGAAGGGAAGTGTAGGGTATAAACGGGTTGGATTTGGATCAGGTTAAGAGGTCCGCGGTTGTATCGGGGAATGAGGTAGACATGTTGTGGTGGGCTCGAGATGGATCGGTCCGTCAAGAGGTCGAGGATCAATCTGAGTCTGTTTGGTCTAAAAATTCGGATCGAATTTGGTCACCCGTAGTTCGGTGCTCAGGTAGGTCTCGCTTTTTAATTGATCGTTTTAATAACCGTAAGTGCACGACGTCAGTGATGACGTGGTAAATACGGGTCAAACTTCAAGAAGTTGTGAGTGTTATTGTGACTACCATACTCGAATGGGAAATGAGAGAAGAATGAGGGGATTATGCTAAACTAACTACACTAAGTGATGAATTAATCAACAATTAAACTAAACCTCTATTAAGTAGAGTCGTGTATGTGTGTCTGAGTGAGACATGACTCACAAATGTGTAAAGTATGTGAAATCAACTACAAACTTAGTGTGGAGTCTAATTAACATCAACTACATTTACATGAATACATGACTAAATATAGTTAGACATGAAATTAAGATGCACTTTATATTCTTAAGACTAAACTAAGTACCTAGTGTGGATATTAGGACATCAATTAATCATTCATACAAGTCAATACATTCATGCATTCTCTACTAATCAAACATACATAACAAGTCATTTACCATAAGATGATCATTTACAAGCAACAAGATAAACTCTAAATCTAGCATGAGACAAATTCTAGTGTGGTCATTATCTCATCTAATAGAAGTTTTATCAAGTTACATGCATATATATACTAAGCATATTAAATGACACAAATAAAAACTCGTCACCAACACATCACATAATCTACATCACCTCCACCTCAAACGAAGTGGATCTATTCTTTAAGACCATACATGACAAGAATCACTAACTACTAACCAACAAAACACAAGATTAAGTAGATAAGAAGAAAACTAAAGACAAGAGGAAACAGATTTTACATTAGATTAAAGAAAGCATTATTGTACAAGCTCTAACAACCTCATTATTCTTGCAGCCCAAATGGATAAAACATAAGTTATTCTAATGGTGGAGGTGGAGAAGAAGGGGAAAAATAGGAGAAACATTGCTATTTATAAAAGAAAATGTGGTGTAAATGAATCTAGAAACAATCTGACGGTTGTAATCGTTTTCTCTCTAATCCGGTCCACCCAAATAACCAATATCAAGTCACGGAAGAAATTAGGGCGCATTTGGAGCAAATTGATCCACCGTTGACGGATTAAAATCCACCACCGATGGATTAAAATAATGTTTGTATGTTAGAAACATATCTTCTAAATTACAGAATAAAACAACAACAAAGCCTTTAATCCCAAACTAGTTGGGGTAGGCTAGAAATGAAACTCTAAGGAGTCACGGTACAGGCACGTGAATCGCCTTCTTCCACGTGTTTCTATCCAATGCAAATTTCCGAGGCACATTCCAATCTTTTAGATCTATTTTGACCGCTTCCTCCCAAGTCAATCGTGGTCTACATCTTCCTCTTTTTGTGTCTTCGATTCGATTCAATACTCATCTTCTTATAGGTGCCTCCAAAAGTCTTCTTTGTACATGTCCAAACTATTTCAGTCTGTGTTGTATAATTTTCTCTTCCATTGGAGCAACTCCAACTCTCTTACGAATGTCTTCGTTTCTAATCCGATACATTCGCGTATGACCACACATCCACCTCAACATCATACACTCATCTTTTGTATATGTTGTCTTTTAGTGACTCTATATTCCGCACCATATGGCATTACATGTCTTATTGCGGTTCTATAAAATTTTCCTTTTAACTTAAGTGGAATTTTCTTGTCACATAAGACACTTGAGGCTTGTCGTCATTTCATCCATCATGCTTTAATCCTATGATTAACATCTTCATCGATCTCCCAATCTTTTTGAAGTATTGATCCAAGATATCTAAAAATATATTTTCTACGAAAACCATGACTCGAACAATTACGAAAAACATCAAATGACATGGTTTTATTAATTATCGAGCCATAGTTTAATTGCATTGAACACTTATCATTGAACTTTTTTTAGTGTCCATACTTCCAAAAATATATTGTATAACTTTTTATATGGATTTAGTTATCACGCATCAATGTCCAATACAAAGTTATGCTTATGATATGCCGATTTGGATGGTGTCGTTCTTTCTTTAAGCCGAACTTCTACAAAACCATTGTTGAGAAATCTCACTTGCTCTCTTAGAATTAGGATATCTATCTACAGTTAAGACTATTGGACTAATCCTACAAGTCCCGAGTTTGAATCACCAAGTCTTTCTGAAGTTGGGTGATTATGTTATTTTTCAATGCCCTCAGGTTTGCGTATCCATTTGTCACAATGAGTGTTTTATGCTTTAGAATTTGCATCAATCCCAAATGTAGTGGGTTTTTTTTTCATTTTGTGGTCACATAATATTGAAGGATTTCGTAATTTACTTCTATGTTTTGCTACCTAAAACACACAATAACTATTTTTTTCCGCAATGCTAATCCTCATGTATTTGCCATTTGAACACTGACTCCAAAAGTTTTTTTTCGCCATTAGCAATGATCAACCAACATATGCGATTCATTCATTGTTGATTATGCAGATTACCCCTACTTAAACAGATCCCATCGTCACATTTAATTGATCTCAAATTCTCAATGCTGCAAAATAAACTACTATAATACTTTTGTATTCCAAGGGTTATGGTTTAACGCAAGGGTTTGACTTTAGCATATGCGGCTCTATGCGGTTGCGCAGCCGCACCGTAATTTTTTTTGTAAATGATATTTTCCCCAAAAATCAGTAAAAATCTGGAAAATAAGGAAATTAAAACCAATGTGTACCACAAAAACCTAGTTGGTTTGGCTTAGACAAAACAACAAGTTCATTAGCGTCATTGTCTCAATGGAAACCTTATTTACCCACCAAACTACTAGGTTTATTTTTATTTATTAACGTTAAGGTATTACAAGTACAACTAGAAATTAAACAATTACAACAAGAAAACACTAAATAGGGAGTAGCTATGATCTAAGTCTACAACTGATATGTTTGGTCTTGAACCAACCAAGGAATGTCTTCCTCTACATCGTGTGAGTCTTTTGAGTCGTCGGGGTTGTCATTATAGGTTTCTTCTCCCTCAGTTACATCATCGTCCGTATCTACGAATTAGTCATCTATGTCTTGACTTGGTACCACTGATGAAGTGAATGCTTCATGGTGATGTCTGAAGTTGATGCCCCCCTCCACAACAATTTGTAGAATTATGGAAGTTGTTGTTGTTGCACAACATGGTCGTCCTCGTGTTGGACCAAAGGTAGCCTCCTCCACATCCGCCCATGTCAGATCATCTCCTACAAAGACTAGATCCTATATTTCCACCAACAAATGATGATCTTCCATCAAGTCATAATCTACGCCGATAGGGTCGCAGAAGCTTGATTTGTCCATCATTTTCATGAATCGTTGCCTCAACCTCTAGTTGAAGTTGAAAAAAACCATGTCGTTCAACTTGTTCGCTAATAACTGATTTCTTCTTTTTGTGTATATTTGCCCAGACACTCTTCAATTCTCTCTCACATCCGGATGTTGAACAAGTGAGACCCAAAATTTTATGAGTCAACTCCTTCAAAAACCGGTTCTTGTTACTTACCTCACTTCCGTAATCAAACCACCAATCAGTAGGGATCTTTGTGGTTCTTTGCCGCATAACAATTTCTCGATCGAACAATCCTTCGTTATTCTTGTAACGATCCAGTTGCCGTGTTATGTGATCATGGTCTTCAGGGTTCGAGACCATCTTCTCTGAACATCCAACCAGCCCATCAAGCGAGTGTTGATGGCTTCTACTCGGTTCTCAGAACCAAAGAAATTAGTCGGGTTCAAAAGGAGCCGACAGAGTACAAAAGACTTAACATTTGGTGTCTCCATCTTCTATCAATGATCTCAATAACAGACTGGTATAATTACGATCTGAACTTGTAGTTGACCTTGCACTAGTGCAGAATATGGAATAAGTGTTGCCAAATACGTCGGTCTCCCATAAATGTGACGTCTATAGGTATATACGTCGCATGTAAGAGAGACTGACACCTATACATAACTATAAACGTCAGTTGTAGTCGGTTGTAGTATAACCGACGTCTATAGTTATGTATAGGCATCAATTGTAGTATAGCTGGCATCTATAGTTATGTATAGACGTCGGTTGTTGTATAACTGACGTCTATACCTCCTTAAAAATGTTATAAAAGTTAAAAAAATGTATAGCCGACAATCAAATCTTTCCCAAAACCCTAAACTCTAAACCTCACCGCTCTTCTACTCCCTCATTCCTCCTCCCCATGGTCCAACCCCTCTAGTCGGAGCCTTCCTCCCCGTGCTCCACTCCCTCTACTCATGCAACACTCCTACCCGTGCTCCAGCCCCTCCAGTCGCAACACTCCTCCCCGTGCTCCAACCCTTCTAGTCGTAGCCCTTCTCCCTGTGCTTCAACCCCTATAGTCGCAACACTCCTCCCCGTGCTCCAGCCCCTCCAACGTCCTCCCCATGCTCCAGTCTCTACCTGAGGTGGTAAGTCTTCGTTTTGGTTTGGTTTGGTTATCCAATGTCGATGATCGATTTGTAGCTTTGTACCCTCTACATCGTTGCAAAACCATACACAATTGGTTTGTGTTATTTTATTTCTTTCCACTTAGATAAACCTAGATTAAACATCTATTTCTCATAAAATTTATAAATTTAATTTAGGTAAGGCATACCGAAGGAGTTCATAGTGTGGCAAGAGAAAAAAATTCAAAACTTATTTATCTCCGGAATTTTTCGATGTTGAACTTACTTCGCTTGGTTGGGAGTAGGTAAAGGAAATGTCATTGCAATTGTAATGGAAAATGTGCCAAAATTTTCTTCAATTATGGAAGGGAACTTAATTTGTCTCCAAAATTTGCTTTTGCTTGCCAATATGCACGTATATGAAATAAGAAAATTATTGATTTATAAAAATATTTAAGGATGCAAGCAAAAAAATCGACATTGATAGAGATTTTTGTGATGTTAACATGTCGAAAATTTTGGTGGTGGGGTTGATCATTTTCTTTGTTTGCTATAGGCACTTACATGTGTATTTTTTTGTGGGGTTGATTATTTAGATGTTGTAGTTTAGTCCCACATTGGAGAAAGATTTTTTGTTGGTGAGTTGAAGTAATCTACCACTCCTTTAGTATTAAATGGGAGTTGGGTACCACACTACAATAAGCAAGTTGAATGTTTATATTTAATGGTCAAAAAATTGACATTTAAGCTTAAGATGGTTGGTGATGTACTTAGAAATGTGGTAGTTTTTTTGGATCCAATGTTTTTTTTGGAATTATTTAAAGAAATTGACGTCGGTTTTATAGGGTAGCCGACATCTATAACTTGTATAGACGTTGGTTACCCTATAAAGCCGACGTCTATACATTATATATACGTCGGTCGTATAAGTCGACGTCTATACACCAGGGTATAAACGTCAAGGACATATACAACGGTCGTTGGACTGCCAAAATCGAACATATATACCCATGTATATCCGATGTATATGGACTTTTCTGCACTAGTGTTGATCTGCCACTTCACCTTTTCCACATCGCACAAGTAACCCATTACAGGGTTCTCGTTGCCATCCACTAACCTAAGAACAATCACCAACGGTTGGCTTACAAAAAACATAATAAATAAACAAAACTAATATAGTTTTAACTTACGTCGTGGCTCTACATGTAATTGATGAAGTCCAAGAAAAAATGTGGGCATATGGCATCTTAGAAAAACTCCATTAATCGATCGCTCGGAAGTATAAATTTCAAACACAACTCAGTCTGCAAATAAAAAAGATAATATCTTATAAAGCATGCAAGAACATATGAGTGTATGATTACCTCAAATATCGTATACGAAATCAGGACAATAATCTCACATGATTAGACAGGTTGGGAAGATTTATATTGGATGTGCATAAGTTTGATTGGAAACTATGTTCTATTTGTGCAGGCAAATAAAAAGTTTTTTGTGAAAATGTATATATATATATATGTTTGTTACCAAGAAAAGGACGTGGGAAATACAAAGATGATAAATACCCGTTCATACTATTTCTTATGAACATGTGGGCTCCTTGACATGATATCGTATACGAATTCAGGTCAATGAGTCATACAACTTTTACTTAACACCATACATTGTATGCATGCTTAGCGTGGTTACTACATAATTATGCCTTAATCGGTAATTATTAAGTCATATGTAGTCATGCATGTTAACTAAACATGGCCAACATGTGAACATCACAAACACATCCACATGTTGGTCATGGGCATCACAAACACCCATGCCCGACTGTTTAGCCTTCGGGCCTGGCCAGGCCCGATACCAAGGTTTACTTCTAATGAATAAAACCTACAGCTAGTTTTTTATTTTCTTAGATTATTTTTAATTGGTCCTAAGTTGCAGCATGCAAATGATATTAATGAACACATTTAGTACTGAGAATAAGGGTTGAGAATCACATTCCTGAAAACACTGACATTTCTCTCTCAAATTGCGGAAATATATAATCGGTTCATGAATGCCAATATCGTCTACCGATAAAGATTGTAGATGTTTATTTTCTCCATTAACCACCTATAATATTTTGATTATTTTTCTATAATACAAAAAAATACTATTTCAAACTCTAATTCAATTAATTTTTTTGGTAAATCTGTATTCAAAAAGTTGTTATTAAAAAATTACCGAAATAAGTCATGAGTTTTTCATTTGCTTGTACAATGTTAACTTAGGTAACTTTTGAAGATATGTTCCCAAAAGCGTTACTTTTGACGATCTGTGAGAACATATATTTTTCTCTATTTTTATGAATGCATTGTAAAAAACACACATTATGAAACATTCATACAAAAAATAAAAATAAAAATCAAAACTAAAATACTGTAACTTTTTCAATTATAAACTATTACATTGGACCAGTTAATCTACTGGACTTGATTTAGTCTAGAAATAAAATCAACAAAATTATTAACTTTTCTATTTTAAACAATAAATTACGATTTCATTGAAAATCTAAACTAATGCTTCTTTGTATTCTATTTTCTTTTCTTTCGCATTGTAAGTCAACAACTAAAAGAAGTTACTGAAACAATTACATCAAAAATATTCATACCAAAATCTATTGATTTTCTTAAACGTTGAGTCACCTCTTTTTGTTACTAAGTTAAAATGCATAAAGAGATAAATAAGAGCCCAAATGATCATAGGAAGAAGGTCAACATACCGTATATACTCAGTACCATACACCATAAGCTGAGCCATGAAAACATCTTCTCTGGTAGTTGTATCGCTGACTATGTTGCATTGGCACATCACAACCCCCCAACGATCTCCACAAGGACGATAGTGTCGTTGCTGGTCATGAAGACTAAGGAGTGAATAACTTCGATAGAGTCGTCAAAAATTTTAGAAGAAAAATTACATAAAGACAACACCTACCCCCTTCCAAATTGCCTGCCAAATCACATAATATTTGAGAAACGTACAGAAAATGACTGCTTATTTTTCAAAATTAGGCAACTACAAAAAAATGACTGGTTATGTCATTTCACCTCGTATGGGTACTCACACATTTGCTCAACAATTTTTACTTTGTTTTAAATTTGAAGTGTGAAACAATATTATGAAGGTCAGGTTTGGAACCTTTCTACACAGTGATTTAATATGCAGTCACATACTTAGTATATGGCTACACAATGCGGTCCGGAGGGTTGGGGTCACATATGCGACCCGCGAACGGTCGCACCCTATTGTGTGATCACTATGTAGCCGCACAAAGCTCATATGCGGTCACACAGGGCAGGGTGGAGGGGGTAGTGGGTGGGGTAGGTGGAGATGGGAGAGAAACTTTGAGAAAAAAAAGAGAGAGGAAGATGAGGTTGAAGAACGAGGAAGAAGGAAGGTGTTGCAACATAGTTGAAGAAAAAGATGACTAACTGGTAGTTTATATTTAAGCTATCACTTGTGGGACATTAGGAAAGCCAACCAAACCTAAGTCTATGAAGATTTCCAATTTAAGACTTCGATCAGAAATCGCCAACCTTAGACTTAGGGATCTATCCAGTACCAAAACACGATCATTTTCCTTTTTCTAGATTTTTTTTCAAAAATTCATTCAGTTTAATTTGGTTTGTAATATACCTTACCCAAACCAAAATATGATTTTGTTTCAACATCTAAGACCGAAATTTGATTTCAGTTAGCTACAATGGGTCACTCATTTTCCCCCAAGAAAAACATTAATAAATGAAAAATCCCAAAACACCCCTACCTCTATTAAACTTGGGAAGTTCCCAAACTTTTCCCAAATCCAGAATACTCGCAAGCTCACACCACTCACTTTGGATGACTCTGATAGATGTTTGAACTCAAACTTCTATTGCGATCCTTTGGTTCTTCCACCAAATCCATCGTAGGTGGGCCTTCCTAGTCCTCTGCTTCTCGATTCACAAGTTTTTTGTGATTTGTTTTGTTATTTTTTGCTAGGGTTTGGTTATTATTTTGTTTTTTAGTAGTTAGGTGATATAGGTTCCGAATTTTGGAGGTTTCTTCGATGGATTGTCAGTTTTTTTGGTTTGATCTGGAAAGGTGGGTTCTTTGAATGATTTTGGGTTTTAAAATCTAGCATTTACGTTTGTGCATTTTAATCTTATTGGAGTATGAATCATGTTGTTTTGTAGGAGGTGGAGAGGGTGACGAAAACCATTCAATATGAGCTTCATTTGAAGAAAGGGATTGATGAGCTCTTTCTGCTCGTCTTTTCTTAAGATTTCATGCATCTTATTGTTTTTTTTGTAAACCTTCTCTTTTTGATGGCTCTATCGAAGATCCTCACTCTTTAGTTTTCGTGACCAGTAACATTATCGTTCTTGCATAGCTCATTTGGGTAACCGTCTCAAGAACATGCATCCTCCAAGTCCTTATTTCCAACTGATGTGAATTAAATTTATACCGCAAGTGCACGACGTCAATGAAAACGTGACAAGTACGGGTCGAACACAATGAGGGAGAGATATTGTTATTTTTGTGATTTTCGAATTAAGGAAGAAAGAGAAAGAAATATGTTGGTTTGAGATTTTTGGTTTTTAATTTTCTAAAGCAAGAACAACAAAAGAAAAACTAAAAAGAAAAGAAATATGGATGAGAGTCCAGCGGGTGGGGATTAGATATCGGGTTTTGTTTAGAGAATTCTGAAACTTATAATAAATCGCATTAGTTATAAAACATTACATGATAAATGATTCAACATAAACTCAAGTAATCAAAATATACTAACACGAAATTAAAATAATAACATCATTCTTCTTCTCATCACCCTAAATCCGTCACCCCCACCCTTTGAAGAGAGTTAGAAACTCATGGATGAAGGGAAGGAGAATGGGTCCTAGAGAAACTACAAAAAAAGAAAACTAAAAATAAGAAATAAAAGAACAGAATTTTATTGCTAAAAAGAAGAGGAGAGGAGCCCCTTTCAATACATGATTCGGCCTTATTTATAGTCTCAACCGGGGATCCTAATACATAAAAAGCACGTACACGCGTCAATACAGCATTAGTAAAAATTTGAGTGCACGGATCAACTTTTGTGTGGCGGAATCGCCACCTTTTTGGCTCGGAATCGATCCGGATTTTTCCTGTGTGTTTATGGTATGTTTAGCTGTCCTTTGCGCGTCCGAATTAATTATTACATATCTTTGGAGATCCGAGTTAATTTCTTCATCTATTTGGAGATCCAAATTGATTTTTCTTTAGAACTTCTCCAAAATAATATTTTGGTACTCGTAATTTGCAGTCGGGTCCTCGGCTTTTGCAATTAAGTCACTGACATTTTTGTAATTAGGTCTTTGAATGCTTTTATGTTTGGATGAACTTCAATTTGAATCCCGATAATCTTGACTTGGTCTTTATGATAGAAACGAGTCTTTTGTACGTGTTTATGCTCGGGATATGAGTAATTTGCATTCAGGTCCCTGTATTCTGTAAATAAGACTAAACACATACCTTAGTAGCATTTATTGATATAAAATTAATATAAATGAAAGACATATGATGCAAAGTATGCAATGCATCACCAACCTATGCTCAAACCATTGAACTACCAATCTCAGCCCATCTATTCTCAATATGGTAATCATACTCACCTTGGTCGGGTTAAGGTTTTGTACCCTAAAACAATTGCTTCTTGTTTGACATCCAGTGGTATCACTTCCCGTCCTTCAACTGCCCAACATGGTCAGGAGAGGTGTAAATGGATACTAATAATCCAATATGTTTTGTATTTGTATCCTTATTTTAAGGGGCAAGGATGTACATTTTTCATGTTCGTGTATAAATACACATATCTATATAAGATTTTAAGATATAATGGATTCAAATATGCATCTCTGACAAGTTTTCTATTTGGTCTCTGCCCATGTGTAACAATTTGGGCACACTTCAATCTTGCCTTAAAACACCACCAAAAGTTGAGTATGTAATCAACAAGTTGTTGCTAACTATGCTAAACTTGGTCATAGTTATTAATAAATGTGTATTGGCTTTGTCTAAATTTTTGATTGATCTTTATCGTAGAAAGTGAGGAAAAAACCGATAATGCCCCCACAATCAAAAGGGTTCTGAAAGAGATTAGCAAAGTGAAAGATCTTTTCTACTCATTGTAAGTGGATGATACTCAAGTGATTCACGACCATATTATTCCGATTAAGACTAGAAACCCTCATACTAGGTACAGTCATGCAATTTGTTGCATGCATGAACAAATAATTTGTTAACTAGATTGCTTGGACTCAAGGGGTGTCGACAGAGGGACCATGTCAACAGACAACTAGATCTCTAAAGTACTCTAATTTTTCCCTCAAATAATTGATATTTATAAGAAGATAGTCCGAGCCGGCGTTACTCGCTTCAAGGTACAGTTTGGATTGGATTTACCAAAAAAGCTTAACTTTTACTATGTTTATTTTCTGTGAAACAAAAGGACATTGCGATTACTAGAGGGGTCCATGGGGAGCACAAGGAAGATATAGTTAAACGAATACTTCAAAAATTCCTTGATCACGTCATTTCTGAAAGCGATTGCGATGTAAGTGGCATCTCTTCCTCCACTCTCTAGTAAAATTACTATTACAATTTATGTTAAGAATCACATGTTAGTGACTTAGTTGGAAAATGTACAATAATTGTCTCTCCATTTATTTTTAGCTTTTCATTTTCTTTACAGCCGAGTGTTTAATTACATGGGCATTTGTTTGTAATTTAAGAATGTTATGGTAAATGTCTATCTTGACGTCTTTGCAATTATCCAGATGCTTGAGTCATTTCGGATGTCACTTACAACTGCATGTGCGAGCTACAATCATTTTCTTACTTCAGTAGATAGTGCACTACTGTACAATCCTCCCCTTAGCATATGTAGTATAAGAATCACTTGTAGTATATTTTAAGTGTTTGCTTCTACTGATATTGACTCTCGTTAGGAATTACAAGTGTTGCCTTTTACTATGTTTAGGCGGGTGATCTCCTAGGCTAATAGGCGACTCCTACACTCAACGACTTCTTGGGTCTCCTATTGTCGTGCTTTGGCCTCTTGTTTCTCTTGAACCTGAGTTTGCCCTTCCTCTTGTCCTTGGTCTTGTCTATGCCCTTCTCTTGGTTCCTTGTTGTCTTGTAGTCTACAAGCGTATCAACAACAATCAGGGTGCTTTGGAGATCTTTAACGCCAAGTCTCCAAAGCTCAGTTTGCACCCATCCTTGCATCTCGACGATGAAGTTGTACAACTTGCCTTCTTCTCTCGTGGATTTAATATCCAGAAGCAAGGACAAGAACTCCTTGACTAAGTTGCTTACAATGCTTGTGTGCTTAAGTCTCCTCAACGCATTACGAGCCATCCAGGTGGTATTGGTCGGCAAGAACTGGGCGCACGACTCTTTCGTCAAGTCCTCCCATGTGGTGATGGTTGATTGGGTGGAGTCGACGCTCCTATATCATCACCACAATTTTTCATCACCTACAAGAAAGTGATAGTTGGACGAATCATATTCCCTTGAATGACTTTTTTCATTTGGTCACTCAGTTGATTATGGGCCTTGAAGTAGGTGACAATCTTCTGACATGTAGTAACAGTCATGACGTACAATTTCCTTATGTCCCCCAAGATTAGATCGATGTACTGAGCTGCGCACGAGGTCCAGAATAACCACCTCCTTTTTGCCATCAACATCCTATCAACAGATACATAGGCGTAGGCATTGTCGATGACCATCTGCAAAACATATTTCTCTCTCACTTCCACCACAACCTTATTGATCAACTTAAACAAGTAGTATGTCATGTGAGAGTGGGCAGAGGCATCGATAAACTTCAAAAACATGGTGTCCGTTGGGTGATTAGCTAAAAAGTTTATTATACTACAAACACAACCATCGATCCACCCATTAGTCATAATTGTACACCTATATATTTTCCAATCTTCCTTATATGAATATAATAATGTTTTGGTTGTTTCAATTTCTCTTCTCAGACAAGGTTCAACAACCTTGTGTGGAGTCATCGGTTTCAAACCCAGTCCAAAACTAGTAGTAATATGAATTGCATATTTAAATTCTTTATATCTGCATACCTTAAAAGACACACAAGCTTTATAAAAAAAATTAGCCCAAAGTTGGTTACTTCTTTTCTCTCTTCTTTCTTAAAATGGTGTATATTCTGGTTTGGACATGGCCTCCATTTCTATCCACTACGTCTTGGGGATGTCAATGACAAAAGTGGTACGTTGGTCCCCATTTGATCGGTTCCTTTGCCTCTTTCGAGATTGAACTATGAGACATAGAGCGGAAGATGAACTACCACCACCACGTTCGGAATCGGATTCAGACCCGAACCCCTCCACATCATTTAAGTCTATATAATTATCTAAAAATGTTTTTTTGTGATATGCTCTACATTTTGATCTTAAATTTAGTTCAATTTATTCACGATAAAGAGAAGATGGACATGCACATGCTTTAGCATTTCAACTATCAAGATGAGCAATATGTTTTTATGTCTTTTATTCCACCACTACTAACAAAACCACATATATAATTCACACACAAGTTTGGATTTATATTCAAGGCTAGGATAATGTGTGGTTTTCCATCCTGAGTCGATTAATTTTGTGGGACAAAAATAATTAAAATTTTCATGGTTCATAGGAAATTCGCCACCACTAGATCCGTTATATGCCATTTTACACTAAAATTAAGTATTACACTAAAAGTGGGATGAAAAAGTACACTTGCAATAGGGAAGACGAAAAGAAGTTGCAGCGAAGTCGAGATTTGGATAAATTTTGCTTCCAAAATCCGCACCACGATCACAAAATATGTATTTTTCCCACCCTAACTCCGGAGTCTCGAATATTAAGTTTGAACATTTGGAAGATGAAGAATGGGAGAGATTTAGAGTTTTTTACTCTCCAACGATTATATAGTTGTTGGAGTTTGTGCAGTCACACAATACTGTTACCCAACAACTGAGCCGTATAAGTCGCACCACCTTTGGTGTGACTGTGCGGGGGTCGCATATGTGAGTCTAGCCTGTAGGATTTCATGTTTAATTATACATATATATATTTCGAATTTTCATGTATAATAAGGATCAATTTTCTAGAATTTATTGCATGCATCGGTTTGTTTTAACAAACTAGTTTCAAAAACTCTATTAAAACAAACATGAAGGAGCTCCGAAATTCATACCTAGAAGTTCTCTAAAACTTCTCGAAGATTCGGAGACGGTTGGGATGCTCCTCGCTGCGCCGGATGCCTCCGAGTATTCACCAAACTCTAAACAAGATCGGAGAGAGGGAAGCTAGTCTCTCAATCTCCGATTGGGTTTAGAATCTAATTACTAACCCCTCTTTAGTTCCCTTTAGAAGATGACCTCTGAAGAACTAAAACTAAATTTAAGAATTAATGAATTTTCGTGGAGAATTATGGAGAGAGATTTTGCATAAGAAAAATAATGAATTAATTAAGGAGGTAATGAGATAACCTTGTATTTATAGGTTCTCTCCAAATTACCTATTCATGTGCAACCTCTTGCCCATGATTCCATGCAACATTCCATCTAACCATCCATTATTTATTAATAAATAATCTTAGCCACGAATTAAATCAATTATGGATCAATTCCATGCATGATCTAATTAATTCTTAAATTAATTCTGCATAAAACCGTCTGACCGGTCGACCGTCTGTGAGGTCCGGTCGACCGTTTAGACCTGGTTTCGGTTGACCGTTTAGACACTCGGTCGACCGTTCGCAACATTAAAATATTTCATCACAATGTTCGGTCGACCGACCGATAAATTCGGTCGACCGAAAACGAACAGACGAAATCCCTGTTACGATGTACACACATCCGGTCGACCGTGCAATATTGCGGTCGACCGTCCCACATCCGGTCGACCGTTTACTGTTTAGCGGTTGACCGTTTGTGCACTGTGCTGCAGACTTGTCAAATTTCGGTTTAACCCCTACAAAATTTGACATTTCGGGATTAGTAATAAATTCACAACTTATGTAACATATTATCCTATGTAATGATCAATCATTACACCCCATAATATTTACATCACATATGAATTTAATTTAGATTCTAATTATGTTATAAATCACAACATGATTTTGATTTTGCTTGTTCACCCTATGTGTCATATTTTCTATATGAAACCCGACACATCCTATGAACTCAAAATCCCCATTTCTTGTTTCCCAGTTTTGTGGTGTGACCTATGGGAGGATCTAAACTAAGTTGGCAGTGATATTAAGAGTTTAATATCACAAGCTATAAGCGGTATCTAGCTACACATTATAGCTCCCAATTAGTTAGATGTCTTAATTCCACTCGAACCAAAACCCGATCCACTTAGTGATGGAGTGCACCACTTGTGTCCGTCCTTTGCCTCATGATATTAAGAATACACACAAAGTAGTATTGTGTCATCTTTGTATTAGTATTCATTTCTTGATCTCTTTAAGCTAGTTATAAATATGTGACTTAACTCAAATCACATTGTGCACATTATAACTTTGCTTTATCAAGGGGCCCACTAATATCATCACTCAATTAAGAGGGGCAATGATAGTCTTTTGACTAACTATCTTCAACAAAAGTTGTACTTAACCAACCAATGCCTTTACACTACACTGATCGATAGTTCAAGACACTGATCTAATTAAGTATTCCTTAAGTGATTAGATATAAGTCTCATATCAAAGGACCAAAGACACAGTAAAATATTAATGACACAGAAACACATTTCTATAATATTTTACTTATTAGGTCTATTCAGTATACAAAAGTAATATTTTCCTCTTTTGCATACCTGTGTCGTCACTCACTTGTAGAGCTACAATGATCTATGACCAACACGACAATCTTAACTCGGTAATTAATGTCCCATGTTAATTACCATGATTGCGAATATCTTTTGTTTTAGGCAAACCAATATCTTTCAGAGCTCTACGGTTAAGGACCAAGAGTCTCTTCCTTAACACTTCTAAAAGACGAATAACATAAACAAGGAACAAAATGATTTCTCATTCAATTCATAATAATTGACATTTAAAAGTAAAACTTTTAGAACACATTCCCTTCATAGCCATCCCGGTCGCATATTGTAAATCGTTGGTTTCATGGCTCGCCTATCTTATATGAATACAAACTATCTTTACTAGATAAAACCTTTTCCACCTTAAACTCCTTTCCACGGGAATATAATTTGTTCATCTTCAACGCAATGTTGCAATTTCCGTGAAAGAACATTTTGTCATTCCATTCAACACCATTGTGGGCTTGATGAACAATGAGCATGCAGTGACAACATAAATGAATATTCATCCATTGTTTATAGTATGTTAAATACCTGAATTCCCAATCTTTTAGGAAAAAATAGATCTTAAATTGTTTTCCTCACTTATTTCTCGGTTATCGTTTTACATACTTCAAAGTTAAAGTCTTTTATGTCTTTCATTATTTATTAGTTCATAACAAAATGTGTTCTTCAACAAAAATTCACACTTGAACGCATAAACCTCGTATTCTAAGAAACTATCAACCTTTACGTGAGTCAAATTACTGGCATCGACATCGAAGAGTAAAATGTTCTCCAATGCTATCTCGAATGAACAATATAATGATTTATATATTTGGTATCTTTATTTCACACCAACAACGAACAATGACAAGAGAAGGTGGACCCTTAACAGCAAAGGGAAATACACCGTTAAAAGTTTCTATCATTATCTAAACAAAACTGGAGCTAGATATCCTTTTTTAAATTAGATTTGGAAATCATTTTTCCCACCAAAAGTGAAAATTTTCATGTGGACAATGTATGAACAATGACTTCTTACAAAAGACAAATTAATAAAACGGAACATTCTGGTAGACCCAATTTGCCCATTATGTGGAAAGAACAATGAGAATATCGAACACTTATTCTTCAACTGCGAATATGTGGAAAATTTCTGGGAGGTTAGCGTTGCGATAAACCTCAATTTAATGGTAGAAATCAATAAAGACTTCCGCATTAAAGGAGCAAATCAACTTTGTTTGGCTAAAGTGAAATGAGATAATCTAGTAAATTGTTTTCTTTGGATGATTTGGAGGGAGAGAAATAATAGGATCTTTCGCAACAAATCTCAACCATACTATCATTTGATCAATGAATGTTTCGAATTACTAATCTTTTGGGAAGGTTTTATGAAAAAAAGGAGCTGAAAATATTTCAGAAGACTGTATCAAACAAGTAAAAAATGATCACTTCTCCTCTATTCCTGCCACTGTCACTACTAGAAGGAATATGCATACCTCTCATCGTCCAGGTCAAGAGGTAGCGGCCACGACTATAGCTCCATTAGATCCGACAAATAGTGAGATCGAAGCCATCTCCTATCAAGAAAGGCTAGACACCTTGGCAAGAGAGGAGCGGGAAAGGCAAACTGACTTGGAGAAAGATGCCGAAACTTGATGAAACAAACATGTTTTGGGTTGTTATTTTTGTCTACTTGACTTTTTGGTCAAATCTAAATATCAGATTCTGTTGTATTAAACTTAAGAGATGACGTGTCTTGCGGCCTCTCTTGTTATTCAATCTACTACTTTCAAAACAAAACAAAAAGACATCGAAGAATAAAATGTACCCGAACGCATTCAGTTATGGGCATCTTACAATACACAGCAGTGAAGGGGCTCCCTATAAATATCCCATACCAAGTAAACAACCCAAACCCGCCATATCCAGCATCTCGTCCAACCCCACCCGTCCAGATAAGACTCAACGGTCGGGATCAACCCACCCCCTCCCGATCTCCCCCTCAAAACCCTAACCCCAAACCCTAAATCAGCACTGCCGCCACTCTCGTCTCTCCTCTCGCGATCCAGGCCTCGATTCTAGGGTTTCAGCCCCTCCAAAGGTTCGATATCCCCCCTTTTCCGATCTCCAATCGTACCAAAACAGCCGAAAGATCCGATTGCGAGGCTTTTCCTGAGAAAATTCGTTTTTTTGTTTTCTTGGGGTTTAGAAGAAAGGATGTTTACCGCGAGAAGGAAGATCCAGAAGGACAAGGACTCGGAGCCGACCGAGTTCGAGGACTCCGTCGCGCAGGTAGGGTCGGATCTTAACAATTTTTGTGATTTTTGGGGGAAAGATTCGATATTTTTTATTATCCTTTTGGTGTTTGCAGGCTTTCTTTGATCTGGAGAACACCAACCAGGAGCTGAAGAGCGACTTGAAGGATCTGTTTATCAACTCCGCAGTGTAGGTTTGGTTTTGGATTGGATTGGGTTTGGTTTGGTTTGGTTTGGAAGTGGTGTTTGATTGGGTTTTGTGTGGTTTTTGTAGGCAAATTGATGTTGCGGGGAATAGGAAGGCGGTTGTGATTCATGTTCCGTTTAGGCTGAGGAAGTCTTTCAGGAAGGTTCATGTCAGGCTTGTGAGGGAGTTGGAGAAGAAATTCAGCGGGAAGGTGAGTTCTTTTCAATTTTTGGTTTTGATGATGCATTGTTGGTGTTTGTTCGAGTGCTACTACGTGTGAGAAGTATTGTATGTGGGTCTGTTGTGTTTGCCGAAGAACATTTATAAAACATAATAATGTCTTGTCTTAAGCTTGTCCTTGTTGTCGGAGTATCCAAAAGTAGGTGATATTTTTTATGGGTGATAATGTGATACCAAAGAGTAGGCAATTCACATGTTCTGGATTAGAATTGTTTGTACATTGCACGCATTGCCATTTCAGTATGTTCTGGATTGAAGTATATTGCCATTTCAGAGTAACCATAATGCAAATGTTGCTGCATTTCCGCAAACTGTCTGAACAAAAGATGCTTATAGTTTATATACCAAGATAGAGGTAGATAGTAATCATGTCTTGTTTTATTCATGTTATGTTGCATTCAGCGATTCACATGTCATGGATTTTAATTGTTGTACATTGCTTGCACACCCATGACCAACATGTGGATGTCTTTGTAATGTTCACATGGTTGGCCATGTTTAGTTAACATGCAAGAATATATGTGGCTTAATAATTACCAAGTAAGCATACCTATGTAGTAACAACACTAAAAATACATGCATGCAATGTGGGGTGTCAAGTAAAAATTGTAAATCAATTCTTTTCGTATTTGACATATATTCAGCTGCATATTTATAAAATTTGACTTTATAGGTAGTCATTTATAAATCTAGCAGTTCAACCAAGAATTGTAGATTCTTAGGCAGTTGCATTCACTTGACATTTCTGTATTTGTCTGTTCGTGTTAAGGCATTGTGCACTTTTCCCACTCTTGCAGCTTCTGGATGCTACATAAGATTTGTTACATGGGTTGTAACAGTTTTAACTTGTGCCATCAGCCTGTTGCATGAATCTTTCATTTTCTATTCTATAGTATTTTACAGCTTGAATGTGTCTTACTCGTAGCGTCGGTGCGAATTATTGTGTTACATGCTGCCATTTGTGGCATTTTAAATCTAGCATAGCTACTGTTGCACACCTATTGAAGATAGAAAAGGTCCTATGAAATTTTTTAGTGCCTCTTCGTCTCCCAAGTTATTGCACTAGTATTATGCTTATGCAATTGAAGAAGTATATTTTAATATCACCTCAAAAAGTATGCAGATAATTACATAATGTACTACATGACATTGTGAGGCACAATGGTCTTTGACCCATGACACTAGTTTTGGTGTATTTCCATGCACTAACAAGGCTATAAGCTATAAACTTGATTTATTTGACTAGCAAAGTTACTAATGTGTGCATTGAAATTTTGTGATTAAAAAAAATCTCCGTTTTTATAAATTTGTTGTGAATGTGATCATGTAGGTCATGCTGATGGGTTCCCATCCTACACTGTAGAGATTTATATGAGCAAGAAAAGTAGTGTTATATGATGTCTACACAGAAAACTATGTGAATTGTGAAGTTATTTGTATTTGGTGAGTGGGTTATGTTAGTATCATTAGTCTTCGTCTTTGTATTATTAACTATTAAGAAAATCCTGTAAAAACACTTATGCCTTTTCTTGTTTGCAACAATAATATTAATGTTTGTTTTCATGGCTTACAGGATGTTATTGTGATCTCTAGTAGAAGGATAGTGAGGCCACCCAAGAAAGGATCTGCTGTCACCCGACCACGAAACCGCACACTTACTGCGGTTCACGAAGCCATGCTGGAGGACATTGTCTGCCCTGCTGAAATTGTTGGCAAGAGAGTTAGGTACCGTGTTGATGGCTCCAAGATAATGAAGGTGAGAATCACAACCATGTATTATTTTTGGGTACTGATTGCTGATGATCACGAAACTTCTTGAGATTGACACACAAAATTAATTACTTCTTGAGTTTTTGACACAAACCTTTTCTTTTATCAGAGCACTGATCCTTGTAGAAATGTTATTTTCTCCTAATATAATGAATCAATGATCAACCATTTCTCTAATGTAGCATTGTGCTGCCATCTGTTTTTCGCTATAAATGAGATTTTTTTTGTTCTTGTCCATGACAGGTTTTCCTTGATCCCAAGGAGCGTAACAACACTGAAAACAAACTTGAGACCTTCAGTGGAGTTTACCGCAAATTGTGTGGGAAGGATGTCGTGTTTGAATATCCCGTCACCGAAACTGCTTGAAGAAGCCATAGATTTTGACAGCCATGTTTTTTGTTTTTTACTCAAGAGACAATCTCACATTGATTTTGTTTTGTTTATCAAGCTTGTCACTTTAGGATGATTGACCATTTCAGGATGTGGTTAATATGAAGCATTCCATTGCTTTGTTCTTATTCACCTATTTAAAAGATACTTGAGTCGGTTTGATCCATCTTTAAAAGTTTTTTTGTTATGTTTGGACTCACTTTGGAGAGCACTCGTTAGACTTCGAAATGTAGTACTGGTATGATCTTAATATTACTTGAAATAAAACGTGTGGTTAGCGTAAAGCTTCAAATGTTTATTGAATTTTTATAATTATAGCGTAGCGTGGTTAGGAATACTTTTTTTAACACAGGCATGATTTTTTATGATGTTTTAATGTACAATACTCTGACACGGAAGACTTACTACGGATTCTTTTGTCTGGGCTTCTCTTTCGAATTTGTGTAGTTGGGAAATACCAGAAGCTTCTTGCTTACAAAATACACTTTTTTAGGAACTTGTTTTACCAATAAATTTGATCTCTGGACCGTTGGAACAAAGTTAAGATTCAAATGTTTAATTCTTGACAAAGAGAGCTAGCTTAACTTGTTACCTTAAGGTTGCTTTTACCAAAAGTTTGGGGTTCAATCCATGGACGGTAAATTAGTTGGAATATCTACACCTTAATTTGTTTCGTCAATTAATAAAAAATGCTTTTAAAATATTTTAAGTTCTTCTCATGTAAAACTCTATCGTGTCACAGAAGTGGGGTTTTCCCCCTTTGTTTGGTGAAAAACCAATGTCACGGTGAATTTAATTTTTTTTAATTTACATTATGACAGAAATCTCTGTTATCCCCACTTTGGATAAGTGGAGTTTCGGTTCCAAATTAAAGGTGCCACGGCACTATTTTCAGTTTTTCACCACACATTTTATTGCTGAGAATCAAACCGATTGCTTATTGGGTGCAAAACCGCTCCCTCTGATCTTTTGACAGCAGTATTATAATTTTATCTCTTAGTATCAGAAGACAGAAGAAAAAAGGTCCACTCCGCAATCTCTCATTGTCGCAACTTGCACTCTGGGATATGATGTGTATGAATTTAAAGTCGAAATTCCAATTTTCTTACTTATTCCGAACCGATAGTTACAAACTTTGATTTCTTAGTTCCACATCATTTGTTGCTATCCTTTGATGCCCAGTTGCCCACCGAATATCATTCTCCATGCAGGTCATGTTTTCATACATGACATTGTTGACTAAAACATTAGCATATCAAGTTGCAAATTCCAAGCGTAATTAATCCACACACGATCTCAAGAAATATCATTGTTGGAATTATATGACCTTTTGGATTTGAAAAGTCAATAATTCCCGCGGTCAAATAAACCAGTATGTGTAAGTGGTCGGCGAATAAAGTGAGTCTAATCTTCGTACGTACTGATATGACAACAAAGGTTAAGTTGAGTAACTAAACTACGCATAAGGTCTAAGCATCAAATATTTCTCGCTTTGACGTCTTTTAATCGAAGACATAGCAAATGTGGATGCTTTGTAGAAAGATTAATAAAGACAAGATCTTGCTCATAAGAAACAAGTTGAGCCAAGGTGAGGGTCATAATCGTCTAGAGTAAGAAGAAACGTCTATTATGTATAATATCTTCCCTTCTCAACCAAGAAGTTGAAAATACACCTATGACTATGATAATCAGGTGTGGCTCACGACGGAGGATCCATTGGTAGGGATACTCTAATGATACATACTTTAACAAGCGATACATATCCATATGTAAAAAATAGTTATTTTTTGAATGAATGATGATTGCAAAACATGAGATATTGTGATTTATATTCAAGGCAAAGTTAACCTAGTATGATTTGAAACCAAATTATCAAATCTTAGGCAGTTCAGATAACTCTGGTGATCACTTTGAGTTAAGCATATGAATGGAGTTGCAACAACTTCAGTACACACGAAGCGGTCTGAACGCTTTGTGAACCAAGTGAGTTCGACGTAGAGAAAATCCTTCAACCACATCAATTCGTCTAGTGATCTGATTGAATGTGGAGTTTTCGTTGACCAAAAGTTACAATATACATTGTTCCGTTAGATAATAAAAAACATTTTAAAAAACATATGAACAAACACCACATCTAGAAACCAACCATCCATCCCAAACAGGACCTCTTATTCCTCGTTTAGGGTCGACAAAACATATTTGGAGCAAAATCACCCAACTAAATGCTAGCTTAAGAGCAAAACACATATTTTTACATAGCATCTCATACTACAAATCTAAACGATTTTGATAGAGAATAGTCGCACTATTGTTAATTTATGAATATTCTACTGGATCAAAACATGTTTACTCCCTCCATTCACCGCTAAATGATTTTGAATTTTATTCTCGCACTTCAATACCTAAATATAAATGATCAAGCTTTTCTTTCACTGTGAGCTTACACTTTTCTTCTAATTAATAACGAAAATGTTATAATTGAGTTCCCCCGTCTCACGACCTAATCTATTGACCACTAGAAATCAAAACCGTTGACTCAACGGCACGACTTGTTGATTTTTGAGATTTGAAATGGATAAGATGGTTCAACATTTGACCTTACACAAAGAGACTAGTGTTAGGCTTTTGTTGACCAATTACATGCCACTCACATATTCACAGTGGAAAGCAGCTAATGTGGGCTAAGTGGGTCCTAAAGTGTACAAATTATTACCATATAAAAATGGATAATTTTATAATATTTTTTCTTCTAAACAATTCGACATAAGTTTCAATATGACACACACACACATACAGTTAAAATAAATAGCATTGGGTGTAAACGATCATGTCGAGTACAAAACAATTAACGATCCTAATTACTTTGAAAATACAGAATAAGACCTTTGGGTATCACTTCACTTGCTTAAAAGTTAAAACTGTGAACGAATTCGTATTCCAGCAATTTTTACCTTAAGTTTGGCCCACGGTATGTTCACCTTCGTGGCCATTCAACTTTAGAACTTTTAATATCGTTTTAGTATCATAATCAACACGAACTGAAGAGCATCTAAAATATCATGAAATATTGAAAGCTATATATAATGCTTCCAATCCTATTTATAAGTTATCTTTATTTTACTTCGAGATTATTAGAGGCAATGATATAACTAAATTCCCATTATTGACCAATAAACAAGCAATATCGTTTAAGTCAAAACTCTCATTTCCTTGATTAACGAGTCTTACAATTGGAGAATCATTTTATACAAGAGGGAAGAAAGTAGGTACAGTCGTATACTCGTATAGACCGCTCTTTATTTTTCACTTTCACACATGATATGAAATTTATTCTTTTATGTAATTGGTTTGCAAAGTAAAATCTCGAATATGATTTCTTCTGCTTCTAAGTACAAATTAGATATAACTTTAAGAGATATCATCAATTGAATTAAAATATGAACAGCTCTCTTTGTTGCGTTCTACTTCTACGGATCACGTTACTATGTTATAGTCCAAAAAGTTTTTGGTCATAAAAGTTTGAACTACTGATAATTGACTTACCAAGTTATAAATTTGAAATTGCTTCATTATATTAGGTTGAAAATGTATTTCACGTAACTTAAATTAAGTTATGATAAACTGCTAAAATCTTCCTGTAATGTACAATGATTTTCTCTGTAAAGTGGAAAGGAAAAACATCATAAAGTCTTAATCAATAAGATGCTTTCTTTTACTTCGTGCTTACTTTCCGGAGTTAAGAACACAAATTTTGCTTTCGAAGTACTGTTATTATCCATGGTTTTTGGAAAAGAAGAGCAAATGAAACAAGAAAAAGAGTGGAGAATGGCATCAACTCATAAGCAAAATATATTTTTGTAAATGTAAGTTAATTTGCTAAACCTTTCAATGAAACCTATAGGCTATAGGCTATAGCTAGAACTATATTTTTTTTTACAAAATCTGCTAATGTTTGAAAACCTCAAATCCGCCCCCTACCCGTCGAAATTGTCAAACAACCCAACTTTTGTTTTTTTTGCAATCAGGCCCACTTAGCCAACATAGACATAAGGCCAGCACCTAGGAGAAGGGCAACATTGACACCAACTTGAAGCCTCCCACTACTTTGCACTATGGGATTCATGAAATCGGCCGCGAGGAGGTCTACGAGGGCCATGTAGACTAGAATTCCGGCTGCGAGCGAGTTTAAGAGGCCTTCGACGATGAGAGCCGTGGGGCTATTCTCATTGTAGCTCGATGAGATGGCGATTCCAATCGCAATGCCTACTGGGGTGGTTAGAGAGAAGAATGCGACCATTGTGGCAATCGACTTGGCCTTGAACTTTGCCTGGTTGGCAATTACAAAAAAGATTAGGGTTAGGGACTATTAAGACCTTCTTGGTATCATGTAATTACATGTCATATATATTTTTTATTTACTATATCCCCCTTATTTACATTTTAAATCTCAAGTATGCAATATGTATGCTTTGATTCGACATCTAGTCTTGGTTATTCCAAGACTAAGGATATCTCAACTGAGCTAACTCATTTTGATAATTGTAAGTCGTATATCGAAGATAATGACGAAAAAATGGTAGTTTATGTAGGAACTTCATTGATGGAGCATACATAGACTCCAAACCATCTAAAAATCAATTGGTATATATTAAACAAAGATACCTAAAATAATATAAATCATAAGAATAGTTTGACTTGTATTAGCCAATCATTCTCAACACTGCGAGAGAAAAAAGTGATGTTTAATTTGTCAAACATCAGTATGTTTTTAAGATGAGGGATATCTTTATTGTTATTGCTCTTGATAGTAATTAATGCTAAGTGTGGTCGTCCAACTCAACTCAGTTGATGAAAAACGGAAGAGACAAGGATGCAATAATGATAGGATGTGTGTGTGGAAGAGTATAAACATGTTAAAACGACTCATAAATAAATATGGACTCTGAGGATGGCAGTGACAATAACATATTGGTTTGACTTTACTGAAGAATACCACATGGACATCAAAGTCTAACGATCACCATTAAGGAGAAGGAAGATGGTGCTATCTTAGTTACCACTGTGGCCCATTTTGTAGAAGTTTACATACACAATTTGAGCTGAAAATGACATATATTTTTGAAAAATCCTTCAAAAGAAATGACTTCAACAATCTAGAAATTAATTACCATTCAACATTGAATTCTATCACTTGTTTGTTGTCCTCAATCTTATATATCATTAAGTTTCCAATGAAATTAATAGAATAGTACTGAAGAAGTTACAAGTTGTGTTTAGATTTCATCATTGTCCCATTTTCTTTTAGCGAATTGTTGGTCAAACTAAATACTTTTAGAACCAGAAAGAACGAACAGAAGTCATCCTCAGCAATATGAGGACATCCAAAGGCAATGACAACATAAAGCAAAACAAAAAGGTCAATGTCTCACCAGTTCAGCAACATGTCTACAACAATTTCTTTACTTGTAAAACAATCAAAAGATAACAGTCTAAATAAAAATCGACTGGTTGATAAAAATTCGTCTAACAAACTGGTAGATGTGGATCCTTGAAGCTATCTATGTACTCTGAATCTGATCTCTTCTTTTTTTCATTTGTAAGACTCTTTTGTTCTGAAATCTGCTATGGTTGAGTATTAATTATTTCAAAACTAAACATCTATCGAACTTCTAATTTTTCAAAAAAAAAATGTCATTTTCACAAACGTAGTACATCTCAAGCTCACAGTTGATTTTCGAGAACCAGCATAAAATGAGACGTATTGTAATAAACATTTTCAAAAAAGAAACCTTCATTCAGAGGTACTGTAATTTTCCATGACCTTTTTGTGTGAGTATTACGTACTTTTAGTTAAATCACAAACATGTAATTCACATGTTGATTAGATCTCTGGTCCTACTTAGTACCCTAAAAAAGCAATTCAAAAAGAAAATTTATAAAAAACTCAAACAAAAAATTAAATCCAGAAATAGAAAAATGACTTGAGTGTGAACCAAATTCAGGCCTGTTAATGCTATGTTTAGAACCAGATAGAGATAAACTATTTTTTTATGGTAAGAAAACTTTAGAACACAAACACATAACTGAAGATGGGCAGAACATATATAATACCTGAGCTATGCATCCTCCCAATCCCATCCCTTCGAAGAACTGGTGGAAAGTAAGGGCAGCCACAAGTGGCCTTATCGTCGACGGGCTCTCGGAAGCGCCCAAAGATATCCCGATAATTACCGAATGAACCACGATTCCCAACTCCAAAACCTTCGCAAGCAAGTTCGAACTCATGTCAACTTAAACTCAATTTATTACAATAAGTATTATATTTCTATCGAAAAACAAATCCCAAACATAACATAATATATTAATATGTAATATATATGACTTCCAATAACTGCGGATTCAACATCAAGACTATAGTTACGTTTTTTCACAAATCATTCTCAAAAAGTGAGACAATCTTGGATTGTCTTCTAGATGTAAGATTCGAATGAAGAAATCTTGCTGATTCCGTCTTAATTAACTAGCTGTTCTACGCTCCTGGAATCGTCGTTCTTATAGTTTCCCTTTAAATTATACCACTTTTAAATGATTATTTCATAAACGTAAAAACTCATGCTTCTCTGTGTACCCAAACAATTAGCTAAAACTTAGTAATCATGTAATTCCTTCATGATTTAGGGTTTTAAAAATTGGATTCCAAACCACGAGGTGTATCATGTGTGGACAACTGTCTGATCTAATGTCAGATCTTATTATGAAGTGACGGAGTCTAAAGAGAATTTTTGTAAAATTTACCTGTGATACGACACGATGACGGACAAGTTCCGACATCGAATTGGTAACCCCATGTGCATGCCCATGCGATGCATGAGTATGGACATGGGCCCCACCTTCGCCGCCATCGTCACCGCCACCACCACCACTATAACCTTTTTCGTCCACGTCGTTGCCGACGTGGGCCCGGTTAAAGTACCCTGTGGCAAAACAATCCACCATAAGGGTTCCCATGGCTGCTACCATGGCTCCGAATCCTGCGAACGGGAACTTTTGCCAGGGGTTTTCTGGTAAGCATGAGGACGATAAATTCTCGAAGGCATCTGGAAGAATGTGTATGAAACCCGTGGCGAGAATTACGCCTGCCGCAAACGCTTTGACGAGGAAAAACAACGTGCTCTCTGGCTTAAGGAATGAGACTTTCCGACCGAGGATTGGGATGAGCACTCCAATGCCTCCGAAAATGAGAATTGAGAAAAAAGCCGCGATTTGCAAACGACGTGCGGCTGCCTTGTCCCTGCCTCCATCATCCCCGGCGCACTCGTCTTCGGCAGCCAGGAGGGGGTTAATTGTGATAAAGATAATTACAAGGGCCAAAATTATTGGTAACTTCATTTTCGGATCGTAGAGACGGAAGAGGAGGATAAGTGGAGAATGGAGGTGTTTTGTGAATGTTTTTATAGGGTCGGAAAATACGGACAGTGATTTTGAAGTTTGAAATTTTGCATATATATGTCGTCATACTTTGTTCGGGAAATGGTACGTGTGGGCCATTTATTAGAAAATATGTGAAAATTACGATTATTTTCCAGGAAAAATTTGGACCCATGTCGACAATTTTCGAACTATGTCGACATGGCATTGTGGCAATACTCTGCAGTGTGAAATCAAAACTAGACCTCATTACGTGTAGGACTGGGCTAGCGGCTAGCCAGTGTTTACTTATTGCAAAGATGGGATGTAAAAATTCAAAAATATGGTTTAAGCAAAAGGTTTCGAATTCTAACCCTGTGACTCTGTGAGTGAGATGAAAAGTTGTTAAGTAGCAGGATGGCTCTCCATTCCATAGTAGTGTAAAATTTGTGCCTAAAATAAATTAATTTCAAACATTTTTTTGTGACTTTAAAAATGGCTCCGTGAAGAACAAAGGTGCGTTGAAATACTTACTGAAACACCCAATTCGTTGGGCTTGTCAAGAAATTCCCATAACGTGAGTTTTTTTAGTTGTTGCGATGGTTGTTTGGGAGAGTAGCTCTCAACTTCTCTAATTCCCTTCACATCCTTTGCACCCTTTCCCAGGACATTTTCGGTGCCTCGGAAGTCATGTCCCACTCCCTGTCAAGAACTCTTATGGATCATTTGGGAACCAATAGTTGGTACCACAGCTTGATTGCACCCGAGGTATTGCTAAAGACACCCCAAAAATCAACAACGAAAACTAATGTTGAATTTCAGTACATGTTCAAGAATTGTCTTGTGGGATACAAGTCTTTGTCGTGTTAGCATCGTTAGACTCGTTCGTCCTATCAAATGGAACTCATCGTTTTACTAGAATGATAACATTTTCCGCATATTTATCAACATATTCGATACTACAAAAAATGACAAACTTCGACATTATTTGGGAACTACTATTCATCGCCGGAAAACTACTTAAATCGCCCCAAAAATGACATTTTTGCCCCTAACAAATCAATTAATACCGATTTCGTCCCGTGTCTTTAAACAAGGTGTTTGACTCAGTTTTACTCACATTCCCAGTACAAACACCACGAAAATATCCAGCGAAGCACCAGAATCCGGCGAGGTAACGGGGGCAGAATTTTTTTTCCGACTCGGGCGTCTGGCTAGGCCGCCTCCACATAGGTGGAGGCGTCTGGCTAAGCCGCCTCCAGACGACTCAAAAAAAAAATTTAAAATTAATTGAAATAAACAAGGTGATTTACCAGAGGTGAGTAGTCCGGGGTGTCCGCTGGCTCTTTCCCTGGCCTCCGAGACATCCTATTTGGTGAATAAAAGTGTGATATGAAGAGAAAGTTGTGTTAAAAGAGTGAAATGAGGAGTTATATTAGTAGAAAGTGTAGAGGGGCAAAATGGTAATCTTACGGACGATTTAAGTAGTTTTACGGCGACGAATAGCCGTTCAGATTTTATATCCTATTACAATTAAAATATGTTGCATGCACTAGAACTAAAAAGCATCGGATATATATGTCACTAAGCCACGTCTAGCAAGTGGGCGTGAAGAGAAGACTTTGACTTTCGGTCAACGAAGTCGTCTAGCCTTGTGGGAAAGAATTAAAAGATGTCTACGACAAGAAGAAAAGGTTCGACCTCATGTACAGATGCGCCCGTCACCAGATAATTAGAGCATCTCAATTGATTTATCACGGATCACAACTCACATCTAAAATAATGCATAGTCAACACGACACAGTAACACAGGTCACAAACACTATTGGTTCATGTAAGCAGAGCAACAGTTAATATCACAGTACGCAAATGAAAGTACGCATAGACGGTGCAACTTCAAGTAAGACATCGTTAACCGGTCGTGGGTCGACCGCCCTCGTCGTTCTCGACAAGGTCAGCGACCGGGTCGTTGAGGGACGTGTTGCGTGGTGCATCTGTTAAAATTACCTTACCGTTGGCATCACCGGTCCAGCTTCTTCTGCCTTTTTCGCTTCTCCACAAACAATAAATACATATTTATTATACTCCAACGTATCTATTATACTTTGTATAAATACATTACAAATCATGTAATACAATACACAGAAATAATAAGAAATTTCTTCTTCTTCCTCCTCGCAATCTCTTTCAACATGGTATCAGAGCGGTAATCCGCACAAAAACCTCAGACCTCCCTCTGTCCTCATCGGTTGCACCTCATCTAGGGGGTTGCAGGTCGATACACCCACATCCATACCCAAAAAAGAGGAGAAGAAAAAAATAAAGCATGTCCGAAAAAAGCCACCTTGAAGGAGCTATGCAGCGCCTGGTCTCCACCCCGCTGAACGAGGCAAACTACCTCACCTGGACGCGTGCCGTTACTCTTTCCCTCAGCGGTCGAGGGAGGATCGGCCACATCACCGGGAGAACATCAAAACCAGAAGAAAATTCTGATAACAAAACCCTGGATGAATGGCAAATCGCCGATCACCAGGTCATGTCCTGGATCATCGCGTCTATGGAGCCAAAAATCGCAGAAATATTCATCTACAAAGACAGTGCAAAGGAGCTCTGGGAAGCCATCCAAGAACATTTCGGAAAAAATCAGAACTTTGCACACATCTTCCGAATCAAGCAACAAATCGCACAAAACCAACAGAACGCCCGGAGCATCACTGAGTACCTTGGTACTCTCAGACGGGCATGGGATGAGTTAGGAGTATATGAGCCTCCAACAACCAACGCGGACATCATTCAACAAAGGACTGAACAAAATCGCATCTATCAGTTCCTAGCAGGACTGAACCCTTCCTTTGAAAACATCAGGAGTCAGGTGTTATTATCACCAGAACTTCCTTCTTTCGCCGCCATCACCGCAATGGTTCTCCGGGAAGAATCCCGAAGATTAACCATGACTCATCAGCAAAAGGACGAGAATGAGAATCAAGCCTTTTTCGTCGGAAAAAACCAAAACCGAAGCCAAAACAACACAAAAACCTTCGGAAAACACAAAGAAGAACATTGCGAAAACTGCAAGAAGATCGGACACAACTCCAGCAACTGCTGGTTCCTTCACCCACACCTCCGACCTCAAAGAAACAACAAACACAGACAAGCAAACATGGTGGAAAGCATCGCCGGCAGCAGCGCCAGCCAGCAGCCCGGAAGAAACGGGAGCGGCGGCAGCCGAATCGACAACGCTAACCCTAATCTTCTCCTGTTTGCGAAAAATGCAGGGTTAAATAGCTCCAGCAAACCCGGGTATCCCGATCCAGATATCCGAACCCAAGTCGGATCCAGAAGATCCGTGTTACCCGACTCGGCTGGGTCAGCTTTTCTCGGATCAAATGGTGAAGCACCCGACCCGGATCCGATTCGCCGGTTAGTGGACCACCTGAATGAATATTTGCAGACTACACCCCCTGCAACAGGTAATTATGCAGGTAATAACAAATTGTCTGAAATTGTCAGTTTTTCTGGATTATCTAGTAAATCTACAAATAAACCTTGGATTATTGATACCGGAGCCACAGATCATATGACCGGGGATCCGACTTTACTTGATAACATTTCTCACAATTTGCAACTATTAAATAAATTTGTTACCGTTGCTAATGGAAATAAAATACAAATTGAAGGAATAGGAAAAACAAAATTAGTCAATAACACTAGTGACAATTTTTTATATATACCTAATCTTGATGCTAATCTAATATCAGTAGCCAAAATTACTAGAAATTTGAATTGTAATGTTGTATTCACTCCTAACAACGTTTTATTTCAGGATCGTATTTCCGGGAGGATGATTGGTAAAGACATCCTCCAAAATGGTCTTTATGTTCTGGAAACAAATCAAAAAGCATATCACATCAAAATTGATCATAACCTTTGGCATCGAAGAATGGGTCATCCATCTTCGAATGTATTGAAAACTTTATTTCCTGTTTTTACTTCTGATTTACTATGTGATGTATGTCGTTTTGCTAAACAAACTCGATTGCCTTTTTCAAAATCTAGCACAAAAACTTATATTCCATTTGAGATAATCCATTCTGATATTTGGGGACCTGCCCCTGTTGAATCTCATAATGGTTTTCGATACTTTGTCAGTTTCATTGATGATTTTTCTCGAACAACTTGGATTTACTTGCTAAAAAATAAATCTGATACTTACTCAGTTTTTTGCGAATTTTTACGATTTATTGAAAATATGTTTGATGCTAAAATTCGTATCTTTCGTTCTAACAACGGTTCTGAATACACAAGCACTTTGTTTCAAAATTTGTTAAAACAAAAAGGAATTTTTCATCAAACTTCGTGTGTTAATACTCCGCAACAAAATGACCTTTCAGAAAGGAAAAATCAACATCTTTTAAATGTCACACGATCACTTCTGTTTCAAAACAATGTCCCAAAACATTTTTGGTCTGATGCTGTTCTTACTGCTACTTACATCATCAATCGTCTCCCTAGTCCTACGATTAACAATAAAAAACCTCTCGAAATTCTATATAATAAAGAAATTAGCCTTGACCACCTTAGGGTTTTTGGGTGCACCTGTTTTGTTCACAAAAAACGTAATGACAAACTCGACTACAACTCCATTAAATGTGTTTTTTTAGGATATTCTTTTCGAAAAAAGGGATATAAATGTTATGATCCCCAAAATAACAAAATGCTTGTCTCAAGAGATGTCACCTTCTTTGAGACTGGACCATTTTTTAAACACCCCACTCAAGACGCTTCCGTTCCATTACCAAACTCCCTTCCTCAAAACACACACCAAGGAGGAGGAGATGACCAAGGAGGAGAAGATGACCAAGGAGGAGGAGATGATCAAGATAATACCCAAAACGAAGACAACACTGAAGAAGGAGACAATCAACAAGAGATTCCAAGAAGATCCTCTCGTCAAAGTCGGCCTCCACCTAGATTTAATGATTATTTTCTCTCTCACACCACTTACCCTATTCAAGATCACCTATCCTATCATCTTTTTTCACAAAAACACCAAGCCTTCTTAGGAGAATTAGAAAAAACCAAAGAACCCATTTCCTATGATGAAGCCACAAAAAACAAATATTGGATCAAAGCCATGAATGAAGAAATACAAGCCCTCGAAACCAACCACACCTGGACTATAGTCCCTCTCCGACCTGGCATAAAACCAGTTGGTTGTAAGTGGGTTTACAAAATCAAGTACCATAGCAATGGAAAAATAGAAAGATACAAAGCTCGACTCGTTGCTAAGGGATATACCCAAACCTATGGGCTTGATTATCTTGAAACCTTTGCCCCTGTAGCAAAAATGAACATTGTTCGTGTTCTTCTATCTGTCGCCGTCAACCATGGATGGAGTCTATTCCAAATGGATGTCAAAAATGCCTTTCTACAGGGAAATCTGGAAGAAGAAGTCTATATGACTCCACCCCCTGGATACACCACTCATCCTGACCAGGTATGCAAGCTTCACAAAGCTATATATGGACTAAAACAATCGCCTCGTGCCTGGTATGCCAAACTCAGTCACTCTCTTCTTAGGTATGGTTTTATTAAGAGCTCTGCTGATGCCTCCATGTTTACAAAACATGATCATAAAAACACTACCATTATTCTCATTTATGTCGATGATATTATAATAACCGGTAATAATAATCACCAAATAAATTTAGTCAAGGACTACCTAAAATCTAAATTTGATATAAAAGACTTAGGAATTATGAAATATTTCTTAGGTATAGAAATTGCTCATTCCAAGAAAGGGTTATTCCTTTCACAACGTAAATACACCCTAGACCTTCTTAAGGAAACCGGGAAAATAGGATCAAAACCTACCACCACACCAATAGAAACTAATAGGAAGATAGGACCCACAGATGGCACGCCATTAACCAATATTGGACAATTCCAAAGATTGGTAGGAAAACTAATCTACCTCACAGTTACTCGACCAGATATCACCTACGCTGTAAGCCTTATAAGTCAATTTATGCATGCTCCCCACACACATCACTTAGACTCGGTTAACAGAATCTTATGTTACCTAAAAGGCACACCCGGGCAAGGACTTTGGATGAAACCTAACAAGTCTAACTCAATTGTTGGTTATTCTGATGCAGATTGGGCTGGAAGTCACGATCAGAAATCTACCACTGGCTTCTGCACATTTGTTGGAGGAAACCTTGTTACCTGGCGATCTAAGAAACAAAATGTCGTTGCTCGCTCCAGTGCAGAAGCAGAATATCGCGGAATGGCATCCACTACCAGCGAATTAATCTGGCTCAGTCAGCTTCTCAAAGACATGAATATCACAACCCAAGGCCCGATGAAATTGTTTTGTGACAATAACGCAGCTCGTCACATCGCAACAAACCCTGTCTTTCATGAAAGAACTAAACATATCGAAGTTGATTGCCACTTCATCCGAGAAAAGATTCAGTCAAAAGAAATAGAAGTTCCCTACGTTCCCAGCAAAGAACAACTTGCGGACATATTCACTAAAGCTCTCGATCACAAATCGTTCTCTACACTTCTTCACAAGTTAGGATCTATCAATCCCTTCCAGATCCAACTTGAGGGGGCGTGTTAAAATTACCTTACCGTTGGCATCACCGGTCCAGCTTCTTCCGCCTTTTTCGCTTCTCCACAAACAATAAATAGATATTTATTATACTCCAACGTATCTATTATACTTTGTATAAATACATTACAAATCATGTAATACAATACACAGAAATAATAAGAAACTTCTTCTTCTTCCTCCTCGCAATCTCTTTCAACAGCATCTGGGTTGGTTTTTTTTATAAAAATGATTTGGGATATTATTTTGTAAATAGATGAGTATTTATTAAGATTTATTTAAAATAATTAGAATAACTTAAAATTATTTTTGGCAACGATTAATTGTTGTCAACCATTCAGATGAAGTGAAAATTAATTGTGTTTTTAATTAGTATGTATTTTTATTTTAATGAAATTTAGGTAATATAATATTTTGTTGTATTGTGTTACGTACAATCGTTTATTGAAATATGTATTTTGTTTTAATAATAATAATAATTTGCTAATTAATATAGATTTTGTTTGATTTATTAATGTTTTGGGTAAATATAATTGATTTTCGAATAAAATAAAAGTTAGTGAAATAAAAGATGATGTGGATGAGAGAGATGCGTTATGATTAAGATATGAATAATGTTGGAAATAGAAGAAAATGAATTGGAAAGAGAGAGAAATGATGTGGATGAGAAAAAAAGTTGATACGGAAAAGAAAGAAGAGAGACAAAGCTCATGATCGGGTTGATATTGGTAATGATTACGGATGGTCTAAGTCCTATTCAATTATAGTTTGTTTAGTGATATTTGATATTCAGATGTTTATAGTATTGGTACTAATACATGTATTAAATCTCGACTTCTGAAATGACGACATTTGTTAGGTTAAATGAAGAACTAAGCTTCGCTTTGTTGCTTTGATCTACAACGAACTAAAATTTTAGGCTACCAAAGCATTTCATACATTTTGTTGCTCTGTGCATCTCATACATTTTTGTTGTTACCCAAAAATATACATTCATCTTATTAAATTAAAATAGTGGCTACTTAGGGCATTCCGGGGGGGGGGGGGGAATCCCCCCACGCCCGGTCATCCCTGACTGGGTCGTCGACCCGGGCGTTTAAACGCCCGGGTCGTCGACCCGGTCATTAAATAAAAAAATATTTTTTTGATTTTTTTTTGTTTTGATTTTTGTTTTGATTTTTTTAATTTTTTGGTTTGAGTTTTTTTTTATTTTATTTTTTTGAAAATACGTTTTATAATTGTTTTGATTTTTTAGAATTTTTTTTAAATTTTTACCAAGATGGACCCCGAAATGATGTGGACGAGAGAGATAGGTTGTTGTGGGTTGTGTTGGGTTGTGGTTAAGATGTGAATAGTATAGAAAAGAGAAGAAAGTGGGTTGAGGAAAGAGAAAGCTGATGTG
The DNA here is from genome assembly GCA_963682175.1 of Triglochin maritima. NCBI lineage: Eukaryota > Viridiplantae > Streptophyta > Magnoliopsida > Alismatales > Juncaginaceae > Triglochin > Triglochin maritima. The sequence continues at coordinate 41,869,996 of OY821779.1, forward strand.
GAAGAGAGAGAAAGCTGATTTTGAAGAAAGAGAGAGCTGATGACCGGATCGTCCAGGTCATGGTTAGTGATGGTCTTATATGTCCTTCCATCGAGGTTGATCGTCATTTATGTGACTCGACCAACCACATGCAGTTGACGATGCCTACATTATTGTCGTCACCACCGTTACGGGTGAGATCACAACAAGAGTTTTGGCTAACATCTAAGAAAATATGATAGTAACAAGGAGTAAAGGGTGGAAGAAAGTTTAGAGATTTACTCCTACATTTTTTAATTTATATGTATTTTCATGTTAATATCATTTTGAGAATATTAGCTAAAATCAACTTAAAATAATAGGAAGTGGTCTACATGTATCAAAGATAATGTGTTTTTCATAATTCCTCAAAAAATAATTCATGTATATAACCTTAAGAGTACACATTGTCAATATTGTATGATTGTAAAAACAGTTCCCATCACTTGTAAGAACAACCATTATGACATTGTCTAGTAACTGAGATTATCCCTTCTGCCAGCTTAGGAGAGAATAAGTCTCTGTGGAGGACCCAAATACTTTTGTCACCTTCCATTTAACGAAGTGACAGTTGACCAACGAGTTCATCTCCACCTCCTCTTCTTTCCCACTTGTCCAACTTCTTTCAATCAATGTACCATTCTTATATTCATTCAAAAACAAAAAAATTCGAAAGGTACTATTCTTCTATTCCAGTCCCACATTCATATCTTTCTAACTAGCTAGGAATCAGTCACACCTTAGAATGTTGAAAAAAGTAAATTGATGCTTTCGGGTGGGGGTGAAAGCTGGTTTGTTACGTTTTAAAGTGTAGCTCGATGATGAGATTCTAATTGACTAGGAAAAGAAGGTAATTTTTGAGATTTTTCTTCTTGATTTTGGCTCTTACAAGATTAAAGAAGTATCGTTGACGTTGGTTTTGTTGGTGTTATCATTTTGGTTTTTTATCAAATTCGTGAAAATTTATGATCATAATATTTTGGATGATTATTTGTGCTTGGACGAGCCTTATTAGTTTTTTTTAGTTTGATTCATCTTGCGTATCTTTTCACTATTTAGTTTGTGCTAAGGACAACCCTCCAAAAAAGAACTTCGAAAATTATATATTAATTTAAAATTTTCTTCTTTGAGTAGTAAACTAGCAATCAACCAAAACTCAGGTTGTCCAACGGGACACACTTTTGACCAATTCTTCTGAGAAAATCTTTTCTGAATTGCTAAACATCGCCCCAAAATTACTTAAATCGCCCCTTGAAATTACCAAATTGCCCTTCCTCCTATTTTTGCTTATATATCTCACAATTTCACTCTTTTTTCAAAACTTTCTCTTCCTATACCTACTACACAAGATTACGAATGTCTCGGAGGCCAGGGAAGCAGCCAGCAGTTCCCCCGGTGTACCCGTATGAGGTAACATTACGTTATTTATTTGTTTTAAAAAAAAAAAAAAAAATGCGTCGGCGTCCGAGGGAGACGCCCCCCGCATGGGGCGGGCGTCCGAGGAAGCCGCTCCCCCTATGTTAAAAATATATTCAAAATTAAAAAAATAAAAAAATAAATTCGAAATTAAAAAAATTAAAAAATAAACTCGAAATTAAAAAAACAAAATCAAAATAAAAAAAAAGGCGTCTGTGTTAGACGCCTGCCCCATGGATGGGGCGTCTGTGTTAAACGCCTTCCCCAAAGGTAAGGCGTCTGCGTAGGACGCCTGACCGAAGGGAAGGGCGTCTACTACAGACGCCTTACCCATGGGGAGGACGTCTACATAAGACGCCTCTCCCATTGTGTAGGCGTCTGCGTTAGACGCCTCGGCCATGGGGAGGGCGTCCTACGCAGACGCCCTCACCATGGGGGAGGCGTCTAAGGCAGACGCTCGGCCCAAAAATTCCCCCGCACCAGGCTTACCTCACCCGATGCATCACCCTCGCCAGACATTTTCGTGGTGTTTTTACTGATAAATTATGAATATACAAGACCATAGGCCTTATTTATAGACACGGGACGATTTGGGTATTAAATATATTGTTAAGGGCAATTTGGTAATTTCAAGGGGCGATTTAAGTAGTTTTGGGGCGACGTTTAGTAGTTCCCAATCTTTTCTACAAGTTTTTGATATTCCTCTTGTCATCGTACTAAAGGAAGCATATTTCTCTTTCTGATTTCTTCCTACATTTATTCTTGAGTCTCGACTTCATTCAAACAACATTAATGTTTAGAAGCATAAAAGATAATTAAGCAACTATACAATTGGTAGTACATGTTGGAAGAAAACTTCAACTTATACAAAAAGATTCTCAATTTAGGCGTGATTAGTAAGTGACCGAGTCAAGAACATTATTTACGTGACTTCTTTTTATTTTGAAGTGAAAGTGAGGAGCTCACTATATGAATATTTTTTAAGTTACGAAAATTTATAGAATCCAATTTTCAAAACTTTTAAAGTTTTTTTGCGGCTACAAATCACATGGAAGCCATTTTAGAACTCCAATATATCACTTAATTTTTTCTAGATCATCAATCTCACTGTATCCAATATTTTGAAATTGGTTTGGACATTGCTAGAGAAGTTGATTTTTTTTGGCAAGTGTGTTTTGGCAAGTGTGTTTTGGCATTTGATGTGGATCTATTGTAACATCCTGAGATAGCGGAAATTTAAAAATTCATAATCAAGACAACGAAACTCAATAATCAAAGACGGGATTGTTACTTCTCATAAAACATAAAAGCGGTGCACCAAGTTACATCAGAGTTTGTCAAAAACGATACATGATTACTACAGAACAACAAAGAAGATAAATGTAATCATGTCGACCTCAATGGTCCGAGTAGAGGATCCAACTCCAAAATGCGCACGCCCGCCGATCACCACCCAACTGGACCTACTGTGGTCCTGAAAAATATATAACAACAATGCCTGAGTTTCCAGAAGGAAACCTCGTATCCCAACTCACCTATATGCATGCATTACGCAAACGAACCTATCATTCTAGTAGCATGTCATGGCATCAACAGAAAGGAAAACGGTTCCCCGAAGGGTAAAACAGGACATCAGTCCGACAGTCAACATCGGGTCTCCCGAGGAGATCTACTGCAGGCACATGCAGTCTTACAGCACGCGACATCGCACCCCCCACACGCGGCTACACTACTCAAGGGTTCGGCAGGGAGCCTCTGGCACGCGGCCACACGCCTCAGGGGTCTCGGTCGACCGAAAACTAACAGGGTCAACTTATTATTTCTACGTCATAAAACGGTCGACCAAACGAAAACCAATGTCTGAACATCATGCATAATAATCCAATAAACTTAAGTTCCAGTCGACCGAACACAAGGACCCGGTCGACCGAAACACAACAAACAGACAATAATACATGCATTTGGTTGACCGCCCGAAGGGCCCGGTCGATTGTTGGTCGTCTTCAACCTCGCGTCAGCCGAGGTTTCTACGAAGAAACACACCGTCGGAGAGGTCTCCGACCTCCTCCGACCGACCAACACATCCCCCACACTTGGGTGAGCAACTAAAACCACACTAACAAGTCGACATACCTCGAAGAAGACAACGCCTCCGGTGACCTCTTCGCGCACGCCTCACGCCACAGGAAACTCCCGAGCACACTCTGGTTCGCAAGAAGGAGAGGAATGAATGAGGGTAGAAGGGAATGAAATGAGAGAGAGAGAGAAAAACGTTATAAACCCTAACCCATCTCCTCTCCACAGTCACCTACACACCCAGCCATCACCCTCCCCTCACGTCTACAGTACTCGCCTCCTCCTCTTCCCCATGCACACACTATGCAAACCAACTCCCTATGCAAAGCCAACTCTTAACCACCCATTAACCCACTAAACAGGTTTAGGGTTGTAACATCTATCAATAGTGCAATGTGGTCCGACCACACATGTCAATTTACGACTTCTGATGGATTTAGACGTTCAATGCTATCTCCATATTTGTATTATTGTCCAACTTGGTAGAATGGTATTGAACCGAATTAAAGCTAAAGGTCCAACTAAAATGTTACATTAGTATCTTTCGCATTTGCATCCCGGATTGGAGATATATTTAAACATAATAGTTGGAACTTGAACTTATTATACCGAAAATTCGTAAGTAATTGGCAACACGAAATCATGAATACACATTTGATGTTTTAAACTTTTCTAATTAGGTCAAGTATTGTGGTTTAACCGGATTGAATCATATTAACCATGTTTAGTTTATTCTTTTATGTTTTGTATGATTAATGTGTGTAAATGGTGTGATTGGTACTTAGAAAGTTTTGAGGAAGCGTGAAATTAAACTTCCAGACAAACTTCTAGGTGATTGATATCATGTAAAACTTAAATTGCAGAAGAAGTTGTATATATAACATAAAAATATGCACTTATAGTGACTACTTCTAGAACTTCCATTCTAAAATGAATGAAAATCATGAAAGTCAAGTTTCAAAAACAATTGAACTTTCTAAGTACCTATGATCTTAGTAGATACAATTTTTGTCTTCAAGATAGAAATTTAGGTTATAAACATCGAGTAAAATTTAAGTTACAGGCATGGCCCAAAGCCCGCAAAATTAGAAGAATTAAACTCAAAACAATTCTTAGTGTACTTGTCTAAAGAAATGGGAATTTTTCACGTAGCAAACATCAAACATGTCCCATTAGACTTAGAAAGTGAGAGCACCACCCGTGTAGTTTCTGGGTGTTCAGTTTTCTCTTTCAGTTACGTCAGTTCAAACCAACTCCCCTAAATTTTTCTTAACCACATCCAAAACAACTCAAGCGCCCGAATTTCCGCTCGGGCGGGTGGAAATCCAAGTTTTTAGCCTGAACAGTTCCGCCCGGGCGCACAATAACGGCTAAGGATGGCGTGAGGTGATATTCCACGACCTAACTTTTTGCCATTGTGTTTGGATTCTTTCGAAACTTATATGTGTGTTTTTGAGATGCTTTTTATTATTCCGACTTGGTTCCCTTGTGGGCAATCTGATTATGAAGGTTGGAATTGATCTAAGGTTAAATTTAACATGGTTTTTGGATTCCATCTTCCACTGAAGTTCAGTTCCTCAAGTGGGGCAAACCAAAGAGATTCTCTTCCATTCGGCTCAATCCAAACAAACCTATGCTTAGATTGAATTATGAAAACTGAATTGTTATTCCTCACCGAAAAATTACTTAAATTGTTCCAACCAATTATTATTTTGTTTTTCTGTCTTTTTTACTTATATAACTCTTCATTTCACTCTCCTAACATCACTCTCTCTTCATATTATACTCATATTCACCCAAAATCATGTCTCGTTGGAGGGGCGGCTGCCGCGTTCGCCTGCATGTTGGGTCTGACGTCTCCCCCGAACGCCCGACCCAACTGGGGGTGTCCGCCGAAGCCGCCCCTCCCTTGGGGGAGGCGGCTCCGTTAGACACCCCCCCCCCCCCCATTTTTTTCAGAATCTTTTTTAAAATTTAAATTGATTATAATTTGTGATAAATGCTAAATAAATTGATTATAAAGTTAATAACTAGTTAACTTAGTTTAGTAATTAGTTAAATTAGTTAGTAATTAGTTAAATTGATTAATTATTATAATTAGTTTCATGATCAATTTGTAAATCTATTAACGAAATTTTATTTATAGAATTGAATTAATAGTCGTCGGGTTACCATGAAGGAAAATGGAAATCAATTCCCTTCCGTGTACATAGTTTAACATATAAGTCAGGTCCTCGTCATCCACGTAGACATGATATTTCTGCTTCAGTTAGGAGAGAGATATATATTTTACGTCGTCGTCAGACACCTGAGGATTCTTTCGACGACAAGGATGAACTGTAGGGTCGCATTCGATGTAGTAATACACTCTTTCAGAGCCGAATGAGCACTTTCCACCCTACAGTTCGTAGTGTTGCCGAAATGAATGACTTTTTTCGTCAATACAAACGTTTCTTTATGCACTAACCACGTGTCTTCCAGATACTCTGTGAGCACTGGTCACGAATGGAAATAATTTTTCAGATTGCGGACTGCTCTATCATAATCCGTGAATCAGAAAGCACGTCCCTCCACTTTCCACGCCTAAAACTCTCTGCAAGCTGCTTGCTCTTGCCAAATACGGGGTATGTGTAGTTGTACACGTCTTTGTTGATATTGTCAGGTGCAAAGTAAATGAGCAGACTGAGGAAAAACCTCTGCCACTGGTCGCATCAAACCTAACTCCCGGTCCATTATTATTGCAGTCGGGCTAACAATATCCAATAACAGATCTCGCAACCTCTCCAACACCCACCGGTAACTAGACTTGGTCTCGTCCTTCAAAATCGCAGAGCCGACGAGGAAATTCATGTGTGTTGGAGTAACCTCAATCATCTTAAACAAATGCATCTTATACTTGTTCGTCTTATACGTAGAATTTATGCAGATTACGAAAGTGTATGTGCGCAACAACTAAACTGACGTAGGATGTGTCAAAAATGCGTGAGTGAGAATATTAGTTTTTTCATCCGCCATTCCAATGTAAGTACTTATACTGCACTGCCTGACTGAGAAACTGCTGAGCGGGCATCCTGTCTTCAGATTTCGTCATCCTCATGTATTCTCTGAAGTTATAAATGTGTCTCTGATTTGGATTATCCTCCGGGAATTTCTCGTTTACTGCCAACAAGATATTACGTGGTCTCGCTTATGCCTCAGTCATATCACGAACAATTTGCTTTGCCCCAAAACTAAGACCGCTGATCTGTCGGTGACCCTCTGGATAAACTGAAAGTATGTGGTTGTGTTGTCCCTGAGTATTATTAGAAACAACAACTCATCCATCACGATCCCGTCGCTCGATTACCTTTACCAAAAAACGACAACCGCAACATTTTCTTTTCGTGTTCTTCTGTAGTGCAATATTCATATCACGGGAACCCATTTAATTTTTTCGATCGCATCTCAGATAAAAATCCGTCTGATTATTTCCTTTTAATTTGTAGGATGATATTATCAAAAAAATTCTGGCTCTGATGGCAACTTGTTTCGCTCATTTACACGTTTACTCGAATGTTGTAAATCATTGTTTACTATCAAAATGCTCATTGTAATCTACTCCATCACCTCAAAATCTTACAACGGAACTTGAAATAATTAAAAATAACACAAAATACAGAAACTAATTTTTTTTAAAACAATCACGGGCGTCCGACTGAGACGCCCCATCCATGGAGGAGGCGGCTAAGTCAGGCGCCTCATCTAAGGACGGGGAGTTTGTTGTAGCCGCCACCTCCAAGGTAGAAGCGGCTGGCTAAGCCGCCCCCACCAAGGAGGAGGCGTCCCTGCCAGACTCCCCATCGTTGGATGAGACGACTTAGACAGACGTCTGAGATGAGAAAAAAATTCCACCTCACTTACCTCACCAGATCAAGGTGCTTTGCCAGATATTTTCGTGGTGTTGATACTGAGAATGTGAGGAAATTGAGGCAAAAACATTGTGTTAAGACATGGAACGAAATTAATATTAAATGAATTGTGAATGACAAAATGGAAATTATTAGAAGCGATTTAAGTAATTTTCCAACGACGAATAGTTCCGCATCTCCCTCGAATATCGTATAACCTCTCCCATCATCTTTAACATTGTTGAAACCATCGATGCTATCTCAGCATCTGGTGAACCAAGTTGAGCTGCCCGGTGGAGGGTCACTTAGCTTAATTTCATTTTAACACACGAAACACGCAATTAGTACATGGGTTTCATGTTCAACTGAAGTTTAGTTTCAAGATAATAGTTTTTCCTCGTGAAGATAGATTCTTAGGAACTTGGAAGTTTTAAAAAATATTAGGATCTAAAATTTATCGTCCGTAATAACAAATGTATTTATCAAAGTTCGTTTGACAATTTGCTCGTACCAAACCATTTATTCAACTCTAATGGGCAATTTAATTTGTTTAGAATCACAATTACAATATCCTATGTGAGATGAAACATATATACTTTTTTTTAGGTATTTGCTTGGGTACCACCAAGAAACAACTAAATTGGCTTTATGCCATTTGATTTTGATTATTTGACCTAATGTCATAAAAAAATCAAACTATTTATCTTAATGTCATAGAAAAACAAAATATTTGCATGGAAATTTTGCAAAATCACACCGAATAACCTAAAAATTCATAAAATTCATTTTACGTGTTGTAAAAATTGCAAAAAATTTCTCAAATAATTTATCTATACTCTCTAATCTCTATCTTTCAACTTTAATTTCTTCTTTGTCTCTCACTAAATTTAATGACTCGATTACTAAACTAATGAAATTCACTATTTTTTTATATTTTGAAAATACAAAATAATTAAATATTTTTTATTAAAAAAATATTTTTTCTAATAAATATTTTTTATAGAAAATATGTTGGTCCAAAAATATTTATTTTTTTGTATATTTTTTTTTATCAATTATCATATTTGTGTACTAAAATATGATAAATCATGAATTTGAAATAATATAAATAAAAATAAAAAAAAATTAGAATTTTTTTATCGAATTTCATTAGTTTAGTAATCGAGTCATTAAGTTTAGTGAGAGAAAAAAAAGAAATGAAAGTTGAAAGATAGAGATGAGAGAGTGTATATATAAATTATTTGAGTAATTTTTTACAATTTTTACGACACATTGAATTTTTGGTTTATTTAGGACGATTCTGTAATTTTTTTATTAAATATTAATATGCTTAGCTGACATTAACTGAAAAGTTAACGGTTTGCTGACGGAACGTCACAAAGATAAATATTTTATTTTTCTATGATATTAAATTAAATAATTTGATTTTTCTATGACATTAGTCCAAATAGACAAAATCAAGTGGTACAACGTCATTTTAGTTGTTTCTTGAGTCATCCAAACAAATAACCCTTATTTTTAGTTCTCTCTCGGGAAGGTAAGTCTTGTTAAGAGCAATTATGTCGTTCACGGATTAGACTTCTTGCTTATGCGGTTGTTTTATAGATATTTGTTCGCATTCCAATTAGTCGATTGCGTAATATGTGATCTTTTCTTTTTCGTAGTAAGATTGCGTTGGTCTTTCTCGAACATGGACTAAATCATTTTTTATTTGCAAAGGAACCATGTTAGGCCCTTCTCGTTTGCTTTGGATTTAGAACCAAATCCGACCAATAACCAGTGACTTGGAAAAAAAGTGACCTTCCCCGACCGTATCATAACTAAACCGTATGTTTTATTGGTTTTACCCACCTTATTAAAGCCTTCAATTGCTTTTCGAGTGTTTATCTGAGATTTTATGTCATAACAATTTAATGGGCACGTTTATTTTAAACTAAAATATATATTCGATTTGCTGTGAGTCATAAATCATAATAGATATTTCATCCGTTTTTTATGGAAAATTAATTAAATTATTCTATAAAAAAATTAAAATATTACATAACTCTTTGGGTAGATCCTCATTTAGAGTTTTATTTCACAAAACTCAGCTTCTCGCATCGACTAGGCCTGTATACTTTCTTAACAATAACATTAATATATGAAATGGTTCTCGTTTACGAGTTTCAAAAGACATCATAATTACTTGATTAGAGCACAACCAGGGCAAGGGCTGGGCCGGTACAGCCCATGTTCTTGTGGGCCCGACTAGAACATTGAGTCAGCCTAACCCAATTGAGTTAGTGGGTTATATAACTTAGAAAAGCAATTTCACACTTAACAGTAGTAGAAAAGTTAATTTGTTTATACCGACACTAAAACTGTTTGAACTAATGTTTATAAACATAGAAAAAAATTGATTGATCACTCACTGAATTTTTCTTAGAGAAGTACACAATTTTGCTTTACTTCCCATTTGCAAATACTAAATAAAACCATCTTGGAGCACAGTTTTATTCGAGCCCAATACATGGGCGGGGCGGTATTAGCATTGATCCCAACCAACCACTTTAGTCCTTTTAATTCACATTCTGCGTGATCATGTTCTTGTTTTGTTACTCTTATATATTTTAAAAAAAAATCTATTTACAAGAAGATCCGGAAGACAAAGGAACTCAATTTGAATTTTATTAAAAAAAGAAGAGTATAAAAAGTATTTTTCATTTGCTCAAACAACAACAAAAAGTATAGAAAAGTAATTCGAGCGAAAACACAAATAACACTTCACTTTGTATCCTTCAATTTAAAAAGATGATAATTATTCTTCTGAATTTTTGTTTTGTAATACTTTACCTTTTTAATTTTTTTTAAAAAAAATCTATTATTTAATACACATTTAACATTTTTTTTTGCGTTTTTGTGTTGTATCTCTAATATACTCTTAAACTTAACTTTACGTCAAAATTTGGATTAAATCGGATGTTAGATATGGTTGGAATTTGAGTCATATTCAATACAAATTTGAAACAAATCAGATATCCGATTCGATCCAAAACTTTCATGTAAAGTTAGTATTGAAAGTATGACAGGAATATAATACAAAAAATTCAAAAATAGACAACTAAACATTTAGATAATAAATTTTTAAAGTTAAAGAGGAAAACTAATACAAAATGAAAATTTACTAGGGTAACTATACTTTTTTAGGAGTGTAAAGTGAAATTATCAAACTCGGACTATCCTATTTTACCACCATTTCCGTTCAACTCTAAATTGAATTATCTCATTTTTATTTGGCACAAACTCGCAGCGATAAAAGTGGAATACTCTATGCTAAATGGTGTAAACCTACTATCCAATTACATACCGCCACGTGTCTCCCCCACCATACCGATCGAAAAGCACCAACTTTTTATATAATGTAATCCGACCTTAACCCATCTCTCGGTCCGTCTTCTTCAAATCGGTATCGCCTTCGTCGAAACCAAACCCCAAACCCTAATCCTAACCCTAACCCTAATCCCCCGTTCGACGCCGGAACCGCCGGATCTGACCTCCGTTCAGGTGAGACTCCCCTCGATTCGGTCCCCTCCTAGGCTAGGGTTTGGACGCATTGCCGGGGTTTGATTGCGGAGATTGGGGTTTTGTAGGTTTTTCGGAGGAGCGAGAAGTGGACTTGGCATGAGCTCGTGGTTCGAGTGGGATTCTGGAGTTCGTGGCTTACGCTAATGGTAGGTCTTGTTTTGAGTGGGTTTGGTTTGGTGGAATTTGTTTTTTTAGTATAGGAGTTGTTGATCTGGTAGTTGGCGTTTACGAATTTCGATTATGTTTGTTGTTGTTGTCCATTGAAAAGAATTTCTACTTGAGTTTGGGTTACGATGTTAATAGTGTGTGGTGGGTTTGTTTTTGGAGTTTTTGTTTTGAGTGGATTTGGTTTTGCCATTTGGAGAAATTTGCTGTTTTAGTATCTGACTTGTTGATCGGGTAGGTGTCGATTACGAATTTTTAGTTTTGTTTGTGTTTTTTGTGTGTTCTAATGAGTTTTTACTTAGGTTCCCAGTACGATGTTTTGGTAGTTTACTGGTGAAATTTGTTTTTCATTATCTGACTTGTTGATCTGGAATTTGGCGTTTGCAAATTTGAAGTTTTGTTTGTGTGTTGCCATGAGTTTCTACTTAGGTTTTGGATACATTGTTTTGATAGTTGTTTTGATGTTTGGTAGTTTACTTGGTGAAATTTGTTTTTTTAGTACCCAACTTGTTGATCTGATAGTTGGGGTTTACAAATTTGCAGTTGTGTTTGTTGCTGTTGTTATTGTTGTCCACTGACATGAATTTCTTCTTGAGTTTGGGTTACGATGTTTTTGGGGTATGCTTGATTTGGTAATTTTCTTGGTGAAAATTGCGTTTACTATTAGTATTTGACTTGTTGATCTGGTTTACGAATTTGCAGTTTTGTTTGTGTTATTGTCTATTGACATTGATTTCTACTTGGATTTGGGGTATTGTGTTCTGGTAATTTTCTGATGTTTACTGTTTGCTTGGTTGATGCTTGATTTGGTAGTTTACAAGGTGAAGTTTCCTTTTCAGTATCGCCCTTGTTGATCTAGTAGTTGTTGGTTACAAATTTGTAGTTATGCTGGGTTTGACTGTGTAGTGACATGAATGTCTCTTGGTCTGGTTTACTTACATGAATTGTTACCTGGGTTTGGATTACAATGTTTTGGTAGTTTTTTGATGTTTTCTGTTTGCTCTGTTGATGCTTCATTTGGTATTTATGTGGTGACTTTTACTTTTCTAGTATCTGACTTGTTGATCTAGTGTCGTTTATGAATTTGTAGTTATGTTGCGATATTGTGTATTGACATAAATTTTTAATTGAGTTTGGGATATGATGTTTTGGTGGTTTTTCGTTGTTTGGTGTTTGTTGTTTGTTGGTTGCTGCTTGAATTGGCAATTTTCACTTTTTGAAACAGTCAAACCTTAATAGTACAACGTCAAACCTTCCGGATTCGTCAGGTCGATCTTTTGCTACATCGTTCTCAGCACAATCTACAGCAGCTCCTGGTTTTCATCACTCTGGTATGCTTATCAACATGAGATTTTCGTACATCTATTTTAGTAGTAAAATGTAGGGTGTGGTATGAATTGTTAAATTGTTGGTCTATGTAGGTTCCATCCACAACATTCACGCAAACTTTAATGTTCCAAATATGCCCGGGTCACTTGCATCACGGAATTCCGCAATGGGAGTTGTTGCATCCAGCGGTATTCAGCAACCTGGGGGAGGCATTTCAAATGGAAGATTTGCATCAAATAATCTCTCCGTTGCAACCATATCCCAGGTTCCTTTTTATTATATGCTTGGAGGAGTTAGGATCGGTCTGTTTTGGGTTAAAAGGATAGTAATGCATAAACTAATTCATACTGATAAAAATGAAATTTGAAATTGCTGTAAGACTATGTATGTCATACGAGCTTGGGCCCTTAAGGCACAATTGTTGTACAGAAGAGTAAAAAAGATGGATAACGGATATGAAGTTGTTGGTTAGAATTCTTAAGTATTACCAGTAGATGACCTTTTCATCAAATGATACTCTGATAAGGAAAGATATGCATAATGAGCCAAAGTTTTCTGTTTGCAACCAAAATAAGAACAATGCAATACCTTAAGGTCTAACAGAATCCAAAATATCTGTAACTCTGTAAGTATACAAATGCTAGAGTTTATTTTCAATAGTATGTGGATTAGACATGTTTACATTCATATTAGGGTGAGCCATGTTGTAATTTTGGAAAGTATTACTTGGTTTTGTTTAAGATGTTAGTTTGAAGATTAAGTTATTTGCAAGATGGAGAATGTGATGCTGTCCAGTGTCCACTAGGAAAGTGTCACTGTGGTGATATTCCTCAAAATTATCGAGAAATGATAACAGGGGATTAGCCAGTATTTCAGGTAGAATTGTTTCAGAAGAGTAAAATCTACACAATTGTTTATTACTAAAATAGAGCTAAAACTGTTAAAAAAGAATAAAGCTAAATGAGTAATGGATATTTCAACACACTTGGCAGATGAAAAAATACGTTGTTAGACAATCCTCTTTTAGTGTTCGGTGATACTCTTAGGTATCTTTACTATCTCCTTTGTAATTGCGTAGAGCTCCCACATGTTACCTATTCATATGCAGCTTGCTCATGGGAGCACACATGGGCATTCAGGGGTTGGAAACAGAGGTATCAATGTTGTTGGAGGCCCTGCATTCAGTAGCAGCATGAGCGGCATTGGTGGTTCAATTCCTGGCATGAATCCAAGCTCTGGTGTCATCAGTAATCGTAGCTCTGTACATGGGATGGGAGTCTCACCTATTCTAGGGAATACAAACCCTCGCATTACTAGTTCTATGGGCAACATTATAGCACGGAATATAAGCTCTGGTGGATTGAATGTTCCTGGTCTTAGTTCACGTGTAAATTTGTCAACCAATAGCTCAGGAAACTTAAATATGCAGGGCGCCAATAGACTAAAGGGTGGTGTTCTCCAACAAGGTAATTATACCAACCAAAAGTGCACGTAACATGTACACAACCAATTTCCTTCCCTCCACCTATCTTCACAAGATAGCACCACCGCCACCATTTAAAAGGACAAATTTCATTTGCAAAAATATGCGCTGGATCCTTGCATAGTTTTTCATCCCCTTTGGTCAAGATAAACCTTTGTGTTTCCTTGGGATGTAATGCATGGAAACAAATAACTTTGTTTTTCATTCGTCATGTTATCTGAGATCAAACATTATTTATTTTTCCCATTTTGATCCATGGCAACTCTTATTAAATTTTAGCAGCACCAATGCTTTCAATGCTTGGAAATTCTTACCCTAATTCTGGGGGACCTTTATCACAAAATCAAGTTCAAGGAGGAAATAGTTCACTGAATTCCATGGGAATGCTAAATGACGTAGGCTCAAGTGACAGCTCACCTTTTGACTTAAATGATTTTCCACAGCTATCTGGGCGACCTAGTTCCGCTGGAGGTCCTCAAGGGCAGCTGGGTATATTAAGCAATTTTTGTACTACCAATTATTTTTCTGTTCTGATGACCTGTTTGTAAATTGTTAATAGCGTTTCTCCTAATTTGCAGTTTCAATGCGAAAACAAGGTGTCAATTCAATAGTCCATCAAAGCCAGGAATTTAGTATTCAGAATGAAGATTTTCCTGCGTTACCTGGATTTAAAGGTAGTTTATCAGTTATCACTATCAGGTCCTGTCAATGCAGCATTTTTTATTCCCATACACCATCAAAGTTGGCATTTGCACTCTTTTTCTTAGTAGGTTCTTCGACAAGTAGCCCAACCTACTGTCAACAAGCAACGTGATTTGTCTCAGTTGCTCCATATCATAGGTTTTAGCGGCTGATACTGTTTATTTTCATTAATCTAGTATAGGATATGAATACTCTGTGCAATCGTGTAAAACTATTACCATGAAGAGGATAATCCAATAAGTAGGAAACCTATCTGCAAGTTCATTTCTTGCCGTCACCAATTGTTGTTTATAAAATTTGATAAATGATAACTATGATGGTCATGTATAGATGTAATAAGCTTCAATCATGACTACACTTTTCAGGGGACGATTCCGATTTTGGCATGGATTTGCATCAGAAAGACCAACTTCACGAGAATGTTTCCATGATGCAACCTCAACACTATTCAGTGAGCTTCTGCATTGCTTCTCGTTGAATAATTTCTCACCTTTATGTAATTTATTGTCACAAACACTCTTGCTAAATCTCACTTTGTGGTATCTTCTTTGTTAATAAGATGTCTAGATCTGCTGGCTACAACATGGGGGGAATCTACCCATCTCATCGTCAACAGCAACAACACACTCCTTTTAATGTCGACTTTACACCTAACAACCAGGATTTGCACTTGCATGGTTCTGACATGTTCCAGTCTTCACATTATTCTCAGGTACTATTTCTAGTGGTTTGCTTGTTTCTGTTTTATAATGAACGCCTAATAGTTTACTTTGTCCAATGTATTACTTACGCCGGTACTACTTTATGCTGGTACAATTGTCTAATTTAATGCTGTATAATATCCAGAGTAGTGGACAACCTGGTGTTGGGTTGAGACCTCTCAATTCTCCAAGTCCAGTGTCTGGTGCTGGTGTGTACAATCATATTCTCCCACCTTATCAGCATCCACACAACCAGTCTCAGTTTCGCTTGCAGCAGATGTCAGCTGTTGGTCAGTCCTATAGAGATCAGACTCATAAGTCTCCGCAAGGAAATCAAGTTGCTTCCGATAGATTTGCAATTATGGGCTTGTTAGGTGTCATAAGAATGACTGATCCAAACCTAGCAACCCTTGCATTGGGTATTGACTTGACAACACTAGGATTGAATTTGAACTCCTCAGAGACTCTTTATAAAACTTTTGGTTCTCCTTGGTCTGAGGAGCCGGTGAAAGGAGAACCTGAGTATTCTGTACCTTCTTGTTACTATAGTAAACCACCACCTCCCCTTCAAGTAAGCTTCTTGGTGTTTTGTTCCTTTCTCCCTTTGTTTTTCCATGCCTTCATACTAACGAAGTTTTCTGCTTGTAGCAAGGACACTTCTCTAAATTTCAGCTAGAAACATTGTTTTACATATTTTACAGGTAGTTTCCTTTCCCATGTCTAGCACAGTCCAGTTTATGCCTAGTGTTCTTAATTTTAATTTTGGCTCGGCCCTCGTGTTTGCAGTATGCCAAAGGATGAAGCTCAATTATATGCTGCTAATGAACTGTAAGCGCCTCCATCTTATGCACCTTATTTTTCTAGAGCAAATATGTTTTTCATCTGAAATTTAGATACCTAATAAGCTATGACGGGCTAAGCTCAAAAGTTTCAACTTTATATTGTTGGTAAAGTGATTGTTAAGATACCGTTATTGACATTTTTTTTCTGATCTTATGACATGGATCCTATTACGTGAATCAGGTATAGGTACGTACGTGTTCATCATGGTTTTGGTTTTTTTTAACATGGAAGTGTAAATTTTCCTGGAAGTAGGCAGTATTTGCATTAATTCCCTTTTGTATTTGTCGGCAGGAAGTGCATATGCTCTTAACCTACCCAGATTTTAATAAGTTATCAACTTGAGGTTAGATGTAGACATTTAGTCCTTGTGACGCATGAAATGTTCTAATTAGTTGAATTAGTTGTCTTCCACTTGCTCTTTTAGAGACGTCATGGCATCCTAAGGTACAAGTGATGAGGCCATGTTATCCTCTTTAGTCCCATTCCCTTGTATGAAGATCCATAATATTTCGTATTGGCTTCATATGGAGTCAACCTGTTGATCCTAGTTACCTCTGAAGATGGCATTCAGATATGCAACTTAAATATAATGACAGTATCAGCCTCATTCGAATCTTCTTTTAGTAGTGAATAGCAATACATCATGCAGCATTAAGTGCTGTCGTTCAAGAAGCAATGTCTTCGTATGTTATTATTAATTTTGTGATGCATTTCGATGTTTGTTTGTTTTGTGTCTTAGTTTGTTTCCAAAACAAACTTCGTGTTTTGACTTGTCATTTTACGCGTAGATGGTAGTCGTATAGAAGGTGTTGATGTAACCATGTCTACACACACAATATCTAAAAACATGGAGTGATGTGCTTTAGTTGTCCATGTTGCTCATGTCTACACACACAATATCTTAAAACATGGAGTGATCTACACACACAAGCACTTGTTCCTAAACCCTTGTGTGCCATTCTGTTGCTCATGTGAGAGTAAGAGTGTGAGACTATACCTAGCTGATTGTGGATTTCTTGTCTAAAAGGTTAATAGATTTTATGAGGTCAAAACTTCATTTGAACTAGCTTTGAAAACTTTGATACAGTAATTCAGGAATTGGATATAAAAAATGTAGGAACAGGGTAGGTGAGTAGTGTAATCTAGTGCGAATTTGCAGAAATAGGACATTTTGAAGCTTGATAATGCTGTATAGTGCCGATAAGCTTAGATACATGGCTTGTTACCTAAGAGTATCATCTATAGAAGGTTGTTGAATCAAATTCCTGAAGTGTGTTTGGCCCTGGGACTGTCATATCTTCCCTCACTAGTCCTTACCAAATCAATACATTGCTGCACACTGCTACATGCTGAAGTTCTTTCCCCCTTGGTTCTTTTTCGAAGACAATTAACCCTCTTCAGAATCATGCCAAATTCTCTTGTTTTTGTTGAGGATTCGACAAGTCAAAACCATTCAATGGCCGCCATGCACAGATTTATGTTTTTTCCCTTCTCGGGAAGAGTTACACTATCCGATACTAACCTTTTTTTTCTGGAAAATACCATGGGTGCAAACCTTTGCATGCACATTATGAATGTATAAGGGTATGAATCTAGTCAATCTACAACTAGCTGGTTGAGAATCTCCACCTCTAGGAGATGCAGTTCATCTCCTTAATTCATGTTACATATTTCATCCAAAACATAAATATAAGATAGGTTCCACTTATAATTTTTTTCATTTGCTGAGTGCTTCCCCAGTTTTAGACATTACTTTCGGTCCTTCTCTGCATTACTATTGATTTATATTGTCATTTGCATTTATATTATGATTTATTGATTTATTAGTATCTCTCATTCTCTCCAGTCTTACGGCAGATTGGGGTATTTTTATATTTATCTTCTGGTTCTTCTCACTTTCAGATGCATGAGAGGATGGTCCTACCACAGGGATCTTCGGATGTGGTTGATGAGAGTTGTAAACATGGAGCCACTTGTTAAGACAAACACATACGAGCGTGGGTACTACCATTGTTTTGATCCTTCAAAATGGGAAACTATTCGAAAGGTAAGAACTAATTAGAAAAATTGTTTTGCTGGCTATATATTCTGTTGCTCTTCTTCCAACGTCCTCATCAGCTATTTGGATCGCAGGATAATTTTGTTTTGCATTATGAGCAATTGGAGAAGAAGCCGGTGCTTCCTTCACATTCTCAGCATTAATGCAGTTCATATGTAAATTCTAATACGCTTTTGTTGATCGTAGGGCAAGGAAATCACAGCAGTTGCTTACGATTTAATTTCAATTTTCTTTTATTTTCTCCTTTTTTTTCCTTTTTCTTTTCCTCCATTTTGAATTCACTAGTCTGGTTTTCTATAGGTCCTTGTTTTGACCATATCTCCAGATTTTGCAGATGGATATGTACCATCTCCACTTTTGCATTGGAGTCCTGATAGTGTATGCAGCCAATCATTAAGAGAAAACACCTTTCTTGACTAATTCCATAATCAATTCCAGAATAACATAGCTTGGTTGCACTTGCACAGTTGGATCCATACTAGAGGTCCAGCTAAACCAGATATAAGATGGATTACGGGCACAAAATAAGAGGTGCAAGCACAGCAAATTAAGATAACCAACCAATACCTGACTCAAAAGCTCGCGTAATTGGCTAACTACTTAAAACAGACGAAAGGAGTCATCTTAATCGGCCGAACCTGCAGTAACCTCCAGACTGCAACCAAACCGATCTTTCAGCAGTCAGTCACCCACCCAGTCGTGAACGTACTTGTACAATGAAGGCATCATCGAAAGGATTTACTCCTGAAATTCCGATTGCTACGTTTTGTTCCAGTATGCACACACGCAGGCCAGAGAAAGAAAACTCCCAAGAATTTAAGCCTAGGCGTTTTTATTTTTTCTCACATTAATTCCTTGGCAGTGTTTTTGCAAAGTTTTGATCCATCACAATCAACGATATGGTCTACGGTCGACCACTTAATACTCCGGAGGACTCACCATTGATACCTTCGAAGTTTCATTTCAGACGTGGATTCCTTACGTAATTCAAGGATACTTGGTTTACGTTTTAGTATGCATAAAAATATACTTTGCCCCTACTTAGGTTGCGGTATTGCTTGAACCTATAAATTCGTTATTCGCAATTTAAGTCGTTTGGACCTGAAAAATTGAATTACAGCTCACTTTGTGTGTGTTATTTTGTAGTTTTTCGTAAGAAATTTCAAAATTAAAAGGAAGGGAGAGAATCGATGATTGTTTCGTTTGGTAAGATTATATACCTCCACCGTTAAGGTTGGTAATTTTTTTGGAGAATTAAAGCTTTTATAATTGGTTGATTATAGTTGGCCTCTTAAATTATGTCATAATTTCATTTTTCTCTTCTGAATTTTAGAAGATGACAATCACCTCACTTATAATTTCATTTTTGTCAAATGTGTTAAAATTATTTTAACACATATTTGTCATTATTTCTTGATTGTCTGTATTATTTGTCTAAAACACTCATAATTCTAATTTTATGTTAAAGATGAATAAAATCAGAAATCTGATTTGGTTGAAATTAAATCAAATTGGTAGTCAATATGACAAATTCGAACTAGATCTGATCTCAATTTGATCTGAACTTTAACATAGTAATGTAAGTTTATTTCTTTTTATTATTTAACCGTCATTTAATACATGAGAACTGTTCCAAATGAATTTGAATAACAAACAATACACCAGTAATATAATTACCAAAATGTAATTAGATGTTACGAAGCTAACTTGGAAACCTTTTGAATTTAGCCTTCTGATAAGAGAGAGACTCATTTCCAATTGAACAAGGTTATAACTTCAAACTAAACATATCTAAGTAGTTGGCATGCAATTCGTTTTGTAAGTTAACTTGAAAATCTGTATAACATGTTTCTCACTTCCCCACAGCAAGTAACGAGAAAATCAAAAAACAACAAAGAAAAGGACTTCTTCACTTATAACTCCGATTATCTTAAGAACCAATCATCAAATTGTCAATCCACATTTTTCGACCTCAAACTCCCAAACCAAAATTCGGTAATTTAGTAGTTCCAAACATTGCACAAACACGAGAGTTTTAAAAGTTAATTGCACTCAAGATTCAAGAACAAAAAAATCATTGCCCACTCGATGTCCACTCTCATGTAAGAATTTAATCACAATTGTTTGTACACAGTGTGAACGAAATATCAATATCAGTCTAAAAAACCAAGTATGAGACACTTGATCATTCAAGATCATCAGATAGTTCTACCTACCCTAGCAAAAACAGCTTTTGGTAGCTACAGACGAAGAACTTGAATTTGAAACTTGTTTTTTTTGCCTTCAGTTTGCATTCTGATTGCACAAAGGTTTCAAAGCTTAGTCTACTGGTCCAGTAACAGTTTCTAACGTAAAAAAATTATCGTTAGAAGTTGGCACGGGTGTAAGAACCCCGACTTCCAGTACTTCTTCCTCTCAATCTTCTGACTAGAGATCCAAGCAGAACCTGAAATAAACAGGGATGGTATTGGCAAGTTCAAAATTTATACTTGGATAGTGACGGTTGCCGAGTAACAGTAATGTAACTACGTGTACGAACTTCAAGAGTACTGCCAAAAAGATTAGGTGCAGTCTTGGCTTTTGTGTTGACATTGTTTTGTCCAATTTCATAGCAGTTTATGGCATAAAAATATGAACATAATTTTTGTAAACAATCACAAAATGCTATTTATAGTCTAGATGGTTAACATCCTTCTCATAATAAACTCAAACAGGTACCTAAAACTATTATCTTCAAATTAAAGTTATAACTCAACAAAAGACATTGGCAAAATAAATGATGGTGAGAGGATCATCATACAGTCTCCACATTGTTCTTCAGACAGTTTTAAGGTTACGTCTCAAGAGTAAATAAAAAACTTAATTACATTTCCCTATTCTGATCTCTTGGATCTTATGTACGCAACCATAAAAAAATTGTGTCCAAGCATCAATGCATATACCTCTTTGGGTTATGTGATGCAGAATTGTGACACTACGACGATAACGTACGATATTATACAAGCAAATTAAAGATTTCATTGTAATGCACCATTAAAGTTTGTACTTTCCACTCGAAATCGATGATGGGGATGAGGAGTACTTATACTTGATAACTCTTAAGTCTTAAGAGTATTCCAAATTCCAACTCTGGAATTCGAACCGGTTCGAACACCCTCACAAGCATAGATTTATGATAATATGAGGGTGGATTGGATTAAATAAACTTTTGGGCCATAATAGTCTCAAAACATACTGATGTTTGGGTTCCAACTCTGGAATTAAAATGGATTTGAACACCCTCACAAGCATATATTTTTTATAATGTAAGGTTGGATTGGATTAAACAAATTTTTGGGCCATAATAGTCTCAAAATGTACTGATGTTTGGGTTCCCAAATAACAACTATTGGCGTGGAGTTAGATAACCACTAATGAAACAAAATTATTTGCTTCACAAAATACCACAGTAAATGTTGTATGCACTTTTGTCTAGTATAACCAGGCCTGTGGATGGTACTGAAGATGGATCTCATACATGAGAGTTTTGTCAAAAAAATATTCAATCTAATGGAATTATGGGGGACACCAAATGTCAATAGTCAGAATGGGAACATACCCGTCCTCTGTGTGGTAAACTGACCCAAAACTCCAAGTTCGGAATAACCTGAAGAAAAACACAATAATAATATTTAACTAGGATGCCTGTAATTGAGACATCAAATATATCATGGGCAATGCACTAATTTTACACCGATAAACATGTCTAAATATATAACATGGCAACTGAAAAAGAAAATTACATATTATATGCACCTAATGAGAATAACTTTATATTGATGTCTTCTAAAATTATTTGTGCCGATTCGGCATGTTAGAATGAAGGAGGATCCCTAACAATTTGTAATTTATATGAAGAAAATTCCTTTTCTAAATCAATTTTACATGCAGACAATTCATGTTCTCCAATTTCCCTATACCAACAGGCAACAGGTTAGAATTTAGTTGTGATTGTTCTGGATTAAAAATGTAAAAGGTGCAAAAGATTAAGAACTTACATCCGGACCACGAATTCCAAGGGAAAAGTATCTATAGATGGTGCCTGCCAAAAAGTATGCTCCCAGCAGGCATATAATTCTGCATCATGAGAAAATATTAAAAAGAAAAAAAAGAGTGATGGATATAACATTTCAGTACCACTTGCTAATTTGGTAAAAGAGACATATAGCTCAAAGAGCTGGAACCGTAATTAAGCTAGAGTTGAGAATTTGAGATACATACACTATCAAAAGAGTGCCAAACCAGCCTCCACCTCCACTACCCGAGACAAGTTTTGGACAGCCAGATGGATGTGTCATTTCTGTACTCTGTCATTGGATGCGGATCAAGATATTCAGTTGTAGCACTAACATGCAGAATCCCACACAATGCCGGAAATTTTGTAGTGAATTCATGCAATATGAAAAATGAACCAACATCAATCAAATCTCATTTGCTCAGCATGATTACTTACAAAGTCACACCAACCTAGTATATCCAATGAGTCTGGTCCCTGCAAGACCAAATTGGCAGGGTGCAAGTTAGGAATGGGCCTTTAAGATATTGTAATGGAAAGGATGCATTACTCACCTCTAGCTTATTTGAGTCGCAGAAGATAGAGAGTGAGAGTGAGCAATCCTGTTTTGGTTGTTTAATGTACATTTTCAGTTTGACTCCTTTGTTAGGATATCTTTCATCTGTTAAGCAAATATTAAAATTTCAAACAATAAGATGAGAAGGAAAATCAAGTTTATGCTAATGAATGCCAAATTAATATAGCACATATGAAAATTTAGTATTAATCCAAAATAAAATAAAATAAAGCATATATGTAGAAAAATAAAGGTGGCATTACCAACAAGAGCAATACTCTGAGTTGATGCTCTTCCAACAGTAGTGCAAACAGGATATCCTGAAACCTCCAAGAAAATTTGGTTACAGGATGCTATAAGTTGTACACAAGAGTGTATCCCAATTGGTTGAAGAATTAGTTGGGTGGGGTGGGGACCCAAGTTCGATCCCCACCCCTGTAACAACCTCGTGGTCTTTAATTATATAAATCCTACCAATTATCAAAAAGAAAGATGCTATAAGTTAAGTATAAAAAAAGATGTTCTCTTGAGTAGGTTCTACGGAACACTATAGGTTGTAACTTGTAAAGTACCAAAAAAGAAGAAGAAACTCCACCAATAAGGCCAGTATTGGTTGTAACGCACAAGTTTTAACGAACTTACAGTAGCCTTTTTCTACTTTGAGTGATTGATTTGGAGAAGCCAGAAGGTGGAGGGAAGTTCAAAAGTCAAGCTATTGTGGTGTATCTTTCAATATACAGTTCCAAACTTTTCAACTCACGTCATCTTCAAATGATACAAGAAAAGTATTTCAGCAATCTAAAGACATTGTAAAAAATATGCAACATCATTTCAACAAAAAACATCAAATATTAGCGATGATATGAGAATAAAATTATGGAGCATGTGAGATTAAAATTGCATCATGTCCAAGTTTCTTTCACTCTTTTCTTCCTTTATCCGACTTCTTTCCCGAGGAGAAAAGGGTGAAACAGACACAAATCATGAGCAATGTGCTACGTACAATGTATAGAATAATATAACTTCTTACCTCCGGTTTCCTTTAACACAAGTGCATTACACTGTGAACCGCAATGTGTGGAACCTCCACAATCCTACAAAATATAGTGAACACAGCTTAATCAATAGATGAATTATCATAAAGCCCCAAAAAATGAGACCTGAATTTTAGAATGAATCAAGCTGCTGAACATAAAAATGGCTCTAAGCGCTAGCAACTAACAGACTCTCAAGTTGTCACTACATGGAGAAAGTTACCTGGCAGTCGAAGCACCTTGGTGGATCATGGTTGAATATCATTTGCTCACATGGCTGTGCAAATCAAATAAAACATTAAATATCTTCCCAATCAGTATCTAAAAGGATATGACTTCTGGACTACTTTATGAAGTTCTTATCGTATGTAAAGGCAACAAATCAGATAGGGTCAGAAAGATCCTAAAACTAAAAGTAAGATGGTATTACTGAACAAAAGGTGACCTGCTGAAGCCAACCTGAAACCAGAGCATAGTCCCATTCGCAGCCACTTCATAAAATCTACGAAATAGAGATCACTCAAAAGATGAATACCAAGTACCAACACAAGTTAATAAATAATAAGTAGTTTGTAAAAATATTATAACCAATTGAGAAACAAAGAAACTATAAATTTACATAAACAACTACTCCGCAAAACCTAAAGAACAAAAAATTCCCAAGACATGGTTGACTAAAAACGTTAATACATATTTGAAATTAGTTCAATCTGCATCAATCATCTATCTAAGTAAGAAGCACAGAAACTAAAAATTCTCATCCGCAGCTAATTCGCAAGTAGTTTGTACCAATCATACATATAACTAAGTAAGGGAAACCAAAAGTGTAAATTCCCATTCACAATTAGTCCTCAAAATCTACACAACAAAACTTACCCAAAACACAATTTACCAAAAAGTTAAAAGCAACTAAACAAGTGGTTTTAGTCAATCACAAAACCAACTCATAAGTACATAAACTCTAAATTCACAAAGCAATGACATCTAAAAACCACAATCCTCCACAATCCTCCAAATTCCACCAAACGAACGCCTACCCACATCGAGAAATCCAATTTCGAAGTTAAAAAGTAACCAAAGAAGTTATTTACATCAATCACAAACCCAACTGATAAGTAAGGAACCTTCGAATTCACAAGCCGCAATATAACTCACATCTTTTAAAAACAAAATTCTCTTAGAAAAAGGGTCGGTTTAACGAGAATCTTCCGCAACCCAACGAACGCCAACCTAAATCCCAAAATCCTATTTTTAACCGGAAAACCCCTTACCCATCTTCGCTAAGCACCCCATGAGGGTGTTTCGGAATCGGGGACGCAAGGCTATAGTTGTAGACGGTGCCGGCGAGGGCGACGCTGAGGTCGCAGACGCCGGAGAAGACTGGGAGGGCTCGGAAGAGGAGGAGTGGGATGAGGTGAAGGAATCTGGAGGGGTTGGGATCGATCGGCATATTGGATGGGATCGAAAAGGGCTTGTTCTTGGAGGTGGTGGTGGGGGGTGTGGGCACCACTTTGGGGCGGTGACCAGAAGCAGGTGATGGAGATGGCATACAGGAATAGGATTTTCCTTTTTACACAGGAATAGGATTGTCGTTTTCAAACACGAACGGTATTTCATCACCTCTGATGGTACATTTTTACACATACGGTCGATTCTTTTAAACAATGGGTTTCCACTAAACATTTTCTCTTATGAATAGTAGTGAAAACATGCATTGGGAATCGATCAAATGGAACCGAATTTGGTGGTACCGAACTGAGTAAAATGTACATAAGTCGAATTTGGTAGAACCAATTTTAGTTACGATTCAGTTCTAGCTATTAGAATCGGATTCGAATCTGGAATTGTGATATTATTAACCCTAAAGAGTTGAGTAAGAAATGAAAAAAACTCAATTTGTACAGTTAAAATTGAAAAAATTACAAGGTTTGTACCAGTTCCGATTTTGGATACTCAAGTTGGGAATCCATTCAGATCTAGTTTGGTTTGGGTACCACAAGTAGAATATGGACCCGATCTGGCATTTGTCGTCCCTACTTATGAATTATGATTCTTTAGTTGGTCATTTGCACGGGACCTCGTGAGAATGGGTTCATAATGTTTGTTATTCATTTTTCTTTAAAAAAGGGTGTTTTTCATCCGTACCACTAAAAAGCACATATTTTTATGTTTATGTTGTTACTGCATTCATGTTTATTTTGATGTCACCGTAAAACCACTACATTTATATTTATGTCATTACAAAATTCTTTTATTTATCAATTCCGATTAGTGGTGTCCAAATTTTTTGGTCTCCTCGGTTATAAATTTAATCCCCAAAAGGCTTACTTTCGTCATAAAGTTGAACTATTATCTCAATTATTGTCTAATAATTAAGTTATACTCAAATGTGTAACCCTCATATCCAACTATTTTCTAGCATCTTAGTGTGGAAAATGAAAGTTTTGAAGGTACAAGTTGGTTTTGAGAAGAAATATTTGATTTCCATAATTAAAGTGAATGTTCGAAGATGATTTTTTTGTTCCCCTCTAATTTAATGGTGTAGACATAAATAAAAGAGTTTTCAATGACATAAACATAATGGAGATGTTTTGTAATAACATCAAAATAAGGATTTTTTTCAAAATAATCACCTAAAAAAGAAATCTGAAGAATATGCACCTCATAAACTTATTTGACAAACTATGCACATTAAAAATGACACATCAGATGTCGTTTTCATTAAATAAAAATGACATTGCAGATGCCGTTTTTAACCTAAACATGTCCCGAACAGTTGTTTCTAGACAAGATTCTGGACATCTGGACATTATGGACTTGACACTGGTGATGCCGTTTTTATTCATAGGTAAAAGCGACATCCGAGATGTCATTTGTACCTAGGGCTAAAAACGGCAGCACGTCCCCCTTTTCTCCACTTCTTCCTAAACGATTTTAAAAAGAGCCGTGATAGATGGACGCGCGCGTCACGGACGCGCCTTACATGGATCTGTACAGCTCAGATATTTTTCTTTGAGTCAGCGTCCAGTCAGCGAAATTTCTCTTCGCGCGTTTTGGTCTTTTTAAAAAACGCCGGTTCTTTAAGTTGAACGATTCATTTCCCAATACACAGATAAGACAGTGTGCAGACCCTAGGACATCGTGTAGTCTCATTATTCGTGCAGAGCTCACACTTATCATAATAAAATATTTGTTTTTAAGTTTTACGTTGGAATAAGTGTATTTGTTGTCCGGTTTAAGAATAAAGTGTGTCCAGAAACGGAACATAAAGTTTGTCCGGAATAAGTTGATTTCTTGTCCGGAATAAGTGTATTTGCTGTCCGGAATAAGTGTATTTGCAGTCCGGAATAAGTGTAGTTGTCCAGAATAAGAAGAAAGTGTGTCCAGAAACGGAACAGAAAGTTTGTCCGGAATAAGTGTATTTGCTGTCCGGAATAAGTGTATTTGTTGTCCAGACTAAGTGTATTTGTTGTCCGGTTTAAGAATAAAGTGTGTCCAGAAACGGAACATAAAGTTTGTCCGGAATAAGTTGATTTCTTGTCCGGAATAAGTGTATTTGCTGTCCGGAATAAGTGTATTTGCAGTCCGGAATAAGTGTAGTTGTCCAGAATAAGAAGAAAGTGTGTCCAGAAACGGAACAGAAAGTTTGTCCGGAATAAGTGTATTTGATGTCCGGAATAAGTGTATTTGTTGTCCGAACTAAGTGTATTTGTTGTCCGGTTTAAGAATAAAGTGTGTCCAGAAACGGAACATAAAGTTTGTCCGGAATAAGTTGATTTCTTGTCCGGAATAAGTGTATTTGCTGTCCGGAATAAGTGTAGTTGTCCAGAATAAGAAGAAAGTGTGTCCAGAAACGGAACACAAAGTTTGTCCGGAATAAGTGTATTTGATGTCCGGAATAAGTGTATTTGTTGTCCGAACTAAGTGTATTTGTTGTCCGGTTTAAGAATAAAGTGTGTCCAGAAACGGAACATAAAGTTTGTCCGGAATAAGTTGATTTCTTGTCCGGAATAAGTGTATTTGCTGTCCGGAATAAGTGTATTTGCAGTCCGGAATAAGTGTAGTTGACCAGAATAAGAAGAAAGTGTGTCCATAAACGGAACAGAAAGTTTGTCCGGAATAAGTGTATTTGTTGTCCGGTTTAAGAATAAAGTGTGTCCAGAAACGGAACATAAAGTTTGTCCGGAATAAGTGGATTTGCTGTCCGGAATAAGTGTATTTGCTGTCCGGAATCGGAATAAGTGTATTTGCAGTCCGGAATAAGTGTATTTGCAGTCCGGAATAATATATGGCTTCATTATTGTCGGAATAAACGAATCAATATATGGAATGCAATAATATGATGTCGAAACAAAAAAACGTCCGCAAAACGCGCTCCCTCTGTCCGCTCGCTTTGCGGGGGGGACTCACGTCCCCCGCAGGGGCTGCCGCCCCCTGCCACACCCGCACAAACTCAACAAACCTCCCACTGTATATTTTACCCCACAAGAATTACATTTAGGAAAAAAATAGCATCTCAGATTTCCTGTTTATGTAGAACATCGGGAAGTCTTCGCACCGTCCCATTCACGCTGCTTACGTTGTGAAGAATCCTGGGAGTCGGCATCAGACGCTTCTTCGACCTAATATCTTGCTCGAAATGGTGATTTATTCTGGAGAGAAATAATGAAGAAGAAAGAAAGAGTGTCATCATATTTGTATTTGGGTGGAGAGAGAGAACGTGCTGAGTTGAAACGCATTTAATGTGATTTGAGTGGACATCAGGAAGAAAAAACAAAAAAAACATTCATGCTTTGGCCACGTAAGGGCTGACATGGATATCCACGTAGAGCGCGTCCGTGACGCCTTGCGTTCATAAAACATTTCCCTTTTAAAAATTCTTCTACACCTCTCTACGGCGATTTGATTGATTTGAAGGTATAGTTAGCTTATTTTTTGTTAAGGTTTTGCTTGATTAGTTTGTATTTGTGTGGATTTGATTGGTTTGGATTTTTGTGGATTGGTTTGGTTTGAATTGGAGTTATTGGTGTTTGTTTGATGAGTTTAGATTGTTTTGATTTGAAAATGAGTTGGTTGAGAATGTATTGAGCTCTAAATAATTATATAATATTTGAAATTGGTTTGATTATCAATAATGTACTTCATGTTTAGATTCGACTTGGTTGAAATTGGGTTTATTGATAATAATGTTTTGAAATGTAAATGTAAATAATTATATAATGTTTGAAATTTGGTTGATTGAGAATAATGTATTAAACTCTAAATAATTATATGATTTATGATTTGTTTATATATTTTATGATTGTGTTTGATTTTTACAATTCGACTTTGTTATATATATATATATGTTCGTTACGTATATAAATAAGAAATATAGATTTGTTTGTATAAATTGATTTGGATTGTTTTATTTAAATCCAAGACCAACTCATGTTTTTTGGTTTATTTTGTTTCAACATTTGCAAAAATGTCAAATTCACACGATTCTCATGGTCATGTGGACCCTTCAGTCCTAGTACTACATAAAGATCATAGATCATCTTCGATTCTTGAAAATGTAAGTGTTTCGGTTTTCAATTGAAAAAAATCTGCGTATTGGTTTATATTAGATCTTAAGTAATTGATTATCTTTTTCAAGAGCAATTGATAGATATTAAATGTGTTGAGCACGTCATTCAGTTCAACGCGTGAAATGTGGAAGATGTGGTTGGGTGCTGAAGAAGAAGAAGCGACAATTGCAGTGAAAGATGGATACATGTCATTGCAGTGGTTGTAGCAAAATTATCAACTTGTGGCGCTAGATGCAACAGATGAGCATGTGATGCAACACACGAGAGCCTACATTTTGTTTCAGTTATGATATGAGATAATAGGCGATAAGAGTGAAAACAAAGTCCACCAAAATATTTACTCTTGTTGGAGAATTTATTTGAACGTGAAAACTACAGTTGGGGAGTTGCATCATTGGTTGTTCTATACAACTATTTGGATCAGATCTGTCTGAAAAAGGGGAAACAAGTAGCTCATTTCATGACATTGTTACAGATTGGTGTTGGAAACATCTTCATGTCGGGCGGCCCTCTAGAATTCCCAGGGTGCATCTTTCATTTTGTCTTTTAGGTTCACGTTGGCGGACTCCTAGGTCGTGGGTGAACAATATGAAGACAACTCAGATTAAATTTTACATAAATGAGTTGGACGTTTAAGAAGAAAATCAAGTTTTTTTAACCCCATACGAAAAAAGTAGATCTAATGGCGTTACATGTTGATTGCAGGCAAGGACATGAAGTCTAGATGAGTAGAACATGGATTGTTTGTTTCGGAGTTGCCGGTATGCATGTGTCAGACATGGTGATGCGTCAGTTTGGAATGCGGCAACAGATTTAGGAATTAATGAAGATTTAGAAGATGAAGAATGCTCAGGGAAAACCTAGAGTAAACTGGTTGCAAGAGCAACAGTTATACATTCAAGCATGGTCACGTTAGCGAGAGTTTGTGCAGATTGAGACAACTTCACTGCCAGAAGATCTAGCTACTTGTAGACGTATTTACATGAAGTGGTATTGGCAGATTACGATCTGATGGCTAACGAGAAGAGTTGAAGATGCAGAATTACCTAATTATAGGCCTTCAACTGCTAGGGATCGTTATTTGGTAAGAAATAGAAATTCTTGTGTTTTTACTTAATATTTTCATTTTTTATATTCTAATCATAATTGTCGTATTTTTTCCATCTTCACGGCTTACACGGGTTGCATCATGATTTTGATCAACTTGGAGGGATGCAGTCTGCAAATAACTCGACACGGTCAATAACGACAAAATTGAAGAAGAAGAAATCAAGGAAATGATGGCGTGCTTCAAGAGTGTAGATTCGTCCTTGAAGTTGTCAGAAGGTGTAAGGTCTGAACCAGATCGTCAAGATTCAGAGGAAATTCTACCAAAAATAGGAGTGTCACTTGATGAAGATGACAATTTCATTTTCACGGGGGGTGTCTGCTTTTGATGAAGGAATTCTAACCCAAGAATCACGGGGTACCACGTTCTTTCACGGTGAAGGTTCATTATTTCACGTCGGTGAAAGTTCAGGATTTCAAGCTCCAGAAGTAGAAAGAGGTGATCGTGGTGGAGTTGATGAGGCCGATGGAGGTGTGATAACTCAGGTTGACACTCGTCGCGCTTCGAAGGTCACATGACAAGGTGGGCGGATCAAAGTTCATGTTGTGACCTAACTTACAACATAACCCACATTGTATTACTCGACCACTTTGTTCGTCCATGTTATTTCTGATTCTTTTTGTTTGTGATCGTCCACTACGTCTTACGATCGAAGGCGTTATTAATGCTATAAGTCTTTCCTCTGGCCAAAACCTTTCATCTAGTATTGGAAAGTAAATCAGTGCATATACTCTCTTGTAGGCTTGAGTGGTTAGATATTTTGAGATGATTCATGAAGTATAAATGTTTGCGTGATGGTTGCTACATACGGCCAACACATGTGAGCATGAAATATGGTGTGCATCTGTGAACCCGCAGGAGCATGTTGGGTCTATCTCCGTCAAAATAACATGATAGCTACAAGATTAGTTACTTTCAGCACTGAATATGTTATGACTATGCGTGGTCACACAAAGCTGTGCGGCCAACTGTCATTAGTTTGTGCTTTCGTCGTTGATCTTTTTAGGATAGACCAATATCATAGTCTCCATTTCATCTCTTCTACTCAAAATATTTATTCAGCCGCAGATGAGTCATAATGATGAGATGACAAAGTGGTAGGCCACATACACACTTTAGCACATTGTCAAAGCTTTCTGACAAGTTTGTGGTCATTATACCAAAATGCCGCCCGTAATCATGACTTAGTGCCCAATACGAAACATCATCTTGTTCATTAATCCACTTGAAACCCATTGAGGTGATTAACATCAATATCCTTCATATGCTCTTCAAATGTTTTTTAATCAGGAGCGACACCGGCAAGCCAAATTTTATGCTACAAATCCGCATCCCTGCACTGAGCATTTCTTGCCATATTTTGCACTCATGTGTCTCAGACAAAACCTGTGAACGTGACCTCGCTCTCAGGGGAAAATGTCTCCACAATATTTGTAAGACCTGGAATCGATCACTAATAATACACAATTCATCTCGTGTGCATATTCTACTCGACAAAATACTTAAGAACCACTGTCATGAACTTCCAGATTCTTTTTCAACAACAGCAAACGCCAATGGAAACAAACCATAGTTCGTGACCGTACTCATAGCAATCAAAAGAGTCCCCTAAAACTTGCCAAACAAATGAGTACCATCAATGCTCAACACTGGTCTACAGTACTAGAAACCTTTAATCGATGAAGAGAATGACTAGAAAATTCTTTTAAACTGCTCAATGTTTTGATTTATCCTCTTCGTCTGAATCACGACAACTATGTTGGGGTTGGTGGTGCAAATATTAGACATAAAAAGTCTTAAATTACGACAAGAGATCTCATCAACTCTATATACTTTTTCCAATGCCTTTTTCTAGGTGTACCAAGTTTTATCATACTTGATGTCTATGAAGTAATGAGTCTTCACTAAAGCTTGAATTTCGGCAAGAGTGATAGTTATGTTTGTTCGAATGGTGGCAAGAATCATGTTAGAAATTAAATGGGCATCACATTGCACGTGGGCATACAAAATGCCTCATTACTACAGGTGTGTTTGGACTTGTACTTCTTCACTTAAAAACATTGTTTGCTCTGATTGTAAGAGGCATGCATCCTCCATTCACACTCTTTCTTCAAACAACTAGTTGTAAATCTTTTTGGTCCAGACGTTAACACTTTGAATTAGACATTTTTTCGCAAATGTCATTCCTTCAACTCATGCAACAATTTTTTTGGTGGAGAAAGTTTTATTCAACCAATAACTTAGTCCATCTTCTAAGTTATCGTATTCAGTGTATGAAGCAATAAGCCCGTCGACATTTCCAATGACTGAATCTTCAATCCAGTTCTTGTCAGACCCTATGTCTGGAAAATGCCTCAAGTCTGGTTATATTGGCAATGACGACAATTTATTACTAACAATGGCTTCATGTACGTTGTTATCAGATTCTCGATTCACTATGTCTTCCATATGATAAAACATGTTCTGCAGCTCCGGAAGTGTGGTTGAATCTACATCAACAATGTCTATCTCCTCGCCATCAATCTAACCATCTGCCTCATCAACATTTGTTTCATTACTCTCTGCATCTTCAACTCGTATTACTTGAGAATGTAACTGAACTACGTTTGCTTCATAATTACTAACATTCATTGGTGTGTGCTCATATGGTTTAAAATAGGACTGAGGAACTGACGACGATGGACATGCTTCATATTGGCTATATGTTTATGTCATTGGTTGATAATCCAATTGAGATTACCCTCCTCCGGTTTGTTGAAGTCATAGGACTTGACCAAACATCTCACGACACGAGCTGACGACAACCATGCAACACCTGTATGAAAGGCACATCCCGGTCAACTGACTTTGGTGCACAATAGTATAGTGCTTGAGTTGTTTTTGAACAAACAATACAACCGTATTCACGAAGTTAAATAAAGATATCATCGTAGTCGTGCTCTGATCATCAAAAACTTCAGCATATGTATACTTTTCATACGGTGGTCATTTGCAGGTTAACTTCAGATGAAACTCTCATTCTCTGAAACCACAAACTCGACAAATTGTTTCATAAAGATCATCATATCGCATTCTGGTATTAACATTAATCATCCGTCTGTAACCACCTTCATATTTTGGCGCTCTATCTATGAATGCAAAAATTTCATCGAAAAAACCCATAATCAATACAGTACCGGAACTCATTACTTCAAGTGTACAAAATCTACATTTCATACATGAAAATAACAAGATTACATTAACTATACATGCATTATATTTGATATCGAAATCAAAAAAACCAAAAAATAAAATGAAAACCCAACCTGAACAATGTTTTTCGTCAGAGAGATG
This sequence comes from Triglochin maritima, assembly GCA_963682175.1. Classification (NCBI taxonomy): domain Eukaryota; kingdom Viridiplantae; phylum Streptophyta; class Magnoliopsida; order Alismatales; family Juncaginaceae; genus Triglochin; species Triglochin maritima. The sequence continues at coordinate 41,903,894 of OY821779.1, forward strand.
GAGTCATGGGGAGTGAGGAATAATTTGGGTGTGAGAGAAGGAAGATGGGGGCTGACCAGTTTCATTTTGGCCATAGGAAAAAACGACCACTCAGATGTCATTTTTACCTAGGAATAAAAACGACTTCACTAGTGTCGAGTCCATAATGTCCAAATGTCCAGAATCCTGTCCAGAAACAACTGTTTTGGACAGGTTTAGGTTAAAAATGACATCTACAGTGTCATCTACAGGTTTAGGTTGCCTCTAGAATTTTTCTTTGCAAGTGCAATAGTCAAGATGAATGCGTAATTTACTTGACATGAACGCATTTTTTGACCCAAATTTATTACAAACTAATCTTAAAGACCGACCAATGTTGTACATTGTAAAACTTTTATTATACTGAAAATTACGACACTTAAATTTTTGGTTCATTCTGAAGTTAGTCGATCTGTGCAAGTTTTGGATGAACCTAACAAGATGTGTATCACTACTTGGGCATCAAACTCACCCCCAACCTTCGAGGAGATGCTTCGAGACCATGAACTAACTACGACTAAGGAAGAAGAAATAGAAAGGCGATGCCGCAATGAGATGACGGCCCATGAGATAGAGTGGAGATGACAGGTTTATCAAGACGACTTCTTCCAAGGTCCTTCTTATTGGTCTGACATCAGTAGTGATGACTGAGTTTAGGGGTTGTCTTTACCTATTTGATAATGATAGCCGTCATTGTATCATACTATCATATGTTTGTTGTTCGACTAGTGACCCACTTCGAAAATTCTTCGTTATCTAAGACAGTGTTGTATCACTATAACCTACGTTAGTAATGATGAATTTCAGTTCACTGCGAAATATACTTCACTTATTTCCACAGTTCAATAATGTCAGCACTCCATTTACCTACAATGCAACAAGTGGGTCTTCAAGGAAGAAGAGGAAGACAAAGATGGGATTCAAGCAACATGTCTGCGTAAAATGCGGGAGCATATGTATCACTCAACAAGTGGAAAGGTCGATAAATAGTCACTCAGTGGGCATGCGTGGTCCTATCCACAATGTCCGTCTGCTTCAAGTCGTCCTCCCACACAACACCAATGCTTCCGACTGTGGCAGTGCGGTGTAGGTTTGAAAGGGTAGATGTAATCGATTTTGATAGATCTCATTTCATTACAAAAATATGAAAAACATACGTTCGGATTAGAGAGGGACACAATCCTCGTTGTCTTGTAAAATATATCATAATGTCCTCCCATCTTCCAATCTCGACGTCACGACCCATTTGTCCCGAAATGTAAGGATAATACAAAAGGTTCACTTACAGACATGGAAAAAAATAAGAGCAATGGAGAACGTCAGAATTAAAGGTGTCCAAAATAATGAGAATCAAGATCATAATTTAAAAGTACCCTGAAATGTAATACAATACCAAAAATTTAGTTTAAGGGGTCAATTTTTTTAGGGTTAATTATAATTTGTCTTTCTGAATTATGTCTTGATATTACTTTACACTACTAAACTTTAAAAGTAACAATTAACCTCCTAACTTTCGTTTTGAAATATTTTTGACTCTTGAACTTTAAAAAAATATTATTTAAACACACATTTAGATTTTTTTGTAAAATTTTGTGTTGTATCTCTAATACACTCCTAAACCTAATTTTATGTGAAATTTTGGATCAAATTGAAAGTCAGATATGATTGGATTTTGGGTCAGATTCAGTATTAATCCAACTATATCTAGATATGGCAATCATGTCGTATACTTTCGTGCGTGTTTTTTCGTGTATATTAGTCACTAAGACCATACACGAACACGACATGAATCAGATTTGTGTACCAATCATTGATACACGAACACGACCAAAAACTTTCGTGTAAACACGACCCGACCCGACAAAACAAGAAAATTTTATTTAATTTTAATAATCAAGTATTGAATTCGTATTACTACAAATTCTCTTAATTATTAATATTATAAGGTCTAACTTCTTTCTCAGAAGCACCAAGCCAACGGATGATTTAGCTCTTGTGCCCATGGTGACCTTATATAGGCTGGGGTGTGAGGTAAAGATTTGGTTTAGTCGATGTGGGATTAAAGTTCTCACATTTTGAATCTCGTTGATGGAAGGATATGTATCTGATGGAAGACTATTCTACATCTACGGTGGTAAGATGCACCATTATGTTCATATGCAACGCAGGTTCGACCTGCGACCCACAAGGGCAAACACGAAAACGATACGAAATTACTTTCGTGTACCCAGGACACGACATGAAATCCTTAAACCCAAACATGGATTTTTCGTGTCGTGTTTTCGTGTATCGTGCCAAATTGTCAGGCATAAATTATATCTGACTTTCGATCCGAACTTTCACGTAAAATTAGGTTTAAGAATATATTATAGATACAACGCAAAAAAATACAAAAACAACTGCGAATGCATATTTAAATAACAATTTGTTTAAATTCAGGAGACAAAATATTACGAAACAAAAGTTTATGAGAGGTAACTGTCCCATTTTTTGAAATTCAGATGTACAAAGTGATAATTCAAGGACACAACTCAAAATTTTAAGAGCAACTTAGATGGTAAGAATTCAAAGGTGTCAAAAATTAAGACAGGTCAAAGTTCAAATACACAAAAAAAGAAGAGTAGTTATACACGGACGCGCGCGTCCGTGACGCTTCATACGTGGACGGACAAGTCAGCTGCCAGTTCAGCGTCCAGTCAGCCAAAACTTCTGCGCGGGGAAAAGTAAATTACGAATTATTGGGTGCGACGGTTTATTTCCCGAAATCACGATTAGACGGTTCATTTCCCGAAATCACGATTAGACGGTTAAACTTCACGTACATCATTAGCGGCGGGACAACATTCGAGTAAATTTCCTCCCAAGTCTTCTCCTTTTCCATTCCCCATTTCAGCCGGAGTTCCTTTCCATACACTCATCCAAAACCTTCATTCCTGTTTGAGTCGAACGAAAATTATAACAAGGCGAAAATGGATCCTTCTCTACCTGAAACCTCCATCGCTCCTGAAATTGTAGTCGCGTAAAATGTTTTGGCTTCTTCGAAGGAAGGAAAATTCATCATCACTTGATGGACGTTGGAGGCATGAGCCGGCTGTGAGGACACATTTACGAGTGCCATTACAGTACAACACAAATGGAGGAAGGAGAGAAGAAGGAATGGTTCGTAGGATCGGAATAACCAAGACACTCATATTCGTATCTCCGTGAAGCGCCAAAGAATAAGAAAGAAGACGGAGGACGTGCTGATTTGAAAAGCATTAAATGCGATGGTGGACGCATCGGGAAAATAAAACAACAACAAAAAATATCAGCAGTAAGTAGTACGTCTGTCCGGAATAAGTGTTCTAACTGTCCGGAATAAATAGTAACTGTGTCCGGAATAAGTTATGCGCTAGTCCAGAAACTAAAGAAAATGACTGATGTGTGTGTCCGGAAAAAAATGAATTTATTAATAAACAGAAGGGATAAAAATAGGAGGACGGATGTTGAGTAACTAGTCTTCAGTCTGTGTAGGAGCGCCAAAATGAAGTGAGTGATTTGAGACGCATTAATGAGGGATGGAGAAATTTGTACGAAACGAGGAATAAACTAAACAAAGAAAGAAAAAATGTTTCTGGGCTGAGTGCGCACCCAGCCGCGTCTGCTGACTGGGTTGCCCACATCAACAAGTGTGCTGACTGGGTTAGCAGCGTCCGTGACGCGAGCGTTCAACAAACATTTTCCAAAAAAAAAACCCCAGCAAAATAATCACAAGACAAATACCAATAACACAAATCTCCACAACCTTCCATGCAAAAACACAAAACCCAACACAAAACCCTAGAGAGAGAGGAGGAAGAAGAAGAAGATCGCTTATTCCGCAACAATGGCGGATTCGACCTCGAACCCCAACAGAGCTCTAACAACGACCCGATTCTCCGACCTCAAACCCGCTCTCTCCCAACCCGTCCTTGAAGCCCTAACCCTAGCGGGGTTCGAGTTCTGCACGCCCGTCCAGGTCGCCGCCATCCCCCACCTCTGCTCCTTCAAGGACGTCGCCGTCGACGCCGCCACCGGGTCAGGCAAGACGCTTGCCTTCGTCGTCCCGCTCGTCGAGATCCTCCGCCGCGCCTCCGCCTCCGCCACCCCCAAACCCCACCAGGTAGAGTGGAGTTGGTGTTCTTAGCTTTTGTTGGATTGAAAACCCTAAATAAACCCTAAATGTAGGGATGTATCAAATGAGTGTCTTTGGGTTTGGAGATGTGGGGAGTCTGAAGTGGCGGTGTGTTAAGGGTGTCAATTTGAACTTGGATTGTTAGTCGGTTTCGATAAAAAGCTTAACTTTAGACTCGTTAAACAAATTAAATTGATTCAACCGAATTAGCGAAATGAGATTTTTTTTGGGTATTTACTGATGATACTTAGTGGACACTCATAAACAAATATCTAATGAATTATGAGTTCAATAGATTTTGTTTAGCCAAAAAAACTATTGTTCCGATGAAGAGAAGAATATATGAATAGCTTTTAGGAGGTAAGGAGTTCAAGTAGGTTGGCAATGGATGCTTCTTACCGAAGTATTTGAGGTTTGAAGAGGTGATTGATTAACCATAAAAATTTCACAAGGGTGTCAGTTTTAACTTCGATTTTGAGTTGGGTTTGGTAAAACTTAACTAGAGATCATTTTGAAGCTAAACGAAGCGAACCATGAGTGGAACTTTAGGCTCGGTAAACTAATAAAGTTGACTCAAGTAGATAAATTCAACGAGCTAAACTTGAGCTTAAGTGGCGAAGTGCTATATTTGGTTCAGACCATTGACACCCTTACATGGTACTAGAATGTGTCGATTGTGTCCATGCTTCCAACCTAAGCACTTTCAAGTATAAAGAGGTTATTAATTGACCGACCAAATTTCAAGTGGCATCTTGTTTGATTCACATGTGGAAACCAACTTCAAATCTTCAACCTTTTTTCGAACGGTAAGTCCTCAACCCATAATATCCACTTTTGGCATGAAAAATAATTCTCACTCATACCTAAGTGTTTTCAATTTAAAGTGGTGATTAATCGATCAAATTTCACATGGTATTAAGGATAAGGATGCCATTTTTATTTGGGCTCGTGATTTGGTTTGGGCTGAACGAGCCAAACTGCAAATTCAATTTTAGGCCAGTTAAAATAACCAAGCCAGCTATTTTGGCCAGCCAAAGCCAACAGTGGTCCATGTTCAGACATAAAAGGAGTCTTGGAAATATTAGCCCCAATGTAATCGAATTTTTTTATGGCATTGTACGATATGATGTTTGTCTTCCAGTTCGCACATACATGCAGGGTAGTATGATCATGTTCGCAACACCCTGAAGCAAGCATTTCAAATGCCAAAGTTAACGATCACACTACTTGATTTTAATATCATGAATTTCATTGTTTTTATCTTCAGGTTCTGGGGATGATAATCTCCCCAACAAGAGAGTTGTCATCACAAATATACCATGTTGCAAGTCCCTTTATTTCAACACTGCCAAATGTTAGATCCACTCTACTGGTTGGAGGGTCTGATATAAGGGCGGACATAAAGAAAATTGAGGAAGAAGGGGCAAACATATTAATTGGAACACCTGGAAAGACGTATGACATAATGGATCGGATGGACATCTTAGACTTTCGGAATCTTGAGGTATTTGTTTTACTCCCATTCATTTTCTTAACGCTGTTTATGACTAACTAATAATACTTTTGGGTGATGTAGATTTTGATTTTAGATGAGGCAGATAGGTTGCTGGATATGGGATTTCAAAAGCAGATTACTTCCATAATATCCCGATTGCCAAAGCTTCGTAGAACTGGGCTTTTCTCAGCTACTCAAACAGAAGTAGTCGAGGAGCTTGCTCGTGCAGGATTGAGAAATCCCGTGAGGATTGAAGTTAGGGCGAAAAGCAGAGCAGACGAAAATACTATCTCATCTAACGACGTAGCTCCTTCTATAGTTCCTTCAGGCCTTCAGATCGAGGTGCACTTTCTGTAAATCTTGTAACTTCTTTTTCTCACTCACAGCAAGTCAGCAAGTACTGTTCTGCAGTCATCTTTTTCCTTCCCACACATCACCTTTGTTTTATAAAAACCTATACTGGAATTAGTTACAGCAGGAAGCTCTATCTGATGCATAACTTACAAGATTATGCTATAACTAGCCATTCAGTTGGAAGAGACGTGCTTCCAATATAAAAAGAAACAGTAGATTTAGTTTAACTTTAGGTTTATTATTCGTGCTTAAAAGAGAACTGGTGAATACTAACAGATCACTTTCTTCAACCGGCATCTTAGCAAATATCAGTCAGTAGTCACCTCAGTCTTCTTTAGTTTAGGTCTAGTGTTTGTACTTCTGTATTGATTTGTTTTTCACATGTTTCTGCAGTACATAGAGTGTGAAGCTGACAAGAAGCCATTACAGCTTGTAGACTTTTTGTTGAAGAATATGTCAAAGAAAATTATCATGTAGGTGTTCCTCCTGCCATGAAGGTAGTGGTGTATAGCATACGCTGTTCTCTTCGGAGAAATGAAAAGTTCAACTTTCTTTTGCTGCAGTTACTTCATGACTTGTGCTTGTGTTGATTACTGGGGTCTTGTTCTTCCACAACTTTCTCTTCTCAAGGGTTGCCCTATTGTTCCTCTCCACGGGAAGATGAAGCAGGTATACTGTGGAAGGCAATATACACCTCTTGTTCTTGACTTTGGGCTTTGATCATTCAATAATCTGCAATATTTGCAGCTTGCAAGAGAGAAAGCATTGGCATCTTTTACCACATTAGAACATGGTATCCTACTATGCACTGATGTTGCAGCGAGGGGTCTTGACATACCAGGTGTGGATTGGATTGTACAGGTATTACATTCTATCAGATGCCATCACTAATGAGTCACTGCCGGGGTATTTTAGAGGGGGCTAAGAAAAACATCGAAAAGCACCAATTTCACTGTTTCTGTTAAGTCATACACTAAGTTTATTTATTAGAGAAAGAGGAATATGCTTATGAACAAAGGGCATTCATTTAGTATGTTCATGTTCCAGTTTGATCCTCCACAAGATCCAAATATGTTTGTGCACAGAGTGGGCCGAACTGCTAGGTTGGGAAGGATAGGAAGGGCAGTTGTATTTCTCCTACCGAAGGTTTGTGCCATCCTATTTCTGTTGTAAATTCAGCATGTCTCCATACATGTGCCTTCTATTCTGAGTTTAGTGTGAATTAAATTAGAGCTCTACCTTTGTTTCAGGAGAATGACTACGTTGAGTTTCTGATTAAAAGAAAGGTTCCACTTCAAGAAAAGGAATGCTCTGATGAGGTCTTCGATGTTATACCCGAGGTAACCCACGTATATATTAAGTTAAATTTGTGAAGGAATTTAGGTTTCATGTGTTTGCATCAAGAGATGTTTTAATCACCATCGATGCTCATTTTTTGCATATGAATTCTATTTATTTCATTCCATGTGCCTTTGTTGACTTCACAAACCACTCCATCACTAATCGCCAAAGCCAGACAAATTTTACCGGTCGATCTTGGATAATTGTGTTATTCTCAAGTATTAAGCATATACTTTTAATAATTCATAAAAGACATGTTGATTATATCAAAAGTAGAGGACCACAATAATTATAGTTCATGATGAGTAGAGACACTATTGGCGATATAATAACTTCAATTAGAAATGCAAACATGAACAGAAAAGAAACGGTTGGAATAACATCCACTAATATTTTTTGAATTTCAATATACTTAATGAGTATGACTACCATCTGAAAATTCTATGTTGTATCATTTCATAGATACGCCATGCTGCAAAAGGAGATCGCAATGTCATGGAAAAGGGACTCAAAGCATTTGTTTCTTTTATACGTGCCTATAAAGAGCATCACTGCTTATATATCTTCAGGTTTGTTTCAAAAAAGACAATTCTTTCAAATATAATGGTACTTTAATTGTTTTTTCCTTCAGATTCCTGATTGTTGACCAACGCTACAGGTGGAAACAACTAGAGATTGGAAAATTGGCTATGGGTTTTGGTCTACTGCAGATACCTTCTATGCCGGAGGTGAAGCACCATTCTCTTTCAGTTGATGGATTCATTCCAGTCACTGACATTGACCTGACCCAGATCAAGTTCAAGTAAGCAACATATTACTTAGATCTTTACCCACCAAACAAAAAAACACATTAGATCATCGATCTGCTAAAACATGCCAGTCATTGCAACCCTGATAAATATACCATCTAATTAGAACAAGAACGACATTTAAGTTTTTTAATCTCAAATTAGTTGGGGCTTGTACGACATCTAATTAATAGAATAAAAGTGTAACTACGAATTACCCAGTAAATTCTCTTCCATTCTTTAACTGTTTTGGATAAACGTTTTGACTTTTTTACTGATTGCAGAGACAAATCGCGAGAGAAACAAAGAAAGAAGATGCTAAAAGCAAAGAAAGACGCAGCTCCCGAGGAACCAAAGCAAGACAAAGTGAAACGCCCCAATCCTGACACAACAGTTACGAGGAAGAAAACAGGCAAGCAACGCCGCACTGCTCAGACGAAGGAGGACGACGAAGAGTTGGAGCGAGAGTATCGATTGCTGAAGAAGCTGAAGCGAGGAATCATAGATGAAAAGGAATATGAAAAGCTGACTGGTATGGGAGACTTGTCTGAGGGTGAGGAGACAACAGGATGTGATGGTACCATCTCTACTTCGAGTAGTAAAAAAAATGTGCATAAGAATGCAAAGCTAAAAAAGAAAGGGAAAAGAGGGAAGAAGTTGGAGTTTGTCTCCAAAAAGGCCACAAATCGATAGATTACAAGCTGAAATGGGTTTGGTTCAAATTCCAGATCAGTGCAATTTTGTTGTAATATTTATGAATTATATAATTTAATTCTTCTAGTTGAAACTATATCCTATTTTGGATGTATACTAAATTAATTATGGTCTAAATCTCTTCAGAAACATGAGTTGGTTTGCAGCTGCTTGGGAAGAATCGTATTTTGGGATGTGTTGCGGATGAAAAGAACTTCAAATGGGCCGACTTTTTTCTGAAAGCAATTTCAAATGGGATTTAAGGGTGACATTCAGCTAGCCGGTGTCTTGAAAAGATTTTATGATTTTAACTAGCGTAGAATCCGTAGATAATTCGAGTCTTAGTCATGGAATGTAATATAAAGTTTGAATTTTTCAAGTTGTATATATATATATATATATTTCAAAATATAAAGTTTGGATTTTGTTATTCTATTAAGAAATTAAATTATACCGAAAGATCTTAACTTTTGTTGGTATTCAAAAAATGGAAGTCAAGTAATAAAAATGAGTTTTGATGATTGGTACTATGAAAAATCTTAATATAAAAGTCAGGTTCCAAAATAACTTCTAAGTCTTAAAAAGATTGGTTAAAAGTGTCTTCCACAACTTCCTTTCCAAAATGAAAAGTCGTGGAAGCGAAATTACAAACATTTCTTAATATGGTAGGCACCGATCACAACCTAAACTCTGCAAAAGTTGCTACTTGTTCAGCCAACTTAAATAACCATTCAACGTGTGTATGCATTTTTTTGCATGCCTTGACGTTTAGTCCATGGAATAATCGATCCATATATGTTAGTCAACAAATCAAGTTGGTCTAAAATCTAAACACAAACCTTACCTCCAAACTTCTCTCCCAAAAACAAGAGCGGTGGAGCAAAGTCAAAACATGTGGTCTTTTACATCCTTCAATATATATAACTGCTTCATGACTTGCAGATAATTCTTGTCACTCGTCTAATTGTTTCTTGACTTTGTAGGTAGGAAAAAACATGTTAGTGCATGTGATTTTGATATTGTTTTGGGTATTGTGAAATGTTTAGAAAAGTTTAAGTTTCAGTACTGTTGTATAAACTATGTTTGAGGAGGTCAATATAGAACTTGAAACAACTGTCAGCGTAATCAAAGGTCAACAGCAAAGTCTTCTAGGACGCAGATATTAACAACATTATCTTCCACCGTATACGATTAGTATTTAACTTGTAGTGGTAACAAGAATATAATACAAGAGCTAAGGAGTCATGTATAGCAGTATAGGAGACTTCTGTTTCTTTTTTTTCCCACAAAATTTTGTTTTGAATCTTTAATTGTTGTGCTATAACTGATCAACTGTTAAGATAATAAGTTGTTACTTTGAGCTCCTCAACGTTTTTTGGATCATGAATTATATCTTAAATTGCTATACAATGTTCTTAAAAACAATTTCTGATACACGTGAAAGATGAAAAATATTTGAGGAAAAAACAACTTTGTGCCTTGAAACATAGTGGCCGACATAAATTGCATGTGATTAGGATTTATTGTCCGAAATGGTTGACGCCACCCGACAACAACCTTTTTTAATACAAATTCTCATTATGATTTTTTAAGTAAAGTATAAAAATAACTAATCTAGTCTTGTATATTGTAACATTATGTAGAAGACGTGTATTTTGAGCAAATTGTGTTAATTAAAAATTTAATGTGCAATTACTATTATCAATCATTGTAATCATGTAGTGAACTCTTTCCCAATGAGGTAATTAGAACTTTAACTTTTGAAGCAAAAATCTATATACTATTGTTAAAATGAATCAAAATATAGCATTTGGTATATAATATTCACATATTTGTTGATCTCATGCTGTAACGTATGATGTCCTTTGTGTTTGACATGTGTGAATATGTTTAGATCTCAAACTTTCCTCTGAATCATTTCAATAATTAAATAACACATCCATGTGAAGAACTAACGTGAAGGGCTGATCTACGTAATTAGCAAATTATTTACAAATGAACAAAAGTTGGTCTTAGTTTGGTGCTTAAGTATGGCTTCTAACATACGTGGGATCTGAGTATTTAAATATCTCATCCTCGCGTATGTACTTTATTTTGATAATTAGATATCCTCTTAATTAAAATTATTTTTTTTTTACCTTGAATATGTATTAAGTATTTATGTGGAAAAACAAGCAAACGGTCAACCGGGTCACAAGTTTAGTCGACCGGTAGTGTAGTTCGTCGCCCAGGAAAAGTGCATGGAGGTTTTCGGTCGACCGGTAGTTCTCGATTGGTCGACCGTGCCTACGTTTTGTTCGTCCAGGAAAAATGCCTGGAGATTTACGGTCGATCGGTAGGCCTTGACCGGTCGACCTTGAGCAGTTGGAGGTCCAGGAAAAGTACCTGGAGATTTTCGGTCGACCGAGAGAGCTCGACGGTCGACCGATGCAGCTCAAGATCGTGCTACAGTTTAAGTTTGGTCAATTGTTTCTCCCGATTGGTCGACTGTTCTGTTTTGTTTTACCCATGCTTTGCACTTTTTTCCACCCGATTTTGATGTAATTAATTCTTCTTTTGGCCTAGTATATAAATGCAATTTCGTACCCCTTTGTAGCAATCCTATCTAAGATAGTAAATTTTAATTTACTATTGTCTACTTTGCACTCTTGAGAGAGAGAGAGAACATCCTTGTGGATTCGGTAGGAGCAAATTCAGCCGAGAATTCCTCGCCGACTGGTCATGTGTTCTGTGAATCTCTCTTGTAATACGTTTACCTATAGTAGATTGAGTTTGTGTCGTCCGTGACTTTTTCCGTATTGAGTTTTCACGTTAAATCTTGTGTTCTTACGTGTTTTGTGTGATTTGATGTTTGATGATTTGCATTATTGGTTTCTTTCTTCTGTCGGATTTGTTATTTTTCTTTCCGTTACATATTTGAGATTGATTTTATTGACTTTCAAAAATACTGTTTTCCAAAGCTTAAAAACAAGTACGCTTCTTCGTACTTTCCCTTTATATTCTAATTACACTTCCTTTAATTGACCAATATAGCTGTCGAAGATACTACAAAGATTAATGAATTGAAGGTACAAAATTAAGACGCGGTAACTAACCCACAACTAATTTTGTAGAAGCAGCAAGCTTAATTTTGGCTATTAAAGTATATTGCGAATCCACATCCCATCAACGCAAAGGTATTATGGAGCTGGAAATCAAACTTGCATGATATTCGTACCAAACTGGTACTTTGACCTATTAATGTGATACAAAATGAGTGTCTTTGCTACGTCGGAATTGAAACTAGATGATAAAACATCTATAGATAGCTCAAAACATTTCTCCCTCTTGTTCCCGTTGGAAATCAAACATGAGGACTACCCACTAGTCATTACATCCTAAAATTTTAGTTAAGTACTTTCTCCAAAAATATAATATTTACTCATATCGAAAAAGAATTTTTTTAAAATCTTCACCAAAACTAACAAATCTCATTAATTCCCATGTTGAAAAAGAGCATACATATAAATCACAAGACATTTGTACGATAACTAAATCTAGTTCTAGTTTGGAAGCATTAGAGACACCTCGAGCCCTGAAAGAAGATTAAATCAAGGCTTCCACACTTAAGAAGTCCATATTAATAGTTCTTGATGCATTAGTGCTCATGGATTTCTTCTCTTGTGGTGAAAACATGTCTTTTTGTTAATTAATATAGTCTTATGACTCAAATCCATTGACTTATTGTTTTGCACTAAGTCCCATGACGAAAATGTTTAACTAGTCTTGATTATTATAGTGTAGTACAGTAGTAGCTTAACTTTCTTCGGCTAAAGATGGGAGTTGAAGACCTTGTGTTGTTTATTTTCATATGTTGATGTCCAATAGGAGGGTGCAAGGTAGAATTGGACATGACATGTGAATCATAATATATTTGTGTTTATTGCTTTGTGCAGTTTTTTAAGTTTTGGGATTTAAAAGTACATACATGTGAATCATGATATTACTCTGAAGATAATTGGATCCACCATTTAATTTATTATTATTATATATATAACCATTTAATGTTTTTTTAAACAAAGTACTTGAAGTTTAAAATATCATAAGTTCATAACTCATTTATTCGTGCAAGAGAGAAACTCTTCTGCATAGCAAATCGCCATGTTTACAAAGCTGTAGGTAGAAATTTAAAAGGATTTTTTTTATTTCACTTTAGGACAGTTTGTTTAATGTCCAAGTTATTTTATAAGTTATGGAACCATCATTTCACTTTTGTGTCTCCCTTTATAAAAATAAATCTCCCACTCACTGAAGGGAGTTAGTATAATTCTAACCAAGAATTTGGGAAGGTGTCAGCTAAAACATCCAAGGGACAAATCAGAAGTAAAGACAACTTCAACACGTACTTTATATTAAAATCTAGGGCCTCAAAATTCTCCAGTTTTGTTTGCTTGCAAACACCAAAAATTCACAGTTGAAACAAAATTTCAACAAATAAGCATTAAGAAATTTCTATATATAAAACTTATATGTACCAAAGCATGTCTAGCCATGTTGTCAGTTTTCTCTATGAACCTTATATATGTTCCTTGTGTATATTAGAGTAAATCTTTCATTCAAACAATACATAAGTAAAAAAACTAAAAATGTAAAAAATTCAAACTTTTGATCAGTCTTGTTTGAATGTGTAAACAACAACAATGCAATTATTGATGCCAACGTGAGATGGCTCAAATATAAGTACCACTTCAACGACATTACATGATCGAATTTCAGATGTAGCCAAGTCAAGCATGTGAACTTGTAAGTATATTTCATCTTAATTTAATTATCTGTCACACCTCTCCATAAGACAATGCTATAATTGGTTGAACTTGAAGAAGTGAGATCTAGAAGATATCTTTGTAGGAAAAAACATATATCCGTGTCAAGTCTAGAGAAACATGTCGGTGTCAAACTTTCTCCAGCTATTTCTTTGTGATAATACATAACTAATCCATATTTTCAAGTAAGGAACGTTTGAATATATATATATATATATTGAGAAAATTATAATTTTCGCATTTTAAAAATATGACATTCGTTTTCTAACGTGACACATGAAAACACGGGACTTCGTGTGTCATTTCTCAAAATGTTTTATTTACCATTCATCTAATTAAAATCAAAGGGTGTGATCAAGGAGGTCCCTAGTAAAGATATATTCTGCACGACCAGTACTGCACTGCACTTCCTTGTCATTAATATATTATAACGGTTGCATCTCTAAAATGACAAATCTTAGTTTGTGATCTCACTTAATTAAGAATAGTAATATTATAATTCTTTGTGATGAGTACAAAAGATAATTAAGTACAAAACCAGTACAACCCTTGTATTGTGGTTAAGAGACTTCACTAAGAAAAAACATTGTCTAACAAAATCGTTAAGGTGTAGAGGAAATTAACATATGAATAACATAGTTGTTGTCCTTTGTCAGAGAATCCACCGTTTTCGTACATGGGTTTTCTGCAAAAATGTCATTGAATGTTAGGATTTAGGTGTATAATTTCATACATTTATTATTTAGTTTTTGCAATTATACACTCTTGTGTTAGCACTTGGCATTTGTACTCATAATATCACTAATTTAACCACACGTAAGAAACTTTTGCTAACCTATTTTCATTCAATGCATAAGTACATGGCCATCTAAAAATAGATCCTTTCAATCCCAACAACAAGAAGGATATGTAAGTAAGGTTTTAAAACATACTTGCTACTACTTTCTCTAGATGATACGTTTTGCTTATACCATATCTCGTGTGCATGTTGAGTCGAAATGTCAAATTCCTAGGATGATATTGCTCACTTGAAAGGTTGAACTAGTCAAATGTAATTTAAAATCATATTAGAGATTCAAAAATATTGACTATATATAGTACAACGGTATATCATTATATATTTTTTTCTACTTTGAAAAACGAATACAACGACAATAAGTGCCAACGGGATATATCCGTCAGTGTTAAGTAGCAAATCCGTCAATGTATATATCACCGACGATTAATCTTATTCATTGGTGGACCGTGGACACATCTAGTTACTAAAACACCGACCGATAATTATATGTCGGTGAAACCTATTTTTAGTATGAGGTATTTGCTTGGGTGTCACCAAGAAACAACTAAATTGACTTTATGCCACATGGTTTTGACTATTTAGTCTAATGCCATAGAAAAATCAAACTATTTATCCTCATGCCATAAGAAAACAAAATATTTACTTTTATGCCATTCCGTCGGTAAACCGTTAACTTTTCTGTTAACGTCCGTTAAGTATATTAATATTTAATGGAAATTTTGCAGATTCACCCTGAACAAACCAAAAATTCATAAAATTCATTATATGTGTTGTAAAAATTACCAAAAATTATTCAAAATTATGGAATTTTTGCAGATTCACCCTGAATAAACCAAAAAATCATTATATGTGTTGTAAAAATTACCAAAAGTTATTCAAAACTTTATCTACACTCTCTCATCTTTATCTTTCAACTTTCGTTTTTTTTTTGTCTCTCACTAAACTTAATGGCTCGATTACTAAACCAATGAAATTCGATAAAATAATTTCTAAAAAATTATCTTATTTGGAAAAATAATTTCTAAAAAATTCATTTGTCTAATAAAAATTCATTTTTTATATAAAATGTGTTTTTCCAAAAATATTTTTTTTGTATAAAAAATCTTTTATCAATTATCAGAATCTTGTACTAAAATATTAAAAATCATGAATCTGAAATAAGATACTTTTTTAGAAATTATTTTATCGAATTTCGTTGGTTTAGTAATCGAGCCATTAAGTTTAGTGAGAGACAAAAAAACGAAAGTTGAAAGATAAAGATGAGAGAGTGTAGATAAAGTTTTGAATAACTTTTGGTAATTTTTACAACACATATAATGATTTTTTGGTTTATTCAGGGTGAATCTGCAAAAATTCCATAATTTTGAATAATTTTTGGTAATTTTTACAACACATATAATGAATTTTATGAATTTTTTGTTTGTTCAGGGTGAATCTGCAAAATTTCCATTAAATATTAATATACTTAACGGACGTTAACAGAAAAGTTAACGGTTTACCGACGGAATGACATAAAAGTAAATATTTTGTTTTCTTATGGCATGAGGATAAATAGTTTGATTTTTCTATGGCATTAGGCTAAATAGTCAAAACCATGTGGCATAAAGCCAATTTAGTTGTTTCTTGGTGGCACCCAAGCAAATACCTCTTTTTAGTATTGGTTTATTATGTTAAATTATGTTATGTTTGTTGTGTGAGGACGTACATAAAGAGCTCATGGTCATACTTATGATTGTTAAGAAAGATAATGGCATAAGATGAAGCTGTTTTTCATATATAGAATAACTGTGAGGGTAATATTTACAATAATCGATTTGAATATATATTTGAAAAGAGAGGGAAAGAAGCCCCATCTGTCTGACTTGGGAATTGTCTGTCCATTAAAGAAAGCAGACAAAAGAATCTTAAAATCAGGTGTCTGGTTTTGTTTTATCCATCCCAAACATTACATTGATATGTATACGTACAAGTAGGTTTTGTCTTGCTTATTTCCCATGCAAGTAAAAATCTCCCAACTAGAAGTGTTTTTTTTTCTTTTGAAAAGAAAATTTAAGAAACATGATCGTAGATTCGCGCTTAAGAATATATTAAAACCTTCAATCTGGGGTATCTGTGGATGCCGTACCCACTATTAGGTGACCAGCTGAGATAAGTAAAATTGTCATCCTTGTTAGGAAATTATAATTAAGAATAACCAAAGACCTATGAAAGCTTTTGTCTGGCTTGGATGCATATGGGCACCGACCCATTTAGATTTAAATTAAATTAACATGGTTGTTTGTTTACAAAGCCAAACACAAAACCCTAATTCACTCCATGTCTCTCATGTTAGGGGTTGAAACTAGATGCAATGGGATCGAGATATTAATAAATACTATGGTATGTTTGTGATTTACTCATCGTGTGCCATCGAGAAAAAATAATGTTGAAAGGGATGTGGGTGGATTCATTGAAAAATGGTGTATAAGACAATAATTTTGATTATAATAATAAATGGTTATATTAGTAAAACTTTATGTGATCTTTTTTATACAAGGGACTTTTTCAATTTCAAGGAAGCCTTACATGTACGAACTTAATCAGCACTTCATCCATCAAGAAACATGAACTCATTGAGACTATGTTTTGGTTTGTCTCGGGTTCTACTTGTGTTGCTAAATTTAGAATGGACCATTTTGTTACCATGATTTCAATAAACCTCCTAATTAAATTGTATTAGTTTAACATCTCAATTTCAAATTACATAATGTCATTCGAGCTGAGCGATGTAACAAATCATGCAAAGTAATACTTAGCATATGAAAGCGAAATGAAGACATAAATGAGCTAATAAATGCTTCAATTAGTAGAACTTAACCTTCTTCCGATACAAAAGAGAATGAAAGAGTACATATACACATCACATAAATTATGAGCAGATAATTACCAATAAAAACTCGTCCAACACAAGTTAACTAACTTCATTCAACACATACTAACACGATAACACAAATGCACTATATGAAACATACAAACCTCAAGTCTACTCCAACACTAGATCACATTGACAAATAAAGTCATGTCCATAGAGACTCTCTTTTGAAGGAGTCTTGGGTTACATTGCTTGAGGAGTTGAAGTTCATGAACTGAGGCAGATCACTGAGGTTATTGGACAAGAGGAACGCCTTTCCGTCTGATTCGACTGGCTGGCTGCAAGGCAGCTGGGGCTCCTGCTGCATTTGGATGCACAAGATCTCCGCTTGGGCGACCGCGAGTTGCATTTGGAGCTGGGAAACTTGGTTTTGGAGATATGAAATTGCTCCAACGCAACCGTAGACCGGATCCCGCATTCTCGCAGTGGCTTCGTAGACTAGACTACTCACGGCATCTGCCCTTTGTTGCATTGGGAGCTCCTAAAAATGTGAAACAAGTAATTTAGAACCAAATTGTTGCAAATGAGATGTCTTGTGTACGTTTATGTTGTATTGCACCATAAGTCATAGGAAAATATAAAATAAAAAATCAACCAATCTTTCGAGCTAAATGGTTAACGACAAAGTTGAAACATTTAAGCCCCACTTAATTCACCAGTTACACGAGAAGGACCAGATAGATTTTTTGCATGAAACTAGATTAACTTGGTTAATGTCACTTTGAAAATGTTATTTGTGATTCAGAACATACTTAACTAGTTTTACATATGAGTTATATTATCTCATGGTTTTTACTCATCCTGCTTAGAAAAATACTACTTCACATAACAATGTGTCTATTAACGAATGAAGTAGTAGTCATGCTAGCGAATCCTATAATCTATCACAAGTCTCAAGCTTCTAAATGGTAAATCCAAAGATCAAAAGTCTAGCTACTGCACTTAATTGCATTTGGTAAATACAAGATCCCTAGCTTAAATGGTAATTAATACAAGAAACCATTGTCACGGACTCACGAGCATGTATAGAACATACCTGTAACATCTTGTTAACATTGCTTGCACCAAAGACCTTGTGAACAATGGCAAACTTGTGAGGATCATCAGACGGAAAGAAGGGTGCAAAGATGCAATCTTTGGAGCATCGTCGACGGAGTAGTTTGCAAGAAGCACAGGGAGAGTTCCCACCACCCATAGTTCAGTAGAAAGAAAATGAAGATTATGAAGAGAAGAAGTCCAAGAAGAAGATGGCTTAATTGGACGCAAAACTTAGAGAGTTAGAGCTTACCGTGGCTTATTTATAAGGCAAGACGTATGGTTTGTAGGTTAGGTGGATAAAAATTTAGTGGTATTAGAATATGAATAGTGGTGGGAAAATTTTGCATGTTTCCTAGAAGCACCAAAGAACCATGCATGGCTTCTTCTCTTGGTTGAAATATGTGTTGCAATGCTGTCTTTAAAGTCATGGGCAAGCTCCCTTCAGCTTCAATCAATAATAGCTGTAGATTGTTATTTAAATTAGAGACAACTATTAAGCATCAACTAAGTCAATGCTTATGGACTTGAGTTGTAGTTGAGTTGCAGTCTAGCCATATATATTTATTTTATTTACATATGGAGTGAGTAACTTGAAGAAAATTCATTTACTGATACGGTAGAGTCAATTGAGACGTGTAGTTTAGCAGACATCTAAGATGTGCCTTTGAATAAGATCAAGGTGAATACTAATGCATCTACGATGCACCAAATTGTCTTTCACTCTTTTGGATGTAAACTTTGATGTCTTTCTTTCATTAGTTATATATATTATATATACATAAACTAATAAAAGAAAAACATCAAAAATTATATAGAAAAGACAATTTGTTCTCAAGTTTTTATTGCTCTCAAAAGTGCTTAGAGATCTCATTTGGTTTTATTCAGAAAAAGGTAGTAATCATACCTTTCTACTTAGAAAAATAAAGAACATATGCAAACCATTAGATCTTAATTATTGGAAATGCTTATGCTGGTGCCTTCAAAACAATCCAAAATATCACATGGAATTTTTTTCATAATACCTTACATATTCTGTAAATCGACTAAAAAAATCAAAGATGAACCATTATTAGATTTTACCAAAGATCTTAGAAAACATGATGTTGTTGGACTGCTGCCGTCTGGGGATTTAGTTTTCCTAATATCGACTTAGATGTTATTCCTTAAACTACCACTCACAAATTCATTTCTCAACACATTTTCATAGAAATTAAGAAAAAACCTTGTGCTAAAAAGAGAATCTGTCCGAATCATTCTGATGATCTTCCCAATTCCTATCAAATCTACCATGCAAATCGTTTGACCACCACCATGTTGGTTTAACCATGCAAAGAGATGTTCGGCTTGCACGTTCCCATCTTAGTATCCTTTCACTGCCCCCATGTTGTATTAAACAAATACAATATTTTTTATAATTAAACAAATACAAGTAGATGGTAAAAGGACTGGAGGGGCAATTAATGGGCTCGGAAACGATGCCAAAACCCTAACCCTAGTTAGTGTGTTGGTCTTGATTTGTGCATGTGTATTGAGAAGGGATCAACGTGAATGTTTGTTGACAGACATTCACGTGAACACGCTTCTAGGCTTTTAAAGAGGAGAAACCAAAAATATATATCGTGTGGGAGTCTTTCCCACACAGAAATTCATTGTGGAAATTGGTGTCTATTAAAGACAAAGTGCAATTAATGTGTCTGATTGAGTAATTTGAATTTCGAAGATCATTCAAACCATTACTTGTAATGACGGCAATAATAATTACATATAAAGAAACATTATCGTGATTAAGTTTTCCCCTTTTTTGAAAGCTGCTAATTTTATATGTACTAAACTACTAATGTACATTACATACTTCGTGAAGTAAAGCATTTACAAGAAAGATCTGAATCAAATAAATCTACTTGCGACCCTCGAAAGTCAAACATAAACGGAAACACTGAATTTGGGTAGATCTATCAGTTGTACGCACATGTGCAACAAGTCGTCCCCCCTAAAATGAATTTCTCTAGTTCGTGGAGTTAAGACAGTAACAAGACATTTATCCAAGTTCACAAAGGAACCTACACTAAACCAAAAAGGCACCAAAATCTGGAGGTACCATGTCCAGATAAACAACTACAACATCATTCCATCTAAACTAGCAAGGTTTACGACTTCAAGGTTCTCCAGTCGTAGTTCAGTAAGTGCATTTTCAGTTTTAGCTTGAATAACTAAAGCCAGGTATCTAACTTATTTGATGCCAGTCGTGTCCTGGATTTGAAGAGAATAGAGTAGAACATAAAAATAAGTTACCTCGATCGTAACTGGAGATTGAGTACAAATCAAACACCCCTAATACACCCTCGAAGTGTAATCAGAGCTCTGAGTACTGGCTAATCAAATTATTCAACAATCAAACCAAGTAGTATTAATCAGATGTTACTGAACTTCAAGAAACAACATATACGATATACATACATGAACTCAACAATTTCCATTAGACTAGCTGTATACTTACACACATACACATGATATCAACAATTTCCACTAGACTAGTCATTGTATATGTAAAACAAACCAACAATGCTTCTTTGAAATCAAAAGAATACTAGATTGTTGCACTATTCCAATATGACTAAACTCTTGGTAAAGTGTTATTTGAAGAAGCATGTCCTCAACAAGATGATAAGGAAGCAATTCTTAACGTATCCACATTATTGATGAGTGTAAACCAAGGTTCATCAAGTGCAAGATGCCATTGAAGCAAGGATCATCCTTGCAAATGAAGGTTGCAGGACAATCTTTTACGATAAGAAGATAAAATACACGGCAAGCTAAGCCTATCCCAGAGACTGCAGTTAATAATTGCACCAAACAACATAAAAAAGAGAGCCTCTTAATGAGATCGGAATCAAATCAAGACCAGATTATAAAACTTAGGCAACACATTCGAGGGTGGGAGATGAAAATTTTGGAGTCTCTTTTAGTCTCCATTACCCATGTCTTGTGCCCACCTACATGCATTAAATGCTCCCACATGACTGTTTAGACCGCAACCTCTCCAACCAAAACCATTATTCTTGTTCCAATAAAACAGTCGCATCTTTAAATTTTAGTATATTATTATAATATTATATGAGTTTTAAAAAACCTCATTGAGTAAAAAGATAGACAAAATTCAAAATTTCAAGCTGACGATATTTTTGAAAACAGAAGTCACGTGGCTTAAGAAACTCAAAAGCCCAACAACAACAGTCTTTAATCCCATACAAGAATCAGAGAGTATCTAAACTGAATTTATGGCAAAAATCTAACAATTTCTTCATTTCCAGTTTAAAAACAACCTTTTGGTACCAAACACCTACATCCAAACTTTACTTCTTAGCACAAAAAATACTTACGAGAAAGATAATTATTTATCGTTCTTAAGAGAGAAAAGATACTTCCTCCATATGAATGACAGAAAATTGGTCACCATGAATCTTGATCTAAATCAAATCCCAGCACATAATAGAAAACAAAGGATGTTCTGTTGCGCAAATAATTAATCCCTACCATGAAGCTCTAAGCACTAGGTGTGGTGGCCATGAATACAACACAACGATTAGAGTCTGAATAAAGTAAAGAGAAAAACAAACATCTTTCGCTACCTTAGAGAGAGGTTAAAAACATGCAACCTCCAATGGGCATTTAATGTGTCGTTGTGGGAAGATTCTCTAGATGAACTGGTGCTCCTTATTTTTATCTGCAACCCTGTTGAGAGAGAGAGAGAGATTATTCCAGATGAGAGAAAATAAGGTTATAAAATGAACATAGCCAGGTCGACAACAGGCATCTACATGTCAGTGGCTCTCAGCGTTGAGGATGGACGTGCAAGCCATCGTGAATACGCCATCACACTGCCATTTGCATAGAAAGACACATGTTGGGTGAGAAATGATTAGAGAATGATATAGTAATGAAACAAGATGATGCTGGGGAGTGTTGTGGTACTACCACAGGATGTTATTGGGTTTGGAAAACTGACAGTAGACTTGTAGTTTCAAATGGGCTGCTGTGGGGGGGGGGGGGGGGGGGGGAGGTTCAGATAATCACTTAAGCAACAGTCAGCTGGGCACATTGCACGAGTAAACTGCATCATATTTGCTAGAAATTAGAATCTAGTGACCCCATATGTATGTGTTCACGTCAATTTATGAGAAGAAGAGGACAAGGCAAGTAGTGTTTAACGAAATTACCTGCCATGAGATGTAGAGGACAGAGCTTCTGCTAAGGTATGGCATGGTGGGGGTGGTTTATTCCTCTGATGAATTAATCTCAGAAATTTCTCATTAGTCATTAGTGAATGATACGAGAACAAAGAGTGCATTACTTCTTAGCAGGGAAATTGGAATTACCAGCACTAAAACAAAGACACAAGACACAGAATTGACACTTCAATACTACTACTGTGACTGCAAAGAATACTTTCAGAAGAGACGCAAATAGAAAACCTAAATTCAACATACGAACTATGAATAGCAGGAATTGGCCCCAGGAAAATAATCATAGTTAATTGCCATGATGGAAAAAGGTGATGCTTTACAAACTAATGGCAGAAATTAAATTAAACTACCAGACAATAGATTATGACCTTTGTACAGTATGATGTTTACTGATTATATCCCTAGATTGTGTTTCAGTTAAACAGACTCCAAGGTGCATGGGCTCATCATTGGGAAATCAGTATGATGGTTCTCACTTCTCAGACATGAAGCAAAGCTTCTGGAAGCTCGGGATGACAAGGCATGGGAGATCCATAACCGTGATAATTTGGTTGTTTCGAAATCAGTTATCCTTTGGACTGCATTCTTCACCTCAATGAGCAATGGTCCTGTGTGCAGCAAGTATAACGTATACACATGACCTATCCATGCCTGGGTGTTCAAGCTTTTTGCTGGTTTGCTTCAAAACAATATCAGGAAATTTTGATGGATGAACCTTTCTTTTTGTCGTTTTGATGGGGCTGAAATTTTAATATCAGGAAATTTTGTTCTGGAAAGAATCAACCCCTGTTTACATACACAGTTGCTAAGTTAAACTTCAGGGCAGGAATGTATCAGGAAATGGTACATATGAGGCATTCTTCATTGGTACTGGAGAATAAATTGTGAATCCAGCTGATGCTAAGAACAGGAAATTTCTATTGTCAAAACAGAAACCATCATTAATCAATCGTCAACAAACTTCAGACAAGTACTTTCAAGAAATCTAACACAAAAACAACATAGTGGTACAATAACTTGAAGTAGTTGTATTATGTACTCAGCCCTCATTGACAACAAGGTGTTGTCAACTTGTCATAGACACTTCAAAAGAAATAAAAACCCTATTCACGAATCAATCATGCTGCTTGGAAAGATGTTCATATCTAGCACCTTTGCTGCAAAATAGACTTAAAACAATCTTTAGTCCTTGAAAAGTTTTAAGAGAAAAAACTTTCATCTTATTTTTGTTAAAGAAGTTGGGCATGATTGGAACTGGCCTTGAGCTTGTCTTTTCCGTAGGCTATACACGTTCCTTTTCTTGATGCCATTCCTATACATTGAACTTGCAAGGTTTGGTGTACTAGTCAATGAAGTCTTCTTCTTTTGTTCTTCTTGGCTGCTTTTCCTCTTCAAGTATTCAGCAGTCTGCGTCTGAACTGGATGATTAATGCAGAAAACACAAAAAATCATATCATAGAACCGTAAAGTTCAGATGTCAACATGGTTGAAGAGCGCAACCAAATGATGTAGTTTTATGCCTCCAAAGAAAAAGCTTCACTGAAACATAATCATTGTCAACATGGTTTATAAGGATGAAATGAACTATACCATCATAGCTTCCAGTATATTTTCACATAATCCATTAAAAAGGCATGCTGTCAGACTTCTCCTTAGCACTTACTCTCGAAAATGCTTTTTTTCCAGATCATTAACTCTTAACAGGTCTTGTCATCATGTTTTGAAGCTAATCATGTTTCAAAGTGGAAATAGACAGCCTTGATCACATGTACATAAGCAATTTATTGAATTATAATTCATGATGATAATATAAAAATTATGAAGAAAGAAAAAACCTAGATAAATTTGTTCTAGACTTGCTCAAGGGACAAAAGATCTACCTGGAACCGGTCAAAAAACAGAAATATACATGATTTCCATGGTTTCAATCTACTCAAATAATGTGAATGCCTCAACCATACATGCCCTGATCATCATCATCATCATCAAAACCACCATTAACTTCAACATGGCTACTGTTGATTATTTGTAATAAATGGAAGTGAGATTGAGTGTGCTGCAGTGATTGGTTATTAAAATGTAGGTTTAGGCACCACAACCTAGTTATTTTGTAGTACACGTAAAAAAATTGAATTTTATGTCCTCAAGATCCACAAGAGACCCCTTTAAGAGAGCAGCATCACAGACTTACAAAGGAGCTATAATTAGAGAAATTCTTCAGGATAAAAGTACAATTTTCTTTCCCAACCTTAGAGGGAATTCATTTAGATGTTATGTGTACTCAAATAGTGCAATGTCATTGTCTAGTGAAGGGAAAATGAAGTACCGAAGGAGAGAAAAAAATTGGGGCATATTTTACGTGACACACCTGAGCGTGAAGCAATCAATGCAGATGCAATGTCTCTATGATGCATGATTTTCTTGAAAATTTCATCATCAAATAGAAATGAATCTCTATGCAGTGATTGGATGCAGAGAAGTGCGCAATCAAATCCCTGTGGAAGGTGTAAATTATAATTGAATGTTAATTAAGTATGCAAATAAACATCCCATAGTGTTAAATAAAGCAAGGTCTTGAAAACATGAAAGAGCAAGCGGATAACAGAAGCACGTATTAGTCTAATTGTCAACCAATGACGATTACTAAACAGAACCTACTTTGAATGGAATTTTAGTTTGAATTCTTCAAGCTTATAACAGTAGGTGGAATATGAAAAGAAGTGCTTTTTCAAAACTAAATGTTCAGCATTATGACAAGCAGTAGAAGAGAAAAACAAGAAGCAGCACTAAATAAGGAGTTTAAAAAGCACATGATGGGAAAATCTACCACTTCCAATCTGATACCACTACTTCAGATATTTGACCTTCTCATATAATTATATTTCCCAATTATATTATTTTGATATTGTGGATTTTTACATTCTCTTACTGGGCAGCTCAATATGTTACTAGTTATTTCTCAAATGATATCCTTAGGACAATAGCACAACTGGTCTGAATGAGTTTGATGATGTACATGTATAAGGAAAATGGTGAAGCTACACTGCACTAGACATGTCTAAACACTAAAGAACCCTTAAAGCATTAAGGCGTCCATATTTAGGAACTTCTTCACGAACTCTTTGAGCCCTAAGACTTGTGAGGCATCATATAGCATGTGTTTTGTCAGCTGAATTCACAACTATTATAACTACAGAGGTTTAGATGGGATATTAAAATCCATGTATAAAATGAAAGGAATTCATGCTTCACAAATTCTAGGCGTCAACTAAAAGATAAAAAAGCAAAAAAGTGTAAGCTTTAAGCATTCTGGATGTTAGATTCTTACTTTCACTGCAATGGAGTGAAAACCATAACCAAATGAATCTTCAGCAAAGGTTAACCACTCCTGTTACGAAACTTGTAATGTAGGATCATTCCTATGTTTAAGCTCGCGAAGAACCAAGGCTTCATACTTCAATGCCAAGCAACTCTAGATAAATGCAAAGGATAACATTAAGAAAGCAAAGTGAGAACAAAGCAAAATTAAAAGCATAATGAAGTGAAAACTATAAAAGAATTAACATGCACAGTAGCAATTACTATAGCAGATAGAAAATGAAAAAAAATCTAAAGTTAAGAAGAAATGATCTGGAGAAGTCACATCATGTGAGTCAGTGATAAACTTAGCTCAAGTGGTCGATTGGTGATCTAGGAGAACAAATTTTGATATAAAAGGTTCAAGATATAATGAGAAAGTTGCTATCAAACAAATACACAAAAGGAATGTGATATAACAGTCTAGGTTATCAAATTGTCAACCCATCCATGTCATGTCCATTTGCTTCTGCATTCCACCTAAGGTAAACAAGGTGATTGGCTGTTAGATTAGTTAAGAATAAAATGCAGTGGAATCGTCATAATCTTCACTTAAAAACTCTAAATACTACAAAAGACAAAATAAGAGAGATACAATCTAATATACAAACAAATACATTAACTTTCAGGAACAGGAAGGCTCAAGACAAACTAATCTTCAGTGTACTTATCATGTTTCATTGATGTAATTCACTTCAAGATTGGCACAATTAACCTTAAGCTCATTTCTCTTATAACATGATCAGCCCCTTGGTGATAAATCAGTGTATTAACTTGAATCTATATATATTTATATGTAGAGATAGTGACTTGGTGATGTGTAGTCTCACAAGTCATATACGTAAAAATGGCCAACTATAGGATAACACTCTTTAACAATAGCATGCTACAAGACAAAAGTGCACATCATATTATAACTTTACTGCATAATACTCAATGTTATGCCAAACAGTGAATTTACTTAGAGGCAGAAACAGCAATAATTCTACCTTAACCCTGTCTAACACATTTTGGGGGACTGTTTTTTACTTCACGGGCCACTACCATGTATCCTTCCTTGGATGTTGGCTTATACATTCTATCTTTATAGTGCAAAATGCTAATCTGTGTGCAAAAGGCACAAAACAGCGCTAATTCTACCTTGACCCTGTTCATAACCTAATTTGAATTTTTTTTGGCTTTACAAACCAATATTAAAAAATACTTACTTGGAGCAAACACCTACAAACTCATTCACAAAAGTTCCTCATGATTCAATCATAAAACCGAACCAATCCACAACCACTATCTCAAAATGTTAGTACACGCAAATCCTGCAAACTGACGAGCAGGAAAAAAAATAAAAAAAACTCAAAAACCAGATCCCGCTGGTACCAAACTCCAAACTCAAATCCCACCTCAACATCCCCAACCACCGTGAACGCTCGAACAAAGAACTGAGTGACACGAAGCCTCTCAATTGATTAAACACCTACAGTCTCATCTCATTCATTGAAAATTTCTTAAAACATCCGTCATCCAATCAGAAAACACAAACACTCCAAACCGCAATCTTCAAACAACCTGCAATTTAAACAAAAAAAATCCAAAAAATCTCAAAAACCAGATCCCGCTGGAACCGAACTCCAAACTCGAATCCCACTCATTGAACGTTCCTTAAGACATCCAATCAGAAAACACAAACAATCCAACCCGAAACTTCAAACAACCTGCAATTTAAACACAAAAAATCTCAAAAAATATAAAAAACCAGATCCCTCTGGAATCGAGCTCCAAACTCGAATCCAACCTCGACATCCCCAACCACCGCGAACGCCCGAACAAAGAACTGAGCGACATTCAGCCTCGCATCCACCTCCTTCCCTACCACCTCCCTCAACTCCGCCACGGCCTCGGATCTCAGCACCTCCTTAACCGCCTCCCGGGCCTCGACCAGCGCCGTGACGTCCTTGGCCGCCAGGATCGGCTCCAGCATCCGCAGCGTCGGGTCGACGAACCTGAAGAAACAGGAGAGATCAAGGATGGAAGAAACGGGAGATGGATTGGGGATTAGGGTTTGGGACCTTTTGGATCGGAGATTGGAGCAGAATAGGGAGAGGAAGGAGGGCGGGAGAGGCATTGTTGTTTGAAGGATTTGGGGGTGGTTGGGGTTTATATATAGTTTCCATTTTGGGTGTTGGAAGGTCCGGCTTCAGACTAAAATCTGACTCGAACTCGGAAATTAAAAAAAAACTTAACTCAAATTTAATGAAAATATAGATGTATTGTCGGTTAGAATTAGGACTGAACAACAACCGGCCGGTCGGTCCGGGTTTCGGTCCAGTCTTCGGTTCGGGATCTAGAGTCAATTCGGTTCCAATCTGGTTTCCGGAGTCGATCCAATTCCAATCTGGTTCGGGTCTGGTCCGATTTAGATCAGACTGGTTGCTCAGCCCTAGTTAGAATTATCTCCAAATTAAGTTGTTAAACGAGTTGTCGAGTTTGACTTGGAAATGTTGAACAGTTGGTGTTTATATGGTCTCCATTTCGTGGTTTTTTTGAGTTTAAGCATGTTACTCAAATTGGGTTGGGGATCGTTCAATTAGTACTTTTCGTGGCTCGAAATGGCCGAGTGGTAGATTTGCTTTGTAGATGTACACTCATTTTGGTATGTTTGGATTTGATAGTGTAAATTATAAAGTGTGTGGGTTTAGTAATTTGCATAATTTAGTGATTTTGATTTGACAGTGTAAAGTGTTTGGGTTTAGTAATTTGCATAACGTAGTCAATGCGAAGATTCTGTTGGTGTTTGACATCTAAATGTCAATTGATTACATAAAGTGTTAGGGAAAAACTTGTTAGGATGCTTTTGGGAGGGTAATGCTGATGCAGTTGGGCAAAAATTTCTGGTCAAATCAAATCACATGCAATATGCATGGTGTTATTGGTGTTTATGTATATTCTACTACGTATTGTAAGTTAAATTGTGTAACTCTACATGATTTTGGAGGTACTTGGGTTGGTGCTTATGTGGAAGAGTTATAAGTTCGACTCACATTATACACTACTTTATGTTATTTGGATTTGACAATGGGAAGCGATTGCATTTTGGGTAATTTGCACGATCTAGTCAACATGGAGAACATAAAACAGAGCAACTTTTGACAGTGTCTGGAGTCTGGACGTCAACCAAGTACATAAGCATTGACCTTAAGGAAAAACTCATTAAGATATGTTTTTGTGGCAATACATGTACACAAATACGTTTGGACAATTTTCCTAATCAAAATAAATTACATGTATTTTTAAATGTTAAGCTAGAATTTCTTATTTTTTTTAGGATAGTCTAAGTTAATTCACAACCACTTGATTGATCTATTGAACAAGTTTGAGTTGAGCTCACCACTAATTTGATCAAAAACAAACACAAGTTAGCAAATTCCAGGTTCAACAGCTCGAAAAATCAAAATTAGTTAAAAAATCCAACCCAAACGCAAAACTATAAGAACAAGACAAGGTAGATATTTCCGTTCAACCCTTCCCATTTACGAACCTAATCCCATCACGATGCATTCCACATTCCGTTACAACGTAGGGGTGGAGATGCAAAACGCACAGAAAAAAGCAGGAAACGTCCAATTTGTCGTGGAAACGACTCGCTTTTTTCCGTTTCCAAAACCTCTCGAATCCTTCCGTCCCAAGCAAAGAGATCAATCGATAACGCGTCGAGAATCCACCCGTCATCTTTTTCTCTCTTCCTCTCTTCACCGAACCCTTCTTCTATTGGAATCTCCGGTTTCGGTATCAAACCCACTTTTTCTGATTTTTTTGGGATTTTTTGGTAGCAGTTTGATGAAACAGACATAAAAATCGGGTTTATTAGTGATATGAGGGAAGAATTTGGAGAGAAAAAGTTTTTTAAAAATAATTTGGGTATTTTTTTGGGAAAGAAGTGAGCTTTGTTGGATGGTTTAGGGTTTGGAATTCCAATAGTTTTTGTGGGTTTTTTTCCATTTTTTAAAGAGTGGTGCAAAAGATCTTTTTCTTTTTGCATGTGAAAAAAATTCCAGTTCGGTTCGAACTTTGTTCTTAATTAAGTTTCAGTTAGTGTCTGTTTTTAATCAGTTGGTGAGAAGTGGACTTTTGATAATGGTTAAATTGATGTTGTGTGAAAATTCTAGAACATCATTTAGAAGATAAATATCATTTCAAGTTAATGCTTTGATTTGGTTATAGTGGTGAAAGTTGGTTATAGAATGTAGAGTTTGTGCATCAAGGAAGTTGAGGGATATGAATTGAGAGCTTTTATGCGTTAGAGCATTATCAGTTTGTGAGAAAGTGAAATGGATTAAGAGATGAATCGGGGAAATTATATTTCTAGTCGATGAGTTGATTTCTAGGAAGACGACCGTTTTAAAAGTTATTCAAGTAAAGTGTGTTTTGTGCTATTCATTAGATATAACTTATTTCAAGATGAAAGTTATTTTGGAGTCAACTTTGATTTGGTTTCAATGGTATAAGCATGGTAGAATTAGTTGAAGAGAGGAGATGACTTATCTTTTTTGTTTGGCGGTTGGGCTAAAAGTTTTTTTAGTTGTTTGTTTTTAGATAAAGGTTGGCCTGTCATGCTCATTTATATTTTCCTTCGCGTTCCTTGGAAATTTGTGGGAACTGCTAACAATATTTTATCTTAAAGTTTTGGGTTTAGTTCAAGGAATGCCTCCCCTTTCTAAATATTTCGTTCTCAAGCATTTGATGAGAAGTGAATTATTTTGGCAGAATTGATGTGTTTCTTAAGACACTTCAAATTGGATTCTGCATTTGTATTAGACCTGAAAATGATCTGTGGACTGCTCTTTTGGCATGCCAAATAATGTTAGTGTGCAACTTAAAGGTTCTACTTCCAGATATTCTTAGATTTGTGAAGTTCATATTTTAGTGCACTATTGGACATCATGTTTCCCTTTCACAAGATTGTGTTCCCAATAGAAGTAGTTTGCTTAATTGCATACCATCTTTGGGATCTTAAAACTGGAGTGTGAGCTTCCATATGAGAATCATCTTTTTAAATTTCAAACATTTCACAAGGTCAAGTATGAACTGATCCTAGTTAGTTGGTCATACATCTGACTTATTAAATCCAGGATGAAACATAAATTTGATGGCTTCTGAAATGTTTTCTTTTGTGTCTCTGCTTTTAGAATGATGCTATTGTATATTGATTATTCAAAATTGAAATAGCCAAACCAAGTATTTGGTTTATCAAATGATTTGCCCGCAACATAAGAGAAGATATATGGTGATGCTGCCACTCTCTTTTTTTCACTTTGGTTCTCATTAGCAGACAAAGACAAAGTCATGAAGGGATAGTTGTATCATATGTACCTTCTTAGCTACTTTAGCTGTAATCACCTTCAATTTTAATGCCACTAATAGGTTGCACTTTTTCTTCATGAGTACCTCAATTATATCTATTTATATCCAGAGAGAGAGAGACCCAGACTGGAAAAAAAAATTGGGAAGATTTTGAT
Organism: Triglochin maritima; assembly: GCA_963682175.1. Classification (NCBI taxonomy): domain Eukaryota; kingdom Viridiplantae; phylum Streptophyta; class Magnoliopsida; order Alismatales; family Juncaginaceae; genus Triglochin; species Triglochin maritima. The sequence continues at coordinate 41,935,397 of OY821779.1, forward strand.
GATACATGCCATTGTATGAAATTGTGTATGGGAAGAGTATCTCTTGAATAGCTGATACATGTAATTATAGATTGAAAGTTTTCGGTAGCTTTTGACACGAATTAGTTTTCTTGTTTTTTTCTTCTGTACACATTCCACTTCTTCAAAGATGGTACTATTCTTTCTGTTGGTTACCATCATCAACATACTATTTTTGTGATTTTTTTGGCCAGCAGATTATTACCATGGAAGTATGTCAAACAGTTTGATTAATTAACAGCCAAGGTAAACTCATACATGCGTTCTGTTTGCTTGGGGATAAAAATTAACGAGAGATGTATAGCAATCTTGGGAACCAACCAGGTTTTCAAGGACCCCCTTTAAATCCTCAACCAAATCCATTCGGGGATGCATTCTATGGAGCAAGTTCTGGATTCATTAGGGGAGGTCTTGGTGCATACGGTGAGAAGTTCCTCGGATCAAGCTCTGAGTTTATGCAAAGCAATGTAAGGCACTAAATGGCCAATGATGTTGCTTTCCCTTTACATGTATTTGCTTATATTAGATAAAATATGTATTGCATGAGCAGATAAGCAGATATTTTTCGAATCCTCAATACTATTTCCATGTGAACGACCAGTATGTGAGAAACAAGCTGAAAATTATCTTGCTGCCATTCCTACACAGGGTATGTAACCTTGTCCCCAGATTATTTTTTCTAACCAATTTCACTTTGCTGTGTTGAAGTGAATCGTGTCTTATCTCTCTATCAAAATTCAGGGTCATTGGACAAGAATAACTGAGCCAGTTGGTGGAAGACTTTCCTACAAACCTCCAATTTACGACATAAATGCACCTGACCTATACATTCCTTTCATGGCATTTGGCACCTACATCGTTCTTGCCGGTTTCACTTTGGGTTTGCTTGGCAAGTAAGATGGAACTCACATAAGCACCTTCATTGTTTAATATAGTACCAAAAGATTGTGTTGCTTATTTATTGTACTTTTTACAGATTTAGCCCCGAAACTTTGAGCATAAAATTTTCAAGAGGATTACTTGGTTGGTTTATAGAGGTGGTTCTCCTAAAAGGTTTGCTCTATTATTTGGGCGGTGGGGAGGCACCTCTACTCGACGTTGTGGCATACAGTGGCTATGCCTTCACCGGTCTGTCGTTTGTTGTTCTCGCGAGGTTATGTTGGAGCTACTCGTATTACTTTGTGCTGCCGTGGGTTTGCACTTGCATGGGCATTTTTCTGGTGAAGACAATGAAGAGGGTCTTGTTCACCGAAATGCGGACGTTTGAGAGGCACTCCAGCCTCCAGCATTACTTGTTGCTCTTCATGGCTTTGGTCCAGTTCCCTTTGTTCTTCTGGTTGAGCAAAATGGAGGCATGAGTATAACCTTTCCATGTACTTTTTTGAATGTTGATGTTGGGTTTTACAGCTAATGCCTCTTTGCGGAGGTTTATTTTATGGTTTATGGTTTCTTATAATCTAAAGTTTCCAACGAAAAGAATAGTTTATTTGCATATTTAAGGTTTTGAATGTTACAACCTGTGGAAAGACGTCAAATTGGTCCCCTGGACTCCTGGACTGGAGGTATCTTAAGAGGCACATTTAGGATAGATTTGGGATTAGAGACTTGAATTGAATACATGTTATATTGCAAATAACATTTCGAACATGTGTTTTCAAAATGTAAAGTTTGCTTATGATAAATGCCTTTGGAAGTTAGGTACTTATTATTATCTGGTGCATTTTAAATGTATTTTGTTCCGGGACTACATGTGCGTGTAATTTACATCAAGAATGATTTTGGTATTTTAATTATAACACTAAATTTAGGTTTCAAAACACTTCAAATGAATGGCATTAAACGTAAATACAATTAGGTCAAATTTCTAACACTCACCTGTGATGCAAGTTTCTGTTTTTGGGATGTGGGGCGTTAGTGTCACTGTGTTAGGACAAATAGGCAAACAAGATGAGAGAATATAACCCTAAAAAATCCATGGTCGTTTCTTTTCAAATTGGTGAATAGGAACATGAGATACAATAAAGCAAATGACCGAAAAGCTAATTTTGGATCGCTCTAAACAGAATTCTTTTGTGTGTGCTAACTGAATTACCTGTTTATGCCGCAAAAAATACAGAGTGGCCGAATTATAATTATGCCAAATTGATCAAAAGTATATCTTTTTCTTCAAGTTTGGGATTGGCGGGAGATGCACCATTGTTAGGATGTGACTTCATTTGTAAATTGTCTTCACACTACAAATATATAAAAGCATTGTGATAAAAATTTATAAAATCAAAGAAGATAATCTAGCTCCATTATTAAGTTTACCATCCAATAACTGAAAAAATGATCATATAAGATTTTGGCACGAATGATCATCAGGAATGTATTCAGAAACAAATTGTTTCTGAGTAAATTCAGTTATATTAACAGCATTAAAATGAATTCCACATCTATAATAAAAAAATATCCCATTTTTTATTAATTGTTTCACGGTCTTCTTTCTTAAAATATCGTTCAATTGTGGTTTGTTGGGGTCGGTTAACATCGATACAAGAAGGACTGCAAAATCGATCAATTGATCCCCATGTATTTTGTCTTCTTCTCTTTCGAGGAGCCTGAGGGGGTTGGGATGTTGAGGTAGTACCGGAACCGGTACCCGACCTTCCTGTTAGTATGTTATCTCCCAAATCAACATAATTATCTAAGCATGCATTTTGATTCATTTGAATTCTACTAGTATTAGACATGTAAGCAGTTGTTTTAGTTCTTAAAGTGTCAGGAGCTTTATCACAAGGTCGTGCATTACTACTCGGTGTGTGTGCAATATGTTGTCTGTGGCGAGCAATACCACCCTTAGTTATTTTACCACACAATTCACAAACTAATGATTTTTTGTCATTTAAATTTAAATAATGGGTAAATTTCCAACCGGGATCATTACTTATACTAGGTCTTAAGTGATAAATCTTCGTGTGTCATTGGCAAAATTGATCCAGGTACGTAAGTCATTGATTGTGATTCTAAGTTAATAAAAAAATAAGCTAAAGAGAAGATTAGTACTGTGCACTTGATTTGATGGAAGCGAAAACAAAAACTTGAACGTCGGAAATCTGTGAACGTCGGAATTCTTGGGCACCGGAGTAGCGGAGTTGGAAGTTTAGAGCTTGAGAATTAAGATTGTAGGAGAAGGAATGAGTTAAATGAAATGAATGATGGAGTATTTATAAGAACAAATGTAGGAAGGAGGGGGTTAAAAAAATCAAAAAAAAATCATTGTTATTGTAGCAACGACTAGAAAACTACCCGTTTCTACCGTAGCAGAAAGCAACAGCTAGTTTTCTAGCCGTTCCACTTGCTATTGTGCACAACAATTGCGGTCGCCTAGGCAACCAGGCGACTCGACGTGGAATATGAAGTGTTGGGCAATAAAAGTGTTGAGTTCTATTTGAATCACTATTTTCCTGATAACTCACGTCGAATGGAATATGAAGTATTTGGCAATAAAAAATCAAAAAGAACTCAACACTGGTGATGCCGAGTTCCTTATGCACAAAAAAACAAAACCCGTCGCCACCACGTGTCACCACGTGGTGGCATCGAGTCTAGTTTGACAAATACTTTTTTTATTGAGGTCTATTTTGGTAAAAAAAATTAAAAACAGTTTATTTTGAAGAAAAAAATCCTTTTTTATTTGTTTTAAATTAAAAATATGATATTTGAATAATTTAATTATCAAAGCCTTAATGTTGTAGAAAAGAGATGGGAAAGAGGAAGAGTGAGAGAGAGTAGAATTGTGAAAAACATTTAATAAACTATTCAAATGATTTATTGCGAAAAATACAACACATATGAAATTTATGTTTCTATTCAATGGTTATTCTGCAAATTTTCATTACATATTTATTTAACTAACGGAACTTAACAACAACAAAAAATACCGAATGATATTAGGAAAAAATTGGAAAAAAATCAAAATAAAAAAATTTGTAAAAATATGCACTTCAGAAACTTATTTTGCAAAATATGCACATTGAAAAACGACACCTGAGATACCGTTTTTATAAAGTAAAAACGACATCTCCAATGTCGTTTTTTAACCAAGTAAAAAACGGCACTACTAGTGTCGTTTTTAACCCGAGGTTCAAAACGGCACTACTGTGCCGTTCTTTACTTGGTTAAAAATGACACTAGTGGTGTCGTTTTTACCCTATATAAAAATGGCATCTGAGATGCCATTTTTAACCTAGGGTTTAAGTGGTCTGGCCAGCCACCATCTTCGTTCTTTCACTTCCAAAAATTCCCCCACTCCCCATTAGTCTCTCTCTCCGACGACCAACAGTGTTGAGGTTAGTTTTTATTTTGTTTTTGGTTTTTTTTTATCTTGACATGAAATACAATGCATGTATAGTTAATGTATTTGTTTTTATGTTCATGTATGTGTGAAATGTAGATTTTCTACACTCGAAGTAATGAGCTCCGGTACCGGATTGGTTATGGTTTTTTTCGATGGAATTCTTACATTCGTAGATGAGGTACCAGAATATGAATGTGGTAACAGACGAATGCTTAATGTTAACACACAAATGGGATATGATGATATATGTGAATCAGTTTGTCAAGTTTGTGGTTTCCAAGAAGGAGAGTTTGATCTAAAGTTAACATGCAAATGACCACCGTATGAAAAGTATACATATGCTCAAGTTTTTGATGATCAGAGCACGGCTACAATGCTATCTCTATTTAATTTCATGAATACGGTTGTATTGTTTGTTGAGAAACAACCCAAGCCCTATACTATTGTCCACCACAGTCAGTTGAATGAGGATTATCAACAAATGACACAAACATATAGCCAATATGAAGCATGTCCTTCTTCGGCAGTTCCTCAGTCCTATTTTGGATCGTATGAGCACACACCAATGAATATTGGTAATTATGAAGCAGATGTAGTTCAATCACATTCTCAATGAAAACAAGTTGAAGATGCAGATAGTGATGAGACAGATGATGATGAGGCAGATGGTCAGATGGATGGTGATGAGATAGACATTGTTGATGTAGATTCAACCCCACTTCCAGAGATGCAGAACATGTTTCATCATATGGCAGACGCTGTGAATCGAGAACCTGATAGCTACGTACATGAAGTCATCGTTAGTAATGAATTGCCACCGTCAACTCTTCGGGTCAACCATCGAATCGTAATCTGTCAGTACCACTCCATGTAAATTCGTCTACAAGTAGCAAAATCTTCTGAGAGTGATGGTGCCTCGAACTGCACAAAATTTCGCCGACGTGACCATGCTTGAATGTATAAATGTTGCTCTTGCAACCAGTTTACTCTGGGCTTCCCCTGAGCCTTCTTCATCTTGCAAATCTCCATTATTTCTGGAATATGTTGCCGCAATCCAAACTGACGCATCACCCTGTCTGGAACGTGCATTGCGGCAACTCCGAAACAAACAATCCATGTTCTGCTCATCCGAACCTCATGTCCTTGGCGGCAATCAGCAGGTAACGTCATCAGATCTACTTCTTCGTATGGGTTCCAACAAACTTAACTTTCGTCTTGAACGTCAAACTCATTTCTGTAAAATTCAATCTAAGCCGTCTTCGCATTGTTCGCCCACGACCTAGGAGTCCGCCAACGTGAACCTAAAGGACACAATGGAAGTTGCACACCGGGAATTCTAGATGGTCGTCTGACATGAAGATGTTCCCAACACCATATCTGTAACAATGTAAGGAAACCAGCTAATTGTTTCCCTTTTTTCAGACATGCATGATCCAAATATTGATACAAAACAGCTAAGGATGCAACTCCCCAACTGTAGTTTCCACATTCAAATATATTTTCCAGCAACAATAAATATCAAAGGTGGACTTTGTTTCCACTCTTATCGCCAACTATCCCGGATCCTAACTGAAACAAAATGTACGCTCTCGTGTGCTGCATAACCTGCTCATCTGTTGCATCTTGCTCAACAACCTGAAAATTTTGTTGCAACCACTGCAATGACACGTATCCACCTTTCACTGCAGTTCTCGCTTCTTCTTCTTCAACTCCCAACATATTCATGCTAACCTGAGTCCAATCGTGATCTAATGCTGCACACACTGCCAAACCGTCAACACGAAGACCACTAAGCATAGCTACGTCTTGTAGCGTGATAGTCATCTCCCCGTGTCTAAAATGGAAGGTGTGTGTCTCAGGCCTCCACCTCTCCACAACAGCACGAATCATATTCCAATCCAGTTGCAGTCGTTGCAATCGAGACACAGTGTCAAATCCCGCAATTTCTAACAAATCTCACATCCTTTCATCTTGCACATTCCACGTGTTGAACTGAATGACGTGCTCGACACATTTAATATCCGTCAAAGGCTCCTGAAAATTAAATTTAATTATTTTACGTCAAATAAAAACCAATACCGATACACAAAAATTAAAATTTAAAAATCATAACACTTACATTTTCCAGAATCGAATATGATCTATGATCTTTCTGTAGTACTAACACTGAAGGGTCAACATGACCGTGACAATCATGTGAAGTCGACATTTGGGAAACTGTAAAACATAATTAACAAAAAATAATATTACATACTATTCAGTTCAAATAATACAATCTAAACAAATTCAATACATTATCCACAATCAATCTAATTACAACAACTACAACATTGATTATTCAATTTAATTGGTTTAACACAAATCCACACAATGCGAAACTCACCAAACAATGTAAATTTATTAAATTTGGACTTCTGATTAATTAATAATTTGCACAAGATTAACTCATCAAATCCGCACAAGATTAATAATCATAACAATATAACATCATCCACACAAGATTAAATAAACAAAGTATGGTAAACTCATCAACCAAATATCAATCAAATCCAATTCAAACAATCCACACACATCCTAACCAAACCAATCAAATGTAGATAAATACAAACTAATAAGGCAAAATCTTAACAAAAAATGATCTAAAAATACATGAAATTGCAGGAGATGAAAAAACACAAAATTATTTGGGAAGATTTGAGAAAAGGGGACCTTAGTGCCGTTTTTAACCCTAGGTTAAAAACAACATCTCGGATGTCGTTTTTATATAGGGTAAAAACGACACAACTAGTGTCAGTAGTGCCGTTTTTAACCTCGGGTTAAAAACGACATCTACTTAATAAAAACGATATCTCAGGTGTCGTTTTTCAATGTGCATATTTTGCCAAATAAGTTTCTGAAGTGCATATTTTTATAATTTTTTATTTTTATTTTTTTGATTATTTTGAAAAAATTCCAAAGAAATTAACGACATGAAAGTAAATATCAATTATTATTTTATGACATAAGAAGAAATAATTAACTTTTGATTACGTATCTCCAATTAGTAAGTTCTTAGCAGCAACCCATCCCCAAACCGATCCCGACCGTCCATTCATTCCAAAAGCCTAAAGTAAAACCCCTCCAACTCCAAACCCCTTCCTTTTCCTTTCCTTCCCCCACGACCGGAATCAGTAATGGCGTCGCCGGAACCCTCGCCGGAGAAGCCTCCGGTGGAGCCGATCCGCCTCCCGACCATCGAGGAGGTGCGAGGACAGGACATCTGGAACAACTGCGCCGTCCGTAGCGTCGTCAGCGGAGTCATGGGTCGTTCCTAATTCTCTCCTTTTACTTGGGTTAGTGTTTCGGTTAGGGTTTTTCTTCCGGTTTCGTTGCTTGAGGAATAACGGCTTGTTGGATACGGGGTTTGTTGAATTTGTTGGCTTCCGTACAGTTAGTTGCCGGGGAAAAGTCGGTTAGGGTTTGTTTGAGGAAATATGAGCGGTTTGGATTGAATGTGTAATGTGCTAGAATTGCGATGTCGTAGCAAATTTCGAAAAATCTAACTGAAGCATAAGGTAGATGTGGAATTGTTAGTTTGTGGAATTTTTGGTTCATTGAGTTCGTAGTTGAGCATATGAATTTATGAGCAAGGAGGAAAAGTCAGTTAAGGATCGTCCTGGTAAATAGGGTGTTGCGCGTTGTGGGTATAAACTATGAATAAGGGGAAATTAGTTAGAAGGATCAACATCAACATTACCACAAAACCTCAAAAGAGGTTCCCACATTAAGCAGGGTAAGGAGGATCAGATGTACGCGACCATACCTTTGTCACCCTGTGACAGAGGTTGTTTCCGATTGATCAGTGTTATGATGCGTAGACAACTTTCCGCCAATTCAGAATAAATAAGAATTGTAGACAACTTATATGAATCATGTTGATTTAGTCTATTGTAATCCAAAAGCCAAAAAATAACTTAAATCTTTGACTCCATTAGGAATGGGCACAACAAATTAGTTGGAAGGATGATTTGAGGAAATAGATGTTCAAGATTCTAAGAGGCACGGGTATCCAAGTGGAACCATTGGTTTGTGCCTAAGTTTGATTTTGCTATGTTTCTTTGTGTTCCTATTTTGGTTAGGGTTTTGTGTTTTTTGTGTAGTTTGGGTTGTGAACTTGTAACATCGTATCAAAGGTTTTAACTTTTAACCACTCAAATAAATCACAACAGTTAGATACGGAATTTGTTTGGTTATGAGTTTGTTGGGTTCATTATAAGGTTGTTTGACCTTGGGAAATTGTGCACATGAGCAAAGGGGAAACTCGGTTTCAGTTCGTTCCAGGAAGTAGAGAGCTGTCAAATGCATTGTGTCTTTGAATGAGGGGAAATCTAGTTACCCAGGATGATATGAGGAAATAGATGCATGAGATTTGAGGGGCATGAGTACCCAAGTGAATCCTTGAACTGTTTTTTGTAGAGCATTTAACCCCTACACGTGAACTCCCTCGATTTGTTCCCACACCAGTTTGCGTCATTGATGATATGTTAAAGTATTTTAAATTGTTAGCCTTATGCTTCACTAGAAGATGAAAGGAAGCATGATAGTTACATGTTTTATTAACACGGAACTTGACCTTGTTGGGTTTTAGCTCTATTTTAAAGAACCAAGGATAATATCTGATATTTAGTAGATTTAGGGTTAGTGATGGAGTTGTTAGACAGATGCTTTGATTTCTTCGACTGAACGTCATTTTCTGGGTTATATCGTATTGATGTGTGCTTTCATTGTTGGTTTGGAAGATCACGAGAGGTGTGAAGGAGATGAGGTTGGGAGTGCCATAGAAAGTGAATATCGTGATTTTGCCTTGTCTTCTAGGTGAAATTTCACTACATATAAGATAATTGTATTGTTTTTTCGCTGTTTTTTTATTTCCACATTCAGTTTAGGGGTTGAAAGTACTGCATTATGCTGTGATGCTCTTCTGAACTTTTTCTTTTTTTTTGTTTAGGTGGTGGGCTTGGCCTTGCCATGGGGTTGCTATTTGGTGCTTTAGATAATCCCGTGATGCAAGAAGAAATGTCAGCGAAACAACAGTTTATTTATACAGCAAAGCAGATGGGAAGAAGAAGTATTAGCTCGGCTAAAACATTTGCAATAATGGGATTAGTATTCTCAGCTGCTGAATGTGTTGTGGAGAAGGTAATAAAAGGTTTGAGGGTAACTTGCACCTTTTGCCTTTTCCATGTTTTTTGCTTGATTGGTTCTTTAACCCCTACAGGCAAGGGCGAAGCACGATACTACCAACACAGTTGTTGCTGGATGTGTCACAGGTGGAGCTCTTTCTGCAAAAGGTGATCTCAATTTTCTTTAAAAAATATTCATCCAAGAATGATATGGACATATGGTAGATCACCTATGTACTTGTTTTGGGTTTAATTGGTATTAAACCAATTACGAGTATGGTAGTGTCTAGATTACCATGATAGTTTCCAGTATTTTTAGGGAAGCACCTTGGACATGAAAATTTGGTTAAAAAATCAAAATTATGCAAGTCATAGATATACTTCAGTTAATAATAAAATATCATGGTGTGCCTTTGAGCTTTTCGGTTGTTAAATAAGGCGAACCCTTTATCATTAGAACCACTAAGATCAAAGAATAGGAAGTTGAGACATTGTTAAATAAAAAATAATATTGTCATTTTCTTTCTTCCTTCTTTCGTTTTCCATTTCTTTTTATTCAAAACTGTATTTTTCTGGGTTATGATTGTGTGTGATATAGGTGGCCCAAAGGCTGCATGTGTTGGATGTGCTGGTTTTGCTACATTCTCCGTGCTAATAGAGAAGTTCATGGACCGTCACACTTGATAGATCAGGTGGGAGTAATGCAATTCATTAGCCCGTTCTTATCAATTTTGCTATTTATTGATAGGATAGGGTGAATTATTTGTTGCTAGAATTCAGAAGCACTTGTAAGTTTTTTTGGATGAATATTTTAGTTTTTAATTTATCCTGATAAGATATGGCAAGTGTTAACACTTCTCCATCAACATTTCCAGTGTTGAGCTTGTATTCACAATTTCTCATCCTAATTGAATTACAAGATGCGTGTACAATTGTTTTGCTTTTAGCTTCGCAGACAGAATTTGTTGCCTTGATCTGCTTGACTGTTTCTTTCGATGAGGTCTGATGCTTGTAAGTTGCGGAAGTCCTTATATCATGAAATCATTGCAACAGTTCCACTTATTAGTCACCGTTTTGGTGGTGTCCAATCATTTAAATTGTTTACCAAGCATTGATTCTCTAAGGTGGTTTGGATCTATTTTTTCTCTTAAAAGCAGGTTATAATTCATAAATATAGATATTGCATCATCATTTTTTTGATTGTCAGGTTTATACTTAACAAGTATAATGTGCAATAGTATAGATTTGCGAGTTTATAGGTGAATTTATACGCAAAGAAAGCGAATGTGGTCTCTTGGTGATCGAACGCATCCTGATAAGGTTGCTCCTAGGAATTTCATGTCATCTTCATAAAATAAAGAACGATTGACATGTGCGACCAGAGTGACTACTAGCATGGTCGATTTTTCATGTTGTATCTTGCATACCCTCACCAATTTCATGCCAATAATCGTGTCATATAGTATAAGCCACATCTTGTATATATTTCAAATACCGATTGCTCGACAAGTTTGTTGAGCCGGTATATCTGAGGAGCTTTGGGTAACCATCCACAATTTTGTTTGGGTAGAAGGTAGAAGTGAAGAAAAGAGAACTTCTGTTTCCTTTGAAAGGAAATAATGACTGCGTACATAGTTATATGCATGTAAATGACGGTTCAAGACTTCTAAGTTGTTTGATCATTTCTTTTTCTTTCTTTTTTCTGAAATTTGATAGTTTTATTAGCATGATAAAAAGAATTTCCTATGATCCGCAGCGATCCTGCACAAAAGCGTAACCTGATCACTTCATGAAGAGTTTTGCCATACCTTGTGAAAAAGGATGAGTGCTTTTGCAGAAGCAATTATCGTTTTCCAATATCAATTTTCTCCTATTTTCTTTAACTATCTTTTTTTTCTTTAGTTCTCTTCGTAACTGTTCTCTCTCAGAGTCGGAAACTGTAAATGTACAAAGTGGAAAGTTTATTGGTCAACTTATCAAATTAATCGAATCCGAAGCGTGCAACATTTTGAATTCTCTACCCAATATGTTACTTCATTTTGATTTCATTGTGTAAAATGTTGAGGGTGTGTTTGCTTGGAAGGCGAGAATTTTAAGCACGGTAAATAAAAACACACCTCGTGCGGGTTTTATGCGGGAAAAAATGGAATGCAAAATTTATCGAAGAGAGCCATTAAAAACCATGTCGTTCTAAATATGGTTACAAGATAATTGTGTAGAAAAAAGAAGCATCTTGCTATTGCCAAATTATAGGTTATTGAATTCGGTTTATGAAGCTGAATTAGATCGCAAGCAAATTTCAAAAAATTGTAATGATTACGGGACAATATAAAGAGCGCCTGCTATGAGATTGTTATGGAAATTCGGGATCAACCATCAGGTAATGTATAGCTGAAAGTGCCATCTATAATTCTATATTCCCCATTGGACTACAAATCGTGGCAAAAATACCGAAACAACCATAATAAACAAAGAATGTGGATAATCAATAACTTTTTTATAGGTTATCAATAAACTTTTGTTACAAGAGGCGTATTGGAGGATAAAAAACAACTATTATATCATATAACTTATAAGGAACTTCTTTGGTTTCTGTACCAACGAAAGTCCATTTGGAACTCAAAATATAGTTTACGAAATTTACAAATAAATTAGAGTAAAATTACAACATTAAAAACTAACAAAGAATTTGCCCAACAAACCTCAATCCCAAGATGTAGCTGAAAGAGCGACCTGTAAATCATTAGAAGTCCCGCAGATGTACATTCTGTGAGTCTTTGTTTCCTCGAGAGATTCCATGGGAACATTGCTTTCATAACGACCACGATCCATCTTATCGCATACGTAAAATATGATTTCTCTAAGAATTGGTTCGTGGCCATTGAGAAGATTACCCATGCTTAAGACTTTCCTCCATGACTGGTTGGCAGTGGGAGGAGGAAACATCCTTGCTATGTGGTCTCTTTCTTTTGCTCTGACATGCTGTTTCGAAGTAAATTCCTGCATGAATTCGAAGATACAGTAATTCATTTATCAGAAGATGCAACGCAGTCAGCAAAATTTCAAACAGTCTACCAAAGATGTACACCAAGTTTCTACAGAAAGCCTTATGGGAATGGGGAATTTGATTGGAAAAACTAAAAGCAAGCAATGATGGGACGAAAGTTCAACCAGAGTAAATGTTTAATACTTCACTAGTTAGTTATTAGGTTAGATAAGTACCTACACTATATCATTTCAATATTCAGTTAACTTCATTCATTTGAGCTTCATCTCAAACAACTGAGCCATCAAGTAAAGCAATGAAAGTATAAGAGCACCCTTTAGTTGAAACTTGAAAGAAACAACAATTGGAACTACACAGACCAGGTGCATCAAATCAATTACCAAGTGGGCATTAAGGCTGGATCACATCTAACCATCTTCGAACTGAACGTGCATACACCCTCCTTACAAGCAATTCAGTCATATAGGGTGTCAAATCCAACGTAAGCTACTGGGAAATGAAGAATTGTTGCGATAAAACTGGGCATTACATGGACCGAATACTTGTTGCAACTACTACTTTGTGTGAATAGGAAAATTATCTAGTGAGAACTGGGGTCTCAACAACTCACGTGACTAAGTTGAGGTTACAGATTTCTAATAATACAAAACATGATGACTTGTTTACAAATTTATCCCTTTAATGGGGGAAATGGCAGCAACTTGCATGACTCAGACATATCATGTCGGACCAGATACCAAAAGATTAGATAGGATGTAAATCAACTGCATCAGGCTAGAGTCTTGCCCTCCACGTTTACAACATAAAAATTCACAAAATGCTGTACAATGAAAATAATTTGGATAGCCTTTTTCTCTTTATTTTGAGTAGTATGCAAGTAGCACTAAATATAAAAAACGAAGAAACTTGTACCTTGTTGAAACATATGCTTGCTAAACCAGTTCCAAGATTAGGAAGGTAAAAATTGAAATAGTCATTAAATATTGCTTCAGATAGCCGTGGAACATCCAACAACTTCCTGTGAATCGAAGCTGCAAATATAATTAGCCCCTCAATGTGCCCAAACAGAGTACATAGACGTCTCAAATCACCAATTAATACAGCTTTATCAGGCAAACAGTCTCCTGCAACACAAGAATGCATAATAGAGGGTCTTGAATGAAACATTCGAAGTTAGCATACAGACAATTATGTTGTGTCATGTCATTTATATCAAAGAGCTTAATGCCCAAGGTCAATACTAAGCTACCATATTGTATTACGAGCCCAGAACTTATGGTTCAACCAAAAGTGTAAGAAGCTGCTCAAAGACGAGCATAATAATACCTTTGAGGGGCTTCAAACCAGAAGCAATTGTGAGGTAGAATTGACCAATCTTGGTTTTCATATGCTTTAAGTTTCCAAAAGAAGTCTGGTTGAGTGTATCAAGAGTTGCTTTGAAAGCAGTGCAAACCATTTGAGCAAGCAACTGCTGGGGCTTCAGAGTTTCCAAGTAATGCAGTATCTGCATATAAGAATCAAATGAATATGGAAACTCTCTGTAAACTACAGGCAGTAACAGTTGAGTATTTCAACAACAATTTTTGAAAACTCAGGACAGCTTAAATGAGGACCCAAGAAGATAAATTTTTCATGATAGGCACAATTTTATTGCCTGTTTCATAATAGAAATTCGAACACCTAGTCATCTATAGCATGATAAATTTTACCAGCATTCAAGCTAAAATATTATTTGATGCCAGATACATCACCCTATTTCCGTTATGGGAATTAGTTGGTGATATAACCTTTGCCAAGAATCAAAAGGAAAATACGACCCTTAAGCTATCTATAGCTGCTAGTAATAGGAAATGATATGCTGATTTGTGATCAACTTTCATATCTTCAGCTCAACCTACTTGTTGAAGGGAATGTAATCAAGGTAAAACAGTTGACAAGAAATGGCAACCTTTTCACCCTCTCTAATAGGGTCAAGAAGAGGTTTCTGCATAGAGGCAGGCAGCAGTCGGGAATCGTTCCATATTTGTCTCCACGAATTCCCCCCTTCAGACATGCGTTTAGAGAGCCTACCACGAGGAGGCCAATTTCTAGAAGTTGAATTCCCAACCTCACTTGTTTTGGGACCATCTACAGTCAATACTTCGTCACTCTCCCAGTCTCCTGGTGAATGCCATCGGATAAAATCTTCAAAAACAGCACCTGGGTTTGCAGCCTTAAATGCTGACATATCTGTTGATAAATATAGAAAAAGACGATCAAATTAGCACTTAAAAGTGAAAGCAATTTTTTTCTGCAACTGCTGAAGAGAAACACTAACTTATATAAATGCACCGTAGCACAATAATATTGAACATGATCGAACTGTCATGTTAGGAAGGAAAGTAAAGGTGCTATGGAGATTATTTTAAGATTCAACTGCAAGCAGCATGACAATCTAGGTCAGGTTTTTTCATCTACAACTACTAGAGACTTGTGCAAATTGTACTGTTTCATCGCTGTGCAGAATACCAGCACAGATGTTATACCCCAGACTCAACACAAATATTAAAAAACTTCACCACCAGATTCCAACACAAACAGAAACCAGAAACTGCAACATAAGGCCAACATATCCCATTGTTTTACGATCCAAAAGGTACAGATGCAACAATTACATCTAAGATCTTATTGATGTGTGGCTTTACTGCTTTACAGGCGCCCATGGTTGTGCTAATTTCAGATCTATGATGCATAAACAATTCGTATTTTTTCTTAGCATTTGGTAATTCACGTAATTACCCAATTACTCACTGGTAAATACACATCATGTATATGTTTCTACACAATTAAAAGAATAGGTTCACGTATTTATAGTCTTTGAGTTACTTTGTCTAACAGAATTTATTCACCTACAAGGCTAAGCCTGTATTTATGAAGTTCACCAGTCCAGAAACTTTTTCATTTTTTAGAGAACTTAAAGGTCTTGACCAACAAGCCTAGTGAGTAATGAATACTTTAACAAATAATAACTTGAGAAGCCATTGGATTTGAAAATGTAGACACACCTGAGGACAAGATGTCTCTTTCCAATAGAGCAGCACAACTCTGTTATCAGAAGGAAGTTGAGACAAAGTGACAAACTATTCGCAAAATGGGAGAAACAAATCTTTACTTTCAAACTTCAAATGAAAGAAAGCATGGGTTATCAATAAATCATGCATATACAGCCCAAATATAAACGACTTGCAGGAGAAAAGAAAAACAAAGACAAATAAGAATATAGCACGGATATCATATTGTGAAAAAAGAAATAGTACATCTTGTGTCCATATGTGAAGTTAAATTTTTTAATGATTTCATCACGGTAATAGCATAGATGCTTCCAGATACGATTTATGTCATACAGGAATAGGATTTGCAATTATGTATTTAGAACTATCCTCCATTACATGCAGTTCTACTTTAAAGCTCTTGGATGTGGTTTTACTTCTTCCACTAGGCTTGAAACATAAGGTTGTCAATCTCCTACTCAGATGAGTGCTCATGAGTCCAGTCTTCCCGAGAACCTCAACAATTCCTTTCATTTCTCTATTTTCATACATGACTCCATACACCATATTTACATCTCAAATATTACAACATTAAGCTCCCATGGCTTGTAGACCCACTATTGTTCACCCAATATTCTGAACATAATGGAAAGATTGTGACTTTGATTGAAGAATAACCTTTCCTAGCAATGCAAGTGCCCAATTGACACTAACAACAAATATGCTCACTGCGAAGTGAAATAAAATCCAAAGTGGGACAAGCTTAGATTAACCAAAATGAAACAGCAGCTCCAGAAGATGCAAAGATACTACAGAGAGGCAAGAAATCCGGACTATTGTTAGGGGAAGGGTTAAGATGTAGATACATCCAGCTACAGAAAATGGGTGATTTTTTAACCATCCTTCAAACATTCATCCAAATTGATAGCAAACTAGCAATTGATGTCTTTTTTCTTCAATATTTACCATTGGGCCTTTGAGTCTTTTAACAGATGGTCGGAATAAATGTGTAAATCTACAAAATCCGAGTACCATGCCTCAAACACTGCAATGCTTCTCAGATTAAGGAATATATACACAAAATGTAATTTTTTGGCTTAAAAAAATCTAAACCTTAAGAATCTTTAGTTGATCATAGCTGAATGCCCATGCTTCTAAAGAGTAAAGTCTACTCAAGATGGTCTATCAGATAAAAAATCCAGTGTCATGCAATTCTAAACCTTAAGAATGTAGATGTGATAGAGTATCATGCTTGATGCTCAAAAACCTTCTAAACCTCAAGGAAATTTACCAACCAAAAGGCAATCTACAAATGCCTCAAACGACGACTTGCTCAACAGTATCGACAAAAAAAACGACTTGCTCAACAGCATATAGACTGCTCCTCACATTTTTTTATTAAAAATAAAGTGCTTCTAGATCCTAGTATTTTGTTATGAATACTTGTGTGATAATAAAGACAAATATGGATGAACAGTAAACAGACTATAACTAGTCAGTCATACACCAGTAAAGCTGCAGTAACCAAACAATTGTTTGGTTACTTTTGGACCTAGTAGTATAAGCAAAGATTGTTTAGTTATGTACAAGCAAAATTCACAGAGTTGGCCACTAGCCAATTCTTACAAATGAATCAGCAAAAGCTTCAACCACGTGAAGTCTTTCTTCATGCATATCTTCGGTCATAACCGGCGCATCCTGCTTAACCGAAATAGATATTATTAACGAAATTTTAACCAAAATGTGATAAAAATAGAAAAAGAGCGGGTCTTATAAGAAAACCTGTGTATACGGGGTATGCATGGGCTGAGGAGAATGCAGAAGCATCATGGATTCCACAATACCACACGATCCCCTCCTTTCTGTACTAGTAGATTGAGGATATGTAGGGCCAGTGTCTTCCACATCCACGCTTGATTCAATAGCCGACTCTCTTGAGGCAGATAAGCTACCTATAGAGCTGCATTATAGTTACTGAATTTAGCAACTGCAGCATCCATACAACAAACAAAGAATTCCACCTAGATGGGTAATCCATTATCCACAGGCGACCACTTAATAGAACCAGGAGACCCTAAAATCCTGGGACCCTTGTCTCACTTGCTAAGGGCCTCCTGGATGCCTTTCAATCCTAGATTCATATATATATAATGTTTTGTATGGGACAAAACACATGGTAGATTTTTATTTTTGAAGCAAGGGTGCAAGTATAAGATACAAGTAGAATACTAGACGAACATGTAGTTGCATCATTTCCAAAGGCATGATGCAATATGGCAATAACACATTAGTAAAATATCATTTTGTATAAATAATTAAAAAAATAGCGTGGCTAAAGCAAGAAAAGAAAATCAATTGTGTAAAATAACAATCAATCCAATTGTTGAAATGAAAAATAAAGATGAAATGAAGCATACACAATTTATGTAGAAAATATAATATTGAACGCATAGTAGATACATAATATACATTTCCAATAAAAGTTGCTATAATATTTAAGGCTATATAAACATATTTTGTCAATGCATTATCAACAAACATTCTTTAAATGTTTCATATTTTATGCTTCGAGATATTAAAGTATCTTGAGTTTTGGAGAAATGATGATTTCTAATAGTATCTTTCAGCATTGACGAAGTATCCTCACATCCAAATTTAAACTATAATTATTAGGTTACTTATAGTGAAGTGCTATTGTAGATATCTAGTAATATCATTATCAGATATTAAAAGGAAGCATCAATGATCTAGAAGTGTTCATTTTTTCCTAGTTTGATGTTTTATTTACACCACACTATAAGGAAATGTTATATGATACACATCTCATTCTTGTATGTATCCCGTGCTTATGACGGTTTTAACAAAAATATACGAACCAAACAGCAGCCCTTATACAAAATTCTAAGATTATATGCACATATGCCTCCACCATTTTGATTTTTTTAGGAAAACAAAATCAATTCATCAAAAAAAGGCATTTCTTACATCTTTGACACATTGGAACAACTTGTCATCCTCATATTTGAACCATTTTTGTCATTTCAATATCCATTCAACAGATAAACAAGAGAAGTATAGCAGTTACACACCTTGCTTGATTCTCCCGAAGCCTCTCATCTTGTGATGGGCTTTCAGGCCGACCCTGCTGACCATGAGACTCCATCTACATATTTTATTTCAATGATTGGTGAAACATATCCAAAATATACAAATCAAGATTACTTGAATGATCATGACATACTGAAACAGGAGAGGGACCTCACCTTACCGGTACGTGTATGATCTTTACTTTCTGGGTAATGAGAAAGGTCGTCCTTTGCCCCCCTTTTGTCAATGCAAATGGCAAGCTGCCAAAAAAAGGACAATTGTGAAATTGGTTTCCTAATAGTTTCAGAAGAAGAAAAACTAATAACAACTTAATTATTGCATGGCAACCATTATTAAAACAAGGATACGGTGCTTTCGTCAACAAGGACAATTACAGTGTTGTGATGGCCGACAACTGAGACTTTTAGCAAATCCTAAGGGAAATAATCAGCCACATACTTTCTAAAACAAGGATCAGCCACATACTTTATTGTTGAGGGATCCTGGTGCCTACTGCCGGTACGCTCATCTGCTATATACCATTTGTGGTCTATCATCCTCCACACTCCAATTAGTGGGAGCGAGGATCAGATGGTCTGGGGAGACCAACAGAAGACCTCTTTCACCATGACGGATGCTTGGAGATTGGTTAAGACCAAGCGTCCTACTGTTTGGTGGACCAAGATCGTCTAGCACAAATTACTTGTGCCTAAACACGCGACTACCATGTGGAAGGCTATGAGGGGACGACTTGCAACAGCTGACTTTCTCTTATCTCGTGGAGTACATGTTGACCACACTTGCAGGTTATGTAACCAAGCACTTGAGAACATAGATCATCTCCTGGGTCTATGTAGCTTCTCGAGCCATGTATGGGCTGAGATCCGTTCCAGATTTCTGATTTCGGGGTTGCCAAAGAATACCTTCACTGAGGAGACTGGGAGGCTATACTAGAAGGTACGGAGGTGTGATCGCGTTCAGAGAAAGTTGTTGTGTCTATGTATGGGAGCAACAATTTACGAGATTTGGATGGAACGGAATTGCCGTATCTTTGAGGGCAAGGTGGGCACAACATCCCAAGTTTTAGTACGCATTGCGGATGTCATGCAGGTGAAGGGAGACGTATTTGATACTGACTCCAGTGGGCGAGAGGAGTTCTTGAGGAAGTGGGCCTGAAAAGCCGGCCGTTTGGGTGCCCCCCCCCCCCCCCCCCCCCCCCCCAAGTTGATGCACTGATGGCTTGGGTACCGGTAAATGCTCTGTTGAGGGTTGTAGTGGTCTAGTCAGACGGGGACTAGGGACATGCCACTATAGCCAGTACTCAGGATCGCATCAGTAGGCTACTAAAGGCGTCATTTTTGTAGTTTAAACTCTTATTTCTGCTAGTATAGCTCATAGTTACTGTAGCGTAGACCATAGCTTTTGTCATTTCCTATGTGTAGTTTGCTAGCTTAGCTTGTAAAGTTTTTTTACAATATAAATGATATTCTGGAGGCGCTGAGACCTCCCTTTTACTTGCAAAAAAAACATTACAAGAATTGTTGCAAACAGGTATACGACACAACAAAAGGCTAGTTCTAACTTCTAGCACCAACAAACAAAATAATGTTGTGGTAAAAGAGAAAACAAATATGCCAACCAGGCAAAAGTATAACTAATTTCATTTAGCATATTACAATCATAACTAGCTTTATTGACGAGGAAACATAACTAATCCAGTTCACATTTTGTAAGACATTGGAACAAAAAAGGTTTCCGTAATTGAGAAGGAGGTGACAATCAAAAATTCGGAGTGCATAAAATCTCAGAGCTATTATGATCACAATTGTCTTTGAATGGTCCGGCAACTGGAAATATCTTATAAGAAAATTTTCATCACTCAAACCTGGAATGTTGAATAAGCATTCTGATGCAACAAGAACAAAAACAAAAACAGTGCTAACAGTTCAACATATTTTTAAGTTTGCATTCTAGAAGAGGCACAAAGTTACAAGAAAAGAACAACACCACACAAAAAAAGGAAGATGTGGAAATCAGAAAAACTCTATGAGCAGATATAGACGAGGTCTTTTTGTCTTGGTATTATGATATTTTTGCTAATGTCTACTGCGATAAAATATAGAGACCATGAACAAAGCAGACTTCATACACATAAATCCATTGATCCCTGCTGCAAATGAAACAAAAATGTATCTTTACCAGTACTTCTGCAACAATCACATCCTTCTCAGAACCTCTGGACCCTCACCCCAACACATATAAACCACATCCTTCTCAGCCACCCAAACAAGATTTCTTTCAACGAATTATGATTTGATTCATAATAGATTTGAATGGCAGGAAATGAGACAAGCAGTTTATAACCACCAGATAAACTCATATACAAGACGAGTATGCAATGCTGAAGCCTCAGAGCTTTTAGAATTAATTATTGAAAATATAGAGAACTGATAAACCATATTCACGATTTATATATATGAGAAAAGTATACCATTTGTAATTTTTGGTGTACTAGACATGCAGACAGATCGATTCCACTATCTGTCAGCGTTCCTGGCAAAGCTTCTGACTCCTCCCAGTACCAACGAACCTCCCTCACAAACTCTATCCAGAGTAATGCAATTGCTGGAATTACAAAGTTACAGGTTTGTTAAATGGCCTCTTGGGATCAGGTGGTAATATTAAAAAAAAGATCAGCAAAACAAAATGTGAATTTGTTGTGACAGTAAATCAGTTCTATCCCAAAAATCATATATCATTTACCACGTATGTTGCAGGTGCCAAACCAAAGAGCATGTAAACAAAATTGAGCAAAGAGAGAATCCAAAGGTGCTCCTTTGATATGTCGTGAATTACTGTGCTCACGCTTAGGGTGGTTAGAATTTTGAACTCCTGAAAATGAAATGCACAGGTTGTCAGGTCATTAGAGGATATTAATCATATTATCATACATGATACCTTTCTAACTTTATATAATCTACTCTGCAGTTGTAGACTTCTATGCTCTATGGCATAATAATAACTACATAAATTCAAAACGATAATAGTGCAGAAAAGATATTATTGCTACTTGCAAAGAATAATTTTTCATTAATCTATACCCTTTAAAAAACGAGCATAATTCAAGGTATTGTTCCTTTATCACTTTCTGGTTTTCTCTTATGTTATTTCTTATTATCTCCTTTATCCTTGGTTCATCCCTTTATTGGATAAACATGCATGTCTTGAGGAAACAACACATTTTATTATAAATTGTTATTAAAATATTGAATCATCACTTAACAATATCATATCTACCTTACTATATTACTTTGTTAAAATAATAAATTTATATTTCTAGATACACCTTTTGGTTTAGACTTTAGACATATTTAAGTTAAACTTTGTGTAGACGTTACAACTAATAACTTTCATTTCTGTATAGCTTCAATATGAAACATCTACATGTTTTTCGTACTTCACTTTAATCTAGATCAATACATTATGAACTTTTGCCCAAGATACACATTCATATTAGCTTCCAATGTTAGAATTTTGATGATGTTATGTGTTCATTTGTTTCCTACAGAACAAATTTTGAGAATTTAGTTGGTAATTGCACCTTTATACAGTAATCATATTAGATTATGTAATTTTTATAGTGTTTTTACATGTACTTCCTTTACCTTGATTAAAACTTGTGTCCAGCAATTTCTTTCTAATGAGTTATATGGTATGAATGTAATTTGCAATCCTTATTTCTTCATTAATAAATGTAGTTAGTAAAATAGAAAGTTATTTTTTTGGAAAAAATTTCAAAATAATCAAAAAAAATAAAAAATTTGTAAAAATATGCACTTCAGAAACTTATTTGGCAAAATATGCACATTAAAAACGACACCTAAGATGTCGTTTTTATTAAGTAAAAACGGTATTTCAAATACCGTTTTTTCACCAAGTAAAAAACGGTACTACTAGTGCCGTTTTTACCCTATATAAAAACGGCATCCGAGATGCCGTTTTTAGCCTAGGGTTAAAAACGGCACCAAGGCCCCATTTTCTCCAATCTTCCCAAAATTTTTGGTGTTTCTTCCTCTCCCTCTCTCCTGCGATTTCAGGTATTTTTACATCATTTTTTGTTAAGATTTTGCCTTATTAGTTTGTATTTATGTACATTTGATTGGTTTGGTTAGGATGTGTGTGGATTGTTTGATTTAAAATGGATTCGATTGATTGATATTTGGTTGATGAGTTTACCATACTTTGTTTAATTAATCTTGTGTGGATGATGTTATATTGTTATGATTAATAATCTTGTGCGGATTTGATGATTTGATTAATAGATCAATTAATCTCAAAAGTCCAAATATAATAAATTTACATTGTTTGGATTTGTGTTAAACCAATTAAATTGAATAATCAATGTTGTAGTTGTTGTAATTAGATTGATTGTGGATAATGTATTGAATCTGTTTAGATTGTATTATTTGAACTGAATAGTATGTAATATTATTTTTTGTTAATTATGTATTACAGTTTCCCAAATGTCGACTTCACATGATTGTCACGGTCATGTTGACCCTTCAGTGTTAGTACTACAGAAAGATCATAGATCATATTCGATTCTGGAAAATGTAAGTGTTATGATTTTTAAATTTTAATTTTTGTGTATCGGTATTGGTTTTTATTTGACGTAAAATAATTAAATTTAATTTCCAGGAGCCTTTGACGGATATTAAATGTGTCGAGCACGTCATTCAGTTCAACACGTGGAATGTGCAAGATGAAAGGATGTGAGATTTGTTAGAAATTGCGGGATTTGACACTGTGTCTCGATTGCAACGACTGCAACTGGATTGGAATATGATTCGTGCTGTTGTGGAGAGGTGGAGGCCTGAGACACACACCTTCCATTTTAGACACGGGGAGATGACTATCACGCTACAAGACGTAGCTATGCTTAGTGGTCTTCGTGTTGACGGTTTGGCAGTGTGTGCAGCATTAGATCACGATTGGACTCAGGTTAGCATGAATATGTTGGGAGTTGAAGAAGAAGAAGCGAGAACTGCAGTGAAAGGTGGATACGTGTCATTGCAGTGGTTGCAACAAAATTTTCAGGTTGTTGAGCAAGATGCAACAGATGAGCAGGTTATGCAGCACACGAGAGCGTACATTTTGTTTCAGTTAGGATCCGGGATAGTTGGCGATAAGAGTGGAAACAAAGTCCACCTTTGATATTTATTGTTGCTGGAAAATATATTTGAATGTGGAAACTACAGTTGGGGAGTTGCATCCTTAGCTGTTTTGTATCAATATTTGGATCATGCATGTCTGAAAAAAGGGAAACAATTAGTTGGTTTCCTTACATTGTTACAGATATGGTGTTGGGAACATCTTCATGTCGGACGACCATCTAGAATTCCCGGTGTGCAACTTCCATTGTGTCCTTTAGGTTCACGATGGCGGACTCCTAGGTCGTGGGCGAACAATGTCAAGACGGCTCAGATTGAATTTTACAGAAATGAGTTTGATGTTTAAAGATGAAAGTCAAGTTTGTTGGAACCCATACGAAGAAGTAGATCTGATGGCGTTACCTGTTGATTGCCGCCAAGGACATGAGGTTTGGATGAGCAGAACATGGATTGTTTGTTTCGGAGTTGCCACAATGTACGTGCCAGACAGGTGATGCGTCAGTTTGGATTGCGGCAACATATTCCAGAAATAATGGAGATGTGCAAGATGAAGAAGGCTCAGGGGAAACCAAGAGTAAACTGGTTGCAAGAGCAACAGTTATACATTCAAACCTGGTAACGTCGACGAGATTTTGTGCAGTTCGAGGCACCATCACTCTCAGAAGATTTTGCTGCTTGTAGACGAATTTACATGAGTGGTACTGGCAGATTACGATTCGATGGTTGACCCGAAGAGTTGACGATGCTGAATTACCGAATTATAGGCCTCCAGCTGCTAGAGATCGATACTTGGTAAGAAATGATCAGAAAATTATAATTTTGATTAAGGTTTTAATTTGCATTTTGTAATCGTAAATGTGTTTTTATGGCAACTTCATGGGTTACACAGTTTACATGAAGATATTCATCATCTTGAAGGGATGCATGTTTCACATAGGCTCACTCAGTCATTAACGGCGAAATTAAAGAAAAAGATCAAGAAAATGATGGCGTGCTTTAAGAGTGTAGATCCGTCATTGAAACTGTCAGAAGATGAAGATGTTTGCCATCAACCACATCGTACAGATTCTGAAGAAAATCTCCCAGAAATAGGTGTCACTTGACGAGGAGGACAATTTCATTTTCACCGGAGTGTCTGCCAACGATGGAGGGATTCTGACTCAAGAATCGCGCGGTACTACGTTCTTTCAAGACGAGGGTTCTTCATTTCACGTAGGTGATGGTTCAGGATTTCAAGGTGTTGAAGTCGAAAGAGGTGGGGTTGTTGAAGACGATGCTGGTGTGATAACTCAAGTGTACCGTCGTCGCCCTTCGAAGGCCCCTCGACGAGGTAGACGAAATAAAATTCCTACTAAAGTTTTTTCTCCACCTTAGTTGTCATTACATTTTCGTTAAGCTACATTTTGGTTAAGAACAATTTCATTTGTTAAACAATATGTCATGTATTATGAACAAGTTTATTTGACGGTTTAGTTGTTTGAAATTTCATATTTTTCGTGTTGATTTTTTCCCTTTAGGTGTACAAGACTTGGATTTAAAATCCAAGAGAATGGAATGAGAAAACATATTTTTCCTGTTTTCTGTCTGCTGAAAAACGGCACTATTAGTGCCGTTTTTACTGGAACAAAAACGGCACTACCAGTGCCGTTTTTTGTTTATTAAAACGGCACTACTAGTGCCGATTTCGTTCAAGAAAAAACGGCACTAGTAGTGCCGTTTTTAAAGCAGACAGAATTCCAGGACATTTGCTTTCGTTTTTTTAGTTTTCGACCAGAGATTCACAACACAAAATTAATTTTTAACCTGAGATTCACAACAAACTAGTATTATGATAACATATTGTAGGGATGATTAACATTTAATATTGTTTCCCCTACATGGGGTATAAGGGAAATTAATGCTAAAATAAATAACACAAAATTAACATACTAAATTGTCTCTTTACATGTTTTCTTGTTATGACCTAACTTGCGACAACGCCCACATCGTATTACTCGTCCACTTTGTTCATCCATGTTGTTTCTGATTCTTTTTGTTTTCGGTCGCCCACTTCGTCTTACCATAGAAGGTGCTATTAAAGCTATATGTCCTTCTATCCAAAACCTTTCGTCTAGTATTGGAAAGAAAATAGGTGCATATACTTTCCTGTAAGCTTGAGTTGTTAGGTATTCTGAGACGATTCGCGAAGTATGAATGTTCGCGTGGCGGTTGCTGCATACGGCCAACACATGTGAGCAAGGAATGTGATGTGCATCTATGTACCCGCAGGAGCATATTTGACCTGACTCGGTCAAAGCAACCTGAAAGCTACGAGACTGGTTGCTTTCGACACTAAAGAGGTTATGACTATGTCTAGTGACACAAAGCTGTGTAGTCATCTGCCGTTGGTTTGTGATTTCATCGTTGATCTTTTTAGGATATGGCAATATCATATTCTCCCCTTCATCTCTTCCACTGACAAAATATTTATTCAGACGCAGATAAGTCATCATGATGAGAGGACAAAGTGGTAAGCCACGTACACGCTTTAACACATTGTTGAAGCTTTCTGACAAATTTGTGGTCATTATACCGAAACGGCGTCCAAAATCATGACTTAATGCCCAATACGAAACGTCTTCTTGTTCTTTAATCCATTTGAAACCATGAGGGTAATTAATCTCGATATCCTTCATATGCTCTTCAAATGTTTTTCTATCAGTAGCGACACCGACATGCCAAAATTTATTTTGCAATTCGACATTCCTGCACCGAGCATTTCTTGACATATTTGCACTCATATGTCTCAGACAGAACCTGTGAACATGACCTCGCTCTGGGGGGGAAAATTCTTCACAATATTTGTAAGACCCGGAAACCGGTCACTAATAATACACAATCTATCTCGTGTGCATACTCTACTCGTCAAAATACTTAAGAACCACTGCCATGAGCTGCCCGATTCTTTTTCAACAACAGCAAACGCCAAAGGAAACAAACCAGAGTTCGCGTCCGTACACATAGCAATTAAAAGAGTCCCCTCAAACTTGTCAAACAAATGAGTCTCATCAATGCTCAACACAGGTCTACAGTACTGAAAACCTTCAATTGAGGCTGCGAATGACCAAAATACTCTTTGAAACTGCTCAATGTTGTGACTTATCCTCTGTGTCTGAATCTCGACCACGGTGCCAGGATTGGTGGTGCAAATATTAGACATAAAACGTCTTAAGTTACGATAAGAAGCTTCATCAACTCCGTATACTTGTTCCAATGCTTTCTTGCGGACGTACCAAGCTTTGTCATACTTGATATCTATGAAGTAATGAGTCTTCACTAAAGCCTGAATTTCTGCAGGAGTAATGGTTATGTTTGTTCGAATGGTGGCAAGAATCATGTTAGAAATTAAACCGGCGTCACATTGCACGTGGTCATGCAAAAGTCCCTCGTTACTACAGGTGTGTTCAGACTTGTACTTCTTAACTTGGAAACATTCTTTGCTCTGACTGTAAGAGGCATGTATCTTCCATTCACACTCTTTTTTCAAACAAGCAGCTGAAAATCTTTTTGGCCCAGACGTTAACACTTTGAATTGGACACTTTTTCGCAAATGTCATTCCTTCAACTGATGCAGCAAATCTTTTTTTTTTGAGAAAATCCTATGCAACCAATAACTCCGTCCATCTTCTAAGTTATCGTATTCAGTGTACGCAGCAATACGCTCATCGACATTTCCAATCACTGAATTTTCAATCCAGTTCTCGTCAGGCTCTATGTCTGGCAAATGCCTCAAATCTGGTAGTACTGGTAATGGTGGCAATTCATTACTAACGATGGCTTCATGTACGTAGCTATCAGACTCTCGATTCACAACGTCTGCCATATGATGAAACATGTTCTGCAGCTCCGGAAGTGGGGTTGAATCTACATCAACAATGTCTATCTCATCACCATCCATCTGACCATCTGCCTCATCATCATCTGTCTCATCACTATCTGCATCTTCAACCTGTCTTCCTTGAGAATGTGATTGAACTACGTCTGCTTCATAATTACCAGTATTCATTGGTGTGTGCTCATATGATCCAAAATAGGACTGAGGAACTACCGAAGAAGGACATGCTTCATATTGGCTATATGTTTGTGTCATTTGTTGATAATCCTCATTCAACTGACTGTGGTGGACAGTAGTATAGGGCTTGGGTTGTTTCTCAACAAACAATACAACTGTATTCATGTAGTTAAATAGAGATAGCATTGTAGCCGTGCTCTGATCATCAAAAACTTGAGCATATGTATACTTTTCATACGGTGGTCATTTGCATGTTAACTTTAGATCAAACTCTCTTTATTGGAAACCACAAACTTGACAAACTGATTCACACAGATCATCATATCGCATATGTGTGTTAACATTAAGCATTCGTCTGTTACCACCTTCATATTCTGGTACCTCATCTACGAATGTAAGAATTCCATCGAAAAAAACCATAACCAATCCGGTACCGGAGCTCATTACTTCGAGTGTAGAAAATTTACATTTCACACATACATGAACATAAAAACAAATACATTAACTATACATGCATTGTATTTCATGTCAAAATCAAAAAAAACCAAAAACAAAATAAAAACCTAACCTCAACACTGTTGGTCGTCGGAGAGAGAGACTAATGGGAAGCGGGGGAATTTTGGAAGTGAAAAAATGAAGTTTAAGTGTCTGGCCAGGACTTAAACCCTAGCTTAAAAACGGCATCTCGGATGCCGTTTTTTATAGGATAAAAACGGCACTAGTGATGCTGTTTTTAAACAAATTACTGGTGCCGTTTTTAACCAAGTAAAAAACGACATCTATAGTGTCGTTTTTTACTTGGCTAAAAAGCCGCATTGGAGATGCCGTTTTTAGTTACAAAAAACGGCATCTCAGGTGCCGTTTTTAATGTGCATATTTTGCCAAGTAAGTTTCTGAAGTGCATATTTTTACAATTTTTGTATTTTTTTTTATTATTTTGAAAAAAAATCCTATTTTTTTATTTAAGCATTATTATACTGCACATACGCAGCATGTGCTTCAACACTAGTAGAGTAAAAAACACAACCAACTGTTGAAAAAGATTAAGACAAACAATATTCTGCAAATCATGGTTAACAAACTACCTTAAAGAGTTCTAAATGAAAGACTAATTTTTGTTGAATTACTACAGAGAAGGATGTATGTACTAAGAAGGTACGTACAAAGTGCCATGGGAAAGGCTTTATAGTTAAACGTCAGTGTGCTAATATATGAGGCAAGCAACCACCACTTACAATTTGATTTGGAGATAATAGAAATAAAGAAAATAAGTTGAACTGAAGTTACAATGTCTTGCAGTTCTGAAAATCTTAATGCAAGTCTTGCAGGCTATCAGACTCCACTCTATAACTCTAAACCTGTAGTGGTTTTTTATCGAATTACACCAATTGTGAAAGCTTATCTTAGATTTCTGACAAAACATGACCACATGTCCTGCCATTAGCAACACTTTGTAAGCTTCCTTGTCAAGTCCCATGCAGATCACATGGTTCCACATCCGACAATTGGCACATGAGTGTATTGGACTCAACGGTCCATTTTCACCACTAAATCCCAAATCACCAAGGCTAAATGACATTGCAATCCGTCAACATCAACGTTACGTCGTTATGCTTGAAGACTCAAGAAATGGCTCCCACTTTCGGGGGTAAGCATGGTCGGATGAGGTTGTTTCCTATTGACCAATGATCCAAAACGCTATACAACTATTAACAGTTTCATAATATATAAGAAATGCAGACAGTTTAAGAACCAATTTTATTTAGTTAAATGTAATCCAAAAGTCAAAAAAGTAAAATCTTCAATTTATCCTCAAACCTATTGGGGCTATGAAGGTTAATACCAAGATTTTAACTGTGTTTTTATGAAGGTCATTTACACGTTTATGCATTTAGGTCAACCAGCAATCATGTCCCAGTTGATGGCTTAAGACGTAGAAATCATGACAAGAGGATCTCCTTAAAGGAGCTGACATTGAGTCAGCCGTTTGAGGTGCAGGCTTCAAAAAATCATCATACAATCTAAAAGCGGCATTTCAAAGTAAGTGGTAGAGGAAAAGAGGGGGGAAGGATTTTGTTTCATCCAAACAATAAAGGAACCAGCAGTAGTCTTTGGTGAGAACCATACAAGAATACCAACTGAAGAAGGAATTTTTAATTTAAACACTTCAGAAATCTAACCTCCCTTACTAGATTTCTTGGCACCAAGTTAAGCTCACAAAATGTATTAAATAACACAAAAATAAAATGAGGTCATTCACACCTTACCTCAACAAAAAGAAAAACATACAGACACATATAAAATCAATGAGATGTCCAATAATTGGAACTAGATGCAGAAAGGATCAGCTAACCGAAAAATGTAAGAGATATTGTGAATTTCTAGAATTACCTTCATTGAAGATTTCCCTCAGCACTCGGTCTAATACTGTCATAGGAGGTAAAACAACTGGTGATTTAGAATTGTCGGGACCTGGATTTCCAGCTGTCTAAGATTAAGGACAAAATTATCAGGAGAACGAGAAATCACCATCAACATCTTCTCATATGATGCCTCCAAAAAATAAAAAAATATAAACATAGCAACATATTCTCCCAGACCTGATACATAATCTTCAATAAATTTAGAATCATAGCAAATATCCAATGCATCAACTACATTCCGCAACTGAGATGCAAAACCGACAGGGCTTCTCAAAGAATCATCATTACTGAAAAAGCAACCAGACAAAAGTGATAGTCCACTTCTTATATGTTGTACTAAAATTAATGTCAAGGTCAATTATATTTTAGGATCTAAAATCTTAACTTTGGTAGCTACTTAAATTTTGAGCTTTTAAATTGAAATGCAAAAAACTATATGGTTTATTAGCTTTCACCACAATTTAAGCAAATTTCAAAACCAAAAATATATTGCCCATTTTGTAGATGTGGATGTACCACAACCAACTTGCCACAGTATTCCCCACAACCTGCTGGACATATTCATATTGTCACCCATCATTATGAAATCTTGAAATATCAGTGATTATCACAATACTTATACAGGACTAGATCCAAAATCGCACCATAAATAGTGAAAACTTAACATGCCAAGAAGCACTTACGGATTTAGAAGCAAAACTGGAAACAGAATCCAATTATCAGCATCAAAAGATGAAGCATTTTCAAACTCTGCCATATCAGAAGAACTTCCAACCATAACATCTGACCATGTGGCAATCAACTCAAATCCTAAAAGTGTCATCAATAAATAAAAAAATTGTTACAACACGTGGGCTTTAAAACAGTAAATCAAAGGTTGGAATAAAAGTAACACGGTAATTATCAGTAAAAATAATTACAAAGCAATCTCATGCAACAAGTCTTTAGGAGTCCAGGACAATTTTGAAATTAACATGAAAGTCAATATACCTTTTATGGGATCTTCAACTGAATACCATTCAGACCAAGGACAATCATCGTCCCATTGTGTTTTTACATGACTAAAGCTATTGCTTTGTTCACCTGGAGTTTCAGTATCTTCCCTGATGTCATCTTCTTCATCATCAAATGGAGGAGTCCTATAAGTCAGCTTCATTGTGAAATGAACATCGAAATTTTGTGTTGAGATATCTATCACGTGTAAAGCCTTCAATGTCAACAAAACAAGTATCAGAATGTAAATCCAAACAGCATAAGAAGGTAACTATCGAAACTTAGAGACAAATAAAGACTCGATGGGAATCATGGGTGTGTGATTCAAAAGTATGTAGTTTACTAGTAAGAGGAAACAGTTACAAGTATGTGACTAGTGTCTGTGTGCTTAAGATACACTATAATCTGACCTGTAGTCAGTAGGCCCATGGAAAATTAGAAAAATTGTGCATTCATTTCAAACCGTGATTAGTAGATCCACAAAGTAAACATGACAAAGGAGAAAATAAACATACAAACAGAAAATGTTTACAGGTATCCAACTAAGATCCCATAACACACTATTGTAGGCCTTGCTGCATATGGCAAGTACAAGTCTCCAACAACATGAGATATATGCCAGCATTTATCTAGTATAAGCAATTTTAGCTCAATCTAGTTTCCAAATTGTAGTTCATAAAATGGTTATCACATGATGACGTTGATATTGATCTTCAACTAGGTTTCAACTTTCAAGTTAGAAACTTTAACAACATAAATTGCCACCGCTTCCAAGTAAAACAAATCACACCCAAAGAAAAAAATATCTAAAACCACTATAATGAATGTCAACCCATGAGTCTTCTCTACCTTCTCAAACAATTGGGCAACACAAGAATTCTCTCCTTTTCTTAAATTCTTGGACCATGGGCTTGCACTTCTGCACCCGTTACACGGTGTTAGGTGACAAGATACCACAAAAGAGATGAAAGTGTATCATGTTTGCAGTCTTCCTACCACTATTTTCACAATGCTTGTGTTTTCATAATATCATCCAAAGTTCTGCAGGACACTTCATTTCACTTTGTAATCATTTTTAAAAGATTTTACCATTTATTCTCTTTTTGCAATGTTAAACATAATCCAATTCCAATCAGCACCACCCACCGCCTCCTCCAACTAACACTACTGTCAACATTTTAAGTAGGTTCATTCAATGAATCACTGCATCATTTGATTATTGGATTGACAAGAAGAAAGTTCAAGTACTTGCATTCTTGAATCTCATGAAATCCAATTTCCAGCATCTTCGCTAACTGCTAACACTTCCATGAACATCCTAAGAAGGCTTTGTTGACTAAAGTCTGAGCCAGCCCAGCTGTACCTTAATGATTCCCAAGAGATAAGAAAAATAGAAAGACCAAATACCTCTTTTTCAAGCATTGTAATAACCCTAAGGTTCATCATAGCCCATATCCAGAACTGTAGACTAAAAACCAACCTGAATATTCAAGAATCAAATCAAAATTTTCAATCCGTACACATCTTATTTGATCTCTCATCCCATAAAATCAAATCAATCAAACGCAAAATATACTTTTAAACAAATCCTCAAATATATACTTATTTCCAGAAGTCATGCAGGTCACTTCATTCATTGGAGATTTTTTTTAACAGTGATTGATCCGGAGATTTTCATCATGGGACCTTTTCCATTTTCGTGTGTGTGTATTATGTGTACATTTTTTTATCACTATATACATGTACATCTTGTTGCTCAGCTGAATACTATAACAATGTATAAAATCAGGGCCCAATGTGGAAAGTACAGAACAAAATACATTTAGTACATGAACTATTAATCATAACAAAGTTGATGCTAATTCAGTAACTCGTAACCAAAGTCTAATATTGAATCTACAGTTATGATCTTCTTCAGCAACCACTTGGGTTGTTCACCTTTCTGAAATCACAAAAATTTCATGTTTGAATGGTTACCTGGCAGTTCATCTTCAATATATTCACAATCATTAGGGCTCTAGAAACTTAACAACGATACTAGGAAAAAAATACTACTTCTAGGATACAGTCAGTTATTTACTTAAATATGAGTTTTCTAGTCCAAAGCTTGCAAAATAATGTTCCACTACTTTGTGCAGAAAAGACAACATACTTTCTAAATGAAAAAATATTGAATGAATTATCGTGAAGAACTTACGAATTTGGAGACAAACAACTCATATAATCCCTCCAAATGCATAAGCCTTATTGGAACTTGGCTTCCTACAAGATCAGTTTCAAACCTTCGGGTGGAAGTCATCCCCATATTCTGGATGCCAATGAATGCCTTGCGTGAAGGATCATGCACTGGCACAAACGCAGGACACGCACTGATAAAAAGTAATAAGAACATATAACTAACTTCCGTGCCACGAATCCTCAAACCCAAAAATTAAAAAAACACTATAAGGGGATAACTTCGTAAAGCAAAGTGTGATGACTTAAAAGCATGAAAAGTTGGAAGTCATGAAGATGCCAATCTGAACAATCAATGTATGAATAAAAAAAACACTTGAGTATCAATTTTTTACATTTTTTACAATATTATTTACAGAAGCAGACAATACATGTTTCATTAAATGACATGCTCAGCTTTTCCCAGAGGGTGCCAGAAATCAAGGATGTCTCACACCTAACCATTTTTCCTAGAGACGGATTGCACACAGATAATGGACAGATGTATCAAATCATATCATGCCAATCACTGATATGATTGATATGATTTGATGCATCTGTCCATTTACAGATGTGGAATTTACAAGGTGCAGCTTAAAAATTAAATACCTAGTTAGTGTCAAAAGTTTAATCTAACCTTCCACAATTCGACAAAGCAACAGCGACCGAGCTGAGAAGCTTACTAGCCTCTGGTGCATCAAGAATAACTCCGCTCACACTTAGAGGGGCAATAACCTGAAATAAGCAAAGCAAACACTCGTAACTCTGGTCACATAAAACACAAAAGGTTCAACTTGTAGGATATATAAACCAACCAAACAATCACAATGGGATAACAAGTTACAACCAAATGAACAATCAGACGGGAGAAGAAAGAAACAAGAAAATAAGTTCACCAGAGGCCAATCACATATAAACATTTTGGTTAAGCTTGAAACACCAGGTTTCGCTCACCTATAATATAGACGTGCCTCTTTTGGTGATTCTGCTGTCAGTGCAAGGGCATCACGTTCTTAATGAATTATAGATAGCAAATATGAATATTACAACGAAAATACTAAAAAAACTGTTCTTTTCTCCTTCAAAATGGAAAGTGAGAATTTCAAGAAGAGACTTCACAGAGAATATAGAAACAAGTCTATGCAGTTTTGGCACTTCAACGAAATCCAAGGAAAGATAATTGGATAGTCAGTTAGAGGTGCAAAAGATAATGCCAGAGAAAGACCAGAGAGTTGCTTGAGAAGTAAACCTAGGCCTTTACATAAGCCCCAGAATAACTTAGATAATGAGAAGTGATGCTCGAGTAACAAGTTAGACCATGTACCTTCTTTAGCAATGAAAACATGTAAATATGCTACCCTAAAGGACTTTGTATTGTGAGTACCACAGTGAGGTTGTTTCTGATATGTTCATCAAATTGGTCAAAATGTAAACAAAATGCAGAACAGAAGAGGATTGATATTGTGAATTATGACTTAACCAAAAAAAAAATCTTGCTACTGAATATTATCAGTTTATCAAGAAATGTGATCATCCACTTTCCCATCAAAGAAATAGTTCAATGGCAATTAACTGGCTCGAGTAAAATTAAATACTTGATATTTTATTTACGTTTGACCTTAGTCACTGTTAAAAATAAATGAATTCCTTCACTTGTTTTTTGATGTATGGTAAACGTTCCACAACAAAACAACTAGGGTGAATGCAGCTGAATGGTTGTGAGAATGAACTAAACGGATTAAGAAGGTAGGAATAAATAGCATAGATTCCTTTTATATTACTTTATCACGTGAAACAATTAGCAACAAGGTGTTCTAGTAGGTGAAGGACTTCAATAAATCGAGGACTTTAAATTTATTTTCAGAAGCAGCAAAGTTGCTTGCAAACTCAGAATGTGGATTAGAGTGCTCTTGGTTTTGTCAAACTGTATTTAGGTAAGATTGTAAGAGTATGGGGATAAAGAGTCGAGATGTATCTCATTCAACGTAATATTTAATAAGGAATGCAGATCTTATTCAGGCATTCACATTACAGAATTCAGCAAATAATAACTTTTCATTTGAATTAGATAGTTGAGCTATTCGTAGCAATTGAAGAGCTACAATGGGGCATGATCTTTCCTCTAATCTTGGACAAAAAATTCAATGGTATAGTTGTAGACAGATATGGGTGTCAAGTCTCAAAATAGATACAGGGTGTCCAACACGATGACCTATGACAAATAAGACAAGTGGACATAGATATATACATCATATTGGCAATATATATATATATATATATATATATATATATTAAAGCACATAACGTAGAAATGTAATATATATAACTTCTAAAATAAGCTCCCTGTTGTTTAGAATTGTAGATAATGAAGCATATGAACTCCACCTCGACTAAAATACATACTGTCCTCCAATGACTCAGGAATGTATAATCTCCAAAATACAGAGGGTCACAGGGAACATATGTCACAAATAGTATACATCGGAATAGTCTCGCATCGGGTAAAACTAAATGTGTTGTGGCCCTGTGGGTTATAAAGGCCCACAAGCCTCTCCCTTACAAGTCGACTTTTGGGATGTAGAGCTCCTTGTGGGACCTAACCTAACCTTAGTTAACAGTAGAAGACAGACTGTGCCAACAAATATAGACGTTCCACTTATTGTAAACAAAACAGTGTTCACAGATCCTTCCATCTCAAACAGAAAATGTTACAGAAACATAAGATACAGCGTGCATTGAAATGATTACCATAAATTCTTTCACCTCAAACAATAACTGAAGATTGTGCAAATCTTCATACCATCCACTATCTTTTTTGCCTGCACGATTTATATATCTCAATTACGACAGACATACAAAAATAATCATGTTAAGATTGAGAAAATAGCATGAAAGGTACCTTGATTGTTAACCTCAAAGTAATACTCCAAGCAATATAATTTTTTTCCGTATTTCAATTCAGACTTAACTCGATACAAGTTCGTAGAGCAACTCAAGTTTTCTGCACCCTTGACCTCCAAGAAGATAAACAGCAAAGGTAAACAAGAGTACATGGAACTATTTTGCGATAGTCCAGGAACCAAAATTTTATTCAATACACCATCAAATATTGTGAGGTGGTACAGATGAAATATTAAGTCAGTTTGAAATCAAAAAATATTTACATGAACTGTATATTTGTATACAAGGAAGGTCATTATTGGTGTTACAGTGGCCACTGGATCATTGGCAGGTATCTCGAACTACAAAAGCGACTTTAAGAATGGAAAATCACATAAACCACCAAATGATTAAATGGCCCAAGACTAAGAATTGTAGTTTCTACTCTAAGGTAATATCTCGATGATGTTTTGACGTTCAAGTGGAAACTGAAAACATAAATAACAATATCAAAATGATAACAACATACCACAAGATTCTGAGGACCGTCAACCATCCATAACCGGCAGTCAGCCTCTATGTTGGAAATAAATCTAGAGAGATGAAAATAATCGTATTACCAAAAAAATCACAAAAGAAAACATCATTTTTAAAATTTTGTTAACCTTGATGTCAAATATATTTCAATATTACGAAGGTATGACTTAACAAAATTGGCAATAATGAGCTGTAGTTTCACAAATATTAAGACCAAGAGGACAGAAGGATGTACTTTCAGTGCTGCAATTATTAGGACAAGGATGTCTCCTCTAAATAAATTTTGATAAATTAGCATATTTAGAAGGACAGAGGGAGCTGATATTTATGTATTGACGCATGCAAGTGTCGTGTTCAACTATTTTATATCCTTATCGTTATCCTATCTAGTGGATGAATGTCGTTTATTAGCTAAGAGTATGTCTGACAAACATCAACAAACATGAAAGAAACCAGTTGAACCACGTGGCCACTTACAAAGACACCAACCGGAAATCCCAAAAGAGATGATGTAAAATGATACCTCTCCCATGATGATGCGATTGTGAAATCATCGAAGCCCTCAAGCTGTTGCATGACAAAACATTTATTAGCGATCGTTAGTCTGGAGGCACAAAATGATGCTGCAATCGGACAAGTATAACTGCTTCCATTTAGAGAGTTGGTTTGTAGCATGTTCACCTAAATTTCATATTTAAGAACCAGGCAATTTTTGTGACGTAGCATCAAAACACATTTTCATTATAACTATCTTTAGTTCTGAACACACCAATGTGAACTTAGTGTGGCTAGTGTAACCTTCTTGTGGAAGCACTTAACTTCTAATATTATATTGTTCCTTGGGAGTTTGTGTTATTGTTCTTCTCTTTTATTCGCACTCCGCTAAATATGTTCCACCCTCTGGACAAGAAAGCATTTCTCACCTTTTAGCCGAGCTAGACTCAACTACACTAATGCACTACGAATTGCAGTCTTCAGTGAAAGAATCAAAAGACAAGACTAACCAATTAGTAACGATAATCATGTAAACAGTAACTCTCGCAATTATTTTGCTTCGTTATTTACTTATTTCTACGGCTGAGGGCTCCGACAAAAAGGATCATAAAGACAAGAAACCAGATACAATTCAAAACTTATAGAAGCAAAAAACGAGCAAAAAACGATCTAACGGAGAACTACGACACGGATATCTCGGCAACGGAAACTCAATCCACGGTATCAACCGCCAACGATCGAACTCTTAGCACCGAATGTGGGGAAATTAGTGATGTGAATAACAGTCAACGTTACGAAAACGCAGAGATCGACATAACCGGAACTCCAGACTACCGAATGGAAGCATAAACCTGCTTCGATCGAACTCTTTGACTTCGAATCCGTCTCTAACGCCCCGATCTCGGATCCGAAAGGGCGATCGGATCCGGGAACAGGTGGGATCGAGAGAGTACCTCGTCTAGGATTTCGTCGTCGTCGTCTTCGACGTCCTCGACGCGTTTGGGGGAAGGAGAAGCCATGGAAGGAGAGGAAAGGGTGGAATCTGTGCTTTACCGCGAGGTGTGAACGTTTTATAGTGGTATCGGCAGGCAAAAATGAGCCGTTTTGTAAGGTGTCGTTAGACTGGGTACCACCGTACGGGCCGGCGTGCCCAAATTTTATTTTATTTGACGTAACATTGGTTTTAAAGGTATAATATCAGACAGTGTGGTTGATTGTGGTTTTTTCGGTAAGAGTTTCCACGTAAAAACAATGTGTCTTGCGGTTATGTGCTTGTTTGTTGTTTATTTCGTTTGATTACATATACAAAGTCGAATTCCATCATGTGGTTGGATTTAAATTTAAACTACCTAAAAACGAAATGATTTGGGTAAAATTCTATAAACTATGTAGTATAATGACATTTGTGGCCACGAGAATAAAAAGAACCATGAGAATATACAAAAGAGAATAAAAAGGAATCCATGAGAAGGAAAAGTAGACCGGTAAATGTCAACATTGATAATGTCATTTACCACTGAATATACAAAAAAAAAACTGATTTTCCATATTTCTTGGGAATTTCATGTTGCTCGGCGCTTTCTAGAGTAAAATGCGAACATAACAAAAACATAACCATACAAGAGTACCATTAATGGAAATGCTACAAGGAAATACAATATATGTGTTGGATTATTGAGTTTGAGATAGACTCATGAATTATAGAACACATATTTCATAATTTTAACAATATTTTTATAAAATAAATCAAAATTTACCAATCTCACCTTAAGAGATCAATTACCAATCTCAAGTCTCAACTATACATCAGCTAACATTAAATACGTATCTTCCAACTCTTTCGGGAAAAAACCCACCTTAATGACAATATATCGACGAATGTCCTCTAATCATAATTAGCGGGACTTAGTAATTATCTCAACGCCGTGGGCAGGTAACGGAGCTGAAGTGCGGCAGCGTGGTGGTCGGCTGCACGTTCGACCACCGCGTGGCGGACGCCCACTCGACCCACATGTTCCTCCTCTCCTTGTCCGACGCGGCCCACTCGAAGCGCATAACTCTCCTCCCCTCCTTCTGCCGCTCCGTCTTCAGCCCTCGTCGTCCCGTCCACCCTAAATATTGGATGTAACATATTTCTTGGGAATTTCATGTTGCTCGGCGCTTTCTAGAGTAAAATGCGAACAGAACCAAAACATAACCAGACAAGAGTACCATTAATGGAAATGTTACAAGTAGATACTATATATGTGTTGGATTATTAAATTTAAGATAGACTCACGAATAACTTAATTGAGAAAATCAAATGTTGAATTAAAGACGAGAAATATTAACCCTTAGTTTGGGAATAACCGATAACTAAGATCAAGTCACCGTAACAGTGAGACGTATCTTGAGATTGGTTGCAGTAGGGAAATAATTCCAAAAAAAATTCCATCCAAAGTTCACATCATCACTAGTAAAAATTTATTCACAAGACATCGAGTTTAAAGTGAAACGATGTATCTCACAACAATTTCCTACTCACCCACACGAAAACAAAGTGAAACGGTGTAACCCACAAAAATTTCCTACTCACCCACACGAAGACAAAGACGACGAAGACGACGCAACGTCAGACGACGAGGCACCCCGACTAATCAACAACCTCGCGATCTCA
The DNA here is from genome assembly GCA_963682175.1 of Triglochin maritima. Lineage (NCBI taxonomy): Eukaryota > Viridiplantae > Streptophyta > Magnoliopsida > Alismatales > Juncaginaceae > Triglochin > Triglochin maritima. The sequence continues at coordinate 41,975,459 of OY821779.1, forward strand.
TCGTACCCAATGCTCTTCGCCACGAGTAATGGCGTCGCGCCCCGCTTGGTCCTAGCATTGACATCAGCACCAAGGTCAAGAAGTGCCTCAACCACGTCAGCCCACCCACCCTCGACGCCGAGGTGGAGGGGCGTGTGGCCCTCCACGTCACGGCAATCGAGGTTTGTCCCGAACTCCGCCAGTAGGCGTACCACAGCCTCGTGGCCTTTTATGGCTGCCGAGTGGAGTGGTGTGGTGCCGTATTGGTCGCAGCTGTTGGTGCTCACGCCTTTACGGAGTAGGGACTCGAGGCGGCGGAGGTCGCCGCGGCGGGCGGCGGTCAGGACTAGTTCCCCACGTTCTAGGATCTCCACCACTTCTTTCTGCTCAATTTAAGTAAAATAATGTCAACGTGAGATTTTTTTATAACATTTTTAATATTTAATTAGTGGAGCAAAGGTAAATAAGTATGTCTAAGGAGGAGGAGGAGAAGAGAAAATACGGTCGTTTTGTGGCTAATGAGTTTTGAACCAGCTACAACTCTTAATTGAGGAAAGAATATAACACAATATTTAGAGGAAAAATGGTTATCCAAATTTAATTATGGTGTCTCTTCTAGAAAAGAAAACCTGCACTATTGATTTGGACTACATATATCATAACTGTTATTAGCTTACAGCAGCTATTTGATTTTTCAAATGATCATGACACAAAATCTAAACGACAACTATTCACAACTTGGAATCTGAATAAAGCACAACAATCCTGACCTGTTCCGACCGTGTTCTAGTTCTAGCAATTAAAAGGAACATTTGCACTTATCTTCTATGTTTGGATCATATTCAGAACAACATCATTTCAACCATTCTCAATCATGACCGATTTTGAAGCAAAAATGCACATCTCTTATATATATGTCGCAAATATATGACTGTATCTTAACTCTTTAGGGACGTCACTCCTTCCATCGAGTTTATGATATACATGACATCACTTCAACGCGGCACTATGGATCTCGATGTTGTAGACAGATCGCTCTGCTAGCCCTACATTTGAAGAATTACTGGCCAAATTCCAACACACTAGCTGCATCTCAACATACCTATCAGGAGTTGATGCATTAATTACATGCATGTTTCCTCTGCTTGAATCTACTTGTTGTAAATCTGGCTTATGTGTTGACACTTGCTAATTAATAAATAAAATATGTTATGCTTTAAAAAATAATGCCGCGGATATATCCAGCTTATTACCAAACTAAACTAAAGAGCTTCTTATCATCACTCTTGCATTATGGCTAGCGTGCTTGAGAAGAATGTCAATCTTTCTTAACAATATGTGTTTAGACACTAAATTTTCTTCGAAATAAATATAATGTAGTGAAAAGGGTATTTATTAATCTAATGAAATATACCTCATTTGAATTTTGAAGTTTGAATTTGTACGAGCTAAATTGCATCATTTTAATTTTTATTACATAGACATCCTACAACTATTATTATTATTGTTACATTTTGACTCAGTCTCACACATACTATTTACAATATTATAACGCTGAATTAAACAAATTCATAATCAATTTTGTAAACCAATATTGACTCTAAAAGGCATGCAATTTTCAAGTTTTATATAATAATAGATAAAATAGTGCGAAATAATGTAACTATGGTGAAAAATAATGCTATATAGCTCATACAACTTAATGTATAGCGTCTCTCGTTAGAAAACCAGCCTAACAAATACTGTCGAGAGAAATTGAAAATTTCCAATTATTTGAAAGGTATTTATAAAACAATCCCTACTTAAGAAAACAAACAAAAAACAATGAAGTGTGGCCCAAACAAAAGACAAAGAACGCAAGTCACGGGAGCAAGAATCTTGGTTGGCACTTACATGTCCCTTATCTTGAGCCACATCCATTGGCGTCCTCCCACGGTGAGTGGGCACGGCCGGGTCGGCGCCGACGTCGAGAAGCAACGCCACCATCTCCTGGTCTCCATTCGCCGCCGCCCGATGCAATGCCGTCCTACCGTCCTTGCTCCTTGCGTTCTTGTCCGCTCCCTTTTCTACCAAAGCACGCACACATCGCATGTACCCTTTGCTCGTTGCTAGGTGGAGCGGCGTTCTACCGTCGGTGTCGCGGCAATCTAGCTCCACCTTGCCAAAAGAAATACAATCTCACATTGTATATACAAAAAAATAAAAATTAACTAGATGTGCTAGACGTCCCGTTGTTTGTAATATCATGTAATATTTGTTTGATCACCTGACATGCACTTAAGTGAAGGGTAATCGACAGAATACCGACAGAGAGTATGAAATTTGAAAGATATTGGACAAAGTAAACTTCAAATTACATTGTTGCTTTCTTCAATTATCTCAACCAATAAGTCGTAGCTTCCGGCGGCAGCTGCATTGTGGAGAGCAGTCCAACACTTGGAAGTGCTCATATCGCTTTTCGATCTCAACATTTCTTTTGGTCTAGTGGTGGTAATAGTGGTGTCGTGATTTGTGGTCTGGTTGATACCGGCCTCGACTAATAGCTCGAGGATGGTAGGGTCATGGCTGACAGAGGCAGTTTGTAGAAGAGAGGTGGTGTCGGAGAGGCCCAGGAGTGGTACCAGAGACTTTTGTCGACGGACTATTTGCCTAATGGAAAAATGATAAATATTACGCTAGAGTTTAGAAGACAATCTTTTTAAGCACTCTGACACGAATAATAGTTAACACATAAATGGATAATTAAAGTTTCATAAATGACTTATATATGAAAGCAATTGATGCATGTGAATTCAGGATCGAAGTTAACAATCTATGTTTCTCAAATATATGTGATACAGTAATCTCAAACAATCTTCCAGTCTTCCACTAATATAATACTCATTTTTTTGTAAAAAGGAAGAAAAAAAACTATATTTCACAAATGACATCACTTGCTTCCTTTATTGACCCTTTGAAGATCTCATTGGATCGAGTAACAAATTGATATAAAATTAGATAAGATAAGCTTTCCGTTGCAACCAAAAAAATGCTTCCATCAGCATCATATAAATGATGGACACGAAGTCACGAACCCATGTAGATATATAGTTTTCTCAAAAGAAGAAAAAAAGTAAGAAAAAAATAACAATATATAATTTTAGATAAGTTTACAACTGTAACAGTTCACTTGAGACTTCTTAAGTCACGTAATTAACTCCAAACCTGACGGCGTCAGCATCATTATCTTCGACGGCCCGCCGGAGCAAGACCGCCCCTCCATACACCACCTTAAGCTTCACATCGCTCGTCCCGATCCCCGGTCTGGCCGCGAACCACCGGTTCACCTCAGCCGCCTGGTCCCTCAAATCGATCCCAGCCACAGCAGCCTTAACCAGAAACCTATCGGTGGCCGACCGAGGAAACGACTCGGGCACCTGCGCCTGCGGGCGCAGAATGACCTGGAACACGGCCTCCCCTAGGGGTGGGAGGAGGCCGCTCGGGGGGTTGACGAGAAACTTGTGGGGGGAGGAGGTTTGGACCTTGAATGCGACCGGAGCGGTGGGGTGGAGAGAGCGGAGACGGACGTCAGTGCGGCATTTGAGGGAGAGGGCGAAGTCGATTAGGACATCGCCGGAGTCGAGCTCGATGAGGGGGTCCATTTGGAGAGGGGAGGGGAGATGGTGGTGGTGGAAAGGTGGGAATTAAGAAGATGGAAGAGCCAAAGTGGGTTTGGAGGTTTTTGGTGGGTGTGGTTTGGTTTTTAGTGGTGAAATTTGAATGGGGAATTTAGTTCAAAGACCTTGGATAGTTGTTAATCGTTAATGACTCCGAGTGGATCTTCTAATTGTCTTTATTGATTAATCAAACAAAGGTACACGTATAACCCAAAAAACCTCTGATTATTTTAAAGATCATGTAGACGCGAAAAATGAACTTGTATTTTGCCTGTGTCTGGTGTGGTTATAGGATATTTTGAGAATTAAAATTTTCAAGACTAGTTTTCACGTACTTCATCTAAGTATGATGAGTCTATAACTATACCTCAACAATCTACGTTCTTCATTGGAGCACGATTGAGTAATCAAATATTTCAATTTTCAAAGATGAGTCGCTTGTAATTGTTTCTCATGACATAAAGTGATATTTTTAGGGATCATGAATTATTAGAGATGGGATATGAAACCTTCCAAATGGCTCAAGAATAAACTAAAATACACTTCCGACGTGATTGACATTGTAGGATCCAATTAAACCTGCATTTTTCATGACTTAAAGAATCAAGTTTCACGAAACTTCATCTATATACGATGTACCACATTTAAACGCGTAACGTGCTTCATTGGAGCATGGTTCTTCGCACTGAGTATTCAAAAAATTCAAATGTTGGAGATGGTCATTTGCATTCATTTTGTAATGTAATGTGTGTTTGTAAGAACATGCCTGGGGAAAGAGGTTTGGACGGTGAAGGCAACATAAGTCATGTGGAGAGAGCAATTAAAGGTAGACGTTAATTAGCTTGTATTTGACAACAGATTAATATGAAGTGGGTCATATATATATTATTGGGAGTTTCAGTATCTTGAAATGGTTATGGATAGATCGGAACTAGGTTCTAAATGGGTAGTTATAGAGTTTACCTATGACTTTACTCGTCTAATTAAACAATTCGTGGTTCGATTTAAAACTCATTTATTTTTACCTTTACTCATGACCCTACTCATTTTATTTAATTAAACGGTTTTGGAGGGTTAAATGGTTACATGGTTAAAAGTTAATGAATACTAAAATCGATATAGGAATTGGGTAAATGGTTAAATGGATAAAAACATGTTAAATAGATAAACGAATAACAATCTAAATCTATACTTACAATATTTAACATCAAATATCCATAAATTTATAATCTAAATCTCCAAAAATCCATAATCTAAATCAAGGTTCAGAAATACGGATGCGGATGTGATGCAGCGAGGCACCACATCCTACATATGCGGATGCGATGCGGGTACATATGTGGTTTGCGATTTAATAATTAAATAATATATATATATATAATTAATTATAAATTATATACATGTAACTAAAAATTTAGGTAATTTTTTGAATAATTTCTAAGAGCAATAAGTTAATATTAAACAAATCAAAGTAAACCCCCCCCCAACCCAAAAAGTAGGTGTTCTGAAACCGCATCGGCCCGCATCCGGAAGGTTGCATTGGGGAGATGCGATGTGCTTCTCCCCCGCATTGCTGCCAAATTTCAGAACAGAGATCTAAACATCCACAAATTCATATCAAACATCTACACATAACGAGTAATGACAAACATCAAAAAATTATATGTATATAGTATATATAATAAAATATTATATATATTCATTATGTTTCGTTGTTGAACGGTAAACAGACGGGTAAAATCATGTACCTTTACTCACATATCCGTTTGATTAGAATGGTTAAACGATTTTGACCCTACCTATTTACAACCCTGATAGAAACTATTAACGTTAGAGGATACTGAAGTGAGATAGGTCTAATCACCTAGAACCATCCTCAAATCCGAGTTCCAAGGTAAAATCACCTTAACCTCATCTCATATCCGCAATCAGTACTCACTGCGACCAATCGAAAAAGTTTTTTTTTTTTTTGAAAGCAGGAAAAAAAATTACTCGAAAAAGAATATTAGTTTGGTAGATTGTGAAGAGAGAGGTGTATAGTTTTGTTATATATATGATGGGGGTGCGAGAACAGGAGAAAAGATCCAAAGCGAATTTGGACGTTTTTGGTGGGTCTGACCTGGAATTGAACTGGAGTTGCATAATTTGAATGGATAATTTATCAGAAAGTCCTCATCAGTTGTGTAATTTAACGTTGCATCCCTATTTAATAATTATCAACTATTGATTTGCAATGTTAATAAGAATTAACAATATCTAAATTGAAGAAGGCAAACCTTCGGTGGTCATTTTAATTATAAGCCGAATGGGGTTTTCTTGTGAGTTTTAACAATATTAGTATATCCAATTGGGGACCAAAACGAGGTTTAGGAGTGTGTGAACATTGGAATGGGAGTTGTGGGGCACAAATGGTTGTGGCATGCATTGTGGGAAAAAAAGGGATGTTGATGGAGAGAGTGTTGAGGACAATAGCAAAAATCCAAAGTGGATTTGACTGGTTTTTGGTGGATTGTAGTGGTGATTCGTGGTTTGATTTGAGCGGTAAGGTGGTAACTTTCGAAGGGATATTTACCATGATATACTTATAACTATGTATGTAGTATGCCATTCAATTCTACACTTCTTCACATTTGTATCCTATAATCAGGTGATTCGACGCCAATAAAAACACCGTTGTAGTCACTACCACTATTATCATCGGCAATGTTTTTGTTGGATGAATATACATTTGTCTCGTAGCTTTAAATATGTTTATTGAACTTGAGCAAATGTATTATGTATCGAGCGTCAATCTTGCTTCTCAACGTTGCAAATTTGCAATGATGGAATTAGGAGTGAGTAAAATTCGGTCCGGTCTGGGTTTTTGGACCGGACCGGAATCAACCGGTTCGGGTTCCGGTCCGGCCCGAAACAAAAAAATTGGATCCGGTCCGGTCCAATTTTTTTTTAAATTTAAAGTAAAAAAATGGGTTTTGGACCGGACCGGTCCGGTCTTCGGTCCGACCCTTCAAAAAATTTCCGGTCCGGTCCGATTTTCGGTCCGGACCTATTTTTTTTTTCCGGTCTGGTCGGGACCGGACCGATGCTCAGCCCCAGATGGAATTGAGGAAAAATAGGAGTTCTTTTTTGAAAGAAAAATATAGTCCCACTCTGTTGAAGCTATGGCTCTATGAGATATATTCCACTATTATTGTATGAAAATTAATGAAGTCGGTATCAGTTAGGCTTATATTGATTGATATCTAGTATTGAAATATTGGATTGACCACTTTGATTTTTTATTTTTTTAAAGTTCAAAGAAGTGATTGACATGTTGATGGTTATTTCAAAAGTAGTTTTAGGTTAGAAATTCCAAAACCATTCGCATTACTTTTAGTTCTCACTTTGGGTTCTCGCAATTTTAGTTGAGAAATAGGTGAGATCACCGGGTTATCTCTGGTTTACGAATTCACTGCAAATTATTTGCATCGATTTAATTTTAGAAGTTGATTTTAGATCAATTTTCACAAATCGACTGCACCTAAGCATGTTTTCTTATTTGCAAACATTCAAATGGACACTTAATTATTCTTAACACAACAATACAATTTATGTATTTATATGAGGATAGGAATGACATCCATGTAAGATGCTCGAGAGACTAATATTTTTCTTATTCGAGCGCTTACTAAGTACAAGTTACAACTCCATCATGCCGTTTAAGACATTTTTTGATAAATTAGTGAAATGTTCTTGATAAGTCTGTTTCATACAAGGTTCATAATGCATGACGTGCAAATCATCAAGATTATGCTGTACTACAACATACTAGTTATTCACAAAATGTATTTATCATGCACAAATCGATATAGTTACTTTTATATTTGTTTTATATATAAGTTTTAACGTTAATTTTAATTATTAGAATGATAAATACATTTACCACATTGTACCAACTATAAATTGTTACAAGGGTGATTGAGGATTTTCTACTTGGAATTGAGGTTCACCCATTTATCCAACACACAAAAAAAGAAGGAATAATAATAATTTCCTAGAAAAATCCGCGGGAAATTAAACTCCAACAAAATGACTTCCATCAAAACCATACCCCCCTGCCGTCCTCACCGCACTATCCAGAAATCCCATACCTCAATCCCAAACGTCCATTTCAAATCCTCCCCGACCTTTCCACCCTCCACCGTCCGATCTACCCCACACGTGACTCACACTAAATACCATATGCTCTTCTCCAATCGTATCTCCCACCATATAAATACCCCTTCACCCAACAGTCTCATCCCTCTAATGGCGTCCACCGCCGCCCCTACCTCGCCGGCGACCCCATTCCGGCGGACTCCCCACCGGCGATGCTTTCTCTCTCCTCCGTCGCCTCTCCCCCTCCTCTCCCGACCCCTCTTCCACCCCCCCGTTCTCTCCCTCCGAGTCTCACGGGGTTGCGTGGGGAACCGTGTCACCGCCGATCCGGTGGATAGGTCGCCGTTTCCGGAGTTCGAGATTCAGAGAGAGATTGCGCGGCTAGAGGAGCTTCTGGAGAGGTTGGGGAAGGCAAGGGGGTTGAAGGAGAAGCTGGAGGTGCTGGAGAAGGACTCTAGGGTTAGGGTTTGGAAGGGGTTGAGTGGGATTGTTGATGGATTGGGGGATTTTGATGTGTTTTTGGTTATGTGTGTTGTCGCGGCCGGTCAGGGGCATGTGGTTAGCTGGGTGGAGGAGGAGGGAGAGGAGGAGAGTGCGGTTAAGAGTGCGTTTCGGGCTTTGGCGGTGACGGTGGAGAAGTGGATTGGTGAGGGGGGTGGAGGGAGGGGGATTGGGGAGGTGGAGGAGGTGAAGGAGCTTTTGGGGACGCTTAGAGAGGTCGAGCGGTTTTACGATTGTATCGGAGGAATTATCGGGTGAGTAAAGGTATTTGTGGTTTTGGGTAGGGATGAAAACGGAGCCGATACGAAGCGGATGTGCCAGTATTCGTATTCGATTTTTTTTCTCGAATCCGAATTCGAATCCGATCGAATGTATGAGAAAGGGATCCGAATTCGTATCCGTCGAATTCAGATCCGAATTCGAATAAATTCGCATCCGAATCAAGTTTAAAATCCATTTCGAATTAGGATATCCGAATTCGTTGAAAAATCCGAATAGACTTAAAAACATTTTGGGATTGATCTAAACAAGAATAAATTTCAGTCTTTATTTTTTGCTTACATGAAAAAATATTAAATATAATATAAATAACATATTTTAATTTATATATATTGTATATATTTTATTTATTTATTTATATGTGCATATAAAATACGAACCATATATTATTCGAATCGGATGTACCAATATCCATATTCGTTTTGTTTTTTTACGGATGTTTATATCCGAATTCAAATTCGGTTGCGAATTTTTTTTTCTCGGATAATTTTTTTGATTTCGAATACGGAGTCGGTCGGATTAACGGATTTCGGACACAAAGTTTCACCGTTAGTTTTGGATGGTCTCGAGAATGCACGAATGCCATTGTGGATTTTTTATTTTATTTTATATGCACCTGTAGCACATTGGACTGTATAAGCTTGAATTTCAACTAAGTTGGGTCCTACTTAGGGGTGAAAACGTAGCGGATACGAAGTAAATGTGCCAGAAGCCGAATTCGTATCCGTTTTTTTTTCTCGAATCCGAATCCGATCGAATGTATGAATGAGAAAGGGATCCGAATTCGTATCCGTCGAATTCGGATCCGAATTCGAATAAATTCGCATCCGAATTAAGTTTAAAATCCATTCCGAATTAGAATATCCGAATTCGTTAAAAAATCCGAATAGACTTAAAAACATTTTTTGATTGATCTAAATAAGAATAAATTTCAGCCTTTATTTTTTTCCTACATGAAAAAATATTAAATATAATATAAATATCATAATTAAATTCAAATATATTGTATATATTTTTTATTTTTATTTATATGTGCATATAAAATACGAACCGGATATTATTCGAATCGGATGTACCAATATCCATATTCGCTTTGTTTTTTTACGGATGTTTATATCCGAATACAAATTCGTTTGCGGATTTTTTTTCTCGGATAATTTTTTTGCTTTCGAATACGGAGTCGGTCGGATTGACGGATTTCGGACACAAAGTTTCACCCCTGACTCCTACTGACTAGAGCAGAGTTAGGGGTGGAAATGATCATTCTAAGAGCACAAATAACAGTGCCCGGGCTATCCTGGGCGTCCTGCACTCTCTCTCTGCCACGTCAGCTCACTCAACCCACCAAAAAAAAACCCTTACCTATGCCCAGACTACCTCCACCCACCCTACACTCTCTTTCATCAACATCATTTCTTAATTAAACAATTATAATTTTCACACAACATATTTTAACAAATTACATTTTATATAATTCTAATTCTAATAACATTACAATTCTATTTTAACTTGAAATATTGTTAATAATTACTGCTAAATCACGAAATTATTATTAGACGTGATTAAAGTGCACAGTGCACGCGTGTTTGCTCAGTGGCAGCGTGATTAAAGTGCATGCGTGATATTAGACCATACTATTAAACCACATCGACAGACCGTTCGGGGGTTTTTGGATATTGAAATTGTTGGTTCTGGAATTTTTTGAATCTTTATCACTTGTAAAAAATTATTATCCCACATTAATAACAAATACCCAATCCATTAATAACAAAACATCCATTAAATAATTAAAATCTTAAAAAAAAAATCGACGAATAGGGGGGGTGGGGGGGACACGTGCCCCCCACCCGAGGGCGCCCCGAGCGTCTGCCCGGGACGCCCAACGCCCGGGCAAGTGCCCGGGTGGGCGTCCCGGGCGGGCACCCGAGGGGCACCTGCCCTGTTAACGGGGATGCGCCCGGGCGCCCGACCTGGGCGCCCGGGCGGGGCACCCCCGTTAAGGGTGCCCTAAGGTATAGTCTCGATTTGAATTTAAATGGGAGGGAGATCCACCCCCATTTAAATCCCTAACATCTCAAACATGCGAATAAGATTGCTGGAATTCAATCCCTGGTAACGACTATCTAAAGACAAGATATCTCCCAACCATGTTGACACCAATTGGTATTTGAATTTAAATGACCGTAGTGTCTTCAGTTGATGGATGTAGTATTTGATTTAATGAGTGCAATGTAGATGATGGCTGCAGTTGCTAATTTATGAGAGTTTCACATTTCTTGAATGTAGCATCTATGACCTCTAAGGTTTCACATTTCTTGAATGTAGCACAATCACCTTACTCAATCCCTCCTTATTGCTTATTAGCCATGTCGGTTTCCTAAGATCGCTTGAGGTTTCTTCTCTTGCTCGAAAACTACGAGTAGTGGCCACTATATATATTCCTTTTCCTTTCTGATCGTGAATTTAAGAGAAAGAATCTATAAAACTGTGTAAGACGATTCCTAGAAAGCTCATTAAACTTGCAGCTCCTTTGACATGTTTTTGCCATTAATCTTCAGGAAATAGTATTTTACAGGTACCAGAAAATGGTATTAGGTCTTCTTTTGCAGTCAAGTTTGGAACACTACTCGTCTCACCATCCTGGCGATTCAAAAAAGTATCATTCTATAGAATTTCATGTTCCTAATGGCGTGAATCTTCTCAAAGATACTGAATATGCATCCCAGTCAGCTCTATGGGGACTTGAGGTTAGCTCCTACAGGAAAAAAACTTAGAAAAAACTGCTTGAGATATGTCATGGCTACAGAGGATGTTGGTTTTTAGTTGTTTGCCAGGTTATTTGCAATAGTAATCAACTTGTGCAATTTCCAGGGTTTACCCAAACTTGGTGAAATTTATCCTCTTGGCGGTGCAGGAGATCGTCTTGGTTTAGTAAACCCTGCTACGGGTGAATGCCTCCCAGCTGCAATGCTTCCATATTGCGGGAGAACTTTGCTCGAAGGTCTTGTTAGAGATTTGCAGGTTTGCAGCTGTTTTTTTCTCTTTCTGGTACTATTGCCTATTAATATTAGAGATGCATCAGCATCATGCATTATTGTGGTGCTAAATTGTGATGAACAAGGTTTTTGATAAAGTGAAACTAGATGGAGTAATTTAGCTGCCTACCCTGTTCTTCCTTATTTAGCGGGATATTGTTTTTCATGAAAATATAGAAGCAGATTATGTATTTATTGTCTGCCTTTTAGATACAAATATGAGTAACTTCTGGTTGCTGGCCGTCTTTTTTGTTTTCTTTGGCTGGAAGAACCTTTCCGGCCCTTATCCTTTTTGTTTTGTTCTTGTTCCCCTTATATCCTGTTTTCCCTATCTACTAATGATAAAAAAGTTAAGTATTTGTTAAAATACTGACATTCAACATGCAAGTCATTGAACATGACTAATACTGAAGATGAAACTCATTAGTTTTCACTCCCTAGTTTTGTCCTATAGATGAAGTTTTTTTTTGGATCTGTATCCTGTAGATGAAGTCTAGCATTGTGTAGTTGTTTTGTGAGTCAATAAATGTTTTTTTCTTCCTGCCCAGTACTTCAAATGTCATTTTTCTGAACTTTTGAAAGAGTAGCGCCATGAGTGGAGGATCTAATTGCATGATTTGAACTTGAAACTAGAGGACTTTCAAATTTGTATAATCTAACAGTCCAGGTTTCTCACAGAGACTAGGTCTGCAAATAAAACATACGTTTTTTTATCATGGTACCCACAAAATGTTGCATTATTGTTGTTAGTCTGATATAAGCAGCACTCTGCATACACTTATAAAGCGGGAGACAACATATCCTCAATTTTTTTTCGTTTTCAAGTGCCACTTTTTAAATGAATATGAATATATAATGTAACTGTTTTCATTACCTTTAATTTGTCAATAAACAGGTAAACATGTACTTGAGCATCTCACAATTTCGATAAAATTATCTCTATACTGCATTTTGCATTTTTAAAATGGTGTTTCATCATGCGTGTGCTAAGGATAGTCACCGTTTCTATTTTTCAGGTTTTTTTATTGGACTATATTTCAGGTTGTGATTCGAGAATGATGAAGATTACAGAAAAGATGCTGTTATATGTTTTCTAAGCATAGAAATTACTTTTGTCTTCTCTATGAGCCACACCGCCCCCCTATCATTTCTACTCCCTCGTTCTTAGGCTGGCTACACTTAAAAAAGTGTGGTACTTGATGAAGTTGGGACATGTTAAGGATTAAAACACAGCAGAAGACACCGACCCCAATCAGAGATTGGGTGTTAAAGACGCAATATGATTTTTAATGTATTCACCATGTAGATTTAAGATGTAGCATACTAGACCACGTTGCATGATCGTTTGTTTTCTCACATTTTCTTTCTCTCTTTCTTTGCACATAACAAGATGTTCTTTTTGCAGGCCAGGGAGTTCCTCCATTTCAAAATCTACGAATATCAATGCATTACACCCGTTGCAATCATGACTAGTGCAGCAAAACATAATCATGCTCATATTACAGCACTTTGCGAAAAGCTCCAATGGTTTGGAAGAGGACGGCAAAATTTTCAACTTTTCGAGCAGGTATTTTGGATGTTATAATCTTATGAATGCAACAAAAAAAGATTCATGTGGGTTCTTCCTTACATAATTGTTGACTTTATTGCCAGCCTCTAGTTCCAGTAGTTTCTGCAGAAGATGGTCAGTGGATGATTAGCAAGCCGTTCAGCCCTATCTGTAAACCTGGTGGTCATGGTGCCATATGGAAACTTGCATACGACAAAAGCATTTTCAAATGGTTCCATGCTCATGGGAGAAAAGGTGTGACTGTACGTCAAGTTAGGTAAGTTTATATTATAGTTTGCATCATCTACTAACTACTGAATATTAATTTTCAATTTGGTTATAATATTTGCACAGTAATGTTGTGGCTGCTACGGATGTGACCCTATTGGCGTTGGCAGGAATTGGTCTCCACCATGAAAAGGTTTTCACTTGTTCTTTTCACCTTGAAGATTGAAATATTCATAATAACTGACATAAAATTCCAGCAATAGTTTTCTCAAGAAAGATTTTAAGTTATCTTCATTTGTACTATCATTTGTAACTTAACTCATGTTTACTTGAGGCCTGCCTCCAAATAAACATCAAAAAAATAATTTTTCTACAGGTAATTCTTTAGTGGCCTTTTTTCCCCTCAAAAGAAAAACCTTTAAACGATACTAAAGTAGAACTCCAAGTTATTTTATTTTCATGTCTAATATATGTATATGCTTTTGTCATTTTGTGCTATAAGACTTCACTAGACGAAACTAGACTTCGGTTTTGTCAAGATTTCTGTGGTTCACGTAATATATGTTGATCTATAACATTGACAATTGAGTGTATATTGCTTGGCATTAAATGTGTTTTTATATTGATTTGAGATCGATATGCAATTGTCAATGAATTGGTGACACATTTGCAATTGACTTATTTTCTTTATTAACACATTATCTAGATTTGCATTTCTTTTTTGTTGATTTTGCATGTGTTAGAAATTAGGTTTCACGTCCTGTGAACGGAGCTCTGGAGCTACGGAAGGAATTAACGTCCTCGTTGAGAAAAAGAACCTAAATGGTCAGTGGGAGTTTGGAATAACTTGCATTGAGTACACTGAGTTTGAAAAGATGGGCATAGATGCTTCTATGTCCACTACGAGGTACCTATCTATTCTTCAAATATTCTCATAAGAAGAATTGACCATCTTAATGAGTTTACAATTTTTTTTTTCTATGACTACTGCTTCATTGTTAGGGATTTTAATACTTCTTTATTTTGGAGTTTATGTTTGTCCATGATGTGAAGTTAAAATGGGAAAATAGAGCGAAAACATTTAATTAACTGCATACTGTTTCTTGTTGACATTCTTCTCATAGCAACTTACTAAGTAGTTGATTTTCGGCAGAAATTTGATAAAATTGTTGAGTTTTTTTGGGGATTGCTGGACGAAATTAGTCTGAGGACGAGCCCATGACAATTTTGTTAGTCTCATTTTATGTTTTTGTGCTTATGATATGTGAAAGAGTTACGATACAAAGTTACAAACTTAGGAATTCACAAGAATGCCTTTCTCAGGTGGAACCGAGCTCCTTATCTTCTATTTACATCTAATTCATGTTATAGCTGCAAAGCAACAGAACATGATGTGGTTGTTGGAGTCCTACCGCCTAAAGTATCTGTCTCTGATATGGTTCATGATAACAAACTTCCGTTAGTCAATCAACCATGCCTTCTTTTGTGCTTTGGGTCAAGTACTTTTCTTTTTTAATAGTATCAGGCATTAAAGTAACTAGGTAAGAAGAAATAGGTTAAGATACTGGCACTATGACTAGTTTGTACAATTTTGTAGCTGTGGCCCCTTACAAAACACTCTTTGAAGTTAGGCATTTATTGTTGTGGGTTATGCTTCCATATTGTGATTGTGTCTTATTTTTTCCCCTTTTTGCTTGTCTGATAAAGTTCGCGACCAGAATTTCCCACCAACACGAATATTCTTTACATTGACTTAGCATCTGCTGAGAAAATTGGATCATGTAGAAGCATCGCTAGCTTGCCAGGAATGGTGTTGAATTTGAAGAAGCCAGTTCCATATACAGATCACTTTGGTATTCAACACAGGTACATATTATATGGGTGGGTTTAGGTACCTATCAGCTTGGTGTTTTTTTTAACCCCAGTGACGTCTGTTCAAAGTCACTATTTCTTCCATGTGGCAGTGTGTCTGGAGGCAGGTTGGAGTGCACCATGCAAAGTATTGCTGATAACTTTGTAAATACTTATTCTTCAAGATGTAATAAAAGTTTTGAAGGTGATTAAATAGAGCCTAGAGTTAATAAATGATACATATTTGTTGTTAACAACTATGCACTTATCTGAAGTGTTTCCCGTCTTTTGTGGTGTAGAGACTCTTGATACATTTATTTTGTACAATGAGAGGAAAAGGGTGACTTCATCTGCAAAAAGGAAAAGAAAGAAAAATGACAAATCTCTACATCAGGTCCTTAATTTTTTTGACATGCTGCTGCATTTATTGTATACATGTGTTTCACAAAGCTTCCCCATTTACATTTTGGACTGGATAATACATTAGATCTCTATTCTCTATCCATATAATGCTGTTAATTGGTGAAAATATTTATACACCAATTTTTATGGAAACACCTGTTTATTTAGCTTATACCTTGTAATTAGACATCTTTTGCCTCCAAAAGATTGCAGAAGATGATGTAAAGTTGATGGGCGCCAGGTGCTTTATTTAAACTGCTCATAAAATGATGTGTCATCGCTTCTTGTTGCCATACGTGTCACTAACTCATGCTACTTATTTAGTAAGGAAATTCAAAAGTGAGATGATCAGTTGTATGCATTTTATGATATAACATGGTATGTAGGCAACATGAACCACCTAAATGATAATATAACAGATATAAAGTGATCTTAATATGCTTTTGTTTTTTGACTATTGAATTTTCAAGACCAAAAGAAAAATTTCAAGATCAAAAAGATTCCAGTATTTACTTATTCAATGTTGCGACATGCTATGCCTATCACAAGATTTAAAAAAGCATGCAATTTCATACATTTGTTCACAGGGTTCATTTATGTTTTCTGTTCATTGCTGTTAAGGCGCAACTATTTTGGTAAAGCAGGCACCTGAATTGCACCTTATCTTTGATGTCATGAAGAAGAGTTTTAGGTATGGTGTAGTTAATGATATGAAAAAAAGAAATATAGGATTAAGTCGATTGAATGAGACTGATGTTCAAAAGGAGAAATTCGCTGTAGTGGAGGAAGAAAAAATGTCACATTTGAATAATTGCATTTAACAAAACGTTCTTAAGCCTAGAAAATCATTCTTGTGTTGCATGGTATCACTTATGCTGTGGTTCTTTTGAAGGTTTATTATGCCTTTAATAGTATAATCTGTAGGCTATTTCTTCTTTTGCTCGGGATGTACTGTGGGCTATTTGAGCTGCATCTGTACAAAATGGGGCTGCACTTAATTTTCATCTCGTAATGATTTTTAAATTACCAGAGCAGTAATACTTTAAACTAACAGTAATGCGTTCACAACACTGATTTATTTAATCAAGTGAATGTAAAATGTTGTATGTTCTTGACTGCTAATCACATACCCTAGTGGTCAATAATTGCCATAATCTTGCACAGTGCACTTCAATGATCATGTATGCCACATGAGAGCAGATAATAAATCCATGAACGAAAATATATGGAACTTTATATACATAATTGTATGTAGGCTAGCTTGTTTGCCTTATTTGCTGCTTTTATGTTGTCAAATGCAGACTCCTGATGGTTCTCTACTGGATATCATACGCAATGCAACTGATATCTTATCACACTGTAACATAAATATTCCCAAGGTACCATCCTTGTTGATGCTTTTGTTTCTCATTTCAACATTCATTATATCATTAAGCCCCACTACTAGGAAGTTGATTTTTAAATCAAGAGGATACTGTTTGGTTTCTATGAACAAAGAATTCTAGCATATTCCTGATTGTGCATTAATATCCTTCTCAAAAGAGATTGTCTAGAAAATGTCGGGCTTCAATAAATAAAAAAGGTGTTCAAGTAGTAGACTAGAGAGATTTTCTAATTTTTCCTCTTAGAGCTGAACTGCTACAATGAAGTACTTACGGAGTGTATGCATGTCGAGATGATGAGTGAGCCGGAGTTATTTTGACATTGACATTACTTGTGCCTGCTTTTGTTTGCTTAGTTGGTTTTAAATAAATTCAGGCCATGGAATTGATGGTTGTGTAACTAACAGTAACAGGCAGTTGCCCTTTATCTGATATTATATGTTATCTAGGAAGCATGGACACCACAAATATGATATGGATTTGTGGATATGTGGGGTTCGACTGGGGGGCATTCCTACGTGCTCCTTTTAATTCTCAAATGATAGTTTACTGATAAAAAATAATTAATTAAAAATATAAAACTCGGTGCGGTACTTGTTGGGAGGGGGATCTAACAATGCACTAACTCGACACGGATTAAACGCACCACGTATAATAGAATATTGATTGCGGAATTAACTTCGGACCCTCTCCCAAACTCAATTGCAACAAGAACACTAATAAGAAGGAAATAAACAAGCAAACAATAATGCACACCTGAAACAACCACGACACGCGCGATTTACAAGGTTCGGCAACGTGCCTACGTCCTTGGGGGGTCTCCTGCGGGTTTCCTTTCCTTCTTCCGCTTCTCCGACAAGAGAAGCAACCAAGATTACAAATGATTTGTAGCAATGTGTCTTCCAAAGCACTCTAGATCTATCTCTAGCCTTAATCTCTCAACTCACAATGAAGGAAACTATTGATATTTTTCGTGTGTTACATTGAAGAGCAAACAAGTCCTTTTATAGACTCAAAAAACCAAGCTACAATTAAGCAAAACCGAATAGAACTATTCATGGGGACACGGTTAACCGATGCTCGTTCGGTTAACCGTGACTGTTTCAACATGAACGATTTATGTTTCGATTCGGTTAACCGAATCCTTCCTGGTTGACCGAGGGAACGATTCTTGCACGTCTCGGTGGACCGCGAGAACAATTCTTCCACGAACTAACGAATTCTTCTAACAACCCTCTGGTTGACCGAGTGCCCCTCGGTGATCCGTGCCAACTTGGACAGACACTTTTCAGATTCTCGGAACACCAAAAATCTCAACGGTTTACTGAAACCGTTGTTCCGAAGTGCTTGAAACCTTTGGACAGTAGACTGAATCCAATTCGGTCGTCCGATCCCAGTTGCACATGAAGTGCCTGGAATCTTTGGATCGGTGGACCGAATCCAATTTGGTAGACCGACCCGTCTTCGCCGAAAGTTTCCTGGGTTGTGCGTCGGTAGACCGAAACCAATCCGGTCGACCGACTTCTTCCTGGATTTGCTTCCTTAACAAATATAAGCCAATTTTCAACAGTACTGTGGTCCAGTCCCAAACCAGATTTTACCTGGACCAAAACCAGATTTTACCTATCCTATTTCCAGTTCCCCAATTTCGGTTTCCGGTCGAGACCAGTCCGGTCCGGTTCTGGACTGGTGTATAACCTACATATAAGTATTCACGAAGTATCAGAGTTTAAAATTAAAATTGTTTAATTAGGATGCTTCAAAAGAAGTATCAAATACGTGTCAGGAAGTCAAGGATCCAGAAGTATTCATTCTTACTAGTATCGTAGTATTTATGGTGTATCATGTATGTTTTTTCTCAGTTGAAAGATAAATAAAAGCAAGGTTTTTGTCAGTTACTTTCTTAATTATCTCAGCATTTTGAAGCTGCCTCTAGAATCCTTGGCTGCAACGCTTCATTGAAGCTTTGCTAATGCGACCTTGCCACCATCTTTTTTCACCCTTTTGCAGATAGAAGATAATAGTAAATATTTCCATTCCAGGCCACCATTTCTTATTCTTTTGCATCCTGCCTTAGGCCCTTTATGGGAGATTACTAGACAAAAGGTAATACTTCTACTTTTGTTCTTATCCTTTTCATCAGATATATTAGCATTTCTGTATTTCAAGAAGTAAATAATTTGTTGATTATGTGATTTGTCTTTCAACTGCTACATGTTTGCACAGTTTACATACACAGAATCATAGACAAGATGACAACTCTATTTCTGCATCTGAGATTTTGTTTCACTGTATATTCCTAAGGCCCTTAATTTGGGGCTCATGCTAGTGTCTCAAGGTTTGTAGGTAGAGTATGGAAAGTTGACTCTTTTTTAATTTCAAAGCTATAGGACAAATAATATTTTGTGCAGCAACCCATATCCAAAGTTTTTGCAAGTTAATGCATATTCATATTCTTATATCAAACATGTACCATTGCCCTTTTCAACTTTTTTTTAACGTTTCTTGATGTCCAGTGTGAAATAAAATAAGCTACCTTTCAACAAACCTAATTCAGATTCCTGCAGTCACCAATGGTGGTTTTCAGTAAGTCCTAAAAGTGATTATCAGTTTGGGGTTGTCCGGCTTCAAAGCTGATCAAATATGTTGACCAGATATTTTTCAACACGAATAGGGACTATTTTGCTTATTTGATCTTTCATTCGAAGTGACTGCCAAAAGCAATGCTTGTAATTAATTTATGAAGGAGGTAGTTTGCCAGATTCCATGTTCTAACATTCCAAGGTGTAAAAGGTGGAGGTATGATGTAGACAAACCCTACCAGTTCTACTGGATGTGCATAATTAAGTCAAACCTCTTGCTCTAGCAATTTGTTCATGCACTTGTATTTATGATAGTGGTTCTACTGCTTAGCACATGACGTGGAAACCTATATACAGTTTTTTTGTATTTTTGGGGCTCATGAGGCAGAAAATATCTTACTTCTATTTCCTCTGATGTCTATTAGTTTTCTGGAGGGTCTATTTCTGAAGATTCCGAACTACAACTAGAAGTAGCAGAGTTTTCATGGAAAAATGTTCAGGTAGTTATTTGGATATGCCACGTCTTATTTTCCACTGTATGTTGAAACCCTAAATATGTGCACTTTCCTTCATCTGCAGCTTCGGGGAAGCTTGACTGTTCTTGCAGAAAATGTCATGGGTTCCATCAGGACATACGATAATGGTGACCCCATGCTTCAGTATGGATATAGGTAATAATCATCACATACTAAACTGTTTCACTAAAAGATGGTAAGATACACACCTAAAAAAATTCACTCAAAAATTCATAAAAAAAGATCTGCAAGGTGTAAGTTGCACAATGTCCAAGTACAAAACAAAGGGATCAATTGGGACTCAGCGGAGAATGTTTACTGGAAGCATGACGTCGAGCGACTCGAGACATTGTCAATCATTTTGCATGGAAATGCAGAATTTGAGGCAATGGACGTAATATTGCAGGTTCTATTGCCAGCCGAGGAATCTTGTTTATTTCCATTTCCCCATTTCCATGAGATGATATTTTCTTTTGTTTTTCAGGGCAATCATGTTTTTGAAGTCCCAGATGGTCATAGAATGAGTGTCACGTCATGCAGTTCAAATTTAGGTAAGGTTATGGACCTAATAGTTGTCATTCCTTTAGTATCTTACAAAGAACAAAAGAAGTTTTTCTGTCATGATATCAAAATTCAGAATATTCGTCTCCTTTTTCTTCTGAAAACAAGTAAAAAGTTGGGGTAAGGTTTTCAATTGGAATTACTATTACTAGACGTGCAATGTTTATTAAATGCTTATTGGTGAAATATAAATGAAACCAATAAATACAGTGGCACTTAAAAAATCAAATATTTAATGCAATGACAATATAGGGTAATACATAACAGTATATAGTAATTTCGCAAAATATGCTAATATCATTTGACTGGCTAAATTAAAGACTGATACCAACTTGGCTTAACTAATGTCTTGTCACTCAGAAAAGTAATATGTTTTTCTAAAATTTATATGCCCATTCTTTTTGTGGCTGTTTGTCGAGAAGCATTGGGTTTGGAAGGTTGTTTTTATAAAGCTTATTGCTGTATTTCCACTCTGTGTTTTTACTTCACTATACAATAGCCTGCCACACTTCAGGTTTTTCTACAAAACTGGAGCCCATTCCAGAAGAAATGACGGATGGTGGGAGCTGGTTCTGGTGGTATAAGATTGAGGGAACACACATCAAATTGGAGATGGTAGAATCGTAGCCGACAGTGGAGTTCCACTCTTCTTGGAGCCCCAGTTTTGATTTTTGAGGTCGAAGACTTCCTATTGACGTGATGACCTTTTCTTTTACGCTTACTCGCATCATCTGACAGGGAAGTTCACCAAGGATCCCACCCTTGTTGATTGAGGAAAGAAAGTGAAGGCAAAATTAGAAGTTCCATTTTTTTATATTTACCAGATCAAGGTATTTTCTTGCCACTATGTGAGTGCCTTTATAATTAATAACCACGCATCAGTACAGATTTGTACCCTGTGTATATGTTTCGCCCTCCCGTGTCATTGTTTATCTTCGAACATTTGGTGTATAGGTGTTGGTTTGAGTTGTAGTCTTATTTATTTAGTTAATTTTATGTTGATGAATGGATAAAGAGCTTCGAAGGTTTCGTTTTTTATGTGATTATGGTTAGATGTGCGAACTCGTGATTAAAGAAATATTCATATTCAAGTTTATATTAATGGCTTAGTCACCCGATTCATGTAAAACTGCACCTACAACTGATCAGTAGCAGTAAGCCAGTAAACGTAATGGACTTTTTTTTGTTGATAAGCGTTTAGATGCGTTCTGTTGAAAACCGTAACAGACCAAAGTTTTACGAAATTTGTTTCCCGCTATTGGGAAACTAGGTCCGGGTCAGCCCAGAGGATGTGGACAATAGTTGAATAATTTTGATACACAGCCTTAAGTTTTACAATCCAAAATACAAGTTAGCTAACTACTAACTTTTCGAGGATGAAGTCATGCGACTCCCAACTCCAAATTCTTCAAACTCTCTTAACTCTTTCTTCAATCTCGTAACGCCTCTCATCCTCCACATCCACCAAGCGTTGGGCTCCTTCAATCCCAGCTAGCCGGTGAATCTCCACTATTTCCTCTGATGGGTCAGAAGCTTATCAAAAGTTGATGCAGTTAGTTGGCCTTGGTGTGGAATTCCCTTAGAGCAGTTTTGTGGCCTTGAACCTGAGTATTACCCGGTGCAGAATTCCCTTAGAGCAATGGATGCCAATCCTAAGGAAAGAGTAGTAGTGCGCTCTCTCTTTAAGCGCTCTTGGTCGAGGGGTTCTCCCCGTCCCTTAAGGGAACATGTTGAAGCAATACAAAGGCCAAAACATTCATTAATAATGCATTAATGTGCGGTTGTTTCGTTCACACCATATACACCACAAGAATGTATTGATATGACTATACCAAACAGCGGGTTCTAAATCGAGCTGGTTTGAAACCAATTTGCGGAAGTCCTTGTTATTGTTGGGTGATATGTTGAGGTCCAGGGTTGCACTGAGTGATCAAAAAATTTCTGCATAATCACATCCAAAGAAGAGGTGGTTCGCGGTTTCAGGTTGAAGGCCACAAAATGTTCAAGAGGGTTTGACTTGTACCCCCTTCCTAATCAAGATATCTTTGGTTAAAAGCTTTTCCTCGTGAGTAAGCCAAGTCCAAAGTTTTATTTTTGGCAGACATGGTGCGAGCCACACTTTTTTTAAGGAGGGTATCGTTCACCACCATCCTGAGCAGCTTATACGGACATGCTTTTGGTGGTGAACTTGTCATTTTTTTGTCAAGGTCCATATGTGTAACATCTCGAAACAGCAGAAATTTAAAAATCATTAATAAGACATCAGAAACCAATAATCAAAGACGGTACTGTTACTTCTCATCAAATATATAAGCGGTGCACCATATTACATCAGAGTTTGTCAAAACGATACATGATTACAACAGAACAACAAATGGAGATAAAAGTAATCATGTCGACCTCAGTGGTCCGAAAGAGAGGATCCGATCCCAAGATGCACGCGCCCGCTGATCACCACCCAACTAGACCTACTGCGGTCCTGAAAAAGATATAACCACAATGCCTGAGTTTCCATAAGGAAACCCCGTATGCCAAGCTCACTTATATGCATGCAGTAATACAAATGAACCTATCATACTAGTAGCATGTCATGTCATCTGCAGTAAGGAAAACAGTTCCCCCGAAGGGTAACACATGACATCATCATCGGGTCTCCCAAGGAGACCTACCATAGGCACATACGGTCTAACAGAACATGACGTGACACTCCCCACACGCGGCTACACTAATCATGGGGTTCGGCAAGGAGCATCCGCCAAGTCCGCGCCATAAGAAACAGATATGTAACTTCGTGGTCGAAACCACACCAACGGAGTCGTCGCTCGGTCGGTCCATCAATCATCATCTCAGTAGGTGCTCATATGAGGAACATAGCCGGAACAACATCGGCCCATCCATCATCATCGCCAGAATAGCATCAGCGGCATCACCGGCACAACATCGGTGATCCATCAATACGTCCGACACAACATCGGACGGGTCCAGACCGAAGTCTGCCAGGTCATCAGGCTTCACGAGCCGCAAACACCAACCGTGTCGTTATAAAACCAGGGCAGCGACCTCCGTAGCCATCCAGGCCGGTAGTCACCTCACTTAACGACAGTTACGCGCTCGCACAACATCATACATTGGGATCCGTGATCCCTCAGGCATGCTACTCTACAATGAGTCCAATCAATCCATCACATCAAGTCACGATCCATACATGGAGGTGACACGTCCCGAACACCCACACTCTTCCACACGACGGTCCCTGGGCAGGCACGCGTACGCGCCCACCGTCACCTCCCGGCTCACGCACAAGGCGAGGACACGAGTTTTCGTGGACAGAATTGACATTCGAAAAGGGACCAAGAATTCAGTTCTGTGCAAAAACGGTCGACCGAAAGAGACAACCCGGTCGACCGAAAGAGACAACCCGGTCGAGCGCTTCCTCAAGGGAATCGATCGACCAAAAGTCTGCAATGGTCGAACTCTTTGCGCAAAACTTAAGTCCCAACAGTCAAACAGAGATCTAAAACCGGTCGACCGATATGAGGTCAAAATCCGGAGTCTGGTCAACATCAATTCAAACTATCGGTCGACCGACTCAGGGGTCTCGATCGACCGAAAACTACCAGGGCATCCTAGCACTTCTAAGTCATAAACGGTCTAACGCATAACAATAAACGGTCGAACAAGCATGCATTTCTATTCAGTACACTTAAGTTCCGGTCGAACGAACCCAAGGAATCGGTCGACCGAAACACAACAGACAATCCCAACTCACCAGCAAAATGCACTACCGGTCGACCGTCACAAGGCATCGTTCGACCGGTGAAGGTTAAAGTCGGGTACATACACTACATCGGTCGACCGCCCGAAGGAACCCGGTCGACCGTTGGTCGTCTTCAACCTCGTGCCAGCCAAGGATTTACGCAACCACGTCGCCGGAGAGGTCTCCGACCTCCCCCGACTGACCAACAAAACCCTCCCACGAGGGTGAGCAACAACCAAACACACTAAGAACCGACATACCTCGAGAGAACGACGAAACTCATCGGAGCCTCGCTCGCGCCTCTGTCCTCCTCGCGCGTCCACCTCCGCACGCCTCACGCTGGGACCGCGTCTACTCCACCGGAGCCACCTCCTCCGCTGCTGCTCGCCGCACAAGGAAAGGAAGGGAGTGAGAGTGTGCAAGTGAGAAGAGAATGGAAGAGAGAGATAGTTTTCTCCTTAAAACCCAACACCCAAACCTCACCATCACCTCATCCACATCCCCCTACACACCCCAACCCATCACCTCCACGCCGCCACTATTCACGCCACCACTTCCCCGTGCAAACACCCACTAAACCCGTGATTAATCCCTAAGCATGGGTTAGGGATATACCAATCCACCCACCTTAAAAGGATTTCGTCCTGAAATCAAGCGAACTACTCACCGAAAAGCTCTGGATACTGCCTTCAGACTTCTTCCTCGATCTCCCACGTGGCCTCGCACTCGCTGTGATGCTGCCACCTGACCTTCACCATCGGAATGATCCTCCTCTTGAGCTAGTGATCCATACGATCAACGATCTCGACTGGTCTCTCCTCGAGCGACAAGTCCTGTTGGATCTTTAACACTGCTATCTCGATCACATGAGTTGGATCTGCAACGTACTTCCTCAGCATCGATACATGGAAGACGTTGTGAAGACCCAAGAATTGCGGTGGCAACACAATTCGGTAGGCAACCTCTCCAACTCGGTCGAGGATCTCGAACGACCCAACATACCTCGGACTGAGCTTCCCCTTCTTCCCAAACCTCATCACTCGGGCTGGGGAAATCTTCAGAAACACGTGGTTGACCACCTCGAAACTCAACACCCGCATGCGTCGATCAGCATAACTCTTTTGCCTGCTTTGTGCTGTGGCGAGTCTCCTCCGGATCACATCCACCTTCTCTGCATACATCTGCACAAGCTCTGACCCCACTAACTGCCTCTCGCCCACATCACTCCAGCATACCGGTGATCTGTAAGGCCTCCTGTACAACACCTCATACGGTGCCATCCCAATACTCGAATGATAGCTGTTGTTGTAGGCGAACTCTATCAGCGGCAAGTGCTCATCCCAGTGTCCTGCCAATCCAGTGTGCATGCTCTCAGCATATCCTCCAAGGTCTGAATCGTCCTCTCTGACTGGCCATCTGTCTGAGGATGGAACGTCGTACATGGCCTGCTGCAGACTCCCCCAAAATGTGGAAGTGAAACGAGGGTCTCGATCGGAGATGATGCTCACTGGCACTCCATGCAACCTGACTATCTCCTCTACATACAACCTAGCCAGACCCTCCAAAGGCAACGTGGTCCTGATCGCTAAGAAGTGCGCCGACTTGGTCAGTCGATCGACTATCATCCAAATTGCGTCGTGGAATCTCCTCGTCTTCGGCAATCCTGTGACAAAATCCATCGTCACGTGCTCCCACTTCCACTCGGGAAGCTCAATACACTGCATCGGTCTTGCTGGTCGCTGATGCTCAATCTTCACATGCTGACAGACTAAGCATCGCTTCACAAACTCTGCAATGTCCATCTTCATGCCCTTCCACCAGAAGTTCCGCTGCAGGTCCTTATACATCTTTGTGCTCCCAGGGTGAATGATGTATCTCGCTCTGTGTGCCTCCTCTATGACGTCATCTCTCAGCCCATCGACATTCGACACCCAGATCCGACTCCTGAACCCCAAACCACCATCAACCCCTACACTGATGTCTGACCCATCTCTGGAAGCCAACCGTAGCAGACCAGCTAACTCATCATCCCATGCTGAGCTTGCACACACGTGAGACAGTCTGTGGCTCCACTCGAAGCCCAACAATCACTGCTCTCTCAGAGCCCTCTGTGAACGGCCTCCACTCTGACAACGTCTCGAGTAGCCTCCACTCCTGGATGCACATACTCGCAACTGAAACCTCCACCTTCCTGCTCAACACTTCTGCAACCGAATTCACATTCCCCGGATGATAGGAAATGGTGAAGTCGTAGTCCTTAATGAACTCGACATCTGCGCTGTCTCATATTCAACTCCTTCTGCGAGAATAAATACTTCAGGCTCTGAGATCCGTGAAGACCTCGAACTGCTCGCCATAAAGACAGTGCCGCCAGGTCTTCAATGCGTGAACTACCACTGCTAACTCCAGGTCACGAGTAGGGTAATTCTTCTCGTGCACCTTCAACTGCCTCGAAACGTAAGCCACCACTTTCGCGTGCTGCATCAGAACACAACCCAAGTCAATCCCTGACGCATCGTTGTAGATCACATAACCTCCACTGCCACTCGGTAGTGTCAGAATTGGTGCCGTCGTTAGTCGCCTCTTCAGATCCTGAAAGTTGTCCTCGCACTTCTGGGACCAAACGAACTTGACGCCCTTCTACGTCAACGCTGTCAGCGGCGACACAAGTCTGGAGAAATCCTGAATAAACCGTTTGTAATACCCTGTCAGTCCTACGAAGCTCCTGATCTCCATCACGCTCGTCGGGGCTCTCCACTGAGTCACAACCTCGACCTTCGCTGAATCCACCAAAATCTCATCTGCTGACACAATATGACCCAGAAAAGCCACCTGATCCAACCAAAACTCGTACTTCGTGTACTTGGCATAGAACCGCTGATCCCTCAAGATGCCAAGCACAATCCTCAGGTGCTCTCGATGTTGCTCTCTGTCAGGCGAGTACACTAATATGTCGTCCACGAATACAACGACAAACTTATTCATCAGGTCCATGAATGCTGCAGGTGCATTCGTCAGTCCAAACGACATCACCAAGAACTCGTAGTGCCTGTACCGCGTCCTGAAGGCTGTCTTCTGAACATCTGCCTCTCTGATCCGCAACTGGTGATAACTCGAACGCAAATCAATCTTCGAGAACACTCTCGCCGTCTGTAGCTGATTAAATAAGTCATCAATCCTGGGCAAAAGGTACTGGTTCCTGACGGTAAACTTATTCAGCATCCTGTAGTCGATGCACATCCACAACGACCCATCCTTCTTCTTCTTCACGAACAGCATAGGCGCTCCCCATGGAGAAACGCTCGGTTGAATAAACTCGGAGTCCATCAACTCCTGCAACTGCTTTTTCAGCTATGTCAACTCAGCAGGTGTCATACGATACAGAGCCTTTGACTGAGGTGTCGTACCCGCTACCAACTCGATGCCGAACTCGATCTCTCGGCGTGGCGGTAATGAGGGAATCACTGCAGGAAACACATCTGGGAACTCCCGCACAACCTCTATATCCTCCAGCCTCCTCGTCTCAGGATCATGAACAACCAACGTGGTCACAACGCTCTGCATCCCCGCTGGATCAGCTTCTGTGCCTTAACTACAGACACAATCAGGCGGCCCCCTATGCTCCTAGTCCCTCTGATCAAAACATCTGGCAAGCCCTCCATCGGAATCAAGATTTTTTTTCTCACAGCAAAAGACCCGCACGTCGTACTGTGACAACCAGTCCATCCCCAGTATGACGTCGAAGGCCTCCGCACGCCTCACGCCAGGACCGTGCCTACTCCACCTCCGCACGCCTCACGCCAGGACCGCGCCTACTCCACCGGAGCCGCCTCCTCCGCTGCTGCTCGCTCCACAAGGAAAGGAAGAGAGTGAGAATGTGCAAGTGAGAAGAGAATGGAAGAGAGAGAAAGAGTTTTCTCCTTAAAACCCAACACCCAACCCTCACCATCATCTCATCCACATCCCCCTACACACCCCAACCCATCACCTCCACGCTGCCACTGTTCACGCCACCACTTCCCCATGTAAACACCCACTAAACCCGGGATTAATCCCTAAGCATGGGTTAGGGATATAACAATCCACTCACTAAACCTGGGATTAATCCCTAAGCATGGGAAAAGAATGCTTTCAAGTTAAGAAGTACAAGTCTGAACACACTTGTAGTAACGAGGGACTTTTGCATGACCACGTGCAATGTGACGCCAGTTTAATTTCTAACATGATTCTTGCCACCATTCGAACAAACATAACCATTACTCCTGCAGAAATTCAAGCTTTAGTGAAAACTCATTACTTCATAGATATCAAGCATGACAAAGCTTGGTACGCCCGCAAGAAAGCATTGGAACAAGTATACGGAGTTGATGAGACTTCTTATCGCAACTTAAGACGTTTTATGTCTAATATTTGCACCACCAATCCTGGCACCATGGTCGAGATTCAGACACATGGGATAAGTCACAACATTGAGCAGTTTCAAAGAGTTTTTTGGTTATTCGCAACCTCAATTGAAGGTTTTCAATACTGTAGACCTGTGTTGAGCATTGATGGGACTCATTTGTTTGGAAAGTTTGAGGGGACTCTTTTAATTGCTATGGGTACGGACGCGAACTCTGGTTTGTTTCCTTTGGCATTTACTGTTGTTGAAAAAGAATCGGACAGCTCATGGCAGTGGTTCTTAAGTATTTTGGCCAGTAGAGTATGCACACGAGATAGATTGTGTATTATTAGTGACCGGTTACCGGGTCTTACAAATATTGTGAAGAATTCCCCCTCAGAGCGAGGTCATGTTCATAGGTTCTGTCAGAGACATATGAGTGCAAATATGTCAAGAAATGCTCGGTGCAGAAATGTCGAATTGCAACATAAATTTTGGCATGCCGGTGTCGCTCCTGATAGAAAAACATTTGAAGAGCATATGAAGGATATCGAGATTAATTACCCTCATGGTTTCAAATGGATTAAAGAACAAGAAGACGTTTCGTATTGGGCATTAAGTCATGATTTTGGACGCCGTTTCGGTATAATGACCACAAACTTGTCAGAAAGCTTCAACAATGTGTTAAAGCGTGTACGTGGCTTACCACTTTGTCCTCTCATCATGATGACTTATCTGCGGCTGAATAAATATTTTGTCAATAGAAGAGATGAATGGGAGAATATGATATTGGCATATCCTAAAAAGA
The DNA here is from genome assembly GCA_963682175.1 of Triglochin maritima. Taxonomy (NCBI): domain Eukaryota; kingdom Viridiplantae; phylum Streptophyta; class Magnoliopsida; order Alismatales; family Juncaginaceae; genus Triglochin; species Triglochin maritima. The sequence continues at coordinate 42,005,062 of OY821779.1, forward strand.
TCAACGATGAAATCACAAACCAACGGCAGATGGCTACACAGCTTTGTGTCAGTAGACATAGTCATAACCTCTTTAGTGTCGAAAACAACCAGTCTCGTAGCTTTCAGGTTACTTTGACGGAGTCAGGTCCAACATGCTCCTGCGGGTACATAGATACACACCACATTCCTTGCTCACATGTGTTGGCCGTATGCAGCAACCGCCACGCGAACATTCATACTTCGCGAATCGTCTCAGAATACCTAACAACTCAAGCTTACAGGAAAGCATATGCACATATTTTCTTTCCAATACTAGACAAAAGGTTTTGGATGGAAGAATGACATATAGCTTTAGTAGCACCTTCTATGGTAAGACGAAGTGGGCGACTAAAAACAAAAAGAATCAGAAACAACATGGACGAACAAAGTGGACGAGTAATATGATGTGGGCGTTGTCGCAAGTTAGGCCACAACAGGAAAACATGTAAAGAGACAATTTAGTATGTTAATTTTGTGTTCTTTATTTTAGCCTTAATTTCCCTTGTACCCCATGTAGGGGAAACAATATTAAATGTTAATCACCGCTACAATATGTTATGATAATACTTGTGTTGTGAATCTCAGGTTAAGACATTTTTTGTGTGTCGAAAACTAAAAAAACGAAAGTGAATGCTCTGGAATTCTGTCTGCTTTAAAAACGGTTCTAGCAGTGCCGTTTTTACTTGAAAAAAAACGGCAGCAGTAGTGCCGTTTTTTACTAAGTGAAAAACAGCACTAAAGGTGCCGTTTTAACTTAATAAAAACGGTATTTCAGGTGTCATTTTTGAATGTGCATATTTTGTCAATTAAGTTTCTGAAGTGCATATTTTTACACTTTTTTGTTTTCATTTTTCTTAAATTAGTTTTATTTTTTTGAAAATACGTTTTCTATTTTTTTGTTTGTGTAGATTTTTTAAGATTTTTTTTCAAAATCGATCCCGAAATGACGTGGATGAGAGAGATGAGTTGTGATGGGTTGTAGTTAAGAGGTGAATAATGTAGGAAAGAGCAAAAAGTGGATTTGGAAAAGAGAAAAGTGGAAGAGAAAAAAAATTGATTTAGAAGAGCGAATAAAGAAAAAACTCGTGACCAAACCGTCTGGGTCAAAGTTACTGTCTAAAAAAAGGTTAGCCCACGTGTTATTTCCGGTGGTTTGGTATTTTATGGATAGGATTTTTTTTAATACACCAAGGTTTCCACTTATAAGACATTAATACCCCAATTTTTTGGGAACTACTAAACGTTGCTCCAAAACTACTTAAATCGCCCCTTGAAATTACCAAATTGCCCTTAACAATATATTTAATACCCATATCGTCCCGTGTCTTTAAACAAGGTTTTTGACTCAGTTTTACTAACATTCCTAATACCAACACCACGAAAATGTCTGGCGAAACACCTAGATCAGGCGAAGTAACGGAGACAGATTTTTTTTTCCGACTCGGGCGTCTGGCTAAGACGCCTGCACCATCGTGGAGGCGTCTGGCTAAGACGCCTCCACCATGGTTGAGGCGTCTTATCCACGATGGTCCAGGCGTCTTAGCCAGACGCCTATACCATGGTCTAAGCGTCTCGCTAAGACGCCTCAACCATGGTGGAGGCGTCTTAGCCAGACACCTCCACGATGGTGCAGGCGTCTTAGCCAGACGTCCCGTTTTTTTAATTTTTTTGTCAAATTAAAATTATACGGTGTGTTATCTCAAATTATTTGACGTTTCTTTGCAAGTTTTCGGTGGTAACCGGTCGGATTACAATGAGTTTTTTTGCAAGTGATGAAGATTCAAAAAAATCCAGATCCAACATTTTTTAAGTTTCAAAATCCCCCGGTGGTAAAACACCCTGACTTACAAATACCACCTCGACAGGTCGTTCGGGGGTCTCGCTCGGGGTGGCAAGGAGGCAGTGCCCCCTGGAATTTTTTTAGATTTTGAAATTGTTGGATCTGAAAATTTTTGAATTTTCGGTGTACCGAAGGGGTATCGGTCATGCGAATATAGTAATTATTAACTTATTAATTAATTAATTTAACAATTATCTAAATTTATAATCAATTATCTTTTTAAAAAAATAATAATAAATTACGGGCGTCCGACGGAGCCGCCCCCACGTAGGTGGGGGCGTCTGACTAAGACGCCTCCCCCATTGGGGAGACGTCTTACACAGACGCTTGTCCCAAGGGCGGAACGTCTGGGTAAAACGCCTACCCGATGGGTAAGGCGTCTGGGTAAAACGCCTCCCCCATGGGGGAGACGTCTTAGCCAGACGCCCCCTCCTACGTGGGGCGGCTCCGTCGGACGCCCGTAATTTTTTAATATTTTTTATTAAAAAGATGTTAGATATTTTACCAGATTCGAGTACACTGGGGCGTTCGTTGGTTCATTACTGACCCCCAAAATATTATTTTTTATGATTATAAGAGGAATATGAAGAGAGATGTGTGATAGGAGGGTAAAATATCGCGTTATAGCAGTAGAAATGAGAGAATGACAAAATGGTAATTTCAATGGGCGATTTAAGTAATTTTGGGGTGATGTTTAGCGATTCAGAATTTTTTCACTCTCTCATGCACGTGCTAAACTTTTTTGAGTAACTGTTGTGTACGATGAAGGTGCTGTTTTCTTATTTGAGAAGATAAGTAAATCCATAAATCATCTCTCTGCTACAACACGAATCTAGTAGATTTGGTCGTGTGAGTTAAGACCCGCACTTCCAAACAGGATCCACAAGGCAAAAACTAAAATCGTCTCTATTATGAATATATTTACATATCTTTGGTCACTGTGTTTGATACAAAATCCATTTACATAATTTTAGATCCAAACCTCAGATGGAAATCCAAACCTCCATCCAACGGCCAGCATGAGGCACAAACCTTATGTGAAGCCTTAATTTACATCAATTTAAAATACCTGAGATATTTTAGATCGACCATTTCCATACGCTGAGTGATCAATCTCGGAATGTCATTGTAACTTTAGATCGATACTCTTTTCGATAAGTTGCATGACTAATTTTAATTATTAAGGTGAATTACCTATACAGTTAGATCGATACTTCCATCAGAATCACGAGTGTCTAGACTCCCACGAGTCCCACCTAACTACTCATTCATGTTATCTCTTGTTTTTCACTAATAAATTGTTTTTCAGTTCCAGCAAACATTGCATTGTCTCTTTGGAGTTGGATGTTGGAAGAAATATAGAAAATTGAGCTATTCTCTTGTCTCATTTTCAGTCCATAAGAATTTTAAAAAAAAACTATATGATCATCTTTGAATAGTGTTGAGCTCATGATACCGATCTTGAAAAGTATGTATAACATGTTGCCGGCACGTTAGTAGTGTAGGAAGAACCTACAAGTATTAAAGGGAACAAAATTTGTAATTATTCAGTCATTTTCAAGAAAATGTGATGCACAGGAAGCTATTTCCTGTTACAACCGTTTTAGCGGTTTGCATCCATGCATCCATGTTTTAAGATGAAATAAATCGATGTATGAGTTTTTGGTCGATTTGGATTGCATCAACTAATCTTTAGCTGTCCTAAATACATTATGAATTTAAGATGAAATTGGAAAGTTGATCTGCACGTTCACGACGATTAGCTGATTTAAACCGACAATGAAATAATTAGCTGGTTTAACGATAATACAAATTATGACACCGTTGAGCAAATCAACTATCATAAGTTAAAAATGAGGTGGCTTTAATGTAAATACCTCTTTCGACGTGCTATTCTTTGTTTTTTATGTCCCATTTGATTCAGGTGTGAGTAGTAGCATATTTGTTCTAACGTATCTCTCTTCAACAAAGCTTCAATTTAAAATTCATATTTTCTAGTGTCGCATTTTCTCCCTCTCTACTCTACTCCAGGTCATCGTAAAACGAAAGAACATTTGAAAAATTAACAATTCCTCCGATTTGACAGGTAAACAAGTCAGGAGCTCGAAAAAAACTCAATTTTTTTTATTGTTCCATTGACATTTATTTCTTTGTATTTAGTATTAATATAAACCATAATACTCGATACTCAAAAAAAAAACTTGACTGGACTCGTTTAACCTCTTATTAGATACTGAGTCTTCTTGTCATCTGATTCAGCAACCAAGAACCAGTGTAGACACAGAGTAAGTTTTTGTATTTCAACTCGATGAACATTTACTTCTAAAACAAGTTTCACACAATACCATTGCCTAAACCAAAATCTGTGGTTTGTTTCACTTTCCAACGTGCTGCCTGGTCTGTAGACAACTACTTTGCTCCTATATTTTAGTGTCACCTGGAGGCTCGGTATCGATTCCTGGTGTGCAATGAAGTAGATGTCAACGAGGTGCCTCGTTTGTGTTGGGATTTCGTCATGTAGGAGATAGTCACGTGACAACAAAATCGAAGAAAAACACACCACAACACAAAACAATTTTACATGAAAACCGTTGCGGGAAAAATCACGATCGTCTCTCTAAACCTAATCCACTATTTCGTAATAATGTTACAAAAAGAAGAGAGTTTTGGGTATTTAAACCCTAACCCAAATACGATCTGCACCGTATATCAAATGTAGATGAACGGGTAAACAGATCAATATCTGAAATACAATAATAATGTGTCGACCCTACGTATTCCTAATCAGACTCTGTGTGAAACACTTTGGGCTTACTGGCCATTCACAGAATGGGGAACAGACCCATAGACTCAACGATTTGAAAACTGCTATAGTGTTGGACATTTTTGTGGATTGGAGTCAAACAGGCTGTCCAAACAGCATTTTAAAATTCCAAATAAAGTCAACGCCGGATTCTGAATTTTCAGACATTCTTTCTGATAGTATGATTGTAATCTAATATTTTTGTCAGAATGCGACTGAAATTTTAAATGGTTTGATTGAACATCAATCTTAGGACAACATTCTATTGATGTTTTATACTAATAATCATGTAATTTTGACGTATTTCACTTCATACTTTTTTGAGCTCTCAATTTTTTGTAAGCTAACTAGTTATGGTCATTAGTTATTACCTATAATTCTTTTAGTATTTCACTTCTGAAGTTCCCGATGAAAATTGTCCATCATCTTTCTATTATGAAGCAATGAATTCAATCAACCTCTAATGCAGAGCTTCACCACTCTTCTTCCTTTTCACTTTTCATCATTAGCCTAAAGTTGCCTCCATTTCTCTGCAATATGCTCTCTTTATTCCTTTCAACTGGTCAAATATTCAGAATGTTATTCAAGCCAATCTGAAATTTGTGGAATAACCAAATAATGCTTTATTTTGACCAATATGATTTGTTTTATATGGTTGCTAGAGATATCACCTTTAAACTGTTGTTCCTTTTCTGGTATTACCTGTTATGATGTGATAGTATATATTTTTTGGTTATGCAAGCCAGATGATTTTTCAGATTTTTTTATAATTTTTTATCTAATTAAATCTCAAAATGCAATATGTTTCACACAATACAACATTGGGTCTTAACTATTTCAAGGCCGAACTAGACTGACCCAGTTGGTGCAAAAGTTGGTTGACATTCCTACACTTTGCTATTGTTTCAAGTTCCTTTTCTTGCACTAGTTACCATTTCAGATTACTATAAGATGACACTAATTATTGGTGCAGCTATCCTGGAAAGAAATGATCACCTTTAGTATCGGTTGGATTATTAAGTTTGGGCTAGATCCATGAACAATTTAATTGAGAAAATCCAATGTTGAGTTGAAGATAAGATGTATTGAATCATGTGCTCACATTTCTTTTAGTTCCACGTTGGGGAACTTGGAAAGTTAGGAGAATGTTAAAATTTATTTTCCTATGATCCTTTGTTGGTAGAAAGAGATGAGTAGAGAATGCTCCACATGCGCCCGTCCTGTCCAGTCCGGGTCGAGACGAGGCTAGGGGGATTTGGGGGAAATTAGAGACTTTAGCCTCAATGTGATAGTTATATTTTTTGATCCTCGAGTTAATTGCTTATTGCATTTAAGTCATTGACAATTACAAAATTATATATATATCGCGTTCGGTTTCCCCATGACACACATGTTTTTAATATATCTCTCTCTCAAAAGAAAAACCGTCTCTCTCTGACGATTTTTCTCCTCCGACTCCAATGTTCTCCGACGATCAGATCTTGTGAGGTTCTGCGTTGCTTTCGAGGTTCGTCGACTCCGATGTACGTCCGCTCGACGAAGGAACCGTTCTATCATAGGAGAAAAGCGTCAAACCCATCGTACTGGTACGTGTTGGCAATATTTTTTCTGAGGCAAGTCAGAATTCGACGGCTTGGTTTGTAAGGTGTTTTCTGATCATTATTCTTCATTGTTTGTTGTTTAAACATGATTTTGTACATTGGTTTAATCTGGAATCCGCTGAAATATTTGTTCGACATTTGTAACCCATTGTATTACATGATTATATTTGTAATCTAACAACAAAATCTTTCTTTCGTATCCACGAATTAATTGATTAATGTGGTTCTACTTTCCGTGCAACTTACATGAAAGTGCAGAAGAACATTGAGTAGAACTCTAGTAACACAATTTGAATCCTTCCAATTAGGGCTGCAACTCGGATAATATAATTCGGATACCTGCTGTATCCGAATTCGAATCCGAATACCATATTCCATTACCAAATTCGAATTCGAATCCGAATTCAGTAGAACTATCCGAATCCGAATCCGAATCCGAATTCAGTAGAACTATCCGAATCCGAATTCGAATCCGAATTCAGTAGAACTATCCGAATCCGAATACTAAATTTTCGTATTAAAATTTTGGAATACTAAATTTTGGAATACTAATTTGTGTATTTGACCATGTATTCGAATAATTCGGATAATTCGGATAATTCGAATGTTAAATAGCTTGTATCCGAATTCGTATCCGAATTCTAATTGGTAAATTTTTTTAAACCATATTCGTATCCGAAATTAAATTGGTAACATTGAACTTACCAAATACCAACTAAATAGAAATTTTCGAATCGGATACTCGGATACTTGGTAACCATTTGCACCCCTACTTCCAATGAGATCCCACATTGGTAAACACATTAATACGAATTCTTACCCACTTGTTACTTTTTAAAATATTCCATCAAGTTTTGTGATATGATTGTGTCCTCTATCACCCAATTAGGTGGACCTGTCTTAAATAAAATCTGGATGCAGAACCTGTATCAGGAATCAGAACATGGATCCGGAATCTCCTCAATTTTCTATTCAGCTTGCTGCTAACATGGGCACCATCATCTATATTGTACAAGTGCAATTAATAAAACAATGTTAGTTAGTTAGCTTTGTTATAATTTAAACAGTATCTAGTGCCCAAAGGAAAGGGATAGTTTAGGTAGGGAATTGCTAGGAAAGTTGAGTAAATCTATGAGCGGTCTTAGGTTGTAAGCTTCTATGAAGGTTTTTCTACCAAATGTTTTGAATCATTGGAAACTAGTTGTTTCTCTTTGGTTGATTTTGGTATTTTTTATTTTTGTTTTGCCAAGGTTGGTTTTGGTATTTAATTTGGGATTGTAGGTATATCTCCTAAGATTCTCAGTTATAATCTGAAAAAAAAATCAAGTTGTTTTGCAATCATAGAGTTCTTTGAATCTGGTTGATTTGATTCTTCGAGGTGGTATATTTATATCGATTTCGTAGCAATTTTAAATGAAAAAAGTGAATTGTTATTTTTGAAAACAATAACTGAATTGTTATTTTTACTGAACTACTATTCGTCGTCGTAAAACTACTTAAATCGTCCGTACAGATTACCATTTTGTCATTCTACCATTTCTACTTATATAACTCTTCATTTCACTCTTTTAACACAACTTTCTCTTCATATTACTTTTCTATTCACCAGATATAATGTGTAGGAGGTTAGGAAAAGAACCAACGAACGCCCCATACTACTCACATCTGGTAAATTGCATTGTTTATTTTAATTAATTTTAATAAATAAATAAAATTGGGTCTGACGTCCAAGGGAGACGCCCGACCCAATGAGAGGGCGGCCTCCGGAACCGCCTCCCCCTTGGGCTAGGCGTCTGCGGGAGACGCCTCCCACGTAGGGCAGGCGTCTCCCGCAGACGCCCTCGGAATTTTTTTTAAATTATTTAAATTGATTATAAATTGTGAAAAATTTAAAATAAATTGAATATTATGTTAACAATGAATTAAATTACTTTATTAAATCCTTTATTGATTATAATTTGTGATAATTAATAAATAAATCGATTATTAAGTTAATAATTAGTTTACTTATTTTAGTAATGAATTATTAATTAAAAGTTGTGACGATAGCTAAATAAATTTATTATTATGTTAATAATTAGTTGTGTACGATTTTAGTAAAGGATTATTGATTAATTGTGATAATTACTAAATAAATCGATTATTCAGTTAATAATTAGTTTAATTATTTTAGTAAATCCATTAATAAATTTTATTTTTAAAATTGAATTAATAGTCATCGGGTTACCGTGGAGGAAAAGAGTAATCAATTCCCTTACGCGTGGTACGTAGTGTAGCAGACGAGTGAGGTCTACGTCATTCACGTACACGTGATATTTTTGCTTCAGTTAGGAGAGAGAGAGAGATATATGTTACGTCATCGTCAGACACCTGGAGATTCTTTCGACGACGAGGATGATTCAGATGAGTTGAGGAGTGACGACGATAGTGACGATGGGCGCCGGTATGGCTTGGGGGCACAGGAGGAGGCAATACATCAGTTCGGTCGAAAAGAGTGTCGAGAGCGGCAGTCAATGTAGTGATCCACTCTTTCTGAGTCGAATGTTCAATTTCCACCCTGCAGTTCGTAGTGTTGCCGAAATGAAGAACTTTATTCGTCCAATTCAACACAAACTTTTCTTTATACATCAACCACGTGTCTTCCACATACTCCGTGGGCACTGGCCAGAACTTGAAAAAATCTTTCAGATTACGGTCTGCTCTATCATAATCCGTCTGTGAATCAGAAAACATGACTTTCCTCCACTTTCCACGCCTGAAAATCTCTACAGACTGCTTGTCATTGCCGAAAATGTGGTATGCATAGTTGTACACGTCTTTGTTGATATGTCAGGTGCATAGTAAATGAGCAGACTCAGGAAAAACCTCTGCCACTGGTCGCATCAGACCCAACTCCCGGTCCGTTATTATTGTAGTCGGGCTAACAATATCCAATAACATATCTCGCAACCTCTCCAACACCCACTGGTAACTAGACTCGGTCTCATCCTGCAAAATCACATATCTGACGAGAAAATTCATGTTTGTTGGAGTAACCTCAACCATCTCAAGCAAAGACATCTTGTATTTGTTCGTCTTATACGTCGAATCCATGCAGATTACGAATGGGTATGTACGCAACAACTGAACTGAAATCGGATGTGCCAAAAATGCGTGAGTGATGACATTAGTTTCTTCATCTGCCACAATCGAATGCAAATAGTTATGCTGCACTGCCTTCCTGAGAAACTGCTGCGCGGGATTCCTGTGTTCAGATTTCGTCTTCCTCATGTACTCTCTGAAGTTATAAATGTGTCTTTGATTGAGATTATCGTCCGGGAATTTCTCTTTTACCGCCAACAAAATGTTATGTGGTCTTGCTTGTGCCTCTGTCATATCACGAACAATTTGTTTTGCCCCAGCACTAAGTCCGCTGACCTGTCGGTGACCCTCTGAATAAACTGCAAGTGCGTGGTTGTGCTGCCCATAGGTGCTACTAGAAACAATGACACATCCATCACGATCTCGTCACTCCACCACTTTTACCAAAAACCGACAACCACAACCTTTTCTTTTTGTATTCTTTCGCAGTGCAATACTCGTATCACGAGAACTCATTTCACGTCTGCGATCACATATCATGTAACAATCCATCCGATTATCTGCTTTTGGTTTGTATGATGATATAACCAAAAAAATCCGGCTCCTATTGCAACTTGTTTCGCCCATTTACAAGCTTCCTCGATTGTTGTAAATATTTTTTTACTGTCAAAAAGCTCACTGTAATCTACTCCATCACCACCGAAATCTTGTAACGGAACCTGAAAAAAATTAATTTAACAGAAAATTCAAAAATTTTAAAAAATTAAAACTGGGCGTCTGGATAAGACGCCCCCACCTAGGCGGAGGCGTCGTAGCCAGACGCCCGAATCGGGGAAAAAATATGCCCTCGTTATCTCGTCGGATTCAGGTGCTTCGCCAGACTTTTTCATGGTGTTGGTACTAGGAAGGTGAGTAAAACTGAGTCTAACACCTCTTTTAAAGATACGGGACGAAATCAGTATTAATTAATTTGTTAAGGGCAAAATGGTAATTTTTGAGACGATTTAAGTAATTTTCCGGCGACGAACATTAGCTCCCTATTTTTACTTATACTTTGCTAGATACTTTCTCAAATCCCACGGATTTAAAGTTTTTCATTTTTTCTTATAATTTCAAAAAAAATCATATATTATATTGATAAATTGCTAGTCTATGATTGCAATTTATCAATACAAGTATGACGTGCACTCCAGTTGACTAAGAGATTATGGAATGTTGAGTCTTTGTTAGCTAGTCAACGACACATGGTTTGTTGAGGTTCATCTTGGGCTTCACTAAATGAGAAATTTTAGACAGCTTTTTGGTGGTTTGGAGACATACATTATGGCAAAATTAAATGTGGTAGCTATTGATACGTTGTTAGTTGAGAGTTTCCTATGCTTGGGGGTAACAGTAGAGTTATGTTACATGTGATCTTATAATTTCTTCTCCCGTTTGAGAATTTTTTCATGTAAATCTTCTTGTTGTTACGTGTGTGATATCTCTTTCTTTGTGATTCATAGAAAGAGATATCACACACATACAACTAGAAGATTTACAAGGAAATTCGTCTCAACTCGAGAGAATGAAACTATAAGATCACACACGTATCTCTTTCTTTGTGATTAGGGTTGTCAAATTTTACTCGAGTTCGGCTTGATAAAACTCGACTCGGTCTTTACTTGTTTAATAAACGAGTCAAATCTCAGTTAGCTTAATAAAAACTTATTTGGCTTGTTTAAATTTATACACATGTTACATATATGTCACAAATAAACATATTATTTTCTATATCTCAAATACCTAAAAGTAGACCATATAATTTATAAAATTTCACATTTATATGCTAATGATGTTTATAAAATGTAAATAATATGTTTTACGGCAAGTTAATCAAACCTTAAACGAGTTGAAAAACTTGTTAATCATATTTTTAAACGAGTAAACGGGTCAAGTTCAAGCTCGGTTCGTTTATTAAACGAGTCAAGCTCGAGTTTGTCTCGTTTAAGCTCATTTACACTCCTATTCGTGATTCATGTTTGTTTTTTTATAATTTCTAAATGGTTTTCAAGTGGTGTTTAGATGGATATTTTAGGCATTTTAGTAATCTATTATTTCTCAAATGCTCCTGATACATTTTATGAGGTCAAAACACTTGGGATCTTTAGCTTTGAGACTGGTCCACGAGAGAACACGCTCGTATATATGTTATTGAAATTCGCATACTGGTCAACAAGATTGTGCATCAACTAAAGATTGTAGGTTCAAACCTAAACTTATGTGCGTACATTTGTTCTGTTAGTTAATAAAATATGTAAATGATAATAATAAAAGAAAATTACGTGTAACCTTTTGGTTTAAAGAATAGAGGTAGTAAGAGTAGTGCCTTATTTGGTAAATAGATATTATATTCTGATACCATCATAATCAATTCGGTATCAACAGCTCATTTCAGATAACAGCAACTCAGATGTTTTAGATAGTTTTTTTTCAAGACTTCCCACACAACTTTACTACCACTACAATCGACATAAAGTCATGAACACAATGGCAATGGGTGTTTGCTTCATGGGACCCAAATGTCCAAGTCCCCATCAATTTGAACATCAACACCCACAACTAGCCGAATAAGGTTGTGGTACCTTTTTGACTATTCTCAATCCGGGGCCCAAACATAGCTACCAAATACCAATAGTGTCATGTAATAATCCAATTATGCTATTATCAAAATTAGAATCCAATTATGTATGCTCCACCACCTACCACATGACAACATCTCTACAAGGAATCTACTTTTTTTCAAGGGAATTTGGTTTTATTGTGGGTGTACACCATGTGTATTTGGTTTATTTCAAAGAGGTACTTTCATTTTAACACGAATATTTTAAGATGTTCATCGACAAGGCAATGACCAATTGAGTTTAGTTTAGCTGACACACAAGGTAAGAACATTCCATAACAAAATTTGGTATTCATAATAGATGTTCTATGAAACAAATTTTGTAACTTGCTGAATGATTTCATTCCTAACCGAATTTAGAATAGCTTTTTAGTAAGATAAGAAAGGTGAGTTCCCCTCTGTTGACAATTCAATTCATAACAAAAAATGTTTTTTTTATAGAGAGAACCTAAAAAACAGTGGGGAGAAAAATACAGTTACCTTGATTGTTGTTGAACTAACGAGGTTATCAAAATGCATTTATGAAGAAAATACTTCAAATATTGAGCTAATATCCTTTGAGTTCAGTCTATATGTTAATCTTATATTTCACTAGATTGGAGGATTACTTTTCTAAATAAAATTTGTGTAGCCATATTAACTGTTTCACCGGCTATTTTCCCCAAGAATGCTTATTTGAGTCTCAGACCTTGCCCTACAAAAATAAAGTGGATCGTAATCATAATATTTTTTTTGAGGGTCATTAGGATATTCATCTACCAGTGTTATTAGACCATCACTAACCATGACCGGGTCGTTCAGGTCACATCATTTCCTGGACGACCCGGTCATCAGCTCTCTCTCTTCAAAATCAACTTTCTCTCTTTTCCACATCAGTTTTCTCTTTCCGCAACCCACTTTCTTCTCTTTCCTATACTATTCACATCTTAACTACAACCCAACACAACCCACAACAACCTATCTCTCTCCTCCACATCATTTCGGGGTCCGTCTTGGTAAAAAATTAAAAAAATTTCTAAAAAATCAAAACAATTATAAAAAGAATTTTTTAAAAAAATTTATAAAAAACTCAAACAAAAAAATTAAAAAAATCAAAACAAAAAAAATCAAAAAATAATAAAATAATAGATGACCCGGTCGTTCAAACGACCGAGTCGACATTAACGACCGAACATTTTCACTGTTAAGAGATGAGGTCATTTATGACCCGGTCACGACCGGGTCGTGACCGAAACACTTAGAACTCGTTCCTATTTACCATTGAAGAGGCAATTTCATAAAATATCCTATAAATAAAATACTTTCAAATATGGATACGACCCGTTTATATCTCTTAGTATCTTAACTATCTCCATTTTTTAGCAAAACCTCCCATTAAATAATTTGCTAGTCACTTTAATCTTACTTTGATGCAACATGAACTCAGATGAAATTGATTTAATTAGAATCTTCAATTTACTATCTTTGCAAGATAAGAAACACCAGAAGATTGTGGAATTTAAATTCTAACAATATAAACGATTTTTTGTGTGCGTCAAAGTTAAAGATAGCAAGATACTCTCTACATGTTGACAAATATTGTTGCTGTATTAAGTTATACGAAATATATTTTATAAAATCATTCAAAAATAAAATCATCTATCAATGACATTTAAGACCCATGTATGTACTAATAAAAAAAAGATGGAGCCACCGTTGACTCACTAACCCACTTGGTTGCTTCCTTCCTTCCTTCCTTCATATTACATAATTTACATTACAATCCACTCCCATCCACCAAACCACACAACTCTCCCCAAACCTCTTCTAATTCCTGTCACAATTCTCTTATCTTCTTAACTCTCTTTCCTTTTCCACCACCACCATGGCCACGACATCACTGGCGTACGGGGTCCATCAGCCAGGCGTGCCAGATTGGCTTAACAAGGGCGACAACGCATGGCAATTGACCGCGGCCACCCTCGTTGGCCTCCAGAGCATGCCGGGCCTCGTCATCCTCTACGGTAGCATAGTCAAAAAGAAATGGGCCGTCAATTCCGCCTTCATGGCACTTTATGCCTTTGCGGCATGCCTAATCGTCTGGGTCCTCGTCGCCCACCGTATGGCATTTGGGGATCGGCTCCTACCTTTTTGGGGAAAAGGTGGCCCAGCTCTCGAGCAAAGCTACCTCATCGGCCGAGCCAGGATGCCCTCCAGTATCTATAAATTTGAAAATGGGACAATACAGACTGCTGAGACGGAACCTTTCTATCCCATGGCCACGCTGGTAAACTCTTTTAATATATATATATATATATATATATATATATATATATGAATTATCTCATGTCACAAACTTTAGCATATAATAATAAAGTCCTGAGTAGCTACAATTGTCTTTTATTATAAGGTATACTTTGAGTTCATGTTCGCGGCGATTACAATGATTTTGCTGGCCGGATCGGTGCTGGGACGGATGAACATCAAGGCGTGGATGGCGTTCGTGCCGCTATGGCTGGTCTTCTCGTACACGGTCGGCGCGTTCAGCCTTTGGGGTGGAGGCTTTCTCTACCACTGGGGAGTCATAGATTACTCCGGCGGATACGTCATCCACGTCTCCTCCGGCGTTGCCGGATTCACGGCAGCTTATTGGGTATGTTCTTGCATTGTTTTTGTTGTGTTGGTGTTTCTTGACTTCTAGTTTGTATGACGTAGTCAAGTAGAAATAGAGAATCGCGTTAGGTTGAGATTTTTTCCGGATCAATTGCACTTTGGACCTTGGATTTTTGTGTTTTGTACGGTTGATTTCCTTTAGATGCAAAGTTTTTGAAAATTTTCCTGACCCGCCCCAAATCAATTTGTATGTCATAGCATTGCAAAAGCGGATGGTCTTAATATGTCTAGTGAATCTCACAACAATAACTTCCGAGTAAGCCTGAGATTTGGTAGTAATGCAACTATGAATCTTATGGAGAGTTTCATCCTAGCTCAGGATGAATGCTGCATCAAATACTTTTGCGACACATAAGTTATGCGTGACTATTAGATCATAATGTCCAAATAACACTTTTACATCCATATTTGTTGTGATGGAGTGTGACCAGTTAGAAAACTTGTTAATTATTAATAGAAAATTACATAAATGACGTCCCTCCAAATACATTTATTTGAGTTTTCTTTACATCTTAAATCTTCTTTGATTGAAGAAGTGCCCATTATAAGCACGGTGCGCAATGCAATCTCCATAGCTGTGTAAGAACTTGTTTTTAGTCATTCATTTGGAGGATGTGGTAACTTGTTTTGAGATCACATATGAGTATGTGAATGAATATTAATCATTTGTTGAAATTGTGCATGATGGTCCACAGTTAAGGTTTTCTTAACATTGAAGTTAATATGTGGATAGGTTGGAAATGCAGGTCGGCCCAAGGTTGAAGGGGGATAGAGAGAGATTTTCCCCAAACAATGTGTTGCTTATGCTTGCTGGAGCCGGTCTTTTGTGGATGGGTTGGTCGGGTTTCAATGGTGGTGCACCTTATGCCGCAAACATCACTGCCTCTATTGCCGTTCTGAACACCAACATTTGTGCTGCCACTAGCCTTCTGGTTTGGACGTGCCTCGACGTTTTGTTCTTTGGCAAACCGTCGGTCATCGGAGCAGTTCAGGGTATGATGACCGGTCTAGTTTGCATCACCCCTGGTGCAGGTAAATAATTAAATTTTGTTGCCTCATTCTCATGGAACTTAGGATTCATATGCAATATAAAAATTATTGAGGGGTTTTAGCTGAAAAGTCATTAATATGCAGTACGCGGGGTTAAAAAATATATTAGTTGGTTAAAGGGTTTCAGCAAATGTGATGGAAATTTGCAGGTTTGGTGCAAGGTTGGGCGGCTATTGTGATGGGCACTTTATCTGGCAGCATTCCATGGTTCACTATGATGATCCTCCACAAAAAGTCTGCACTTCTACAGAAGGTATCATCATTGATTAACATAAAATTCCATTTTTTACCTTCCAGTGAAAATGCAATTATTATTATTATTATTATTATTATTTTCCTAATTATATACATCCGAAACAGTAAATAACTAAGATAGATGAAACAAATCATGACCCACGCTTTTCAGGGCCTTAATAGTTTGACTTACTAGGAAAAATTATATGTGAAAACAATCAAACAAGGCAAGTAGTAAATTTTTTTGTTTATTTATAGAGTGACTATCACTCTTAGAACTTACGTAATGTAATCTCTTTATATTATTTTGTTATAATATATTGCTTGAATTGTGGCAGAAATGGTTTATTATTACAACATTCTTATCTCTCAAGTATAAAAGAACGAGCGGTCTAAATCTAAGCAATTCAGATACAACATTTGATTATTCCTGCTTCTTTTTCAATAAACTCATGAAAATAACATATTTGGTAAGCGCCACTTCAACAATAAAATCACATAAATTAATGGTCTTTTTACACACTGCCCCCCCAAAACTAGCATATTTAGTATGGAACTACGAGCCAAACTTTTATCTTACAATTGCCCCCCTATAGGTGGACGACACACTAGCCGTGTTTCACACCCATGCTGTCGCGGGCCTCCTCGGTGGTATCCTCACTGGCTTCCTTGCCGAAACTACGCTTTGTGAGATGGTCCTCTCAACCCCTGGCCTACGGGGCGTCTTCTACGGCGGTGGGGGCATGCAAATCGTAAAACAGTTGGTAGGAGCAATCTTCATCATTGTGTGGAACGTAGTGATCACAACTCTTATTCTCTTCCTCATAAGCTTCTTCACTCCCCTACGGATGCCGGATGACCAATTAATGATCGGGGACGACGCGGCCCATGGGGAGGAGGCCTATGCTCTTTGGGGTGATGGGGAGAAATATGACGCCACCAGACAAACCACGGTCATGGACGAGACGACGAATGGTGGGGGGAGGAGTGCTGCCACTGGGGCCAGAGGTGTCACTGTTCAGTTGTGAGGAGTTTAACTAATTGTTGTTGGATTAGTTGTTTGGCTTTGTGTAAATTCCATCTTGGGTTTTATTAGTTTGGAGTTGTTGGGGTTTGGATATGTGTAATGTAATATATATAGCTAGGGAAGAGAGGTATATATAAGACTTGTTTTCTGAAATCATGATTTTTCCGGCTTAATTAAGTTGATGTTGGTCATACAATCTACTTTTGTGCAAATCTCTAATATCTTTTTCAAGTGTACCTAAGTAAAAAATCGATCTGAGACTGCTTGTATTATTATTATTTTTGGTTTTTTAGTTTTGTTTTCAACTTTTACTCAGGACGCAAATTACCCAACTTAAAGCAGATCTTTAACGAATTATAGTAAGGAAACACAGAGATAAGAAGTAGATCTACGCCACTTTTGTCATAGTTGGGTACATGTATAAACTACAGATAAGGAGTAGGAGGTAAAGAAGAAAGAACCAAAACATGTTGATGTTGGTATGTGTTATTATTATTTTTAATAATTTTATATTCGTATAGGTGCTCAATGTACTTCGAGTTGCTTTCGGTACTCCTCAAGTTGTTCCATTACCATAGGTTCATTTAGGACAAGGTTCACGTAAGAAGAAAATGCAAAAATTGGCCGAGAAGTAAACATATCCAAATGTTTTTTTATAGCAATTAGATAACATTAAATTAAAAAAACATTTGCTATGAACCACAACAAAGTTTCTTTTCAAAACGAATTTACAACCTATCAAGTTTTTCCGATAGTTGGGTAGTACATCAGTTCAAAAGGACCGACTTGTCAATTCCAGACACGACATGCTTACATGACACGTTATGATGACACGATTTAGACACGACTTAATTTATACAAAAAATTTGGTATGATTGATGATTCGTAAAGATACAAATATAAAATAATTAGTACACGATTTGACACGACAACGAACACGACACGATTACACAATATATTATTTTTTACACGTAACTAACACAAACTACATCTTTTGTTAAATAATCAATTATTTTTTACTTGATAATGATAAATTAAGATGTTATTTAGAATGAAAAATATCAATATAATATGTCACTTAACTATTTTCAATCTAAATATCATGAATATTTTTCAATTTATGTTATACACGAGAATACAAAATTTCAACACAACTACAAAACTGTCTGACACGATAGTATACAAACACGACACGATTGACAATTCTTCCGACAGACATTAGTCCCAAAATAAACATCGCTAATGGTAAAGACGAGGAAGATCCCCGGTCATCACAAAGAATAGAGGATGTGCACCCTGCAAAGCTGATCCACGAGTGCCCTCTCCTTCAGCTAGTCCTGCATTCCTGTAAGTCATTGATGGAAGAGTCCTGACTCGTTTAATTCCTGATGTTTGTTTAAGATGTTCCTCTTACCTTTCTGACGAAAATTCAAACAAATCAAAGTAGTTATTACTTATTTAGAAGCAAAATATCTGGAATTGAGGTTTACTTAGATATCATGTTACTCCGTTCCTTCCAGACACACACCAATTGAATGAAACTCATTAATAAGCGAATGTCACTCGGTTTTCCTTAAACTGAGGCGATTTAGGACCGATTTCGGAATTAACCATTATTCCCTCTACTTAAGTTGAAGTCTAAGATAGAAGTACAAGAAAAAAAAAAGCAACAACATATTGAAAGAAGAAGAAGATGATCTATACATCGACTCATTATCAATAAGTAACATCAAATTGGTTTTGGGAAGTATTAGCTGAATTACGCCAAACAAAAGTGTAGTTTCTGGAGGTCCGTCCTTACTTTTTGACTTGCAAAAAAAAAGAGCCTAGTCGGAACAAATTGCCAAATTAAGGATGCCAAACGTAACGATCGGATTGATCATTTCTGGGATCGAGTGGCCCAAACATATACTAGAGACAAAAAAAAGACTTGTGACTTTGACGATCGCGTACAACTACAACTTATCCATTGGAACGAAGTGCAAAAGTGAAGTATGACGAAAATATGCTCTTTGCTTCTCTTGACTTCTATTCTAGTTGGCGACAAAAGGAATTAACAAACAATGGTTGAATTAATGAAGCACTAATGCGCATGTGGACATCGCCTTATGGTGGGAACCAATTTTTGATTTAAAATGTTGTGAAGTATAAATGAAAGTTAGTCCACAATGTCGGCCGTTTCTAGAAGAAACAGTTCATTGGATAGAGTTTGAGATTTTGTTATGATTACAGAGCAATTTTGTTTATCCCCTAATTTATCTTTAAGATGTGCGCATATGTTGCTTTTGAAATATTGACATATTTTTTCATTGGTATCGTGAAAATCTGACGGATAAAAAATTTAGAGTAATCGGAATTCTAAAGAATTCAACGATTTAAGGGGTCGAAATCCTAAAAAATCATTACTTATTATGTGATATCCCAAAATAATAAAAGGATCACCCGACCCTCCTCTTGTCACTGTCCCTACATCTCAGACTAAACAGTAAATATTTGTATCATAGATTGGAGTACACACGTTCGTTCATTAAGTCAAATATTTGATCCAACAGGGTCATTGTTGTCGAGATGTTAAACAGAGGACTTCATAAGTCTAGACTAATATAAGTGTGGAAGAAAGAATGAAGGAAAATAAAAAAGAGGTCAATTAAGTAGAAGAGGATGACAAAACCATTTTGAGAAGAAACATAAGAGAAGGTTTGAGTACTTATTTGAAAGCTTTCTCCAATAAAACGATCATTCGGAAGTCGTGCAACGAAAACCACAACTATTAGTTTGAAAAATGCTCGATGACTTTCTAACTCTTTTTAAAGTTCAATGAATCTTTATGTCTTTATCATTAAATTGCAATGCTTCAATTATTGTAGTCTTTCAAATTTTTGTCATTACGCATTGAAAAATGACGCATAGAGTATGATAATGTGTCAACGTTGGTCTGACCTGTTTTTTCTAAGTCTCAAGTGATTCAAATAAATAAATAAATAATCAAGTAGATAAAAATCTCTAACATTTACTTGATGTTTTTTTATTGATACCGTTGGTTCAGAAAAGTTTTAGCATTATTTTAAAAAACATCTTAAGTATTCAATGATCTTTTTATTAAAAAAATGACAAGTATTTTCTCAAAAGAAAACCCCCAAAGTAATATACTGTTAACGTACGTCATCAGCATAATAAATATTGAGAAAAACAAAAGAATAACTTTAATTTAAACATCGCGGTAATTATTACTTGTAAGACATATACATAACATTGTTCTCAGAAATAATATTATTTGCTTATTTCCTTAAATGCTTAATAAATCCGTTAACTACAAGTCTACTACGGCATGTTATTCACAACCTAAATATATTTTAGTGGAAATTGAAGACAAATAAGAAAAAAAATCCACACAATAAGTTCCTTACTTTGCGTCATTTTTATTTGTCAGAATTTAATATCATTTCCAGTTTCCACACACAAGTGGATGCTTTCCACAACTTTTGCCAAGATGCTTCCTTTTCCCCCATCTTTCACTTTGGATGCTTCATGATTAAGTCTTTAATAATTGTTAGTGATAATCTTTAAGCACATCACTAATGTGTTCAGTCGAAAGTCGTATGGCTTCTCACCTCCAACAAAAAGGAAAACTCTAATTAATTATCAAAGGTTGGAGAACATGAACAACCAAGAGATCACACCTCTGGTTGAGACTTGAGAGTGTAGGACTATTCTCACACATCTTCAGCTTGAGTTCCATTTTTGAAGAGATAGGTGATTAATTTAAGATTTGTTTGTCTTTTAGAGTTTGTAAGTCTATTACAAACTGATGTTACCTCAATTGAAAGAGCCTTATTCAGAGATAATAAAAACTAGAGATTGAATCACACCGGTCGCATTCACATATTTGGGATGTTAAACAAAAAAGTTTCTAAAGAGTGATTAGTTTAATTATACGTTTTATAGAGAAAAATAATTTCTTAATCAGTAGATTAACACCTTGGTGAATCAAATTTCAAAACAAAAGGAATACTTGAATCTTGATGTTCATTCCGTCATTCAAGAGTCAGGACTAAAACTCTGACCCTGAGTGGAATTTTAGGTAACCTTAAGTTGGGCTTTTACACAAAGCCCAGTCCAAGAGGATGATGCTCTTGTTGGACCTTATATATTCGTACAAATATACAATTCATATGGGACTTTCTTTTGTAGTATACATTTATTTTTCACTTGCTTGTCAAATAAAATAAATAACGGATCTATAGTTTCACAGACATGATGTTTGCTAGACAAAATTTTCTTCTTCTAACTTCCTCATATTTTACCTTGCAAGTAAGACTACCGTCCAGTGTTAGAATGACGTGGTTATTGTTAGAATTTATTTTCTTCATATGTGAACAATTTCAAGATCCAATTTATTCATCTTTTGAATTTGAAGTCAAAAAATACCAACTATAGGAAACTTAATGTTGCACAATTACCCAACGAACGTACCACAAAATTATAACCACCAAAAGTTTGCTTCAAAGCAAACTCAATTATATATATATATATATATATATACAGAAATTATAGAATGAGCCCAGGGCTCATTTAAGTTTAAGTGAGCCCCCTAAACATCCACCATCAAAATCAAATCCAACCATTGATATTAAATCTTGTTACAATTACTTAAGAAAGGGTACAATCGGAATTTAACAAAACTTGTAAAATCATCTCAAAACCCTCCTACACAAAATCCTCTCCCCCCACCTCTCACCCCACCTCCCAGCACCAAACCCTCTCATCTCCATCGAAGGAAACCCCCGACAGACCAAACCCATGCACGGCTCACAAAAAATCCCCACCTCGTCGTCCCCAAACCCCCAACGACATCGCCATCGGCATCGTCGTCGACCTAAACCTCCACCATCATTGTCGTCCTCAATCCTTGAACGCCATCCCTCATCCCCAAACCGAAATGGAGGAATCACGTGGTAGAGCGAGTGGACAAACCCCCAACGTCATTGATTGGTATGATTTTTTATTTCTCTTTTGGGGTTGGGGTTAGGGTTTGCAGTTTGGGGTTGGGGTTTGCAGTTTGGGTTAAGGTCTGAATTTCTGAATTCCTGACTGATTTTGGACATGGATGTTTTGTAAAAAACACACACTTTCTTCAAGAAGCCAACAATAACTGTGGAAGAATGTTTTGTGTTCGGTTCAGGAATTTAGGATAAGATTTTTCAGTACATACATTTGAGTTGTTTCTCATTTTTTGATTCCATGATCCAAAACAGGGAGGAACATGATCAGAGAATTGTTTTGAATTTGGTTTATGTCTTTTGGATATCAAAATGAATTTGAGTGCATGACAACTACAACTGAAATTAATGGGAGCAAAAAATAAATTCTTCTTTTGGTTATCCTAACCGTATGCTTCTTTTGTAATTTTTCAAAAACAATCCCAGCCAGTGAAATGCAAGTTAACCTCAACTGTACTCAACCATTTTTCTGATTTGCATATGTTGCTAAAGAATAATGCTTTTGCTGATGTAGTTATTTTTCATTGACATGGTAACAATTTGGAATGGACCGTGAAGATCAGAACCTTCTTGAGTATTTCAAGGAAATCATGCTCTTCGCCCTCCTACCATTCTTGGTGTTAGAGATCACGTTTTTTATTGTTTGCATTTTTGGTAGTTCATTTCCTTCTTCTATATATGTTGGTTGTGTTTTCCCCTTGTATCCTTTTTCAATAAATGAGCACCTTGGTTTTAGTTTCCTAATTCTATTTGACAAAGTTTAATTGTCATGGACAACTTTCTTTGCTGAACTTGTAACATGTATTGTTGTAATTAGTTCGTTTTGTGGAGACGCGTGTGATGTGCGCCTTCAAGAATTTTTCGAACCTTGTTGGTGGTCGAGAGTTAGCTTCAAATAATATTAAACCTTGATATTACGTATGGTTAATGTAAATACCCTTCTAATATTACATTTTGAAAAGTAATATTACAGCAGCCTTTGGATATTACAGTTGTTACCGTAATATTACAGCTAATAGATACAACTAATATTTAGTAACATGCTTCACTCCCATTCTTAGTAGTACTTTTTCGAAATAAATTGAGATACTCAAGATTTTGAACTTTCTCACACTTTCTCACAATCATACAAGGTACATAACTTGTACTCATTCACCATTATTTTTTGTTTCTATTAAGCAATGGTTTAAAGTTTATTATTTTCAGTTTTCAATAGGTATGTTTGGTTCTTATGAGTTTAAATGTTACTTTTTTGCAGTCTAAGTGAGTGGCTAAGTACTTCGAAATGACGCATATTTTTTAGAATATGAAGAGCTGAGAAATAAAACATGTTTCCTGTCCCCCAGCAATCAGCCACAGGTTTGAATTGTGGATTGTATGTATTGAAGTTTGCAGAATATCTCTCTGAAGGAAAAGATATATTTGATTTTGGAGACGAAGATACGACTCGGATTCGTGATGAATACGTTGCTATGATACTTCGTGAAACAAGTTCCAAATAATTCAGTGAATTTTTTTTTTGGAATTTTGTGTTTTCGAATGATACAATATTACAATTTTCATGCAATTGTTGTATGTATGACTAAATCTTTAAAGTTGCTGATTTTTATAGAGATCTTTAGTGTTGATAAACTAGTATTACAGATTATGATTACTATCTCCTATTCAATGTTACTCTTACATAAACTTTTGCAATTTTTAATAATGTGGAGTATCTAAAATAGTTAGTTTGAAGGAGCAGGATGATTACAACATCTTGATATTACGTTTTGTTAATGTAATATTTTTTTAATATTACGTTTTACAAAATAATATTACAACGTCTTGTTTATATTACGGTTGTTACCGTAATACTACTACTAATAGATACAGTCATACAAGTTGCTGATTTTTATAGGATCGTGATTTTATTTTAACATGAGTTAGTCATCCATCTCTTTTTGCGCTCACTAAAAAATATTATATCTTACGTCTAACAAATTAATATTACAACATCTTGATATTACGTATTGCGAATGTAATACCTTTTTAATATTATATTT
This sequence comes from Triglochin maritima, assembly GCA_963682175.1. Taxonomy (NCBI): domain Eukaryota; kingdom Viridiplantae; phylum Streptophyta; class Magnoliopsida; order Alismatales; family Juncaginaceae; genus Triglochin; species Triglochin maritima. Next base: position 42,029,071 of record OY821779.1, read on the forward strand.
TACAAAATAATATTACAACATCTTGTTGATATTACAGTTGTTACCGTAATACTACTGCTAATAGATACAGTCATACAAGTTGTTGATTTTTATATGATCAATATTTTATTTTAACATGAGTTGGTCATCCATCTCTTTTTGCGCATCACTAAAAAAAATTATCTTATGTCTAACAAATTAATATTACAATATCTTGTTGATATTACGGTTGTTACCGTAATATTACTGTCAATAGAAACAATCATACAAGTTACATAACTTGTACTCAATCACTATTGTGTTGGACAAAGCCTAACATATTCTACAAAAATAAAACTATACAGAATGTTTCAATTAAAAAGTGATGTGTATTCCTGTAGGAGATTGTAAAAGTTTTTAACACATGTTATAATCTTCGATCACTTATTGAAACGTTTGTAAACCTCACATTATATCAAGAACCGCATTACATTTTACACATCATTAGCCATCCATTTTTTAATTTTGGGAAGGAGTAAAAATAATTTTATCTTACGTCTAACAAATTAATATTACAACATCTTGATATTACGTTTTGTGAATGTAATACCTTTTTAATATTACGTTTTACAAAATAATATTACAACATCTTTTTGATATTATGGTTGTTACTGTAATACTACTTCTAATAGATACAGTCATACAAGTTACATAACCTGTACTCATTCACCATTGTGTTAGACAAAACCTAACATATTCAACAAAAATAAGAGTATATAGAATGTTTCAATAAAAAATCAAAAAATGATGTGTATTCATGTAGGAGATTGTAATAAATTTTTTTATTCTTCCTTGCATGTATTATCTTGTCCACGTATATTAATCTCTCTTGCAACTTATTCCTGCAATTTACATGTATCTTCAGTTGTAACCCTGCAAAATCCCAAAGACGACATAAGACAATTATCAAGTATAATGCATTTTGACAAAGAAGATTAACTACTCGCGTTTTCTTATCCTTCCTAGTAGGACAAGTTCTCGAGTCGTGGTTCGAATATTGCATGCACATTTTACATTGTCTATGACTTTTGCTTGTTTTTTCTCAAGATCTGATTGAATACGATTACTACTAAATTTCGATCTTCCACCTCTATCGCAAGAGAGATATTCTAGTTACAACTAAAACGATCAATATTACAGGTATCAATTTTATATTACGGTTCGAAACATCAATATTACAGTTTTCAATATCATATTACAATACTCATATTTCTATTGCGGCTACCATTACGATTTTCCCGTTACAAATCAAAATTATTTTCAATTTTACTTAATATGTTAATATCATAGTTTTCAATGTGAAAATCCACTTTCAAAAGTAATTAAAAATCAAACTTATCCCATTTTCCAGTAGACCTGATTGGATTTCTCCGGACTCACAAGAGGTTGGATTTCGTTCTACAATTTCCATAATTTGGAATTTTGCCCTCTGAAAACAAATAGTAGTTCAACCAAATAAAATTTTCACCACTACAAATAAAAGGAAACTACGAAAAAAAGCACATCCAATACCCAATTAATCGATTTTCATTAAACAAATCGAAATGAATTCCAAACCCACAAGTCCTAATATAAACTCAATGTTCTACCAAAAATTATATAGATCCCAAATAAGCCGCAAGATTAAAGATCCACAAAATAGAAATGAAAATCAGCAGCCAAAAACCAAGTAAAAATCGAATCAGCAGCAAAAATCTAAAAAAACAGAAATCAGGAGTAAAAAACGAACAAAAACGAAATAAACAAAAAAAAACAAAGCCAAATCGAAATCTACCGCAAAACCTAAAATCAAACAAAACCGAGATTAGGAGCAAACAACGAAAAATAAACGAAACCTGCATCAAAAAACCAAGCAAAAATGAAATTTGCTGCAAAAAAATAAAACCAAGCAAGAACTGAAATCAGGATCAAAAAACAAAACAAAAACGGAATCAGTTGCAAAAACTAACCAAACAAAAGCAAGATGTATCGAAGAATCCGTGGTAGTGATTGGCAATAACGGTTTGGAGGGTGAGAAAAAAAGGATGACGAAAATAGAAGGAAGAAATTGGGTTTCTTTTGGTAACGTTGATTGAAGGGTTTGGGAAGACCAACACATTTACTGTAATACCCTTACTTAAAGTAAAACACCTACAACCATTCAGATTAAGATGAATGGTTAGATCTTGAGGAGTTCATTTAAACAAAATGAGCCCGGGGCTCATTCTAACCTTACTATATATATATATATATTCTCAAGTGAGCACAGTGCTTAATCAAACTAAATTAAGCCCCCACAATATCCACCACTCATTTCAAAATGTAAGGTAGATTAAGAAAAAAAACGGTTATGCTAATAAATGGTGAGATTAACTTTAAATAAGATCCAATGGTGAGATTGTATGAGGCTTAAACTAAATTTGATGAGCTCTTGGCTCACTAGAGCTTGATCCTATATATATATATATATATATATATATATATATATATATATATATATATAATTGAGTACCGGTTAATGAAGATAGACTTTGGAGACAATTTTGTAGACGGGGATGTCCATGAAAAACTTCAAACAATATAATAATGATATTATCAAAAGGTTGTGCTTGTAAATCTTGGGCTTTTATTTTGATATTATCAAAAGGTTGTGCATGTAAATCTTGGGTTTGGTGTATGACCTATTCGTGAATGACCAACAACAACAACAAAATCTTTAAATGACAGACACAACAACCAAAAAAAAAATTTATTTGTTTCCAAGCACCACTTAAAGTGAATCCAAAACCAAGTTTTCAATAGATTTCGAGTTGTTTGGACTACCAAGAGGAAGGAATTGCTGGTCGGCTTCTGTGGTGAAAGGTAAGACATGTCAAGCAGTATGGCGTCTGCCTCGAATTGGTAATGACACCTACTCAAGTAATATTAGTTCTTTACAATTGATGTTGCAATGCTTGTGCAAAACGTTTTCAGGAGCGAAGACGAACGAGAGCTAATGGATCCTCCGTTGCTACGGTGTGACTGCGAAAGACCAAGCAAATTGTGGACTTCAATTCGTCCTTGGAGTTTCGGGAGGAAATTTTATGCATGCGCATATTATGGCACGGTATGATTTTGTCTAGATGACATTTAACATATCTTGTAGTTACTAAAATTCGTGCTTTAAATAATATATCACGATTGCTTGGAGAGGATGAAACCATGTAAGTCGCCAAAGCTGATTTGAAGAAGGAACCCAAAGTAGTGAATGATTTCACGTTGGATTGTTTCAGGAGGATGGAGTATTATGACCTTGAGCTAAAGAATGTCGACAAAATGAATACTTTGTATCCTATTTTAGTCATCTAATTCTGATTGGAGTATTCAAGTGTTTATTGTGAATGAAAATGTTGATTGTGTTTCATAATTGTTAAATGTTACTTGTATACATCATTATTTAAATGATTGTTTATAACATATTAAGAGCGTTCATTTTTACCGAATATTGTTAATGATTTATTCATTCGAATCGTTTGACCATCTGATTTTGGTTCTAATTTTGACCTTTAGCATTAGGATTGAGCATCAACCGGTCCGATCTAGTCCAGGTTTTTTATTTTATTTAATTTTTAATACAAAAAACTGGTCTCGTAACGGACCGGACCGATCTTGGTCCAGTCTGGTTGCACACCCCTATTTGGCATACTGAGTTTTATAAACTCATGTTGTTGTGACCTATATTTTGTAGGAAATTAACTGTCAGAATTAGGTGGTGACGGCTAGGCAAAATCTTTTGGCATGTAGTTACATGGTTGTGATATTGTTTTTGTTGGCTTGTTGTCTCCTTTTTTAAACTCTTGTAAACTGATCTGGTATAGATGTGACTATCCCGTAGTGATCGAACTCTTGTTTTCAATTACAATCCTTACTTTAATGGAGCTTTATTTTCTTTTTTATTGTTTATTGAAAATCATTGCTTCTAAACGTTCCTTTCACGGGAAAAAAATTCTTTTGTGATATTCAACTTCCACTTTGTGACGTGGGATGAGATGTTACACTTTGCGTATTGAAATGACTTGAGTAAAATAAACAACTTGCAAAAGAAATGAAGGATGTAAGGGGAATTTGATTGGAGATGAAAGTTATGCTTGGTAGAGCAATCATTGTCGATGGTCTTATGTGTTTGGTGTCATTGGCGGTTGTAGTTGACATCTAAGTTACATGTCATGTGTGACATGTCAAGCTGTTAAAGGATTATGTGGTGTTTGGGTTCGTGTAGTGTTACTTTTATTGGTGACAAGTAAAATGAACAAATTTTGTACGAATTAGACTTAAATGAAATGATAATTTAATAAAAATGGTTTCTGTTGAATGAACATGTGTATTAGGAGGCTGTAAGGTTAAGATGTAAATGAATGACATGTAAATATTCAGGAGCGAAACGTGCAAAAGGACCTGTGCCGAATGACATGTAAACGTATGCTTCACATATACATTTGAATATATGTTCTTTATCAATTTATTGCAATAATTTGAAAGAAACTGTTACATGCTCGACATACGTAATAAATGATATAAGAGAAGGTTAAGCGTACAAGGTGATGTTAATGTTATAGGGTAAGGTTAAATGTATGTATAAATAATAATAAGAAAATAAACTGAACTATAGTCAGATGACATCTGGTTTCTTTAATGGAGTGCTTCGCAGCTCAACACAAAGCATGTGAAGAAAGAGACGTATCAAAATCAGAATGCCAAAGGAAACTATTGGCAATTAGAATGTTCAATAATAAAAGGGTCATTATTCCATAGATGTTTAAATTACGGATGTGAAGTGTCACTTAGGGCATCCCTTAAAAGGGTTTTAATCGGTCGTGACCCGGTCAGGTCAAAGATAACGGGGAGATGACCTGGTCATCTTTGACCAGGTCAGTAACCCGGGTGTTGAAACGCCCGAGTCGACGACCCGGAATTCTGGGTCGTCGAATAAAAAAATAATAAATTTTGTTTTTTGTTTTTTATTTTTTATTTGTTTTGATTTTTAGAATTTTTTGTTTTAGTTTTTTAAGTTTTTTTTTGAAAATACGTTTTATAATTGTTTAGATTTTTTTAAAAAAATTTAATTTTTTTTTAAAATTTTATCAAGATAGACCCCGAAATGATGTGGAGGAGATTGATAGGTTGTTGTGGGTTGTGTTGGGTTGTAGTTAATAGGTGAATAGTGTAGGAAAGAGAAAAGAGTAAGTTGAGGAAAGAAAAAACTGATGTGGAAGAGAGAGAAAGCTGATTTTGAAGAGAGAAAGTATTGATGACCAGGTTGTTAGTGATGATGTTAAAAGAAATATGGATTGATGATAAGCATATTGATACAAATGAGTCATGACATGTCATTTTGTGTGGAATGAATACTTTTATCCTGCTGCCTTAGAATAGACCATCGCCTAAATGTAGGTTCCTAATGAATGGGACGTGCTCGTGTCCACCAGCCTCTACGACAAAAGAAGGCATTGTCCTTGCTGGTCGAATACCAGCCATATATATCATACATCGCTGTCCTCCTGATCGCTATCCTCGCCATCTTAACTTGCATTTGGATTTGGGTGATTTACTTGGTTACACCTTAAAATGTGCACAATAGTTAAAATATCCTCGTGTTTTTACTATTCACTTGGGTGCACCTATATTTCAAATCTTATTACTTGCATATCATCTAAAATTTAATTCTCGTTAATATTAAATAAGAAAACACAAAACAAAAAAAATCATTACAAACACACACTATGTTCTCTCTCTCTATTGTTATCTCTCCACTCTCTTGTTCTCTCTCTCTACTCTTCTCTCTTCTCCCTCTCTCTCATTTCTCTCTTGTTCTCTCTCTACTCTCTTTTTTCTCTCTCTACACTCTCTATTGTTCTCTCTCTCTACACTCTCTCTTGTTCTCTCTCTACTCGCTCTCTTGTTCTCTCTTTCTCTTCCCCCCCCCCCCCCCCCCCCTCTCCGTCTAGCAATAAAAGCTGGAGAGATCAAGCTTCATCAAACTCAAACATCCCTCGAGCAACGACACTAGATCCGCCCTGAGTGGGGAAGGCGGCCTCTAGTGCCACCTCGCGATCTTCACCCTCTGCATCCCCACATCCCAAGTCGTAGATGGTGAGAGAGACAACTTTAGGGAAGGCTCTCCGGAGGCAGGCGGCGACAACGTGGTGGTCGTGGTCGAGGAACGAGTAGCCCCGGGGGAAGAGGAGGGAGAGGTCGAGGTGGACGATGATGGGGAAGCACGTGGGGAGCTGGAAGAGGTGATGGACATTGCCACAGAGCGTTAGGGAGGTGCGGGTGGATCGCTCGAGGGTGCGCCAACGGTGGGAGACGAGGGACGCGGCTAGGCATGTGCATCTGGTTCGGACCGGTTTTTAACCTTAAAAATAAAAAAAATAAAAAGCGGACCGGACTGGAATCAGATTTTCAAAATGTCCGGACCGGACCGGTTGGTTCCAGTCCGGACCAGACCGGGTTCTGCACACCCCTAGACGTGGCGTTGTGGGGTCGAGTGTTGGAGAGGAGGACGAAGATGGTGGTGAAGATTACGTCTGGGAGGTCCTGCATGTGAGGAGAGAACAATAAAGAGAGAGAACAAGAGAGAGGGAGAAGACGTCACAGTAGAGAGAGAACAGGAGAGAGATACGGGAAGAGAGAGCGAACAATAGAGAGAGGAGAGAGAAGAGAGAGTGTGTTTGTAATGAAAAAAATTATTTTGTGTTTTCTTATTTTAATATTAATGACATTTAAATTTTAAAAAAATGTATTTTGTAAATGTACCAACAGAAAAGTTAACGAAATGGGCCTACAAACGTTCCAATGGTATGCAAGCAATAATCTTTGAAATGTAGATGCACTCAATTGAATAGTGAAAATATTAGGGTATTTCAGTCATTATGCAACTTTTGAGGTGTATCCAAGCAAATCACTAGATTTAAGAAAACGAAGCACGTCTTGTTTCAAAAGGTTATAATTGTGTTGATTAACAAGTTTGTTAACGATTACAACACAAGATGGTAATGCATATAGTGTTATAGAGCTTCAGCTTGGGTTTCTTTTTAAGGACAAAGTAGAAATGACATGTCACCAAACTTTTCAGTTCGTTAAATTTTGCAGAAGGACATCAACTAAAATGATAAATCAGTAATAATGACAAAAATACATGCACGATGGATTATGTATGTTTGTTCTCCACTAGATATGATGACAAAAGTAAGGTTGCTTCGGATTACATGTCGATCTATATGATGAAGCGAAGTAAAAAAAAGTACAATGTGAAAGGAAATTTCAGCTGTTTGAAGTTGTATATCGTCTGGTATGGAAACTAATGAAAGGGTGCATGTCTCGTATGGAAACTAATGAATAATGATTGGTAGAAGGAGAAAAAGTTGCACCCTATCTTCGTCTCCAAGGATGGAAGATTTCCATTGTTATACTGCAAATTGCAAATAACACTCTATCTACAAATCTCTCTCTAAAAGTTGTCTCCATTTACCATTTCCTGTATAATTCAGACTATAAATTAAGACTCATACTTTTGAGAAGGATAATATATTTTTACCCTCTCATATCATTTTTTCCTCTCAATATTTTCCCATCACCTTTCAAAATATATATCATGACATACATTTTGCTAAAATACTCAACTGGTTTCAATTGAAATCGAACGCGAAAAAATCTAGTTCCATCAAATAGTGAATAGGGTCTTACCGTAGCATTGACAAAATCAGACCAACATAGTATTTCATAACAAAAACCATTGAAAATTCCTTAAAAGAACCTGTGAAAAGGTAAAAGTATGCAAAATGAAGTTGTAATTTCGACTACATATGCACTGTCTAAAGAACATCAAAGATATATCAGTTGGCACTTAATTGTGTTATCCCATTGTTAAATTTATTAGTTTTCAATTTTTAAAGGTACTCCGTTACATACAAATACATAACAATAATCACACCATAATAATAAAGCAAATATATGTTGACAATCTATCATATATGCGATAGAAATGACATTTGTTAGTAATTCTAAAAGAACAAGATAATATCTGCTATCATTTAAAATAGAATTTTATAACCATTTAAAGGATTAATCATTTAAGCATATATAGCATGCATCATCCTCAGTTCCCAACTCAATCTAAAAACACAAGAGATAGTTTTAGTCAAAATTATGATTAAATACCACTGTCTAGTATCATTGGGGATTTGTTTTGCTGATAGCAGGTATACAACGTGCGATTAACGGTTCATTACTAAATTAACTTCAAAATTGGCTTTCGAACGAAACAAAAAAAGAAATAACTTCAAAATTGGAGGACATTAATGATACCTATTACTACTTAATTATGTGCGCAAGTTAGACTAAGCAATGGTAAAGGCATAGTTAATAATAAGATTATCATGACTTAAAAGTAATGATCTCTAAAAACCAGTAGTTGATGATGAAGTTCCTGAAACTTTAATGATCATACGGAGGAAGAACATAAATTTCAAGATTTTTCATCTTCTATAAGAAACGCCTATGTCATGGCAAAGTCCTTGAAAACAAAAAAATTAAGAAGGGATTGATTGATATGTACCTTTATGGTAGAAACATATGTTGTCTCACTCTCGGGTGATGTTTGCACATCGATCTATTTCGAATCGACTCCAATGTCGAAGTAACTTGAAATTATCTTTTAACTCATAATAATACCTCTCAACTTCCAACATAAACGTTTTTCAATAATCCAACAGTATGAACAGATTCACACACATAAGTTTGCAACGTATATGATCTTAAGGAATATAGCTTGAGTAAAAGTGAAATAAAATATCATAATTAATAGAAAAAATTAAACACATAAGTACATAACCTTAAATAAATCTACATATACTAATCTGAATATGCAATTGAAAATACTATAAAAAAAATTGAAAGCTTCCCAACAAAGAATATGATTAGTTTCCAGTTTTTGCAAACAATCACTTCGTCTTTTCCAAACAAAAAAAAACCCTAATAGACTGATAAGTTCAAATCTAGGAACTTGTAGTGTCTTCACATGAAATACAAATTAAACTAGATTGCGCCAAAGAACTCAAAAGGCGTTTAAAAAAATTGAGACTAGTTTAGCTGAGAGACTCTTGTTGTTCGGATTAATCGGCCAAGAGCAGAGATCAAATCAGAACAGATATGTTCATTTGTGTTTGAGATTTAGTATGAAATAGAATAGATCGTAGAGTAAATCAAAGAAACTGATACTAAAACGACTGAAACAAAACTACGACACAACAACAAATTAACAACTGAAAATTAAACATCTAACAAAATACACAGCATAACATACAAGCAAAAAGAAACCAAAAAAACAACATACATGAAAGCAGAAAAAACATACTTGAAATCTCATATGTTATCCAAAACATATATCCCAAAAAAGCAAACAAATAAAAAAAATGCCCATAAATAATATCCATCAGAAGACATTCAACTATATATATTCTAAAAATCTAATAATATCACAATCTAAGCAAAATCTAAGTGGAGACATCAAACACCCCCCACACAACAATCTGTATAACTTAACCTAACCCTAACCCTAAGAGCAGTTCTTCTTCTTCTTCTTCAACTTACGTACCCATGCATGCAAGCGAAACCCTAATCTCAAACAAAAACCCTAATTAGAGATCGAAAAGGAACGGGTCGACCGGATCGATATCCCAAAGGCCGGAGGTTGCATAATCCTCCCAAACCACCGGCGATGTGAGATCACTTAGCTGATTATGCTGCCTCAATTCATGCTCCAATCCCTCCGACACCGCCACCGGAACTTCATTTCCATCCAAACCCCCAACATTCCCTCCGAAACACGCCGTCTCCTCCTCCACCACCATAACCCCCTCTTGCTGAACCTCACCTAATTGTTGTTGTTGTTGTTGTTGCTGCTGTAGTTGTAGTTGTAATTGTAATTGTTGTTGTTTCTGCAATTGGATTTGTTGTTGTTGCTGAATTATATTGAAATTCACATTATCGAACGAATTATAGTATCCGGCCGCCTCCGGATACACGACAGAGTTATTCGGGTTAAACGCGTAAACTGACGGTCTGGGAAGCAGCGGTCGAAGAGTAGACGAAGTCGAAGAAGAAGCAACGGTCGATGCCGGAGTTGAGGGTTGCAAATTCAACTGCGCACGTGACCCGTACAACATAATTGCGGCCCGGTCGTACGCCTTAGCGGCATCTTCAGCCGTCGCGAAAGTCCCCAACCACTTCCTCGTCCGCTTCCTCGGCTCCCTTATCTCAGCCACCCACTTACCCCAGCTCCGTTGCCGGACGCCCCGGTATCGGAACTTCGCGTTGTCGGGACCACCTTTGCCCCTTGCAGTACCCGCCCGGGACCGGCGCTGGGGAATTGGGGTGCTTGTGTTGCTATTGCTGCTTGTATTGCTGCTTGTGGTTGTGTTGCTGTTGGAATTTGGGGTGGATTCTAATAAGGGAGGGTGGTGGTGGTACTGTTCTATTGGGCGTTGGGTCTGGTGAGAGGAGTCCATTTGTTGGGAGGAAAGAAGGGAGTTCTAGAGAGAGAGGGTGTTGGAGAGTGGGAAGGAAGAAGAAGGGAGGGGGCAGGTGGAGGGAGAGTGGAGTGAGGGGATTAACGTCTATGGACAGCAAGGGCGGTGGTCTAATTCATTATATGTGGGTGATGGATTTTTATTATTTTTTTGGATTTTTAGGGTTTTGGGTTTTTTAATATTTATATATGGTGGTTTGGGTATGGTGTGCTTCTTGGGACTCATCAATCCATTGCTAGTAAGGTCACTAGGTTAAGTCATGCATTTGTTGGTGCTTTCAGTCAGGATCTTGGGGGATGAGGAGGGGCCCACATGTTTGTTATAGAGTCTTTTCCTAGAAGAAATGATTATATTGGTAGGTGTTGTAATAACAATCAGAAGTGATGTAACCTGTATTAGGGTTTATCCTATTTCATACCTTTTTATTTGGATTTTTTTTTCAAAATATACTTTTTTAAATTATTTTTTTACAAAAATAGACCTCAATAAAAATTATTTGTCAAACTAACTAACTGCCACCACGTGGTGACACGTGACAACGGCAGGTTTTATTTTTTTGTGCATAGAGAACTCGACATCACCAGTGTCGAGTTCTTCTTGGGAAAACTCGTTATTGGTGATGTCGAGTTCTACTTGGTTTTTTATTGCTCAACACTAGAAATTTTCCACTCAACGTGAGTTGACAGGAGAAGTGATTCAAACAGAACTCGGCACTGGTGATGTCGAGTTCTATTTGAACTGTTCTCCTGACGCACAGATCGTGCATGAGACGGTTGGACGGCCAGGAGAACAATGTCTTACATAGAACTCGGCATCTTAGATGTCGAGTTTAATAGGTAAAACTCGGTGTTTGTAACACCGAGTTCACTTAAAAAAAGTGAACTCGACGTTACAAATCCCGAGTTCCGTCGGGCTATAAAAGCAACCTGACGCACCCCCTCTCCCCCTCCATCGAGTTCTCGCGTTTTTAATGTTAGGGTTTCGATTTTTTTTGTTTTCCACCGTTTTCTTGCCTTTTATGTATTAAGATGATATACATTATTGTTTTAGGTATGATTGTAGTGTTTTTGTTGGTTTAGGAACCCGTTTTGGTGCAAACTCGATTTCGATTTTGGGTTTTTAGGCAAAACGTTTTATTTCTTGTTTGTTAGTTGATTATTGATTTTAGTCTTGTTGATTGTAGGTCTACGGTAGTAATCTTAAAAATAGTTGAATTTAAGTTTGATTATTGTAATTGAAATTAAATTTTTTTGTTGTTATTTTGGTTTGAATGTATGTTACTTTGAATAAATGTAAACTTTAAAATGATTTATTTGAGTGTATGTGGGAATTGAAGTTTGATTTTTTTAGTCTTAAAAATAGAGTAATAATGTATGTGGGTTTCCATGTTGAGAAATACGTCGTTACTTCGATGTTTAGAATGCGATGATGTTATTTGTAGTATTGTTAGTTTGTTCTACCGTGTAGGTTTAAATTTACGAATTTGAAAAATATATGGGAGATTCTGTCAAAATTTTAAATAAAATTCTGACATGATTCGTAACGTTATTTATTGTAGTTGATTTTATTGGAGAGATTGCTCGACGTTTACAGTCGTTTGCTACAACACTCAATTGAGGTAATTTCTAAAACATTTGAGTATTCTCAACTTTTTAAGTAGTTAGTAATGAAGAACAATCATCTCACTTTTTAACGTGTTATGTACAGATGGAGTTTGGTGGTTCCAGTACTGGTTCACTTAGAGGTAGTTACGCTTCACAGGGTCTGGTACACATATCAATGTTGGTTATGCAGGCAAACCACAAGTCTGACTTGTTCATAGATTTTGTAAGCATTTTACGTTTTCAAGTTAAATATTTGCACGTGAGTTTCAATATTCTGACATTTCTCTAAATTTATGCAGAAGGATGTTGATGGTGTAAAATGCGTTGAGCATGGATCGAAGCTCAACGAATGACAGATCACTGATGAGAAGATGTTGTTTCTGCTAGATATGGCAGGGTTTGACACACTCACTCGGTTGGGCCGAGTTCAGTTGGATCATACCTTGCTGGGGGCGATGGTCTAGCGTTGGAGGTCGGAGACTCATTCATTTCACCTGCGACATGGTGAGATCACATGCACCTTGCGTGACATCTCGATGATTATCGGCTTGCGCGTAGATGGTTTGCCGGTGTGTGAGTCTAAGGAGTACGTTTGGTCAGAGGTCTGCATGGATTTATTAGGTCAGGTCCCCGATGACTTGGGTCGTAAGGGTTCCGTAACTCTGGGTTGGTTGTAAGCTCAGTTTCAGCAGTTGCCTTTTGATGTTGACGAGGAGTCAGTTATACGACACACCAGAGCTTTCATTCTGTTCCAGCTGGGATGCAGTATTTTGGCAGATAAGAGTGGCACGATGGTTCACTTGAAGTACCTGTCTTTGCTGGAGATTTGGCGGTCACATCAGAGTACAGTTGGGGTAGTGCGGCTCTGGCCCACTTATATCACATGTTAGACGAAGCCTCACTGATTCCGACGAAACATTTGTGTGGTTTTCTTAAGTTCCTGCAGTTGTGGTGCGAGGAAAATCTACACATTGGGAGACCTTTGAAGAGCAGACCATTAGTATACCCGGAGGACGAGAGGGCACCATTAGGTGCCCGTTGGAGACGACCAAGAACATTCAAGGGTATTGTGAAGACGACGACACTTGATTTTTATCGGAATGAGCTGGACGTGCAGGAATTCGATCAAGTGATCTGGGACCCTTATGCACATTTGGATCTTAGTCAGTTACCACCACTATGTACGGAAGGTTCAGAGATCTGGACGAGCCATATTTGGCTTATAAATTTTGGTGAGGTGGTTATGCATTGTCCAGACCGAATGATGAGACAGTTCGGTCTACAGCAGCACATTCCAGAGCCGATGGAGAGACATGTAGTGAAATCGGCTCAGGGGAGGTCGGATGTTAATTGGTTGGCGGAAAATCACCAATTCATTCAGCATTGGTCGCACAGAAGAAATCATCTACAGTTTGAGCGACCACTCCTAGGTGTCACTCCTGAAGAGAGCACACGACTGTATATGGAATGATACTGGAGCATCACTGTACGTTGGATAGTTCATCACACCTTGGCTCCGACTAATACCTTATACAGACCTCGAGCGGGTAGAGAGCGAGAGATGGTAAGATTTAAACAATTATTTAAACAATTACCACGTCTTTAAATTGCGTTTAGTGTTTCATTAACTTTTAATTATTTGTAGGTGCACGGAGTTTATGAGTTCCACGAAGAACTCCATCAAATTCACGAGGTGATCAAAGATCACAAGACATGTTCTTCGATGGTTGGAAAATTGAAGGAAAACTGAAGGCTTGGCTTATGTGTTTTGGTGTTGAACAACCCACGTTACATTTGAGTCAGAACCGCATCGTTGAAGAAGAAGATTCACACTCTCAAGAAGACGTTGGCAGTCTGACTCAGGATACTGAGAATGCAGCACGAGGAGGGGGAGCGGCAGGGGGAGAGGATGTGCTCAAACACATCCTAAAAGGAAGAAGAGATTGAGAGATCTCTTATGATAGATATTTAGTTGTGTTAAACTTATTTGGTTGTTTTTATATGGTACTTTTGGTTGTATGTTAAAATGTTAAACTCGTTATTGTGGTTGTTTGTTGTTTAAAATGTTTGTTGTTTTGGTTTTATGGTTGAATTGTGTTTTATCGTAGTTGTTTGTGTTTCTTGGTTGAATTGTGTTTTGGTAATTGGAATGATTGTCTTTGTTGTCAAACAGAAAATGAAATTGTATTTATTGTCTTTGTTGTCAAACATGGAAAAAATTTGTCGAGTTCTTAAATTAATGCTCTTCAGGAGAACTCGGCACTGAGGATGCTGAGTTCTATTGGTGTGAACTCGGCACTTGTGATGCCGAGTTCACATCAAGAGAACTCGGCATCCCTAGTGTCGAGTTCTATTTGAATCACTTCTCCTGACAACTCACGTCGAGTGGAATATGGCAAGTGTTGGGCAATAACAAACAAATAGAACTCGGCACTGGTGGTGCCGAGTGCTCTTTAGGAGAACTCGGCACTGGTGATGCCGAGTTCTATATGCACTAAAAAACAAACCCGCCGCTGCCACGTGTCACCACGTTGTGGCAACGAGTCTAGTTTGACAAATACTTTTTATTGAGGTCTATTTTGACAAAAAAAAGTTCATTTTGAAAAATTCTCCTTTTTATATTTATTTTTTTAATCTATTCTATCATTCACCCCATTTAAATAAATCCCAAATATTTCAAACACATATTTCAAACACACAAATGAGATGCGATCTTCCAACCGAGTTAACCTTACTTAGTTAAGCAGTTAGTGATACTCTTTTTTCGGATGAGAAGGGAGATATACAATGATAACTTATAAAATCTAGAAAAAAAGCCACAACAAGGAATTGAACATTTGACCTACCACTTTGTGTGTCAACGAATTACTTGAAGGTGCTCCATTCGATCGTCTTAGTTTAAACAGTGACGAGCAATGATTAAACATATAGTCTTGAAATGGTCAATAGATTGACTAGTGGTATATGGTATATGGTCATATGTATTATCCATTCAAATAGAATAGAGTATAATAGCGTAGAGCATTGTTTAAAAAAATGATGTGATTTCGTAGCCCTAGATGTAACATCCCGATACAGCGGAAAATTTAAAAATTCATAATCAAGACAAAGAGATCAAAGGCGGGACTGTTACTTCTCATAAACAAATAGCGGTGCACCAGAATACATCAGAGTTGGCCAAAATGAATACATGATTACAACAAAACGTCAAAGGAAGATAAACGTAATTATGTTGACCTCAGTGGTCCGACTAGAGAATCTGACTCCAAATGCGCGCGCGCACCGATCACCACCCCACTGGACCTACTGCGGTCCTGAAAAATATGCAACAACAATGCCTGAGTTTCCAGAAGGAAACCTCGTATGCCAACTCACCTATATGCATGCATTACACAAATGAACCTATCATACTAGTAGCGTGTCATGGCATCGACAGAAATGGAAAACAGTTCCCCCGAAGGGTAAAACAGGACATCAGTCCGACAGTCAACAACGAGTCTCCCGAGGAGACCTACTGAAGGCACATGCAGCCTTACAGCATGTGACATCGCACCCCCCACACGCGGCTACACTACTCAAGGGTTCAGCAGGGAGCCTCTGCCACGCCTGCGCGCCGATAGAATACAAATCTGCAAATCTCAGTGGTCGGAGCCACAGGGACCAACGGGGTCGTCGCCCGGAAGGTATAACAACAACATCTCGATAGGTGCCCAGTCGAGGAATCAACATAGCCGGAACAGCCTCGGCCCAACAATCATCATCGCCGGCACAACCTCGGCGTCATCACCGGCACAACATCGGTGGTCCATCACAACATCCGGCACAGCATCGGACGGGTCCAGACCGAAGTCTGCCAGGTCATCATGTTCCTCGAGCCGCAAACACCAACCGCGCCGCTATAAAAGCAGGGCAGCGACCTCCGTAGCCCGTGGGCCGGTAGTCACCTCACCCAACGCCAGTTGCGTGCCCGCACAAACATCAACACTGGGATCCGCGATCCCTCAGGCCTGCTATACTACAAAGTGCCCAACCATCCATCTCAAGTCATGGTCCATACACGGAGGTGACGTGTCCCGAACACTCACACTCTTCCCAACGGCGGTCCCTGGGCAGGCACGCGTCACGCGCCCACCGTCACCTCCCGGCTCACGCACAAGACGAGGACACGGGTTTCCGTGGACAAAGTTGGCGTTCAAAATGGGAACCAGGAATTCTGTTCTGGGCCCAAACGGTCGACCGGAAGAGGTGATTCGGTCGACCGGTTCCAGAAAGGAATCGGTCGACCGTACGCCTAAAACGGTCTACCGCTGCGCTCAAAACAGAATCCCCAACGGTCGAACCAGGATCTAAAACCGGTCGACCGAACGAGGTCAAAATCCGGAGTCTGGTCAACATTAAATTCAATTCTATCGGTCGACCGAAAACAGACAGGGTCAACCTATTATTCTAAGTCATATAATCGGTCTAACGCAAACCTCCAACGGTCAAACAACATACAATCGGTCGAACGCAATATACAAATCTACTCAGTACACTTAAGTTCTGGTCGAACGACCCAAGGAACCGGTCGACCGACAACAGACAGAAAGTCCCAACTCACCAGCAAATACGCACTACCGGTCGACTGCCACCAGGCATCGTTCGACCGGTGAAGGTTAAAGTCGGGTAAAAACACTACATTCGATCGACTGCCCAAAGGGACCGGTCGACCGTTGGTCGTCTTCCACCTCGCGCCAGCCGAGGTTTCTCACGGAAGCAACGCCGAAGAGGTCTCTGACCTCCCCGTCCGACCAACACAACCCTACCACGAGGGTTAGGAACCACAAAATCACACTATCAAGTCGACATACCTCAACGAAGACAACGCAACCGCCGGAGCTCTGCTCGAGCCCGTCGCCTCCGGTGACCTCCTTGCGCGCGTCCCCCGCACGCCTCACGCCACTGGCGTCGTCTCCTCCTCACCTACTCGCCGCACAAGAGAAAATGGAGAGAATGAGTGAATGGAGAGAATGAGAGAGAGAGAAGAAATCGTGTTTATAAACCCAATCCATCTCCTCGCTACAGTAACACGGAACTCTACACCTCTCACCCATCACCAGACCACTGTAGCCCGCCTTTTCCCCATGCAAAACACCTTCTAATCCAAGCTTAACCCTAATACCGGGTTAGGGTTCTAACACTAGGTGTGTTAGGTTGGTAACGGATGAAGTTATTTGACAAGTTGAGTTGCATCTCATAGACAAGCTAACTGAGATTTGTAAAAGTCAACAAGGTGATGTGAAACACCTCTGCACCATTGCATGCAATTCGAAACTGAGTTACTTACACGTACTCATGCAAAGAGATTGGTTAGATAATATTGTAGCTGAAGATTGGTCACTTGTGGTATCCATTTCTTTTTTCTGCCGACCTTAATTCAGATGAAGCCATTTCCTCGTCCAAGGACTACAAAGCGAAGTCTAGAAATTAGATTTTTCCAAGTTCATGGGTCGGATTTTGTACCCCTAATGTGGCAACATCTGATTTTGTCATTGTCGAACTTATCGTTACTCTAGTATTGAGGCGGGAGGCCTCACTTTTGACAATTTAATTAACTAGCTAGGACTATTTCTTTCTATTTTCGGAAGGAAACCTCTTTACTTTATGTACTAAAAGAAACTCACGTCTGTAGATTAAAATAAGATGTTTTTCATTAACTCCTTACCCTTCACTTTCTGAAACGACGTAGATCCATAATCCACATTATTAGTTAAAACCAATGCTTGGTTATAATAATAAAAACATCATATTGCAAAATCACTTAAGTTCCATAAAATTTTAAATCTACAAGTTTAATATGTCTCCCTTCAAAGTTCAAACATCATCTCCCGACTGTCAACACTCTTACCTCTTTGACAATTCGGTGGTGATATTCGTGTTAACCGATCGGTGATTCTAAGTTAGACAGCATTAGTTACATTCTTACATAGAAAGGTGAGATTTTGTCCAGCTGGTTAACTTAGTCATAAAAATATACTGACTCGGTCGTCGAAACAATTTCAGAATATGTATATTTGAAATGATTGATGAAATATCTTTTCGCATCGTTTAATTGGAATTCTTTTTTTTTTGTTCCTCCTTACAGTTCCCACATATCAAATTATTAAATCACTGATTATGTTACCAAAATGAAATATCTTTTTCGCTTCATTTTAACGAAATATTATTTGTGTTCCTCCTTATAATTTCGACATATCAAAGTCATCCAAACCAATATCATTAATACAGTATTACCAATCTCCTTCCTTCAGTTAAGTACACAAGTTGCTTTGTCTTTTCCAAGAAGCAGAAAGGAAATTTTTCATTAATACACTTGAAATAATATAATTATCAAAAAATTGTTCTAGTCTAGTCGATTCATATGTCATGGATTTAGACATATATCACTTGGCAATTGACAACTTGAGTGGTTGAGTAACTTACATGAGTAAACTTTAGAGTTTAGATTGTGAACGAGTCGAACCCATCTAGTCCCCATTCTGAATTGGCTCGTTAAGAATTTAAGCTAACTTGCAGGCTGATTTGTGAAAGTTCTGAATCTAAAAAAACTTGTTAATGTTGAGCTAGTTTATTCTGAGCTCGAACTTGAATTATATCTTTTCTTAACTGGCTCACGTAGTAGAGACATAATCGAACCTGAACCCAATCTTTTCTGTCTCTGAACTGGCTCACGTACTTGAGACATAAATTGAAAATCCTAAACAATATTACCAAATGAAGTTAATAGCTATATGTATTCTTAGTATTATATGTAATAAATTATAATGTGATTCAGGTGTGTATTAATTAATGTATTATGATGCAACGCAATCTATACGAATACGAGGTTAAGATCAAAGTACAAAAATGTCTACCAAATGCATCTAAAAGATATCGTAAAATATTAAAAGATACCACTAGTCATTTTTTATTGAAATATCCTTAAATGGAGTTTGAAAGACACGTGATGCAACAGTACCGTTAGATTGGTGTTTGGGTTTTGTAGTGGTCACAGCAGACCAGAGATGGCGCCTGCTGATTTTGGAAGTGTGCATGCCGTTTTGGCTCCAAAATATTCTACCTTTGATTTTCTTTTTATGACCTCGACGTAAAGATAATTCGCACAATTTCACCTTCTGCATCGTAGAAATACTTAAATACAACAAGAAATTGAACTTCTAAGATAAATATTAAGTGATTGATTTACAGAAAAAACTTAAGAAATTCGAAGTTTCATGAGTTTTAGAACCAGAGGAAAGTTAAGTTCCATGATAAATATCCCCCCCCCCCCTACTGAAAAACAGTTAAGTTTCATTTTCTTTACATAATTTGTTTTCTAGTAGTATACAAAAATTGAATAATTTTTTCTTCATTTATTAATCAAAAGATATTTTGTTCCCATCAACATAATTGGAGTTGTAAGAACTAAAGTTATGGAAACTCAAATCCTAAAACTGAAAAATATAGATTTCTCTCACTTCTTTCAAACTAGTCATACCTTACGGAATGAGATCAGTTGTTTTCACTTCCTTTGTGGTAAAGTTTTGTTGTTCATTCTATCGTCCACCCTATCTATGTTTCCACGATGGCTCAACTACACAACTTCACTGTTTGCAACATATTTCTTTTTTATAATTAATATAATAAATTTTAATTATTAAGAAGAATTACACATCCAACGTCCCACCAATTATAGGCAGTCAAAAATACTACAAAACTTTAACACTCTAGATGAATCTGGGGGACAAATTTTTACTTTGGATTGCTTGGTTGGAAAGAAAAGTGATTAGAATCTGTTTATGCTTTAGACACTCACCTGCTTTGGTTCCCGTCCATGCATGAAGGATAATAGAGAGAGAGGAGGGAGAAGACTGCAGACTCTGGTGTGGCAGTAGAGAGAGAAAGCCTTTAAAGACGTACATGTAAAAGCTTCATTGGGAAGAAGCGAGGGAGTGTCTTGTTGGATGTGGACACAGGAATCCTGCTTCTTTTGGCTCCAAAATTATTAACATTATTACTGTTTATGCTTCATCTCCTTGGGACTGCCCCTCCGTTCCTATCTCTTTTTCCATTACATTTCTCATCAATTACAACAATCAACTTAAGCGGTGTATTTATCGGGTGGTCTCTAAGTAAAATGTATCTCTTTGAATCCTATTAGTAGATCCTCGTAAGAATCCAACACCAACACAAATTTAGCCTGAAGTAAGAGTTAGTCTTAACCACTACAAAGAGAGTCGTGTAATTATGTTAACTAGGAAGTGTGTATTATAATATATTAAGTATTGTATAATAGTAAGTATACTAATAGAAATAGTAGTTATGAGTATGTCTCACAAGGTAGATAGTGTGTGAATATAACTTATATAATATTGTAGCATTAGTTGTTATAAATACAAGATTACATTTCATTTAACTTCGAGTCCTTCTACTCAATGGTTGTGTTTGTGGTGATCATCCGTCAAAAACCACATTGTGAAGCGTCGTAGAAGAGTTGAAAAACACGATAAAGGAGTTGGTTCAATCAGTTTGAAACCAAGTTATGATTGCGGATTTGTGAAACTCATGCGGCAGAATCGAGAAACTCAATGGTGGAAACTACAAGTACGGGAGTTTATACTTGGAATCATACTTGCATTGACATGATTTATGGGAGATAATGGTTGGGAGGGAAACCACGTCACCATCTGTAGAAAATGATGAAGCAAGCAGAAAGTGGAAGATAAAGGCAAAACGAGTCTTTTATGTGCTCAGGATAACCATAAAAGGATTTGTTTGAGCATATACATGAGACTACTACACCCAATGCAGTATATGACACACTTAAGTTGCTCTTCACGCAGAAGCATGACACCCGACTTCAGCTTTTGGAGAACAAGTTGATGCCTATCAAGAAAAGAGGTATGTCCATTGACTAATACAAAGGTGAAAGGGTTTTGCCATGACATATCACAATACATCCGAAGTCTATGATTAATGAGTCCAAAATGAGGAGAATTATTATTCATGGGCTTAGGCCTGAGTATAATGGTTTCGTAACAGTAGTACAAGGTTGGCCACTCCATCAACCATCTCAGAGTTAAAGAGTTTGTTTGTTAATCAAAAAACTCTCACAATGCAAATGAGAGAAGTTTCTACAAAGATAGAAGATCAAACACTTTTTAACGGGAGACAAAAATATGGATCGAGAAAACAAACAAGGGGTTCACAACAAGCGGAGTTGAACAACCTCGAGAGAATGAGCAAGTAAAGAGAAATATCATATGCTACAACTGCAGTAAGAAATGCTACTTCGCAAGAGACTATTGGTTCTAGGGAAAATCTACAGAGGGAAACGTGATGACGAAATCTAATCCCGAGTCTTGTATAAGAGTGAGTATACTAGTAAAAATATTAATTGTGAGTGTGTCTTATCACGGGGTAGATAGTGTGTAAATGTAACTTATAGTATTGTAACATTACTTGTTATAAATACAAGTTTACATTTCATCTATCTTTGAACATCCTCACCACAAGTCGGGCTTCTTCAAGAGAGACGCTAATATCTAATTAATTTAAATACATTGTATCAATTTTAAAATAAAATCGAGCTTCTTCACCACAAGTCAGTATTTTTTAGAGAGTACTACTTGCAATCATGTAAAACTCAGTTGATGTTTGGCTAGTGTGATTGATTCGTATGAGAATGAAAGAAAACGTGGAATTGAAATTCTAAAAAACGACAAATTGCAAAAATCTGACAAAATCCACCAATTGAGAATTTTATACTTAGGCCATCACTAACCATGACCTGGACGACCCGGTCATCAGCTCTCTCTCTCTTCAAAATCAGCTTTCTCTCTCTTCCACATCAGCTTTCTCTTTCCTCAACCCACCTTCTTCTCTTTCCTACACTATTCATCTCTTAACCACAACCCAACACAACCCACAACAACCTACCTCTCTCCTCCACATCATTTCGGGGTCCATCTTGGTAAAATTTTAAAAAAAAATTAAAAAATTTCTAAAAAATCAAAACAATTATAAAACGAATTTTCAAAAAAAAAAATTATAAAAAAACTCAAACAAAAAAAATAAAAAAATCAAAACAAAAACAAAAAAAAATAAAAAAATCAAAATATAATAAAATATTTGATGACCGGGTCGTCGACCCGGTCGTTTGAACGACCCGGTCATCTACAACCGAAACTTTTGTGTTAAAAAATTAATATTTTATTCAAGGTCATCTACGACCGCAGGATGACCGCAGTTTATACTGCGTTAAGGGATGGCCTTAATATTCACTACGTGCAGTGGAAATCTATACAAATTCGAGTTCTATTTCTTATTTGCAGACCAATCACATATATGTAATCATAATACAATATATGTCACAAGTATATTTTACTAGGGGTGTGCATCCGGTCCGGACTGGATTTTTTTCCAAGATTTGGACCAGAAATCGGACCGGACCGAATTGGTTCGGCCTGGAGACCGGATCAGTTGGATTCGATCCGGTCCGGTCCAAGACTGATTTTTTACCTCAAAAATTAAAAACAAAAACCGGACTGAGACCGGAATCCTGACCGAAATTTCAACTGGGTCTGGACCGAAACCCGGGCCTATTGATTCCATTTTACCTATCCTAACTTTAACTTTACTCGAGAATTTCATCTAGTCTAGTTATACAAATATAATAAACAAAAAAAGAAAAGAGAAAATGTTGTAAGCCCATTGGAATAGAGTTCCTGGTTTGGAAAGCATGCAGACAAGTATTGACCAACTAGCTACATCCATTTCTGCCAGTTTGCATGCGTCAGCTGTGCTCTGATCTCTTTCGTCATAAGAAAGGAGAGATATTTTAAGTTGTGACAAGTTAAAGGTCGGTTAAGATAATAGTATGTTCATCTGGAATCATTTAATTACGTAACTTACACTGACTATATTAGATTCTAAATTTGGTTAATCCGAACTAAGATCAAAGATATGTCAATCGTGGTCAATGCGCGGTACCATATTTTTTCTTATAAAAAATTGTCTACGTAATCTATAGACTTATCTTCGTGTGAACATAAAAATAAAGAGGATAAGAGAATTAAAGTTTACCAATTTTGAATTTTACACAACCTTTTATTTATATGACACTATACCGAAAGGAAAGTTATGTGATAATCAACAGGCGCTATATCATTTTCCTCAAGAAACGCATTATATTATTATTTTTTAATGACCCAAAATTCTCGCCCCAGTGAGAGTAGTTGTGATTTCAAACTGAGGTCAGCCAAAACACATTATCTGAAGTGCACCGGTCAACCCTCGGGATGGCGCTATACCAGTTTGCTTCTACAGAAAATGTGGATGTACAATAAAATTGGTCAGTGTTCCCGTTCCGAATCGGTGACCTTAAAGTATATTTCACTGAACGATCACCGTGGAGCTACACTACTTGTGACTTGTGTGATTGATCATGTTTTTGGTAAGCTAGTTTCGGTTTAACAACCATGCACGAACAGTCTAGAGGAATTAAAAACCATGATGAAAGAAAATCTACTAGAACTTGAAGAAATAAAAGAGATGTTTTATACAAGATTTCCCGATAAGTTGGAAAACTTGCAATGAGGTAACGCAACTGGAATTCATAAACAAGAAAGGGATATGTTAATCTAAGGGTAGAAAATAAGGAACTAGATTGAAATATAGTATAAAACAAAGGTTTAGATAAAAGATTAGTTTTTGCAAATTTTAGAGAAGCAACCATAAATCATAACGCATGAGCCTGCTAGTGCCCCACGTATCACGTATGTAAAAAAATGTCATTTGTGTTTGTTCATGGACATGTAGATTTTGTAATATTCTCATTCATAATGACAAATCATTTATACAAATTCAAAAACTTTTGATGATTATAAACTTCAACTAGGTTTGCATTCATACTACTGGCTTGGAAGGGCCACGGAATTTAGGAGATCAATTTGAAATTTTAATTCTACCGCTCGAAATGCATTCTCTCCTAGAAATTTGTAATAAGAATACATAATCAAAGTGTGCTACAGTATTTACATAGTACATTATGGCAGCACAACCCTAATTACCTGTTTGCTAAGTATCATGGATGGAATATTTTATTTTGGACTGAGAATATTCTGCATGTCATTCTATTAATAAGAGAATTCAGTTGATAAAGAACGAAATAACTCGACTGGAGATGCAGAATCTAAGGTTTAGTCAAGACTGTGATTCAGGCGCAAAAGAAATAAAGACATGGAGAAAGAAGATTTTATGCCTTTTCCTCTTTGATGATTGATTTTCTGCTTATATCAGTACACAATAAAAAGTAAAATTTTCAGAAGATATACAACATTGTGCACATGGAACATAAATATTTTCCATGTGATTGTATGCACATTAAGCCAACAAAACTTGAAAGAAAGAAGAAGAAAAAATATGGTAATGGCTTCATATTGTTGAGTAACCAATATGGAAGAAAAGAAATATGTTGGCAGTTTGCAGAGTGAAGAAGCATCTTAACTTCTCGTTGCCTGTGTGAAATAAATAACCATGTAAAATGCTATTTACGTCGTAGCTCTTTTGAGGTCATCATACCAGAAATAGTTCACTCCATCAACTTGTATCTTTTCTCCTGGACACCTGAAACTCCCATTTGTATTTCAATAATGGTGTGAAGAGGCACCTGAAGAACAGACGTTAAGTTGAATGATATGTACTAACCATCATAATTCATGATGTTTTTAAAAAATTAAAATACCTCTATGAAAGGAATTTCATTCAATGGCTTGTCAGCGAAATACCCATACAAAGCTCTCAATACGGCCTAAAAAGAAAATGAAACACTTCAAACATCACAAGCTGAAATCAAAATCTAACAACATACATCTTTATCATATAATAATAACCTGGTGAGAGATCACCACGACAGGTGCACGTTGTCGTTCCAGTTCAATTATCACAGGCTCTAACCTGCAAAAGGAGGAGGCTTCTCATAAAAACAAATTCATGATTATAAAACCATCATCCAAGATCACATACCTTTGAATGACATCAAGATACGATTCCCCACGAGGATATCGATATTGCAGCTTGTCCTTTTTCCTTGCACTACAACATGAGGGAAAAATCAAGTTGAATTAAATTTGAAGATATTTAACAAAAAATGAAGCAACAATTGAAGGAAAGCAAATCTTCTTAATAAAAACTTTGTTTCCTGTCAATGTAGCTAAAAACAATTATTCCAGGTAAACCACCATTAGGCTCATACAAGACACAATGTCATGATATAGAGAACATATTCTATCAATGTTGAATAATTTCAACTCATTAGGATCCATTGAAATCTGAAACTGGAAAGAGTTTTGCAACTAAGTCAAAATCAACAAGATTGATGACAGGTCACCAAATAACGGGGCTAGCCTAGTGGGCAGAATGCTGCACCTGAAATTACTAAGAACAGGAATCATCCTTAGTGAAACGAGTCACCATCTGAGGTTTGGAACTTTGTGTGGACAGTAGGAAAAATAATTAGGAAAAAAATAACATTGGCACAATCTCTGCAGCAATTTAAGACTAAATACCAGGTAAAGGAAGCACAGCAAGCTTGAAAAAATAAACAAGGGAATCACAGATTAACAATCATATGACATAATATGATAACTACCTAGGATGGAGAAGCCCAAACAGAAGAACCAAAGAACCCTCATGAAAAAGCAAAATAGTAAAAAAACCAAGACATAATAGCATCAACATCGCAAATGTTATGACAGTATCCGCATCTAATCCAAATAGAATTTATAAATTTATACAAGATGAAAAAATAATATAAAATCATATTTCGAAGAACAGAACAATATTTACCCATACTCATCAGGCATGTTTCTTTTTATTTCTTCATATGTCATTCCATCACATACACCGGCATTTATCTCATCAAGTGCACGCCATTGTATCTATATTAGGAACCGTTATTAGAATCTAAAGGCCTTAAATTGATCTAGAATAGAAAAAGGAAATAACCTTTGGAAATCCAACAATTGGGCTGGCAGTTAACACCGTTCTTTGAAGAGTACTGGTCCATATCTAAACCAAAAGAAGCCGAGGGATCATCAATATAAAGCCACCGACTGAAACTTTAGACCCAGTGTGACCTCAAAGAAACCAACTGAAACTTAAGATAAATCCATGGAAAGAAAGTACATATGAAACTCCTTGGACACACAGTAAAATATATTTAAAAAATCCACATGAGCCCAGATTCTTGCTAAGACAGTCCACAGCTGGAAAGCATCGTTGGCTTATTATTGTTGCCCTGCAATTCTTAGCACTACTTAACATGTAATAGTGAAGGTCGCACAAAGATACATAAATGCAGAAAATAGTTTTAGATGTATTTTTTTCTTAAGCTAATTTAGAGTAAACGAGCAAGGCAAGAATTCTTGACAGTTATCTTCCCAAAATGAAATGAATTCATCCATTAAATCCTACACCTACATGGTCTTCCTGAAAACTAAGTAGCAATTTACATGTACATGAGAAGCTTGCGTAAATTTTGGAAAATTGAAATGAAATCTTTTAAGTTTATGAATGGACGAGGGGGCACCAAACAAGTACTTGTAAAAAAAAGGTGGGCTTGGCAGTGAAAGATGAAAAGATCAAAGTCTCACTGAAGCAGTCCTTTCACTCTTTAGTCGCTTCTCTAGAAAATTAGCAAGCTTCATTGAATAAAGTTCTCCAGCTTCACTGTTCAGGTAAACGTTATCTAGAGGTTAGTAAAGCCCCACATAGAAGAAGTTTGATCTTAAAACAAGAAATTAGTGGAAACGGGGAAATAAAAATTGTGGACAGACTACCTGCTTTAAGAGTTTTACATTTTTCTTATCATTTTAGGCCATGTTATATAAGAAATATGTATTCATAATTCTCATACACGTTCTATTATTGCTGAACAATGTTCTGAAAATTCAGAGTTCCTTAAGTAAATACCCTACATGTGTTTGTTGTTTGTCTAAATTGTTCCAAAAGTTATAACTGTTGAAAAATGTTCATTTGTTGAAATTAGTTGACAAGATTGCATTATTTTTTAAATGCTATAGTAAAAGATGTGGGCCCTTATAAGGACCGATAACATTATGTTGATTCAATGAAAGATTGTTATCTTACATACTGTAAAATGAAAGCATATCCATGCTCCACAAAAAAATTAGAAAAAGACCTTAAGACTGTATCTCCTCCAATTCTGCCTCTAACATTATCTCGACTCTCCCCATGACGAGTAAGTAATATAGGACGAGGTGTGAGATGGGTGTTGACCTACAGAAGCACATGTTTACAGAGTTAGCGGGAGTTAATGGATTAATGATGAACAAGATAGCCCATAAGAACCTTATATTAATTCACCTTTATAAATTATAGACATATTATGGCACATCACTTTTCAGGGCTTTTATAAATGATCAATCAGTAATATTAAGAAAACTCCTTAACATTTTAGTTACTGAGATTTACTAATTTAATAAAAATATCACAATTTCATAGCAATTGATGACCTCCTAGTGCAACATGCAAGATATGATGTTAAAGTCTTCGAAGATGATGAAAGCAAACATGTTGGAAATACGTATGAAGAACATCCAATCCATTATCAGAATTTTGGATGAAAATCAAACTACAATTTCATAAGAAAAACTAAAAACTCAATAGCACAAAAGGCTTCAAAAAAATAGTATGTTAGTAGTTCAACAACATTTTATAAGCATTAGAGCTGCAAGCGACATTAATTGGATAACCTTAAAAAGTATACCAGGAAGAAAACGATCCTTCCAGGAAGATATCCACTGATATTATTCACCTGCAGATAAATATAGAACATCAAAATATGTGAGAAAAAATGCACGAGGGACAGCTAGGTAATCATTTTTCCTCGTTAGCAGGACAATGGAAGACAGGATGTCAACAATGCTTCACCCCTTCTGGGTTATGGTCTGAGTTAATGTAATCTTTATTCGGAGACAAGGTACTTTTTTGATCAAACTGAAAAAACGTATTATGACTTGTCATTAATGACGTAGCAAATCTGGAATTCCGGATATCCGTTCAGTTATACTGGCGTATGTCTATTAATCCACGTCATTGTATGCCAACACTGTTGATGATGATGCATTTTGGAAAGGTCGGTCCTTTCTTTTTAGGCCTCTTTTATCATTTTTCTACCCATTATGCCTTCCATTTCTTAATCCTGACATTCTTTCCTGATTTCTTCATTATCAAGTCTGATAAGCAGTTTTAATTGTTTAACTGGCATTGCTGACATGTGGTGGTTCTTTATGGCATGATATGAGGTTAAAGTAAGATTCATAGGGACCATTTGAATATGCCCCTCTAGCAATGTTAACATTAAGACGACCATGACCTAGTTAGGCATTCAACATGGTAAGTTACACATTCTTTGCATTATAAAGTCGAGTGCTCTACTTTGGAATGAAGGGAAGAAAGGCACGTGGGAGCGAGCTGGAGTGCTGGACATCAACCAATTGGAGAGGTGATTCCAGATCAAGTTCGAAGTGATAATCGGTACGATGGTACAGAATTTTATTTTCGTACAATGTCCTGTGGATACCAAGTTACCAACACACATGAATTAGGAATCAAGTATTCTAACCTTCTACTCCCATGGTCCGGGTCAAGCTCCACTAGTTATGCTCCAGTAAGGTTATTTAACATGGCTAGTTCTATGCTAATGGGGTAACCATTCTTCAAAAACAAACTACTTGTGCATTGGTTTAAATATCCCTACATCCCTAAGTGCTGGTTCTTCACCCTCAAGTGTATTGCTTCCTTAAAAAGAACAAGATATTTCACAGAAGGATGAAAAAAACAGGACATGATACATCTTAACCACACGAAGATGGAAACATAATTAACCTCGAGATGCAAAATGAGACCAGTTCTTCTATTGATCAGTAGTCAGTTGTTAGAAAACAGTATAAATACAAAACTTACTTGTATCTGCCCTCCATGACCACTAACCATATCAATCATTTTGATATAGGATCCTTCTTGAACTGGCTCGTACGCCTAAAACAAGGCACGTGTTAATTACAACAAATCTCAAAAAAATACCAAGAATCCAAAGAAATCCATATTCAGAATCTAAACTAGTGTAAAAATTATTAAAGAAACAAATGTCAAAAACCTTCTCATAGTTGGCAAGACGAGCTTTAAAATCACTAACTCCAGCGTCAAAATCCGGTCTGTAGAAGATACCAACTTATCCATCAACCCATATGAAGGACCAAATAATGCATCCAAAATGTAGGACAACTCAAAATCAGAATTGGTAACTCAACTCTTCTGCGTAATCAGGACTTTGTTGAATTTTGAGAAGAATATTTCGCTCAATTATACTTTCATCATTGCATATTGTTTCAAGAAATATAATCTGAAATATGCAAAATACATTAAAAGAGGAATAACATAGTCCATCAAATACTCTATTATAGCCAATGAAAAGGAAACAGGTAAATTAACTGGTGAAGATTGATAAAGCTTCGTCATTGCATATCATGACTAAAAATGGCTGACAGTATATTGAGAAACAAGTAATCTGTAACATGCACAGAACATTAACTAAGAAAATAAAAGTGCAGATTTGGTTGACAGTATCCTAGCCTACTAAGGAAAGAGGCATAACATGAAATCACAGAAGTTTGATGTTAATAACAAAACTTTCATCCCACTACCCTAACAAAGTAACAATTGCTTCCAGATCCATATAATGAATCCAGGAGAAAATATGAATACAGAGAGATCATGAGTGTAGGATGGCTTTCTATTCCTTTTTTTTTGAAAGGTGGCTTTCAATTAATTCTGAAGGCAAACTTTTGTTATGTGTCAAAGCAGAAAGAAATATAATAAAAAAACAAAATATGAGCAACTGATCTATGACATCCATCTTAGATAAATTATCCACTCTACATTGAAACAAAATGAAGAATGAAAAGAGATAAGAGAAAAGGCTAATATGGCTTGCAAAAAAAGCTAACACCTGATTCTCACTGTTTGGTTTAGGCAATGGGCAACATCTTCCTACTCACATGGCCTTCTCCAATCAGTTTGGGCCTTCTATCAGACATTACACTACAATGAACTTGATAACTTTGAGGTTTATTTTCCTAATTTCTAAATTTTATTAACTGATGTTTACAGTTTCCTCTAATCTAACTTGATAAAATCCGAACAAAGATTATTCATGATGGGGGGAAACTTTCATTCTACCAAAATTTCAAGTTGAACACCAAATAAATCTCATCTCCTTTTCTGCGGAGATCTTGAATAGCAAGAATAGAACAGTGGATAAAGAGACCCAAGTCCCATTTTGAAGCCTATTAGTGGAGGCAAGACCACATATGGGGAGTAGGGACAAATGGACAAGAATAAGCAGTTCTCCAAAAGCAAATAAGCAGAATAGCAACTTCCTGACCACATAACTGTCAAACAATCCTACTAGCAGTCCACAACTTGTATGACAGTAAAGAAAATCTGAAAGAACAATCTCAGCTGTATGAATAGGTACCTTGCATTTTCCTTCAGCCATTTTCATAAGCATGTTTCTCCTATTTTTGCTACTGTTGGTGGCATCATATATGCCAACCTGTCAAACTGGATATTGAGGCAAGCATAGAATGGATAATATATTATAGGAGGAATATAAACCTTACCTGACCTCCATCTTGCATCCAAGATAGCATGTCTTCCATAGCCAAAGCTGCCACCTATTATCAAATGATAGTTTAAGATTCACCAACAAAAAACACAAAATTGGTTAAGAGTACATCGTAAAAGAAAGAGGGATCTCAGGAAAATAAGTGAAGTGAGTGAACCAATGTTGTTAATAAGATAATTTGTTGAACAAGAGCCCAAAGTAAAAGATATTAACAGCACATAGTGCCAAAGTGCTACAAAAGACACAAAAACAAATAACGTAAAATAAAAACTTGATTAGTAAACTAAATCAATATGGTGAGGATTGCCTTGTTGTACCAAAATCTTAGACACAGCCTGACAACTACCCAAGCCCTTCAATGGTCCAACCTAACAACATAAGACTCACGCTCCTAACCACCAAGCATAGTGTTCCCCCACCAAAGCATATCTCGCTATATATAAAACAAACAAATGAACTTAAGTATAACACAAACCTTTGATTGAAGACAATCAACTTCATGGATTCTCTTCCAAAAAACTTCATTGATTCAATTACTAGGAGACCACTCCACCAAATGTGCATTGAAATTTTTCAAAAAAGAATGATTCATGTAATTGTCCAAATGAGTATGTAAGATATCTGGAAGAAAATAATACAATTCCAATACTTGGATATGTGTGTTTGAATGATGTGATATGGTTTAACTGCATCAAAATGTCCACTAAAAATGCAATACTTTCTTCCTAAAAAGTACTTCACCTCATTGCGTGCATCCACACCTTCAGAATTATCAGCTCGGAAAAAATCAGCAGACTGCATAACACAGAATTCAACTAATAAACATGTATAAAAATGGTAAAAGTAAAACAAAAGTAGAAAATGTATTGATTTGAATTTACCTATAAAAACAGGAGAATCACAATCAATCTATGGTCCAGTAAAAAAAACTAAATCTTCACTTTCTAGAAAGTAAAAATTAAAGCCACTTTACCCAACTCCATTTAGCTTGTTTCTGTTTTGCTGTTTAGGGAAACTAAAAAAGGATATCCAGTTGTGATCCTATTTGGAGGTTAAGATATCAGAGAACCCAATAATACATAGATTGCTGATTATAGATAAGATTGGGAACCATACAGACACCTATTGATCGGATGGAAAACAGAAGATATTGTAAGATTCATAAGGCCGTTGTCAGATGGTGGAGGAAGGGCAGCTCAATCTAGTACCATCAGGGTAAATGCACATTAGAGGAAAGCAGTCATCCTTTCACTTCTTGTTCCTTCTTTTCATTTTTCTATCAATAAAGTACTCCAAGCAGTAACAAGAGGCAGCTCAATGTAGTACCATCACGGTAAATGCACATTAGAGGAAAGTAGTCATCCCTTCACTTCTTGTTCCTTTTTTTCATTTTTTTAATCAATAAAGTACTCCAAACAGTAACAACATTTAGAGCACTAGTAGCAACAAAGAAGCTGTAGGGAAATGCTCTACAGGTACCAGTAGTAGCAACATTCCAGAAATACGGGAACAAAACCAAATACATTCACTCAATGTACACGACCTTGTCTGATCAACACGACAACTTAAAGCAAATAAACTCAATCTTTCACTGAAAGCAAGACGCATACCTGATTAGTTCCATGCTTGAGACGCCGATACTGTTTATTTAAAAAAAAGTCACTTATTAAAAAAAATCAATTATCTGACTTCTACATAAGAAATAAAAATGTTATGAAATTTAAGATGCACATAACTGAGAAATCTCACCTTGCCAACGTTAAAATGTTTAGTTTCATGGCCCAACCACCGAAGATATCTTGTAAGTTTTGCTGCAGTAAATGTCTTGCCTCTAGCTGGCAAACCAACCTTAGACGAGAATATTTCCGATGTTAGCCAAATGAATATTCACCAATACATCGTAAAGTTGAAATGGGCAAAGAAACAAACATGTAAAGAAAGCATGTTTTGTTTTTATATTATGTGAACACAACCAACAAAGTTGGTTGCCATTGTGTAAAAAAGTTGGAAGAAACTATTTCACTAAGAGAAGTTACAAAAAAAGGCTCATTGTTGAAGAATGTGAAAAAACAAAATATCACAAACATAAGATGAGTGTGATAGGCATTAGCTAATGAAAACTAGATTCAAAAAAAAGGTTCACATACACTATGAGGAGATACTGGACCAATTTGCTCTCTAGATAGCAAGGTAAGATCATTTACATTTGCTACTAATGGGTATCTATACTTGATAATTTACATGTAGTCAGCCATGCAAGTCCAAATATTGATGAAAAAATCATGCAATTCCAAACTATTGCTATGTATATTGGCAGCTCTATAAAGTACTGGAGTTATGCTACCATTAAAACACAGGCTTAATAGTTTTTGAAGCAATTTAAACAAAAACTTTATCCACTTAAAAAATGGTTGAATTTTTTCCTGAATTTATTTAGAAATAGAAAATCTAGACGAATGCAGCCAAAACTACCAGCACAATTGCCAATTGTCGATTCTCTTTTGGTCCAAGCATTCTGTCAGCAACAGCTGCTGCAGCAACTGCTCCAGCAGCTGCAGGCATAGCTCTCTGAAAACATGCAACAGAGAAGAATAAGCTGGGGGAATATGATAGTTGACATTTAACTTATAGCCTTCTTGACTGAGATTCAAAAACGAAAGGCAGAACCATGTACACTACCCATGGCAAATCATAGTACATTGCTTGAGTAAAGGATAGAGGCAATTACATCAAGGACGTTATTTGATAAATATGCATTTCAAAGAAATTCATGCAGATGATTGCACTCAAATCAAACATAGCTAGGACCTTTGATTCTGATTCCAGCTTGAGAATGTTCGTAAAATTGCTTGAACTTGAAGGCCTTGCAAGTCTGGGAGAGCCCACGCCTCTATCAACATAGAGACCTCTGTGGCTGTCTTGTTTATGCAATGATGAGAATGTTCCTACTGACTTTGATTGCACCAAACCAGAAGCTGTAAAATTCTTGGAAAAATGGGACCAATGTCATCCACATCATGTGTTACAAGACAAACCACAAAACAGAACCACATAAAATCTACAAACAAATCACACTAAATAGAAAAAATTTGTTAAACGCTTAAAACAGAACAGCATGTCGCAGACCAAAATATATTTCGTAAATCACAACTATCTAGAAAAAAATTATTCTTTCTAAATAGTAATCAGCAGCAATTTGAGTGGGTGCCAAGAGGATGGATAGTCTCCAAAGATCAAAAGATATAATCCAGAAGGGTTCAAAAGGTCTCCATAATCTAATTAGAAGTTGGACCATAGCCCATAGTGCTCTTGTATAAACGTCAGGGCAACGTTCAGGCACCGCCTAGGCGAGCCTAGGCGGCCGGCGGCGTCCGGTCGCCTGGGCGATCGCCTAGGCGGTTGTGCGACCGCCCAGGGCTGGGCGGTAATTTTTTTTTTTTTTAAATTCAATTAATTTTCATAAAATAGATAAAAAAATCAGGAAAAATCGGGAAAAATAGAAAAAAATACACAAATATTTTCTAAAACTACCATACATGTTTAGGCTTCGAAAAGACACCTAGTTCCTCGACCAAGGCCTCACTAGGCACCCCCTCTACCCACCTAAACACTTAGGTATACAATTTATTGCTCAGTAGTACGATTACAAAGTAACTCAGAGTTCATACAATAGTAGATAAAATTGTTTGTGACGGGCTATACCACCTCTAGTTTCCTTACCACATAACTCACAGACAATACAATTTTTATCATTAGCGCTAATGTAATGGGCAGTATTCCAACCGGGGTCATTTGTACGGGTAGGTCTTAGGTCATCGTAACTCTCGTGATGCATAGGTAGACTAGTGCCGGGTACGTAAGCCATATCTTAAAACTAGACTAATATAAAATTTAGACTAATATGAAAATAAAATACTAATTAATTTAATTCTAAAGAGAAGTTAGAAAGAGTGCACTTGATTTTGACGGTTGAAGAATGAAGAAACGGATCGGAGATTTCACTTTCCAACTTCAAAACTAAGCACCAGACCGGAGACTTAATCGCAAAACTTGATGATTAGGAAGGTTGATGATGAGAATAGGATTATGAAGAAGAAGAGAATGAGAGATGTGTGAAAAATGAAGAGGTTTGGAGGGGTTTATATAGGATTTGGGGCTAGTGGCAAAGTTGTAATTTTTGAAAAAAAAAAAAAAAAAAAAATTAAAAGGAGAGAGCCGTTGGAGAGCCTCCAACGGCTCTCGCCTAGGCGAAATGATCGCCTAGGCGATCGCCTATTTCGCCCAGCTCTGCTGGGCGAAAGGCGGTGGTCGCCCAGGCGACCACCGCCACCGGCGACCGCCTAGGCGACCGCCTAACGCCTAGGCGGTCGCCTACGTAAACGTTGCGTCAGGGTATTCAATCTTATACTACCCTAAGCCTGGGACATCAAAACATTATGTTCACTGTGGAGTTTGCAGCAAAAAAATAGGGAAGAGAGAGCAAATGTCCCTGATTGAAGAGTTAAAACTTAAAAGGGCAGTTTAGAATCCATTTGTCTTTAGACATTGTTCTTACCGATCAACAGAAAAAAGACATGCAGGCTAGGAAATGGTTCTTCGATTTGATCTTTTGGACTCTTACAGTTAAAGACGAAAAAAAGGCAAGCATGTGATATTTGGGCTACCTTGAGGGAAGGGTGCTTTCACCTTAAATCCAAGGTTTTGGCAGGGCAAACATTCTACCCAAGTGGAATAACAATCTGGAAATGAATTATTTACACCTTCCTACAGGTTGACTACCTCTCTACTCTATAAGAGAACGATACCCCAAACATGTCGAAAGAGTCAAAACCTTACTAGTCATAGCTGGGTGGGTAACAGCAGATGTAGTTGGTTTGTCTGAGGGATCACTCTGAGGGAGATGCTCAATCTTTTCCAGTGATCTGGGTGTTTCCGTTAAATTGGCAGGATATGTAGCAGTAGAGGTGACAGAAGCAGTAGGAGTAGGTACTTCGTAGTCTTCCAAGTCAAGCTCCAAACTAGCTGAATGTCCACTCTAACACATAAAAAGAAACTTCAACCAGATGGTAGATAAAAACAAGAAGTTTGCACTTCTTTCAAAATGAATTGGCAAATGTCAATCACGTTCAGTTAATTTCAAGTTTTAATTTAATAGTGAACTCACTGAAGAGCCCATCAAAGCTGCAATCAAATTGCTAACAATGTTCCAGATCAAGAAAGAAAATTTAAATCATTCAGAACTTAACAATTCACAAAGTGATATAACAATTATTATCCACAAAGTGATCTATCAGAAGTCAAAGTATTGATTATTCTTTAAAGTTATACATATCTCTACAATGATCACAACCAACAACAAAGAGATGGCAAGAATGCAAGGATATTAGAGTTTATACCAAACAAGAATATCAAACCCAATTGCTAGCTTATCATATGGCTCAACGCAAGCAAATATTTCAATCAAATAAAGTTACAAGAGGGATAAGTGCTTTGGACCTCAAACTCCATCTCAGGCACATTGTTAATGCTGACATCAGGAATTCCACGAACCGTTGAAGGCAGAAAGTTCTCCTGGTACGCTCTCCAGCTAGCCGCAAGATCAAATGGAGAGACAGTAGTAGCCTTTATGAATACCTTAAATGAGTGTAGTTCCTCAACATTCTCTACGGACTCTTCTTTGTTCAACTTAAATGATGCGGTTCTAGCTTCTTCTTCTAGCTTACCTCTCTTGAGCAACCGATGTGGTCCCTCCTCCACCACACATGGGTCATTACTGTGAATTGGCTTCAAAAGTAATTTGAAATCCAGAATTTCTACACACAAATTTAACAATTAAACCACCAAACTGTAAATCTAACTAGCGCAGTATGAGCAAAATGGTCCTAACATTAAGAAGCTTCATGATTCATGAGGATTAAAATTGCTACAGTTTTTAGACAAAAAATAGTAAACTTTTGAATTGTTTTGTTGGTCATAGTTAGTTAATTACAAATTAATTACCATTGGTGACGATTAATTGGAAGCTTGAAATTTATGGTTGGACATCCGATCTTACATTGATTCAAAACGGAAAATATGTAATGGGCCATCCTATGCAAGTTTTTTGTCAACTACCTCCGACATAAGTGGTACAATTTTAAAAGGTGATGGATCAACCAAATTTCACATTTACAACACTAAATAGGGACTTCATATGATTTTGTTGCCACCAAAAGGAACAACAAGTGTTGGAAGTTATTCTACTTTACTGCTGAGATCCCACACTCTACTACCCACCCATCTCAACATAATTGATAATTCCAAATCCAACAATCTTTAAACGAAATCGCAAGAGTATCTCCGTCGCATCTAATCAACATAACGCACATCACAATTCGACCACCCAAAGTAAACATTTTTTCATCCGTTGACTGTTTGTCTATGGTTTCGAGAGGTGACGGACAAACCAAATTTCACATTTACAACACTAAATAGGGACTTCAAATCGTTTCGTTGGCACCAAAAAGAACAACTAGTCTAGTGTTAGCTTTTCTACTTTTCCTACTGAGGTCCCACACTCTACCTACTTCACTCCCTACCCATATTATTAAGCTAATTCCAATGATTATGGCCACGTTCATAGTGAATTTACAGAAGTATCGCTATCGCAACTAAACCAACATAACATAAATCACAATTCCTCCACCCAAAGTCCACATTTTCTCATTCAAACACCATACAACCATATCAGAAAAACACAAAAACAAGTTCAGAAACATACCGTGATTGTCGGGCACGACGAAGCTGAGCTCCCAAACCAAAGCCGACTCCCGACTCATCGCCACCTACACGAACCCAAACTCAAACTCTCAAACACCAAAACAAATCCGAAAAACTCCACACACAAAAATCGCGTTTTCCTCACAGCTCTAGTGGAGTCCCAGGACCCGACGACGGGGACGGATCCATACACGTGCGGGACGAGGTCCCGCATGGTGCCGAACCCCTCGAGCTTGAGGGAAACGTAGAGCTGCGCTCCGGCTTCGTCGTCATCGTCGCCACATGGCTTGGAGGTGGAGGATCCCATCGGGTGGGACGATTAGGGTTAGGGTTAGGGT
Source organism: Triglochin maritima (assembly GCA_963682175.1). NCBI lineage: Eukaryota > Viridiplantae > Streptophyta > Magnoliopsida > Alismatales > Juncaginaceae > Triglochin > Triglochin maritima. The sequence continues at coordinate 42,067,067 of OY821779.1, forward strand.
TAGGGCGATTAGGGTTAGGGTTAGGGTTTGGGATTGGGATTGGGTTTTGGGGTTTTGGATGGAGGAGGGATTGGGACAGGAGTGGTGCGGGTTGGTTTTGGCTACGCGTGGAATGTGGAGAGGGAGGATTGGGTGGGGCCCACTAGGGCTAGTTTGGTTGCGTGTTTAACTGTTTATTGTGGTGGAGAGGATACCCAGCGAAGAGGATAAGGTAATGATTTTTCTTGGGGGTTTTTTAGCAAAGTTCACTTTGAAACGTGGTGCATTAAATTTTATGATTGCTCTACTTTTTTTTCCAATTGTGTCATACAAAAACTATTATTCATTCACAAATGTCACTAATTTTTCATACTAATTTTATAATTAAATGTTAATAATATTAATATTTAATTACAGGAATTCTCTAGTGAGCCGAGAGTTTAATTTAGAAAAATTAAGCCCCCACAATATCCACCACTCATTTCAAATTGTAAGGTAGATTAAGAAAAAAACGGTTATGCTAATGAATAGTAAGATTAACTGTAAATAAGATCCAATGATGAGATTGTAGGGGGCTTAAACTAAATTTGATGAGCATTGACCCACTAAAACTTGACCCTATTTAATTATAAAAATTTGTAAATATATCGTAACGAACATCTTTGCTTCCCCTCTCTCTTCTCTCTTTTTTACTATTTTTCTGTTATAAATTCAAAATCAAATCCCAAACACCCGTAGGACACCAATTTAAGTCCAAACCATAACCTCAAAACCAAATCCAAACTCTTCACCTTCATCACTTAAGTCGTTTCGACCACCTTCTCCTCCACATCTACCTTCTCTAACCCCTACCATCTTTCCCATTGGGCTCGTCTCCACCTCGGAACCCCACCACGCCCCATGCGTCCTCTCCTCCCACCCTACAACCCCCTCGATCCTAGGATGTAATTGGAACAACATGGTCAAAAAAACCCACTACCCACCACGCATAATGTTGGACTTGGCGAGGCGGGAAAGTTTTTCTTTAACTTTTTTGTCTTTCTTAAAAAAACAAATGAATATCAAAACTACCAACAAAAATAGTATATCATACACCAAATATTATCTTCCCTGAGCTAAAGAGATTAAATCAATGCAATGAATACATAAATACAAACAATTCAAAAGAAAATCGTGAATACAAACTTATACTACAAGTATAATACAAAAAATTCAAGTATAATGATAAATACAAACTTATAATACAAGTATAATACAAACAATTCAAGTGTAATCGTAGATTATTTGGATATTAGTTATTCGGTAAAATGTTTGTTGGGTCAAGTACATAGGTTTTCGGTAATAGATAGTCATGTTATCGGATTATGCCAGACAAATTGCAAAACAATCTAACCCACCATGCTTAATATGTGGGTTATACGGGTAGCAAGTAGACAAGTTGGCGATTAAAGTTTTTTTGACCACAACCCGCATTAAAGGGGATAGGTCAATAAAAATAAATAAAAATATGATAACATTAACTTATGTACAGAGAATAAACAACAATGTAGATGAAAAATAAGAAGAAAAAACTCGATTGTCGATCAAAAAAAATCCGAATTCGGCTAGCCACTAGTTAAATAGATATAAATCTAAATCTAAATAAAAGCTTTATTTACGAGTTGCTTTGGATTACTCATAACTTTCCGCAAGGTTCTTGTAAATTCCGTTCTACATTTTCAAGGACTAGGCAGAACGGCTTTTGACTCTAATATTACATGAGAAGAAAGGATTCAAAGTCGATTAGCGGAATATACAAAGCTAGATATGGAAACGTAAATTCTTCAGATATCGTCAAATAAGACGCACATACACGCCAAAAAAGGAGCTAAAACATCAGCCAACTTCAACACAGACAAATGCAATTCATGGTGTAGGATTGGTACATCTACCCAAAAAAGAATTGGTACATCTGAAAAGACATTTGAACTGCCAATTTTCAAGTTCCAATTTTTAAGTTGGGCAACTTAAAACAAAAGCAACACTGCTTCCAAGAAGTGCAATTGGACTAAACAAGCAGCAATAACTTCACTTCGATTTCAAACTTATTTTCTCCTTTTAACCAAATATGATCAGCAACCTTTTTGTTCCCTCAAAAAAATCTAATACTAGTACAACACGGGAAACAGGGTTCAAGGTGTAAACTCTTCATAAAGAAAAGGACAAAATTGGAAACCGATCATTACGAAGTTGCACTTGGAGTAGCGTCCATGGGTTCTGTGGCTGGTACTGCCTCTTCAGCGGTGTCGCTTCTCTTGCCTGTGTAAATGACGAGAATCAATCATACAAGGCAAAAGCTGCTCGTTAAAACATACTTGGCTAAGACTACTTAAACAAGAACATCTTATGGCATTATAAGTGACCTATTTGTATTTCTAAAAGTAACATTTAAAACATGCAGAAATAAAGTGAGAAACAAAAAACCATGTACTTGAATAGCCACGACTCACCGTGCAGATTTAATGTGGGATACGAAACCATAATGTCTGAAAGCATCACTATTGTATGCCTCATAAAATAAACATTTATTTAAATACATCATCCACCTTCAAATGTATCATCAGGCTGAAGGGATTATTAGTACGACGAACTAAAAAACACAATGATGTCAATACCCAAAATGTAGCAGAATAAGGACTTAGAAGTCTACCTTTCTTCTTCTTGCCACCACCTTTCTTCTTAGTTTTAGTGCCAAGTGCTAACCATGCCTTTATTTCAGGATCGTCGTTTGTGTTCTTTGTAGACTGCAAATCCTGCAACTTATGCAGTGTTATCCGATCAGACCCGGTCGGCATTAATAAAACTGTAAACTTGATGTGAGCAACGATGTCACCTGCAATGATGTTGAAAAGTCTCGATGAAATTAAACAACTCAGTAGGAGGTACTAGCTTATCAAAAGGATGGGATGATTATACCTTTATAAAATTTTAAAGATACATATATATAATGTGTAACACATGTGACAACTTCAAAGCTTACCAGGCTTCTCGTGTAAAACAGGGTAAGGCTGCAGGAGGCCATGATTGACACACTCTACTAGTCCAAGCCTAGCCCTTTTCTCTTCCAGAGCTCTAGAATAGAAATAAGAGTTACGATTAAACTCCAAAGTATACAAACCAGAAATACATAGGGTATTATGAAGTACAACTACTAATACAAACCGTGCTGTGAATGGCATGACGGAGAATCTTTGATTTATTTCACTGAAAATAAACCTTGAAGCTTTCATCTTGAGATGGTAGTTAACGTCAGCAGCTCTTCTGTAGACTGTTGTTTGCTTCTCGTCCAGCAACTTAGGCTGCAAAATTCAAAAGCAATGAAATTCATACAAACATGAATACCCAACAGCTCATTGTTTAATCTATATTCGGTATTTTTAAAAATATATCAGATTCACACCTTGCCATCACCTGTGCTGGTGACAATGTCAACAGAATAAACTTCATTCTCCTCAAATTCTATTTCATCAACTCTAGTCTCCGCATTTGGAACGTTGAGGATGACTTTGCTTCCATCTATAATAAACTGCTTAAGCTGATGACTAAGGACACCTTCAACAATTTTGCAATTGTATGCAGCAGCAACCTTTTGGATAGCCTCAGAAACATCTTTATTCTGCATAACAAATGGGAAGGTTAAAAAAACCATAGACAATTGAACTCATACAATTAACTTTTCGCATCATGCAATTCATGATGTGAACCTAGATAGTCATAAATAAAAGTCTTTCTAGATAGCATTAGTTCAAACTTCAGAAGGAAATAAATAATGCCAACAAGCAGTAGGAATAAAAACATACAAATAATTGAAATAATACATCAGTAATTAGAACTCTACTTGATTTCGAATAGCAAAGGAATAATAAGCAGCAAACATACCACAAGTAACTAAATGTTGGCTGAAGCAAAAGGTGAAATAACATGGCATAGTTGTTCCATTCAAAACGTCCAAGTAGCCAAATAATTTAGGCAACAGGGAAAAGAGGAAATTGATGCACCTACAACTGCCTCGGCAAAGTTGCCATTTTCAATTCACAATCAAATAAAAGAAAAATCAATAACAGGAAAGAGGCATAAATATGTTCAAATAGGAACATTCAAAGACTGTCAGGTTGTTGACAAGTGAAAAGGTCATGAGGGAATGATTCCATCTAACAGTCAACAAACAAGTATAATATAGGCAACAGGGAAAAGAGGAAATCAACAAACAGTTGATCACCTGGCAAAGGTTGCCATAGAACTTCAGACATGATTGGAGACACCATCAAATAAGTTGAACAAATGAAATTGGTGGCTCAATAAAAAGCAACGACAAAAAGCACTCAGCAGTTTACGTTGATATGCAATATTGTTTGCAGATCGATGATAAAAAGAAAATATTGTCATTCTCTTCGGCCAATCTAAGAGACATCTAACCGACAGTTATACTGTAAGCTGCAGGGAAAAGAGTAAATCAGCAATCAAATGATTACCTGACAAAAGCTGCCTTCCATATCAGAATGATGAATTAGGACATCCAAGAAACAAAATACAATTTTCAAAATTAAGCATAGGATAAAGAACTCAAAGCTATTTACAAAATAATCCCCAAAATTATAAATGTACACAACAGGGAAAAGGAAACCAGCCAACAGTTGTCATTCAACCAAAAAAATTACTGACCAGTCAGATTTGAATTCCACGAGCTAGACTCATGAAAAGACAACTGCTTGCCCAAGAAACTAATTTTTTTGCATAATTAATAAAAAAAATAGATTATCCAGAAGGTGTAGCCTTCGAACTTCTATATTTATGACTATGATGATGAACCGCATCAACGGAAGTTCGGAACAGATGTGAAGGTTAGTGTAGTTGGATAAAACAAGCATAAAACAAAACCAGTTTCATGTAAGATATATACTGAAAGATTCATGATGTAACCTTTTTCATCAGTATATTGTAACCTTAACATTTAAATGATTAATATCTCATTCAAAAAGCTAGAATATGCCCTATCAGAGTAACTATGACAGATGCAACATATGGAATAACCCATAGCTTTCACAAAATAATATCATCATGTAGGGCAACAATCCAGCTACTAGAACTTATGAAATTATGGACAAGATCTCCTGTCAGAATAACTATGACATGCGCTACAGAGAGAGTGAACCATAGATTACACACAAAAAATCATCATACAGGGCAGAAATTTTTTTATCGATAAGATACATGGCAATACTTCAATGTCTTCGAAAATCTAACACGACTGTTCATTTCCAAAATTACATACTACATATAAACATTAAATTCATACGACTAGTGAAGTAATCATAAGCATGCCCTATCAGAGTAACTATGACAAATGCTTCACTTGGAGGGCAATCCATAACATTCACTGAAAGTAATCATCATTTAGGGCAGATCATAGTGATCACAGAGCTCCAGTGGATGTACTCTTGTTAATCAGACAAGGCATGAAAATCACAAAAAATATAGCAAATGAATTGAGCTACCACTGGAAGATCTACCAGGCTTCAGGAGCAGCAAACCAATCAGACACAATAAGAAATAGCAATTACCTTGCGGCCAGGTCTGACGAGCCTCAATGCTACCTCAGCTGCAGTGTTTGCAGCTGTCAAGACATCAGCAGCTCTTCCAGTAACAGGACCGTCATGAAGAAAATGGGTGTGCGCAACCACAGCAATAAACCCATCTATATGGGCAGCCATGTCACTACAAAGCAGACCCCAATTTAGAATAAATCAAACAAATGAATGACAACTAGCATAAAAATCCACTTACATCTTAACAACGTCATTTTCTTCCAAAACCGTCTCATCACTAGCAAGCGGAGAGAAATGGCAGACCACATTGTTCACAGATATGCAAGTAGGAAAAGCAACCCCTCTTTCAATTTTTTTCTTCACATTCTTGTACACATTTCCAGTTTGCCTGAACAACTATCGTCAATTCAAATCCTTCCTAAAAAACCAAAACAAGAGATCACACAGCTCAAATCTTACTCTCTGATGTATGAATCTCCTTTCTCGCAAAGATCGACGACCTTCGCTTTAGGCTTGCACTCAGAAACAACCAACTGAAGGGCCTCTGCAACAAAACAAGCCACATTTAAAGAACTAGAAAAGTCCTGAATAAGAGAAGGAAATCAACACTTAACACCCTAAGGAGGAGAAGGAAGTCAACACCAACACTCTAAATAAAAAGGTGTGCAACGATACAAAAAAAATCCTTAAACCTAGAAAAAAAACCACTCTCCAAATAGTTGAAAACACCACCAGAACCGTAACATCATGAAAAGTTGAAAGTTGAAAACAATGCAGAAATCCTAAATCAAACTAGTGAAACCAACGACATGCAGAAAGAATGTTCAGAACAATACCAAAACCAGTAATCGAGAAGAAAAAAACACGCACGCCCTTATTCAAAGAACCCCCAAATGGAAACACAAATAGCTCAAAACAAATCCCAAGCCCTTATTCAAAGAAAACAACAACAAAATCCAAAACCGGAGTCAAAAAACAAATGCCCAAAAAGTATACTAACAAAGCGCAAAACAACACTGAAATAAAGAGCTCAAAACGAAACAACTACCCTAAAATAAAGAAAGAATAAAATTTTAACCCACATACTAAGAAAGAAGTCCAAAAAATCGAAAATAAAACCCACAAAAGCAACAACAAGCGGCAACACCAGAGCAGTAAATATAGCACAAATGAAACGAAAGAAAACCCTGAAATGGAGAAAAGAAATGTACTTTAAAACCTAATATTTAGAACATGATGCCGAAACCCCAAACATAAATCGACGAAAAAACCCCGGAAAAACTTAAAACAAAACAAAAATCCCTAAAATGGGGGATAGAAAGCTACTTTAAAGCCCAATACGCGCAGTCAACACACCAGAACTTCACAAAAGCTCAAACCAAAAAGCCCTAAACTGGGGAGAATAAACTTTCTTTAAATCCCAAAACTCATAATCAATGTCAAACCCAAAAAAAACTCGAAACAACACCAAAACTCCAAAACGATCTCAAAACAAAACCAAAGAACCCTAATACGGGGAAATAAAACAACTTTAAACCTTAAACTCCAAAATGATCTCAAAACAATCCAGGAAACCCGAAAATGGGATAAAGAAAACTTATTTGAAACCCCAAACTCGAAAAAATCAACGTCTAACCAAAAAACTTCAAACAACACCAAATCTTCAAAATTATCTCAAAAAAACCAAAAAAAATTCTAAAATGGGGAAAGAAAACTACTTAAAAACCTCAAAAACACAGCAAAAAATGCAAAATCCAAGCCAAAAAAACCTAAAACAGGGAAAGAAAACTATTCTAAACCTCAACACTTAAAAAAAACTCCAAACCCCCCATAAAAGCTCCGAAACAACCCAAAAACGACCAGATCGGGAGAGAGGCCTCACTGTTGACGATCTCAGCGGCGGTCTTGTACTTGGTGACGACTTCGGGGGACGAGAGATCGAGCTCCTTCGGCTCCCCAGCTTCATCATCCGACATCGAGCGATCGGAACCCTAAACACGCGAAATCAAACAAATATTAGGTAGAAAGACGCGATTTCGGGGGATCTGGGAGGGTGGGATTAGGGTTTTGCTACCGGAGTTTGGGATTGGCGGGGGAGGGTTTGGGGGTGGCGAATTAGGGCTGGAATGGGGGTGGAAGGGTTTCTTGTTGGTTTTATAGGGGATATTGGCACGTGCGGGGCACGTTAGGGGAGTGCAATGGTAGAAAGTGTGATGAACTGATGATGACTGATGAGATATTGAGATGTGGAACTGATGTTTGGTTTGTTAAAAGAAAATTTTTCAAAATAATATTTTTTTTAAAAAAAATTCTCAAAATAAACCTCAAATAAAAGTATTTCTCAAACTAAACCCGCTGCCACCACGTGGTGACACGTGGCGGCGGCGGATTTTGTTTTTTTGTGCATAGATAAATCGGCATCACCAGTGCCGAGTTCTCCCTAAGAGAACTCGGCACTGGTGATGCCGAGTTCTCCCAGAGAGAACTCGGCACGGGTGATACCGAGTTCTCTTTGGAAGAACTCGGCACTGGTGATGCCGAGTTCGATTTGATTTTTTATTGCCCAACACTTCAAATTCCAGTCGAATTGAGTTGCCAGGAGAATAGTGATTCAGATAGAACTCGGCATTGGGGATGCCGAGTTCTATTTGGTCCTGTTCTCCTGGCACTCAAATCTTGTGTGAAAATGGGTGACGGCCAGGTGGCCCAGGTCTACAATAGAACTCGGCATTCTAGATGCCGAGTTTCATAGGCAGAAGTCCAATTCAATAGGCTTAAGTAGGCAAATTTGCGGTCCTAAAAAATACATTACATTCATTCGTCTTACAATTAATCAACTCTTAAAAAGGATTTAAGTCGTACATTCATTCAAGTCATAACAAAATACATTACAAATACATTACAAGTCTTACAATTAATCAACTCTTACATTCATTCGTCTCACTAAATAGTTACATACAAAATATTTTGCTATATAGGTTCATTGCATCGCTTTCGGTTATGCCCTATACCGCCGCATCTCCCACACCTTACCTTTCTTCCAGAGTGTTCGTCCATCTCGTTTCGGATTCGCGTTGATTTAGGCCGACCGGGAGGTCTTTTGGTTTGGGGAGGCTTCATTGTGATGGTGCCTCGATCTGGCCAATACCTCACATCAGGAATTGGGATAAATATTGGTTTGTACGCCTCCTTGTACATTTGAACCTCATAATACGGGGACACCAAATGTGAAGTGTTGATATTTGCATGTCTGCCACTGCAAACTGCTAGTACATGTGAACATGGGACGTGCATTGCAATTATGTATCCACAAGTGCAAGTAATCACTACTTCTTCAAATTTCACGAGGTATTTTTTCTGGTCATTGGCTTCAACCTGGTACATCAGCTGGTGGTACCGAGTTACTGTATGTGTTCTGGCCAGATTGCTGTTTGCCATCACCACGGTGTGGACTGTCGGTACATATGTTTCATTCCACGACTCGGCGACGTCCCTTCTTTTAACAAAGAATTTGTTCAAGCGGAGAAAGGTCATCAAAATCATGGTTGTAATTGGCATACCGCGTGCCCCTCGTAAGACATTGTTGAAGCTTTCTGACATGTTAGTTGTCATACATCCGAAACGTCGACCCCCGTCGTGACAACAAGTCCATCTTTCCAAAGGACCTTGATGTTGAATCCACCCGTATATCGGCTTATGTTCCTCTGCAATAGCCTTCATTAACTCTTCAAATTTCATAAATGAATGAGTTTTACCCGCTTCATAAAACTTGATTTGTCCCAATCTTTCCTTGCAATTTCGATGTTTAGCAAGATTTGCTTTCATGTGTCGAAGACAGAATCGATGTACATGGCCCTCCGAAGGTGGAAATGCGGCTCGCACACAAGCATTTATTCCCGAAAATCTGTCGGTGATAATACATAAATCGGGTCGCCTTGTAACTCTACTTGCCAGCAAATGAAGGAACCACGTCCACGACTCTGTATTCTCGATCTCTACAACAGCAAATGCCAAAGGAAAAATTCCGTTGTTTGCATCTGTGCCCACAGCAATTAACAATAAACCTCTATATTTGCTATAGAGGTGCGTTCCATCCACACTAACAACGAGTCTACAATAATGAAACCCACTAATTGAAGGCCCGAACGCCCAAAATACACGCTTAAACATCTCCTCGTCTGAATTTATCTGGACAGACTCTATTTCGACAACAGATCCTTCATTGTTCTGACAGAGAACTGTGACGAACCTTCGCAAATCTTTAAAACTGTCTTCTTCGGCACCATATATTCGGTTCAACGTTTTTTGCCTAGCATGCCATGCTTTAGCGTAACCGATTTCAAGTGAGTATTTGGTCTTCACCCTTTCCATTATTTCAGCAGGAGTAATTGTGAACTTAGTTCTAACAGATGACATTATCAAGTCGCATACAAAATTAGCACTGCATTGTTTGTTGTCGTTTAACAATATCGGATTGGAACAAGTGTGCTCGGCGTCGTATGTTTTAACTTGAAAATATCTGCAGCCTTTTGGAACAGACGCATGTAGACGCCATTTGCAGTTATCTTCATCACGACGAATACAATGAACAGTATACCGTTTTGTTGAAGAAACCACAACTGAATACTGAACAAACTTTTTAATGTGCCACGATTGCAGAGCATGAACCAAATCATCTTTGGTTGGGAAAATTCGTTTATCCCAGAAAGAACGACCATCTTCCGTATGCCAATCACTCTGTTCAAAATTGTTCGCAGCATCGAAGAATGAGTGTTCAATTACCGAATTCTCTATCCAGTTGTCGTCCTCGAAGATATCGGGAAGTTCATTAAGAGTTGGAATCATATCGTTGTTAGCAAAACGGGTTTCTAAACCAACAAAAACACTACAATCATACATAAAACAACAATGTATATCATCCTAATACATAAAAAAGGCAATAAAACGGTGGAAATCGAAAAAAAATCGAAACCCTAACCTGAAAAACTCGGAAACCCGGCTTGAGGGAGAGGGGGGGCGTCTGGCTGCTTATATAGACCTCCAGAACTCGGCGTTGGCAACGCCGAGTTATCTTTTTTTAAGTGAACTCGGCGTTACCAACACCGAATTCTTACTTTAGAACTCGGCCTCCTAGAGGCCGAGTTCTATTTCATTTACTGTTCTCCTGGCGCGTCAATCGTTTCATGCACGATATGAGCCCAGTAGAATAGTGATTCAAATAGAACTCGGCACTGGTAGTTCTATTTCATTTACTGTTCTCCTGGCGCGTCAATCGTTTCATTTTTTCTTTCAATTTTCCAACCATCGAAAAACCTGTCTTGTGATCTTTGATCACCTCGTGAATTTGATGGAGTTCTTCGTGGAACTCACAAACTCCGTGCACCTACAGATAATTAAAATTTAATGAAACACTAAACAATTTTTAAAAGTGGTAATTGTTTAAATAAATGTTTAAATCTTACCATCTCTCGCTCTCTACCCGCTCGAGGTCTGTATAAGGTATTATTCGGAGCCAATGGGTGATGAACTATCCAACGCACGGTGATGCTCTAGTACCATTCCATATACAGATGTGTGCTCTCTTCAGGAGTGACACCTAGGAGTGGTCGCTCAAACTGTAGATGATCTCTTCTGTGCGACCAATGCTGAATGAATTGGTGATTTTCCGCCAACCAATTCACATCCGACCTTCCCTGAGCCGATTTCACTATATGTCTCTCCATCGGCTCTGGAATGTGCTGCTGTAGACCGAACTGTCTCATCACTCGGTCTGGACAATGCATAACCACCTCACCAAAATTTATAAGCCAAGTACGGCTCGTCCAGATCTCTGAACCTTCCGTACATAATGGTGGTAACTGACTAAGATCCAAATTTACATAAGGCTCCCAGATCACTTGATCGAATTCCTGCATGTCCAGCTCATTCCGATAAAAATCAAGTGTCGTCGTCTTCGCACTACCCTTGAATGTTCTTGGTCGTCTCCAACGGGATCCTAATGGTGCCCCCTCGTCCTCCGGGTATACTAATGGTCTGTTCTTCAAAGGTCTCCCAATGTGTAAATGTTCCCAGCACCACAACTGCAGGAACGTAAGAAAACCACACAAATATTTCGTCGGAATCAGTGAGGCTTCGTGTAACATGTGATATAAGTGGGCCAGAGCCGCACTACCCCAACTGTACTCCGATGCGACTGCCAAATCTCCAAGCAAAGACAGATACTTCAAGTGAACCATCGTCCCACTCTTATCTGCCAAAATACTACATCCCAGCTGGAACAGAATGAAGGCTCTGGTGTGTCGTGTAACCGTCTCCTCGTCAGCATCAAAAGTCAACTGCTGAAACCGAGCTTGCAACCAAGCCAGAGTTACGGAACCCTTACGACCCAAGTCATCGGGGACCTGACCCAATAAATCCATGCAGACCTCTGACCAAATGTACTCCTGAGACTCACACACCGGCAAACCATCTACGCGCAAGCCGGTAATCATCGAGATGTCACGCAAGGTGCACGTCATCTCACCATGTCGCAGGTGAAATGAATGAGTCTCCGGTCTCCAACGCTCGACCATCGCCCCCAGCAAGGTATGATCCAACTGAACTCGGCCCAACCGAGTGACTGTGTCAAACCCTGCCATATCTAGCAGAAACAGCATCCTCTCATCAGTGATCTGCCATTCGTTGAGCTTCGATCCATGCTCAACGCATTTTACACCATCAACATCCTTCTGCTTAAATTTAGAGAAATGTAAGAATATTGAAACTCACGTGCAAATATTTAACTTGAAAACGTAAAATACTTACAAAATCTTTGAACAAGTCAGACTTGTGGTTGACCTGCAAAACCAACACTGATTTGTCTACCGGACCCTGTGAAGCGTAGCTACCTCTAACTGAACCAGTACTACAACCACCAAACTCCATCTGTACCGGCTGTAAACGTCGAACAATCTCTCCAATAAAATCAATTACAATAAACAACGTTAAGAATCATGTCAGAATGTTTTTAAAATTTTTGACAGAACCTCTCCTATATTTTTCAAATTGGTAAATTTAAACCTGCACGGTAGAATAAACTAACAATACTACAACTTCAATTCTAACATACATTCAAACTCACATACATTTAAACTCAAATAAATCACTTTTAAGTTAACATTCATTCAAATTAACATACATTCAAACCTAAATAACAACAAAAAATCTAATTTTAATCACAATAATCATACTCCAATTCAACTATTTTTAAGATGACTACCGTAGACCTATAATCAACAATACTAACTTCAATAATCAACTATCAAACAAGAAATAAAACGTTTTGCCTAAAAACCCAAAATCGAATTCGAGTTTCCACCAAAACGGGTTCCTAAACCAACAAAAACACTACAATCATACATAAAACAACAATGTATATCATCCTAATAAATAAAAAAGGCAATAAAACGGTGGAAATCGAAAAAAAATCGAAACCCTAACCTGAAAAACTCGGAAACTCGGCGGATGGGGGAGATGGGGGCGTCAGGCTGCTTATATAGCCCGACGGAACTCGGCGTTTGTAATGCCGAGTTCACTTTTTTTTAAGTGAACTCGGCGTTACAAACGCCACGTTCTACCTTTAGAACTCGGCATCCAAGATGCCGAGTTTTATTTCAGTAACTGTTCTCCTGGCCGTCAATCGTCTCATGCACGATCTGAGCGCCAGGAGAACAGTTTTCAAATAGAACTCGGCACTCTAACGGCCGAGTTCTATTTGAATCACCTCAGAAAACGTCAAGTGTTGGGCAATAAAAAATCAAATCGAACTCGGCATCACCAGTGCCGAGTTCTTCCAAAGAGAACTCGGTATCACCCGTGTCGAGTTCTCTCTGGGAGAACTCGGCATCACCAGTGCCGAGTTCTCTCTGGGAGAACTCGGCATTGGTGATGCCGATTTATCTATGCACAAAAAAACAAAACCCGCCGCCGCCACGTGTCACCACGTGGTGGCAGCGGGTCTAGTTTGAGAAATACTTTTGTTTGAGGTTTATTTTGAGAAATTTTTTTAAAAAAAATTCCATTTTGAAAAATTTTCCTTGTTAAAAAAGATTTGGTTAAGACTTTATCATGCCGATTTCCATCAACACGGTAAAATAAAATAATTATATGGTTTCTTAAGTTAGCTATCAAATAATTATATATTGACACGAAAAAGTATATGTTAAGCATCTTATATAGTTTAATTAATTAAGGTCAAGCTCTAGTGACCTCATGGCTCATTAAATTTAGTTTAAGTCTCATACAATCTCGTCATCGGATCTTATTTACAGTTAATCTCATCATTCATTAGCATAACCGTTTTTATCTTAATCTACCTTACAATTTGATATGAGTGACGAATATTGTGGGGGCTTAATTTTCTAAATTAAACCTTATGCTCACTAGAGAATTCCTGTAATTAATTATATATTACTTGGCATTTGTTGTGTTATCACATCTTAAAATATTAAAATATCAATATGTCATAATATTTTGTTTATTATTAATCTTAATATGGTACATATCTTTGAAAGGAAGGCGCGAAAGTACACGATTCGATTGGGAGATCGACGGACTTAGTTTTCAGTTTGGGTTGTGTAATAGAAGAATGTTCCAATAAATATTATGGTTTAATACAACTAATGGAATGTAGTTGAGGGTCACGAGTAACTCATTATTTATCCATCTTGTATATCGTAAAATGTAAGATTTAATCCTGAATCATTCTTGTGTTTGAAAATTAAAATGAGGTACAGTTGAATAGATAAAATAAATTAAAAAACACATCTTTGTTTCGACTTTCTGACAAGAGTTTGGTTACTACTTCACATATGTGTGCCAACATTGATCAACACCAAATTTGGGGAGGGGGCGCTGTGCACTAGATTTTCAAGAGAAAATAAAACAAATTCTTTTTTACTCCCATTTTTCCTAATGTTTATGTCATTCAAAGGAAAAAAATATATTTTCATCTACATTCTCAAGTATAAAAAAAAATTACATCTCCATTTTTTCACCACCATTCTTGAGAAAGTGATGGAAAATCTCAATCGTAGAATTTTAGCTCATTTTCACTTCTTCAGCGACTACTCTCACCCTCTCCGACCACTTTCGGTTAGGGTTGTGCATTGACCGGTTTTACCCGGTCAACCGGACCGGACCGGTCGGTCCGGGTTTGGTCCGGAAATTTTTGAAAAAATTCGGTCCGGTCCAGGTTTCGGTCTGGCAAATTTTAAATTTTCCGGTCCGGTCCGTACCGGTCCAATTTTTTTTTAATTTAAGGTAAAAAATCGGGTTTTTGGACCGGTCCGGTCCGGTCTTCGGTCCGCCTATCCGAATTTTTTCCGGTCCGGTCCGGTCCGGACCTAAATTTTTTTTCCGGTCCGGACCGGACCGGACCGATGCTCAGCCCTACTTTCGGTGACCTCCCTTCCTGCCACCTTCGACGACCTCCCTTCTGGCCACCTCCGACGATCCATTTTTCGACCACCTTCGACAACC
Source organism: Triglochin maritima (assembly GCA_963682175.1). Taxonomy (NCBI): domain Eukaryota; kingdom Viridiplantae; phylum Streptophyta; class Magnoliopsida; order Alismatales; family Juncaginaceae; genus Triglochin; species Triglochin maritima. Next base: position 42,082,150 of record OY821779.1, read on the forward strand.
CATTTTTCAGTCATCTCCGACGATATCGCCTCCTGTTACCTTCGACCACCTTCTTCCAGTTACACCTTTTTTTGTGCACAAGAAGCAATTGTCCGAAGGAGGGGGCAGAGGTGGCCGAAAAAGACGTCGTCGTCGGTGGCCATAAAAAGGGTGGTCGAAGGGGATGTTGTCATAGGTGGTCATCGCTCGACATAATTTGAAATTCATTATATTCGAGTTACAACATAATTTGGTCAAACATAATTTTAATTATGTTAGATTTTATTTTCCATTGCTTCACATTTGACTCTCAGAATCCACTTTCTATTTGTTTCTTATGCAGAAACACCTCCTTGATGTCAGACATAGTTAACAAAGATAAACCGTAGAATTTCGTGAGAAATCTCTATGCTATGAACTAATAAACTGTAGAATCTCGTGAGAAATCTCTATGCTATGAACTATAGGATTTCGTATCTTTATGTATGTGTATTTTTATATAAAAAAATACATACATGATCGATTTCATATTTCTATTGATTTTATGTACATGTTTATGTTTATTCTAATATCATGCAATCCTACACATATTAAAATAAACAAAATGAGTTATGATCATACCCAAAGGTTCTCTAAAACATTTTTGAAGATTCGGAGTTCTGTTACCCGTCGAATTGACCGTTGTTTTGCCTCCAAGTGTTTACCAAACTCTAAACAATATTATAGAGAAAAGAACTAGCATATCAATTTTTAATTAAGCTTAAAGCCTAGCTAATAACTCATCTAAAAGCTTCTGAGATTTTAATCTGCAAAACTTAAAACCATTAAGAGAATTTTCAGATTGATTAATTGGATGATCAGGGAGAGAGATTTTTTTCGTTAACAAAAAAAGTAGGGTGAGTGATCATTTTATAGGCTCACAAAACACATATATCATGAACTATTCTCTAGTTATGATCTATTGCCTTTTCTCTCCTAAAATTAATCTCAATTTGCCACATAAGCATCATAAAAAACGTTTGACCAAATCTGGAATTAATCCAGCCCTGATCTAATTATTCTCTTATTAATTCAAGCAGAAATCCAAAATTTGACAAAGGTAAGATCAGGAGGTTAGCATGCTAAACTGTTTAGGGTTCGGTCGACCGAGATGTCTTCGGAAACCGAATGATGGTGTCTTCGGAACGGTCAACCGACCGAACATTCATGAGAAAAACTCTCTGAAAAAATTCGGACGGTCCGCGTCTTGCTCCGGTGGACCGTTGACTCACCAAAAAATTATCCTGGTCGAATCTCATCGAACGACCGTGTCACCTTCGGTCTACCGGAAATATCTCAAGATAGCTCATGGATATTTTCTCTCAATTGACCAAACCCAATTGCCCAGACACTCTAGACAATTTCGGTCAACCAATTGTGTTTATCCGTTCCCTTTTCGGTTGACCATTCCGAAGACACCTCAGTAGACCGAACCTTAAACGGTTTACCGTGCTAACTATGATTTTGTTTTTGTCAAATTTTAGATTTATATCCAACAAAATTTGATTTTATGGGTGTTTTAGCAAATTCATATATTATGTGATATATTATCATATGTAATATTAAATTATTACACCACATAATATATACACATCATATGAATTTATCCATGATTCTAATTATGTAAATTCTTACGACATATTGATTTTATTGATTCACCACATGTGTCCTTTTTTTACATGAAAACCCGACACATCGTATGAACTTAAAATCAAACTTCTTGTTTCCTGGTTTTGTGGTATGACCTATAGGAAGATCTAAGCTAATTTGGCAGCGATATCAACACTTAATATCTCAAACTATAAGCGGTATCTAACTACACATTATAGTCACTCAATTAGCATAGATGTCTTTGTTCCACTTGAACCAAAACACGATCCGTTTAGTGATGTAAGTGCACCACTTCCGAGAAACTGAGGAAAGATTTGAAGGACTTGGTGCAATTGTAAGTTCTATTAAATTACTATTTTAAAATATTAAAATATGTTGTAGTTGTTACATTTATAACAAATATCGATATTTATCAATTTCTGTAGAGTTATTGTTATATATAAACAATTGAGACGAAACATAAGTAAAAAATTAAAATAATGTGGTATCCTATGAAGGTGGGGTAATTTATTTATTTAGGAAACAATGAACGTTATATTTTCTATTCTTTTTGTTGTTTAGTAATATACATTTTATCTTGATTTTTGTACCATATACAAACCGGAAGTACGAAGTGCGGGTACTATGTCACGAGTATATGGAACAAATTGTGGAGTTCGGTTTGGTAGGGGGAGATTTACGCGATGTAATATATAGTTTATACACTAAATTGAAGTAATATATCTTATTTTTGATAAAGACGTATGTTTACAGAATTCTTTGTTTAATTTGTAGATATTTGGAACAACTCTTGAACCATTTTCACAGGATGAACTCGATTGCACACGTGAGAGATGAACTTCTTTTTTTCATTACAAGTATGCTTCTAAGTTGATGACATTATTAATGTTAGTTTACTCGATATTTGTTAACTTGTTAGTTCCTCGATGTGTTGATTGTTAACTTCTTAGTTTGCTTGATACATTGAATGTTTGTTAGTTTGCTCGATACATTAAATGTTAGCTTGTTAGTTTGCTTGAGTGGAAATCGAAAACATTAAATGTTAAAATGAATTGTGATTTAATGATTTGAGTGTCGACATTTACATTACATTGAGTATGTGATGCGATTGTGATTGTGTAAATGTGATGCGATTGTGATTGTGTGAATGTGATGCGAGTGTGAATGTGTTTAGTGCAGGGACATATCAGTAGATTACAAATAAATATTATTATTTTTCCTGAAGAAAACACATAACACGTCGGTTCTACGGGAAACCGACGTGTTATATACTATATCTCCAGAGAACCGACGTAATATACTAAGTATATCCCGTCGGGTCGATATTAACATGCATGCAACTTTACTTTCTTTTCTTGCTCATAGGATCTTCGGTCCATATTCCTTTATGATAATCATCTCAGATAAGTAAGTTGTCAACAGTTCTATCATTCTCGAGCGATTTAAGTTCATGTACTTCCACAAACGGAGAAATTTCTGCAATCTCATTAACTTCTTCTAGACAAACAAACCGTATATCGCGTCAAATAGTCTTAATATGTCCAACCAATGTGGAGTCAAGGAGTTCCCAAGGAAGGGGGAAAAGTAGATTCCATATAATATATGAAATTGGAGAAATGGTGTATTGTGTGTATATTCAGTTGCTTAAGTTGTGATGTTTCTTAGATTGTTGTCTTCTAACGTGATTAACTCATCTAATGCGATCTCGGGTTTTGGAATATGTCCTTGAACATTGCTAGGTGTTATTGTGTGATGTTGCCCAGCTTAATGTGCTCTAGATGTCAGTTTGATGTCGATGTTCAGTTGGTTCTCTTCGAGAATATGTTACTGTATTTGCTTTATTTGATTTTCAAAGACCAATATTGACCCGAGTATATACTCGTACTCGTTAATCTAGGTGGGTACGAATAAGAACATACCCACCCTATACCCGACATGTTTACAAACTTAATTGTGAGTCTAAACTAAAGTGTTTGCGTATCAATATTTATGTTCGAGTATATCATAATATCAACAAATCAATAATAGCAGCTTCACATTGAGTCAAGAAGAGTTAGGCGGTCCCATTGATTTTCGCGAAATTTCATATGCATGTATATAAATTTCATCGACTCCTTAATTTTTTGATTTTAGTATATTTTGATCCTTACTCTAGATTTTCTACTTCGTTATATTTTGACATCCTAAGTTTTGAGTTTTGACCCATTATATTTCGACCCACTTCGACTAGACCCTCTTAATGTTCGACCTATTACAAAAGTTTGGTCTTTTAACTTCAATTCCTGATACCACTCCTACACGTCATTATTGACGATTGCGCTTCAATTCGTCGATTTTGCTTTTCAACAAAAACTACAAGATACCAAACAAAATAAAATTCACCTCCATTATATTTAATTATTTATAATACTCCAATCTGCTCCAAATCCGTTCAGGCTTCAGCCCAAAACCAAACATGCGCCGTGCAGTTCCAACTTCCAAACCAGTCAACCACGTTCCAACGCCGTAGTTGCATTAAAATACGTGTTCGGTGTTCCAAATCCCAACCCATCCCATATTTGCTTTCCCATTCTACCCTCCAAAGTCCCTCAAAATTACAAAACGAACCCGACCCTCAAAACCCGAATCCAAACATCACCACTCCAGTCCAATCCAAATCATCTTAAACCCTATCGAAGAATCCACTCCAAATCTCCGATCTCGAACGGTGGTTTGGTCTGATTTCCGCTTTCTTCGTGGTTGGATTCAACTTGTGGTTTCTGTTTACGTTCGGCATTTCGAATTTGGTGGTGTTGTTTGTTTGATTTTGCGAATTTCAGATGGGTTCGTATTCAGTCGTTGCCGACGTCAATTCGAGCAAGCACCCGTCCGTCCACTGTAAGTGTTTCGGTTTGGGGTTTGTGTTTGTTTACTTCGATCGTTTCCGGTTTATATCATTCCAATGCCCACCTTTTCAATCCAACAATCGGAATGAGCGCAAAAATGGAACCTTTTGTAGATTCGGATACGCCCAATGCATCATATTCATTTCTTTTAGGTCATTTTTGTTATTTTGCGTCGAAGTGATAGGTTATAGTCTTATAGGTCTATACCATTCCAATGCCCTTTTCTCCATGTGTTAACTAAAACAACATTTGGAATAAGTGCAAAATGAAAGTTTTTTGTAGATTCAGATATGCCCAATACATCGAACTCATTGCTTTTAGGCCATGCTTTGATGTTGTAACCAAAGGTGTAATGGAATTTAGTCACATGTCTGATTACATTCCATTGTTTGGTTCAGAAAATTGAAGGTTGCAGTCAGTCTGTAATCCAATTGAACCCTATCAATGTAATTGGATTGGAGGTTGTTTTTAATTCTATTTTAACATGGTTGAAGTTTTATATTTGATCAAAACATGGCTTATTGTCAAAACTTGAATTCGACTTTGCTAGAAATTTGTTAGAGCTCCAAGGATGTCGTTGAATATTTCTTGGAGCTATTGAATTAATATTTTTTTATTACATTAGATTTCACAGTGTTGATTGTTGGATTATAAGGAATTCAATTCTGGGAATTTAAATTTATTATATTGAATCTAATTCCATGAAGTTTGATTACATTGAACCAAGCATGGCATTAGGCTTGAAGTTTGGTAGGGCAACGTAACCTGTGTTTACAGGCTTATATCTGTTTACTATGCATTCTTACCATTTCCAGATGGAAACAAAAATAATCTGCTGGTCGCTAGGAGGGGCACAACAAGTCCTTTTGCATCGGCTACAGTGGGGAAAGAGCACCCTTCTGATTTTTTCCGTGTGTTCTGCGGTATGTTTTCGAACTATTGTTTTCTTATATATTGGGTAATGCATAATTTTACAACTAATTGGAACTGGAATAAATTAAAAGCTACAGTTGAAGCCAAGACCATGGATAGAAAGATTGTCATCATGAGTAGTATATGTGTGCAACATGTCAAAAATATGAAATTCCGATGAAGTTCCTTTCTAAGTCCTTGTGCTGTGTTTATGGATTTTGACCATATCGTCTTCTGCAGAAGGTGTTATTGCTGGTGGTACTGCTGGAGTTGTTGTTGAATCCGTTCTCTACCCAATTGATACTATAAAAACTCGGTTGCAGGCAGGTCAAAACTCTTTTTTCAGATTTAAGAACTAGGTCGGTACATGGATTTTATATGCCTTTGTTTAACTACAATAAAATTGCCTCTTTCAGTTTGTCCACAATTCAGTGAGGTTTCTTGTAGGCATGTTTCTACCATGAAATAGATGCACTTATGAATGTTTTTAATCTATAACTACGGGTCGGTATGGATATATTTAAACTGCTTATTTTAACTTATTTCCTGTTTTTGTTTCAACATCATCTTAAGGTGATGGATTTTTTTCTGAACAATGAACATTTACCTGACTACCATTTTCGCTTGCATTTCTTATGTTGTGAAATAGTACATGACTGTCGCATTGTCAGATAATGGGTCAGTTTGAAACAACTTATATGTTATGGTGTCGCTGTGTCAGTGTATTGTGCGTCAAAGTATATATATATTTTTTGGAATTGTCTATGTAAGCATGTTTGCTTTAGTGCCTGTTTTCCCTTTTCTTAATCCTGTTTTTTTGTTTTTTCCATTGTTTCCTGGAATCCTTTTCTTCTTCTGTTAATGATAAAAAATCATGTCTGTTTATAGTCAGCTCATTCACTTCACTTGCTATGGAGAGAAAAACACCATCTTGATGGGCCTGATACTATGCCACTTTACATTCTGCTTGAGTGAACATATCAGATCAGCAGCTATCATTTATACAATTTGATGTCATTCTCTATCTACTTTCGCATTTTAGGCTGCTCGTGGTGGAGGGAAAATTTTGTTTAAGGGCCTTTACTCTGGCTTGGTTGGAAATCTAGCTGGAGTTTTACCGTAAGTGCTTATAGTGTGAAAATTTTCAGTTGCTTAGGTTTTTTTGGACAGCAATCGGTGAGACAAATCCGGATTAGTTCCTATGTATTTTCTTTTTTAATTCCACCTTGTTTGCTTAAATCAAAGTAAATAACTAAATATGGTCATATTAAGCAAGTATATTTATTACAACATCATTCCAGGAAGAAATGTACATGGTTTTGTTTTTCCACATTTATGAAATACGTGTTCTGTGAAATGCAATTTTTCGGGTCTGTTGTTTTGACAGGTAATCGGTATTTATTATGTAGATGGTGAATTTTGATTTAGTTATATATTTCACTTATTCCAGTATTTTTGAAAGGTAAATTTATGGATTTGGAGAAGCATACTTTGTGTTTGGAACTATGCAAAGGCGTTTTGGACCATGCATACTAAACTTTCATTCTTTTATTTTGCATACGAATGGAACTATGTTAATGTTAGACGAGACTTTATTTCTTTCCTATGAACCAATGCCTTGATTTATTCTTTTGTCACATGTACCTTTTCAGCGCCTCTGCCCTGTTTGTTGGTGTGTATGAACCTGCAAAGCAGAAGTTATTACAGGTCTTCCCAGATAATCTTAGTGCTTTTGCCCACTTGGTAAGTAGAGATGGATTTCAGAGATGTGTATTATCCAATACCTGCAAATTCTGATAATATACATCTTTCCAACCACTAGGCAGTTATTCTGGTTTAATTTCTCCATGGTTTTCTGTGTGTAGTTGCTTCATCATGATTGAAGACCTCACATATGTTATTTGTTATCAATTATACAATCCCTTGATATTTTAAATGTTATTTCTTGGTGGTCATTTATGCTTAATAATTTATCTTTGTTCCTTTGAAGAAAAAAAACTATCCTTGTTCTTTTGCATGAAGATTTCACAAATCAGACAAATTCTAAAATTGTGCAGACAGCCGGTGCCATTGGAGGGGCTGCCTCATCTCTCATTCGTGTCCCAACAGAGGTGAAGGTTTATATCCTTTTGTGTTGTACTAAAGGCGCTTTATTTACTTTCTCCTTCTATTTCTCTTAGGTTGTGAAACAAAGAATGCAGACAGGGCAGTTTGCTTCAGCACCTGATGCCGTTCGCCTTATTGTTGCTAAAGAAGGTTTCCGAGGCCTTTATGCGGTATGCCGTGTTACTTTATCAAACAACTACATGTAACACTGTTTGTGACCCCACATGCTGCCACAAGCTGTTGCTATATTTTAGAAGACATTTTTATCCCATTTAACCATGAAGGCATACCACTATACATGCATTTCATTTGCAATGAAGCATTTCTGTCACGAATTGTCGATAGAATGACTCTAATGAACCATGTCCCTTTTTGGTAGGGTTATAGCTCCTTCCTTCTGCGAGATCTGCCATTTGATGCCATCCAGTTCTGTTTATACGAGCAACTGCGGATAGGATACAAGCTTGCGGTACTTTTTTGTGGTCATTGTTTTGAGTAACAGTTCTGATATGATGCTGTCCGTCACCCATACCACTTTGTTTAATCAAAAGGCAACTCCTATTCCATGCCATAAGCTCATCCTATATTTTTAACACAAACAAACTTAATATTTTATTATCTTTCTCAACGATACAAGACTTGATATTTTAATACTAGTGTACTATTGAAAATTGTGATACAATAGGAAAAAAATGTAATCTATAAAGTCCAGCTTCAGCTGTACAGACCATTTTCCAACCATGACAAGCAAACTGACCTTAATCAAGTTACAAACTGTTCTGATTGCTTGTTTGCAGGCAAAAAGAGAACTGAATGATCCAGAAACTGCTGTTATTGGTGCCTTTGCCGGTCAGTGACGTCAGTCCATTTTTGTTGCCATGGCTGTGTTTTTTTGCGTTGAAGAATTTTTGATAGTGCAAATCTGTTTTTGGCAAGTTGTATGGAATATGAAATGACATATCAAAATGACCATCCATTGACATTTAGCAAGTCACGTGCTCACGTCTGAGCTTGTGCAATGATCCACAGTCTGCTGCAACTAAACCACAAAGCAAGTGAAGTACAATAAGTATGATAGTGTATATAATTTCTCCACCATCACGCCTGTAACCTAGTAAGTTACAGCATTATAGGGTGGGTTGAGGAAAAATTACACTGGTAGTTCATTGTTGCAGACCATTATTTTGCACATCTTATTTGGTCCATGTTATAGATATTTTTTTTGGTTATCTTTTGTGTTTTGGAATCCCGTTGCCCTTTTTCTGGCTGGGCAAGGGAGAAACGTCTTCCTAATTTAATCCCCAGCTTATCCTTTGGGATTCCATCCCTTTTAATAGTTATTCGAAGATTATAGATTCTTGGTCGCTTCTGAGCTAGCCCTGTTGGTGAATATTACCTATTTATTGTTTGCCCTTAGAAGCCAAACCGACCAAAAGTTTGGTGCATATTCTTTTCGTTCATTTTGAACAAGAGGATCATGTATATGTACATTATTGTTCCAAGTCCAGAAATTATTGCATCCTTTGGGATTCCATCCCTTGTAATAGTTATTCGAAGATTATAGATCTTGGTCGCTTCTGACTTCTGAGTTAACCGTGTTGGTGAATATTACCTATTTAATGTTTGTCCTTAGAATCCAAACGACCAATAGTTTGGTGCATATTTTTTCGGTTCATTTTGAACAAGAGAATCATGTATATGTACGTTATTGTTGCAAGTCCAGAAATTATCGCACGTGCTTGTAGCTTCTTGCTTTTGATGACCGATTTCAAAATTATGCAACCAACCACCTGTTTATTGTACACCGTTGAATACTCTCTTCAAAGTGGTGTTTACTAAATGTGGGAAACTATCTAGGTGCAGTAACTGGGGCGTTAACAACTCCTTTGGATGTGATCAAGACAAGATTGATGGTTCAGGTATGTTTTGATTTTCCTGCCTTGGATTTTTGTTGGTATGCATATTGCGGCACCCTTATTAGTCTTGTATCATTCATGTCTTGATATAGGGCTCAGCAAATCAGTACAGAGGATTATTTCATTGTGTTCAGACCATTGCACGAGAAGAAGGGCCTTCAGCTTTTTTGAAGGTTTGATGCTATATCCTCTCTAATAGGGAACTAGTGGAGTTATGTCAATAGTCAACACATGATTACTTGAAAATGCCAAGGATTTTCAGCAGTTCCACAAGTTTTCAATAATTTTATCCTTTCCTACTGTTATTATCATTCCAGGGTGTCGGACCTAGAGTATTATGGATAGGGATTGGCGGCTCAATCTTCTTTGGCGTTCTTGAGAGGACAAAGATGTTGCTTGCTCAGAGACGCCCCACCCAGACACAAAAGCATGAGTGATGTTGAACTCATGTTTTTTCATTACCAATGACCCCTACCGCCTTTCAATTAGTCGGTCGGTCTTCTGCAGATCATTTTATTTTTCTTTGTTTCATCAACGATCACATGCTTTTCCATTTTCTAGCTAGTGTTTCTAGTCGTTCCGGACATAAGTCTGGGTTCTGCAGACCATTCCTTTTGTATGGAAATGGAATTACGACTCCGAGTTAATTTTAGATCATGAATCTACCTAGCACTGTCAAAGCTCTTTGTTTTTCCTATACTACTGTTGTATATCTGTGCTTGATCTTTTCGAAAGAATATTTGATCTCTTTCATAGGAGATTTGATTGCCCACTGAAGTAAGATAGGATATCATAAGCCGAATCCAAAAGATGGTTTCAGAGAGATTCAACACGCTGCGAACAAAGCAAGATCAAACAGACAGAAAATGATCTTTCATGGCTTCCCATCCCAGTTCAATGTCTACTTGTTTCCGTTCTGGTGTAGAGCCTGAAGCTCAGTCAGGTCTTATGTTGTCATATTATTTCTTGACGAGTATACAAACCCAGGTGTTGCAACTTACAATCAAGTAAATTACTGGTCACAAATAACCAAAACCAAGGTTAAGTTCAATGATGCGGGTTTGCATCTTGTAATTAAAGTCTTAACAGCAAAATGTCAAGTGAATAAATTTTCCAATCATACAAATGAACTAGGGTTGAAAATAATCTGCATTGAATCTGAACAGAACATGTTCAGCTATTTAAATTTGTTAGTAAGAGAGGCCGGATATTTTAGATATTAAGTGATTTATATTTGATTACTACCTAATTTATTAAGTTATATATACCCACACGTTATATGTTGTTTTTTACAGAAATGGTCGAGTAAAAACATAAGGTAACATAGCTCACATGAAATGTATAATCAGTCAATAGCATTCAAGGAATAACCAGTCAAGTATGACTTGAAACCATTCTAACGAATTCATATAAGTAATGAGTATGAAGTGTAGACGAACATGATAATAAATATGGAATACGTGGTGCTAAAAATTCAAATCATATTAATTGATTATGCAATCAAACTAACATGTTGTATGATAAAATAAAACTACAATCGTACTCGTATTGTATTTGTACCCATATAAGTTCATCTCAGTCACGGATGTAAAAATATACCGTAAAAAACAAAAAAAATATTTATATTCAAGCTCGTGGTATAAACACCTATATAATTTTACAAATACAGAAATGTTAATATCCATCTTACAACTGTCAGCAGGGTAGTCAACCTTCTTGGATTTTTGATTTTTTTGTTGATATTTTGCCTTTTTATATTGGTTTTCTTGGATTTCGAACTCCTTCAATTTTTCTATCCCAATTTCATCGTCTTAAATCTTTTCAAATACCATCCTTGCAAAGTCTGCCTTTACTCCCAATTAGTACGAACATATATACAAAGTTACATACATAAAATGTCGATATCCGTCCACGATCAATATCCATTTCAACAAAGTCTTAATAATTGTCCATCGGGACACAACATACTGATTATGGCAACTATGTTGAATTGACGTAGGATCAAAATTCCGTTCCGTATGTCAAACGTTTTGATAAAAACGATATAAACTACCCGGTGGTTTGTAACTTAACTGACGTCCAAAAACATGATCAATTACTATTTCGAATCATCTGTATAAAATCCGTTATTCTAACCTGAATTTCTTACACCGTTATTTCAACCTACTCAAAATCCTCCCACTTAAAAACGCAAAACCACTTTCAGCACCATCATTTTCACTTCCCGCTCCAAACCCCTAAACCCTTCTTCTCTCCCCACCTCTAGGGTTTCCTCCTCCCGATCTCGACCGCGATGGAGGCGGCGGCGGTGGTCGGCGTGCGCGATCTGACGGTGCTGGGCGAGTTCAAGCCCTTCGGCCTCACCGTCGAGGCCATGGACGGCGGGTCCCCCGACGACGCCGGCGAGAAGTACGATTACTTCCTCTTCGACCCCGACGTTGCTCGATCAAGGGACGAGTTCGTGTTCCCGAAGCAGGACCTCGCGTGCGGCGGCGACCACGAGGTGTTCGTCCGGGGGAGCAGGTAGGAAGTGGCTTTTGATGTCGTGTTTAGTTAGAATGTGGAGAAAATAGTAAGAAATTACGAAAGAGTGGTAGGATTATGCGATTGGTTGTTTTGTTATAGTGATGAAGTTGTTTTATACTTTATTAGAATCTGTTAGAGTGTTGGTCATTAAGCGGCTGCGCTGTGTAGATTTGTAAGAGATGATCACTGAAACAATGGTATCATTGTGCGGCTGGTTGATGTCATTGTGTGGTTTTCGTGCTGAAGTGTGTGGGAGGGTAAGCAGATTATGCGAGGGCAATTGATGGATGTCTACTAAGATGTTGGTAGGATTTGTAAAATTATTCTTATTGTGTGGCTTCCACTTAACAAATAAAAAAACGTGGTTCCATTATCTGTTAATATCATCCTTTGGTTGCACAGAAGTTGTCCTTTCATAATGTGTTCAACTATTCAAGTGTTGGTCGTTAAGTGGCCTCATTGTGTAGGTTTGATGAGAAAATAGTAAGAGACTACGAAAGAATGATAGTATTATGCGACCAGTTAATCTCATTGTTTGATTGTAGTGAAGAAGTACTTTTATAAATGTTTCGAGTGTCGGTCATTAAGTGGCCTCATTGTAGATTTTATGAGAAAAATAGTAAGAGAGTACGAAAGAGTGATAGTATTACGCGATCGGTTAATCTTATCCTGTGGTTGCACGAGTGCAGATAATATGTAAGGTCACACTCTCATGGAGTGTGGGAGATAATCAAACTACATGAGTGCAGATAACGGATGGCTACTGAGATAACAATTGTTACGGTATAATATGTAAGGTTATGGTGGGTCCCTGACGATGTTGGTGAGAAGTAGGACTACTTCCTCTTCGACCTGAGGTGGCTCGATCCAGGGATGAGTTTGTGTTCCCGCAGTAGGACCTCGCTTGTGGCGGCGACCATGAGGTGTTTGTCCACGGGACCATGTAGGAAGTGGTTTTTGATGCCGTGTTTGGTTTGGAAGTTGTTTGAGTTAATCACATTTTGCTGTTCCATTATTGGATGGTCTGAGTGTGTAAACAGATTATGGAAGCACTATGATGCATACTGAAATAATGGTGGATGTATATGGTTGGCTAATCACATTGTGTAGTTCCATTATTGGATAGTACAGTTCGTGCCCGCAATAGTTGAATACTGAAATGATGGTAGGTTTTCTTTGAAAAAAAGGTACATGTATGATTAATCACATCGTGTAGTTTCATTATCGGATAGTGTGGGTGCACAATCAGATTATCCCAGAGCAACAAATGTCTATTGAAACAATGATACTATTATGAGGTTGGTTTATCAAATTGAGAGGTTTGATTATTTGGATAATGTGAGCCTGTAATCACATTGTGGCAGTGCAATAAGTGGCTAATTAAATAAGGGTAAAATAACGTGGTCAGTAAAGACAGTTTAATCCAAATCCCGTGGTTCGTTATTGGATAGTGTCAGCGTGCAATCGGATTATGCTGGAACAACAGGTGTCTTCCGAATAAGGGCGGAACTATGCTGTTGTCTTGGTCAAATTGTTTGATCGCATTATTAGCAAGTATGAGCACGTGGCAGTTCATGTGATGAGCACATGATTGTGACATGTTTTCAATGATAACAATGCCGTGAGACCACATAATTTGATTAAACAGTCACATAATCATATATGCCCCTCTTAGCTGGACAGTTTGCTTAGGCAACATTTCGTATGCCGATTGAATTATGACCTCAATAATAAGGAACAATATGGACTCATGAGTCATGACCTGATTTCGTTACGGTCTACTGTTTATCCATCTTTCAACTGTTGGCGCTATTGTTATGAATCTCAAAATGCTGCTTTATAATTTCAGTAATTGTTGTTGTTCTTCAGTGGTTTAGTTATACTTGGGTGTCTGAATTGTCGTGCTGCACAGTGACAATATTTACCCCAATATCAGATCGGAAGTAAAGTAAATTTCTTTACCACTTAGTTTCACAGTCACTAGCGTTTTTCCTATGATGCTCAAATCTGTTAATTTTTTTCCCACTGTAGTGTCTTAGCATTTTTTTGTGTGCAACTGGACAGGTTAATTTGGAGTTCTGGTTCAAGTGTTTGTAAGAGATACTCATGCTCCAGTCCTATATTGATGGTAATTGACTAATTTGCCTCTTCTTTGTTGTCACTTGTTGTTTGCTATATGGTCTATTCAATGTTTAGGGAACGCCTAGGCGACCCTAGGCGATTGGGCGACCCTTTTTTATTTTGTTTTAATTATAAAAAAATCAGAAAAACATGAAATAAGGAAAAAATACCCAAAAATTATAGAAACAAAGATTACATGTTTGGCCTCAAAAAAAGAAAAAAACTTAAATAACTAACTCACTAAGGTATTTATATGATTGGAAGAGATGAATGTACATCTTAAATAAAAAAATGGAGGGTCAAGATTTCATCTTACCAAATACCCCCCTATATATAACTCCTCTCCTCAAACCCTAAACCAAATCCCAAAACAAAAGGTGATGGCTACCCTCTCTCCTCCTAGCACCACCTCCGCCTTCTCCTCCTACTTTCCTAGCACCACCTCCACCTCCGGCGTTGTTGCTCCGGCATCACCAGCGGCGGCAACACTACCTCTAGCGTCGTTGTTCCGGCGAAAGAAGGGAGGAAGAAGGGCTATGTGTTGTGCACAACACATGTTACCTAGGCGACTAGGCGAATCGCATGGTCGCCTAGGCGACAATACAACCCGCACAGAAGGTGTGCGGGTGGTCGCTTAGGCGACCACCAGCAGCGGCGGTCGCCTAAGCGTCGCCTATTCGCCTAGGCGACCACCCACATGAACACTGGGTCTATTGGTAACCCGTGGGATATTGAAATCATATTTTGTACTGTAATTACAAGGTGGTTCTTTTTGGATAAGGATGAAATGCACATGGATTACATTAGACACGTGAAACTCAACTAGCGACACCCAATAATTTTCTCTTGCTTTTAATTTTATTATCAGAAAGCAAAATCACATGCGCAATGCTTTCTTACTTTGCCAGAGTTGGGACAAGGTATATTATCCTACAAGAACTAAAATTTTAATGGACAGAAGTTGTTCACCTTGTGTCTCATTCTCTTAGAAGAGATTTTTTTGTACTTCCCTATCATTTTAAAAGAAGGGTGAGGAACTCTCTTTTGCTGTTAGATAATGAGATAGAACAACTGATGATCCACTTAGAAATTCTACAGGTTAATTGCTTTCCATTTACATTTTCTAAAAAGGCTCAAAGTGGTAAATATTGAACTATGAATACTTATCAGCCGATGCTAAATAAGACTCTCCCTGTATTATCGTTTTCCATACCTGATTTAATCTCTGATGAGAGATGGTGCAAGTTAAAAAGGGTCCAATTTTAGCATATTAAGTTGTTTAAATTGTAGAAAGTTTTTGGCAGCTGCATTGCAGACTACTAATTCTAGAAGATGTTGAATGCCAATTGTAAAATGATAATTTCTTTTAGCTGGCAGACGGCAATTTTAACACAACCTACTGGAATTTAATTGCACAAGCATTTTAGACTCACTAACCGATAAAAAACATTTTAGACTCACTAGACTGACCACTAATGTGGAAATATATTGATATGTATGCTTCAGAGTTGTTTCATTGACTTCCCAAACTACCATGAAATTGTTACATGAAAATAACAAGATGTACATGTGATTGAACACCATTACACAATACACATTTATTGATGATCCCCATTTTGTTTACTTTCTTGAACACCATTACACAATACACATTTATTTTATATGACGTACTAGTGTGTCAGACTCGTTTAACTAGTATCAATGCATTATTATTCATGTGTAGATTTGGGAAAGCTTGAATGAATTAAACGAGCTCTGTGAAGGATCAACGCCACAAACTTGATCGGATAATAATTTTTAAGACTAAATCTTATCTCAATTGCTTGCAGTCAAGTAGCGCAACAACCTTTAGAATATGTTTTCCTACTGAAAAATCTGTATGCATATTTGGAACAGATTTTATTTTGCTTTTAATCCTTGCCTTATGTGGCGGTTCAAATGTTTTAGTATTTCACCACATGTTTGCTTGCATGATTCATTTAATTTGTAACACACAAACATGGTATTCAACCTTCTCTCATTTTAATTCTTCTCTTATATCTAACTATTTGTAGGCTTGTTGGTGCCGAATGAATGCATTGTTAGATGCATTTCTTTGTGTTTTACAAAGTAGCACATTGTCCATTTATGAGGTTTCTGGTAAGTATTCTAATAATTTGTGCTATCCCTTTATTCGAAACACTATTAGCTTTTATCTTCTTTTGTATGCATTAATTCTTAAAAGAAATTTGGCAATTGCTTCATGCTTTAAAATATCTAAATGAATCTCAGCTGTTCAATCACATGTACGTCTTGTTATTTGTAAAAGGTCTATCTGTAGCTTATGGGAATTGTCTCAAGGAATATATTATTTCTTTTCTGAATTATCAATAGTTGTGTGATTTTTTTGTAAGTCCTACACAAATGAAGATGATGAAAAACCTGCAAACAACAAAACAAACCTTTTCTAGATTAGTGATCTATATATTTTGCCATATATTTCGAGCTACAAAGATGATACAAACACGACTATAGGATACAAATATGGTATGATACCTATAACATAATATGTATATTTTGTAAAAGAAAAAGACAACACAATATGAGCATGGGTATTAATATATTGATTTTTATATAATTTTTTTACCTAAATATGGAAAAAGTAGTTATTAAAATTATAGGATCTTGTGCTCACTGGAAACAATGTGGGTCATCTCTAGTTTGAAACCAAAACCTCCTATCCCAATGTGGGAGTGGGTGCCTTGGAACGATGGGTCATAAAAAAAATCTGGGATGTAGGTCGATAGCAAGCTAGTGGTTGCAAACAACTGCTGCAATTCAACTGTGGGATGATTGGTGATTGATGTTCACCTTTTCGTCGGATCGAGGTTCTAACTCATTGGTATACCCCCAACTAGTTTAAAATTAAAGGTTTTGTTCTTGTAGGGTAACTTATTGGGGAATTAGAACCTTTACCTCATATTAAAAAGTTAGAGTGGTCTAATTTAGAAAAAGTTTATAAAGTAAAGTCACTTAAAATTCCAAGTTTAGACGTGCCCACCTTGTTTTTTTTGTTGTGTTTCCACTCTACTTGAACTAGTCAATCTTCTAAAGTTGTCCAAACACACCATCTGGCAATGACATATTTTGCATTCTTTAAAGTATCTTGATAGGGATACAAATACAAAAAATGTATTTGACGTGTATGTGCTTCCTAGGTTTCAAGTATTTCTTTCTTTTGCAATTTTGTAACACTTTTGATGGAGTCTCTGACATTTTTTTTTCTTAGAAACTTCCTTTGCATCAACAACTAAATACTTAATTATTGCGATGTTTAATGTGCATATATTTTACAGGTGAGGTGATAAGTGTCCCCCTTCCTTATGCCATTGCTTCAATATGGCCTCTCCCATTTGGTTTACTTCTTCAAAAAGCGATTGATGGAACTCCTGCTGTTAATTTATCTTTCGGTTCTTCTAGTTCAACACTAACCGCGAGGGATTTGTCTCGACATAACAGAGAATTCTTGTCAAACAATTCTTCTAACTCACATGATACATACGATCATTCTACCAAAGATGACTTCTCTATAATTTCATCACATTTGATTTTGAAGAATCCTTCAGAGGAACCTCAGGTATGTATTGCCACTTTGTTCTATAAATGCATTTAATAATTTGACTAGGGGCTTTCTGGTACATTCTTTTCAAAGTGAATAATTTAGGTAATGCCGAGGATTCCACCCTCTTGTCCCGTGGAAGATAGTTTGTCAACCAAAATCTAGGGAAGGGTTGGGGATTCGAGATATTAATTCTTTTAACCGAGCTTTATTGGGCAAATAGTTTGGAGATTGTCTGGTCCTATTTTTTGTTTTAGAAACTTGTTTTCCCCTATTTTTATTGTTGTGGTTACGCGATTTTATCTTGGTATACCACACATCTTGTGGGTATATTTTGGACAACTTGCTTCTGTTTGGTTTTGATGGAGTTTATTTTTCTGTTTTTTATGCTTTTTCTGGTTTCCTTTGTCTGTGTTCTCATCCTTCGTACCCCTTTTTTACTCTATCAATGATAAAAAAGGTAATGATATGCTAGTGCTAGTTGAGGCTTTAGTGAGGTTACATAAGATGATTTGCTATTCACACTTCACGCTCCACTATGAAAAAAATAGTCGCAAATGCATAAACAAATAAATTAGCAGTTTCCATTTGGCTAGTTTATGAGTGGTCGCGACACGAGGCAAGGTGATCAACTAGGAAGCACAAACACTTCAAAATGGCATCCATGTTTGTGTTGTACTCGTGTAGAACACGTGCAAATTCGTATTTGACACGCCACCTGACATGTCTAGGGTATTTTGGGCAGTCCACAACGTCGGACACATCTTGGACACACATGTACACTCCACGTACACGAGTGTCCAATGTTGGACACGACTCTCATTGTATTTTTATTTATTTTAAGTTTTTCGGTTTTCTTTAACTTAAGTTGTAAGTCATAATTTGAGATCTTTAGGGAAAGACTGCAAAATACTAAACTAAATAAAATCCTTCTCCTCTGACTTAGCTATCGTGTTATTGCTTTCAGAGCTGAAACCCATCTTCGAAAGTTGTTCTTCCCCTAGCTTCTTTTTATCTTAACCCTTACATATTTTAATATTTTTACTAAAGTTAAAACAATTTAATTTTTAAATAAATAATTAAATATGTATTATATTTTTTAAATAATAAATAATAGCCTTGTTTTTTTTACAAAAATGTTGTATCCTTGTGATCGCCTCGTGTCCCACACTTGTGTTTGTATCCGTGCTTCATTGGTGAGTGACTATCTCATCTAGTGTTCACTTTCATAATTTTGTTGGTGCATTCATGGGGGGTATGGTTCCCAAGGTTCAAGAGAAAGGAAGTTAGAGAGGGTTTATCATCAACCATCAGGTGGAAAAGATCCATTTCCTCAAGCACAAAGACTTGCCTCATAATCATAAATTAACCTCACATATGCATGAAAAAGATAAACATATCCTCTGTTTTGTCCCTGCTTTCACTCTCACGTCTAACCTCTCGTGGTCCTACACATGAAATGAGCACCCAACCCCTCTCAAGTATATTTATAGGTGCTTCTATTATGACTTCTTCACTAAGGAGATTAACCTGACCTTTTCATGACCTCTTCACTAAGGAGATTAATCTTGAATTATTATTTCAAGCAAAGTCATCTTATGGCTTATACACCAAATTTACTTGCATATAATACCATTTTTTCATACCATTATTCTATCTAGAACACAACACACAGCCTCAACTAATTTCATTTTATTTTCTTTCAAATTTAAAATTTAAAATTTGCAATCAACAAAGTAAAAATTTGCATCCAAGGCTTCCATTTGTCCAAAATATTTAATCCATCCATAATAGCTACACTTCAAAAATTAAAATAGTTATTGAATTATTTTTTAGTCTAGATTGAGGATCTTACAGTTTTACTTATTCCGATTGTGCTATTCACTTTTTCTAAGCAAAGATAGATCATAGATGTGCGCTATTTAGTATTTACTTACATATTGACTTATTCCTATTGTGCTAGCATAGTAGAACACTTTTTAAAGCAGATGATCATGTTAGCAAGAGCTATTTTACAATAAGCTAACTGTTGGCTCTGTGGTGGGTATCAGGCTTTATTTTTGGAAGAAAAAGGAAAATTGAGCGTCATTAAAGAACATGAAGAAAGGATCATCTGGACTAGTGATATCATTCCGTTGGTGGTGTCATATCACAGTGGTATTTTTTTGTTAGTGGTTGTGCGTTAGAAAATGTTTTTATTGGAAAAAGACAATTTAGTAGCTGATGTCAGTAATATTTATGGTTCTGATGCTATTTTTTGAGTAATTTCCTGTCATTTATGCTTTCTATTTTCCATACTCATATCTATCTTGCTCCTTTTCATCTTTAAACTTAACAGGCAAAATGAAACATTCTATTTGGATTGTTGAAGCTGCAAATGACAATCTTGAAGCTGACGGTACTTTTCAGAGTTTTACCGATAGATTTTTTTCGAAACAGTATATTTTCAGAAGGATATGGCAGGCAACCTGTTCCCAGTTTGCTGCCACTAAGGTATTCCCTTTTGGTGCTGTGTCTTTCTTCACTATAATCAGGTGGCTGTTATGCATTTTTGCCAAGTCTCAGTTAATCTTCATCATCCTCTATCAGTAACCCACACTTCATGCATTTAGGATGTTACTTATTATGTTTCAGTCTAATATTTTGCATTTCAAAAGGATATAGTATATACACCGTTAAACATGACAAGGGTGGTGAGGGAAAATGGGAAATGCATTTTGGGTGACGGTTATAATGTTTCAGCCCAATATGTTGCATTTCAAATACACCATTAAACACAACAAGAGTGAAAAGGGAAAAAATGTTGATTTGACATAATGTTAGATTTGAAAGGTTTATGGTTGATTTTGTGGTGTCAAGGTGGCTATATCTGATTGGGTTATTTCTTGTTGGTCTTAAATACATATTTAGATAAAAGATAAGAGTATACATATTTAGATAAGCCACTGGTCTTATGTTTGGGCTCTAGTTGGAGTCTGAGCACTTCATAAATTTACAATCATTCTTTGACTCCTTTGTAGCCTTGATTCTCTTAGACAGCGGTGACTTCAAAGGTAACTAAAACTTTTAAACACACTTCAGACGTGCGTGGCTGCACTTTCAGTGACTTTAGATTCTAGTGAAGGAAAAACATTTGTGTTTGTGTTCCCCTTAAACTTAACCTCTATTTAGTACATAACCTCTATTTAGTACATATAACTTATATTTGGTCTTGCCATTCACTTTCTATTTAATATACCTGGTATCTAGGTATTAGCAACAATCCTGTTAAAAGTGGACATTGTGGGCGCATTCTAGATGGAGATTTATGCAAGTAGAGTATACATTAGAGGCACTAAAAGCTTATCTCGGCAAGAGAACATAATTCAGAGTATAATTCAAATGCAAAAAGAGAAAGATAATAAGTTACCATGCCAAGCTTTGCTTCATGCCTCAGTTTGAACTTGTCAGATTAATCGAGCATTTAGAATTGTCTCCCAAAACCTGAAATCTGGTGATTGTTGTTAAATTTTGATACAGAAGTATGCAAGAATTGTGTTCCATAAAGTGTTTTCAATTTGAAATCTTATCTGAATTTTCTCCATTGATTTCTTTTATATTCTATCATATGGTTGATTACTCTATATTTCATCTACTTTTTTATACAAATTAATTTTTTAAATCTATTTCTAAGACTGAATGTAGTCACTGACATTGTATGGTTGTTTAGGTTTTTCTGGCATCTGATGATGATAAGACTCCTATTTTATGTTTCTTGCTCCAAGAGCAAAAGGTGTTGCTCTCTGTGAGGCTTCAGATCGATGAGATAAACGATGTGGCTTTGATAGATATTAAACCTCTTCTGACTTGGAGTATTCCTGCAATTGATGCTGCTCCTGTCACTGTGTCATGTCCGGGGTATGTTCATTGTTACATTTGTTCGATCTTTTTTTATATATAAACTCACTGCTTTGCTTGTGCTGTTTATGCAGAACTCACATTGCACGCCTACCATGCAGTGACATACTTGTTTTGACTTCTAATAGCTCGCTCCTTTTATATGTATGTATAATCAACCTGATGCTTTACTAAAATTCCTTCTTTCTGCTATATTTTGTTATTTAATCAGAATGATGGCCATTCCATGCCTTCTCAAAATATTTTGCTGGCAACAACATACCTTGTTCACCTTGTTTTATGAGTTCTCATAAAACGTTTGGAATATGCTAGGGCTGCTTTTATAATTATTCTTAGTTCTTATGTGATAGTCATCTCATGCATGACTATCTGGGACAAATGGTCGCTGTGAAGTCTTTTGTTTGCATTTATGTTTTTATCTTGGTTCACCTTAATTTGCAAAACTGATTCAGCTTAAGTATGGTGTGTCACACCCGTTTTTAAATTCACGTCCTATGAAACTTATGACACATGTTGGTTATATGGCAGGGTCAGTCACCATGGAATTCTATCTTTCTTATATTGGTTACAGATTTCAAGCTTACTATATTTGATATTGTCAAACTTTTCCAATTTTGCATCCCTGTTAAGTTTTTTTAATATAGAAGTGCCAATCTGTTCCTTACTGTGGTGCTGTCAGTCACTCTCATTCTTGTAATCTACTAGAGTTTCATGTGTGTTTGAATTTATCACATGAGTAGGCATCTACTTATTCCACTTTTATTATAGTGCATTCAAACTCTATAATTAATAAAACATCGTATCTGTTTGTTTTTAATATATGCCTGTGGTGTTTCCCCTTTGCATCAATTTTTTTTGTCAAGATCTTGCAATGTTTGCGTTAGGACAGCTTAGTAATGGTTTTTATTGTGTATACTGGATGTTGCATCTGTATCGATGAATCTGCTTCTACAGTTTGTACTATAATTTTATATCTTGCTGGGCTGCTTTCTTAATTCGTTCTTGATTTTTTTGAAGGGCAGTTAGGGAAGCAGTGTCTTTGCAGGTACACATTACCACATTCATCTCAAAAGGAGTTACTTCAACGAAATGTAAACTCTTTTGATGTGAGCAAAGCTCAAGACTTGGGAATTAGAGGAATTACTGATGCTGTTCAAGGGAAAATCAATTTAGTTACTCACAATGGTATGGTAAGTGATACTACTAGTGAGAGATCTGATAACCTTTTAAGGATCATTTAAGCTTGCGGGGAAATGTAATCAATCATATTGGATGTTAAATGCTTAATTTATACTTGCTCACTTGGCATTTAATTGGTTTTTGGTTTTGCGTTCCTATTTAATTCTCTTGAGGTACCTTGAATAGTTATTCTCTCTGTTTGAAGCACCTTCTATATAATGTAATTGTGTTTTCATAACTATTACCTTTCATTTATTAAGCAAAGTTGCTATTGTTCGTACCCAAAATTCAGTAATGTTGTACAAAATTGGCATGTTATCCAAGTAATGCTTTTTTCTGATGGCAGATGTTCAGATGCAAACTACGCAGGCACCCGTGCTCATCACTTGTTAATGATTGTATTATGGCATTTTCTGAAGGACTGCAGCTTTGTTTCTATAATCTATTCTGTGTCCAATTCTGGGGAACAAACAATTCCAATCGTTTGTCTAAGGCTGATGGTTGCATTGACTCTGAGTGGGAGTTTTTAGTTAATGTTATCATGAAGATTGCTGAACAGTGTCGGCCTAGTCGTCAAAAAGTGTCTTATACTTCCCCTGAAACATGTTGGGGTTACTTATTAAATAGCAATTTTCATTCTGAGTATGGTAAGCGCACCTTAATCCCTTGTCTCTCTCTTGAAAATACCTTCCACTCCAAAGAAGTAGGACAATCTATTATCGACCTTCCTGATGGCCGAAGCCATGATAAGTCATTTTACGGTCAATTTTTGCTGGAGATCTTGGATACTTTGCATGCTCTTTATGAAAGCTTGAAGTTCAATACCATTCGTAAACAGTAAGATAGGCTTCATATACTGCAATTTCACTATCCAATTTGTGTATTCCATTTACTGGTATTTTCTTCATGTGCTGCAATTTCAGTGTCCAATCCATGCAACATTTATTGATATTTTTCTTTATGATAATTCACACTATCCAACCTTTGGGGTACATGTTTTCTCTTGTTTGCCTTTTTTGTCAGACTGCTTATAGTTTTTATCTGGATGTACTTCACACACAATATATATTTGCATCTTCATTCAACCTTATTTGTATCTTTATTCAATTTTAAAACTCATTAGTCGTTGGAATGCTCTACATAGGAATCACAATACTCATAGACTGAAGGAGAATTCTGATAGAATACTGAAGGAAAATGGTTGAAGCATTGGAGAGTTCGAAAACACTAGAACAGCCTCATGGCTGTTGGATTTCTAGTCATCAAACCGTTGCATATGAAATAACTGTTCTCGATGATGTTGGTCAGGGAGCCAGGGGGGTTGTTCTATACTATGTTGACTAAGGGTTCATAGAACATGTTATTGTTCATCAACAAAGAAGTCATTTTCTTGAGGAAAGAAAGAACACCTTCCCTTTATACATGGCAGGCTATTGGTAGTTGGTACTTTTGTCTAGCTTGTTAGGCCAGGTGAAGATGTCTCGGTTGATGCAACTATGTTGTGGAATCTAGTTGCACATGTTTTTGGTGCTGTTTTTCTTTTTTCTTTTTATATTAGTTTGAGGTTCTAAGATGCCATGTAGAGTTCTGCAAACCAAGACTGTCAAAAGATCAGTACAACAGAAATTCAGAGAAAACATCCTTATTTTTATCATTAATAGATAACAAAAAAGGGTACAAGAGGGAAAAAATGAAAAATAAGGGTTAATTACAGTTTGCCCCCCTGAACTATGCATTGATATCACTTTGCCCCTCTGAAGTTTCAAAGTTAACAATTACCTCCCCTGAACTTTAATTTTTTAACACTTTGCCCTCTTGAACTTCAAAAACTCATTATTTAACACACATTCAACGTTTTTTTTCCTAATTTTTTTTATTGTATCCCTAATACACTCCTAAACCTATATTTATGTGAAAGTTTGGATCGAAACGGAGGTCGGATATAGTTGGAATTTGGGTCGGATTAAGTGTAATTAACCCAAAAAATAATAAAAGTACAAAATGATGGATACAACCAGGGCAGTCACCCTGCAAAGATGGACAAAACTTAAAAGGTCCCACGACTTAGAGATATAGTCCTGGGTAAACAAACAAAACATAGCTAGAGACTACTCAAAAGAAAAAAAACCCATTTGATCCCATTCCTGCTAGCCAAAAGTTGACATCCCAAATTATATTATGCGAAATCTGCCTGAAGCTCAGCCTTTGTTAAAAATATGTAAAAAATACAAATTGGGTGCTATAAAACTACAACGATATCAATCAGCTTAGACTTTAGACTATAAGAGAAAAGAAACACAAGCATACAAGGTTCAAAAGCTCGAACAGAATATGACCACAAGTATGCGACGACTCTCTTTTGGAAGTTCCGATCTAATTTTTCTTTCTCAGTCAAATCCCTATATCATATTCTTCTTGGTCCAGGGCCGTCCCTAGACATCGTTTCGCTGATTTGGAACAAGAATGCGCCTCAAAAAATTTGTGTCCTTGCTTGGCTGATATTTCATGGTAAGTCTTTGACGGAGGTCGCCCTGAAATCGCGGGGGTTGTATTTGACTAGTCGATGCCCACTTTGTTTGGAGGAAGAAGAGCATAATGATCACATCTTCAGAAATTGTGAGGTTACCAGAACTTTGTTAGATAAGCTTGCATGTAAGCTTGGTAAGGGTATGATTGATGTAGGTGCTGATTTCAGAGAATTTTGGTGTAAGTGGACTTCAAACAGTACTAGTGGACCTGCTAAGTTGACTGAAAATCTTGGTCCTCTGGCCTTATGGTGGAATATTTGCGTCACACGTAATAGACTACGTTTTGATAAGAAGAGCATTGTAATTGGGGAGATCTGGCAAAAGACTATTCGAGATGTCTTTCTGTGGCTACAAGCTTCTGGAAGTACAACATAATTTCTGTTGTAGAACAATATCGTGTTGGGGTTATTGTGAATTTTTTCTCCTTTTCTTTTCCCACTTCTTTTGGGTTTTTTTCTGACTTGTTACCTTTGTTTTTGGCTGTGATAGGGTCTTGTTCCCGTCCTTTTTCCTTTTGTTTTTGTTATTTCACCTCTTGTATCCTTTTTTCTTTCTCTATCAATGATCAAAAAAATAAATATATAACCACAAGTACCAAAACAATTAACACACACATGAAAGCTTATCTTCGCTAACATTGCAACACGAATATCAACTAGCCAATTGCAATTGCTCTCGACTGACATAATATGTGGGTCTTCCTAGGCTGCTGGTAATGATATTAGTACTGCACAATCCTTCTGTGTTTTCAATGGACCATGCCAGTTTTTTACTTCCTGTAGACCGGTGCTCTTTAAGTTTTTTGTTTCTTTTTCTCTTTTTTACCTAATAAATTTTTCTTTAACTTGTAAAAGAGTTCTAGACTGAGTGACTGACACTATTGTCAAAGCTCTTCACCAATCATGAAGCTGGCTATACAACCTCTTGAAGTCAGAACTCTAAATTCTTGATCAATAGTTGGAAACCGGAGATGTTGGATCGATATTGAGGTTTTCGTAGTAGCACACAAAGGACACCTTGGAAGCCAAATTAGCGGGGTTGAAGCTGTCTATTTGGGTGGTTGTGTGGCACGTCAGTGTGGCTTGTGTTACACTCAATTTTCATCTACATACAGATGAGAAAACATCAGAACGATTTTGGGAGACCATATGAATAGTCCTTGATGTAAATAAAGCCAATAATGGATAATGTCAAAGAGATTTATCTAGAGAAGGCCATTACTGGTTGATCGGCTAAGTTGACTGGTTTAGGAATAAAGTTTCTAAACTTTGTAGATTGGTGGCTGCTGTATAGACTTACTCAAAACTTGGTTTGCAACTTCTGTCCAAATTTCTGAAAATTTTGACGATTTGTCTTTTTAGATAATTACAAAAATGTCCAACAGTTATCTTGAGTTTTCGAAGCATATTTTTAGCCTAAGTTAATCTTCATGACTTTTTTAGAGTAACTTGATCATGATCCCATGATGTCATTCTAAACTTAAAATAAGCGTAAAAAATAATTTCAAGTAGCCATATGTCCAATGTTTTTTTGAACTGTGTCACTTTATCTTACATCTGATCCCTAGTGGCAACAATTCAATAAACACATTATATTCCTAATTAAGATTTTTCTTCTTCTTGCTCCAATGAAAGAGAAAGTTATCTAACACAGACTGAGATGGTATGAACATGTACAAAGAAGACCTATGGAAACACCTATAAGAAGAGGGACATTGAATCGGATCGAAGACATAAAAAGAGGAAGATGCAGACTACGATTGACTTAGGAGAAAACGGTCAAAATAGATTTAAAAGATTGGAATGTTTCTCAAGAATTTGCATTTGATAGAAACGCGTGGAAGGAGACGATTCACGTGCCTGAACCGTGACTCCTTAGAGTTTCATTTCTAGCCTACCCCAACTTGTTTGGGATAAAATACTTTGTTGTTGTTGTAAGATTTTTCTTCTTCAAAATCGAAGTAATTACCCAGAATTTGGGCTATCAACTGCGAAAGTACCTTAATACCATAGGAAGTTGGTACCAAATTAAAGAAAATGCATTTTAATATCTCTGAGTTCAGGGCACCAGAGATATAGTCAAAGATAAGGTAGAGAAATGATTCTCATTGCTTTCCAAAACATGTTGTTGGCATTTCATTCGTTTGGCATTTTGTCTTTTAGAGTTTGATGCTAAAGTTGCCATTATGATTCTATGAAGAGGAAAAATTGTCATCTTGGTAAAAATAATTGACTTTGTATTTTGGCAACATTCAGTTAGAATAATAGTTGTTTTATTTTTTATTTTCTGCAGGTGATTTTTTTTTGCTCTTCACATTGTTTACTGTAAGCTTTTCGTTTCAGTTTTTATATTTGTACGCTTACTTTGATTCAACTTTGTTCAGTGATCTTGAACTCCTTGTGAATATACTGTACCGAGTTGCTGCTACATTAGGTGAGACATGCTACACCAACCATTATATTCGTGATTTCCCTGGTATCTTGCTGAATGTTCAGTGTCATGGTTCTACTTCTGCAACTAGAATTCCTCCTTCAATATTCAACTGGCTTGAAGATTGTTTGAGACATGGTTGCCATTTTGCTGGTGTAAATAACCTTCCACCTTTACTATGTAATGCTAAAGCTTCTGCTCTAAGCTTTGCAAGGAAGATCATATCTTTCTATAGCTTGTTATTAGGAGCCAGTAGAGCTGGCCGAAAGCTCTCCTCAGGTGTATACTGTGATATTGCTAAAGGATCATCAAGTACCAGAGACGAAGTTACTGTCTTGGCAATGATAGGGGAAGAGTTTGGACTTAGGCAACTAGACTTGCTGCCTGCAGGTGTCTCTCTTCCTTTGAGGCATGTAAGTGAGATTTTGTATCTGAAATGTCTTTCTTCGCTAATTAAATGAACTAAGGAAAAATATTGTCGTTTAATTGTGAATCCTTAATTTGTGGCTATCAAAATGTAGCATCACTGTAATTTTTAGCTTGTTATTTTCCCAAATTAATTTGATTGACATAATATTTATTTTTGCTGAATAGGCATTGGATAAATGCAGAGAGTTTCCTCCAACAGATTGGCCTCCAGCTGCATATGTTTTGGTGGGTCGGGAGGATCTTGCAATGGCATGTTTGGCTTCCCCCAGTAAACGTAGAGAAGACTCTCACACCATTGCTAGCTTAGTATCTATATCAACTCCATACATGAGTCATCTACAACCGGTGACTGTTCCATCTCCTACTTCTGACATGGCAAAAATGGATGAGGTAAAGCTTGGTGATTCTGAATCTCTCAAAAGCTCTTCTGAAGATGGTATGGATTATACTTTTAACTCTAGTACACAATTGCGATTTGGACGTGACTTGCGGTTGAATGAGGTTCGTTCTGGCAGTGTTCTTATACTGTTTATGCTGTTTTTTCATATTTTATTGGTGTCAGTCAATGTTTTAATATTCGATATGGGGCTGCACAATGAGGTCCGGCTGGCTCGGATCGCATATGCGACCACCGCACAGTCGCACCCAACAGTGTGCGACTTGTGCGGCCACTGTGCGACCGTATATGTGGTCGCACAAGGCATGGTGGAGGGGCTGGTGGGGCGGGGTAGGTGGAGAATGAAGATGGGAGAGGAGTTTGAGAGAGAGAAAGAAAGAAAAAGAGGAGAGGGGAGGTGAAGAGGTTGAAGAAAGAAGAAGACGGAAGAAGAAGAAAGTTGTGGGGGACAGCTGTATGCATGTGTTGTCTGAATTTCGAATTTATTATTATTTTTTCGATTATTTTCAATTTTTTTATTTTATTACAGTTGTGTTTAGGACCGCACAACCGCATATGCAGTCCTGGGCACAAAATCACATGGGACCGCATATGCTAAGTTAAAACCTTGGTGTCAGTGGTCATTTCTTTTCCGAAAGATTGTTTTCCTTATAATTTTATCCATAAATGAGTCACCTAATAGTTTTATTTACAGGTTAGACGCCTGCTATGCTCATCAAGACCTGTTGCAGTCCAAACTTCTGTTAATACAAGTACCTCTGATCAAGATCTTCATCAGGTGCTCTGCCTTGTAAAATGTACATAATTTATAAATACTTGCAGATTGAACCTTTGTGAGTGACCTTATAAAGAAGCTGGAATGTGGGTTGTGGAGAATGTCGCAAGCTAGGTTTAGTGGTAGATTGGTAGCCAATTAGTAAAATCAGAATCTGCTAAGTTTTTAAATTCTGGTGTATTTTCATCTATTGAGATGTATATACATAAACTTGTATCTTGAATCAAGAAGTTCAAACGTGACTAAGCATAAGTATCAAGCTCGTGAGTGCAATCTGGATGTGTGTAACTCGACCTTCCGGAAAAAAATGAATTTCCCCCCTATCTTAGCATGGAATATGGATACACATCACTGTTAATCTTTGAAAGATTATTAACCATGTATTACCATGTTTTGTATTAACAAGCCTTTAATTATGCTTATTGATGAAGTGAATAATAGTTATTTTGTTGTGATCATTTTGTTATTCATATTTGTTTTTAGTAAGCTCATTGCTGGAATACCATATATACTTAACATGTCTCAAATGCAGCTAGGACAGGGGACAGCCCTTTAGTAAACTGCGTCACCTGATAAATTTTTTTTTTGAAAGGATGTCACTTAATACATTAAATCATTTATTTACACCTAGGATTTGAGAATATGCCACCTAGCATTTTCCCATTTTAGTTGCATCATTTGTGGAGTCACTTCTTTTTGTTGACTGGCTTTTACAACAAATTAAGTTAGGATTTTTTCCATTAAGCTATTTCTTGAAAGATTCGCTTTGACTGAATTATAGGCTTTCAATACTTTTTGCAGCATAACCTATGGAACCTCGCACAAAGGACTATGGCCCTCCCATTAGGGCGTGGGGCTTTCACTTTGGCCACCACCTACACACTTCTAACCGAGGTACCATATATATTTTTGTCACTATATTTTCTATTGCTTTCTGCTGTTGTCATCATAAACTGAGTCTTTGGCGTGCACTTATTGCAGGCCCTAGCAGTTCCAAAACTTGTCCTTGCCGGGCGGTTGCCTTCTCAACAAAATGCAACGGTAATTGCTTGTTTTGGCAATACTTCTACAGTTCTACTTTATATTTTGTTTTCTCTTCTTGTTATTGTCTCATTTGTGTTTTTCTCACAACTAGAATGTGCCACGTTTTGATTCGGTACAGGAGTGGTAATGGAATTTAGGACTCCAATAAAAATGTGCTAACGAATAAAATTTGTGGTTTCATGCATGCAATTTCCTGCTCTTATTTCTCATAATTTAATCGGACAGTAATACTTATTTTTTACTTAAGCACCCATTCCGAGCTGTGTTTTCTTTTATTTTTTTTTGCTGAATTTTTACCTGCTTCTTGGTTATTATTCCAAGAGTTGATATAATGCTTTGTGAACTACGTAATGTTACCCCTGTATTTAATAATTATACCAGTAAGCATGCATGTATTTTAGGCTATATTAAGTAATTTAGCACACTATCATCACTGGTCTTTATTTTTTGTTTGTTCTCATTATTGGTCTTTATTTTTTATTCATTTTCATCTTGTAGTTCCCATATTTTCTTCTTTAGACTTGAAAATTGCCTTGTTCTTTAACAACTAGTGTTGTTTATGACATGTGCAGCATGTACATGGGAGTTGATGTGCACAAGAATAATTATTTTATACATGGTGCTTTTCAAAATATACCAAATATTACTTATTACCATAAGCAAAGATAATAAATTTGTGAGTTACCTTACCTATAAAAAGAGATATTAATTTTGGGTTTAGATTAGATTTTGGTAGAATGAATATCTTGTTAATGTGAATGTCTATATGATCTTGTGGATCCAATTTTTATCGAGAGAATATTTGGATGGATATAATATTATTTTTTATATGAGGTAGGTTGTCAGGAATTATGAAATTAACAGGGATGGAGCTACAGAGAGACTAGGGAGGGGGCCATGACCCCCCAAGAATTTAGAAAATCCTTATTGAAGTTGGTATAGTTTTTTTTACCTCTACAATATTAGTTGCAAACTTTTTACATGAATTGGACTTGTGTGTGTGTGAATGTGTGCTTTTAAACTTTAAAACTATTATTCTCTAAATCAAAAACTCAAATTTCCCTGCACATGTCTCGTTAGTTTTTTTTCCTTCCATAAATGAGTTCTTTGTTAATACATAATAATTGTTTTAGGCATCTTTGATTTTTTTTTCTTTCTCTATTTTTATATCAGGAGTACTGTTAACTGAAAGACATTATCTTCATCGCCATGTAATACGTTATATCTTAGAGTTGAGAGAATTTAACATGAATCAACCCAAATCTAAGTAAAAAATGTGCTGAGTTTTCAAATTTTGTTCGTAAAGTTTAAACTGAAAGACATACTATTGTATACCTATTGGTCCTATTTGTATGACTCTTTTATTTCTACTGCAACAACTAAGCGTATGTATTCAACTATGGAGAGTATTTTAAAAAGATCATCGTAACATAATTGGGGAAGAAGTTATCGTGAACCATGTTTGTTTAAGTCATAACGGAAATTGTTGAAAAATTTAATTGAGATTCAGTTATAAAAGATTTGTAGTTATGAAAGAACATGGATAACAATTTCATACTACATATTGGAGGTTATATGATATATATGAAGTATTTAGTATGAATTCCGTGCCATTAGGCCCAACACTCAAATTCGGGCTCTGTCCTTGGGAATTAACCTAGGATGAAATGGATGGTGCAAGACCAATTTTTTTGAAAAATATTACAAATACGTCTGTTCTTAGTAAATGTATATCTACACTTATGTTCTTGCCAAATTTCTACATAAGAGGGAAAATTGTTTTTTTGGTGGTGTTAACTTTGGTTGGTCCATCACCTTTACAAAACTTAAGTATTTAGGTGGAGGGTATTGTATCGAACTCTTTTTAGTGTTTCACACTTCTTGTTTTGAGCAATATCGTTCTATATTCCAATAATTCCCATTAAACATGATGGGGGGGGGGACCGAAAAAACTGAAAAAGGGAGAAAAAAAGGGTTGTTTCAGAAAAACTGAATAAAGGGAGCAATGTTGGGTTATGTTGGTAGAAGTATTTCATTCGGTGTAAATTACAAATTTACATATATATATATATATATTTCCCCCTCAAAGAGCTTATACTACGCTACCGATTTTGGAAGCTGTTGAGTGCATGTAAATGTGAGGGCGTGGATTTATGGTGTAAAAATATCATCATTTTTCATCCACGAGACAGAGAATTGTTGCCTGCATTATGTCGCTCCTTTCCTTATTTATTTTAGTTTCATGATTGTCCTTTCTTGTTATCGTAGGTTCAATAAGTGACTGATTAATCTTCAATTTTTAAACAGGTGAATCTTGATCCTAACCTAAGGAATATCGCAGAGTGTAGATTTTGGCCTGAGTTTCACAATGGTGTTGCTGCCGGTTTGAGACTGGCACCGTCTGAGGTATTATTCTCTTTTGTCAATTTGGCACCGAATTTTGTTGATATAATATTCGATTTAGTTTGGTAAAATTATGCCAGTATGTTCAATTTTGTTATTTGGAGATTTGTCTTTTTTTGACGAAGTACGACCCATATTCATAGGTATTTCTCTCTTAATTATGTTAGGGGAAAGTCTCAAGAACTTGGATACATTACAACAAGCCAGAGCAACCAAATAACACCCACGCAGGTGTTCTTCTTGCACTTGGTCTGCATGGTCATCTATCTGTTTTGACAATTACAGATGTATTCCGTTACCTTACTCAGGTTTGTATTGGATATTAGTACATTTTCTTGTTATTTAGCACCTTTCTTGTTATTACTTGCTATTAATATTAAACCCTTTGCATGGTCCCTGCATGGGTATTCCCGTGGTGGGAGGGGCCTA
The DNA here is from genome assembly GCA_963682175.1 of Triglochin maritima. NCBI lineage: Eukaryota > Viridiplantae > Streptophyta > Magnoliopsida > Alismatales > Juncaginaceae > Triglochin > Triglochin maritima. The sequence goes on from OY821779.1 coordinate 42,115,354, forward strand.
AGTCTAGGGATCCTCTCTCCCTATTGCGTATAGGGTCTTTGGCGAGGTTTCACTATTAATCAACACGTCGATGATTTGCTTTCTCCAGTCTGCCGATGATACCCCATTATTTTGCGTTGGTCGGATGGATACGATTGGAGTCGTTGGATGCCTTATTGCTTGTTCTGAGTGGGTTTCCGGGTATAACATCAATTTCTCTAAGTCCATGATTATAGGTATTAACTTTGGATTTAGAAGAGCCGAAGTTTTTGACTGACATGCTCGGTTGTAGGATGTTTTCCCCATTGAGTACTGAATCCTTCCCCCTTCCCTGAATTGAGGCCGTGCTAGCAATTGGATTCCCATTACCGAGCAAGTTGTCCGTTGTTTAGCAACCTCGAAAGAGAGGCTTTTGTCGGGGGGGGGGGGGGGGGATTTACCCTTGTTAAATCTGTCGTTGCTAATCTCCCAATTTGTTTTGTGTACATTCTGAGAGTGCCTAAGGTGACGACTTGTGAGATTAAGGGTGTCCAAATGAATTTTCTTTGGAAAAGGGGCAAGGGCCATGAGCATAATGGTTACCCACTAGTCAGCTGGGCCGCCTGGGGGTGAGTCTGTAGGTCGAAAGCGGAGAGCAGCTCCAGGATCATGCGCATCCAGGATTTCAACTCGATGTTGGTTGTCAAGTGGATCTAGCGCATTGCAACCTTTGTGGATCCGTGGTGTAAGGTCATTAGAGGAAAATACTAACGGGGTAGTCGTAGCTGGTGGCCTAACGAAAATATCAGGGTGTTAGGGTTATGTAGTGTGTTCTTGAGGGGAAGGTGTGCGCTGAGATTGCGGGTGGGAGGATATTTGGTGTGGGTGGATTGCTTTACTTCGCATTTTCCTGAGACATTGATTGCTTCAAATAAATCTACGAGTATCGATGATTATTGGGTGCCCTCCGCTTCTGATGCAGTGGGATATCTCTTGTTCTCGTGGTCTGACTGGTAGGAAGTTTCAGTCCATTCCCAATCAAAATGGATTTTCTTTTGTTTTTGGTTGACATTGGGTTAGTCCTGTGTTTGAACTTTGAACCACTATGTGCCCATTTATTGGATATGATTAATTTTTGTTGCATACAGAAGGGTCTTGACCAATTGATATTTACATTTTTTTGACTTGTAGCTTTTGTTGTCACGCATGACACAACAGTAGGTGCTTGTGGAGGCATTCTTTTCACCACACCTACTTGGAGCTCAGTTTGGAGCCTCAATTTTTGACAAGCTGATCTTAGCTGTGTTAGTTTGGCTCAATTAAAATAATTATAACCAAATATTTAATGGCGGATATGGATTTGGATATTATCTAAATTTGCTTAGGTCCCTTCTGGATTCAGATAAAATCCGAACTTGATCCGAATCTTACAGATTTAGTTGCGGTTTTATAGACCAATGTCCATTTTAATTCAGACTAAAAAATGGGTATAGCTGGATTAACTTTGTAATTGATCTATTAACACACCTATCTTTGAAGTGTTAGCATCTTCTTGTGTACAATTTCCCTTTTATTAATATATAGTTCTTACTGATAAAAAAAGTTAGTACCTCCATATGAACAAGACGATACCGAGGTGTAGACTTGTAGGAAGAGCTATTAGGCCACTTTGCCTTGTTGCTTGAGGCTACTGGGCCAGGCTAGGTGAGACTCTCCCTTTGAAAGGTAAATTCATTTCTAGTTAAGAGTGGATGTTAGGTGACTTTTGACATCTCATTCCTATTTCTTGCAACTAAGTATTTTGAACATGGAACCTTACCGACCAAAAAACGATAATGGAATCTTGGAACTTAGAACTTCTTTATTTAGAAAAAAATGGTTGTTTTCACTTCTTTTTAAAGTAATCTCTTGTTTGAATTGTGCTAGCGCCTCGCCTCTTGCCACAATTCTCGGGTTATTTTCAGGCTCGTCTCGTTGACGTCGCTTTTGCCTCAATACCTTTGCTTATAGGATATATTTCTGGATAAGGGGGCTGATTGGCTTGATTTATGTTTAATAATCCAATGCTAGTTTGGTGAGCTGGGAATGAATAGTTGTGGTATTTATTTGATCATTCAATGTTATGTTTGAAATGTCAATTTTACATGGATAAAAGAACCATGGTCTGAGCTGCAATGACTGTTGCATGTAGTTTGTTCTTAAGAATTATTGTTGTGTGCCGGAAAGATTAATAATAGGATGCATATTAATTGGTAACTATAACTTATTGTTTATTTGTGTTTTATCTTCAGGAACATGACATCACAACTATTGCTGTTTTGCTTGGTATGGGAGCATCTTACCGGGGAGCCATGCACCCTGCCGTATCCAAGGTAAAGTTCACATTTTCATTTAAAAGAAAAATAAATTCTATTAAGAATTTCAGAAAATATTGTTTCTTTGGAAAAGTTTATTTCAAAAATATTTACAAATTGTTCATCATTATTTTGAGTGATAATTTTTATTATTTAAAGCACAACAAATAATTGTTAAATGACTTAAATCGATGCAGTATAACTCAACAATCCTTCATATGCTTCAAAAGTTTATTGGCCAATTGATCCATCAAGTTGTTTGGTTCAAAATATAATAATATATGGAGGTTCGATAATTGTTCATTTTGATCGATGCAGTATAACTCAACAATCCTTCATTTTGAAGTGTTCTTGCCACTGTTCTGAAAACCGGACCGGACCGGCCGGTCGGACCGGTTCGACCGTGAACCGCTGACCTGTCCGGTCCGGTGAGGGTGCAAAAACCGTTTTTGAAGTGAACCGTGATGAACCAGAGGTTCAACCGGTCGGACCGGCGGTTCGAGACAATCGGGTAATCGGCCATCCGGATCCGGAAAGAAAAAAAATTAAAAAATCCACCTTCACCTAGTCGGTCTCCCCGAAACTCTCCTCTCCCCAAACCTACGTCTCCCATACGCCGACCCTCCCCCTCACTCCTCTCTCTTCCGTCGGTCCTCCGGCCACCTCCGACCAAGACTCCCGTCATCACCGGCCAAGACTTTGACAACACTGAAAAACCGGAGATGAGAGAGAGAGAGTGGAGAAGACAATGGATCTGGTGTTGGAGGAAGGGAAGGGGAGAGGAGGTGTTGGAGGCGAGGAGATATGGGAGCAGGAAGAGGAGAGGAGAGGAGAGAGGCGTTGGAGGAGAAGAGGAGAGGAGAGAGGCGTTGAAGGAAAGAGAGAGGGGTTTTGTTGGGTGTGGTGTTTTATTTGTTTTATTTGTGGGTCTTTTTTAAACAACACCTTATGAATGTTATTTTTGTATACTTTTATATATAATATGTATATATAATATGACTTTTATTATTGTAGACTTTTATAAATAAGACTTTTATATATAATATGTATATATGACGTCAGCATGACGTCACCGGTTCAACCGGTTCGATTCGGTCCGACCCCGGTTGAACCTTTGAACCTTTGACGTTGCCGGTTCGACGTCCGGTTCGGTTCTGAAAACCTTGGTTCTTGCTTTTATCTGCGACCGATCCAATTGCCTTTCTTTTGTGAATTTTCAAGTTTGATGTTCTAGCCCATCCCTTCATGTTTTGCTCTGTATTTAATGGTATTTAGTTTTTGGTTTTGCTCTACCATCTGTATTTTTGTTTTTATTCGAAATTATGTAGATACATACATTTTCTGTTTCAGTTATTGTATGTCCATATTCCCTTTCGGCCTCCATCTGCCTTTCCAGAATTGGAACTTCCAACACAACTCCAGGTATCGTATTTTGCACTCTCGGACCACACTATTTGAATGACTTTGATTTTGTTGGATTCTACTTGTGGATGAGTATCTTTCTGTTGGATCTTTTAAAGCATTGAATTGCTGAATAGGCTATGATGCATCTCAAATCTTTAGAGGAGAAATGCAAAATTGAAAAGCAATTAGCAAGTGATCTAGCCTTTGTTTCAATGATTAATATGTTATGGTCTTTTTCGTGCGATGCACATTCTTATTTTTTTAATAATACAATATTTTAGATGCGTTTGGTTACTATTTATCAAAACATTCCAATAAAAAGGGTATTCCTTTAAGAGAAGTGGAAAACCATTGCCAATTTTATAGAACTCGTAATCTTTTTGTTGTTGTGAAAATGTACATAAAAATCAGGACCTATAGGTTTTGCTGTTGATCCCTTCCAAGTTCCACCTTTATCCTTTTTTTTGTAGACAGCAGCTTTGGTGGCGGTTGGGCTTCTCTATGAAGGATCTGCACATCCATTGACAATGAAGATTCTAATGGTACATGCTTTAATTATTATTTTTTTGTTGCGCCAAGAATCTTTACTTTGCCTTATTGATGAGATAGACAAAATGATTAGTTTTTGATATACAAACTCGTGATTGTGATTGTTGCTGGCGAAGTTTTTATTGTAAATTGTTGCCCCTAGAATCTTTATTTTGTCTTATTTCTGGAATAGACAACTGGTTTTTTTTGTAGAAAAACTCATGATGGTAGTGAGTTGTAAGGGGTAGGTGCTTCCTTAAAACTATGGGTGGGTTGTGTGTTAGGAGAACTAAAGTCTTCGAGTTGCCTCTTCTTGGGAAATGGCTGTGATGGATTGAGGGCTCTCTTGATGTTCACTTACCTCTTTGGAAGTGCGTGATTTGGGATCAATACTATAGAGACTTGTTTGATTGTTTACCTACTCGTATTAAGGGGGTTTGGGGCATGCGGAGGGAGTTCTTGTAGGCAGAGGGAATGTGGAAACAAAGGAACTCTATAGGATTCTCCAACTACTATTTCTCTTACAATTGGACTTAGATGATGGTAATCCAGGACATCATTGGGTTTCAAAATTGTTAAGGTTCAACTTGGGTTCTTTACGTGACAGTTGACATCATTGAAGCTGTGAAGTCACATTAAGGATGCCTGGTGTTGATCACTGGGGTGGTTCTTGTTAGTGTGGTAGAGAGAGTATCCTGTTCTGGTGCCGCCTTTCTTGTGTTGTCCCACCACGTGCTTCAACAACCAGTTGACTGTGGTGTGGGATTGGGCGTTTGCTGTTTTTTGTTATTCATCTTTCTTGTGCTTTCTGTCTACCCAAAAAAATCTATTTTTAAACAAACAGATTGTATTATTATTCTTTTAAGCTAGAAAAGGCTATAGAAAGCCATAAAAAATAAGATTTTATCTTTGCGGAAATCCATTTGTGAAATAGCTTCACCAGAAGAGTTGCTTAAAGTTTGGTTCCTGAACGCTTGGAAACTGGAGTTTGGTTAGTAACTCCAGGTTCTGCATTTCTTCTTTTAAGTGTCAGGAAAGAGTTCTAAGTGCCTGATAACGTTTATTTTTCTGGAAAGTGAACAACCTGATTTACCTCAAGTTTGTGTTTTGGAGCTGTAAGAAGAAAACGAGTGAGAAACCAGTCACAATTATTGATTTGTGCCTAATTTTGCGTAACTAGGTTTCCACAAGCCTGCTGATCTTGTAGTTGTTTCTTAACTTGTGGTTTGACTCATTGCAGAGTGAAATTGGCCGCAGAAGTAGTGGTGATAACGTACTTGAAAGAGAAGGCTATGCACTTGCTGCAGGAGCTGCACTGGGCCTTGTTGGCTTAGGTTTGAACTTTGACGCACTGTCTTCGGCTAATTTTTCATGTTCTTTTAGCTTAAGCTCTAAATTCAAGATTTTAGCTCCTGACAACGAATCAAGTTTAAAATATGTACTTCATTTAATTTAGTTGTACTCATATGAAATCAAGTTTGAGTGAAATATTAAAGCAAAAGGGAATATGATCTTACTCGTCGTCTCAGGCAAATATATGTAATTCAGTTCAATTCTTGGTAAAACTTATTATTGTTGAGATTTTGTTGAGGTATTTGGTTGATATGTTTGCTAAATTAATGATTAATAGATATGATAAATAGATATTAACTGAACTCTTTGTTCAAGGGAGAGGGCAGAATTCATTTGGTGTTATGGACTCCTTTGTAGATCAACTTTTTCACTATGCTGGGGGAAACAAATTTTACAATGTGAGTCATTTTAGTTGATCTTTTGATAATCTTTCAGCAAGATATTTAGTTATTTACTGTATATGAGTTTGATTTTTTTATATGCAGGATGAAACTTCAAAACTGGGTCAAATGATAGATGGGCAAAGCAAAAGTGCTGCACATGTAACTTCTTAGAAATCTGAAACTATTTTATAGCTGTGTACAATGCCATGCTTCCTTAATATGCTTACCTTATATCTTATAGATGATGGACGGAATACATGTAAATATTGATGTTACTGCGCCTGGAGCTATAGTTGCTCTAGCTCTAATATTTCTGAAGGTACTCCAAATTGCATGTCACGACTTTCCCTTTTAAATGTAAACACAGTATTTGTTGTCCTGTACCTTTAGTTTGATATTACTCTTTGTAACAGACAGAATCTGAAGCCATAGCATCCAGATTTTCTATTCCTGCAACTCACTCTGACTTGCAAAATGTGAGGCCAGACTTTATCATGCTTCGTATCATTGCCCGTAATTTAATAATGTGGAACAGGTGATTTTCTTTGAATTTTGCAGGATATATATTTTGCTTCTTTTTATTCATTTCATTCTTTCCTTTGCTCATGTGTGCCAGAATCTTGCCATCAAGGCAGTGGATTGAGGCTCAGATTCCTGAAATTGTTAAAGTTGGAACATCAAAGATCAATTATGACAATGATGACATGGATGACATTGATATGGAGGCTGTAGTTCAGGCATATGTAAATGTTGTCACTGGTGCCTGCATATCTGTTGGTAAACTGTACTTCTATTTCTCTGTTCTGAAGTCTATTATAAGTACTTATATTCCTTTTTCAATTGCTTGCATCTTCATTTAATGTATTGTTGAACCATGAAGTTATGAGGTTCATTTATAGTGAGGTTCGTGTTGATATCAAGTGATGTTTTAATTTGTTCATTACTTTAATTACCTTGGAATCTAGATCCTGATTCCTATTGACATTAGATTATGTGGTGTTCAGGTTTAAGATATGCCGGGTCTAGAAATGCTTCAGCGCAGGAGCTACTTTACAGCTATGCTGTATATTTCCTCAATGAGGTAGGACAGGTCTTCCTAGTGATATTTACTTTCTATTCTATAGTTACACTGAAATTTCGTCATTGTAGATGAAACCTGCTTGTGGGGCAAGCTGTGCCTCCTTGCCCAAGGGATTGCTGAGATCTGTGGATCGTGGTACTCTAGAGATTGCTCTGCATCTTATAGTTCTCTCCCTTTCGGTGGTCAGTCTAGCTTGCATTTTCTTCAACTCATACAATATTTCTTTATTTTTGGTTGGATTATTATAGATTCTACTCAACAACTGAGGTTTCAAATATTAGAGTTGAGTAATTAATCTCTGTTTTTATGTTTTGTATCTTGTTACCCTTTCTGTAACTAAGATATCTGCCAATGTAAATTCTGGAAACCTGCATATTTAGATTTGTTGGGTGACTAAGAGTTTTTTATCCTGCTTTTCCCCACATCTTGTGGATTTATTTTGGACATTTTGTTTCTGTTGTGGCCGTGTCAGAATACTGTTTCTGGTTTTCTGCCCCCCCCCCCCCCCCCCCCCCCCCCCCCGGTCATCCTTGTTTTGATTTTATCACCTCTTGTATCCCTTTTTACTCTATAAATGATATAAAAAACTGTAGATATAGAAGGGATGGTCTTGGTTTGACAATTCTTTGTCATTTTCCTACAGTGACAGCCTTCATTTTTTTCTTTTTACAATGTTTGCGTTTAACTTGGTTAAATATGCAAGCAGATGCTTCATGTCAGTTTACAGTGGCATTTGTTTTTTGTAACCATACATTCCCAACAAAGTGTGCGGCTATGGTAGTGCCATATTTGGGACGTGAGCTGAACTCCTAAACTACTTATGGTATCACGTCATCAACATTTGTATCAACATTTGAAGATTTAGAGCCAAGTTGCGTTGCCGATTAATGTAATTATAATACATATCATTTTTGTTACCTCTTATAAGAAACATATCATTTGTAGTAACTTCGATTCTCAATGCTTGTTTCCACTATCTTTTGAAATGATATAAGATTGCATATTTTGTTTCTTATAAAGCTGGAACACCCGCAAAGAAATGTCCATCATCCACACACAACCAGGGAATTTATATCAAAGTTCAGCCCATAATGAAAATTTTCATTAGAGACAGATATCGAGAGAATCATATAACCACAATATTAAAAAAATGAGAACTTATGCAGAAGCCTCCCAACTCTATTGACAAAGAGCTGCTATAATGTTAGTTATTAAGGCAGATGACCATAGATATTTTTGTGGAGCAGATGAGGTGTGGTCTCCAGCAAGCAGGTGGCATTTGTGGTTACGTAGAAAAGTCCATTTCAACTCCCACGCCCCCTCCCTCCCCAAGCTGCTCTCATAGAAGGTACATAATTGAAAAGTGCAACCGCATAGTAAGTATTGTGTAGAGCTATGATGGGACCTGAGATATCCTCTCGATATCTGTCTCTAATGAAAATTTTCCTTATGGACTGAAGTTTGATAATACACCCTCGTTGTGTGTGGATGATGGACATTTCTTTGCGGGTGTTCCAGCTTTATAAGAAACAAAACATGCAATCTTATATCCTTTTCAAAAGATTGTGGAAACAAGCTTTGAGAATCAAACTTTTTTTATAAGAATGCCAAAATGACTGTTCTATAGGTCATTTATCTCCCTTTGTTTCAGTGTAATATTTTCCCTTTGAGTTGAAGCTTGCAAATCATTTTGTATGTTTGTTTCTGTTCCTCTTCAGTAATAATCTCTGATTTACAGCAGCTTACAACAACAACAAAGCCTGTAATCCCAAACTAGTTGGGGTAGGCTGATTTACAGAAGCTTCAACAATTTAATTTTTATTGATAATGTTCATTATTATAATAAATACTTCTGTTAGTTCGCATCTCTATCAAGTTGTTGAAGTTTTTCTAAGAGAATTTGTTTGGAAGTAGGTTATGGCCGGTAGTGGACATTTGAAAACTTTTCGCCTGTTGAGATATCTTCGTAGCCGTAGTTCTCCGGAGGGCCACGTCAGCTATGGAGTCCAGATGGCTGTAAGTTGACTTATGTTTAAATGTGTTATCTATTTATGGATTTCTAGCAATGCAATATTATATTATTACTTCTTCATCAATGTTTTTATACAATTGTCTTTGAAAAGTTTGTTTCAAGCATTGAAGTTTCTGTAGTCTATGGGGCTTTATGTTATCTTGGAAATGGAAGATTGTAGCTATATGCTATTCAAAAATCAATTTGTTTCTTTTTTGAGTTACACTGTTTTACAATTCCTCAAGGAGATGAATTGGGATTTGGAAAACCACCAAATTAGTCAAAAATAAAGGAAATCGAATCCGTTTTCATGAAGGAATGGTAATAGAACTGTATATTAACTTCTATTAGTGATTTCATAAGAAAAGATAGCCGTACAACTTCAGCTAACAAAGTTGCATAGTACATTCAATAACTTGTATGACTATTCAGAAAAGTTAGATCCAAGTTTTTTGGATAGATTTCCCCCTAGGCAGGCCTATATAAAAATTGAGAGAATATGTTGAAGATTAGTTTCATGGAAAAGGAGCAAGTATAGAAATAGAAATTTACATGAAATGGATAAACTGTGGTTTCATAGGAAGTGAACAAATGTGTGTAAAAAGTCAGAAAAGACGTTGAAAACTATTTGGATAAAGGCAGCAAGCATAGGAGGAGCAATCTATAAGAAAATAAATTAATTATGGTTGTGTACTAAAATTAAATAAATTACCCATCAACAAAAGAAAATTCTAATCAAGTTACCTAATGTCTTCATCCTACCTTGGTATGCCAAGAAAATATGAGAGGCTGGAGAAGTAGATCTGGTGAATCATGAAGGTGTATTGTGAGTTCATATTTGTAGGAGGTGGTGGTGAATCATGAAGGCGTAGTTTGAACTCATATATGTCCCAACTTAGATCATATTTCAGATTCTCTCTGCAAAGCAGAAAGCTGTTCACACATATGTCATGCAATGTCCTTCAAAAAGTTGATATGCCTAATGCAAAAAGTGTGGATCAAACTTAAGTTGTTGCATTGAACAATTTTACAGATCAGTATGGCAATTGGCTTCCTTTTTCTTAGTGGAGGAACACAGACTTTCTCAACAGGAAACAGTGCCATTGCTGCTTTGCTCATTTCTTTGTACCCACGCCTGCCTTCAGGACCAAATGACAATCGCTGCCACCTGCAGGTATGTTGTCTTCAATTAGCATGTATCTGGAATCTCTGATGACTTAACAGTTCGATCTTTTGTGCTTGATTGCCTCTTTAGTTAAAATGATATTCATAACTCATACAAGAACATGTCACCATGCACACAAATAAGATGCAACTGTGGCAGGTTTAAAATTATAAATCCTATCAAAATTAGAATTACGTACAGGCTGAACCTTGTTCAATCAGAAAAGGGAAACCACCTGCAATTTAATCAATTGCTCAATAGTTCTTGCAGGGAATGAAATATTTACCAGTAAATTGCACTTCTTAAAATCTAGGTTCCATGCCTGTGATGAATTGTTAACATAAATCAGAGAAAACCAGCAACCTGGCACTTACCTACACTAAATAGTCAAAGGAAAGAGACCGTACAAGGGTGGATTCATTGGTATTTGCCGAGATCTTAACATGGTACTCTTCGATATCTTGTAAGAATAGTCCTTTATCAGGTAAAATTTAATTGTGTTGTGGCCTTGTGGGTTATAAAGTATTGCAAGTCTCTCCTTTACGAATCAGCTTTTGAAGTCTAGAGCTCTTTGTAGGACCGATCTAACCTTACTTAACATAGTATCAGAGCATGGTTATGTGGGATCTACCTGAAAAGAATATATCAATTATGTGAGAACCGGGTTGTATCCATCGGGTGTAAACCCATTGTATCTGCAGTGCATGATCCCTGTTTGTCCACCTATGGCATGTGTGAACCTAGTTTTACCTATCATGTGTGAATCCGGTTGTATTCGCCTAGATTGTGTGAACCCAGTTGAATCCACATAATTATGATGTGTGCGGGTGTGTTGGAATAGTCCCACATAGGGTAAAATTAAACATGTGATGTTGGTTATAAAGACTCACACACCTCTCCCTTACAAGTTGGCCTTTGAGGTATAGAGTACCATGTCTAACCTTAACACCTATTATGTGTTTTAATATCTTGGAACGTGTTTATCTTGAATCTGAATGTTTAATTTGTTAATTAATATTGGACATTTAAAGGGTTTCAAGTTGTAGTTCCAGGGGTTTGACAAAAATTCTGTATTTTTTTGTTGCCCAACTGTTGACTTTATCCCTTACTTTGAGAAATCGGTGCTGCTTAAAATGCAATCTGAAAGTATAGTCTATAACTATATTTTAAATGTGTAGTGTAACATCTGCTGTATGTTCGCTCTCTACCATGTTATATATTGTGCATCACTCATATACCCCTGCCATCTGATGTTTCTGTAGTTATTTATGTTTCATTTTTAACTGCCGTACAGGCATTCCGGCATTTATATGTGATAGGAGCGGAATCCCGCTGGCTACAAACCGTAGACGTTGATACTGGGCTGATGGTTTATGTTCCACTAGAAGTAACTGTATCTGAAACCGAGCAGTATTCTGAAACAAGCTATTGCGAAATTACTCCTTGCATCCTTCCAGAACGTGCGACTGTAAGTGCCAGAATATAATGGTTTCGATTTACACTGAATTATCTTTAGTCTATACGTTTTGCCACCAGTTTTTCAAATGTTAAATAAAAAAGGGGCCTGGTAAAATAAGTTACAAGAAAAACAAAATCAATTTGCCTTTTTCTTTGAATGGGCTTTATTCGGGCAGTGTTTCAAAATCTATACTACTATTTGTTTTGACTTACATTTTGTTTTGTTTTCACTCATGTCTGTATAAGAGATAGTTACTGAAGCTTGTAACTTCGCCAGAAGTGTCACTATTGTTTATCTGGCTGCAGCTTAAAAGCATTAGAGTTTGCGGACCTAGGTATTGGTCACACGTTGTACAGTTAATGCCAGAAGGTACATCTTCATTATTATTCCTCCAATAAGTTCAAGGTTGTACCTACTCACTGGTTATTACTTATGGTGATTTTATACTGCAGAAAAACCTTGGTGGAGACCTGCAGACAAAAATGACCCTTTAAATGGTGGCTTTCTTCATGTTAAAAGGAAGGTTGGAGCTTGTTCCTATCTTGATGACCCAATAGGATGCCAGTCCCTTTTGTCAAGGGTGATACACATAGTCTCTGAGTCATCACCCCAGGGAGGTTGCAACAAAGATATGAATGCGACCAAAGTTGACCAGTTGGTTACTACCTTCTCAGCCGATCCAAGCTTGGTATCTTTTGCGCAGCTTTGTTGTGACACTTCATGGAGTAATAGGTAATTTTACACCTTGATACTGATACCACATGCACATTGTCCGTGCTGTTTTGTGGAGTGTTTTCTGCTGTTCTTTAACTGATGAACTGCATAAAATTTTGTGGTCTTTTGTTCTTAGGTGACCCAGCAACAAAATAAAAAAACAATATATGCCATTCCTGTGAACAGCTTTCCTATTTCTGGATCTTATTTCTTCTTAATGTCTAATATTTTAGCTATTAGATATGCTGGAATTGTTTCAAACTATATTGACTTATTCTACCTTGCATGTGAGCCACATTACCCACTGTTTTATACTCAATCCTATTTTAAAACTACCTTTTATGCACGAGGAAGTGTTGCCCTTCAATTTTGTTCCAGTTCATGATTAATGTTTTCATTCATAACAATTAATGTGTAATGAAGTATGAGCGTTTAGTATACTCTTTCATGGTTTTTTGTGGGATCAATCATATATATATATTTCCTTTATTACCTTTTAGGTGAACTTTTGTTAAGGGCGTGATTTGGATTGAGGGTAATCAACTGTAAAGAGTTCGGGGTAACTATCTGGAAAGTAAATTTTATGAGGGTAATAATTTCTCTGATATTGGTTTTGTATGGAAGATTACTTTTTTAATGGAGGAACAATTTCAAATCTGGAAAACTAAACCAGACCCAACAGACTTGATATCAATCGGATCACTTTTTCGATTTTAATCGATTTACTATACATCTCTAGTGAGTAGAAGTGTCAGTTTAGAATGCAAACACATAATTTTTACTCCGGCGAGGAGTATAGAGGATGACTCCCATATGAGGGTAATGAATACCCCCGACCCAATCATTCCCCCAATCTGAACACTATTAGGTGGGTGAAAAGTTACCCCCTAATAATTCCCTCCCATTCTCTCCAATCCAAGCTCACCCTAAGTGAACTAATAAATATTTAGACCTGATTCTGTGTGCATGTCAGTACCACTATTTGCAAAGAATCATATAACTGGTGAATGCCTGCAAGTACAAAGCCACTACTAGTTCAATTCTTAGGCCGCCTAGAACCGATTCGATTTATTTGCAAAAGCAAGACGTCTGGCAGCTTTGAAACCAAGGATATTCCTAAATATTTTGTTGATTAGGAGAGAGAAAAGTGTTGGCTGCTAATCATCTACTAGTAGTCCATTTATACTTCCTGATTTCTTTTGCATTGGCATTTTACCACGAATGTTTCAACTTAACTAATCTAATATGCTACCTGTGCATGCAACAACCTCCAGATTCGATGCTAATTTCCAAGAATTTTGTTCACAAGTGCTATTTGAATGTGTGAGCAGGGAAAAACCAGCTCTTCTTCAGGTGTGTTTTTTGAAGATACCTCACTGAAATTCTGATATATTTCTGTTTCTTATTCATTATTGCGTGAATATGTAGGTTTATCTCTCATTGTACACAAATGTCGGATTGATGCTGGAGGAGGTATACTCTGGTCAGGCTAATCATCATGACTCATTATTTCTCTTCAGTTTCAAGGTATGTTCTTTTCCTTGCTTTTTTTCAAGTGTAAACATCAACTAGATGTGCTAGTTTATAAACTTAATTTAATATAAATGGTTCCACATCCTGTTTGGCAGCATTTGTTTATGACTACCTAAACTTTCATTAGTTGTGGTGTGTACATACATAGACCTGCTTATGTTTCATAATCTATTATCTCCATGGATTGCAAAAGCTGATTGCACAGAAGTTTGCAACTTTACTTGGATTTTTATGTAATCTTTGCACAAAAGGGCACTAGAAGTGTTTCTCTCCTGTCGGTTAAAATTCCTTTGGTTTGAGTTTCCATTTGATGGGTGGATTTTAGAAAGATTTTTTTCTTGGCACATGATTTCCATGTACGAAATCACCATTGCAAACGAATGTGCTGCAAATCACGAGTCTGTTTGGGACCAACTGTTGGCAGCGGTTGCAGTTTGGAAGTTTTGCACATCAACCATCCCCTACCACTGCTTCCCTAATGGATTTTAGTAGTTGCAGTGTTGACCGATGGGAAGATCAGTAGTTATACTTGAGTTTGCCGTTGCCAAAACTCTAGGTTTTGGTTGCTTGTTTGGAACCATCGGCAGTGCCACCACCACAGTTTTTTTCTGAGCCTTTTCACCTACGTGTGGGGTAGGCAACCGCAACCGCAACCACCTAACCACAACGCAATTGGAGTCTCAATTCAGGTTGTACTGTTTGCATATTCTTATGCTGGTTTTTTATTTATAAAATGAAACATGTTAAAGTGAAAATGCCTATTTGCCTTTTCCAGTTGCTGGTCCATAGTTTGAGACTGATCTTTGTTCAATTGTTCTGCATCTTTTACTAAGTATAAATTTGCCTCCAGATTGCCATAGCTTATAATGATGCTGTAAATAGTGGAAAAATGACATGTACAAAGGATGGCATTGTTCAGCCAACTTTCATCGAGTCCCTCAGGAAACGTGTTGATGATATTTTAGCTGCTTCTGGAAAGCTCAGAATGGACTTCTTTAATTACCTAAACTCGGGCGAGTGGCCAACTCAGGAAGATAACATTGGAGCTTTATTACTCTCTTGGTATCTCCAATGGTACAGAATCCCAGATTCCCATACTGTCAAGTCAGCTCTACAAAGGATTGGAAAGAAGACGACGTGCTCCGGCATTCCTCTATTGCGCCTTGTCTTGCCAAGAACGTCAATTCATGCAATAAAAGAAATTGATGAGTTGAGACCCTCATTAAGCATCTGAATGTTGGAACTGGATTATGAATTAGTAAAGAAGACCTGCATAGGAGCTCCAAATCTTTTCAGTCCTCTGCTTTTCTTTCACTCCATCGGTGCCCTTCGTTATGCGGACTTTTACCGGTTAAAAGGTTTCTTTTTCTTTGAAGATCATCTATTGTTAGCACATTTTTATTGATCCATGGAGTACTTTATTTGCTACGCCAAGGAGAACAAGATCCCTTAATTTATCATACATGAAATGCATTGGTATTTGTAAATCTTCACGTGGACGGAGTATGTGTATAAATCGGATTCCTTGTCGGTGCCGATAAAATTATTTAATTTTTTCAAGATTTTTCTTGTGTTTGGTTGCCGGCCTATAAATATGCTGTCAGAGTGGATGGGCTTCACATTTATGTTGCGAAAGTGATTGTTTTGATACTGAAAAATATCAAGAATGTTCTAAGAGCCATTATTTTTTCTTTATGATTTGACAAGTGTATGGGATTTTTTTTTTTCTGAGCGCTGTAAAATAATTAAGAATAATCTAGTCTGTTGTGTGGATTCAATTTTCTTTGAACTTGAATTATTTTGCTTCGAAACTGCACCGGCCTTTGAAAATTTGAGTATGCTTTCTTTAAATATTTTATTTGGACCTTGGGGATGATCATTTGCATGTTTTCCTTGAAATGTTTGAAAATTTCTTGATGTAAGGTGAGATGATTGTGATGTCAAGTATTACAAAGAGAGTTTACTCAATGGGAGTTGACGCAAACACTTCTAGCGAAGCTCTTGTCTTCGTTTCTTTATCTGTGGACCGTAGAAGCGATGTGCTCAAGAGACCATGTATAGCATGTTGATTGCTTTCCAGGAGTGATGGGGCCTGGAAGACATTGTTGAAGCCCAGAGTGATTCATGATCACATAGAACAAACCTACCTCAACATGGACCTCTGCAACACCTCCAGTCAGGGAAAAACCTATCGGGCAAGTCAGAATGAGTTTCCAGTTGACACCCATGCACCTCGACGAAGCAAGTCAGATTCCTTCCTTCCAACAAGGAGCAAGCCGAAAAGTCATTGAGTTTAAGATAATAATTCCATTCACCAACCCCATCTCGAAAGATTGATGAAGATCCTTAAGTTTTGTACCGAATCGTACCATTAGGTTCTTGTTTCTGCGATCCTTAATAGCACAAGATGGGACGTTATCCTATCCTCTCTCTCTCTCTTTCTCTCTCTCGATATTGTACCTTTCACTCTGCTTTGTCAAAACTTTCTCTCAATGTCGGAAGGTAGAGTAGCTTCAAGGTCTTCGACAACGAGTTCAACTGCTGACCCAAGTGAAGAACAGAGAGAATAGATACCCTTCTTATATAGAAGATTGAACAAGAAACCCTTGAACCGACAATTACCTCGTATCATGAGCAGCTGAATTAAAAACTCGTACATGAGCTGAATCAAATCTTAGCCAGACACATTCGACTGAATCAAATCCAACACTTACGTACGAGGGGAAGCTATCAAATCTCAGGGAGTGGGCACATCCGGCTGAGTCAAATCTGAGGGTAGGCACATCCGGTCAAATCAGCTCATCACTAACCCTTGTTTTGGACACAACCTCAGATCGACTAGGGCGAATCCCAGGGCTCTCAAAATCTTCATGATTATGAAGGACTAAAATGCTATCTTCGATGCGTGGTCATCTTAAATCGGTTTAAAATGCCAATGATACATTTTTAACATGATAACATTAATCTATTTATTATGAAAATTTTGAGTTTCTATGCTTAAAGTGGTCCGAAATCGGGAAAAAGTCAACATGTTGACATCTTCTGACAAATATGTTTATGTTTCACTTCTTTCCAAAATACTCCTACCATTTCAATAACCCAAAAAACCTCTCTCTCACTTACGCATTCATTTGAACTCTCTCTTTCCAAATAAAATGCTCCTCAACCTCCCCTCCCCCCCCCCCCCCCCCCCCCCCGCACTCGACCCCTCAATTGAGCCAAATTGAACCCAACACCTCGGACCCTGTTGAACGTTCCTCGTCGTAGTTGAACATAAATCAAAGAATAAGTCCTCCATTGAAGCCAACGACGCTCGATAAGATCGTTATTAGTTCGATAGGAGCTCGATTTCGTTTGCAATTTTAGGTCATATGGTTTCCATTTGTAGTTTTAGGTCATATTGATTTCACTTGCAATTGAGCTTGATAGGGTTGGATAAGAGCTCGTAAGTTTAGATTTGTTGTTATTTACTAGGGTATTTATGTTTCTCGATGTTATGGATATGCTCATGATATGAACTCGATAGGAGACTATGGTTATTTTTTAACTAGTTTTTTTTCAACCTCATTCATCGCACTTTTATCTCTTGGATCTGACTCATCTTAGCAAGCTTCTAGAGAAGCCTCTGCATCCTTGGGTCATTTATGCTCTCGTCGGGTTTCTCCATTGGTGGTACCAATGTTCCATCGTCCCAAGCGACGTATCGATAGTAAATGGTTCGCTCCGAGGAGCCACATACATAGAACTTTTTGCTTATCTTGCCAGGAGTATTTCAATAGGGGTATAGTCTTCCCATATTAGTCCACCGAGGATGTACTTATCTTCACCAGATAAGTCGTTGTTGGCATCGTGTTGGAATGTCATTTTTTTGAGGGGGCGGGGATTAAATTCACAACTAAATGGATGAGTTTTTTTTTAGGATTCGGGGATCGAATACACAACTAAATGGGCAGATCGAATATTATGATTTTATAGACCCCGTAATGAAAGGTTGTGTCCTCTATGGAATAGTTGCATCTCTTTGCATTCTAATGGTTCCCCTCCCTCCAGATGTCACCTCCGTAATTAAGAGCTACTAATGGGCATCTCGATATGCACGTACTATGATGAAGCAAGAGAGTCTGCTTTGATGGGCTCGATGGGAACTCGATATAAGCACGATAGTTGACGCGACTGTTCCCGACACGGTTATTGAGGGTGTTTTTGACGGTTCGGTTCCCTCCCTCCAAATGTCACCTCTGTAACTAAGAGCTACCAATGGTCGGGTCGATATGCACACGATATAATGAAGCAGGAGAGTCTGCTTCGATAGGCTCGATGGGAACTCGATATGCGCGTGATAGTTGATGTAACTGCTCCCGACATGGTTATTGAGGGTGTTTTCGACGGTTCGGTTCCTCTCCCTCCAAACGTCACCTTCGTAATTAAGAGCTACCAATGTTCAGTTTGATATGCACGCGATATGATGAAGCAAGAGAGTCCGCTTCGATGGCCTTGATTCGAACTTGATATGAGCGTGATAGTTGACGTGACAATTCTTTCCCTCCAAATGTCACCTCCGTAATTAAGAGGTGAAAACTGTACCAATGGTCGGCTTGATATGCGCCCATATATGAAGCAAGAGAGTCCGCTTCGATGTGATCAGTGGGCTTGATAGTTTACTCGACCAACAACGACACGATTACTGATGACATTTTTGACGGTTCAGTTTCCTTCCCTCCAAACGTCTTGTCAGCTATTAGTATAAAATGGTATTCCCTTCGCATGTCACCGTCCTCTTTGGTTGTTCCCTCAACCTTCGTGAACTTCCACATTCAATTCCAAGAATGCAATATAACGATGGCATCGCCGAGGTCTCGCCTCTTGTTGACCTCCAATGCTTCTGCGGTTACCCTGCCAAACGAATTTATGTCGGATCCTTGATCGGGGCGGTGCAGGTGATCTGGCAGTGTGCAACCCCGGACCCCCACTGATTCACCTTTTATGTTCCTGACGCTGTCTCTGGCACAACCGCCCCCGGAACTACTCGAGGTGGTCAAGCAGACCTTGGTGGAACTCCATCGAGTGATAGTCGATTTAGAGCGTTGTTTAGCCGGCGCCCAAGACACGTTGGTAGATTTCCTCATCGACAATGATACATTTTTGTTATTTCTTATATGTTTAATGTTGTTATAATAACGACATGTATTCCTTTATTTTAATTGCATAGTTTCCACCCCGAGGACACCAACCCCACCCTTTTTTTTGGAGAAACATATCCATCCCCCAACTGCGGGGCGACCTGCCTCGTCGAGACACCTATACCCGAGGACCCTAACCAGACGACCTCCTCAGCGCCTGAAGTGCCTCCTGGCTACGAAGAACACATCGGGCGGACCAGAAAATGGGCGAAGTTGTTTTAGATACTGTATTAGTTAAGTTAATGTGTTAGTTATCGACTTTGTAGAAGAACTCTTTATACACGTTTTGAATGTTTTTTGATTCTGTTTGTTAATGTGTTAATGAAGTATATGTTGAAGTTACAAAATGTTCTGTTGGTTAATGTGATTTTTGTTAATGTTCGAATGTTGTGAATGTTTGTATCTCCATCGCACGATCATCGATCCATGTTGAGCTCGTATCGAGTCTATCGAACACAACATTAATTTCATAAAACTTCACGGTGTGATGTGTTGGTGCACTCTTAGAAGATCTTACGTGAAAAAAAACTCCATTATTCAGTTAAGTCATGGACCACAGATCATCGTCGAGCTATAATCGAGCTCGTATCGAGGTACAAGGAGAGAACACCATTTAAACGAACATCAACTTCATAGGAAACAACCATCGTTTCATGTCAAACACGTATCGAGCCTATCAAGCACAACATTAAAAAAAGGAAAAGTCTAGGAACTGTAATTTATCGATCCATGTCGAGGTCGTATTGAGCATATCGATAAAATGAAAGGAAAATTGAACACTATAAGTATTCATATGACATTCAACTTAAAAATTCAACATTACAAACACACACATAGAAATACATTGCTTGGATTCCAACATCGTATCAAGCTCTATCGAGTTCCCATCGAATAAATATCGAGTTATTGTTCAAACTACTAACAGAATAGAGTTCCTATCGAACTAATATTGATCCTATCGAACCATTAGCGAACTAATATCGAGCTCCTATCTCGCATATCGAGTAGCATCGAGTACCGTCTGTCATCGAGAAAGAGAGAGACAGAGAAATAGAGAGAAAGATGATGTTAAGTCAAAGGGGCTGGTCTCATGACTTAGACATACATATTTTGAAATTAAAAGTTATTTTTATCTTTGCATCTAAAGTTATCTTCCGACATCCGACTCTAGTATCTTCAACATGTCGCTATACAAGCTTCTTTTTTCTTCAGTTGCTCTTCAGCAAATGTACAATTCCAAACTCCTGTTACAATAAATCTCAATGCATGTTTTTTTTCCGTGCATCTTCAGCAAAAAAAAAAAGGAAAACAAAACCAACAACAAATCCTGTAAAAACTAAAAACAATCCCAATATTGGGATTTGGTTTCTAAACTGGTGTAGACATGATCCGAGCATAAAGGAGCTCGTTCCATGTATCCGGTAGACCCGGTAGGCACCAGTGTATGCAATCTGCGTATCGATCCGGATCCGATTTTTGCTCGGGCGTCAACAGATTGCCTTGTCGGATCGTGTAAACCGATGTGTGTGCGTCCTTCCGGAGCTCCGATAATTTTGTGATGTTTACAAAGTTAACGGGTACGACCATTGATCTGGTGACGTTACTCATCACGGCGAAGAGTCGTCGGTCTGTGCCCACATTAAGTGGTTCGGTCTTGTTTAGGATTGGTTGAATCTCTTTAGCGCACTTGATCCCGTCTGGATTGTTCCAGTCCGTGCTTCTGTTATAAACACAATTAAGTGGTTTTTAACTTTTAATTACTCGGAAGATTGTAAGTGTAGCTTCCCAAAACTTTCAAAACAACAACATTTTAGCATAAGATTTTTGGCATTCCTCTTTTTCTTTTTGTTTGATGATAATTATCTCCATCTAATGAAGTTTAAATGTAGTTATTTCATAATGCAATCATGTTTGCTTACTTGATATGAATCGGAGACATGGTGCTAAAAAACACTGTTGTCCTCTTGGGGTCCACATTCCTATCAACCCAATCACCCCAAGCCCTCAACACCCTCTCGTATGCTACCGGCCGGGCGACCTCATCATACTCGGTCGACCCTCCCTCAAACGATCCCCTCCTGAACCACACAAAACCCAAATCAAATCACTCAAAAATTACCAAAACATTAACAAAAAAATTACCCAAAAAAAAACTTAATTGCTTACAAGACTTTCATCTTTGAGGTGTTCATCCACCAAATGTACGTGTTGAAAATCAAGAAGTCAACTCCGGCCCAATTGGCTCCATGTTTGTCAATAGAATTTGCCATTATAATCCGGTCAAGAATGCTGTGCATTTTGGGGTTGTCGGAGTTGGACTCCACAAGAAATGGGGCCCAATAGAATTCTATTGTGGCATTATATTCCTGCAGCAACACTTCTTATTATTTAACATTTTGAAGGTCACAAAATAAATATTTTAATGTATGATGTTTGAAAATGGTCTGGTCCGGGTTTTTAGACCGGACCGGATCGATCGGTCCGGGTTCGGTCTGGACCGAAACCAACTGGTCCGGGTTTCGATCCGACCCTCGGAAGGGATTCGGGTTTCCGTCCGTTCCGGGTCCGGACCGAATCTCTCCCATAGTCAGGAGTATTTTTTATGAAGTGGGTTGCATTTTGAGGTTTAGTTGGATTGATATAGGAAAATCTAAAAAAGAAAATGCATGGTATTTCAAGTGGTACCTTAGCTCGAAAGATGGAGAATGATCCGTTACGATGGACGGACTTTAGATTGGACGGGATCACGGATTGGACCAAACAAACCATGGATTCCCATTGGTTTCGGTTTAGAGAGTCGCCGACGAACATGAGTCGTTTTCCTCTAAGGCGTTCAAGTAAGCTTTTAGCTTTAAATCTGGGAACCAAAGAAAAATTAAATTAAATTAAATTTGGTTGACTTCAAGAGACCATCAATGTGTCTAATTGTTTTTAATCATAGAATATGAGTGTGAACCACAATCCTAATCGCAAAATTTATTTTAATTTGGAGAATTTCAAAAGTCATACAACGTGTTCAATTGTTGAATCGGTAGGTATAATTTATAATATGACATGATAATACAAAACGACACAAGGATAAAATTCCAAATAAATACATTTGGATGTCTATGAGTTAATGTGATACACGTGCTGTGACAAATTGAGTGTTATGAGCGTAACCTTTTTTACTACTCAATCTGGACGTTAAGTATGTTTTATTTTTCAAAGTGGAACGTTAAGTATGTTTCATGTGACATTTTTGTTATGTCTATTACATTATTTGCATCATTAATGAATGGATTTCTTTGCTGGTTACAACATACCAAGAAATTACCAACTTGGGTCAATCTAAGATTTGGAGGTTAACGTAATTCATCGGGATTAGCTATTTAGTTTCGCAAAGTTTATGGAGTACACGTGTCGTGATCCAGTAGGCTGCACATGAATCTCCCTTTGAAAAAAAATCAGTGCAGGCGGGTGAATTCCCATAACAGATCCGACTTAAAATTTGCCATGACACAAGTGACGAATGTTTATCAGAAAGCTAAGAATCTAAAATCAACCCAACCCAACCCAATCCGAATCCGAATCCGAACCGATAATCATTTTAGTTAGTAAACTAACCTTGGTAGGGAACAATCCAGCGGTTGCCACCGCCACTTTTGGTACATGTCGTCCGGTCTTCCGTTCGTTTGACATGTAACTTGAGAAGTCAAAAACTCGCATTCTTCTTCTTTATACAACGGACGCCTCGCCTCGTCTAAAACCCAATTACCCGTAAAAATATCACATTCTTCCGTCACCACCTCCACCGCCTCCTCGTCAAGAACCGACATTTGAATTCCACGATGAAATGAGGAATTGCGAAGATCGACGGTTATGTCCCGCATACCTGCCGATCGAAAGTAGGATCCAGCGATCGACTTGACATCCTCGTTAAAAACGAACCATCCAAAGAGAAAAGACGAAACGACAATCGTAAATACGGGCAAATTGCCCTTATTTTTCCACATAATTCCAGCCAACTCAATTGGAGGAATGAGGCATGCATTGAGGAAGTGTGGATATAAGAGAGAGATGTGATGTGATGGTTTGATGCATCATGTTTGGTAGGAAAAGTGGAGTTTGTTTTCTTTTCGGTTCTTTTCCAATCCAAAACAAGACAAGTAGGGTAGTGGAGAAGTGTGGTTCCGGTGAGGGTGTTTGGTGGAGAAACCAAAGGGTGGAGTTGGAAAGATATTTGTTTGGGAATCAGAGCAGAAATGATCTTGTATTTTGTGAGGGTGTCACTGTCATTAATTTGACATTAATGTGGGTTCATGATTGGAAATATATATAAAGAGACGGTTGATAACGAGGGCATAAACTAGAGTTTTACATTTTCTTTGTACCTTTTTTTACGGTTAATTTGTCCCCATTGAATTATGTTCTAATTTTATTTTGTTATTGAATTTTAAAAGACGACAATCATCTCCTTTGTACTTTTGTTTTGTAACATTTTATCCCTCAAACTTCAAGAATTTATTTTCCCACTTATTCGTCATTGTTTCTCAAGTTTTTTAGATTGTATATATAATACACTCATACTCTTAGTTTTATATTAAATTTCAGATAAAACCAGAAGTTACAACTTGTTCAATTTTGAGTCTCGTTGACTACCAATCCGACCCAAATCCAATTAAATTAGAGATCCGATTTGTTCCGAAATTTAACATAAAGTTATGATTATAAGTGTTTTAACCAAATATTAATGCAAAAAATTAAAAAATAACAACAAACTTGTGCTAAAATAACAAACTCTTAAAGTCCGTGCGAAAGAAGAGAAAATGTTACAAAATAAAAATACCAGATGTGATTGTTGTATTTTAAAGTTCATGTGCAAAGTGCAATCAACCCATTTTTGTGGTGGGTATTCTTTTGTTCATCTGTTGGAATTTAACTTATGGATGAAGTTTTGGCTTCAAATTTGGAATCCGAATTAATTTTGACAAATATTTACAACGAGGATCTCACAAAATATCAAAATTACAGAGATACACTTTAAAAGTTTGAATTTACAATGATACACTCGAAAATTTTAAGAAATTACAATGGTGCACCCGTAACTGACGCTGCTAGCCTTCATCCGGGCTAGTGATGTTACTTACAGATGCACCATTGTAATTTCATAAGTTTTTTAAGTGCATCATTGTAAATACAAATTTTTATGGTGTATTTACGTAATATCGATGTTTGACAAGTGCACCACTATTAATATCCCAAGAGATAATGATTTTATAGGATACGTGACATAAGTTCAATAGTCTTCACATTTGGAGCACCGTGTTTTCATTTTATCCCCTTTCAAAGTGAGACAAACTTGCAACATATATCAAAGTATTGATTTGGGCAACAAAAGTAAGGTTCCATTTGGATGCCTATCAAGTTATGACTAAGAAAACGTAGGTAATTTTCTTGTATTTTTTAAATATACCGGATCTAGGTACGTAGTTTATTGTAGGTTACATAACTTATGTAATTTCTTGTATTTTACCGAACTTTAGATTATTTATTTGTATCTCGTAATTAAAACAAGCAAGTGGATAAATGATTTTCTATTGAAAACCAAAGACATTTGATATTTCCAAATTTATGGTCAAAGATTTGCTTGGCTTTTGTCTTACCGTGATGTTCTTAACAAGCTATTTCCTTATGAACACCACTACGAGTTTAGCTCTAAAACTTCTAGATGCAAATATTTTGGTGAAACCAATTGGATAACTTAAAATTGGCCATAGAAGGTAAGGTTTAGGAGAGTAGGTTGGGAGTTCTTTGTAAACAATCTTACGAGGTTAAAGAGTAACTTAATTATCATTTTCTTGCTTCATAAGTTCTCTAAAAGCAACTTAATTGTTCAAGTGATTTCCAAGGAAGCTAAGAAAGTCAGCTTCCTGTAGAAGCTCCAAAAACACCTTGACTTGGGACAAGGGGTTGTGTTTGATTTCTTAGTGTTTTTGTTGTTGTTGTTGAAAATTAAGAGTTTGAAGAAATAACATATTTTATTAGTGCTTTAGAAGCAAATACAACCCCGGTTTAGAATGCGAGGAATGATCTAAATCTGCTATTGAGATACTTTGAATTGCTGTAATATGCTTTAAAACATTTGCAGCTCGATAATAACATGTAACTAATTGTGCCACAATAGTTCAGTACATTAGGGACATCCTTTTCTGGTTAATGATGCTTCTTATCATGTTATATTTTGCTTGTATATATATTCATGGTCAGATTTGCCATCTTGTATGCGTTATTTTTTGTAACACTAAACTATTTTGAAGTTACTGGTATGATAAGAGTGTAAGCTACGAAGGTCAGGTGCGAAAATAAATCGTCGTATCTATGTATATATATTAAATTAAAAGAACTACCCATACATATGTTATTGTTATCATGGTTTTTTTTTAGAAGCAAAATGAATAGAATTGGTTGAAAAGAGACCTCAACTCTAGCTTTTCGTGTCGCCGAAGTCACAACTTAATTACTACATTATAGTACTTATTTTATCCTAATGCCATCTCAAGAAAGAATTTCTTCAAACCAAAAGAATTTAATTAAACTCCTTTTAACGATCTTAGCCTCTAAATCACCATCACAAAACCCTAACATTGATTTGCAGTACCTTGCACGTCAGATTGGTAGTAGTTAGGAATTTGGTGTGCACCAAAACCATTTTCTGAACCAAATGTTGCTTAGACTACATGTCACTCATGGGTCCAATAATCCAACCTTTTCTTGTTATATACTTCTCAATTTTATCTTCCATCAAATATTAAAATGAGAGCACCAAACCATATGTATGTATGGACCCCAATTTCTACAACTTTTGACAGTTCATGCATGTTGCTCACAACTGCCCAAATAAAGAAATAGGTGATCTGTCGCAATCATGTTTGGAGAAGTCCATAACAGTTGATTTTGATGGTTGATTAATGTTAATTTTGATGTGTACAAAAATGCTCCACGGGGTACAATTTGGTGAATTTTAGGGTCCATTTGGATTGGATTCTAACCCTAATGATTACGGTGAGAATTTGATTTTTAAAGTAACTGGAATTTGATTCCTATAAGAAGCTAAACATGTTTGAATGGAATAAATTTTTTGTTCATGATTCTAAATGCTAAATGACCAGTATACCCTTATATTTGAATTTATATTGTTAGATTCTAACGCTAATGATTACTGTGAGAATTTGATTTTTACTAAAGTAACTGGAATTTGATTCCTATAAGAAGCTAAACATGTTTGAATGGAATAAATTTTTTGTTCATGATTCTAAATGCTAAATGACCAGTATACTCTTACATTTGAATTTATATTGTTAGATTCTAACGCTAATGATTACTGTGAGAATTTGATTTTTACTAAAGTAACTGGAATTTGATTCCTATAAGAAGCTAAACATGTTTGAATGGAATAAATTTTTTGTTCACGATTCTAAATGCTAAATGACCAGTATACCCTTACATTTGAATTTATATTGTTAGATTACTATTGTAAAATATGGATGTTTTTTTACTAAGGTAGAATATGTCTTTAATATTTGTTTCTAATATTAAAAATTATCATAAAATATAAATATATATGACATTTAATAAATATCGTAAAATATTAAAATATGTTTGGATTAAAATATATATCGTAAATTCTCAAGTTTATTAAATAAATATCGTAAATTCATCAAGTTTATTAATATATATATATAATATATGACATTTATAGTTTCTAATTAGAAAATTTTCGAATTCTAATATTAAAATATGAGGGTATTATGATAAATGTAACTGAAGGTAATATGGTAAATGTCACTCTAGAATTTGGATTTTTGTAAGAAGTTATAAAAATTCAATTTATTCATTCTATATAAATTCCATTTGTTAAGAATCCAGAGATTCTTACAGAATCTGGAAGTTAATTTTCTGTTTGTGAAGCACATTTGAATTCTTACTGGAATCTAGCTAAGAATTCTATCCAAATGGTACCTTAGACTTCTAAATAATTAACTTGTGCTCGATTTAATTACTTGTTGGAAGTTTTGGAATTTGAACTCAAAATTTGAGATTATACATTAGATGATTTTTTTCTCACTTCAAACATCACAATAATACAAATTGGGGTAAATAATCGTGCTTATATAATTCTACATTGGGAACATGTTCTTACGTTATTCGTCAAAATGTCAATCGACTTCTATAAAAATAGAGATACTGGAACTAAGGGTTCATATAAAGTAGAAACTCTTTTCGAACTAATCACACGCTTTAAGTCAGGCTATGAAGACTAGTTACGAAGCTTTTGGTTGAAAATCGAAAATTTTCAGTTTGTGAGGTCAACCGCTTTTCAAAGAACATTATTTGTAAGATTTTAAAAAACAATACTATATGATATTGCATTTCGAAGTAGCATTTATTTGTAAAATTTAAAGGAGTAATACAATATGATATTGCAGTAGATATATATACTATATATCCTAAATTTTAAGAAGTTATACCATATACTACATTGAAAAACAAACATGAGTTGATTTTTTGAAGTTTCAAATTGTAGTAGTTATAGCTCAGCTTCTAGAAAAATGAGAGAGATCAATGTTTCTAGACTATTACCTTACTAAGAAATCATTGAACAACCAATTAATTTGCAAGAATCTACTATTTGCCCCCAAATTCACTTATATTGACAGGCAGCGTTAAGGGAGGGGGCTCCACTATTACCTTACAACTGTTTCCGCTAACTCCGCCTCCTCCTCCATTGACATCTCACAGGTGATTTATCTCACTTACAACTAGATATATCTCACTGGACGTGATTTATCACCGTTTGGGTGGAATTTCGCACGATCTCTTGGGAGAAAACGTAAAAAATATGGGTGAGATATATCTCATTGAACGTGATACGTCACAATTGGATGAAGATTCACAAAAAATAATGTCACATGATCTCTTAAGAGGAAACAAAATGTATGATCAAATATATCATATTGGACATGATATATAAGTGTTTGAGTGGACATTCACATGATCTCATTGTAGCGTTTGAAAAATGAGATTATATATACATCATTTAGATAGAGATATGAGTCAAATATATCACGTTGTTGTGATATATCTGACCTTATTTTGAATGGATTTTGTGTTGTGATATATATGATATTGAATTGTGGAAGAAGAAAGATCGATTATTATTTCTTAATTCTTTTGATTTACAAGAACTTGTGTATAAATAG
Source organism: Triglochin maritima (assembly GCA_963682175.1). Classification (NCBI taxonomy): domain Eukaryota; kingdom Viridiplantae; phylum Streptophyta; class Magnoliopsida; order Alismatales; family Juncaginaceae; genus Triglochin; species Triglochin maritima. Next base: position 42,143,719 of record OY821779.1, read on the forward strand.
AAGATACAAAAATAAGGACCGTTGGAAGCTTTCCTAATTAGGAGGAGCGGGGGTGCACTTGATTCTTTCCTTGTATGAGATATTGCGTTGTAGAATAGAAGATGCATCCCAACGGCTATGTGGAGGTTTCGTCGAAGCAGGTGATATGTTTCCTTATTTGATGATATTTCAACACGCCCCCTCAAGTTGGATCCAGATGGATGTTGAAGGAGCCTAACTTGAGCAGAATTTGTTGAAAACTTTTGTGGTCCAATCCTTTGGTGAAGATATCGGCGAGTTGCTCCTTACTTGGAACGTATGGGACTTCTATTTCATTTGACTGGATCTTTTCTCGGATGAAGTGACAATCCACCTCGATATGTTTAGTCCTTTCGTGAAAGACTGGATTGGAAGCTATGTGTCGGGCAGCGTTGTTGTCACAAAACATCTGCATAGGTTGATTATAGGGTTGTTTCATGTCTTTGAGAAGTTGCTTGAGCCATATGAGCTCACTTGTAGTTGAAGCCATGGCGCGGTATTCAGCCTCAGCACTGGATCTGGCGACAACGTTTTGCTTTTTGCTTTTCCAAGTTACCAAGTTCCCCCCTACGAATGTGCAGAAGCCTGTAGTAGATTTCCGGTCATGACTTCCTGCCCAATCTGCATCCGAATAACCGATGATTTCATTAGAGTTATTCTTTTTCATCCATAGTCCCTGTCCAGGGGTTCTTTTTAGATAACACATGATCCGGTCAATGATCTCTAAGTGATGTGTATGAGGATTATGCATAAATTGACTAATGGTGCTTACAGCATACGTTATATCTGGTCTCGTAACTGTGAGGTATATAAGTTTACCCACAAGTCTTTGAAATTGACCTATATCTTTAACGGGTTCTCCGCCCGTTGGACTCACTTTACGATTAGTTTCGATAGGAGTGTTAGTAGGTTTAGATCCTATTTTACCAGTTTCATGTAGGAGATCGAGGACATACTTTCTTTGGGACATAAACAAACCCTTTTTTGAATAAGCAAATTCTATTCCTAGAAAGTATTTTAGGAATCCTAGGTCTTTTATGTCAAAGGATGATTTTAGGTGCATTTTAACTAAGTTTATTTCGTTATCACAGTCTCCTGTAATGATGATGTCATCGACATATACTAAGACTAGTACAATATTATTGTTGTAAGTTTTAACAAACATAGAAGCATCAGCAGTACTTTTAGTAAATCCAAAATTAATTAGAGAAAGACTGAGTTTGGCATACCAGGCGCGGGGTGACTGCTTTAATCCGTAGATTGACTTGTGGAGCTTACATACCTGATTTGGAGAAGAGTTGAACCCTGGTGGAGGTGTCATGTATACTTCTTCCTCAAGATTTCCCTGAAGAAAAGCATTTTTCACATCCATTTGGAATATATTCCACCCTTTATTTACTGCTATGGATAAGAGAACACGAATTGTGTTCATTTTAGCTACAGGTGCAAAGGTTTCTAAGTAGTCAAGGCCGTAAGTTTGAGTATATCCTTTGGCTACAAGACGAGCCTTATACCTTTCTATGGTGCCATTACTGTTATACTTGATTTTATAGATCCATTTACATCCTACGGGTTTTATTCCTGGTTGAATAGGGACAAGAGTCCAAGTTTTGTTGGATTCTAAGGCCTTGATTTCATCCTTCATGGCATTGAGCCATTTAGGATCTTTTATGGCATTATTAAAGTTGGTGGGTTCTATGTGACTATCTATTTCTGTTATGAAGGCCTTATGGTTGGTTTTTATTTGATTATAGGACAAGTGGTCCTCGATAGGGTAAGTGACGTGAGAGGTAACATAATTATGTAAGTAGGAGGGAGGACGAGTAGGGCGATTTGACCGTCTTTGATGAGTTTCTTCCTCCTCTGTTCTTGGTTCATCTTGGGTTGTCTCTTCTGGTCTTGTGTTGGTGATGGTGTCTTGTCTGGGAGTGTCGAAGTTGTTGACCGGGAGGGGAATATTGCTTGTAGGAGACGTACCTTGGGGAGAAGGAGTTTCTTTGTCCCTTTGGAAATAAGGACTATCTTCAAAGAATTGTACATCACGAGAAACATAAAATTTACAATTTTGGGGATCATAACATTTATATCCCTTTTTCTTAGAAGAATATCCTAAGAACACACATTTACAAGAGCTAGAGTCTAGCTTATCCATCCTGGTCCTGTGAACAAAGACAACACAACCAAAGGTTTTGAGGTGATCAAGAGTCATTTTTCTTCCATTTAAAATTTCTAGAGGTTGTTTGTTTTGAAGTCTTGGACTAGGGAGTCTGTTAATAAGATAAGCAGCCGTTAAAACCGCGTCTGACCAAAACCTTTTTGGAACATGATGTTGAAAAAGCAAGGATCTGGTGATATTCAATAAATGTCTGTTTTTCCTTTCAGAAACCCCATTTTGTTCGGGAGTATTAATGCAAGTGGTTTGATGAAAAATGCCCTTTTGTTTTAGAAAATTTTGAAACATGTTACTGGTATATTCAGAACCATTATCGGATCTAAGAATTTTAATTTTGAACCCATACATATTTTCTACAAATGTCACAAATTCACGAAAAATCTCAAAAACATCAGATTTTAATCTAAGTAAGTAAATCCATGTGGTACGAGAAAAATCATCAATGAAGGTAATAAAATATTTGAACCCATTATAGGATTCAGTGGGAGCGGGCCCCCAAATATCGGAGTGAATCAGCTCAAGGGGTCTATTTGTTTTAGTAGTAGATAACTGAAAAGGTAACCTGACTTGTTTTGAAAAACTACAAACATCACAAATAATTTCAGAATTAATAAATGGAAATAAAGTTTTCAGAACAGAATGAGAGGGGTGTCCCATCCTCTTGTGCCAAAGTTCATGTACGGTGCTATTGCTGACATGTAAGGCAGTGTTATTGGAATCTAGAATATATAAATTATTTTGAAGAGTGCCTCTACCAATCGTCTTCCCTGTGGAGCGATCCTGAAAGAGTACATCAGTGGGAGTAAATATAACATTACAATTTAATGCCTTTGTGAGTTTGGCCACAGATAATAGGTTGGAGTTAAAACATGGTACATAAAGAACATCTTTGGTTATTTGGTTTAGTAATCTAGTGTCCCCTATTCCTTTAATTTCTACTTGATTACCATTAGCCACAGTTACAAATTTATCAAGCATTTCTAATCTATTGTTGATATTACTTAACATGGTAGTATTTCCAGTCATATGATTAGTGGCACCTGAGTCAATTATCCACTTTTTATTACAAGGATTATCACAAAATAATGCAGTGTAATGATTCAAGGTTTTTTCCATACCTGTCTTATTACCTGAAGTGTGGGGGTTGTTTTGCAACAATGAATTAAGCTGGTCCACTAGAAGGTTGAGCTGGTCTGGTCCAGAATGGCTTGGGCCCAAGCCTACGCGATTTGAAGATGTGGTCATGTTGCTGTGTTGCTGATGATTCGGGTGGTAGCCGGTTGGATCCGGATGCATTGTCGGATCTCCCATCGTATAAAAGCTACACGATCCGCCTCCGTTATTTCCATTTTGGGTTTGAGCGAGAAAAGGGGTTGAGCTAGGGTTTGTCTGGTGGCCGCCGCTCCCTATGGCGGTGTAGTAGCCGCCGGCACCCGATGATCTCATGTTGTTTCTGTCGTTCCCTTCTCGTCTGTCGCCATCCCTTGACGGTCGGAGGTGCGGATGAAGAAACCAGCAGTGGTTTTTATTGTGTCCCGATTTTTTACAGTTTTCGCAGTATTCATCCTTCCGATTTCCGTATCTCCTTTTGTTGTTGTGGTTTGCGGTCGGATTTGGGGTTTTTATGCCAAAAAATGCACTGGTTTCGCCTCCAGTATCTGTTTGGGTGTGTCCTTGCGGAGGAGCGGTGGTCCTGCGGCGAGTTTCCTCGCGTTGGATCATCGTCGTGACTGCAGCAAGGGTTGGGAGTTCTTGTGACATGATCACTTGGCTTCTTATGGACTCATAGCTTGCATCTAAGCCCACCAGAAATTGATAGATGCGATTTTGTTCTGTGCGTTGCTTGATGATTTCGGCGTCGGTGGTCGGGGGTTCATAAACCCCTAACTCGTCCCACGCTTTCCTGAGACTTCCGAGGTAGTCTGTGATGGATTTCTGGTTTTGACGCGTCTGCGCGATCTCTTGCTTGATTTTGAAAACGTGAGCGAAGTTGTGCGCTTTTCCATATTGTTCATGGATGGCTTCCCATAGTTCTTGCGCGCTCTCTTTGTATAGAAAGATTTCGCCAATGTTGGGTTGCATGGAAGAGATTATCCATGACATTACCAGGTGATCCCTGGTTTGCCATTCTTCTTGTTTGATTTCTGTCCCGGCGCCTTCTGGTTTCTTTGTTTTCCCTGTGATGTGGCCAAGCCTCCCCCTGCCACTGAGGGAGAGGGTGACCGCGCGAGCCCAAGTGAGGTAGTTTGACCCGTTGAAGAGGGTTGAGACCAGGCGCGAGGACGAGCTTGATTCTGAGCTGCTTGCATTTTCAGCCATGGGTTTTTTTGGGTCTGGATGTCGGCTTGTTAGCCTTCAACCCCCTTTAATCACCAACAACGATCAGTGATGACCTCCGGGGGAGCTCTGAGATCGTTTTTATTGCTCTGATACCATATTGAATTGTGGAAGAAGAAAGATCGATTACTATTTCTTAATTCTTTTGATTTACAAGAACTTGTGTATAAATAGAAGATACAAAAATAAGGACCGTTGGAAGCTTTCCTAATTAGGAGGAGCGGGGGTGCACTTGATTCTTTCCTTGTATGAGATATTGCGTTGTAGAATAGAAGATGCATCCCAACGGCTATGTGGAGGTTTCGTCGGAGCAGGTGATATGTTTCCTTATTTGATGATATTTCAACATATGACTCGTACCTTTTATTTTCATGCTGCCGTTTGACATTTGCTTCGTCCACTCAGGGATGTGTGGCTCCAATTTTTACAACCATTTTTCAAAAACAACACGTGTATGAAATAATGTTGTTATGGAATAGAATCAATCTCAAAATATGCAGCAGAACGAAAATAACAAATCCAATGGAGAAAGAAACCAATAATGCAAATCCACAAACAATACACCATACAAAACACGCAAGAACACAAGATTTAACGTGGAAATCCAATGCGGGTAAAACCACAGACGACACAACCTCAATCTACTATAGAGAAACGTATTACAAGAGAGAATTACAGAACACACGACCAACCGACGAAGATTCCCGGCTGAATTTGCTCATACTAAATCCACAATGATACTCTCTCTCTCTATTTATTTTCTCATAAGAATGCAAAAGTATAATAACAATTAGGGTTTTAGGTAAGGTATTGTAAAGTATTATAAAAGGGTACGAAATTGTCTTTATATACTAGACCAAAATAAGTATTGTTTGCACCAGAATAGGGTGGAGAAAACTGCAGAAAGTGGGAAAAATTAACCGAACGGTTGACCGATTGGGATGAACGGTCGACCATAACTTAAGTTGTAGCACGATATGGAACTGCATTCGGTTGACCGTCGAGCTCTTTTGGTCGATTGGAAATTTCCAAGCACTTTCCAAGATCTTCGACTGCACAACCAGTAGACCGAATAGATCCTATCAATCGACTAGAAACTTCCAGACACTTTTCCTGGACCTCCAAATGCGCAACCGGTCGACCGAATAAGTTTTATAGGTCGACCGGAATCTTCCAGATATTTTTCCTAGATGAGACAAAGCGCACACTCAGTCGACCGATTGAGACCACCCGGTCGACCGGAAACTTCCAGGCACTACTCCTGGACGAAATGCTACACTACCGGTCAACCGGAACATAAGTTTTGTTCGACCGTTTTTACTGTTTCCGCAGAAATACTTAAATCACATTCAAGGTAAAAAAAACAAGTGTCAATAGTGATGCAAATGAAACGCTGGCATGAAACATAAAATCGAGCTAAAAGAGTTGGGCTGCTATTTTTGCTACTTCACGTTACGAATATTTTTCTTTTGGAACAATAGAATGAGAAGGAAAAGATTAAGAGTTAAAGAGGTGTTCGAATATTTTTCGAATCAATTCAAAAAAAAAATCTAAACTAAAGTTAAAGAACACCCAATAATTTACATTATGGTTGGCTCTGTTGGCTCTGTCTGTCAGAATAATTAAATTAAACTGCGTAATTACCAACTTGAAGTGTTTAACTCAAGTACTTCTGACCTATAATTTGTAAAATAGTGTATGTTGGTTGAGTAGTAGTAGGTGTAGGATAAAATTTTGTAGGATAAGTTGCAGTACGGACTTACTTACAATTTGTCTCCAGTAATTTTATTCTTCTTTTGTTGAGATTCAATTAGAATTGATTACACCAATTAGTGCATTTCCTTTTACAGGGGAGGACTACATACCATAATACTTGTCTATGCATTTTTGTATCACGATGTTCGTTGTTGAAGCTCAAGTAACATCTGAAGACACATCGCATCTGCTCGTGCCAAATTGTTTGTGTGGTAATTGTTGAATTTCGTGCTCTATAGTATGTATATATTTTCGAAATTTTATAAACATATAGGATCGTGGTATTCATATTTTCTTCGATTTTCATATAGACATGTATTTGTTTATCCTAATTATTTAACATGCATTAGAATAAACAAACAATTGCAAAAAGGATCATACCTAGAGGTTCTCTAAAACCTCTCGAAGATCCAGAGTCGCGTTGACGGTCGAATCGCCCGGTGGATTGCCTCCGAGTATTCACCAAACTCTAAACGAGATTGGAGAGAGAAGAGCTAGCCTCTCAATCTCCAATAAGGTTTAGAATCCAATTACTAACCCATCTTTAGTTCCCTTGAGAAGATGATCTCTTAAGAACTAAAACTAATCTTAAGAATTAAGGAAATTTCGTGGAGAATTATGGAGATAGAATTTTGCATGAGAAAATAATGAATTAATTGAGGTAATGAGATAAACTTGTATTTATAAGTTCTCTCCAAATTACCTGTTCATGTGCAACCTCTTGCCCATGATTTCATGCAAACTTCCATCTAACCATCCATTATTTACTAATAAATAATCTTAGTCACGAATTAAATCAATTGTGGATCAATTCCATGCATGATCTAATTAATTCTTAAATTAATTCTGCATAAAACCGTCTGGACCGGTCGACCGTTTGTAGGTTCGGTCGACCGCTCGAACCAAGTTTCGGTCGACCGTTCTACATTCGGTCGACCGTTCCCAACAATAAAATATTTCATCGCAATGTTCGGTCGACCGACCGATAGATTCGGTCGACCGTTCCGAACAGACGAAAATTCTCTGTTATCGGTCGAGACGTGTCCGGTCGACGGTGCACCTATCGGTCGACCGTTCACTGTTAACCGGTCGACCGTTTGTGCACAGTACTGCAGACTTGTCAAATTTCGGTTTAACCCCTACAAAATTTGACATTTCGGGATTAGTAGTAAATTCACAACTTATATAACATATTATCCTATGTAATGATAAATCATTACACCCCGTAATATTTACATCACATATGAATTTAATTCAGATTCTAATTATGTTATTAATCACAACACAATTTTGATTTTGCTTGTTCACCCCATGTGTCATATTTTCTACATGAATCCCGACACATCTTATGAACTCAAAATCCTCATTTCTCATTTCTCAGTTTTGTGGTGTGACCTATGGGAGGATCTAACTAAGTTGGCAGTGATATTAAAAGCTTAATATCACAAGCTATAAGCGGTATCTAGCTACACATTATAGCTCCCAATTAGTTAGATGTCTTAATTCCACTTGAATCAAAACCCGATCCAGTTAGTGATGGAGTGCACCACTTGTGTCCGTCCCTTGCCTCATGATATTAAGAATACACACAAAGTAGTATTGTGTCATATTTGTATTAGTATTCATTTCTTGATCTCTTTAAGGTAGTTATAAATATGTGACTTAACTCAAATCACATTGTGCACATTATAACTTTGCTTTATTAAGGAGCCCACTAATATCATCACTCAATTAAGAGGGGCAATGATAATCTTTTGACTAACTATCTTCTTCAACGAAAGTCATAGTTAAGCAACCAATGCATTTACACTACACTTATTGATAGCTTAAGACACTAGTTTAATTAAGCACTCCTTAAGTGATCGGATATAAGTCTCATATCAAAGGACCAAGGACACAGTAAAATATTAATGACACAGAAACACATTTCTATAATATTTTACTTATTTGGTCTATTCAGTATACAAAAGTAATATCTTCCTCTTTTGTGTACCCGTGTTATCACTCACTTGTAGAGCAACAATGATCTATGACCAACACGACAATCTTAACTCGGTAATTAATGTCTCATGTTAATTACCATGATTGCGAATATCTTTTGTTTTAAGTAAACCAATATCTTTTAAAGTTCTACGGTTAAGGACCAAGAGTCTCTTCCTTAACACTTCTAAAAGACGAATAACATAAACAAGGAACAAAATGATTTTTCATTCAATTCATAATAATTGACATTTAAAAGTAAAACTTTTAGAACACATTCCCTTCAGTAACACACGTAGAGTGTGGATCTCCAAAAAATTATGTAGCTATGGTTACATTATGTGACATAATAATGTATGCACCTTTTTTCTAAGATATTGATGACGTTGACTGTGGTAAACTAGCATGTTTTTATAATAAAAAAGGATTAATTACAGCTCGACTTCCTGAATTATGTCTTGGTATCACTTTGTACTTCCTGAACTTTCAAAGTTAACAGTTATCCCTCGTGATTTTTCATTTTGTACTTCCTGAATTATGTCTCATCCCTATGATTTTTCATTTTGTAATATTTTGTCCATTTGAATTTCAAAAATTTATTATTTAAGACACATTTGATGTTTTTATTTCTAATTTTTTTTGTTGTATTCCTAATACACTCCTAAATCTATATTTAGGAGAAAGTTGGATAGAAACAGAAATCGAATATCGTTAAAATTTATGTTATTTATCGAAACATGTCAACAGCTAGGGGATCCACAAGTAGCGTAGTCCTCGTACCATTTTTTATCTTATTAATAAGATTGAAATACCATGTCAACAGCCAGGGGATCAAAACCCGTCAACGATTTTGAAATATATACACGGAGACAATCAGATATATCGTTGAAAAGTGGATTAGGTTGAAGGGGGATTAATGGATGAGAGAAGAATGGAAAGAAATTAAAGCAAATTGAAAATAATTACAATAAAGGAAATCCGTAATTACCTGGCAATGTAAAAGGAAACTACTCCACAGTGGATTTACACATGGAATGACCATGAAAATTGTCATTTAGGGGTTGAAATGCAAAAACATAGTGTAAAAACTTACATATTACAAGTCGTCCTACAAAACACGTCTTATACTAACCGTTTTCCATGTTGGAACATCAAGATAAATATAGAGACTAAGCTGAAGAAGGCTTAAATTTTTGTATTGAACTCTGAAAGAATCATGATTATTTTTGTAGGTATTGTGTCTACCATGTCACATGCACATGTCTAAATTATGGGCACCATTAATGTCGTGAGCTAAGTTATTCTCATTCGATTCTTAATTACTAGGATTTGGTGAAAATGAAGGGAATCTAAGTGATTAACGTTTCGGACAAAACCAACTTCTCCATGTGAAATCCTAATTGGAGACTTGCCAACTCGACATGATATTTTGAAGATAATGACATCCTACCAACTTATCATGTGGATATCATCTTCTAGCTCTTATTTTCATTTTTTATATTGTATGTATTTCCAAGTTATTTCCCACCGTCGGCAAACCATATGACAAAAGAAATCCGTCGCTAAGGCTTTAAAACCGTCGTAAATGTCAACTAGTAAAAGAAACAAGCTATATTTGCTAGCTCAGTAGCAAGACCAAGAAAACGATCGACTACATTTCGGACTGAGACAACCTTGTTAATCCATTCAAATCCTAATTATTTTTTTAAAATATTATATGAAAGTACAAATCAGATTGATATATAGAGGGTTGATTGCCTATTATAGGAATTTAATTTTCATATAATATATCTGCAAAATTTTCAATGGTATTGGTGAATGACTACTAATGTATTACCAAAAAATGAATCAAATAGACTTTTAAATCAATGATGTAGTCCAGCCCATTGTTTTGGGTTGAAAATAAAGAGCCCAAGGAGATTTAGTTAGTATAGAAGCAGGACTGCATAGGGCTAAGCCCAGAACACTTTACTAATTGACCATAACTATGATCTTAAAATCAAGGCGCAAACTGCCATTATTATAACAAGCCCAAGCAAGATTAATTTCTTTCATAAAAGCTGTAGGAGGGCCTAAGCCCAGAGTGGTTTAACATAATATCGTAGAGTTTCAGTTTGTAGTCCTACTATTTAAGTCAGAGCTAAAATACATCTAATTTATCTTATAAACTAAGCATCATAACGAAAGTCATGTTTAAACACAAATATATATTGTGATTGTATAAGTTCAAATTAAAGTAAACGCTGATAGGAAGTTAGGGAACAACTCGCCGTTTGGGGGAGAATTTGCATGCAACCCCTCCAAACATTTGCATCTTGTGAAAATAGTGTTGAACCACTTTCAATTTGAAGTCGCAATTTGAGAAAATCTGGGTCATAGAAAAAAACATTTGCATCTTGTTTTTTAGTTTTAATTTTACGTTTTACACGAGTTTGACAAGAAACTCCCACCCAACTTCTGACGTGATGTCTGAGGCTTTTCCTCCTATCACAATTCACAACTTTTGGGAAAGTTTGTAAAAAAAACTGAACTGCTATTCGTCGCCGTAAAACTACTTAAATCGCCTGTAAGATTACCATTTTGCCCCTCTGCCCTTTCTACTAATATAACTCCTCATTTCACTCTTTTAACACAACTTTCTCTTCATATCACACTTTTATTCACCAAATAGAATGTCTCGGAGGCCAGGGAAAGAGCCAGCGGAGACCCCTGACTACTCACATCTGGTAAATAACCTTGTTTCTTTCAATTAATTTAAAAAAAAAAAATTGAGTCGAGCGGTCGCGGGAGACACCCGACCCAATGAACAGACGTCTCCGGGAGACGTCTCCCACGTACGGTAGGCGTCTCCGGCAGACGCCTACCACGTAGGGTAGGCGTCTCCCGCAGACGCCCAGTTTTTTTTTAATTTTATTATAAATTGTGATAAATTTTAAATAAATCGAATATTATGTTAATAATGAGTTAAATTAGTTTAGTAAATCCTTTATTGATTATAAATTGTGATAATTAATAAAAAAAATCGCTAAATAAATTGATTATTATGTTAGTAATTAGTTGTGTACGATTTTAGTAAAGGATTATTAATTAATTGTGATAATTGCTAAATTAAAAGATTATTCAGTTAATAATTAGTTTAATTATTTTAGTAAATTCATTAATAAATTTGTATTTTTAAAATTGAATTAATAGTCATCGGGTTACCGTGGAGGAAAAGGGAAATCAATTCCCTTACGCGCGGTACGTAGTATAGCAGACGAGTCAGGTCCTCGTCATCCACGTAGACGTGGTATTTCTGCTTCAGTTAGGAGAGAGAGAGATCTGTTACGTCGTCGTCAGACACCTGGAGAGTCTTTCGACGACGAGGATGATTCAGATGAGCTGAGGAGTCACGACGACAGTGACGATGGGGGCCGATACGACTTGGGGCCACAGGAGGAGGCGGTACATCAGGTCGGTCGAGGACGGGGGCGACACGGTGGTCCTTCATCTGAGTGGGTCATTAGGAAGGATCGAGGTGGCCGGTTTGTGACCGGTGATTCGAGTTCGTGCACTGTGATGAGAATTAAATTTATACCGCAAGTGCACGGCGTCAATGAAGACGTGGCAAATACGGGTCGAACACAAGGAGGGAGAGATCTTGTTATTTGTGTGATTTCTGATTAAGGGGAAGAAGGAGAAGAAATAATTGGGTTTTGAGATTTTTGGGTTTTAATTATCTAAAGCAAGAACAAGAACAATTAAAATTAAAACAAGAACAAAAAGGTGAATTCCGTCGGGTGGAGGTTTAGATTTAAGGTTTAGATTAGAGAATTCAGAAACTTATAATAAATCATATTAGTTATAAAGCATTACATGATAAATGATTTAACACAAACTCAAGTAATCAAAATATACTAACACGAAATTAAAATAATAACATTCATTCATCTTCTCTTCACCCTAATCCGTCACCTCCACCCTTTGGAAGGAGTTAGAAACTCATAGAGGGAGGAAGAATGGGTCCTTGAGACATTAAAAAAGAAAACTAAAAGTAAGAAATAAAAGACAGAATTTTATTAATGAAAAGAAGAATACAAAACTAAGATTAAGAATAAAAATTACAACCAAAGACTAAGGACCCTTCTAACATCGTTCTCGGGTCTATTTATAGTTGCTACAAGGGATCTAGGTATAATATTGGAAAGTACACGTGTCCAGACACGACTGGACGAAATTGGAGCACACGGATCGATGCTTGGGCGGCGGAAACGCCGCATATTGCATGTGTGGTGCAGCGGAAACGCCGCACAATCTGGCCTGATTTTGTCCGGATTTTGGTTGAATGTTTATGGTATGATTTGATCCTTCTTTGCGCGTCTGGATTGATTCTTTCCATTCTTTTGAACTCCGGATTAATTCCTTCACATATTTGGAGATATTCATTGATTTTTCTATATATTTTCTCCAAGAGAATAAAAGCTAGTCGTGATTTGCAATTAGGTCCTTGACTTTTTGCAGTTAAGTCCCCGGTTACTTTTGTCCTTAAGTCCTTGTTCTTTTTGCAATTAGGACTTGAATGCTTTTATGCTTGGATACATTTCCATTCGTAACCCGATAATCTTGAACTTGGTCTTTATGATAGAAATGAGTCTTTTGCATGCGTTTATGCTCGGGATGTTGGTAAATTGAATTCAGGTCCCTGTAATCTGTAAATAAGACTAAACACATACCTTAGTAGCATTTATTGATGTAAAAGTAATCTAAATGAAAGACATATGATGCAATGTATGCAATGCATCACACTGCAGACGCCCGAGCTCAGAAGAAGAAGAGGGGTGATGACGAGTCTTGGATCGTCACGGATATTATTCCCGGTGGTCCTGTAGATGGCAGCGTCATTCCGAGTTTCGGAGGCCACGTCGCCAGACGCATCTGGGATGGCGAGGAGCGGAAGGTTTTGAAGTGCCATAATCGGCACAGAGCCTGTACGACGCTGCATGCATGGCGCTCAGTGATGACTGAGGATATGACGGCGACCGTGGTTGACAGTGGATTGGGTCACTTGCCGTACAGCATGTTTTCCTGCATCGACATGCCGTTGATTTCGGCATTCGTGGAGCGGTGGCAGCCTGACACCAACACTTTCCACTTGCCATTCGGAGAGATGACGATCATGTTGCATGACGTCTTTCAGATTCTTCACATTCCTGTTGAGGGTCCCATGGTCAGTGCGCAGGCGCCGACATCTGAGCTGAAGTTATATGTATCTGAGTTGCTGGGTGTCAGCCTGGAGGGTCTTTGGCGGGATAGCTCATTTTGGAGTGGCGGTGGTGTTAGTATCGACGCTGTGGACGAGTGTTGCAGACGGGGGCGACCACCACGGACTGAGGATACGCAGATGACTGCTTATTTCTTCTTACTGCTAGGCTGCGTATTGTTTGTCGACAAGAGCGGTTCCAGACTGAGACGACGCGACTTATTGGAGGCGAGGGACCCAGATACCATTGCTGATTACTCATGGGTGTCGGCGACGTTGGCATATCTGTATCGCCAGCTGGGTATATCTAGTCGTGCTGATTGTGGTCAGATTACGGGTTGTCTTACACTGCTGCAGGCTTGGATATATGAGTATTTTCCTGCTTTCCGCCCACATCGTGAGCGGAAGATTGTTGAGCGTGGCCATCCTCGTTCGCGTATGTGGGCTGTCCGGGCGGAGGATAAGAGCGAGAGTCGACTTCTTTCTATTCGTAGACGGCTAGATCAGATGACTGCATCGCAGGTATATAATGTATATATCATTCACGTTTATTTAAATTTAACTTTATTATTATTAACGTATAAACGTTTAGGTGGAGTGGTTACCGTATGGTCCCGAGCCTGCTGTAGCTGTGCCGAGGACTACATTTATGGGCGTTATTCGTTATAGGGATATCACAGAGCCTTATTTACCTGATCGCGTGTTACGTCCGTTAGGTTACGTTCAGGTGATCCCGGTTGACATCCCGACGCCCGACCATGCAGTACGGTCTGCGACTGCAACGATGTACGACGTCAGGCACAACATTTCGTCTGCGGAATCGGTTTGGAGGACATTTCCGAGAGTAGGACGACTACACCTGGTCGATCTGAGTTGTAGCCGCGACCCCTCCACCCGTGCTCCAGATTATTTGCAGTGGTTCGGTAGGTGCTCACATCCACTGCTCGTACGCGGTATCATTCCGAGACCGGAGAGACCACTGGATAGGACATGTGCCGATGCGGTAAGTTTATCTAATTTTATATTTAATTGTAAAGTATATTTTGTTATTGTACGCTAATTTCTATTTTACATATAAGTGGATGAGTAAGGCGATACGGTGTACGCAGCCGTTCTTGCGAGAGAGAGACGTCATGCCGAGTGAGGCGACGAGACTTGCATGTACAGATTGGGATCGCCTGATCGAGGATTGGAACAGCCAGTTGGGCATTTCGGACCATGATTCAGATGCTGAGCTGTAGTTGTCTTGCTTTTACTTTCGTTTTGTTGCACTGTTAGTACATTTGTTGGTATATGCTTATGTTTATTTGTGTACTCTTATTATTTATTTCTGACGAACATATCTTCTACATATTTCTTTGACTATCGTATTTTTTAATATTTATTTTTCACGAAAAGATTTTCAACTTATTTCTTTAGATATGAAATAATATTTAAATTTAAAATACGGTAAAAAAACAACACGATATAAGTAGAAATACACGATATATTATACATTACAAAACATTACAAATTACAATCAACGTAACCGGTTCCAATACTCCATCCTACTTTCGTACTGATCCTCCCATCCAACAACACTCTCATCTCGCATTTGATACCATAAGGTCGCTATAGGAGGTACTGGGAAATCATCAAGTAATTCCAAACGAATAAAATGAGCGTAACTCCCTAAATGAGCAATGACCAACTCTCTGACAGGCCTCGTCATGGTAGAGGGACACTCCCAGGGTAGAACAGTAAGACACGGGAACAACGAACCATCCGTTCCCACTGCGAAATACATGACCGCACATTTGTAAAAATTCGCAATAGGAAACAAGTCGGACCAAACCTCCATATAATGATCCTCGCCACAACCTCCCCCGCCCCAATCAATTCGTTGACGAGCCTCTCCCACATGACCGAAATAGACTGTCTCATAAATAGGATGTGCACCTATCTCATTAGAAATCGCACGACGGGCGTACGACCAGTTCTCCTGACCACCATGAAAGACATCGGCAACACATCGAAATCCACAGTTGCCATCAGCACGTACGTCATTCCACCTTTGCAGAAATGGCAAAATGATTCCTGGCAGTCTATCATTATATGGGAAGTTGTCCACGTCAACCCGTCCGGACACTGTAAGATAGGTAAATAACAATTCATTAAAGCAACAAAATTAGGAGATAATATATTCAACCCCATTTAGATTACTCATATATATTAAATAACATAACAACAGCGACATACCATAAGATCCCGTGCCCGTATTCAAGGACGATCGAGACGAATTAGACCGACGACCCCTGCTCCCACTACTGCCAGACCGACCACGACCTCACTCAGCATACTCGAAGGCACTCGGGTCCCGACGTGTCGAATTTCCCCTAGGTCGACCTCGTACCTTAGTATTTTCTTCGGGTTCTCCATAGTTCGACTGATCGGGGTGTAACTGTTCGTATAAAATACGAGAGGCACTACGAATTACTGCAGGATCGCTCTGCGAGATCTCATCCACTAGCTTCCGAAAATGCTCGGTGTCTTGTGCTGACTGATCAACAAACTCTGACATCTGGACTCCTTCTCCGATAACAAGTGTTTTCCAGAATGGATGAATCTGCTCTAAATAAATTCCATCACCTGACGCGAAACACTCGTACATGGTACATGCACAAGGAATCCCATGTGCTGTCAGGAAAGCACACCCACAACGATATTCAATTTCATCACTTAAGTCCTGCATTCTCTTCAACTCCTGAGTCATTAACGACAAGCAATGATGCGAAACTCGGCCATTTATATGCTGAAACAGAGGACCTATGTAATGTGCCAAATTTCGACGTCTCGAATCTTCAAGAAAGTTCCGAATATTTGTCAGCTGCATTTCAATAGACGAGTTCACGCGGTCGAAAAGAGTGTCGAGAGCGGCAGTCGATGTAGTGATCCACTCTTTCAGAGCCGAATGTGCACTTTCCACCCTGCAGTTCGTAGTGTTGCCGAAATGAAGAACTTGATTCGTCCAATTCAACACGAATTTTTCCTTATGCACCAACCACGTGTCTTCCACATACTTCGTCAGCACTGACCAGGAACTGTAAGAATCTTTCAGATTACGGTCTGCTCTATCATAATCCGTCTGTGAATCAGAAAGCATGACTCTCCTCCATCTTCCACGTCTAAAACTCTCTGCAAGCTGCTTCTCCTTGCCGAATACGTGGTATGCGTAGTTGTACACGTCTTTGTTGATATGCCAGGTGCATAGTAAATGAGCTGACTCAGGAAAAACCTCTGCCACTGGTCGCATCAGACCCATCTCCCGGTCCGTAATTATTGCTGTCGGGCTAACAATATCCAATAACAGATCTCGCAACCTCTCCAACACCCACCGGTAACTAGACTCGGTCTCATCCTGCAAAATCGCATATCCGACGAGGAAATTCATATTTGTTGGAGTAACCCCAACCATCTCAAACAAAGGCATCTTGTACTTGTTCGTCTTATACGTCGAATCCATACAGATCACGAATGGGTATGTACGCAACAACTGAACTGAAGTCGGATGTGCCAAAAATGCGTGAGTCAAGACATTAGTTTCTTCATCTGCCACAATCCAATGCAAATACTTATGCTGCACTGCCTCTCTGAGAAACTGCTGCGCGGGATTCCTGTCTTCAGATTTCGTCCTCCTCATGTACTCTCTGAAGTTGTAAATGTGCCTTTGATTAGGATTATCGTCCGGAAATTTCTTCTTTACCGCCAACAAAATGTTACGGGACCTTGCTTGTGCCTCTGTCATATCCCGAACAATTTGTTTTGCCCCAGCACTAAGTCCGCTGACCTGTCGGTGACCCTCTGAATAAACTGCCAATGGGTGGTTGTGCTGCCCAAACATGCTACTAGAAACAATAACTCATCCATCACGATCTCGTCGCTCCACCACTTTTACCAAAAACTGACAACCGCAACCTTTTCTTTTCGTATTCTTTCGCAGTGCAATACTCGTATCACGAGAACTCATCTCACGTCTGCGATCACATCTGAGGTAACAATCCATCCGGTTATCTGCTTTCGGTTTGTATGATGATATAACCAAAAAAAATCCGGCTCCTAAAGCAACTTGTTTCGCCCATTTACAACCTTCCTCGATTGTTGTAAATATTTCTTTACTGTCAAAAAGCTCACTGTAATCTACTCCATCACCACCGAAATCTTGAAACGGAACCTGAAAAATTTGAATTTAACAAAAAATTAAAAAAAAAACGAGCGTCTGGCTAAACCGCCTCCACCAAGGTGGAGGCGTCTGCCTAACACGCCTCCACATAGGTGGAGGCGGTTTAGACAGACGCCTCCACCTTTGTGGAGGCGTCCATAGGAGACGCATGCACAAAGGTGGAGGCGTTTGTCTAAACCGCCTCCACCTATGTGGAGGCGTGTTAGGCAGACGTCTCCACCTTGGTGGAGGCGGTTTAGCCAGACGCCCGAGTCGTGAAAAAAATTCCGCCCCAGTTACCTCGCCGGATTCAGGTGCTTCGCCAGACATTTTCGTGGTGTTGGTACTAGGAATGTGAGTAAAACTGAGTCAAACACCTTATTTAAAGACACGGGACGAAATCGGTATTAATTGATTTGTTAAGGGCAAAAAGGTCATTTATGGGGCGATTTAAGTAGTTTTCCGGCGACGAATAGTAGTTCCCAAAAAAAAAACTATTCTTATCAAACACAGCTTTTATGAAAACCAATGGAACTTATGCATCAATTTGTTTGTCGGCCCATTAACCCTAAAAGAAAACCCCACTTCCCTAACTCACCAACCCACCTTGCCTTACCAGTCTAACCTGTTACATGTCAGGCAGGTTTTAGGCAAGAATTAATTTTGCGAATATAATCCGACCTATTTATTATTTCTTCTTGAGTAGGGAGGGGTGTAGGGTGAGCTTCGGTCCGTGATCAGACCGAACCGGACTGGACCGAAGACTGAAATTTTTGGAAGCCCGGACTGAAGACCGGACCGAATAAGTTCGGTTCGGTCCAAAACCCGAATTTAACCCTTAAAATTTCGGTCTTTGACCGGACCGGACCGAAAATCGAAGACCGGACCGTACCGAAGACCGGACCGTACCGAAGACCGGACCGAAAAAGTTCGGTCTAGTTCAGTCCGGACACCTGGATCGATCCAAATTTTGCTCACCTCTAGTTGTGATCGCTCTTGAGGCCATGCTTACAACCTTTTAGCTCACACATCTTTCACAAAGTTTCAACTAATTTTTGTTTTATGCAAATTACCAACAAAATTACAGCTATTAAGTTTATTTTCCTTCTGTCGTTGGCATTGACAATAACTTCTCAGATCCCAACAAAAAAACATATGACGCGATCTGACTTGGAGATAAGATATGACAGATAAGAACATTGTCTTACCCATTTGTGATTTCTATCGTCTAGCTTTGGATATTTTCATGTTCCAAATTACAACACAACCTCGTAATTTCTCACTTCAAACGATCTTGATGTTTACTCAAAAGGATTAAGGAAATCAAATGGATTCAAACACTTGAGACTGGTTTAGTGGAGCATTTATTATTTTTCGTTGAAACCCAACAAAAATAATAGTGAATGTTTTAATAAGCATATAGCTTCATTAACTTTGGATGAATTTTTTATTGTCAATTATTAATAAGCTTATAAGCATATAAGGTACTATATCATAGTGCCTTTTGAGTCATCATCCAATAACTATTTAAAAGCTTAGAACATCCCCATATCACGTAAGTTTAATCCACCTCCAAGATTCCAACATCACTTGACTATGACAATATTTAAAAATCAATCCACTTGCTTACATTACATACAATAATTCCTTTGTAGACTATAACAAGCAACCCACACGACCCCTAATTACTGCCAAAATAATTGCTAGGTATGAGCAAGGATGATGATATAGCACAAGGTCAAGCCATTCCTTGAATTTGAGAATAAATGAAAGTATGGGGGAAAGTTTTATTCATATTAATTAATCTGTAAGTATTTCTTCAACTTAAAGCTTGATTTGTGGACCTTCCAAGTATAAGTTGTGGTAATTTTGAAGGAAAACCTTTAAGAACGTGAAGTGCAAAAATGTGGATACGAGCTAAAAATCTCCGGTGTAAAAATATCAGATTAAGAACTCAATCAAATGCAAAACATCCAACGAACTTATAAAATTTCAGGTAAGAAGTTAATGCCTTAAAATCTAATCCCATACTTCCAAACAATTTTCTTGTTAGCCAATCACACCCATATAGAACAAGAAGATTTAATCAATGTAGATGTCATTCTCATAAAACCAACGACTCGTCTAGAACTCATGCCCAAGCATGTGAAGCAACAAAGGAGAAGTTCCCACTTGATCAGAGAGAACAATTACGTGAAGGGACAAACTAGGATCGATTGAAAGTTCAACATCAACACACCATTCATGGAGAAGAAGATGTCAATTTCAAGTTTGATAACTTGCATGTGGAGATGATTTCAATATCAAGTTTGATGAATTTAATATAAATGACACACACCACCACTGTCGTTTTTCCAAGAGATGTGACATTTTCTACAACCATCTCTATACGTGGAAAGTTTTGTGCTTCGCACGCATGATAATATGATATATATTTTATTTTTTTCAAAGTATGGGATAATATGGTATATATGATTAATTTGGAGCATGGGATATATGTCCCTTCATCCTTATCTCCTTACCACAAAACTTTTTTCGCTAAAAAATGTTTGCTATTTCTCGCGCAAAATGGTAAGAAATAATGCTTTGGTATAGCTCAACTAGTGCAAGATACAGTCGTATAACTTGGTGACATAAGTTGAGTCTGAGAAATTCATATGATTACTCTACAAGTAGAGCAATGTATTAAAGGAATATCTGATACGTAAATTAATCTCCATTGTATCTGTAAGGTAGTAATTGTCAATTTGAAATAAACTGGGAATAATGCCTTTTTATTTAAAAAAATGCCTCTATAAAATCCAAGCACCAAGATAGAAGAAGACAGTGTATACAATTTTCTTATAATCGCTATACCTTTTTACTTTTGGGCAATGCATGTCATTGACATCAGGTCATCAGGCGTATACATTTTAATATTGAATATGTCACTTTCATTTCATTTTTTTACCAAATTAGAAGAAGGATAAATGAGATCAGAGTTCGATTTGTTTTTTTCTTAGTGCATGTCAAGGTCTCCCACATTCAATCATGCATGGAACTAAAATCCTCATATGGATAGATCTAGAAGTCTGTATCACACTATCACCTACTAATTATGAAATTTTATCAGAAAAAAAGTTAAGTTCAAAATCATATTCGTATGCAAAAGCATACATATATTATTAATGTTAAATTTCCTGATATCTTGTATGTTGCCCATAAACATTTTTCACAGTTAATTTTACAATCAGCAGTAATATTTTTCCAAGAACATATTTTCACTACAATGTAAACTTATATATATATATATATATTCTCTAAAATTCAAGATGTAGAACGCTATATATAGGTTCAGTAAATAGTAGGTTTTATTTTTAACTATTAATGATGAACCAAATCAAAATCCCACCACCATGAGTTTTTATGATCACATATGAACTCACATTCTATCCTCACCTAATTTATCCGAGGACCAACTCGAGTACACGATGGATACAAGTCATAGTTTCACCACCTAGTCTGAATGTTGAGTAGTATTCCAAAGTAGTTTCACCACCTAGTCTGAATGTTGAGTAGTATTCCAAAGTAGTTTCACCACCTAGTCTGAATGTTGAGTAGTATTCCAAAGTAGTTTCACCACCTAGTCTGAATCTTGAGTAGTATTCCAAAATAGTTTCACCACCTAGTCTGAATGTTGAGTAGTATTCCAAAGTAGTTTCACCACCTAGTCTGAATCTTGAGTAGTATTCCAAAATAGTTGCACCACCTAGTCTGAATGTTGAGTAGTATTCCAAAGTAGTTTCACCACCTAGTCTGAATCTTGAGTAGTATTCCAAAATAGTTGCACCACCTAGTCTGAATGTTGAGTAGTATTCCAAAGTAGTTTCACCACCTAGTCTGAATGTTGAGTAGTATTCCAAAGTAGTTTCACCACCTAGTCTGAATGTTGAGTAGTATTCCAAAGTAGTTTCACCACCTAGTCTGAATGTTGAGTAGTATACCAAAGTAGTGGTAAATAGCATATATACAGTCATAACACATGGAGTTTGTTATTGTGACCGATCAGAAAGATCTCCAACAACCACAGTTGGTAAGGCACCTTTAATTATTGTCCTTTCCTACAGGAAAAGAAATGCCCAACTTAAACAGGAAAGGAGACAAAATAATGTAACAATGTGCTTCATGAGCATGGGACCTTTTGGAATTATGCTATGCTAGTTGTATGGGTGGTCTTGAGAACTACATAATGGAATGCTTAATTTAATCATTCATTAATTAGGGTGAATTTACACATACGGTTAATTCCATATTTTAAAATTCGAACACGTGAATGTGTCTGTTGGGATTCAATCACTTATCTTCACTGACTTAAAACTAAAGCTAGTGTCCATTGCCCGTACTCATTTAAATAATTTTTTAGTGTTAAATTAAAGCCAATTATTATCAATATATGATATATCTACTGTTGTAGCACATGAAAGATTCTTGAATCCGCTCTCCTCAGTTGTGGCATCATCATAACAAGAGTGTTTCTTTATTGTTTCGAACCTACCAACCCGCAATTTTTACGACCAAACTACTCTTCAACATGCAAGTTGTATTTAATCACCAGCAATGCAAATTAAATGAAATAAATAGAGAAAAGGAGAGAAACACAGAAGGCTTGCAAGCTATATATAGTCTATAGACAAAAGGTTTAAGGAAAATGAAAATGAAGTCCTTTTTAGCTCAACTCAAGGGTTATTGACATTCTTGAGAATAAGCATTTTATGTGTGCCCATTATTTGAGGCCTATATAGCAATTTCTCATTACATTTATATGCACTTAAAAAATGTCCGTCGTTTAATTGTTATTATGTCATGCATAATGCGATAAAATTGTTGGACGTTTAATGTACACGTCTATTTTCTCATAACTTGTCTATAAGCTAGCGATAATGCAACTTATTTTTGTTCACCTTTACAATCCGAAATTTCTTATTAATTCAGATCAACACTTGTTCAGTTGTTTGTAATAATTTGAGGGACGAGATAAACAATCTCAACAACCAGCTATATTCATTGGAAGCCAAGACTCAGACTTGAGACTCGCCAGAAAACCACAAGATCAACCGAAAAGTCACTACATATAAGGGGGGGAAAAAGAAAAAAAATAGAAGATCTAATTTTATCTTTCTCCCCGCTTTGGCTCCTCTCATTTCTACGTATCCATGTTGAAATATATGGTGGATCAGACTCCAACGGTCATCATCTCCTAAGGAAACATCTCAACGGCTACATTCAAGAAAAGGAAACAAGATCTCGATTGCAACTAATCAAGGCATATTATCAGAATAGGCAACAAACCAAATCTTCCTCTAAAACGTCTCTTTGTAAACCATCTATATATTCTTGCATTTGTAACCAAATTCGACTAAGAAAATAATACAAAAACATACTGTTTTCATCATGGTATCAGAGCCTTCTTAATCATCTCAGAAACGGGCGCGTCCATCACCGGCGATCCCAGCCTCAGAAACCACCACCCAAAACTTCATCATCGACTCCCATCCATAAACCCATACAAACCATCCAAAATCCCTAGTGGGGGTTGACGCCAAGAAGACGACATCCATCCCTACAATGGCCTCAGAAGCAACAACACCGCAAAGACTGACCACCCAATCCCTTAACGGCACAAACTATCTATCATGGGCGCGATCCGTCACCCTGTCCCTCAGTGGAAAGGGCAAACTAGGCCACATCACCGGAGATACAACCAAACCAACCGACAGCACCAAGGTAGCAGAATGGCAAACAGCGGATCATTTGGTGATGACATGGATATTAAACTCCATGCATCCATCAATCGCCGACCTCTTCCTCTACTCAAACTCAGCAAAAGAATTGTGGGATGAAACCCACAATTTGTATGGAAAGCAACAAAATTTTGCTCACGTCTTCAAAATAAAACAAGAACTCGCACAAACCAGACAAGGGCAAAAATCCATCACTGAATACCTCGGCGCGCTCAAATCTCGGTGGGACGAGCTCGGAATCTACGAGCCACCAACCACTGACCCCAAGGTCATCCAGGACAGAGTCGAGCAAAGTCGAATCTACCACTTCCTCGTGGGACTCGACCCTAGCTACGAGACTCTGAGGTCGCAGATTCTGTCCTCATCGGAGCTTCCGCCCCTCAGTCAGATCATAGCGATGACACAAAGAGAAGAAACTCGAAGGCAAGGCATGCAACAAAACACAGAAAAAGAAAACCACGCATTCGCCGCTACAAATCATCAAAACCAAAACACAAAGAACAGAGGACAGTTCGGAAGAAGGAGAGATGAGCACTGCGACAACTGCAAAAAGCAAGGCCACAACCGGGACAACTGCTGGTTCCTCCACCCACACCTCCGGCCACCCAAGGATGGACGCGGCGGAAAAGGGGGCGATAGCAGAGGACCAAGCGGCGGTGGCAAACCAGACCAAAACCCTAACTTCGGAGGAGAATACCAAAAATGGGGGCAGATCGGGTCGAGTGCAGGGAGTCGGGGTTTTATTTCCGATTCTTACGCGGATCTTCGAAACAGCAGCAGCGAACGCGGAGCAACTCCGGATCCGAGTACACGCGCAACCGCTGAGGCACGTACTCCACCACCTCTTAATGTGCATAAGAGTGGACCACATGGGCCTGGATCGGTCCAACAAGAACTCAACCAGGTTTTAGCTCACCTCAACAGCCTTCTTCAATTATCTGGACAAAATCAGAACAACTCAGGTAATAGATCAGGTATTAGTCCTCTTAAATTTGCAAACCTTGCTAATTTCATGAATTCATGGATTATCGACACCGGGGCTACTGACCACATGACTGGTAATAAAAATCTGCTAAAGAATATTTATTATGATCCAAATATGAATAAGTTTGTTACTATTGCAAATGGAAATCAAGTTAGAATTAATGGAATAGGAGAATCACGATTACTAAACCAAACCACTGAAAATGTTTTATATATCCCAACATTTACTGCTAATCTCCTATCTGTATCACAGATCACTAAGAATCTAAATTGCAATGTGATTTTTACACCTGCTGATGTTCTATTTCAGGACCGAACATCAGGGAAGATGATTGGTAGAGGCTCGCTTGTTAATGGACTATATGTTTTAG
The DNA here is from genome assembly GCA_963682175.1 of Triglochin maritima. Taxonomy (NCBI): domain Eukaryota; kingdom Viridiplantae; phylum Streptophyta; class Magnoliopsida; order Alismatales; family Juncaginaceae; genus Triglochin; species Triglochin maritima. The sequence goes on from OY821779.1 coordinate 42,168,554, forward strand.
ACTCAAATGTTTGTCTTGTTGCTAATAATGTGCTTTCTTCAATGCCAAATATTTGGCATAAACGCATGGGGCACCCATCATCTCCCGTTTTGAAACAATTACTGCCTAGTTTAAATTTTAATTTTGATCTATGTTGTGAAACATGCCATCTTGCTAAACATACCAGGTTGCCCTTCAATGCATCAACAACTCACACAAAGAAGCCTCTGGAACTGATACATTCTGACATATGGGGACCTGCCCCTGTCACATCTTATAATGGGTTTAAGTATTTTGTTACCTTTATTGATGATTTTTCCCGCACCACTTGGTTATACTTGCTAGAATCTAAATCTGATTTTTTTTCTGTTTTTTGTGATTATGTTGTTTTCGTAGAAAATATGTATGATGCTAGGATTAAAATTCTTCGGTCTGATAACGGATCTGAATACACCAGTAACATATTTCAATCTTTTTTAAAAAACAAAGGCATCTTGCATCAAACTACCTGCATTAACACACCCGAACAAAATGGTATTTCTGAAAGAAAAAACCGCCATCTTTTGAATGTTACTCGAGCCTTGTTATTTCAAAATCAGGTCCCCAAGATTTATTGGACTGAAGCGATTTTAACTGCAGTTTATTTGATTAATCGTCTCCCTAGTCCTGTTATTCAAAACAAACAACCCCTAGAAATTCTTAATAATAGACGCATGGGCATTGACCATCTTAAAATTTTTGGGTGCACTTGCTACGTTCACAAAAAACGAAGTGACAAACTGGACTCTCTCTGTATCAAAACTGTCTTTTTTGGGTACTCTTCTTACAAGAAAGGGTACAAATGAATGTTATGACCCGGTAACGTGCAAACTTTATATTTCTCGCGACGTCTCCTTTTTCGAGAATGAATCCTACTTTAAATCCTATCACTCTAACCCCCCAGGCGAGACATCTCCTCTCCCTACAAATGACATGTTTGATTTTTCTCCTTCTCTTGAGGAAAATCTTCTTCCTCAAGACGGGGGAGACGAACAGGATACAGGTACCGAATATGTGCAAAACGACAATCATGATATGGCTCCCACTAGACGATCTTCACGACCCACTCGGGCTCCAGCTCACTTGGAGGATTTCATCACCTACAATGTCACCTATCCTATCCAGAATTACATATCCTACAGTAATGTAACACCTTCTTATTGTTCCTTTTTGAATATAATAGATAAAAACAATGAACCCACCTCCTACCATGAAACTCTTAGAGACCCAAATTGGGTAAAAGCAATGAAAATTGAATTAGAAGCATTAGAAAAAAACCAAACATGGACTATGGTCCCCTTGAAACCTGGAATCAAACCTGTAGGATGTAAATGGATATACAAAATTAAGTACGACAGTAATGGCTCCATTGACCGATATAAGGCTAGACTTGTTGCTAAAGGATATACTCAAACATATGGACTTGATTACTTAGAAACTTTTGCCCCCGTAGCAAAAATGAACACTGTAAGAGTCCTCCTCTCTATTGCTGTAAATTATGGTTGGGATCTCTACCAAATGGATGTACGAAATGCCTTCCTTCAAGGATCTCTCGAAGAGGAAGTCTACATGACCCCCCTCCAGGGATTAACTCCCTTCAAAATCAGGTATGCAAACTCCATAAATCAATTTACGGATTGAAACAGTCTCCCAGAGCATGGTACGCAAAACTTAGTCTCTCTCTTCTTCAATTCAACTTTACCAAGTGTTCCGCTGATGCATCCATGTTTATCAAGCATTCTAACACATTTACCATCATTGTCTTAATTTATGTAGATGACATCATAATCACTGGGAATAACAATGTTGAGATTAACAATGTTAAATCTTATCTAAAAACCAAGTTTGACATTAAAGATCTAGGGATCCTAAAATATTTTTTAGGCATTGAAATTGCTCACTCTAAAAAAGGCTTATTTCTATCCCAAAGAAAGTATGTTCTAGATCTCCTTAAAGAAACTGGTAAAATAGGGTCCAAACCTGCCCACACTCCCATTGAGACCAATCGAAAGGTTGGACCCACCGATGGAGAACCTCTCCATAACATAGGGCAATACCAACGATTAGTAGGAAAACTCATCTACCTCACTGTTACTAGACCTGACATAACTTATGCCGTTAGCATAATAAGTCAATTCATGCATGCTCCCCACACTCATCACCTTGACATCATAGACAGGATCCTTAGGTATTTAAAGAAAACACCAGGTCAAGGAATATGGATGAAAAATAACAATTCTAACTCAATAATTGGTTACTCCGATGCAGATTGGGCCGGCAGCTTCGATAGAAAGTCCACAACTGGGTTTTGTACCTTTGTGGGTGGAAACCTGGTCACATGGAGAAGCAAAAAACAAAACGTTGTTGCGAGATCAAGCGCTGAAGCTGAATATCGAGCCATGGCATCCACTACTAGTGAGCTAATCTGGCTCAAACAACTCCTCGGCGAAATGAAAGTTCCTTACACAGAGCCCATGCTTATGTACTGTGACAATCAAGCTGCTCGCCACATCGCCTCCAACCCTGTTTTTCACGAGCGTACCAAACATATAGAAGTAGACTGTCATTTCATCAGAGAAAAACTTCAAGCTAAAGAAATTGATGTTCCTTATGTCCAAAGTAAAGACCAACTCGCTGATATCTTCACCAAGTCACTCGACCAGAAACAGTTCCATAATATTCTTCACAAGTTGGGGTCCTTCAATCTCTTTCGGACTCAACTTGAGGGGGAGTGTTGAAATATATGGTGGATCAGACTCCAACGGTCATCATCTCCTAAGGAAACATCTCAACGGCTACATTCAAGAAAAGGAAACAAGATCTCGATTGCAACTAATCAAGGCATATTATCAGAATAGGCAACAAACCAAATCTTCCTCTAAAACGTCTCTTTGTAAACCATCTATATATTCTTGCATTTGTAACCAAATTCGACTAAGAAAATAATACAAAAACATACTGTTTTCATCAACAAAACACATTCGTATTGCTATAATTAGCCAATTATTTTTTTTCCTATAATTGGTTCACTCCAAAATTCCTGGACCTCTAGATTACCCTTATCCAAACTTGATTACAAAAACCTCAAACCTTAAGTACCAACCAAATTAAGTAAACATGCTTTCGAGAGAAAAAAAACAAATTAAGTAAAAACAATCCCCTTAGATTCAATCCCAACCGTTGGATCAAGATGAGACCTGATGTGGCGTACGGAGACCATATCGAAACGGCGTAATTGTCTGCTGACTCAGCAAACAACCAAATGGATAAGACCTCCCACACTTGATGAAACCTTACCTACGTCACCTTGCCACGTGGCGGGCCCTCGTTGGATCTTCACGTCGAGAGCCCATCTCAGCCGTCCATCCCTACGCGAAGCAACGTCGCCGCTTGCATTATAAATAGGATGGTTGAGGTGTTGAGTTCTTCCATCTTTCTCTCATCTTCTTCTTAGAATTGACCTATTCGCTTCTTTTGGTTTTGTGGTTGTGTTTTAGAGAGAGAAAGAGAATGTGTGGGATACTTGCGGTGTTGGGATGTTCCGATGACTCGCAGGCGAAAAGGGTTCGAGTTCTTGAGCTTTCTCGCAGGCAATGAACCGATTGCACTCTGAGTTATTGTTTGAATTTTGACGTAACATGTAGTAGTTAGGTATTACTCTTGCATGTGTTATATAATTCGTGTCATCAGATGTCGACTCCTTCATTCGACGGAGAACAAAGAGCTTGTTATGACATCTAGACGATCTTAGGTGTCAAATTAAACCATCTAAGTAAGCTAAGAGACATTATTATAAATATATAATATGTGTTCTTGGTTTTATTTCTTTTGCATGAGGTTTTAGTGTGGAAGTCACGTCCATATAGATAAAATAAAATATCTGCTTATTATCATGCTCGGACTTAAATGGGATTTGGAAAAGGACATGTCCTATATTTATGAAAACGTGTATTGAGATAGCTTTTAGCAAAACTTGAATCGATCAGATTCTTGTGTATATAGAACTGGAAGTTACGGTCTTTAAGTTTGTCTTTACTGTTATCTTTTCGCACCAGTCATCCTACTTCACATTTTGTTTGTTATACCTTGTAAGAACAATATATGAGATATTTTATGTTACCATAATTTCAAAATCAACACACACATATATATATATATATATGCTCTTCCTCATGGTTCCTCACATTTTCTTTATTATTTTTTAATATTTCCAAAATAATTAATTGTTTGAGAAAAAATTTCATTCCGGTTCTAACTAAAACTAAGAAACAAATCTTGACTATTTTAATACCTAAATGAAAACTTTATTTGTATGTGGGTGACGACATAGGTTTGACTTTCTTTTAGTGGAAACCAATAATTAGATTCTTTTTTATACTTAACTATTACATTATCAAAGATTCATAATATCAAAATATTATACTTTAGTTTTACCATTACGTCCACATCCCAAAAGGTTATGCACAATACATGCATGGTATCACCAACCAAACTTCACACAAGATTCCACCTTATCCTAATCTAGTTTTAGAAAAACAATTAATGATTATAAATTCCAGACGTAGCAGCAGTTCAGTAGTATCTGTCTGTCATGACTCATGCATGATTCCTGAGATCAAAAGGTTTGATGGGCCAGGTTGAGGCATCGTGGGCCGGACTGGAGTGGAATCCACCACAGAGGTGACAGCTTTTTGGCCCACCAAAGGCTGGCCATCATTGACCCAACCTCAGGGGACCAACCACTCTACAATGAGGATAATTCCATTGTTGTCACTGTAAGTTGTTGGATTCTTGTTGTGATCATGTATGTCTAGATTCAGTTTTGTTACGTGAGTCATTGTTTAAAGTTGTTGGGTCGATTTTTTATGTCTATATATTTTAGAAGGTTAACGTCAGATGGTATTGATATGATTCTATTGATATTTCTTGTGAAAGTATTCATAATTTTTCAATTCAATTTCAACATGTAACTTACATGCAATTCAAGACCAAGAATAATTTTTTCAATATGTAAATTGCATGGGATTCGATCATTGTTTCAAGCTAATCTAATACGAAGAATCGACCAACTGAGCTAGTCTGAGTAGGTTGAGATTGAAAATAGTTAGATGTTTTTTGTTTTAGATACGTCGTGGTGTAGTTTATGAACACATACAGAGTGTCTTATTTGATAAAGCTCCAAGGTCAACACTTGTTTGCTAAAGTAAAGTTAGTTTCTTTAGGACATGAGATATCTAATGTTTTTTAGATATTTTAGAAAGTTCGTGACAAGTTTGCCCACAAAAAATTTCAGTTGATGTTGATGTTGTTATTGTGGCATTTACCGAACTGTTAGTTGTTGTGATCAGTAGAATTTGTTTTTTTTTAGACATAAATGATTTGAAGCAAAACATTCCAAAGATGTTGTATTTTATATTTTAAAAGGTTGACGTCAAGTTTGGTTTGGAACTTTGTTTAGATTTTTATTTTTGAAGATGTTCAATTTTACTAGTTTTGGATAGATTTTTGTTTCTTGGATTCATCTGACACTGAAGTTGTAAAATTATTTTCTGGTTTAGTTTGGGATTGGCAAGCCATCTGTTTGTTGATATGTCTGAGTGAAGATTTTAAACTGAAAAGAGAATTTTATGGCAGGTAAATGGTGAGATTTACAACCATGAAGAGCTTAGAAAGAAACACCCTAATCATGAGTTCAGGACTGGAAGCGACTGTGAAGTTATAGCACATCTTGTAAGACACTTCTTTTCTTGCAAGCTTTTAGATGGGCATCTTTGTATAGATTATTGATATTTCATAATGATGATTTTCATCGATTTCGATATTGAAAAGATTTGATGTTTTAGAAGTATTTCAGATACCGATGCCTGAGTCCGGCATCCCTTATTGAATTCTTGTTTCTCAACCTCTTTTGTGTCTTTTGTAGTATGAGGAATATGGAGAAGATTTTGTTGATATGTTGGATGGAATTTTCTCATTCGTGCTGCTTGACGCTCACAATAATTCGTTCCTTGCTGCTCGAGATGCCATTGGCATCACACCCCTCTATATCGGTTGGGGGCTCGATGGTACTCCTCACTCTCTGAGAACCCGATAATAAATAAATTTGCCTTCAGAATGTCATAAACTAAAGGTTGCAGGTACCATATGATTCTTACATGATGGTCTTCTTTTACAGGCTCCGTTTGGATATCATCTGAAATGAAAGGTCTGAACGACGATTGCGAGCACTTCGAGTTATTCCCTCCTGGCCATCTTTACTCTAGCAAAGAAGGTGGATATAGGAGGTGGTACAATCCACCATGGTACTCCGAGATTGTCCCTTCGATGCCATATGATCCTTTGGTTTTAAGGAGAGCATTTGAAGATGTAAGACTTTTTGACACCAGAAATTTGTTTAATTTCTTTGTTTTAAGGAAAGCTTTTTTGTTTAATTTCTTATATCCAATAAAATTTGGCTTGCAAATTGACAAAAAAATTCTGGGTCTCCTTGTAGGCTGTAATTAAGAGGCTTATGACTGATGTCCCGTTTGGTGTCCTCCTATCTGGTGGGCTTGATTCTTCCCTCGTCGCTTCAGTTACTGCTCGTCATTTGGCGGGCACAAAAGCTGCCAAGCAATGGGGAACTCAACTCCATTCCTTTTGTGTGGGCTTGGTGGTACAATCATGCTCGTCTTGGAATCACGTTCGATGATTTCAATTTCAGTGAAACTTTTATGATTTTCCTTTTTATTGCAGGGTTCACCAGATTTGAAGGCCGCTAAGGAGGTATCTGATTACTTGGGAACTGTCCACCATGAGTTTCACTTCACAGTTCAGGTGTGCCATGAAGCGACGAAACTCCTTTCTCTCCGATTGGTTGTTTCTAATATCACTGTGTCTGATTTTATTTTATTTTTTGGTTCTTTGTAGGATGGGATTGATGCCATTGAAGATGTGATCTACCATGTTGAGACGTATGATGTAACTACAATCAGGGCAAGTACTCCGATGTTCCTCATGTCCCGAAAAATTAAAGCTCTAGGAGTTAAGATGGTTATCTCTGGTGAAGGCTCAGATGAAATTTTTGGTGGTTACTTATACTTCCACAAGGCACCAAACAAGGAGGAATTTCACCGTGAAACATGCCACAAGGTTTTCTAACTAATCCTTTCCTGCAGTCCTTGTTTTCCAATATATTGTATTTTTTGTATTAAAAAATCCTATTGTGATATTTTACTTTTACATTCAGACTAAGGCCCTTCACCAGTATGATTGCTTAAGGGCAAACAAGTCCACATCAGCTTGGGGACTCGAAGCTCGTGTTCCTTTCCTCGATAAGGAATTCATCAATGTCGCGATGAGCATCGATCCTGAATGGAAAATGGTAAGAAGTTTTTTTGTTGTTGTTGTTTGTTTACAGAAATGGTTTGAGTATAATCCTCAATTGTGTAAAAATATTCAGATAAACTCCAGTGAAGGAAGAATGGAGAAGTGGGTGCTGAGGAAGGCTTTTGATGATGAGGAGAACCCTTATCTTCCAAAGGTAAACACATAAAACTTGCCACTTGATTCCATTTTTTTCATAACCTCTATACATTTGGATTGAGTCATCTACGAATTTTTCAAAGATGGCATTATTTATTATTTATAAATGACATGATTTGTATTTTTCTTATCAAATCATTTTAAAAGGACAACAATTAAAAATTGCATGTGCTACTGTGAGAGCATTTATTCTGACTTATGGAGGTAAGATCATATTCAAATGACAAAACAATATAATAATAGACCTATGTTCATATTTGGATAAAACTATAGCATTTCATGCTAACTTAAATTGGTTAAAATCAGACTTAACTCAAAAAGAATTTCCAAGTTCCACCTCTCAACTTGGAATTTGATTTTGGCGACTTTTGTGTTGTTCTTTGAAACAATATGAAAGATTTGGAGATTCTCCCAAAAAATCATTTTAACTACTCATTTGTAAATGAAAAGACTTCCATATCCTAGTTAAACTACCACATTTTAAACCTTTCTGAGAAATCTATAAATTATTACTTGGATGATGAACTATATTGTTTTTGTTGTGCAGCATATTCTTTACAGGCAGAAGGAGCAATTCAGTGATGGTGTGGGGTATAGCTGGATTGATGGGCTTAAAGCTCATGCAGCAGAACATGTATGTTATAACACAAATTTATGTTTTGGTTCTTCATGTACTTATGTCTCTTCTTTGTTTGATAATTTCGCTGCTGTGTTCATTATAGGTGACCGACAGGATGATGCTAAATGCAGGCAATATCTACCCACACAACACTCCAACTACAAAAGAGGCTTACTACTATAGAATGGTCTTCGAGAGGTTCTTTCCACAGGTGAATTGGTCAATCTAATGGTCTTCATTTTCCAAGTTTTAAACCAGTAATGAATTGTCTTATGATGGTAATTTTTGACAAACGTGCTAGTAGAGTAGCATGTTCTTTGCATCCTTGAAGAGATTAACAACTTGTAAAAATAAAATAAATTGTGCTTGGTCCGAAATTTCAATTGCCATTTCAATTTCATGATACTAAAACATTAGATTTTTTCATGTGACTTGACGTTGTTAGACGGTAGTACAAGGACCATTACCAAGCCATGATAGAACTTGGTCCATGAATCAAATGACCCATTAAGACCTCACAACATACCACCATAAATTAGCCTTGAAATAGCTTAAGCTGAACATTTTTGCGGTAGTAGACCGAAATTCTTAAATCTCACACCAATGCTTTTACTTGGTCAATGGATATGGTGATTGGGGACATTACGGTTAGCTTGTGATTCATGTTTTGTAACAGAATTCTGCAAGGCTGACCGTCCCAGGAGGGCCAAGCATTGCATGCAGCACTGCAAAAGCAATTGAGTGGGACGTCCGATGGTCTGGCAACCTTGACCCCTCGGGAAGAGCTGCTCTTGGAGTCCATGACTCCGCATACGAACCAAAACCACCCGCCCCCGCCATCAACAAGCCCACAACCAAGATTGCCACCAAGAAGGCAAGGATGGTAGAAGTGACTGTGGTGTAACACGGACATGCTCGAGACTAGTACATATAGTATGTAATAAAACCACATGTTAGTAGTGTAACTCTGCTAGAATAGTAGGGGGGTCTGAAAGTTGTGTTTCGAATAGTGAGTTTTAGTTGGAAATGTGATTTGTGGTTGAAGCAAGAGCTAATAGAATGGGCTTTCTTACTTCACCACAACTGTTTGTACTTGTAAATTTCTGAGGGTTGTATTCAGATATAATAAATAAAAGGTTTGATTTGCTTGTGCAATGGAAATGCTTTGCCAGCTGATCAATAGTAGATGTGCATTAGATATAGTAGCTTATATTAAATGTTAGGATACTAAATGTTATAGTTGACTGACTTATGATCAGCTTGGCTACGAAATACAAAGACAAGAGAAATGAAATGAAAATAAGAGAAGAGCAGTTAACTTATCTTGCTTGACCAAATATGAGGGGGGAAAGTGTTTTGTTGGTAAAAGAACTTAAGAAGGAAAGAACAATCTTGTATTAAATTGACCAAGATGATGGTTTAGATCAACTTTGAGAATGTTTAAGTTGAAGAGTAATTTAGCTACAAAATAAAAACAAAAAATCTTTTTTCTGCATTTTCTTGCCTTTTCTGGAGAGACTCTGAAAACCCACATCACCACATGTGATTTCTCTGTATTTTCTCCCCAAGTTTTAATCTGAATTCTGAATATAGTATTAACATAATTGTCATGAAAATGAGGGGAAAAATACAGGTTGGAATTGTTTTCCTTTATGTTGCTCTTAAAGATGAATTTCCAAGAAATTTGTTCATGTTCAGCTTTTAATCATCAAATTTAGCTGAAAACTGGACATTTTCCTACATTATGGTCTTCTGACTGATACCTTAAAAGGTATATATTAAGTAGCCCTTTCCTTTCCTTTTACTATGTCAAGCTCTGAAAGGAATATAAAGATTAGATATGGTACGTACAATCAGAATGATCCACAGTTGGGGATATCTGGAGAAATCTTTGCTCTTGAAGAAGTAATATAATACCTTAAAAAAACTTTTAAAAGAATCGATAACATAGAAAACTTCTGTGGTTGATTGCATCATTGTTACATTCATTTTAATTTCCATACTCTTTATCAAATTTACTTGATCTCATAAAAGCAAATTAAGACATCTAAAAATACCAACAACAGTACGTAATAAAAAAGTGCATCAAATGGTACAACTTAAAGTAAGACCACATATTTATTATCCAAACAAGCAAGCAAACAAACAACAATTTTGCATGTACTACCACAAAAAAATAAAAATTACTACATGATGGTACAAGTTGAGCTTGAGACCGAGTTCTCAGTCGCGGCGGCGGCAACGACGGTCGAAGAGTCATCGGAATTGGCTTTTCCGGTATTCGCTACGCCGGGCCAATCCTTACATAGACAGTGTTCTCCGTTGGGAATCCCCGAGTGGACGGACGCCACGTGGCGGCCGCAACCGCCCCACGAGCTCTTTCCACATTTGGAGCACTTAACTTTGTAACGCATCTTTCCCAGATTGTGACAAATGGGAAAACATTTGGACCTCTTATATAGCCAAGCCAAGATTTAGTTAGAAACGGGTGACGTATTGGATGATTGTTAGTTTGGGTATTTTGCAAAAAGAAAACCTAAGTTAAAACTATTGATAATATTTAGACTACCTTTTTGTTTCTTGCAGATCGGAATAGTTTGGTAAGTGTTTTTTATGTTAAAATTGTCTTTGAATTTCTGAAATATGTCATATGTCCAAAGTAACATAAAACTAGACTTACGTAATGTTAACCTAACCTAGGAGTGGGTTTGAAATCTGAAGTATATGTTAGAATTTGAAAGGATCAAACTTACAAAAGGATTCAGAACCTTATGGGTCTCTACAAACTAAACAAAATTCTAAAAATCCAAGGAAACGTCCGACCGCTTCAACTTCACTTGTCATTTGTCTCTGGAATCCTATATTACATAAAATAAGGTATGTTCCTAGTGGTATTCCGAGCTTGTTAAATATGTAAGAACATGAATTTGCATTATATGTGGAAACTTTTAGCAAAAACAATTTTCTTTTGGATTACTTGTGTTTAGGTTCAGAGGTCACTGCGTACGTTGCCTTTGTCCAGTTGTATTTTTTTTTCGGAAGAAAAGTTGATTCGTTCATTAAATAAAAAACCAAAGCTGTGGGTATAGTTGGATTATTTTATGATATAACTTTATTATGGTCAGTTTCTCATTGAATTGTGCTTTTAAGAAAGTCAACTGTGCATCAATACGTGCAGTTAGAGGGAACGTTTTGTTTTTGTTGACAATGAAATGTTTCTTATAAACGTACACCGGTGCTGAGTTGGGATTTTCCTTGTCTTTCAATAGTCAAAAGACTCAAAACTGAAAATCGAATCTAAGTATTTCATTCGTATGTCTGGGAATTTAGGATTTAAAAATAGTGGATAGTGTAAAGTAGATAGAATAAAAAATAATGAAATATTTACTAAAATTATCTTCCATTGAACCATCCAATATGTGATTTGATCTTGTAAATTTATGAGAATTTTATATATCGATATTATAAATAAAAGATTGATTTGGTTGTTTCATGGAAAATCTTTTGGTCCGTTGATGAATTGCGGATGTGCATAAGAAGACAGTAGTGTATGAATTGGGTACCTGATTGACTTACTTACTTTTATGATTCTATAGTCGACCGAACATAAGGTTTGTTGGATGTGACATAAAAAGAGAAAAATAGAAGATGATTGATTCCTCTCCTTAAATTATTTAGAAAGACATGAAACGGTGAGAATTTGATAACAAAACAAAAGAAACATGTTTTGGTAAATTTAGGAAATGACATGCTGGTGGTTGGACTTGAATTCCTCCTGGAGGTTCCAGTCAATCTGAATTGTAAACTGTGATTACAGATCTAAATTGTAAAATGGTGGGACATCAGTAAATTGATTTACAAACAACAAAAATGTGAAATATATTTACAAATTTATCGAATTTAAAATATCAAAATTATAAATTGTAAATTGCCCCAGATCATATGGATTGGACCCTCCTCCACCTCGAGTAATTGGAGCGGATCCAAGGGTATGTTTTAGAAAGGGTATGTTTTAAGTCAAAGGGTATGTTTTAGAAGACGAATGGATAATTTAATTGTAGAATTGGTCAAACACCAAAGGACAGTTTCTTGTTGCAGCAAACGTTTGTTGTGAGGGGTAGAGAAATATGTAGGAACTTACTGTGGATGCGAAGTAGGTCCAGAGTAATTTTACCATTTTATGGTCTATGAAATTTGTTATCCCAAAATTGTGACAATCTACTTCACCTCTTTTCTTCTGTCACACCTCTAAATCTAATCTTAGAAGTTGTGGATTCAAATGATAATTTGGGTACACACTATAAAACATAAAAATAATGTTCATTATTTCTCCACTTTTGAAAGAAAGTTTTAATTTTGAAAGCTAACAACATGCATTAAAATTAAATAAGACTTAGCTATTAACCAGAAAAACAGAAATGGCAGCAGCAGCAGCAGCAGCAGCAGGATAAGTAGCAAGAAAAGATGAAGTGAGGCTCCGAGTTAGAATGCGTATTGTAACTTTATTTGACAACAAATAAGTTGCATTTTACATTGTGTCACATCACAACAAACCCATTCATACTTATATAGACCAAACATGCGTCGTTGTCGTCACGGACGTTATGTATCGTCTGAGGCGACGGTTGCATGTGAAGTGGGAGACCCTTCAAATGCACACATGGATACGATTTATGATTCGTGAAGTTATAGTGAGATTTATGTTATTTTTGTAAGGGAAATAATTTCTGTTAGAGAGAAAACTAGTCACATGAAGAAAATAGATTGATTCTCATTGATTTAGAATGAAAGTGGTAGATGCCTATTTATAGCCTACTAGAACTATGAATACATTTGTACCTAGACACAAATTATAGAAAATCTAGATGATTCTAATACAATGAATGTAGACTAGTATTAGATACAATGAATGTTACAATTAATTAGAGTTACAATGCATGTGGACTTATATGCAGGGCTTAATGGGCCTGATTAGCTTGGGCTCTAACACCCCCCCTCAAGCGGATAGGGGGAGAATCCACCAGAAGCTTGGACCGAAGATATGTAAATCGTTGGATGGCAAGAGGCTTCGTCAAAATATCTGCCAACTGATCATTGCTGGAGACAAACCGAACTTGAATCTGCCGTGAAGAGACTTACTCGCGAACAAAGTGAAAGTCAATAGCAACATGTTTCATGCGCGCATGGAACACATGATTGGATGTCAGATATGTTGCGCCGAGGTTGTCACACCAGAGAGTTGGTGTTGTTGAAGAGGACTGATCTAATTCCAGAAGAAGGTTTTTAATCCAGAGAACTTCAGCTGTTGCCTGAGAAATGCCACGATACTCGGCCTCGGTGGATGATTTTGCGACTGTGGGTTGTTTCTTTGACCTCTAGGAGATCAATTTTTTTCCCATAAAGATACAGTAACCTGTAGTGGATCGGCGATCATCTTGATCTCCAGCCCAATCAGCATCTGAAAAGGCAATGAAGACCGCTTAAGTTGGTGGAAGAATTTTTATGAATGTAGAGTCCAAAGTTGATAGTTTGTTTGAGATATCTTAAAATCTGTTTTACTGCTACCCAATGATCTTCAGTTGGATGATGCATAAACTGACAAACTTTGTTGACAGAAAATATTATTTCTGGTCTAGTTAGTGTAAGATATTGGAGAGCACCAACAGTACTTCTGTATAATAACGGATTAGTCATGAGAATACCTCATGTTTTAGATAGTTTAACATTTGGACATGCAGGAGAAGACATAGTTTTAGCATTTTGCATATTAGTTTTAACAAGTAAGTCTTGTATTTATTTGTGTTGGTTAAGAAATAACCCGGTGGAGTGAAAGGTTGCTTCAATACCGAGGAAATAGTGAAGAGAACCTAAGTCTTTTAAAGGAAAGGCAGAGTTGAGTTGAGAAATCACCTGTTGGAGTAATATAGGAGAGTTACCTGTAACAACAATGTCATCCACATACACTAAAATGAATAGTAGTTGTCCTTTATTTCGTAATACAAACAAAGATGAATCAGATTTAGTGAGAGAAAACCCAAGAGATCTAAGTTTATGAGCTAATTTGGTAAACCAGGCACGAGGGGCTTGCTTGAGCCCATATATAGCTTTATGAAGAAAACATACATGATCTGGATAAGAGTTATTAATAAAACCAGGTGGTTGAGACATGTAGACATGTTCACTTAAATCTCCATTTAAAAAGGCATTATTAATATCAAGTTGTTTTATTACCCAATTATTAGAAATGACAAGGGTAAGCATAATCCTGATAGTTACGGGTTTAACTACAGGACTAAAGGTGTCAGAATAGTCAATACCCTCCTCTTGATGAAATCCTTTGGCAACTAAACGAGCCTTATACCGCTGTATAGACCCATCAGGATTTCTTTTCAGCCGAAAAACCCATTTGCAACCTATCAGATTTGAAGCACGGGACTTAGGAACAAGGGTCCAAGTGTTATTCAGAATTAGGGCCTTATACTCATCATCCATTGCGTTTCTCCAGTTAGAATCTTTAGAAGCTTGAGAGAAGCAAGTTGGCCCAGTGCCTTGGAGAGAGGAAGCGGACAAAGGATGTCTGGTGGTGGCATAGGTCTGAAAACCAGGGAAGGTTTTAGTTTTCCTAGTATTATCTCTATTTCTTGTAGTCATGGGATGACAGGGATTGAGTGAGGAGGTGGGTTCAGGGTCAGAATTTGAATGTTGTGTTGTGGATGAAGGAAAGGAGTTTGGAGTGGTTTCAGTGGGAATCAAAGTAGGAGATACTGGAGTAGCAATGTCAGTATTGGTCAAGATAGGTATGGTAGAGGTAGATAAACTACTACTGCCAGATACCTTAGTCTTATTGGCCCCCTCATAAGGAAAATGAGTTTCATCAAATATAACATTGCGGGCTACAAACATCTGATTAGTATGTTTATTATAACATTTATATCCTTTATGCATAGTGCTATATCCCAAAAATACACATTGACGAGAACGAGGTTGCAGCTTATTGGTATTATAAGGTCGTAGACAGGGAAAGCATGAACAACCAAATACTTTTAAAATAGAATAGTCTGGAGCAGTTTTAAATAAATTTTCAAAGGGAGAAATAGAAGAGTTAGCATATGACAATCGATTAATTAAAAATACAGCAGTAGAGAATGCATGATCCCAGAAATAAACAGGAAGAGAAGCATGAGTTAGAATAGATAAGCCACAATCAACAATATGTCTATGCTTTCTTTCTATAGAGCCATTTTGTTCATGTATACGAGGACAAGAAATTCTATGAGAAATATCATGACTCAAGAAATTTGGAAACAGATCTGTATTCACCACCCCAATCACTTTGAAAACTCTTAATTTTGCAAGAAAAGAAATTTTCTGCTTGTAACTTAAATTTTTGAAAAGTAGGCAAGACATCAGACTTAGAAGCAATAGGAAAAATCCAAGTGTAACGACTGAAATCATCTAAAAAACTAACATAAAATCGACAACCAGTATGAGAAGTAACAGGGGCAGGGCCCCAAACATCAGAATGAATTAGTTCTAAAGGAATATTACTTTTAATGTGTGTAGTAGTATAGGGTAGTTTATTGTTTTTAATAGAGCAACAAGTATGACAGTTATTTAGCAAAGTTTTTCCTGCAGTGGGAAGAGCATGTTTATGTAAAATAGAGTGAACAATGCGTGCAGAGGGATGTCCCAGCCGTCTGTGCCAGATATCAGCAGAGGTTCGTTCACCGTGGAATGCAAGTTTCCTAGGTAGAGAACTAGGAAGTTGTAGTCTGTAAAGATCATGATCAAGGTGCCCCCGTAGTAGGACCTGGCCCGAGAAGAGATCCTTTACAAAGCAATGTTTGGGAAAAAATTCAAAATATACATTGTTATCCGACATGAATCTAGCTACACTTAATAGTTTTCGAGTAACACTAGGAACAAAGAAAACATCATGCATTTTTAGTAATTTGGAAGACGACTGAACAGTAAAAGAACCAATGCGTAGGATAGGCAAACCTGTTCCATTAGCTGTTCTGATAGAATCACAACCTGTATAGTCTGTTGAATTCTGAAGTGAGTCTGGGTCATTTGTCAGGTGGTTTGTGGCTCCTGAGTCAGGATACCAGGCATCATCTGCTATGTTGCAAGAAGTTGCCATCATAGCAGAAAGAGAGGGATTTTGAAAGGACTGATCAAAACTTTTGTAACACTGAAGGGCATTGTGACCCATTTTGGTACAGATTTGACATTGAACTCTAGGTCGAGGGGGGTTACCAGACAAGTTAGGAGTGGGAGGACGATTATTATTGTTATTGTTGAAAAACCTTCCACGACCACGCCCTTTGCCTCTGTTAGTGCGCCCTCCTCGATTAGTTGGCACAGGTGCCCGAGTGGCAACATTAACAGAGGGGAGAGCAGTAGAGAGGTTGCTTTCCAACCGCATTTCATGTGTAAGAAGCATGGCATGTAAATCTTCTAAACTTGGGGAATCAGAACGAGTGGATATAGAAACAACAAAAGAGTCATACTCAGTCCCTAACCCAGCAAGAATATAAAGAATGAGATCAGAATCAGAGACAGGATTAGCAACAGCAGACAAGTTATCAGCAATAGATTTCATTTTTTGTAGATATTCAGAAATAGAGAGATTTCCTTTTTTTGTTGTTTGAATTTGTAATCTGAGTTGAATAATACGAGAACAAGACTGAGAGGAAAAAACCTTTTCAAGTGTGACCCAAGCAGAGCGAGAAGTTGTACATCCTACGGTTTGACCTAACACCCCCTCAGAAAGACTCGCAAGTAACCATCCTAACAGTAGTTGATCTTGTCGAGACCATGCTTTATAGTCAGGATTGGGAATGGTTTGAGCGTCGTCTAAGAAAGGACTAGGAGTAGGAATAGAACCATCTAGGAAACCATACAGATCATTACCACGAACAATGGGCATGATTTGAGAGCGCCAAAGTAGGTAGTTCGTGCGATCAAGACGCACATGTATGGGAAAGGATAGATTTCCAGAAACAGATATGGTGGAAGAAGTGGTGGTGTTTGGCATGCTAGTGGAGCTCTGACTAGAAGTCGTCATAGCTACCAGAAGATAAAATCCAAAGGAAGCAAAATGAGAGAAAAAAAAATAATCAGAAAATGACTTTATAGTTTTTTTTGTTAAAAAAACGATGAGGAAAAGAGGAAAAAAAAACAAAACCGCAAGAACTAACAGATGACAGAAAAAAAACTCGTGCGATGTTTTTTTTTTGCAAATCAAGAAGGTACTGTAAGAAGTTGAAAGCAGTTCGTAGTTTGTTATGAAAACGGAGATATGAGAATGGAGCTCTGACTGTTAGTCATCATAGGTTAAAACAAACAACGGGAGAAAAAAAAGATAAAAGATCACCAGAAACCCAGAAGAGGATAAAAGCGCGAGACTATCGCCAAGGTAGGGCTCGATGTGGTGAAGGTGCTCAAGATAAGCGCCGCGGAGAGGAACAGTTGGAGAGGAAGAGGAGAAAATGGCAAGATTTCTAGGTTGGAAGTTTTTATATGAGGACAAAGTTTATCGCAACCGTTAGTTTGAAAACGAACGGATGCGATTCAGTGTAGAGAAGCAAGAAATGAGGAACGTTGGATTGAATCAACGGAACGGATTTGCTTGAAAGAAGCACAATCCGTGGGAATGGGTACAGTGGGATAGGGATCGTTGGATCAAGCAGGCGAACGGTCGGATTTGATTTTGAGAAACACAATCCGTTGGAGAAAAAAAAACGAGGAGCAATCAGAACCGTTGATGGATGAACGGTCGGATGTTTAAGGAGAGAAAAGAAAGTTCAGTCGATCCTGACCGTTAATAGAGAATGGAACGGACAGATGCAGACAGGTGTTGGAGACCGTTGGATGGGCTAAGATGAACGATTGGATTTTGCTTGGAAAAAGCACAATCCGTGGCAAAGAAAAGAAACGATCCACACCGTTGGATGAAGAAGGGGAAGGGTTTCCAAGATGAAGTTGGTTATGGGCTGGGTTGATTTTCTTGGTTTTGTTATGGGCCAGAAAGGAAGGGAAAGATGAAGATGGGCTGGGTTGGGGGGAAAAATCAAGAAGAGGTATTGGTTTGGGTTTTAACCATACTAGCTCTTGATACCATGTTAGAGAGAAAACTAGTCACAAGAAGAAAAAATAGATTGATTCTCATTGATTTAGAATGAAAGTGGTAGAGGCCTATTTATAGCCTACTAGAACTATGAATTCATTTGTACCTAGACACAAATTATAGAAAATCTAGATGATTCTAATACAATGAATGTAGACTAGTATTAGATACAATGAATGTTACAATTAATTAGACTTACAATGCATGTGGACTTATATGCAGGGCTTAATGGGCCTGATTAGCTTGGGCTCTAACAATTTCAATTCTTACTTTGAAGCCACTCTAGACATGGTTACTTTCTTAGACTAAAATATATATCTAAGTCTTCCTTCTTCCTCTCATTTGAACTTATTATCAACGAAAGTTATTCTGAACTGCTATTCGTCGCCGTAAAACTACTTAAATCGCCCGTAAGATTACCATTTTGCCCATCTGCCCTTTCTACTAATATAACTCCTCATTTCACTCTTTTAACACAACTTTCTCTTCATATCACACTTTTATTCACCAAATAGAATGTCTCGGAGGCCAGGGAAAGAGCCAGCGGAGACCCCTGACTACTCACATTTGGTAAATTACCTTGTTTATTTCAATTAATTTTTTTAAATTTTTTTTTTGAGTCGGGCGGTCGCGGGAGACGCCCGACCCAATGAACAGACGTCTGCGGGAGACGTCTCCCACGTACGGTAGGCGTCTCCGGGAGACGCCTACCACGTAGGGTAGGCGTCTCCCGCAGACACCCGGTTTTTTTTTAATTTTATTATAAATTGTGATAAATTTTAAATAAATTGAATATTATGTTAATAATGAGTTAAATTAGTTTAGTAAATCGTTTATTGATTATAAATTGTGATAATTAATAAATAAATCGCTAAATAAATTGATTATTATGTTAGTAATTAGTTGTGTACGATTTTAGTAAAGGATTATTGATTAATTGTGATAATTGCTAAATTAATAGATTATTCAGTTAATAATTAGTTTAATTAATTTAGTAAATTCATTAATAAATTTGTATTTTTAAAATTGAATTAATAGTCATCGGGTTACCGTGGAGGAAAAGGGAAATCAATTCCCTTACGCGCGGTACGTAGTATAGCAGACGAGTCAGGTCCTCGTCATCCACGTAGACGTGGTATTTCTGCTTCAGTTAGGAGAGAGAGATCTGTTACGTCGTCGTCAGACACCTGGAGAGTCTTTCGACGACGAGGATGATTCAGATGAGCTGAGGAGTCACGACGACAGTGACGATGGGGGCCGATACGACTTGGGGCCACAGGAGGAGGCGGTACATCAGGCCGGTCGAGGACGGGGGCGACACGGTGGTCCTTCATCTGAGTGGGTCATTAGGAAGGATCGAGGTGGCCGGTTTGTGACCGGTGATTCGAGTTCGTGCACTGCAGACGCCCGAGCTCAGAAGAAGAAGAGGGGTGATGACGAGTCTTGGATCGTCACAGATATTATTCCCGGTGGTCCTGTAGATGGCAGCGTCATTCCGAGTTTCGGAGGCCACATCGCCAGACGCATCTGGGATGGCGAGGAGCGGAAGGTTTTGAAGTGCCATAATCGGCACAGAGCCTGTACGACATTGCAGGCATGGCGCTCAGTGATGACTGAGGATATGACGGCGACCGTGGTTGACAGTGGATTGGGTCACTTGCCGTACATCATGTTTTCCTGCATCGACATGCCGTTGATTTCGGCATTCGTGGAGCGGTGGCAGCCTGACACCAACACTTTCCACTTGCCGTTCGGAGAGATGACGATCATGTTGCATGACGTCTTTCAGATTCTTCACATTCCTGTTGAGGGTCCCATGGTCAGTGCGCAGGCGCCGACATCTGAGCTGAAGTTATATGTATCTGAGTTGCTGGGTGTCAGCCTGGAGGGTCTTGGGCGGGATAGCTCATTTTGGAGTGGCGGTGGTGTTAGTATCGACGCTGTGGACGAGTGTTGCAGACGGGGGCGACCACCACGGACTGAGGATACGCAGATGACTGCTTATTTCTTCTTACTGCTAGGCTGCGTATTGTTTGTCGACAAGAGCGGTTCCAGACTGAGACCACGCGACTTATTGGAGGCGAGGGACCCAGATACCATTGCTGATTACTCATGGGGGTCGGCGACGTTGGCATATCTGTATCGCCAGCTGGGCATATCTAGTCGTGCTGATTGTGGTCAGATTACGGGTTGTCTTACACTGCTGCAGGCTTGGATATATGAGTATTTTCCTGCTTTCCGCCCACATCGTGAGCGGAAGATTGTTGAGCGTGGCCATCCTCGTTCGCGTATGTGTGCTGTCCGGGCGGAGGATAAGAGCGAGAGTCGACTTCTTTCTATTCGTAGACGGCTAGATCAGATGACTGCATCGCATGTATATAATGTATATATCATTCACGTTTATTTAAATTTAACTTTATTATTATTAACGTATAAACGTTTAGGTGGAGTGGTTACCGTATGGTCCCGAGCCTGCTGTAGCTGTGCCGAGGACTACATTTATGGGCGTTATTCGTTATAGGGATATCACAGAGCTTTATTTACCTGATCGCGTGTTACGTCGGTTAGGTTACGTTCAGGTGATCCCGGTTGACATCCCGACGCTCGACCATGCAGTACGGTCTGCGACTGCGACGATGTACGACGTCAGGCACAACGTTTCGTCTGCGGAATCGGTTTGGAGGACATTTCTGAGAGTAGGACGACTACACCTGGCCGATCTGAGTCGTAGCCGCGACCCCTCCACCCGTGCTCCAGATTATTTGCAGTGGTTCGGTAGGTGCTCACATCCACTGCTCGTACGCGGTATCATTCCGAGACCGGAGAGACCACTGGATAGGACATGTGCCGATGCGGTAAGTTTATCTAATTTTATATTTAATTGTAAAGTATATTTTGTTATTGTACGCTAATTTCTATTTTACATATAAGTGGATGAGTAGGGCGATACGGTGTACACAGCCGTTCTTGCGAGAGAGAGACGTCATGCCGAGTGAGGCGACGAGACTTGCATGTACAGATTGGGATCGCCTGATCGAGGATTGGAACAGCCAGTTGGGCATTTCGGACCATGATTCAGATGCTGAGCTGTAGTTGTCTTGCTTTTACTTTCGTTTTGTTGCACTGTTAGTACATTTGTTGGTATATGCTTATGTTTATTTGTGTACTCTTATTATTTATTTCTGACGAACATATCTTCTACATATTTCTTTGACTATCGTATTTTTTAATATTTATTTTTCACGAAAAGATTTTCAACTTATTTCTTTAGATATGAAATAATATTTAAATTTAAAATACGGGAAAAAAACAACACGATATAAGTAGAAATACACGATATATTATACATTACAAAACATTACAAATTACAATCAACGTAACCGGTTCCAATACTCCATCCTACTTTCGTACTGATCCTCCCATCCAACAACACTCTCATCTCGCATTTGATACCATAAGGTCGCTATAGGAGGTACTGGGAAATCATCAAGTAATTCCAAACGAATAAAATGAGCGTAACTCCCTAAATGAGCAATGACCAACTCTCTGACAGGCCTCGTCATGGTAGAGGGACACTCCCAGGGTAGAACAGTAAGACACGGGAACAACGAACCATCCGTTCCCACTGCGAAATACATGACCGCACACTTGTAAAAATTCGCAATAGGAAACAAGTCTGACCAAACCTCCATATAATGATCCTCGCCACAACCTCCCCCGCCCCAATCAATTCGTTGACGAGCCTCTCTCACATGGCCGAAATAGACTGTCTCATAAATAGGATGTGCACCTATCTCATTAGAAATCGCACGACGGGCGTACGACCAGTTCTCCTGACCACCATGAAAGACATCGGCAACACATCGAAATCCACAGTTGCCATCAGCACGTACGTCATTCCACCTTTGCAGAAATGGCAAAATGATTCCTGGCAGTCTATCATTATATGGGAAGTTGTCCACGTCAACCCGTCCGGACACTGTAAGATAGGTAAATAACAATTCACTAAAGCAACAAAATTAGGAGATAATATATTCAACCCCATTTAGATTACTCATATATATTAAATAACATAACAACAAAGTGTTGGCTTTTTGGCCTTAATCCGTATTTTGATGATGTAATTAAACCTAATCTTAATTAGGACATGTAGATTAGCACATGTAGTATAATAGTATACATGTTGTATTGTGCTAACATCTACAGGTGATCAAGACTCAAGAAAGAAGAAAAATCAAGTCAAGACATGTAATCAAGCTAGGATTGAAGACATGTAATTTTACCTTTCTTTGAGTATTAGGAACTTATGTGAATTGAGCATAACATAAGCTAATATGCATGCATTCACACACTAGGTTCCTTGTAGGAGTCACACACAAAATATCATATAATTTGGACTCCATTAGATCACCTAAACACCTAAAACATTGGTCGCCAGTCTACCTGAGTTCGGTCGACCGTTCACCTTTCGGTCGACCGGTTATACACAATATTTGTTATACCAGACCAATCCGTTCAACCGATCACATTTCTATCAACCGATTACCCAGACCTGTTCGGTCGACCGGTAGACCTTCGGTCGACCGTTTCGTTTGCCATTTCTGGTAAAAATATTACCGTTTTATTTGTCGTATTATACAACGGTCGTATACACATTTTTCTCAATATTCACCCCCATATACATTAGAACCGGTCGAACAAAATACATCTTTCGGTCGACCGTTTAATTCGTGAAAAACCCCCTGCTATCGGTCGACACAAGTTTGTCCAACCGATCAAGATTTCTCTCTACCGAACCCAGTAGTTCGGTCGACCGGTACCTGCTCGGTCGACCGTTGACCTATAGAACTTAAGTGATTCGGTCGACCAGTACCTATGTTCGGTCAACCGATCCATCAACAGACTCAAGGGTTCGGTCGACCGATACACCTTTCGGTCGACCGTTTCTGGACAGATTTCTGAACCCGATTTTCTGTTTTGTGTATCTTGCACAAAACCCAATCAAATCTTGTCCAAACGGCTAGAAATCTTTAGGAGCTTATAAATAGAGGTTCACACTTAGTTTTCCACAAGATTTCACAACTCCAAAGTGTCAAACTTATAGTGAGATTTTCCACAACCTCAAAGCTCCCAATTAGTGATTCCAAAGCCTAATTTCCACATCCTCCATCATACAATCATCTAGCAATTGTTGTGCTCAATACTAGAAGAGTGAATCCCACTCAAGGTTACATTTGTTGTAAAGAGAGCAAGGGTCTTGGTGAAAGCCCAAGACAAGAAGTAGAGATTTCGGTGAAAGCCCGAAGTGTTCCTCTCGGATTGTGAGAGGTGGTGCCAAGCTCGGCGAGGGTTGTTCGCGAGCTTGAAGACTTGTAAAAGGCGTTGCTCCCGGCCCGGAACGGGGAGGCATAGTGAAGACGCAAGAGGAGCTCGAACGGGGATTCGAGAGGGGCTTGCAAGAGAGGACGTAGGCGCGGCCGAACCTCTGTAAAACCGACGCGTCTTCTTTGTGGTTTGCATTATTTCCTACACTTGCTTGTTTCGTTTTTAAATTTCCGCTGCGCATATCGATTGCTTAAACAAGTAGGTGGCTTAATAGTGATTAGTGGACCCATAGACCCACACGACACGATCCCACATTTGGTATCAGAGCCTCGTTCGTTAATTTTGTTCTTAACCGATAAATTAACATGGCTCTTAATGCATCCACAATTATATGCTCTTCTAGACCACCATTTTTTGATGGAACTAATTTCTATTCATGGAGAAGTAAAATGAAAACATACATGAAATCCATGACTAATTTAGATATGTGGTCCATAGTCTCAACTCCATATAATTTGCCTAAAGTTGATTTTAATCTATGGAGTTTAGAAGAAGAAAAATTAGCTTGCTTGAATGCCAAGGTTATGAATGTACTATATTGTGCACTTAAGTATGAACTTTTTGACCTTGTGTCTTATTGTGAAAGTGCACATGAGATTTGGCAAGTTCTTCAAGCTAAGTATGGTGACAAGGAAGAATCACCAACCGGGGAAGAGGGAGACTCAAGCCAAATGGATGAAGCTCATGAAAGATGCGACAAGAACACATCTACATCATATTCCTCCTCAAGCTCATCCAAGGGAGAAGATGCTCACACATGCCTCATTGTAACAATCGATGAAGAAAGTGAGGTATCTTCAAAATCTTGCTCATCAAGTTCTAGTTCTAGTTCTAATGAAGAATCATATTCCTTTAAAGAACTACAAAATGCATTCCATGAACTTGTTGAAAGATATGAGCTTTTATGTCAAAAGAACAAGTTAGCTAGAGAAGTAAATCATGATCTTCATTGTCTAAATGAATCAACCTTGCTTGAGAAAAATGATTTACTTGCTAAAATTGATAAGCTCATCTTAGAGAATGCATGTTTAAAAGATGAGAATGAAAAATTGAAAGTTAAATCTAACTCATCTAATGCAATTGAAAGTCATATGCTTGAAAATGACAAAATTGACTTGCTAAAGAAACTAGATAAATCATATCTTGAAAGCAAGCAAACTTTAAATGACTTAAATTGCATGAATGAAAAAGTTGCAAATTTAGAGATTCACATGCTTAACATGAATGAAAAGCATAATTCTATGATTAAAAATCTAAATTGCTTAAATGAATCTCTAGCAACTAAAAACAGTGAACTTAATGTCTTAAATGAAAATTTGTCAAATAAATTGCATAAGTTCACACATGGCAATAAAAACAATTTTTATGTTAAAAACTTTCCTATTCAAATTAATGTTAAACATAATTTTGCCATGAAAAGGAAAGTAAGTGTAGAGGTACCAAAATCAACTTGGATTTGGGTACCAAAAGCTAAACTTAATGGACCCAAGCAAAAATGGGTACCAAAATCTACACTTGTAGGTACTTGAGGAAGAGATTGGTGGTGACCGGGTGAGCCAAAGCGTCGAATTCGAATCCGGTTGCATCACCAAATCAAGATTGGAGCTATTCAAGATTCAAGTTTGGTATAAAAATTTCTATCTCTAAAATTTCTGAAAAATAGCTCTAATCTAGTTAATATGCTTAATTGTCATATCCTTAGAGTTCAATTCATTGAAAATCATTTACCCTATTCATTGCAAATCATTTATCACATCCATTGATTTTAATTGTCAATTTTTAAATGGATGTTAGAATAAGGCTTAAGTAGAAACTTAAATGATTTTAACTTTCATCATACTCATTGTTTCCATTTAGCCTTATTGATAGGGGGAGCTTAATTGTCATATCTTTTATTAAGAGTAATGAAGTGCTAAATTTAGGGGGAGCTACTTCATTACAAGACATCCAAACTCTATGCTTAAAGTCATAATTAATTGTTGTTTTTGATGGATGTCAAAGGGGGAGAAGTAATAGATTAGGGATACTTGAAATATACATGAAAATTGTCAAGAAAAACTATGCACATCCATAGGGGGAGCATTTATATGCATAGTTAACTTATACATCTTTCAAGTATTAGGTTGAGTTAAGATATAGGTTGCCATCATCAAAAAGGGGGAGATTGTTGGCTTTTTGGCCTTAATCCGTATTTTGATGATGTAATTAAACCTAATCTTAATTAGGACATGTAGATTAGCACATGTAGTATAATAGTATACATGTTGTATTGTGCTAACATCTACAGGTGATCAAGACTCAAGAAAGAAGAAAAATCAAGTCAAGACATGTAATCAAGCTAGGATTGAAGACATGTAATTTTACCTTTCTTTGAGTATTAGGAACTTATGTGAATTGAGCATAACATAAGCTAATATGCATGCATTCACACACTAGGTTCCTTGTAGGAGTCACACACAAAATATCATATAATTTGGACTCCATTAGATCACCTAAACACCTAAAACATTGGTCGCCAGTCTACCTGAGTTCGGTCGACCGTTCACCTTTCGGTCGACCGGTTATACACAATATTTGTTATACCAGACCAATCCGTTCAACCGATCACATTTCTATCAACCGATTACCCAGACCTGTTCGGTCGACCGGTAGACCTTCGGTCGACCGTTTCGTTTGCCATTTCTGGTAAAAATATTACCGTTTTATTTGTCGTATTATACAACGGTCGTATACACATTTTTCTCAATATTCACCCCCATATACATTAGAACCGGTCGAACAAAATACATCTTTCGGTCGACCGTTTAATTCGTGAAAAACCCCCTGCTATCGGTCGACACAAGTTTGTCCAACCGATCAAGATTTCTCTCTACCGAACCCAGTAGTTCGGTCGACCGGTACCTGCTCGGTCGACCGTTGACCTATAGAACTTAAGTGATTCGGTCGACCAGTACCTATGTTCGGTCAACCGATCCATCAACAGACTCAAGGGTTCGGTCGACCGATACACCTTTCGGTCGACCGTTTCTGGACAGATTTCTGAACCCGATTTTCTGTTTTGTGTATCTTGCACAAAACCCAATCAAATCTTGTCCAAACGGCTAGAAATCTTTAGGAGCTTATAAATAGAGGTTCACACTTAGTTTTCCACAAGATTTCACAACTCCAAAGTGTCAAACTTATAGTGAGATTTTCCACAACCTCAAAGCTCCCAATTAGTGATTCCAAAGCCTAATTTCCACATCCTCCATCATACAATCATCTAGCAATTGTTGTGCTCAATACTAGAAGAGTGAATCCCACTCAAGGTTACATTTGTTGTAAAGAGAGCAAGGGTCTTGGTGAAAGCCCAAGACAAGAAGTAGAGATTTCGGTGAAAGCCCGAAGTGTTCCTCTCGGATTGTGAGAGGTGGTGCCAAGCTCGGCGAGGGTTGTTCGCGAGCTTGAAGACTTGTAAAAGGCGTTGCTCCCGGCCCGGAACGGGGAGGCATAGTGAAGACGCAAGAGGAGCTCGAACGGGGATTCGAGAGGGGCTTGCAAGAGAGGACGTAGGCGCGGCCGAACCTCTGTAAAACCGACGCGTCTTCTTTGTGGTTTGCATTATTTCCTACACTTGCTTGTTTCGTTTTTAAATTTCCGCTGCGCATATCGATTGCTTAAACAAGTAGGTGGCTTAATAGTGATTAGTGGACCCATAGACCCACACGACACGATCCCACATTTGGTATCAGAGCCTCGTTCGTTAATTTTGTTCTTAACCGATAAATTAACATGGCTCTTAATGCATCCACAATTATATGCTCTTCTAGACCACCATTTTTTGATGGAACTAATTTCTATTCATGGAGAAGTAAAATGAAAACATACATGAAATCCATGACTAATTTAGATATGTGGTCCATAGTCTCAACTCCATATAATTTGCCTAAAGTTGATTTTAATCTATGGAGTTTAGAAGAAGAAAAATTAGCTTGCTTGAATGCCAAGGTTATGAATGTACTATATTGTGCACTTAAGTATGAACTTTTTGACCTTGTGTCTTATTGTGAAAGTGCACATGAGATTTGGCAAGTTCTTCAAGCTAAGTATGGTGACAAGGAAGAATCACCAACCGGGGAAGAGGGAGACTCAAGCCAAATGGATGAAGCTCATGAAAGATGCGACAAGAACACATCTACATCATATTCCTCCTCAAGCTCATCCAAGGGAGAAGATGCTCACACATGCCTCATTGTAACAATCGATGAAGAAAGTGAGGTATCTTCAAAATCTTGCTCATCAAGTTCTAGTTCTAGTTCTAATGAAGAATCATATTCCTTTAAAGAACTACAAAATGCATTCCATGAACTTGTTGAAAGATATGAGCTTTTATGTCAAAAGAACAAGTTAGCTAGAGAAGTAAATCATGATCTTCATTGTCTAAATGAATCAACCTTGCTTGAGAAAAATGATTTACTTGCTAAAATTGATAAGCTCATCTTAGAGAATGCATGTTTAAAAGATGAGAATGAAAAATTGAAAGTTAAATCTAACTCATCTAATGCAATTGAAAGTCATATGCTTGAAAATGACAAAATTGACTTGCTAAAGAAACTAGATAAATCATATCTTGAAAGCAAGCAAACTTTAAATGACTTAAATTGCATGAATGAAAAAGTTGCAAATTTAGAGATTCACATGCTTAACATGAATGAAAAGCATAATTCTATGATTAAAAATCTAAATTGCTTAAATGAATCTCTAGCAACTAAAAACAGTGAACTTAATGTCTTAAATGAAAATTTGTCAAATAAATTGCATAAGTTCACACATGGCAATAAAAACAATTTTTATGTTAAAAACTTTCCTATTCAAATTAATGTTAAACATAATTTTGCCATGAAAAGGAAAGTAAGTGTAGAGGTACCAAAATCAACTTGGATTTGGGTACCAAAAGCTAAACTTAATGGACCCAAGCAAAAATGGGTACCAAAATCTACACTTGTAGGTACTTGAGGAAGAGATTGGTGGTGACCGGGTGAGCCAAAGCGTCGAATTCGAATCCGGTTGCATCACCAAATCAAGATTGGAGCTATTCAAGATTCAAGTTTGGTATAAAAATTTCTATCTCTAAAATTTCTGAAAAATAGCTCTAATCTAGTTAATATGCTTAATTGTCATATCCTTAGAGTTCAATTCATTGAAAATCATTTACCCTATTCATTGCAAATCATTTATCACATCCATTGATTTTAATTGTCAATTTTTAAATGGATGTTAGAATAAGGCTTAAGTAGAAACTTAAATGATTTTAACTTTCATCATACTCATTGTTTCCATTTAGCCTTATTGATAGGGGGAGCTTAATTGTCATATCTTTTATTAAGAGTAATGAAGTGCTAAATTTAGGGGGAGCTACTTCATTACAAGACATCCAAACTCTATGCTTAAAGTCATAATTAATTGTTGTTTTTGATGGATGTCAAAGGGGGAGAAGTAATAGATTAGGGATACTTGAAATATACATGAAAATTGTCAAGAAAAACTATGCACATCCATAGGGGGAGCATTTATATGCATAGTTAACTTATACATCTTTCAAGTATTAGGTTGAGTTAAGATATAGGTTGCCATCATCAAAAAGGGGGAGATTGTTGGCTTTTTGGCCTTAATCCGTATTTTGATGATGTAATTAAACCTAATCTTAATTAGGACATGTAGATTAGCACATGTAGTATAATAGTATACATGTTGTATTGTGCTAACATCTACAGGTGATCAAGACTCAAGAAAGAAGAAAAATCAAGTCAAGACATGTAATCAAGCTAGGATTGAAGACATGTAATTTTACCTTTCTTTGAGTATTAGGAACTTATGTGAATTGAGCATAACATAAGCTAATATGCATGCATTCACACACTAGGTTCCTTGTAGGAGTCACACACAAAATATCATATAATTTGGACTCCATTAGATCACCTAAACACCTAAAACATTGGTCGCCAGTCTACCTGAGTTCGGTCGACCGTTCACCTTTCGGTCGACCGGTTATACACAATATTTGTTATACCAGACCAATCCGTTCAACCGATCACATTTCTATCAACCGATTACCCAGACCTGTTCGGTCGACCGGTAGACCTTCGGTCGACCGTTTCGTTTGCCATTTCTGGTAAAAATATTACCGTTTTATTTGTCGTATTATACAACGGTCGTATACACATTTTTCTCAATATTCACCCCCATATACATTAGAACCGGTCGAACAAAATACATCTTTCGGTCGACCGTTTAATTCGTGAAAAACCCCCTGCTATCGGTCGACACAAGTTTGTCCAACCGATCAAGATTTCTCTCTACCGAACCCAGTAGTTCGGTCGACCGGTACCTGCTCGGTCGACCGTTGACCTATAGAACTTAAGTGATTCGGTCGACCAGTACCTATGTTCGGTCAACCGATCCATCAACAGACTCAAGGGTTCGGTCGACCGATACACCTTTCGGTCGACCGTTTCTGGACAGATTTCTGAACCCGATTTTCTGTTTTGTGTATCTTGCACAAAACCCAATCAAATCTTGTCCAAACGGCTAGAAATCTTTAGGAGCTTATAAATAGAGGTTCACACTTAGTTTTCCACAAGATTTCACAACTCCAAAGTGTCAAACTTATAGTGAGATTTTCCACAACCTCAAAGCTCCCAATTAGTGATTCCAAAGCCTAATTTCCACATCCTCCATCATACAATCATCTAGCAATTGTTGTGCTCAATACTAGAAGAGTGAATCCCACTCAAGGTTACATTTGTTGTAAAGAGAGCAAGGGTCTTGGTGAAAGCCCAAGACAAGAAGTAGAGATTTCGGTGAAAGCCCGAAGTGTTCCTCTCGGATTGTGAGAGGTGGTGCCAAGCTCGGCGAGGGTTGTTCGCGAGCTTGAAGACTTGTAAAAGGCGTTGCTCCCGGCCCGGAACGGGGAGGCATAGTGAAGACGCAAGAGGAGCTCGAACGGGGATTCGAGAGGGGCTTGCAAGAGAGGACGTAGGCGCGGCCGAACCTCTGTAAAACCGACGCGTCTTCTTTGTGGTTTGCATTATTTCCTACACTTGCTTGTTTCGTTTTTAAATTTCCGCTGCGCATATCGATTGCTTAAACAAGTAGGTGGCTTAATAGTGATTAGTGGACCCATAGACCCACACGACACGATCCCACATTTGGTATCAGAGCCTCGTTCGTTAATTTTGTTCTTAACCGATAAATTAACATGGCTCTTAATGCATCCACAATTATATGCTCTTCTAGACCACCATTTTTTGATGGAACTAATTTCTATTCATGGAGAAGTAAAATGAAAACATACATGAAATCCATGACTAATTTAGATATGTGGTCCATAGTCTCAACTCCATATAATTTGCCTAAAGTTGATTTTAATCTATGGAGTTTAGAAGAAGAAAAATTAGCTTGCTTGAATGCCAAGGTTATGAATGTACTATATTGTGCACTTAAGTATGAACTTTTTGACCTTGTGTCTTATTGTGAAAGTGCACATGAGATTTGGCAAGTTCTTCAAGCTAAGTATGGTGACAAGGAAGAATCACCAACCGGGGAAGAGGGAGACTCAAGCCAAATGGATGAAGCTCATGAAAGATGCGACAAGAACACATCTACATCATATTCCTCCTCAAGCTCATCCAAGGGAGAAGATGCTCACACATGCCTCATTGTAACAATCGATGAAGAAAGTGAGGTATCTTCAAAATCTTGCTCATCAAGTTCTAGTTCTAGTTCTAATGAAGAATCATATTCCTTTAAAGAACTACAAAATGCATTCCATGAACTTGTTGAAAGATATGAGCTTTTATGTCAAAAGAACAAGTTAGCTAGAGAAGTAAATCATGATCTTCATTGTCTAAATGAATCAACCTTGCTTGAGAAAAATGATTTACTTGCTAAAATTGATAAGCTCATCTTAGAGAATGCATGTTTAAAAGATGAGAATGAAAAATTGAAAGTTAAATCTAACTCATCTAATGCAATTGAAAGTCATATGCTTGAAAATGACAAAATTGACTTGCTAAAGAAACTAGATAAATCATATCTTGAAAGCAAGCAAACTTTAAATGACTTAAATTGCATGAATGAAAAAGTTGCAAATTTAGAGATTCACATGCTTAACATGAATGAAAAGCATAATTCTATGATTAAAAATCTAAATTGCTTAAATGAATCTCTAGCAACTAAAAACAGTGAACTTAATGTCTTAAATGAAAATTTGTCAAATAAATTGCATAAGTTCACACATGGCAATAAAAACAATTTTTATGTTAAAAACTTTCCTATTCAAATTAATGTTAAACATAATTTTGCCATGAAAAGGAAAGTAAGTGTAGAGGTACCAAAATCAACTTGGATTTGGGTACCAAAAGCTAAACTTAATGGACCCAAGCAAAAATGGGTACCAAAATCTACACTTGTAGGTACTTGAGGAAGAGATTGGTGGTGACCGGGTGAGCCAAAGCGTCGAATTCGAATCCGGTTGCATCACCAAATCAAGATTGGAGCTATTCAAGATTCAAGTTTGGTATAAAAATTTCTATCTCTAAAATTTCTGAAAAATAGCTCTAATCTAGTTAATATGCTTAATTGTCATATCCTTAGAGTTCAATTCATTGAAAATCATTTACCCTATTCATTGCAAATCATTTATCACATCCATTGATTTTAATTGTCAATTTTTAAATGGATGTTAGAATAAGGCTTAAGTAGAAACTTAAATGATTTTAACTTTCATCATACTCATTGTTTCCATTTAGCCTTATTGATAGGGGGAGCTTAATTGTCATATCTTTTATTAAGAGTAATGAAGTGCTAAATTTAGGGGGAGCTACTTCATTACAAGACATCCAAACTCTATGCTTAAAGTCATAATTAATTGTTGTTTTTGATGGATGTCAAAGGGGGAGAAGTAATAGATTAGGGATACTTGAAATATACATGAAAATTGTCAAGAAAAACTATGCACATCCATAGGGGGAGCATTTATATGCATAGTTAACTTATACATCTTTCAAGTATTAGGTTGAGTTAAGATATAGGTTGCCATCATCAAAAAGGGGGAGATTGTTGGCTTTTTGGCCTTAATCCGTATTTTGATGATGTAATTAAACCTAATCTTAATTAGGACATGTAGATTAGCACATGTAGTATAATAGTATACATGTTGTATTGTGCTAACATCTACAGGTGATCAAGACTCAAGAAAGAAGAAAAATCAAGTCAAGACATGTAATCAAGCTAGGATTGAAGACATGTAATTTTACCTTTCTTTGAGTATTAGGAACTTATGTGAATTGAGCATAACATAAGCTAATATGCATGCATTCACACACTAGGTTCCTTGTAGGAGTCACACACAAAATATCATATAATTTGGACTCCATTAGATCACCTAAACACCTAAAACATTGGTCGCCAGTCTACCTGAGTTCGGTCGACCGTTCACCTTTCGGTCGACCGGTTATACACAATATTTGTTATACCAGACCAATCCGTTCAACCGATCACATTTCTATCAACCGATTACCCAGACCTGTTCGGTCGACCGGTAGACCTTCGGTCGACCGTTTCGTTTGCCATTTCTGGTAAAAATATTACCGTTTTATTTGTCGTATTATACAACGGTCGTATACACATTTTTCTCAATATTCACCCCCATATACATTAGAACCGGTCGAACAAAATACATCTTTCGGTCGACCGTTTAATTCGTGAAAAACCCCCTGCTATCGGTCGACACAAGTTTGTCCAACCGATCAAGATTTCTCTCTACCGAACCCAGTAGTTCGGTCGACCGGTACCTGCTCGGTCGACCGTTGACCTATAGAACTTAAGTGATTCGGTCGACCAGTACCTATGTTCGGTCAACCGATCCATCAACAGACTCAAGGGTTCGGTCGACCGATACACCTTTCGGTCGACCGTTTCTGGACAGATTTCTGAACCCGATTTTCTGTTTTGTGTATCTTGCACAAAACCCAATCAAATCTTGTCCAAACGGCTAGAAATCTTTAGGAGCTTATAAATAGAGGTTCACACTTAGTTTTCCACAAGATTTCACAACTCCAAAGTGTCAAACTTATAGTGAGATTTTCCACAACCTCAAAGCTCCCAATTAGTGATTCCAAAGCCTAATTTCCACATCCTCCATCATACAATCATCTAGCAATTGTTGTGCTCAATACTAGAAGAGTGAATCCCACTCAAGGTTACATTTGTTGTAAAGAGAGCAAGGGTCTTGGTGAAAGCCCAAGAC
The DNA here is from genome assembly GCA_963682175.1 of Triglochin maritima. Lineage (NCBI taxonomy): Eukaryota > Viridiplantae > Streptophyta > Magnoliopsida > Alismatales > Juncaginaceae > Triglochin > Triglochin maritima. Next base: position 42,202,520 of record OY821779.1, read on the forward strand.
AAGAAGTAGAGATTTCGGTGAAAGCCCGAAGTGTTCCTCTCGGATTGTGAGAGGTGGTGCCAAGCTCGGCGAGGGTTGTTCGCGAGCTTGAAGACTTGTAAAAGGCGTTGCTCCCGGCCCGGAACGGGGAGGCATAGTGAAGACGCAAGAGGAGCTCGAACGGGGATTCGAGAGGGGCTTGCAAGAGAGGACGTAGGCGCGGCCGAACCTCTGTAAAACCGACGCGTCTTCTTTGTGGTTTGCATTATTTCCTACACTTGCTTGTTTCGTTTTTAAATTTCCGCTGCGCATATCGATTGCTTAAACAAGTAGGTGGCTTAATAGTGATTAGTGGACCCATAGACCCACACGACACGATCCCACACAAAGATATCGACATACCAGAAGATCTCGTGCCCGTATTCAAGGACGATCGAGACGAATTAGACCGACGATCCCTGCTCCCACTACTGGCAGACCGACCACGACCTCGCTCAGCATACTCGAAGGCACTCGGGTCCCGACGTGTCAACTTTCCCCTAGGTCGACCTCGTACCTTAGTATTTTCTTCGGGTTCTCCATAGTTCGACTGATCGGGGTGTAATCGTTCGTATAAAATACGAGAGGCACTACGAATTACTGCAGGATCGCTCTGCGAGATCTCATCCACTAGCTTCCGAAAATGCTCGGTGTCTTGTGCTGACTGATCAACAAACTCTGACATCTGGACTCCTTCTCCGATAACAAGTGTTTTCCAGAATGGATGAATCTGCTCTAAATAAATTCCATCACCTGACGCGAAACACTCGTACATGGTACAGGCACAAGGAATCCCATGTGTTGTCAGGAAAGCACACCTACAACGATATTCAATTTGATCACTTAAGTCATGCATTCTCTTCAACTCCTGAGTCATTAACGACAAGCAGTGATGCGAAACTCGGCCATTTATATGCTGAAACAGAGGACCTATGTACTGTGCCAAATTTCGACGTCTCGAATCTTCAAGAAAGTTCTGAATATTCGTCAGCTGCATTTCAATAGACGAGTTCACGCGGTCGAAAAGAGTGTCGAGAGCGGCAGTCGATGTAGTGATCCACTCTTTCAGAGCCGAATGTGCACTTTCCACCCTGCAGTTCGTAGTGTTGCCGAAATGAAGAACTTGATTCGTCCAATTCAACACGAATTTTTCCTTATGCACCAATCACGTGTCTTCCACATACTTCGTCAGCACTGGCCAGGACTTGAAAGAATCTTTCAGATTACGGACTGCTCTATCATAATCCGTCTGTGAATCAGAAATCATGACTTTCCTCCACCTTCCATGCCTGAAAATCTCTGCAGACTGCTTGTCATTGCCGAATACGTGGTATGCGTAGTTGTACACGTCTTTGTTGATATGCCAGGTGCATAGTAAATGAGCTGACTCAGGAAAAACCTCTGCCACTGGTCGCATCAGACCCATCTCTCGGTCCGTAATTATTGCTGTCAGGCTAACAATATCCAATAACAGATCTCGCAACCTCTCCAACACCCACCGGTAACTAGACTCGGTCTCATCCTGCAAAATCGCATATCCGACGAGGAAATTCATATTTGTTGGAGTAACCCCAACCATCTCAAACAAAGGCATCTTGTACTTGTTCGTCTTATACGTCGAATCCATACAGATCACGAATGGGTATGTACGCAACAACTGAACTGAAGTCGGATGTGCCAAAAATGCGTGAGTCAAGACATTAGTTTTTCTTCATCTGCCACAATCCAATGCAAATACTTATGCTGCACTGCCTCTCTGAGAAACTGCTGCGCGGGATTCCTGTCTTCAGATTTCGTCCTCCTCATGTACTCTCTGAAGTTGTAAATGTGCCTTTGATTAGGATTATCGTCCGGAAATTTCTTCTTTACCGCCAACAAAATGTTACGGGGCCTTGCTTGTGCCTCTGTCATATCCCGAACAATTTGCTTTGCCCCAGCACTAAGTCCGCTGACCTGTCGGTGACCCTCTGAATAAACTGCCAATGGGTGGTTGTGCTGCCCAAACATGCTACTAGAAACAATAACCCATCCATCACGATCTCGTCGCTCCACCACTTTTACCAAAAACCGACAACCGCAACCTTTTCTTTTCGTATTCTTTCGCAGTGCAATACTCGTATCACGAGAACTCATCTCACGTCTGCGATCACATCTGAGGTAACAATCCATCCGGTTATCTGCTTTCGGTTTGTATGATGATATAACCAAAAAAAATCCGGCTCCTAAAGCAACTTGTTTCGCCCATTTACAACCTTCCTCGATTGTTGTAAATATTTCTTTACTGTCAAAAAGCTCACTGTAATCTACTCCATCACCACCGAAATCTTGAAACGGAACCTGAAAAATTTGAATTTAACAAAAAATTAAAAAAAACAAAACAAAAAAACGGGCGTCTGGCTAAACCGCCTCCACCAAGGTGGAGGCGTCTGCCTAACACGCCTCCACATAGGTGGAGGCGGTTTAGACAGACGCCTCCACCTTTGTGGAGGCGTCCATAGGAGACGCTTCACAAAGGTGGAGGCGTCTGTCTAAACCGCCTCCACCTATGTGGAGGCGTGTTAGGCAGACGCCTCCACCTTGGGGGAGGCGGTTTAGCCAGACGCCCGAGTCGTGAAAAAAATTCCGCCCCAGTTACCTCGCCGGATTCAGGTGCTTCGCCAGACATTTTCGTGGTGTTGGTACTAGGAATGTGAGTAAAACTGAGTCAAACACCTTATTTAAAGACACGGGACGAAATCGGTATTAATTGATTTGTTAAGGGCAAAAAGGTCATTTTTGGGGCGATTTAAGTAGTTTTCCGGCGACGAATAGTAGTTCCCAAGTTATTTGCAAGCAAGACTACTATTGATGTATGTTTATGGTTAATCAATTGCTTAAACTGTCTCTATGAAAACTCATTCGTGCAGTTATGTCGCCATCGGCCGACACTGCCGGGCCATCCATGTTCTTGAATTGGTCAATTATTAGGTTTTTGTGACTTACTAGATCGATCAAGTATCAACATCAATTGTGGAAAACAAATACACACTTGTAATGTTTAAGCTTAGAAAGTCTAAAGAAAAACGTGTTTGAAATGTTCACAGCAAACGGATTAGGTTAATTGATCCATAAGCATAAGTACCAGAGTAGATGAGTGCAAAGGAGTTTGTTTGGGAGTAATTTGGTAGGCTTTTATTTTTGGTTGGGCTTGAAGGGCATTAGGAATGTGGGGTTTAAAGGATTTTTTTTGTTTTTGATTTTTTTAAATTTTGTTTGATTTTTTTTTGGAAAATACGTTTTTATAGTTGTTTTGATTTTTTTTATATTTTTTCCAACATGGTCCCGAAATGATGTGGAAGAGAGAGATAAGTCGTGGTTAAGAAGTGAATAGTGTAGTAAAGAGAAGAAAGTAGGTTGTGGAGAGAGAAATCTGTCGTGGAAGAGAGAGAAAACTTATGACCAGATCGTCTGAGTCATGGTTGCGGATGGTGAACTTCACAAGACCTTGGGCAGGACATCGCCGACTTCTTACAGGACAATGCTCGATATGATATTGTATTGTAAGTTAATTATAATTTACCCTCGTATGTTCATTGCTTCGGTTGCAATAATGACATTTAAAAACGTCGCATTTACTATTTGACCTTTAAGGTTTTGTTAATTGCCCTCTTTCATAAGCTTCCGTTATTTTATATACTTTAACTTAATTTTGTTGCCAAACTGGCAAACTACCATCTATATCTTCTACGGTACCCCCACAAACATGCCAAAACCCAATATATACAACGTATAAAGTATAGACGGAACAAATACAAGATAAATCCCAAATAATATCAATCAAATGATAATGACTTCCGTCTATTTGAGAGAGCCAACATAATATGCTCTTCTTTTATAAGGGCTGTGAAAGTATTTAGCAAAGTATTGAGTTACTACTCTATTTACTTCTTACACTTTGGCGAATATTCTCAATTGCTAAACATCGTCCCAAAATTACTTAAATCGACCCTTGAAATTACCATTTTGCCCTTCTCTCATTTCTACTGCTATAACGCGACATTTTACCCTCCTATCACACATCTCTCTTCATATTCCTCTTATAATCATAAAAAATAATGTTTTGGAGGTCATTAATGAACCAACGGACGCCCAGTGTACTCGAATCTGGTAAAATATCTAACATCTTTTTAATAAAAAAATAATAATAAATTACGGGCGTCTGACGGAGCCGCCCCCACGTAGGAGGGGGCGTCTGGCTAAGACGCCTCCCCCATGTGGGAGGCGTTTTACCCAGACGCTTCGCCCATGGGACAGGCGTCTTAGCCAGACGCCCCCTCCTACGTGGGGGCGGCTCCGTCGGACGCCCGTAATTTATTATTATTTATTATTATTTTTTAAAAAGATAATTGATTATAAATTTAGATAATTTTTAAATTAATTAATTAATAAGTTAATAATTACTATATTCGGATGACAGATACCCCTTCGGTACACCGAAATTTCAAAAATTTCCAGATCCAACAATTTTAAAATCCAAAATTTTAAAATTTCCCCGAATGACCTGTCGAGGTGGTATTTGTAAGTCAGGATGTTTTACCACTGGGGGATTTTGGAACTTAAAAAATGTTGGATCTGGAATTTTTTTGAATCTTCATCACTTGCAAAAAAACTCATTGTAATCCGATCTGTTACCACCGAAAACTTGCAAAGAAACGTCAAATAATTTGAGATAACACACCGTATAATTTTAATTTGACAAAAAAATTAAAAAAAACGGGACGTCTGGCTAAGACGTCTCCACCATCGTGGAGGCGTCTTAGCGAGACGTTTAGACCATGGTAGAGGTGTCTGGCTAAGACGTCTGTACCATCGTGGAGGCGTCTGACTAAGCCGCCTCAACCATGGTGGAGGCAAACGCCCGACGGTACAGGCGTCTTAGCCAGACGCCTCCACGACGGTACAGGCGTCTTCGCCAGACGCCCGAGTCGGAAAAAAAATCCGTCTCCGTTACTTCGCCTTATCTAGGTGTTTCGCCAGACATTTTCGTGGTGTTGGTACTAGGAATGTTAGTAAAACTGAGTCAAAAACCTTGTTTAAAGACACGGGACGATATGGGTATTAAATATATTGTTAAGGGTAATTTGGTAATTTCAATGGGCGATTTAAGTAGTTTTGGGGCGACGTTTAGTAGTTCCCCGAATATTTTCACAATTTTTCTAAAACTACACTTTTTTATACTATTTAAAAAAATGAACTTTATAAAAAAATCCAACTAGGGTAGCTCAGCTAGACTAGCTGGGAGATATCGTCTTAAAATGGTCAGGATTAGTGATCAAATTACGACAGTCTCATCCGCACATTTAACATCTCAATTACTTCATTTTTTTCTTATACTTTCCTGAATATTTACACAATTCTTATAAAACTACATTTTTTTAATTTTTTTGATATTGTTTCGAAAAGTTTCCCCAATATAACAATATTCAATCAATGTTGCCAACCAACTTTAGTATTTCTTACACTTTGCCGAATATTTCCACGGATCCTAAAAACCTAAATTTTTAATTTTTTTTGATATACTAAAAGAAACCTACATTCAATCAATGCTTTCAACCAACTTTAAAGGATGCAAATATTATTTGTTAAATAAGTTAGGAAGATTTTGAAACTCTTTGAATGTTTTAGATTGTACATGATTTTTTTCATAAAATTCTCAATTTATTATTCATTTGGTTAACAGAGTATGACCGAAAAGTTAACGAGGTTACATGATTCAAAAACATAATTAAACTAACGTAAACAATTTGTAATTTCCAACGACACGACCAAACAAATTCAAAAGGTGATGGTATAAGCCAATTAAGGTGTTTTTTGGGTAAAAGACAAACAAAAAAAAATAAAAAAATAACACAAACAAAACATAAACACACGTTTGACCGTAAGATCTGACTCGATGACCATTGTAGATGTACACCGCAAATATGCATTTTTCATATCCGAAGTTATCCGTATCCACAACTCAAATAGAAACATGAATATAGTAATATTCGTATCCATACTCACTTCGTAACAAAAAAAATACATTGACAATTAGATTCGACATGATCACTCAGTCTAGGTTTGACAATTTACATGAAATAACACGAGACGAAACGATAACACAATTTAGACACTAATATTTTGGTAGTCGATTGGCTTAGTTAAAATAATTCATGAGGAAATAATACAAAGAAAATGACATGATTTCACATGAAAATACCCGATTGAACATGAATTCGTTGAATATTTACACGAAACAAGCACATTTATGTTTTTCATAATATAATTAATTATTTTTTACTTCAAAATCATTATTCAAGAAGTTGGTTAAAAAAAATATATATTATCATATCATTATCAATCCAAATATGATATTTATTTCAATTTTTTGTCAAATACGATGATACCCGAAAGCAACCGCACTCTCTCTCTCTCTCTCTCTCACACACACACCTAAAAAGCTGCAGTGTTTCACTCTCTCACTCACTCTCTCTCTCTCCACTCCACACCAAACCCAAAATGCCCTTCTTCCCCAAACCCAAACCCTAACCCTAATGGGCAATTGCTGCCTCTCCCCGTCCTCGGTGGCCCGGGAGGACCTCCCCCACCCACCCCCACCCCATCCCCCCACCAAACCCCTCCACCCCACCCCCGTTCTCCCCTCCGCCATCCCCATCCCCTCCATCTCCTCCAAGTACTCTCTCTCCCACGAGCTCGGACGCGGCGAGTTCGGCACAACCTTCCTCTGCGTCGACCTCGCCACCCGCCAACTCCTCGCTTGCAAGTCCATCCCCAAGAAGAAGCTCCGCACCGCCATCGACGTCGACGACGTCCGGAGGGAGGTCGAGATCATGTGCCATCTGCCGGAGAATCCGACGATCGTGGCGTTGAAGGAGGCTTGCGAGGACGAGCACGCGGTTCATCTTGTCATGGAGCTGTGCGAGGGAGGGGAGTTGTTCGATCGGATTGTGGCGAGAGGTCATTACACCGAGCGGGCGGCGGCTGGGGTTGTTAAGACTATTGTGGAGGTTGTGCAGTTGTGTCATAGGCATGGTGTTATTCATAGGGATCTTAAGCCTGAGAACTTCTTGTTTAAGAATAAGAAGGAGAATTCGCCGCTGAAGGCTATCGATTTTGGCTTGTCCATTTTCTTCAAGCCCGGTGAGTGATTTGGAAATTTTGATAGATATGTTTCGTCTGTTGTGAATTGTGATTGCTTTTAGGTGGCGTTGTGGGGTAATCCGTGTTATGGGTGGTTTTGGAAGAAAATGATTTTTTTTATTATCGGATGCCGGACGGAGTGAATTAATTAAAATTAAACACATATGGAACAAAAGGAAGAAAAAAAAATCTTAAGCAAATTTGCGGTTGCTGGAATTCAAAATTGCACCCTTTGGACGTGAAAATCCTAAGATGACCAGTTGAGCTATCGCAATTTGTCCATGATATGCATCTTGTGATGGAGTTACGTGAGGGTGAGGAGTCCGATGGGATTGTGGCTAGAGGCCATTATAAGAAACAAGCATTTTCTGGGGTTGTTAAAACTACTATGGAGAGGTTGTGCAGTTGTGTCATAGCCATGGGGTTATTCATAGATATTAAGCCCGAGATTTCTTGTCAAATTTGCAGTTTGCCGTTGAAGGCTAATGGTTTTGAGCTTTCTACTTTCTTCAAGCCTGGTGAGTGAATTCGTAATTCAACAGGTAGAAATTTTAAGTTTTTTTTGCTAGATCAGATGCAATTGATTCTATCTGTCAGGTGGCATTGTATAGTGACCCATGTTGTGGGGAATTAACATTTTTTTATCATTTAATTGAATGAATATAAACAAATAAGACCCAAATGAAAGGAGAAGAAAATCGTAGTTGCTTTCCACCTCCTAGTATTTGAATTTACGACATTTGGTTGAGAAAACTCTGAGGTGACCAGTTGAGTTGTCTGGTTTTGTGAGTGTCTAGTTAGTTCATTTAGATTGTCCACGAATTTTTTCTTCTTCTAGTGAACATCGTTAGTTTGTTTGAATAGCAATAACATTGATAACTAATCTTTAAAGAAACCACGGATATATTAGATGATTTTTTTAATTTAAGAATGTAATCCATTGGCCTGGTAACTGATTTTTTTCTTTATGCTTAGGTGAAAAGTTCTCCGAGATTGTTGGCAGTCCATACTATATGGCACCAGAAGTACTTAAACGGAATTATGGACCTGAAATTGATATATGGAGTGCAGGAGTGATACTTTATATTTTGCTATGTGGTGTTCCTCCATTTTGGGCAGGTAAATTTGCTGGCTTTTGGATAGCACCTAGCCTGTAGGCCTACAGCAGTGCACATTAGTTAATTATGTCTGTGGCATGTTTTCTTTTCCCCAACTATCTGTTTTCCTCTAAGTGTAAGACACTACTTTATTTATTGGTCTTCTTGTTGCTCTTAGAAATTGTCTGGATTTCATATTTTTGTTTCATTTGCTTTAGGCTTATTTTCCGTATTAGTTGAACATCCTTCTGGGATATTTTGCAGAATCTGAGCAGGGGGTTGCACAAGCTATACTCCGAGGGTGTATAGATTTCAAACGTGATCCATGGCCAAGTGTTTCAGAGAATGCAAAAAACCTTGTCAAACAGATGTTGGAGCCTGACCCTAAACTTAGATTGACAGCAAAGCAAGTGCTGGGTATAGGCAAACATTTCATAAGTTATTTTGCCCACATTTCTTATATACGAAATTCTCGTACATGGTCAGAAAACCATAATAATAATATATAGATCTAGCCTTTCAAGTTCTGCAATGTCATTTACTTCCATGTTTTCCCTTCTCCACATTCCACAATTGTTTATTCAGTTGTTTAAAATCAGACTGAGTAACATGACTCACTGATCTTCTGAATAGGACTTTCATTTTGTAGCAGTGCTGTTGTGGTTTAGGTTTAATTTGCATTTCCTCTCATTATTAATTAAATCCTAAATTCATACCATGTTCATTCGTTATGGATGATGTTGTGGTATCTTTCATGTAGCTCATGATATCTGCACATTTAAATTTTAAACACAATCTTTGGAATATTTATTTATTGGCAAAAGATACTGCAAGGGGCTGATGTACTGGCATCTCTGTTATATGTATTCATTTACAGTAACCTTGTGGATGTTCCAGTGATACATTTTCTACTGTCTGAGTTTGCAGAGCATCCTTGGCTCCAAAATGCAAAAAAGGCTCCAAATGTTCCTCTTGGTGATGTGGTCAAATCAAGGCTTAAGCAGTTTTCAATGATGAATAGATTCAAAAGAAAAGCGCTTAGGGTTGGTTGCAGGAAACCCATTTTTATTGAAATCTTCTTACTTCCAACATACCCCACCTGTGGTAGAAATCCTGATTTGTGAGACATTTAAAAACGCATCTTATAGGTCATTGCTGATCATTTGGCCACTGAAGAAGGTGGAGACATAAAGGATATTTTCAAGTCAATTGACACGGATAATGACGGTATTATCTCGTCTGAGGAAGTCAAAGCTGGATTACCTAAGTGTGCTTCCCAACTTACAGATTCTGAAGTACAGATGCTCATTGAAGCCGTAAGCATGTTTTAATCATCTTATGTCCCGCAGTCTTTTTTTCACTATGCAAAATGGATTTTGGCACAGATAAATGTTTCTTTTACTCTTGTTTTTCCTTCTTGATTTGAGTTATCAAATGTCCCATATAGTACTTATTGTTGATTTAAAATTGTCTCAGCAGTCAAATGTCTCTTTCCCTTCCCCTAATCTCTTTTCTGCTTGGAGAGCTATTTATACTCCCAGTCCTATGTAAGTAGGAGTGTGTTATGTTGTGTTCATGTTGTGTGCATCCTTATTATATTAGAACTTCTTCCTTTCTTGCTTGCCTTAATTTGTTTGTATATTTTTGTCTCAAAGAAGAATTCTGAACCGACTAATTGTTCTGAACATTTATTACAGCTAATTGTACATAAATAGCTAATTGTACATATTGCTAATTGTACATAAATAGCTTACATTGTCAAATTTTTCCCCATATTGCTAATTGTACATAAATAGGTTCTTCAGCTTCTAGTTTTCTTAGATTTTGACATCTGTCAGACTGTTTCATTTAGCACTATTCGTTACTTAATGGGATGTTCCATTAATGCTATCGGTAATTTATCCAATCTTGTTTAACAATTCAAAATTGAAAGTCAAGCAAACTCTTAACCAAGCAATTTGTCTCAACAGATAGACAACAATGGCAAGGCAAAACTTGATTATGGAGAATTTGTCGCAGTCTGCCTCCATTTGCAGAAGATGGAAAATGATGAACATCTTCGGAAGGCTTTTTCATACTTTGATAAAGATGGCAACGGTTACATTGAACCTGAGGAGCTCCAGGAGGCCTTGGTTGAAGAAGGTTCTACCGACAATGTTGACGTGGCGAATGACATCTTCCAAGAAGTGGATACAGATAAGGTCCATTCTAACTCATAATATGCTTCCCTTTGTTTTCCAAATAGATGCAGTTCTTTTGAAATCTAAAAAATTGTTTGTATAAACTTACATTTGCCGTTCGGGTGCTTCGGAAGTGGGTACATCCATTTTACGCTCCTAACAAGTTTCCTCTTCTATTCGGCATTGGTGCATTGTCATAACCGAGTGCAAAAACTATCAGTGAACATGAAGCATACCAAAATGCAGTTTACATTTAGAAGCAACACAAGGAGTTTTTTCCGTCAATAATGCAGGGATTTTTTCCCCTTCTTTGTCCCAGCTTATTTTTAAATTGATGTCATGGCGTATCCCTTATTACTTAAAGTAGTGCTTACCTCTAATTGATGATAGATTTATCAATCTAACCACCAATGTCAAATATGATCCAGATTCTTTAATTGTAATCGTCTCGTAAATGATCTTACCCCTCGGTATTTTTTGTACAACACATATCATAGGTAACTTCTTGTTATTGTACAAAACTTTATCTAGGTTATTTTCTTTGTCATGCCCTACAAGTTTTAATTCTTGTGAAATGATTTCATTTCTTATGTAGGTAGCTATCTATAACATCCTAGGAAAATCTAATAATTGTTCCGGGTTGCATCCTAGCAAAATTATTGTTTGTAATTGTATCATGTCTACTTGTCTAGTGGTGATTGGATTGGACTTTTGTTCAAGAGGATGTAACTGGGAAAATATATAACACATGCCTTGAAATTTGGTTAATCTTATAGATTATGCTTTGCTCGGAATGCACAAGCACCCTTCAAAACCCATGTTTTGATCCCAAATTGTGAACCTTGTTTAGCAGAATGACTAAGTTTAAGGTCATTGCAGGATGGCCGAATAAGCTACGATGAGTTTGTGGCGATGATGAAAACTGGAACAGACTGGAGGAAGGCCTCAAGACACTACTCGAGAGGAAGATTCAACAGTCTCAGCGTCAAGCTGGTGAAAGATGGATCGATAAACTTAGGCAACGAGTGAGAGCTGCAACAAGACAAGTTATTCCTCGTCTGCAACTGGATCCTTGGCTGACTTGGTCTTGTCGAGGCCAAGCCGGGTCATTCTTTTTCCCTATTTTCCTATGATTATTTCGAGCAGGGCAATTATCTGATTGGTGCTTACAGAGTAATTAATTGGCATAACCATGTAAATTTCTGTTCCGATTTCCGAACCGAATATGTATTCCTTGTATGAGCCCTGTCAAAAGAATGACTCCTGTTGTGTTGTACCATCTTTGTAAGTACTGTAACTACGGATGTGGACGTGTCAACTGTTGTGCTGTCTTGATGTGATGCAATTTAGTGGATGCTCCATTATTAACTATTGAGCCCTTGAACGCAAACGGCAAATCCCTGAAATTGATTGGTGAGTGTAGGTGCGTGACACCATGCTACCATTGGTGGTGAGAGATGACAATGGAAATAGTGAGTATCTAATTGGTTGGAGGCATGACTTTGTGATATTTAGGTAAACTAGTAAAATGAGTATTTGAGATGGGCAGGGATCCATTAACCTTAAAGTAGTTCAGATCAATGTACTTTTGTTATATTTGTTAAGTTTAAATTAAATTTGAAATGAATAATCTAAAGTAGATTTTGATTTATAAATCAAATTAGCTTTGTACGTTGTAAATCATAAAATTTGTGACTTTCTCGTAATAGAAACAATAGTTTGTAAACAATTTGTTATTTTGTTAAAAAATCGGTCTCCTTATGTTTAAATTTCAACTCATCAGTACAGATAAGTAGATGTCAACATATTATAAAGATAATGGATCCCATAAAATATTGCTAAATAATAGCATATTAATAGTTTTGGGGCTTCGATTTTTTTTATCCAAAAAAATCGGGATTTTGGTTAGGTAAACTACAAAAATAGTGGTTTTGGAAATTTGCACTTAACTAGTTTGATCTATATTTTCTTCTCTAACGTTTTTTCATTAGTTTTAGGTGTACGGAAGAAATATACTAAATTGGTTACAAAAAATTAGACCATATCAACTATCAAATTTCAGTTTTTTTTATTATCAAGAGTTTACATTAAGTGTATATTTTTATTTTTCTGTAATGCTAATTACTTTTTAAAACATAAGATATATTTCTTAAGCATAAACGACAAGCTATAAACATAATCATACTATGTATACGTGTTGCATAATTATGTAAATAAAACACAAACACATCAGCATTTCCACTACTTTTTTCATGTCATCCTTATTGCATAACTATGTAATTCTTTTTTTATAATTAAACATATATATAAGGATATCTTTTTGACAATTAAAGACAATTTTTTCTCCTTTAATTACTCGGTTTTCCAATTTTTAAATTCCATCCAAACATTATTTTAACAAATTTACATTTTCTATTAAATATAATCACTCACAATACAAATTTCATCAACAAAATTAATACAATCCCTAATCTTAGAAATACACAGGCACCTCGATGACTCGATTCTCGTCAACACTCTCATCTAGCACAATCAACATTGAAGACCAAACTAACAATGTCGGGTGGTTTATGGTTGGTTTAGTTGTCGCTCTTATTTATATCGTGTTAGGTGTTTGGCTATACTGCAGCGCTACTCGATGTCTTTGTAATTACACAAAAGAAGGAAAGGTGATGATAGAAGAACTCGATAAGAGAAGAATCGAATGATTGTTCATCAGCATTTGTGCTTCACTGATCGTTGTTTTAATCCTATATGTAAAAAGTGAATTTAAGATAAATTTTGTTTACTAAGATTTTATTTATTTAGTTGTACAAAAACAAACACATTTTTTTTGTAATGTAAAATTGTTTGGTACATGTTTATCAAACCTCCTTTCTTTCACATCTTATTGTACATCTGATTTAGTTTGGTAAGAATTTGGGTGTGTGGGTGTGGTAATTATAGTTAAGAGATTTTGTGTTTTTTTCTTCTAGATTAATTCGTTCCTTCTTATTTTTATGATGAGTTTTTTTCTTCCAGTACAATGTTGAAATCCCAATTAATCCTTAAGTAGCTACTTCGAAAATACAAGATTGTGAAAGGAAAAATATGCTATTATTTTCTAGAGTTAGAAGTTAGAACACTACACATGTGACATAATCGAAAAATAGTGTCTACAATTTGCTTTGTCATATTATCTCTTAATTTCAAGATGCATAGAAACATTCCTGAATGTAATCATGTACTCGAATTTGTGTTTAGGAATGTTAGGAGTTATTCATGTTAAATTTGGGATTTAATTTTGATTTTGGTATTGTTTTATTTCTAAAACATTATTGCGAAAAGACTTCCGTATTTAGGGATTAGGGTTCGTTTGGATGTCACGTTGGTAGAGCTTTTCTCATCTACTATCATGCTTCCCCATGAATTTTTTTGTAGTGGATTGAGAAGCTAACAAGAATAAATTTTTTCCAACTTTTCATATACTCACTTGTGAAATACTACTTCTGCATCATCACAAGTGGAAAAGTCAATATTTTTTTGATTTTATCGTAATTTCACATGTGTAATTAACCACAAACACAAAAGCTGGGGACATCCAAATGGAGCCTCAATTTTGATTTTGATATTGTTTTATGTCTTGAACCTTAATGCAAAAGTAACGTTGTTTCTGCTGGAAACACAAAATGTAAATGTATGCCTATTACCAGAACAGGAGATTTTATTTTTAAAAAAAATCCAATATACCTGCTTTTTAAATATGACAAGTTATAATGAAGGTTTAACTTGAGAATGATTTAATCATTGGACCATAACTATTTCCCACGCAGAACATATTAACCCGATTTTATGTTTCTAAATATGCATGTTATTTGGTGGTAGTTTATTCGTAATGGATGATAATTGTTTCCGACCTATAAACCAACCAAACAGGTCAAATATCTTATTCAAATTAAATATTCTAATTCTACTCCAATTGGTATGAAATTTACGAATTTTCATGGAATATCATCCAAACATGTCTTTGAAAACTCAAGTTTTAAGTTCAAGTGAAATTGCTCGTTTACCACATCCAAGCACACCTCTAGAGTTTTTACATCTTAAATATTATTCCAAATGAATAAACAATATAAAATTTCTTTGAAAAAGAGAAATTTGGTGCGATCAATTTTCTTTATTTTTTCTTCTACATTATGCTACATATCAAGAATTCAAGATTATATATATATATATATATATATATATATATATATACATGAATTATCTAGTGAGTCAGCTCAATTTTTTATTTTAAACCTCTACTATATATATATATATATATATATATTTCATCTATCCAAACAACTACCTTTAGTATGATTAGCTCTAACGAAGGTTTAACTTGACACACATTTAACCGGATCACAATACTCCCTATCCGAAACATATTAAGTTATTAACCCAAGTTAAGTTTTGATTTTCACTAATCAATTGGATGTTTTGAAGTGTTTGTGAAATGCATCATCGCTTACCTTATTGAATGATTAACATTGTTTAATTATGAATGACTTTAAAAAAAAACATCTCAAATGCAATTGCATGGGTGGCATTGAATAACTCTCCCACTAACTGTGTAAGTTACGACACATGAGTTTAACATATGTGGTTGTCTTTTTATTTAAACTCATAATAATGTTCGAAAATCAAATATACAACAAAATTAAGATACACATGGCCATGTTATAAGTCTTCTATGTCATCGCACACGTTCTGGACTTATTATTTGCTAATTGGATAAAGATATTAATGCTAAGATTAAGAGGTCCATTATTTCCAAAATATAGTGGAACTTCTACATATATACATATTGTACTTATCGTAATACTTTCCATAAATCACCGGCAACAAATTAGACAAATACCATAACGCGTGAGAACCTGTCGAGTCTAAAAATCAAGTTGCCAATTTTTTAGTTGGATATATTAAAGCGGTATCTATTGGTACAGTTCAAAATAACTTACTAATTCTTTTTCTAGAAACTTAAATATGGAAAAAGTCAAGATCATTTGATTCAACTGAAATTTAACTAAATACGGTTTAAAACCATAATAATACCAAATCAAACTTGTTCTTAGATTTGGCTACTTTTTTCGTAGACCAAAAAATATCAAAAACTGGGTCATAAGACTCATAACTTCCATAAGGAAAAACAATCAGGGATCATCTGCAAATTACCCAAATCCAAATTAACCGAACTCCCCCCAAATTCTCCACTTTCAATTAATATTTCCAATCCCAACCGATTCAAACAACCACCACTCTAGTCTATAAATATGTCCCAACCAAACCCTAACCCCCTAAAAATCTCTTCATAACCTAAATTCTCCTCTTTGTTGATCATCATGTCGGTGACTTGGGCGATGTATTTTCTCTACCTCTGGGTGATCTGTGGGGTCCGATTCGCAAGCGATAGCTTCCGTTTGTGCTTCCAAATCACCTCTTGGTTGCACCCCAAACAAGAAGGTGGGGAAGCACAAAAGATGATTAACGAGTCAATTCATGTCGGAGTTTCAGCTTTGATGTTACTTACGATCTTGCTGGTTATAATGATGCACATTGTCTTCAATGTGCTTCTACAAATTTGCGATAGCGACCGTTATCGTAAAATAGTTCGTGAAGTGGAGATTTACCGCCAAATCTTCCTTAACGGAGAGGAGCCTGAGGTCGACGACGACTTTGTTGTCATAAAATCGGATCCCATCACCCAACTCAGGCTAGGCGAGTTTGAAGAATTTAACCTTGACGACGAGTGGAATCAAGTTTAGTTAGAGTAAATATTTCTTTCGAAAACCGTATGGTTTAGTTTGTAGAATTTGCTTTCAAGTTTTTAATGTATGATTCCTCTCGTCCATAGTCTTACGCATTTTTCATTTGAATGTTTATTAAGATCATGATGTGAAACTTTTTTTATTCTATTTATTGCAAATTACAATGTGAAGCCTTTTTATCCTATTTTGATGCGTCCGTGGTTGGAGCTTGTACGTGTCTTTAGCATTTCCTTTTGAATGTTTAATTTTGATCATGTTTGGATACCATTTAATGTGGTTAACGATGTTAATCAACTGATCCTGTTTAAACATCAATTTAGGTAGAATAGAGGAGAAAGTCTTAATTATCGCGGAGTTTCCTTTTCAATATTATTACAGATATATCTTTTACGACAAGAGCAAAATTAGTTATAGTAAATAAGTAACGCTAACAAATATAGTTGTTTCAGTTTACTGTCGTCGTCTTTCAGTTGAGACAAACCAGACCCAAAACTGTCATTGCATGAAACATTTAAAAGATTTATCGACATAAATCTATAAAGAATAATGTCATAAATACCCTTCCAACAAAAGTCTAAAAAAGTAAAGAAAAAGTTTCAAGGCATGTAATCCCTCAATTTGAAAGTTGTTCAAGCCCTTCTCTAAACCATGTCTTTTGTTTCTTCTTCCAGATTGGGATTCCATTTTCTGCAATACTTGAAATGATTTCATCTTCTGACAGCTTTCAACCTAAAAATTCTTCCATGAGACCCTAACAATCACGATAGATATAAGAATAATTTTGGTGTATCCGCATAACTGAAAGAATGTAAGGAAAATGTGATCTGAGCACCCACCTGGGATATGAATTGTTCGGCATCCGTACGCCTGAGGGAATGAACTGAGTTACGCATAAGAGACGTAGAGTGATCACCAAGCAACAAATCACCGATGTCCTCGAGGACTCGAACTTGGATGTATGGATCCTTTGGAGGAATCATATCCTAAACCAAACACAAACAAATAGCGCAAATAGATGTGGAATGTAATCTTAGAACAGAATGATATTAACAAAATAGGAGGTAATAAGAGGATACCACAGTCAAATCCAAATCCATCTCCGACATGTATGATTCTATTGCAGCAGAATGATTTTTGAAGTGTTCTTCCTCGGAGAAACTGAGTTTTTCCTGAATTTCCTGAGGAAGAACAGGACCGATTTTCCACCTCAAATTCCGTATTATTTCCGCACGATTGTGTCTGTTTATATCAAACACCTAAAGTAAGGAAGCTATGTAAAACAGTCGCAAAGGAACTGTTTGATATGTTTAATCAGTTGGTAGAATTGTTGTGGTTTAGTAAGTAGTTGCTTACATGTACGCCATAAGGCAACGTTTATTTCTTAGCAAAGAATGATGGTGTATAACTGCACCATAGTGATCCTCGTTTCTAGTTGTTTGAGTATCCAATTGTTCATCCTCAATTCTCCTGATAGAAAAAAACAAAGTTGCAAAATTAGGAACATTAAATTTAAAATTTTCAACTAGAAATTAAGAAAGCTTAAGGGTTGAGAAGCATGTTTTAGCAAGGCAATGGTAAACAAAGAAAGTATCGATATGAGGCTTGCAGCAACAGTGAAAGATACCATTAAAAGTACGAACACAAAAAAACAACCAAAGCCTTTGAATGGTCTGCTTGATCCAAAACTAGTTGGGGTAGGCTAGAAATGACCATTAAAAGTACAAATGAGAAAATAATACGAACATGGTCTGCCTGATCCACTAGAAACGACGACCATCTAGAATGTTGCAACACCGTTGTTCTGTGCCATCACATAGAATTAACACTTGGCAAATTGGTTCAAAAGATAACCTGATCAAAGTCTGAAGCTGCAAATAATGCTCGCTGCATTCTTTGATTACTTGCTCAAACGTATCACTCTGCAATAAAAGCAACAAAAGAAATGGCAGGCCATCAACAGAGATCACGTGGGGACAAACCACAGAATGCAGATTTCTTGCGCCAATAATATTCAATGGCTGAGGAGAAAATGAAAGAAAAAAAGAAAAACTATCAGAGAGTAAAAATATGTTTGCTGAGCAAATGAGTGGACCTATTAAACTGGAGTACGTTTTTGCAGGGGGAAAACTTGGTATATCAGAAGTCATAAAATAGTTGCTACCACGTAGAATCTCGCGTACTCCAAAGGCCTCAAACATTACAAAGTTTAATATTTCAGAAACAAGCTCTACAAGAAACCACATGATCTTTTTATCGGAAAAGAGAACCACATAAAATAATGTGTAAACTCTACAATGCTACATCTATATACAATTATGCATCTCCCTTGCGAACAACTTACGCTGTAGGCTGTGATTTGTCCAGGTTCACAACAGCCTAATTCTCTTACCAGTTGCGATGCTCGTCTTCCATACATACCTACTCAGATAGATCTGCATAGACGGTCATGCACACAAAGACAATTAGATATACAGAAATATCGTAGTAATATACATCACAGTACAAGTAAAAATATAAAACAAATACAAAACAAATCTTATAGAAGAAATAATTATTAAACATGTAATGAAGTCAATCACAAGAACAGTGGAGTGCACCATTTTAATTTTTCGGCCCTTGTACCATTCTCAGAAAACACGCGAGGAATATAACAGACAACACTAATCGATCATCTTGGGATCCATTTTCCCCCCCTAAAAGCAATTTTTTCTATAGCAAAGTCCCTTGACGACATGATTCCTTAGCAGAGATGGTGCCAAGAATTCAGGTTAAGAGAGCTGAAATTCGTAAGGACTATTGAAGAGATCAAATTATAACCCCTAAGAGTTAGAATCCCTTAGGGTCCTAAAAAACTAGGTGAAATCCCAAAATCCAAATGACCATAACCCCCAAGGGTACTCATAAAAACTAGGCAAGATCCCAAATTCCAGAGGAGTTGCCTTGCCCTGCTCGATATACATGGCACAACCCAAGGGGTGCTACATGAAGCTGGGGAGCGACCCCCTGGATTTTTGGATTTCGACCCCACTGGATTTTTTTCGGATTCCAATAGCAACATGGTTCGAAAACCCGTACCGGAGGTCGACCGTGACGTCAGCAATGGCGGAGGAAGGAGGGTTGGAAGAGGGAAGGGATGAGTTGGTCGGGGGAGGAGGGGAGGAGGGAGGCGAGGACGGTACCGTCGACGATGACGGCCGGAGTGGGCTGCGACGGCGGCAGCGACGGGCGGTGGTGGTGGCAGTAGCTTCGGTTGGGAGGTGTTAGGGTTTGGGTGGATTTTTTTTATAATAATTGGGCGGGTGATTGGATGATATCAATTTTTTTTGTATTTGTACTAGGAATATATATTTTTGTTTTTATAATTTTATAATACATGATCATATTTGAGATTAAATGTACACGGAATACAACAAGTTAAAAATATGTGTCGGATGTTATATTTTCAACTTATATTTTATGAGAAATCTTAAAATTATGAACTCAAATACGAAAATGAACTGAATATTGTGGAATATTACCATATTCGATATCATATTTAAATGGATTCAATACTTCGTTATTATATCATACTAAACGAATTCTAATATGTCGGTCCAAATGGATATTTACGGTCAAATATGTGTCGGATGTTATATGAACCACTTTCACCTAGAGATTTACGATGTTATGTCAAATTTTCTACCTTACCATCTAAGTAAACCTAAAGATATGGGTTGCTTTTTGATAATAAAAACCCTAGTCTTACCAAGTGAACTAATTTATTTGAAAATGTGGGTTCGAAGTTTAATTTTACTGAATAAAAACAAAATGGAAAAGGCCACATGAAATGGCCAACCTGTGCATCCACTTCAAACCTGAATCAAACAAAGAATCCAATACCAAACACCAGCCAGAGAACAACCCACCATTGTCCTGTCCCAGTCCCTGTTTGGTTGCGCCATAGGCCATAATGATCTTATCAAGGAATTGTCCATTACAAATAATGTACAAACAATACACCGATAATGTTTGACCTGAAATTACAAAGTTTGTGTAAACAAGTCAAGTCATATAAAATTTCGAATTATAAGTATTATCTCTATGTTATTACTAAATACAAAAAAAAATTATAAATGAAACAATAAAAAATTTGGACAGAACTATCGAGTCGAGCATCAATTTTTTCGAATTCGAGTGACTTGTTTAACTAATCAAGTTAGAAGATTTTTTATTATTTTTCATTAAAATCTTTCATTTCCAAGTTAAACCAGAGTCAAACGTTTTTTGAATATCAGAGAAATAACTCTCAAATCGAGGTATAGTTGACAAATAGATAAAATGTATTTTTATTATAAAATGGCAGCAATAACCTTTTGTTGTCGAAGGAAACATTGCTATCACTTCTAAGTTCTAACAGTCAACTGAAGCACCGAGCGAAGATTATTAAGGGGAAAGTTTGCAGAACATACTCAAAGTTATACGAAAATCAGAGAAATAACTCATACTGTAGAAAAATATGTAACATGTTGAGTAATTTGCACGAAAAATATGTTATTTTAAGGGGACCGATGGTCATTATATTAATTTTAAAACTATTACATACCTAGTAGGTGGGATGCTTCGTGCTTGCACTAACTCGGGTGTATCGACATTGTTGACAAGTTTAAGTAAAGTATTTTTTTTTGGTAAGAGCACGGTTAACAGGCAAAATTTGTCAGGCGGATGAACCCGGGCGCCCACCAGGTCGACAGATCTCTGGCTAAGTCCCTTCGTCCGAGCACCAGATCATGCGGTGGGCGACACGATCCTGTGCTGGGGGGTTGGGTGGGGGCACGTTTCCCCTTCGTAGAATTTTTTTCATAAAAATCTTAAAAAGTGCATTTAAAATTATTTTATCATTTTTTCTCCTTTTAAAAATGTGTTTTTTATTTGTTTTGATTTTGTAGATTTTTTTGTGATTTTTTATTTTATCTAGTATTGATTTCCAAATGACGTAGATGAGAGAGAATGTAGAGTGTGTTGAGGTGTTTATGAGGGTAGGGATGTGCAGAAATCGGGTTCGGTTTGGTCAGCCGGACAGGACCGGTCGGTCCGGGTTTGGTCCGGATCGGAACCAACCGATCCAGGTTCCGGTCCGGACATTTTGAAAATTCGGTTTCGGACTGGTTCGATTTTATTTTATTTTTTTAATTTTTAAGGTAAAAATCGATCCTGGACCGGACCGAATCCAATCGGTCCGGTCCGGTTTCCGGTCCAGACCAGTTCGGTCCGGTCCGGTCTTTGGTCCGGATGCTGGATAAAAATCCGTTCTGGTCCGGACCGAATACACAGTCAATTCTGAGGGTGATTAAAATGTTTTTTTTTTTGGTTAAGTTGAGTAAACTTACGTGACAAGAGAAGTTGAAGCGACACAAAAAGGATACAATACGAATTTAAAATCCCGAAGGCTGTTATTTATTCCCTAAGCAAGTAAGGAGTGCGAATTTCATTAATAGAAAGACCGAAGTAAAGTCACTTGTTAGAAAATATATGTACTTTTACGTAACCACTTGTTGTTGATTGGTGCAAAGCGGCATCCCACCGTTAATGATAACACATTAACCCTGACTACTTACTAAACAATAACCACCAGACCTGCAAATATAGTTTAAAACCAGCATTTGACTAATTTTAACTTACACACGTGAGACATCACCCATGTTTTAATTTCGTCATTCTTTTGAAAATGATAACAATTACATGTTTTAATGCAATGTGGCATGTGCTTTGTTTAACCAATGACCACTCAATCACATCCCTCTTTGTCTGGTAAATCATTTATTAATTATTATCATACTTCCAAACAAAAACAAAATACCCGACTCGAGCTTATACACTCATTTATTATCTATGTAATATTCGAGTCATGGACTCCATCGACAAAACCTCAAAAGTACATGTGCTAAGGGAATACGAGGCATTTGCTTTCCATGACCAATGACACTGGCTAAATTATTTATTCTCTCACTCCTAAACAAAAATAAAATACCATCAACACTTGAGCTCATGCACTCGTTTATTATCTGTGTAATATTCAAGTCATGGACACCGTCAACAAAACCCCAAAAATACACACATACATACATACATATAAGGTAATTCTCCGGTAAACCCTAGACTTAATCTATCTATTTTAAACTCCTATCATATTCATGAAATTGTAAAGTAGTTTAAAACTATAATTGTGGATATTAAATATAGAGTAATCGTAATTTAATTTAATAGTAAGATTATAAGAAACTAAAATAAATTATATAGATGTTAACCTATATATATATATTAAAGTAACACGAGGCATGTGCTGCTTGACCAATAACCACTCACACACATCCGTTACGTTGTTTAAGTAAATTATTTGTTCTCTCACTCTTTACAAAAAAAAGCAGACGCAAGCTTTACGTACTCGTCTATTATCTATGTAACGATGGATTCCATCGACAAAACCCAAAAAATACATATTTTAATGCTACACGAGGCATATGCTTTGCTTGATAACTGATGCACATCAAGTATGTTATATTGTCACTTCTTCGCATCAAATAAAAATAAAAAAATCACAAAAAAAGGGTCGAATCCTATTCCCTGCAATAAAAAAGCGTTTCCTCCAACTAATCACAAATAATAATAATAATAATAAATGAAAACGAAATATATGGCTCCATTATTGTTATATTAATTACAACTCCATCCACTTCATGGTTCTTACTTAACCCACTCCTCTCCACCGAAGCGAAGCGGACAATCAGCTAACTTAGCGATGGGGAGCTACAAGATGTGCCTCTGCTTCACGCGGAAGTTCCGGTGGTCGGAGGCCGACCCACCGGAGGACGTCAAAGAAGCTTTCTCAGCCTACTCCGACGGTGGGACCCACATCACCCCCGACCAGCTCCGCCGCTTCCTAGTCGAAAGGCAGATGGTGAGGGACGAAGACGACGGGGAGGAGGAGGTGGGGAAAATCCTCGACCGGATCCGGGCGAGGAAGCACCGGACGAGGCCGCTCGCGTTGGTCATGAATCGGTCCCTCACCCTAGACGACTTCCACCACTTCCTCTTCGACGTCGACATCAATCCTCCCGTCCATTCCAAGGTCGATTACTCAATTTTCTTTTTTATTTACCTCTTTTGGAATCCGATCTAAGACTAAAGATCTGTAAACTGAACAAGCTGAACGAGCTCGAGTGACTTGGTGTGTGTTGTAAGTTTCTTGTGATGCGTTGTTTTGGGGAAATTTGACCTTTTTTTAGGGATCAATTATTCTAAGATTAAGGATCTACCTACTGAGTGAGCCCGAGTTGGTGTGTGTTATAAGTTGTGATAGTGCATTTTTTGGGAATTTTGATGGTGAGGTCATCAATGTCAATGTGTGTGTGTGGTGTGAGATTCTTTTCAAAAGAAATCGTGATGTAATGTTTGCTTTGGTTGGTCCACTACTTGTTTAGAAATTAGAACCCGTGTAATTGGGAAATTGGTCATTGTTCCGAGCTTGGAGGAGTGTGTTTTGGGAAAAATATGTTGATGATGTCATCAGCTTGACAGGTTTGGTTGCGTCACTACTTTGAAATTCATGTTATTGACCATCTGGGGCTAGTTAGTTCAGAAGGGAGATCCATTGTCTTAAGATAGTCGACATCAACCCTCCCGTCAATTCTTAGGTGAATGTTTTGTTACCTTTTTGGTTTTTCATCAGTGATTTGGAGGTTTCCTTTTGGGGAAATTTGATGCTGAGGTCATCAATGTGGTGTGAGATTTGGTTCGTACTATACTTGTTTCAAATCCATGATGTTGGGAGTGTGTTATCTTTTGGAGTTTGGGAGTGTGTTTTTGTGGAAAATATGATGTCGACTGACTGCTGAGATCATCAATTTATGAGATTTGGTCGCTCCACTACTTCTTTGAAACCCAACTGTGTTCCTCTACCAAATGGGGGTTAGCTCAGTTGGGAGATCTATTCTCTTATCTTGAGATACTTAAGACCAGTGAAACTGTGTTCCTCTATCCTTAGTTGGGATATTCCTTGTCTTGAGATACTCAAAACCAGTGATTGAATCCCAGCAGTCACAATTGTATGTTTAGGAAGTTGGGATTTAAAATGAAGCGGGGTAGTAGAGTAGATTAAAAAAAAGTGTTTTTCCTTTTGGAGTTTGGAAAAATGTGATATTGAGATCATTAATGTGTCAACTTTGGCTGATCCACTCTTTAAAACCAAAGTGTGTTTCCTTTTGACTAACTGGGGATAGCTTAGTTGGTATATCCTTTTTCTTGAATCTTGACATTGAATCCTATGAATCTCATTCACATGTTTGAGATGTTTTGGATTTAAAATTGAGGTGAGAGAGACTAGATTAAATAAAAAAAAGTGTGTTTCTTTTTGGTGTTTGGGTAAAATATATATAAAGATCATTAATATGTCAGGTTTGGTTGGTATGCTACTTCCTCAAATCCCAAGTTTAGAGTTCGGGGAAAGTGCATTTAGGGAAAAATCTAAAAGTGAGATCATCAATGTGTGAGATTTGGTTGGTCTACTATTTTTCTTTAAAACCCAAACTGTTGCAATTGAGTAAGTGTGCTTTGGGAAAATTATGATCCTGAAATCATCAATGCTTCATATTTGGTGGGTTCACTACTTCTTTAAAGTTAAGTTGTCAGAGAGTGTCTTTCCTTTTGGAGTTTGGTGGATTGTGTTTCGGAAAAGATTGACTATGAGATCATCAATGGATAGTGAGATTTGGTTGGACACCTAATTCTTTGGAATCTTAGTTGTTGGAAAGTATGCTTCCTATTGGAGATTGGGGGTTTCTTTAGGGAAGAAATGGTCAGGTCATTGCTATGTGAGACTTGGTTGGTCTACTACTTTTTTGAAACTCAATATTCATGATGGAATCCATTTTCTTGAATATCGTATGTTTCCTTTTTTTGGCGAGGTGACATTATATTTCCAATTATTTCTTTGAAACCCAATTGGTCAAGTAGTAGACAGAAGTCACAAATTGTGGGTTATTATAAATTACTTATAACGTTCTGATTGTGAGGTTATCAATATGTTAGATTTGGTTGGTCCACCACTTTAAAACCCATGTAATCAGTGGGGGACCTAATTTTTGAATATCATATATTTCCCTTATTGGACGGTAATGCATGAAGTTCTCTGTTACAAAATAAGGATTGTTTTTAAAAGAAACCTTCTGGAGATCTTTTTCAGTCAATGTTACATTCTCTAGTATTTGCAAGAAGAACATTTAACAATTACTTAATTTGGAATATGATCTCTATGCGCAGGTTCGAGATGACATGAATGAGCCTCTGTCACACTATTACATATACACCGGTCACAATTCCTATTTGACAGGAAATCAGCTTAGCAGCGACTGCAGTGATGTTCCAATTGTAAAAGCCCTTGAAAGGGGAGTTAGAGTCATTGAACTTGATATGTGGCCAAATTCCACCAAGGATAACATCGACATCCTTCATGGAAGGTTAAAACAAAAATACAAGCTCATCACAAAGTTATTTTCTTGGAATAGGTCGTCTATACCTTTAAAAATCAAAACTAAAAGGTAGACACTAGAATATGATACATATCCATGATGCATGTTTTGATTGATCCTTCTAAATTATAGGACCCTAACATCTCCTGTTACTCTCCTCAAATGTTTGAAGTCAATCAAAGAGCATGCCTTCACTGCTTCTCCATACCCTGTTGTGATAACCCTAGAGGATCATCTTACTCCAGACCTTCAGGCTAAAGTGGCCGCGGTACGTTTTTGTTCCACTAAATATAACTAACTTGATAGAGCTACCACTTCTTGCTCTAGTTGTAGTCTTCTTATAAGTTGTGTTGCATTGCATTGTAGATGCTCACCGAGACATTTGGAGACTTGTTATTCTACCCAAAGTCGGGAAACATGGAGCAATTCCCGTCACCAGAGTCTTTGAAGAGGCGAATCATAATTTCAACTAAACCACCTAAGGAATACATGTCTTCGAAGATATCAAAGGACAAAGGGGGTGATTCACAGAGGGTAAAGGAGGAAGACGAAGAAGCATGGGGGAAGGAAGTCCCGGATATCAAATCCGAACTTGAGTACGACGATAAGGTGAGATATATCGTTATTGTCTTGCCCGTTAGCCATTTGTGTTGTACTAAATTACAATGATTGACCAACTTCTCTTGACATAGGTTGGCAATGGTCAAAGTGATGACGAGGATGACTCTGATGATGAAGATAAGAAATTCTGCCAGAATTCAGCACCTGAATACAAGCGTTTGATTACCATTGCAGCTGGAAAGCCTAAGGGCGGACTAAAAGATGCTTTGAAGATAGATCCAAATAAAGTTAGACGCCTTAGTCTGAGCGAGCAACAACTTGTTAAGGCCTCACTGTCCCATGGAACTGATATAGTAAGGTGCGCCTTATCAAATATTTTGTTAGTTGTGATCCTTTGTAAGACATCACATGCCTTGCTTTTACATTCTAATGAGGTGAACCTAAAAATATCAAGGTTGTGTATTTAAGAAGTTTGTGATTTGATACATTAATATGTGTAGATTTACTCAGAAGAATATTCTTCGAATATATCCCAAAGGCACTCGTTTTAACTCTTCAAATTACAATCCTTTGATCGGGTGGATGCATGGAGCACAAATGGTGGCATTTAATATGCAGGTCGGCTCTTCCTCTATTGCTGTTACAAAATTATACTTTGGAAGTACATCCTAATGTCTCTCATTGACATATTAAGGCATTTTTTTCTTCTTTTTCCACTACCAAGGAAGATACTTTGGAATTCACAGTAGATATCTAAGATGCACAATATAGTAAAACATCCTTTTTTGTTCAATTATTGTCCATAAGTATTATATCAGCTTGATTTGAGGTAGAAAGTTGGCTGCGGATGAACTAAGTGAAAGTTTCTCAAGTTCAGTTGGTTTAGCAAAGTAAACACGTGAAGCAAAAAACCTAAAACATAATTGGATGATAACATTGTAACTTTTAATGAAGCAAGTTATGAAATTTAGGGGCGTAGAGCATAAATACTTAATTTTTTAAAGTCAATTACAGATCTGTTATAACAATCTTAACTACATTCTATGTGTATCATGTATCTTTCATCTTTTGGATCTCATTACCTGGATTCCTTACAAATATTCTAATCAATGTAGCATTGTCCTGGCATGGTAGGATACCAGTCATTATCAGATTTTTCAATGTTTCGAAGAAGATATTTTATTCCAACTTTAATGAACCTGTAGTTACTTATATTGTCTAGAATTTCCAAATTCCCATGAATTTAATTATTCTAATTACTCATGAAAATTTTCTCTACAGGGATATGGAAGGTCACTTTGGTTGATGCAAGGGTTTTTCCGGGCGAACGGTGGATGTGGCTATGTAAAGAAGCCCGACTTCTTAATGAAAGTTGGTCAAAATGGTGAAGTGTTCAATCCTGAGGCACCCCTACCTGTAAAAAAAACACTGAAGGTGAACTTTCCTCACGTTCTTGCACTGAAGGGCACCGTAGTCCTTTGGCTAAAAGCTTCTATAGTGGTTGTAATCACAAGATGCACTTTCGAACTAACCCTGTACTCTCCCCACTCGATAATTGAAATATGTGTTTTTATTACTTGGCATATTTTTCCCCGTTCCATTGAAGAAGTGTCAGTAGGTAAATTCAGTAACAACTATACGAGCTTGTTGATGATTATCCACTCAAATAGCCATTTTATGGCATTTTATCATGGAAGACTGAGTAATTTGATCATTTGGTCTTTAGTAAAAAGAAGTTTTACAAAGTTTATATTCACAATCATTGATGGTACAATACAGGTGAAGGTATATATGGGCGATGGATGGCGAATGGACTTTAAACAAACACATTTTGATGCGTATTCTCCTCCGGATTTTTATACAAGGGTGAGAAATTCTCCTTACTGTCTTTCCACTAATTGTTATTTAGGATAGAGGAAAATAGGTTACTCATTTAATTTGATCGTTGAAGTTGTTGAATAGAAACCTGAGGTCTTAAGCATGTCTGGAAACTGATTTTAATTGTTTTCATCTCTAGGAATCAAATGCGAAAACATTCCCATATACTTAGATTGAGCTTTTATTTTCCTATACACAGTCACATCATTCCAAACGTTCCGAAAATTGATTTTCAAAATGAACAAGGATGACAAACTCTGTTTTTCCCGCTTTCTGCAGGTAGGGATAGCCGGTGTTCCTGCTGACAGCGTGATGAAGAAGACAAAAGCCATAGAGGACAATTGGACTCCAGTATGGAATGAAGAGTTTGTCTTTCCCATGACGGTTCCTGAGTTGGCTTTGCTTAGGATAGAAGTGCATGAATATGACATGTCCGAGAAGGATGATTTTGGTGGTCAAACATGTCTGCCGATCTCCGAGTTGAGACCGGGGATAAGAGCCGTCCCCCTTTACGACCGCAAGGGAGTTAAGTTCAATTCCGTTAAGCTTCTCATGCATTTTGAGTTTTGTTGATTGTGTTGCAATCTTGCCTTCCTTCCAGTGTTTTAAACTTGTTATTTGATATTGTTGTGAAGGTGTGCTTCGTTTGTTGTGATATATAATGAACGGTGTTTTGGTTTCTGCAGTGTGAGAGTAGGACCCTTGGCTTGTAAAGTTTAAGGTTATGGCATGCTTGTAAAATTATTGGTATACCTTTTTTAGTGAAAAGAGTTTTGAGAAATTTATCATGAAGTACAGGAAACCAACTTAGTGAAGGAATATGAGACAGAGATGAAGTAAATGACTGGTATTGGGGAAGCCATGAGGATCTGTTTCTGCATCAGTTTGAAGTACAATATGGAGTGATTATGTTGAAAATCCTACTAGGGTAGGGGTAGTTGTGGTCCTTGTGGTCACAGCAACAATGCCCCCACTTTCTTAGTAGGGTTGAAATTGTTCTCACGGCTGGGTATATTTGAACGAGTTTTTTTTGCTTCTGATCAAATGTTTGGAAATTGCAAAATTGGATGTGTACCTGTCAAATAATTTGTAATTGGTCTCGTACTTATCCGTCATAGTGTGTCTCACAATCATGTATCTCCATTTATGTTTTTCGTAACGTGGTGTTATTTTTCATCGGAATTTTTGCTTCCATATCGATCAAAAGTTAAGAAATTGACGACGTACCTGTGGTTCTACGAAAATTGGACGTATACTTATTAAAGAAATTATAATTTATCTCCTACCTATCCACCGCCATCTAGAACATACTTGTCAGTGTGAAAATTGTCTCACATTCCTTCCAATTTTATCTTGTTTGCGGCCTCTTTTTTCCTTTTGCCAATAACAAAATTCACAACCAAAATAGCACTTTCAACTTTAAATAAGGAGTTAAAATGTGCAAAAATGTTCAAAAAAACAACTAAGAATTTGTTAATTTAATTTAACTTGAAATCTAATTATGTATTTTATGTGTAAGTAGGTAAACTAATAATTGTACTAGACTAATTGC
Organism: Triglochin maritima; assembly: GCA_963682175.1. Classification (NCBI taxonomy): domain Eukaryota; kingdom Viridiplantae; phylum Streptophyta; class Magnoliopsida; order Alismatales; family Juncaginaceae; genus Triglochin; species Triglochin maritima. Next base: position 42,232,277 of record OY821779.1, read on the forward strand.
ACAACTTTTAATTCAACTATCTTATTGTTAATATTTGAAAGTATTCAAGGGGATCGAAACCTAAAGAATACAAATTAAGAAGATTGGCATCATATAATGTCTTGAAAATCTAGTCAAATCCCAAAATCCAAAGATCAAATCTAAAAGGATTAAAATTCAGGTCGTTGTCAAATCTAAAAGAACACAACCATAACACCTCTGGTTGAACCTCTTAGAGCACCCGTTTAGGGTCGGGTCTGAGGGGGACCCGACCCCAGGTCAGGTCCCGACCTGGGGGGCGACCCGGGTTGACTTAATTTTTTTTTGGTTTTTTATTTTTTTATTTGTTATTTAATATATAAATGATATATGTATAGTAATTTATATAATTAGAATTTATTCGTGAAAATTAAAATAAATAAAATAATTAATGAAAATTAATAAGATAAATGTAATTAATTAATTAAAAATAGTAAAAATAAATGTAAGTAATTAAAGAAAATTAGTAAGATAATTGTAAATGTATATAATTAAAGAAAATTACCTAGCAAATAGAACACATGAATTTACACAGGTTCACCTAAAAACGCATTAGTAACCCAAAAAGTCGGCAGAAAATTACTAATAAATCTCAAAAATTAAAAAATCTTCAGGGGCGCTGCTCCCTTGCCACCTCACCGGCGAGGTGGAACGCCGCTCGCTCACCGGTGAGCGAGACCCCCGACCGACCCGTTGGAGTGACCATTATTAAATCTAAAGTTTCGAAATTATATTGCAATTAGGTTAATTTAATTAAATTAAGTTACTGTAGAAATAATTTATTTAGTAGTTTGTGTATTTTTGTGATAGAATAGAAAATAGAGTAATAAAAATGATGTGGATGAGAGAGAGAGTTGAAAGTGAGGTTGGGGGGTTAAGGAGAGAAAAATGGGTTGGGTTGGGGTGAGTTGCATAGTGATTTTTACTGACGTGTCGGAGAGAAAAACTGGATTGGTGGGGGAATTTTGGGTTCGGGTTAACGGTGCTCTTAGCTTGTTCACCAAAAGTTTGTATGTCACGTAGATCCAGGTCATTGTCACCTCGAAAATGTTCAAAAAAGGATCGAATAGTAACAACCATCAGACCTCCTCGCAATTCCCCCAAAAATCTTCCCACCTTTAAATACAACCCCAAATCTCCGATCCCGACTCCGACGTGCTCTCCACAACAAACCCTGCCAAAATGCCGACCGCCGGCGCCGTCTCCGGCGACTTCCCCCCACTCCCCACCAGCACCACCACACCAACCCCAATCTCCGACTCGGACTCTTCCCTCTCCGACTCCGACTCCCCGACCAGCTCCCCCCTCCCCTCCTCCCTCTTCTCCTCCTACCCCACCCCTCTCTCCTCCGACCTCGACAAGATCCGATCCCTCCTCTCCTCCCCCTCCCTCTCCACCTTCCTCATCTGCCTCAACCGCCTCCGCGTCTCCGATCCCATCTGGTCCTGCTCTCTCTCCTGCCATGCCTCCTTCCACCTCCCCTGCATCCAATCCTGGGCCCACCACTCCTCCTCCTGCCCAAAATGCCGCTCCGATTACCCCGACCTCCTTCGCCTCGCCAAGTCCTACCTCTGCTACTGCGGTAAGACGGAAAGCCCGCCGGTGGATCCCTGGATCTTACCGCACTCCTGCGGCGAGATCTGCGGGAAGGATCTGGCGGATAAGTGCGGGCACTGCTGCCTGTTGTTGTGCCACCCCGGGCCCTGCCCGCCCTGCCCGAAACTCGTCACGAGTTTCTGTTTCTGCGGGGCGGAGAAGGACACCCGGCGGTGCGCTAAGAAGCATTTCTCGTGTGGGAAACGTTGCGTGAGGTTAGCGAATTGCGGGAAGCATCGCTGTGCGGAGATATGTCATGAGGGGGATTGTCCGCCGTGTAAGGTGGTTGGGACGTTTAGGTGTTTGTGTGGGGGTGAGGAGAGGGATAGGAAGTGTTTCGAGAGGGAGTTTCGGTGCGAGAGGAGTTGCGGAGGGATGTTGGGGTGTGGGAAGCATAGGTGTGAAAGAGGGTGCCATTCCGGTGGGTGTGGGGAGTGTCCATTGCAGGGGAAGAGGAGTTGTCCGTGCGGGAAGAGGGTTTATCACGGGGTTAGTTGCGATTCGGTTGTGCCGACGTGCGGGGCAACTTGCGAGAAGATGTTGGATTGCGGCTTGCATAGGTGTTCCGAGAGGTGTCATACTGGGAAGTGTGCAGAGACTTGCAGGAATATCATGTTGAAGTCTTGTAGGTGTGGGAGCTTGAAGAAGGAGGTTATTTTTCAACCTTTCCAGTTGCGATCTACATTTCATTGTATTGATTTTTGTATATTTGAAGAAATTGAATCAACGTAATAAGTACAATTCATTATGAACAAAGAACATATCCTATTAAGATAAAAATGTCACTTCGTTAGTTTTTTGTGCGAATGGTTTTTTAAACTTTACTACTTGTTTAATAATTAGTATTTCCACTTCCATGACTTGTTAAAAAGCTCATAAGAAGATCTGAAATCCAATCTCGAGTTACCATGAGATATTACACACTTGCGAACTGAAATGACTAGCGATATTACTCTGATAGTTGTTGCCCATATAGGAGCACCAAAAGTCCCTAACATGAGAAAATATGATGCCTTGTCCAATCAACCACTCCATAGGTTGGGAGATATGTGGTTACAATTCTTTGTGTGTGCAATTGTCATATTTTTCATAACTTGACAATTGACATTATTTGCCAAACAAGATGTAGCCATATTCAACTCATGCATGTCCAAGCTATGTGTGCTGTGAAAAAATAGGAAATCGGTCATTATGCCCTACTTTGCATGTTCATTTATGTCAAATTGGAATCATTGCAAATTTGCAATCAACTATTTGGTCATTCATCTGGGAACATTGAAATCCATTTTTTGCAATAGCCTTAGAAAAGAATTAATAGCTATTTCATATCAGGTTCCTTGCCACCAAGATTTGGTTTGTGAGAGGAAATGTCAAAGACAACGAGATTGCGGTCGCCATGCCTGCAAACGGCGTTGCTGTGATGGTGATTGCACACCTTGTCCAGAGGTTAACTTATTGTAGATCGCTGCTTTAATCTTCCTAGCTTCAAGGAATCACAAAATGATCGAAACTTTTAATGTCCAGATTTGTGGTAGGAAACTTCGTTGTAATAACCACAAATGCCCTTCCACGTGTCACAGGTATTGAACACTACCACAACATGTTTCCTTTTGCACCTAATAGTATTCATTCTTGATAATCTTTCACTTCTATTTCAATCTTTATATGAACCTCATTTCGCTTGAAATACACGACTATCTGTTTCTTGTTATTTTCTGCTTAACCTGCTCAGCACTGGTTTGCAATAATTAATTAAGCCAGGTACTCAAGTTTAGGTTTAATACTATCACAATTTATCAATCAATATCGAGTTCAATAATAAATAAATTTTCAATAACAACAAAAGTCAAAGCTAATGTTGAGCATTGCCCGTTACTCCAATGTTTTGCTAAGTTTTGAATTGTTCCTGAACATTCTCTGGTGTTTTTCTAGAGGTGCTTGTGCCCCCTGCCCGTTGATGGTCTCCATTTCATGCTTTTGTGGAGAGACACAATTTGAGGTATGATACATTTTCCCCCCTAATTTTCAATGTGAAATTCTGTTTGTTGTCTTGAACTTTCTTTTTTTGCCTTGAACTTGACATACTATATTCTCGCTTGTACTTTCAAAAGACAAACAAGCTTAAAAACTGTGCATATTTTTGTGATGGCTTGGTTCCAAATCATTTCTTGCGTAGTCAAAGAACGTGTTCAACCTTCACATCTTTCATTTCTTGTGTGGAGATACTATACTCATTGATTTAGGACATACATTAATTTTATCAACGGTTGCATCACGAAACAGAAATCTTTCACATTTTTGCTGGGGTTCAATTATCTATGCCTATTAGATCCATGGCTTGGCTTTACAATTTGAGATACTGAAAAGGCTTTGTTTTAGAAGACAAGTAACAAGTAGGTAACAATCAATGGAGAATACAAGCAACCAGAAGATAGGGTTTTTCATCATCCAATACATGTTTCTTGTAAAGGGTGATGCCTTGGTTGGTTAACCTTAGAATTTACAATACTTGGTCAGGGGTCACCCTTAACTTTATTTCAAGGATCATTCAGTTTTGGTACAAAAGACAAACAACCACCTACAATCTCCTTTGGGATGACTCTCCAAAGTCTTTGTTAGTGTAAGGTCCCCCTAATGAGAAGAAAAACCACTTCTAGTTCTATTAGTATCCAGTATTGTCTTAACAGAATGTGAACTATCATTTATATGTTAGCGTACCCCTATCTGTCGTTGTATTTGTGTTGAAGATTCTACACATATTGAACCAGGTTCCTTGCGGAATGGAAAAGGATCAAAAGCCTCCAAAATGTCCCAAGCCATGCCAAATACCTCGTCTGTGCAGACACAGTTCCAGGCTTAGGGTATTGTATTACACTCTACTCTTGCTCATACGATAGAGAGAGAGGAGAGAGAGAAGTGGGGGGGGGGGGATTTGTTGTAAAGTTCAAGTTGTGTCTTTATGTTTGGCATTGATGTTGTAATCTTCTCCCAGAGACACAAATGCCATTATGGAGCCTGCCCACCTTGTCGACTTATTTGTCACGAAGAATTTCCGTGTGGGCACTCATGTACACAAAGGTTCAGTAAATGTTTGAAATTTTTTACTTGTGTTGTTTTGCAAGTGTCTGCCATCTCCATTACAAACGTTTTGTCTTGATTTACATTTCAAACATATGTTTAGGTGCCATGGACCTGTGCCACCTGCCAACCCAGAATTCACATTGAAACCCAAGAAAAAGAAATTCCAAAGACCAAATGATACACCTGGGACACCATGTCCTCCTTGCCAGGAAATTGTTCTTAAACCATGTCTTGGTCACCATGTTGGCCAAGAACGAGCTGTATGTCCTATTTCTACCTAACTATGATCCCTTATAACTAGGACGGATCTATAATACTGTGTTCTGGAATACCTTTTGTTGCTGGTATGTGTTCCTCTGAGTTGCACTTTTTTCTTCTGCAGATGCTTTGCTCAGATAAGCGAAGATTCTCTTGTCAGGATTTGTGTGGAAACCTTCTTCAATGTGGAAACCATTACTGCACAAAATCTTGCCATGTGTTGAGTCGTAGCAATGAGAATGACGGTCTTGCACAGCCATGCGAAGAGTGCTTTCTTCCTTGTCAAAAGGTCTTGTATCAAATTCTAATTCCTCGTGTGATGTTGGTTTCCTTCTCTTGCATATTGTGCTTTCTGAGTTTTTAATTGGTTTTTCCCCCAAATTGTTCTTGCAGGAGAGGGAGCCTCCATGTCAGCATCCTTGTCCGCTACCTTGCCACACAGATGATTGTCCTCCATGTAAAGTACTCATAAAACGTTCATGCCATTGTGGTTCAATGGTCCATGTGTTTGACTGTAAATACTATAATACTTCATCTCATGAGGAGCAACAAAGAATACGTTCATGTAATGGCCCATGTCACAGGTAATTTTCCCATCTTACAGAAACAGAATTTAGCTAGTGTATTCTTAATTTAATACATATGCAGCTTTATTTTCATATGATATTATAATATTATACATGTGTCATTGACTTACTGCTCAGTAGGTGTAGGATGTTAGCTCTACAGTTTGTCCCTCAGTGTCTAACCTTAGCCACTTCATGTAGTCTTTGTCTATCAGTGCATAACAGCATATGATGGACCCTCAGCTGGACGTTAGTTGTTTCATGATTTACTTATGGACTTCATTAGGTGTACAAGAGTGATGTAGTATTAACATTTTTGCCTAATTTGTTGCACGAGTTAATTGCTTTTGGTGTTTGTGGAAGTTTGATTTAATTTCTTTATTCTGCAGAAAATTATTGAACTGTCCTCACCTTTGCCCAGAGATATGTCATCCTGGTCAATGCTCGCCAAGCAGTTGCAAGAAGAAGGTAATAGTTACATTTAGTTGGCAGGTATTAATTTTAACCAAATTATGAGCAAGGCTTTATATTGTAATTTTGCAATGGTGACAGGTTACTGTTCGCTGTGCCTGTCAGAATCTGAAAAAGGAATGGTAATGTCAGGATGTCCAAGATGCCTACCATGATGCCGGTCGTGAGCCAAAAGATGTATTTAAGAATCAATATGGGCTTGGTGTCTTTCCATGCAATTCAGATTGCACAAGCAAGCTTAAAATCAAAGAGGCAGAACTGGTATTTCGTTCTAGTGCTGCCGAGGTATTGGCCCAATAAACTCCCTTTCTGCTTCTTACTTTTACCATCTGAGATGTTTATATTTGTTTAAGAGATTAATGGGCTAATATATCTTTTCTTCTGATGTAAAATTTCCCTGTTGTTGGGTGTAAACGAGCGGAGTCGAGCGAAATTTCGAGCCATAAATATTAACTAATGTTATTAACAAATACAAAAAAAAAAATGAATTGAGCAATAAAAAATTCGAGCGAGCTATCGAGTCGAGCCAAAGTTGACAACCCTAGCTACGCCCTTGTAATCACATACTTTATTGCTTTTTAAAAAAATTCGAAGCATGTCAGATGTCTTTCTAAATAATCAAATATTCAAATGACTGGTTTTTATATTGTCTGAAATTTAAAAAATGCTACTCTTATGGCATAACATACCACTCAAGTATCTATGTTTCTTCCAGTTTTCCAGTATATGTTCTTCATGTTTTGCGTCTAGTGATTGGTCACATATTTATATTAAATGTTTATTTAGAATAAATGTTTGTCTTTGTAACCCGAGTTAGTATGAATTCTTGAAACCAACCCACTCAGCCCTCAAAAGGTCTCTCTTCTTCTGTAATACTGTCATGATATATTGGATAATATAAGGTTTAAGAGGACTAGAAAGAAATAATGGTGTCTGTTATTTTCCCTTCAGAGGACAAAGGTACCAGATGATACTAAGCCTGCACAACCCAAGCGTAAAAAGAGACGAGATCGGGTAAAGGAAACCCGTGCGATTTCTAAATCCCAAGTAAGAGTTGTCCTTAAAAATCTTAGCAATATCGGAAGACATGTATCATTACTTTTGACCATGTTTTTATTGGTTATTTTGCTGATTCTCAATGCAGGCCTTTAAAGCGATGATCGGAAAGGGTGCTCTATTTATTCTCATTAGTGTATTGCTTATCGCCAGTGTATACTATGGTTATAAGGGTATCTTTTGGCTTTCTGATTGGATGAATGAGATCGAAAAGAGGCGAACACGGAAAAACTTTCATAGGATTTGAAGGAGAATTCTAGTGCGGCAATCTTTCCAATGGAAATTGAGGTATATTTTGTATTATCTATCAAGAAGTGCTCGTCCTATCTATCGTTTCTTTAGCGATTTGTGTGGTATTACTAGATGTTTCTCCCATCGATTGTTTCTTTGGTTATATAGATCGTATTATTGGAGTAGGTTTCTGCCCTTCTGTTATACTATACCTTGCAGATCCTTAGCATTTTGCGGTTTGATAGTGGTTGAACTTAGAATATATTATACGAGCGAGGTGTAAAATGAACTTTACTTAAAATTTACTTTCTCAAACTCCTATATTTGATAGCTACAATTTGTGATCATATCATATATTTGTAAAGTTCATTTTTTTAATGTACAATTGCCTCAGATATCTACTGCTGTGGTGTGAAATGAACCGAAGTCAAGCAAAATGTCAAAGCAAAAGCTAAAATTAATCCAGAATGGAGGCAAAAGAAATTGTACTAAATATCTAATTGAGTTGATTAATTCCTAATACGTGACTTCTGCCCTCTAGGATGAAGACCTACCTTGATTTTGTCATTGGGTAATTAGAGGTTGAGCATTTGAGTTGACATTTGCATGCGTGATTTTGTAGTTGGGTTTGGTCGATAATTGTTTAAGCTTTAGCCCAAGTCAAAACATGAAAACTTCTCGAGGAAACCTGTTCTTAGCAATTAAAGAAGTGGTGTTTTGCAGATGTGTTGGCTATCGCTCTCTGCCTTTCTGTGCTTTGGATGTCTTAATTTAAGTCTGAAGTTGGTTTAGTCTCATGCAACCCATTTTGAAAGAATTATATTAGTAAACTAAAGCTAGTTCAGTTGAGAGAGCATTAAATCCCAGCATGTACATTTGGATGTCTGAGATTTATAATTAGGTTGGATCAAGAGTTCAAAAAAAAAACTAGATCACCATCAAATTCACGATTGAAGTAACTTAGAATTTAACTTCTAATTTAAATATCCAATGGCGTTGAGATTTGTATACTTCTACCATATTTTTGCATAACAATTACAAATACGGATGTGATTGGCTTTCGGATTTCATATTATATAACCACAATTGAAGTATATAGATGCAGGATAATCGGATATGGATACAATTGAATGTTTTCTTAGTTTTTAAATTCATGGAAAATCTTAAATTTGAGAAATCATATACGATTATAAATCATATATTATCGTAGATAAACGAATTCTATATTCAACAATTGTATTTTACTAAACAAATTTGAATTCGTCGGTCGGAGGCTCGGAGCTGATATTATCTAATTTTACCCTTAGGCATAGACATTTATGACAGCCAATAAAAAAATCAAACCAAAGATCAATCAACTTAATTGACCCTTGTCAACCTATTAACCAACTGATTTTGATGCCCACTCGTATAAATCTAGATGGTGTCCAACACTTAAACACCAACTTGAAATCCTAAATCATTATTCGTTACAATTTTGGAAACACGACAGCAAGTCCCGACCGAATTAAGTATTAACTCGTGATTGCATTATAAAATTTTAATTTATATGAAAAGAAGAAAGCCGCAAATCAAAGTCGTTCGTGTTTTCCCGTATTCCCATTGACGCGGCGCACAAAAATAATGCCTGCTTTAATTTGCAGACACGGTCTTGAGTTCTTAACCTTTTGAAACATCATCTACTTTTTTGCTAAAGTTTGGAAGTTGATACTCATCTATCTATCCACCAATAAAATATAGGACGTAGATGTGTGGTTATATCGTGTCGTTTTCATTTATTTAAGATATGAATAATGTACGTTCATGTCAAAAAATAGTCAAATTTTATTTCCTGATCAGCTAAGAAACGCTAAACATGTTATTTTGTGCAGAAATTCTAATGCCATGTGTTTTTTTAGTCAACTGATTTTAATTTGTTTATATTTTCTCTAATCAGCCAACAATTTTCAACATACCTATAATTTCTTAACTTATGAGATCACATATTGACATCAATATTTTCTTACCTAATTTTTTTAGTAGTCTCTTAGCAATCTTTCAGCCTCGGGCGAATGAGGCGAGCGGAGTGAGTGTGCCAATTTCACTTCTAGACTTTCATGACCTACACTTTGACTGTCACCGTAACTCGTTCTTCGGTGATAGACCTCGTCTGTTAGCACGAAAAGGCAAGGGGTTGATGACTACCAACTCCCAAGAGCTCTTATCGACAGAGTCGTTCGGCACCTCAATGTCGACTAATCACATCCTGGGGTTGAAGAAGGTCCCAAGGGTTCGGTTGTTCGCCCCAGGGATGCTTACTCAGGTACTACGAGCCTTCTGCCCCACGCATCGGTTCAAACGTTACAAAAAATACGCGGTGAAGTGCACCATTGAAGACCGTACCCCACTTTAATATTTTCTACATTTAATTTAAATAAAGAAAAAAATCGAAGTCAAGATTAGAGAAAGCAACTGAATCTATACAAGTATACAACTGGGGAATATGTTCTAAAATTCAAACTGGGACTTGAATCGCATTGATTCATACTCGGAATCCGTCGAAGCTGACTTAATCAAAGTTGGGTAGACTATTGATTAAGATTTGTATCTGGGAATCCAAACAACATGGATATGTCCATTTTGAACGTCAACTTATTTTAGCATTCATTATGAGTCACTTTATTTTGTTATTTCTTTTGATTTTATCTACTCTACCCGTCTCATTTTAAATCTCAAAACTCATTATCTTCAACTTAACTAGTCCTACACTCCTACTTGCTTATGGATCTACTAAGTTGATCTGGTCGACTGATATTATTTTTTTAAGGCGATGTCCCTAACAATATCTTAGACAACAAATGGTATACTGAAGGGTCAAACATGCGTCTTGATTATTTAGGACATAAAAGAATTACTTAGGCTATTTATTATTAGTGTATCAATTTCTACTATTTACTTATTGCTAGACGGTTTGGAAAACTAAGAACAAAACTGTGTTTTCAGAGTTGCCTCTCCCTCTTGCGTACTCATGGAATACAAATTTGCTCCAAGTGAGGCTCTCTAGATCTCCACGATTCAAGAGGACCATCATTCTAACTAAATCTTTGAGGAGCTGTTGACCATGCAATTAGTATCACACTTTGCAACAGTGAATTCTAACGACGTATTAGATAGAAACCTTGAGTGCAGGACTTTTTTCATCCGTGATTATACATACTGTAACCTAACTAATGTATTTACATCAGTCTTTTAATTAATAAAAAATATTTAAATTCCAAAAAAAAACTAAATTGCATTGCATTGCACCCAAACAACACAAACAACAACACTTAAAAAAATTCCCACACCACCATACCCACTGTTTTGGAATGCGGTCGCATATGCGGAGCAGATCGGATACGGGACAGACGCACATCACATCTCGAGGATGTGATCTTCCGATGCGATCGTATCATAAAACATCTATTTAATATATCTATATATTAAAAATTATAGAATATTGAATGTGATCTTTTTGTTTTTTTGTTATATATAGAATATTTAATTATAGGATGTGATTTTTTTATATATTATGATTTGTTTAATATTGAATTATTAATTTTAAAAGTTATTTAAAATTGTACTTAAATATAATTTATAATTAATATATCTATATTTATTTTATTTAATTATTAATAATCACATACCTCACCGCATCAAATCTATATTTCACGTTTCTAAACCTTGATCGTACCATACTAAACACACTACCGTCCACCAACCCCCAAAAAAGCAAAAGCCACGTCATCACCGAAGTAGACCCCACAACACTCCACCTCCCAACACAGCACCCCAACGTTGAATTCGACTCTCCAATCTGTCCTCCCAAACACACTGACACACTTCCAAACTCTTCTCTCTCTTCTCTCTCTCTCACTTCTCTCTCTCTTCTCTTCTCTTCTCTTCTCTCTCTCATGCCAACCAAGGCGGCCAAACCATGCAACAACAACTACTCCCTCTACCTCTCTCTCTCTCTCTCCTCGTCTTACTCCTCTCTCTCTCTCTCCCACTCGTCATCTCCTCCTCCACTATCGCCCTCCTCTCCACCCCATCTCCAACTCTCTGCGCAATCCTCACTTCCTCCTCCTCCTCCCACTCCATTATCTGCGTCCGACTTGCTTCCCCCAACACCACCTTCTCCTTACCTCCCAACTCAACCTATTCCTCCCTCTCCTCCTCCCCAACCCTACTCTGCTCCATCCAGAAACCCACTTGGTTCGTCCTCTGCTGGACTCCCTCCTCCTCCTCCTTCTCTCCTAAGCGAATTTACCCCGGACCGGCCCCCGTGAGAGGTCTAAGTCTCGGCGGCGATCACATCGCCGCGTTACAAAGTAATAAATATGTTGTGTTCTGGAGAGGGAATAGGAGCCGTTTCCCGAGGCGGGTGGAAGGGGACTTTGAGTCCCTCACCTCCGGAGACGGCTTCAGCTGTGCAATTCTGGTTCGAACTCGAAACTTGAAATGCTGGGGCCGTAACGGGTCTCGCATTGAATCTCAATTTGGGAATTTTAGATTGCGGACCGCCGTCGCTGGCGGTTCGCATTTGTGTGGATTTGTGGTTGGGAGTGGTGGATTGGTGTGTAGGGGATCCAATTCCTCCGGCCAGCTTGGGGGTTCCGGAGAATTGGGGGATTCCGGAGAATTCGGAAGTGTTGCGTTAGGGGAATTTCATACTTGTGCTGTTAGGAGAGGTAATGGGGGAGTTGTGTGTTGGGGTGGAGGTGGTGGTGGGCGTTACGATCCGATTGGGAATGTGTCGGTTGAGGTTATTATCGCCGGAGTTAATTTCACTTGCGGTGTTATGACGGTTAATTTCTCGGTTGTTTGCTGGAGCTCGTCTCGTGTTTCTCCGAATGTCGTGTTTTTGAATCTTCCTCCGGTGCTTCCGGGGATTTGCTCTAATCAGAGTGAGTGTTTCTGTGGGTTTATGTCCGGTTCGGGCGATCTTTGTGCTGAAACGGGTGTTATTTGTAAGACTTGTGATGATGCGTTCTCGCCCCCGCCAGTGGTAGTGGTTGAGAGGAGAGAAAGCAAGGGTTTTAAGGGTTTCAAGGGTTTCCTGGCATTCGCGGTGATCGGATCGGTGGGAACGTTTGCAGGGATTTGTGCGATTGTGTTTTTCATTGTGACTGGTGTTTGTAAGCAGAAGAAGGTGCACAATTCGGTTCAGCCGACTATCGTTGCAGGGGACAATAACAATAGCGCAAATTCTCCGTTTAGTTCGCCTTCTCTTAGGATGCGGTCAAAGTCTTGGTCGGGCTTGTTTATGAGGCAGGGGTCAAGGGTGATGAGAAGGCAGAGGAGCGGACCGTCAACTTCAAGGAACGAGCGGGCGGAGGAGTTCAGGTTTAAGGAGCTGGAGATTGCGACGAATGGGTTTGCGGCAGATACGAGGATTGGTGCGGGGAGTTTCGGGACGGTGTATAAGGGAAAGCTGCCGGATGGAACGGATGTGGCTATTAAGAGGAGTGAGAGTGGACCGAGGACTAAGAGGTGAGCAACTTGTTACTAACAAATTACTGGTTGGAATGGTGGAATTGGTAGAATTATTCAAACATGTAGTTGATAAAATTAATGTCTTGAGTTGGGTGTTTGAACTTTTTTTTGGGATGATTTTGTTGATTTTTTGTTGGATTTTTGATCATGGGAAGTAAGGTGCTAATTTTGAAAGATATGAGATGGTTTTTTTTTGTGTGGAGTTGCTCGGAACACTCATTTGAAGTTGTCACTGACTAATTGGTTAGATCTCAATCCATTGAAAAAAAATCTCTGAAGTTTGAAGCCGTTTAAGTGAATCTGTTTGTTTTCATCACATTCCACTTCATCTGAACTTTGTGTTTCTCAAATCAAAAGTAAAGTTGGTGTAGTAAATTCAGTTCTCTTTTGAGGTTCTTGCTTGAAAACTTGTTTCTGCTATAAAACTTGTTCTTGCCCTTTGAATTTAGCTTATCCACAAACATTTATAAGGAATGATACAGTTACATATGGAATCAAGAAATTTGTTTTTTGATTAACGAACTTTTATCAATGAGTTTGAAATGCTACTTTTGTTATTACAGATTTCAGGAGAAGGAAACTGCATTCCAATCGGAGCTTGCATTCCTCTCTCGTTTGCACCACAAACACCTCGTGGCTCTCGTTGGATATTGCGAAGAAAACGAGGAAAGACTCATAGTGTACGAGTTCATGAAGAATGGAGCTCTTTACGACCACCTCCACTCAACCGCCGCAACAAGTGGCTTCCTAGATTCCTGGAAGATGAGAACCAAAGTATTACTCGATGCCTCGCGAGGCATTGAATATCTCCACAGCTATGCTGTCCCGCCCATAATCCACCGAGATATTAAATCCTCTAACATCTTGCTCGATGCAAATTGGACAGCAAGAGTGTCAGATTTCGGCCTTTCGCTTCCTGACGGGGTTCATCCTTCAGCTAAAGCCGCGGGCACATTTGGCTACATGGACCCCGAGTATTATGGCCTCCGTCACCTCACAGTGAAGAGCGATGTTTATGGCCTCGGAGTGGTAATGCTAGAAGTGCTCACTGGGAAGAGGGCAGTGTTCAAAGACAGTCATAGCGGGGATCCAGTAAGCGTGGTGGATTTCGCGGTCCCAAGAATTTTAGAGGGAGAAATGGATAGAGTGTTGGATCCAAGAGTTGGGCCACCAGGTCCGAGGGAGGTGGAGGCGGTCGAATTGGTGGCCTATACCGCGGTGCATTGTGTTAGAATGGAAGGCAGGGAGCGACCGGGGATGGCTGATGTTGTCGCCAATCTTGAGAATGCAGTGGCTTTGTGTGATCAAAGCAGCAATGGGAGTATCTCTAGTGCAAGTATGTCTCTCACGTCACATGACTAAAGCATAGAACATTTGAAATTGTTTTCCAAGTTGTTTTTTTTTTGAGATATAGGTTCATTCTGTTTGTTGATTGAATTCATGTTTATGCCAAGGAAAATTTTGCTCGGATCTTGTGATCAACTGGCATTGTATTGTGATCTTGTTTGATTCAAGACAGTTGGATGTGATCATGTCATGTGCATATAATTTGGAGAAGACAGAACAGGGATATTGGTTTAAGATATCTCTTTAGGTATCATTACTTCATTTTATCCCTAAACCTCTAAGAAGAATTTGAAAGAGTTATATTTTAATCAAATCCCAACATGTCACTTAAGATTTTGAAATTCGATTCTTAATGGATCGACCAACTGAGTTGATCTTATTTGGTAAGCTTACCATAAGAGATTGTAGTGGTGTTTCTAATGTTTATTTAGTTGAATACTTGAATTAAAGATTGAAATGGGAAAGTGGTCTTGGACAGACCAGATCAGCAAAGTTTTCCTGTTTTGTACTTTTTTTAGGGTCAAATAGATACTGGTGGTTCAAACTTTGCCTGTCCCATATCTTGGTCAGGGGCAGGCAAAGAACATGGGTCTTGCTTTCCCACTGGCAAGGCAGCATCATTGCAATTCAAAAGTAACATTTATGTCTGGGAGATTAGATACAATTCAAAATTCTCCTTATAACTAACCAAACCATTAAATTTGCATGTTGTGTGCTCTAAGTTGTGTTGTTGGTGAGACTGTTGGGGTCCAGCACCAGCGGTTGTTCCAACTTCCATTCAGAAGATAACATCTTACTGTCTTAGTACTAAAAGCCTAAGTATCTTTGTTTTCCTAATTAATGATTTTGATGTGTTTAATTTAATCTTGTAGTAGAGACCTTGTTGATTCACAAAGTTGGCCATCTTGGTTATTTGACATGAAAATGAAATGAAGATTTATTGTTTTTGATTGTGATTGAATGTCTTTTGAGTCAAAACCCGAATTCATCACGCGTTATTCGTGTTTGTTTATCTTGACTTGCCTAAATTAACGGTTAACATCGGTCTCCGGTTTGACTTCTAATGTGTAAGGATGTTGTTATTATTGATCCCTATTAAGGTGCAAGTTTTGACATTGAGTAACATAGAAAATGTACATTTTTTCCAAGTCCAGAAGGATCGTTGACTTAGCGTACTCGAAGCTTACATGAAATTGCTAAGAAGTAGCCATAATTAAGTCAAAACATCAAATTTCTCTCTCTAAATTATGCAAGTGCTTAAACATAACCTATTTCATTTAAGAGAAAAAGTGAAGCAAGGGTCCCTTTCATAACCCCTTACGCAGTTAAATTTTTGTTCATAGAAATCGAGACTTAGTGATGAGACTAAAATGTCACGTCTTTTTTTTTTGGAATTTTCCGTTCCATCAACATCCTCATTCTTCTCGTTTTCAAATAAACCTACAAAATTTTCTTCTACCTAAATATAAAGGCAAAAAGGTGCCATCTTTCAAAATCAATTTGTGCAGTGAAGTTTTCTTCAAGGCTCATTTTTGTAGACATTTGGGATCGGGAAAGTTAGCATCAGACTTACCTTTTATGATGCGAGAATGAAAAAGTCTGAAGGCAATTATTGGAGAGGAAATCAAACTGGTATGTGTGAAGTGAAACATCTTGCATGTAAACAGTCTGTCCAACATACTGTTGATTTCATGAGATGGTAAATTTTATGAGATTGTAAATTTGGTGTCCTTTGCTAATTGCCAGTGTGATTTGAATATATGCTTCATCAGCACTTCATTTTTAAGTTATAATTTACTTATGTGACGGGATAATTAAGATGATTTCGTAAAGATTCTTTTTTTTTAAAATAATCATTAAAAAAAAGAATATAAGTTTGTGAAATTTATTCGGTAAAATAGAAGATAGATAAACAGTACATGTAATATTATTTTTATTTACAAAAACAGTATCACAACTACAAATTAAGAGTCACGATTAATCAAGATGAATACACAACAAATTAAATTATTATTACCACAAACGAATGTACAAATACGATAAAATACTTTCACGACATGAGATGATGTGACTCATAAAAATGGTAGAACTCTGCAACTGAAGTTTGAAATCACGCTCGCAGATCAGAGATCAAATTTGATCGTTCTCGACTCACTTTAAATCTCAAGACTTGTCAACATGAAGTTCTTTGAATCCTGCCTTCCTATTATTAAACTTTTTTCATACAAACCAATCATCCGCAAAGAATTGTCCGAAGGTTTCAAAGAACTATCGCTTCAGAGTCTGGAATCTTACACTAATAATTCAACTTAGTGGTGACCAAATAATTTACACACGTCACGATTCACGACCATTAAAAATTGAAAACATCAAAATCTGCCACTGTTTCTATTGAATTCCTAATCAATGATGGTTTATTTGACTTTCATTCCACCGCCATAACATGACAATTGAGGCTCCTGCGGTGGTGTTTTGCCATCACCATCTGATTAATTGCCGATGCATCACTTATTATCTCTGAAACTATCCGTTATCTTCATTTATAATATATTTATATTGTGTACGTAGATTGGTGCAATAAGTCCTCATAAAAAGGAACTCTTCTATGTTTCGTTTGATCCTACAATTGCATCATAAATGTTATTAAAATCGAGATCCTACTGTTGCATCATAACTGTTATTAAAATCAATCAACTAAGTTCGTTACACCTTATTACCAACAAACCAAAAGTTAAATGATCTCACACTATCTTAAATTCTTAATGATATGTTACTACAAGACACATGATAAGGTGGCTCCAAGTACACTCAATGGGGTAGGACGATAGATTGGAAATTTGGGATTTGATCAGGTTTGAAAGTTCATTTCGGATTCTAATCCCTCTGGATTTTGATATCTTTGGATTTCAATTCCCCTGAAAATTTCAAATACTAATAATTAAACACATACACGAATTTTCAACTTCAACCTCCTGAACTAAATTCCCAACACGACGTATGATATTATAACTCTATGTTACATATTATGGATATCTATACTATATTATGTATTGTATAGGACGGGTTGGATATGTTACATGATGTAAAACGAAACTTCTCCTGTAAAGTTTCGTTCTTTGGATTAATTGAACGAAATCATGTATGAGATAAATCTTATGGATGGAAATGTGATATGGGTGCTGAGTAGACTTCTTGCTTGAGAATTAATGTTGAGTGGTTGGATGGTCAAAATGCCTAATCACGGTTGTTTACTCTTTAGACTTAGGTGAAGCAAAAGTAAAACTAGGGGTGTAATCGATCTCTAAACGAGCGATCCGAGTCTGCTCAAGATCGGCTCGTTAAGGGTTTCGAGCGGAAAATTCTACTCGTGCTCGGTACGATCTGTTCGCGAGCGGCTCACGAGCGGCTCGTTAACCTAAACCTTTTGTTTGGTATTGAATTCCTAATAATGTTGTCCTAATAAGTAAATTATAAAATTACTTAAGACAAATATAATAATAGTTACTAACACAATCTTAAAATTAACACCTAAAATAAAACACAATCTTATAAATTATACGACAACATTAACATCTTATAAATAAGATTATACACTTGGATCAAACAAAATCAACACAATATTAAAATCAAACACAATCTTCTAAATTGTAGGACAACTCACAACATCAACATCTTATAAATAAGATCATCTACCTGACCCAAACCTTAATTTATTTGAACTTTTGGTGTAGAAAAGAATGAGAAAAAAAAATAATGAAAAAAAAATGAAAAGTTTAGTACTAATATGATTTTGATTCTAATGAGTATTTTGGTTTGGTTTGTTAAATGGATTGTTGGGTTTGGTAAATTAGTTTATTTAATGAGTTTAACACTTTACCGATCGGGTAATTGGATAGAATATTCAGGTTAATCAAATAATTGGATATAGTAATCAGGTTTCGAGCGATAATTGAGTGAGCATCGAGCGAGTATCGAGCGAGCGAGGTCTGCTCGTGCTTGGCTCGTTACTAACCGATCCGAGCAATTTCGAGCAAAATAAGAGCAAAATCGAGCGAACATCGAGCGATCTATCGATCCCGAGCAGAACTTGACAGCCCTAAGTAAAACGTAGAAAAATCTTAATGGGCAATTCTTGAAAGGTCAAATGGAAGAAATTGAATTGTAACCGTGTAGATTATGGAATACATTTGACTAAAGTTACACGGTACCTAAGCAAGAAAGACTATAGACACCATGTAAACTTTTCAAGTACACATACGTGAGTGTATTTGTTATTGTAAGAATGTTATGGGTTAATATACTTTGTTGATAAGGAAACTACACGTAAATTAATAAAAATGGTGACGCAAATTTATTTTGACTAAGCTTTACGGTCGCAACTTGGTGGACTATCAATGTAAGCTTGTTGGGCTACACAAACTTGGTCGGGTTCGGTTAAAGCTTCCATGGTTGAGCGCAACAAATCTTGTCCTAATTTATCTTTAACCGAGCATTTAAAATTTTATCTAGGAAATTTTACATTAGATAGGATATAAATTTTAGAATCCCATTTAACCTTATATTTATTAATATGTAAACCTAAAAAATGAATTTACTTCGCATAAATGTCAGGGTTTGAGTTTCTCCAATGGAATTCAATGAAACGTAACATTAGTTCGTACTTATACAAATACAAACCAAAGTTGTAGGCCGATAAAATTAAACAAGTTTGGTCCGTCGAGTTGTTAGGCGTAACGGCCAGGTAATGAGCTTGTACACACGACTTCAAAATACATATCGAAAGTTAAATAATTTCAGTCCGACCCGAACCTTGGAAAAACCGGACCCGATCCAAATTTCCGAAACATTCAATCCGGACTGGTCCAATTGAATCTGATTCGGTCAAAAAAATTGGTCCGAACTGAATTTTACTTTAACCGTAATTCCGCATAATAGAGCGAGGGGGAGTCGAGCAACTCCCTAAATCCCTGTATTCTGGAATTTTGACTAGTTTATAAGGATTTTTTAAGATTTCGTCGCCCCTGCATTTTTTATTCCTTTGGAATTTGTGTAGATAGCTGGATGGGGTTTTTTTCTTTCTAGTTAGCCTAATTAAAATTGTTTATAAGAATATCATATTTTTTCATTTTTAGATTGTCCTTACACAACCAACCCCCTAATTAACCTGAATTTGTGGCACCTAGATATATGTGCAGTTGTTTTTTCGTCAGAGATGCCCAAGCTTGTGAACGCAACTCATCACAAAGCGTTCTATACATATATTCATAAGCAACGTCAAAACTATTTTTCGCATCAATTATCTCTAAAGTATGAGCCAAAGTGGGCACGAAAAAGGTCAATCAACCGCCTCTCCAAAATCTGATCACTTCAAAACATAATGTAAGAACTCTTATCTTGCATTGTTATTCTTTCGCTTTAGAGCAATTTGAAATAATATATTTTCGTTACACTCCCCCCCTCAAGAGTGATCAAGAGTTTCTCGTCTCTACTACTTATTTGATTAATCCTCAAAACAACTCAAGCTAAATCTGCATCTGCAAAGTCGTTATATAATGAGCTCCCACATGGTTTTAAGCTGCGCAAGATGTTGTGTTACCCCAGTTCTACCTTCTACCTTGGAGGTATATGGAAGACAACCACGTTATCACATCATTTATGTGCATTAAGAAATTAACAAGTATCACCTACGACAGAGCATAAGCTAATGCAAAAAAACGTTTTGATCTATAATAACATCTGCACTACGACAGCCCAGGTATTGCAAATATGCGTGCTCATGTCCCAACGTTGGTTATGGCTCAAAACATATCATGATCTCAAATCGTCACTAAATTTAAACCATTCGATCATAATATATCAGTGGAACCCAAATGCTCAACAAAGATTTCAATGAAAACCAAAAGGGAGAGAAGTAAATTCCCCCTACATACAGCTACCAAAACGGTAATTTCCCATCCCTCGAGGACACAATGGCTATTATGCCTCTAACGGCCTAACTCAAGACACTAAGCATTCTAGAGTTGAACTTTGAACTTCAATAACTGGTTGGTAGATATTCACGAGTTGTTTAAACCAATAAATGCAGAGGAACAGAGACATTTTAGCCATGTCTGCATTTAGGCTGGAGAGACTGTCCACTGTCATATTTCAATTTAAGCAAGGGATTTATAAGCAGTTGTATACCACTTGGTTTAATAGAAGTTTTGAGAATTCTCAAAGATAAAACTTGCAAGAAAAAAATCTCATACATATCATCTATCATAATTGCATTCACTAAGACTGTATTACCTTTATGAAAGGGGATGATGTTTTATCAGTATCCAACTACCCGTTAGGCAATTATAAAGTTATAGCAGTCATCCTAGTCTTTCAGATCTTCAAACTGGTCTTCTTTTTAAAGGAGAGAAGCTTAATGAATATGATTCCAACACTATGCTTAGTCTTCCTCACAAATGGGCATCCAATAATCCAAGGAAAAACATCCAATCGTCTGATGAACTAGGCATCCAAAAAAAACTCATTTACAAGATGGTGGACTTCGAGGAAGTCCACCGACATGTTCAATGATGAATTAGTAGATCCTATACATGTTAGACAGAACAGTTGTTAATTTGTTGTCTATGTACAGATGGAGATTAAAATAGGTTTTGTGGTAGTAATCAAGAGTTAAGTTATTTAAGTAGTGATTCGATTTCAAAGAGAAAGGAAAACAAAATGCAATCAACAAAGATCAAATTATCCTCCATTCTTCCCATCCATCTTCTTTCACCATATTTCTTTAAGTTTTAACATTCATTGAAAAGTAGTCAGACTCATATAATCTGGTGAGAATGACTAGCTCAATAAAGAAATAATCAAATAAACTTATATAACCTTCACGCTAATTTGAGAATAAAGGCTTCGCTGTTGTGGTCAGAGAGACCAACTCCAAAATCAACGATATGGTGTTATGTCAACACTTTAATACAAACAACTCCCAAAATTGGATCCCATGGATCAAGTTCTAACTTTGAACTGTAGGGTGTGATTGGTTTGCAGTAAGTGGGGAAAATTTAGACTCCATATCCAAATTTCCCTTGATTAGAGTGAAACTAGGGAAATTGACTCCAAGTATAAACTTTCAAGTCATGAAACCACAATACAACAACAATAACAACAACAACAAAGCCTTTAATCCCAAACTAGTTGGGGTAGGCTCATGAAACCACAATATAATTCTCAAATTTTCTTACAAACAAAATTAACCTATTAGACCCCGAAGTCACTTTAGAAGTCTGATTTCCAATTTTCTTTAAGTTCCCATGCAAATGAATCACTAACGACATTAGCAGAAGTGACACCGAACCATAAGCACATCAAAAGAACCTTCCCCAGATCTCATAACAGATTCACATCCAACTGCCAATTTCCGAGCAATCATCACATAGAAATTAAACCAAACCTTTCTAGTTCCACGATTTTTCATTTAAGTTTTCTAGCAAACAAATCACCTACTACTCGTTCCAATGCCACAAGTCTTCCCCTCTAGTTCTTTACAGAAACTGCAAACCTATCCCATGGTAAACATTCACAAAACCAAATCCAACTAAAAGCCTATCAAAAAACATCCATAGTCACATCATAACATATTCATCTTCTGCTAATCCTTAACTTATTATCTCAACAAGATCCATATTCAAAGAAAACAAACTCAAAACCACATTAAACGCGAGAAAACAAAATTCCCTTCCATCTACTCACCAAACACGACGAATTAGGAGAACACCAAACCACAGGCCTCCAATCAATGGAACCCTTAACAACAACATTTGCGGCGATATCCGGCCATACCAAACTGATAAAACAACCAACCCTTCATGAACATCATAACGTATCCAAATTGAACTGCTAACTTTTAAGCTATCGTCCCATCATAACCATCAAAATTCTGAAACACTTGAAAGAGAGAAAAAAATATCCAAAATAACATTAAACACGTGTGGAAAAAAATCAAGTCATCCACTCCACATCAAACACAACAAATTAGGCAAACACCAAACCCTAAACTATACCGACCTCCGATCCGACATACATGGAGTTAGTTCCCCACATCAAGCATCCCATCACACAACACATTAATTGACATGCTGAAATCGAACCGGAACCACTAATCATAAGCTATCATGCCATAACAACCATTGAAATTCCAAAACACTGAAACTCAAAGCAAATAAATCCAAAACTACGTTAAATTAAACATGTGAGCGAACAAAAAAACAACTAAAGCCATACATTCATTCTCATCAAACGAACCAAATTAGGCAAAAGAGAAACCCTAACCCGACCTCTGTCTGACGTACCTTCCGATCAGTTCCCCCAACTAGCGGCGGATCATAACACATTAATTAACATGCCCAAATCAAACTGTTAAGTGTTAACCTTGAGCTATCATCTCATAACAACCATCAAAATTCCGAAACATCGAAACTCAAAGCAAATAAGTCCAAAATTACACTAAATTAAACAAGTGAGCGAACAAAAAAACAAAACTAAAGTCATCCACTCATTCTCATCAAACAAACCAAATTAAGCAAAAGAGCAAACCCTAACTCGACCTCCGTCCGACGTACCTTCCGATCAGTTGCCCCCGTTGGCGGCGGATCGGTAGCGGTAGAGCTTCCCGAAGACGTGGAGCGCTGTGACGAAGCCAATGAAGCAGAGGCTCATGACGAGGACGACGGTGGGGGACATCTTGAGACCGGGGGCGTCGTCGGTGTAGAACCGGAGCATGTTGCTGCTCCCGCTGCCACTGCCTCCTCCGCCTCCGGAAGCAGATCCAGTGGTGCGACGGCGGCGGAGTCCGGCGGAGGCAGCGGCGGTGCCGCGCGGGGCGGCGGTGGAGGGGCGGGAGGTGGCGGATGAGGCAGATACTTGGGATTGGGACGCGCCCTTCGCCATGGTTAGGGATTTGGGGGAATCTGGGTTTGGGAGAGGAGAATTTGTGTGTGAGATCTGGAGGGGGAGAATGCAAAGAAAATAGAAAGTTTTCTGTTGACTTTTTATTTCGTGTTATAGTTGTAGTAGGCTTATGGACCGGGTTGGTTTGGTTTGGGTTTTTCGAGGTTTATCCAAATCAAAATTAGACTATTATTTTGATAGAAAAATTCGACTGAAATCATATCGATTTAGATTTTGGTATTAGTTTGATATTGCTAGTAAGTAGTGACATTTAATATAGTTGTGAATCATACGTTGCATTAATGCAAACGACTGAGTATTTGGCTTGGTAATAACCAAGGTTAAAAAATTAGTGATGCGGATTAGATGCGATGTGGATGCATATGCAGTTTGCGATTTAATAGTTAAATAATATGATATACATATTAATTATATGTAATTAAAAATTTAGGTTAAATTTTGAATAATTCTAACATCGATAATTCAATATTAAACAAAATAAAACAAAATATGCAGGCAACGACGCAGACCGCATCGAGTACCTCACATCCTTTCATATGCTATATGCATTCCCCAAACATGAAAAATTGATTTGAATTCGGTTAAATTTGACAAATTCACCCAAAAACTCTCATCCCAACTTAGGACTCTCAAGCTCTGCTCGGGCTCGGTGGCTTTCTCGGTGGCTTGCTCGAATTATGGTTCGGATTGGTTGATAATGAGTTGAGCATGAGCAAATAAATTAGCTTGACTAACTAAACGAGCTGACCCCATTCTCATTCGGTGCTCGCTCGACACCTGTTGTTCGCTCGCTCTCTCGGATCGAATTTATATATCTAATATTCAAACTTAATTACACCACCAAATTACTCATTTATCCAACTATTTTTGTTTTTTTAAAATAAAGGTTAAAGTCTTATTTAGTTTGATTATACAAATGTTGTTTTTCAATTTGTGCAGACTACTACTCTCTTGGAATGTTTTATGTTTGATTTTTCACTTTAATTTGTATATTTAGTTGGATAATTATATCTTGATTTAGATATTTTAACCATTAAACTGTTTTAGAATGTTATTCTACCAATTGGAAAATAAAAAAATAAAAAAAGCAATATTGTCGAATTAAACATGAAAACGAGCAAGCCGAGCAAACTAGGAGTTGACCGGCTCGCAGGCATGTAATGGCCGAGTCTACTCGACTCGAGTCACAAGCATGGCACGAGCGAGCAGAAAACTAAACGAGCAGACCTCGAGTTGAGCTTGCTCGCTTGATTTCAGATCATTTACGACCCGTCCCAACTTGTAGGTTTGGCTATTTTCTCACATGCCCGTTAATTTAAATTATGTAGGGTTGTTTATATGTTTTTTATTAATTACGGATTGATATAGGGATGGAACTTGAACATGCCCTCTACATTTCTAAGTTCTAAACCTAGCCCGATTGTGTTACTATCTTTCTTTCTGTTCTCTTTTATTTGCTTTTTTTATCGAGGGTGTGACTTTTTTGGTAAAGGACCATCGGTATATGTAGGAAAACAATATGTGAAGAAACATTTGTAAAAAAATAATTGTAGAGGACTTAACTTTCACAATGACTTTTTGATCGATCTGTACATAAGAAAACTTAATAAAAAAAATTAGAACTCGAGTTCTTAATGGATTTTAAGTTTCAAAAATTGCACATGCAAGTCGATCATATCCTAAGAGTCCACATTAGACAAGCTATGTAACTTCGCTTGAATAGCCTATGTATGTTTCCTATAAATTGTGGTGAAACTCAAACGTAACGAATTTCATCTAGATAGCTTATGGCTGCCTGCATTTAGCATGTTAACATTTCCCAAATACAAATAAATACACCTTTTGAAGAACTTAGATAAAACAAACTTGAAATTGATCAAGCAATTAGGAAATCTCTTATCTTTATATAGTCAAAATCATAAATTAAATTTATGCAACTCCATTTGCATGTTTGGGATTTAAGATGGGGGTGCGAAGTAGAATAGATTAAATAAAAACCCATTATTTAGAAACAAACACGTCTAATGTAAATTCAAACTCAAACAGACTTATACACCTGACATTTAAGATTCAAGGGGCGTGCTTTGAATATTTACATTATTTTTTAACACACATTCGACGTTTTTTCTTAATTTTTTTGTTGTATCCCTAATACACTTCTAAACCTATATTTACGTGAAAGTTTGGATCGAAACGAAAGTCAGATATGGTTGAAATTTAAGCCAGATTGTCACTAAATTCGACCCATCGTCAAACTTAATATGTGGTGGACGTAGTGGTATAATGGTCTCTCAACTCCAGAGATCTAAACCACTAGATAATTTAAATAACTAATGCAGATTTTAATACCTATAGAGCATCTTGACTTTCAAGATATGTTGTTTTGCAATTATTTTTGTAGTCTTCTTTGGAAGCACTGACTTGAAAGTGCACACATTTACTGCAGTGCACGTATGACTCAAGTTCATGGATTTATCCCTTTTTTCCCCCAAATACTTCCACTACGACAAAATCAGATGTAAACCCATTAAAGGATCAAATCAACTCCAAAGTCCAAACAGCTAACAATTCAGATGGATATTCCACATACGTTACAGAATACAACAATATCTTCATGATCAATGTTTTAGCAGAAACAATTAGAAGGTATTTCAGCTACCAACACACGTAGCATCTTCTAATGAGGCATGGAATAGCGCAGATAATCAGGTAAAGAAACGTTTACAGACATGGAAATAAAGATCATACCACACAAAGAGTAATCACACAGACTATTGTTCATGAAGAGTTACACCGGCTGATATCATGACGCAGCAACAGCTCAATAATTTGAAAATGAGATGATTTATAACATTATGGAGATCAAAGTAAATTTGCCAAGTCAATAAACCAAATTTTGATGTCGGATAGTACCTGGTTGATGCTTTCACATGCGCTCTATCCAGAATTCATCTAAAAAGCACAAACACAAACTTTTCTCAACATAAAATTTGATCATATAAAATTCAAAAATGACCATGAAATCAGCAGACTATATTCCGTGTCTTGTATGACAGATTACTAAATCTGGTAAGATACCTGCTATCCTCGGTTTGTCTATCAGAACTTGAACATTCAACCACCCCGCTCAAACCCTCTGCTGAGATATTGCTCGTTCTTTCATCCTCGGCAGAGTTCAGATGAGGATCCTCTTCTATGGAATTGATGTCGATAGATCTTGACTCCGCACAAGAGGATATGGAAACAGCATCAGATGGTGCATCAGCATTATACTCCACATGAGAGATGTCAGCAGCACTTGAAACCATTTTGGTTCCACGATCGACCAGAGCCGTATCAGATTCACAAGCTTCATTTCCAGAATTTTCCTTTGGTTTGGGACTAGCATCTTGGTTCTCAAGTAAACCATCCTCTAATCTCTCAAGAAATCTATCACCATTAACTCCTAAGAGTGATTTTTGACAGGTATATGTCAAACCAGCATTCTCCACAGAATTCATGGCATGACCAGTGGCACCATCCGCTGGGGTGTGGTAGTTGTAACCCATTAACCCATAGAGCTGCCAAACGTCATGCCACACATTTGATTCTATGAAGTGCCGCTGGATGTAGCTTCTAAGTTCACTTCGCAAGATCGAAGATGGCTAATAAACATGTAAACCAATCAAAACAAAATCAGGTCACATGAACAAAGAAGATTAGGAACCAATATTATCTCATACAAGAGCAAAGGAAAAAAGACCTCAGCATTGCACTCCTTCGCGAGACGGAAAAATGTAGCAGAAACAAAGTGTTTCCCGACAGATTCAGCCAATTTTATCTGATTTATCCAATACGATGCAGACTCAAGCTTATCAAACCGGCACTTGCTGCAGTCTTGAGCACTGAGATACGGAGTACCCAATGCAGCAAAATTTGTGTTGATGGGTGTCCTAGGGCCATCCTTGGGGACACTGCCCTTTAAGCTTTTTCTTGAAGGCAATGATCCTATAGAAGTGGCAATGGAACCTATAGAAGTGGCAATGGAACCTATAGAAGTGGCAATAGAAGGTTTCCTGATCTGATTCCTATCTGCGTATTTCGAATTCTTGATGACATTGCCATCTGGTTTAGCCACTCCAATTTTTGTTGAAGTTTTGTCCCCTTGAAAAAGCTTTGTAGAAATTGTGGAAGATTTCAAGGGTTTGCAGCTCTTAAGGGGTATATGCTCTTGTGTAGTCTTTTTAACTGGTATGTTGGCACTCCTGATTGTCCCAAAGACACGCTTTGGAATTTTAAGAGTCAGTGATTTTCGAATTGACTTTTCTGAATGCATGTTAATGCTTCGAGGTTTTGTGACAACATGATTTAGCCTGCAATGAAGTAACCATTATACCTAAAAAGATGCAAATGTCCTTCAGTTGCTTCAGGTTAAAGAATCTCAAGAACATACCCTTGTCTGGGGCGAGAAGAAGCAACTTTGTTTTCTTTCAAGCCTTTAGATACATCCTTATCTCTGGCAATGGTACTTACAACTTTTCGAACCTTGCCTGATTCATAACAGAGATAAAAACTAAAAATATGAAACTTGAAAGCCACATGAGTAGAGGTCCAGAAATTGAAGCAATTAAGTTCACGAATATAAATACTTGATAAGGACGTACAAAAGCTACATAAACCAGATCCACAAACTGAAATGATCATGTTTATCAACATAAATTCACAAATACTTGTTAAGTACATATTGAGTACCAATATCTGAAGTGGAAGAACAACCAGTCATGTACACTGTATCTTTCCTTTTGTAAATCTTAAAGGCCGGCCCCCAAATTGAAAACGTAAAAACATTAAAATCAGTTTCGTTACATTGGCATATGGAGTACAAATACAAGTGTGACGCAATCCCATTTGAACGCTCAAGGGGGTTTCTCAAGTGTATAATGGTACAACCATAATTCTGGGGGGGAAACTCCTTTACAAAGAGTGTCCAGAAAAAGTTGGAAGAATGTTTTTTTGTTACGAGTGGTTTGAAGTTTGAACCTCAAGTATAACAACAGGCTGTTTCTTTTCTTAAAAATTCAAAACTTTACTCACCATTGCAAATACAACTGCACCATTCTTCAAAGTTCGGAACATGGTTCTTTACTTAAGTTAAAACAAATACTTGACGCTTTAACAAGCAATGCTACAAACAGACTTCCACTAACCTACCACAAGGTTTCAATATCCTATCATACTGTCATGCATTAAAACGCAGGCTCCCTCTCTAACCCAATTGCTTCTTCGTAAATGTACCCAAAATCTAAACGTTCAAATGTGGAACATTTCTAGACACTCCCTTGCACAAGCACCTTCCAGTGAGTCAAATACATGAAACTATGTAAGTCGAAGAGAATAAAAGTGTCAGCCGATCATCTCACACTTTAAGCTTCCACACAACATTAAAGTGCACTCTTCTAACTTCAAATCATTCGTGTGACATAAACGCACACCTTAAAACTTATAATTCACAACAATAACTTTAAACTCCAACACGGTAGTATCCTACTATACTCTACGTCTTCCAATGAGTCGAATCCATGTAAGTAAAAACAACAGATGTCTCACCCGATCGTTTCACATTTTAAGCTTGAACACGACACCATATCGCACAATTCTGACTTCAAATTACTTGTGCCAATTCGACACACCTTAAAACTTACAATTCACAACGAGAACAATTGTAACTTCATACTAATATACACTGAACATAGTGCGGAAAAAGACCGAAAGGAAGAAGAATAAAGTCTTCTTTACTAATTTTACTCCAACTTGTTATTTTCTCCAAATTATCTAACTCCATCTACCACTGCACTACGGCTAAAGCGTCAAAACACAAAAATCCGCAAGAAAACGTATTTCGACGCAGAAAAAAAATTAGGGTGAAAAATCGAGAAAATAGATGGAAAGGGGAATTTCACCTGAGAGGGGATTAGGGTTTGGATCCATCGGAGTGGGAGGTTTATTGGAAGTGGGATTTGGAGGTTTTGAAGGGATCCAGGTTAGGGTGTGGTGAACCCGCGGAACAGGTTAAGGGTGGGAAGGATGGGGATGGAGAGTAGGGCCCGCTTTAGAGGGTGTTTTGGGTGGTGTTGTGATCCTGCGGAGGAGGGGATTCGGGAGGCGGGAACATGTTACTTTTTTTTTGAAATATTGTTTTGTTATAATAAATAAAAAAATAAAGTAAATTACATATAATTCCATGAACCATGGACCCGAATTACTTATTGTGAACTTTCAAAGTTATCACTTTGGATATGTAACACTTTACTTCCTGAATTTCTTTTAATTGTTAGATTTTACATCTTAATTGTTATTTTTTTCCGTGTTGTTTGCCTAAAAGACAAAAAATCTAACTTAATTGTTTGGTTCAATTTACATCGGAAGTCAGATTAGATTGAAATTTGAGTCTGATTGTTATCAAATCAAATTCAAATGTGAATGAGATCTAATACTTAAATAGATCCAAACTTTATCATAAAGTTAGGTTTACGAGTGTTCTAGACAAACAACTCAAAAAATAAAAAAATTAACACTTAACATGTGAAAATTAACGATAAAAGAAGTTCATGAGGGTAAAATGTTACATATTCAAAGTTCAAGATGATTAAATGTTAACTTTGAAAGTTCATTGTGGTTAAGTGATTTGGACTCATAGTTCGAGGGGTTATATGTAATTACCCAAAAATATATTAGTGTTACGAGATATTAAATTGTGTATCGATCACTCCCAAAATTATAAATATCACATCCGATAGTTCTCAACGGTTTATTTGAGTGAGTGTTTTAAGTGTTAACTTTAGGCAATTATGTATCTACAACTCTCATAAACAGTACATCATAGTTAAGGTTTTAAGTATTGTTTAACCTGATACAATCATACCAAAACAACATCTATATTAGATAACATCAAAACACAACGACAGGCCAAACAACCATCTGTTCTCCCGAAAGTATGTGTCCAAGGAAGAGAAAGATCGGTGCATAATCACAGCCTCCAAGAATTCTCGGCGTCTTTAGGCAATTATGTTAATGTGATATCCTTAGGGGAATCGGGAAGAGGTGAATTGTAAATCTACTGATAATTTTATCTACTTAACTATAATTTAACTACATAATAAAACATAGATAAATCCATTTCAATGGAATTAGTTCTTGATCTTCGCTACCGAAAATGGGCTCAACACCGAAAGACTACACACCCTCACCTCCATCACTAGTACCTGCAAGGTCTCTTCTTTCTCTCCTCGGTTTCTTTCAATTGTATTGTGCTTCAGGCCTGTCAATGTCTGATACGACATCAATTATATGTTCATGCTACACGAACATCATTGTTGTCGATCACTTTAGTTTTGATGATTTCTGAACTGAAAGCTCGAAGCCATATTAACAAGTTCAAACCATCATATGTGACAGTCATAAGACTCATAACAATAGATGTCAAGTGTTCCCCATTCTAAACAAAACATGGTAATCCACATCCTTATCTGCAAAATTCTACCAAGTTATTATCCTTGGAAGGATTCCAGTTGAAATGTCCGATCTTCATTACTATGTTTCTTTAACAAAGGCGGCGTATCAGTGGCTAATGGCATGGAATACCTTAATGCTGTTACTGCAATGTATAACTGCTCACTGTTGAGCCTCGATCAGCTCCATGATTATTGTGTAGCTCGAAGTCATAGGAAGCTTATCGTGAGGGAACTAGCAACGTCCCTGAAAAACATGACTGTACGTTTTATAAAAGCATTTCTGTAAATCATAACATGATATCTCAGTTTTCCAACAAAGAAAAAAGGCAGGATAATCTTAAGAAAATATCCATCGAAATGCATTATCAGATTGAGAGAAAAACAAGACCTGAGTCACTGGATGCTGAGAATTTAATAGAAAAAAAGGAAATGCATATTTAAACATCGCCCCGGTTTCTTTAAGAAGATTGTAAGATCTATAGAAGACAAATATGTCATCAAATTCTCATGTGTAAAACCACAGGAATCAATATAGTTAACAGTGGCTAATAATTCCTAAAGATCGGTTAAAAAATACGCACGTTCACATTATGTAATAAGTAAAAATGCGAACCAACGTGCAAAAAATTCAGTAGACCAGCAACTGAAAGTCTTAATCTCATCAAGTCAGCCAAGAACCTGAAAATAATGTGTCATCAAGTCGGCACGTCACTTACCGATTTCACCTTCTACCGGGAGAAAATGATGAAAAATGAAACAAATGAAAGGTTTCGTTGAGATATGTATGATGGAAACCAAATGTCGTATAGTTACACGTGCGTGTGATTTGACCTAAAATAAATAAATAATATGTGATTTTATTAATCTTTTTTGACTAGACTGGTGAATGGACTGACCACGTCAGACAGCATCCGGGACGCCGCATGAACAAATCATTTTCCTTTTAGATGTGGTCTGCAAATTTTGGTTGCATACTATGTTATCCTGATTTTGAACCCTCGTACTAATATTTGTCTGCTTACCTTTTTTTATAAAAGCTACCACTACCATTATCATTAGAGCACAATTAATAGGGGCCGTCTGGGTCGTCCAACCCGGACGTATCACGTGGCGCATCCGGGTTGGTTGTTTTTTTTTCGCTTTTTCTAAAAAAATTGTTGAAGAAATTTGTTTTTGTTTTTTTAAAAATTTGATTTGAATAATTTTTTAAAATGTTAGGTTTATTTGTTGTAGATGTTGATTTTAATTATTATTTTGTTTAAATGTTTTGGGGGTATTATTTGGTAAATAGTTTGGTATTTTAATTATATTAGCACACTTGGATTGAAATTAAACTACATTACACCGCTTAATTGAAATTAAACTACATTTACAACGCTTAAATGAAAACTAAATTTACACGATGGGCAATCATAAAAGGTCCAGCTCTTGCGTGGAACGTTGACATCCTGAACAAGATCATTACTGCATGCATCATAATGCACAACATGATAGTAGATGACGAACGAGACTCATATTCCACTATTTATGAAACAATAGAGTTTGAGCAGGACCTCTCGCCCAACTTAGGCGGCACATCAACTTCGGGTTCAAATCGGTTCTCCACCAGTCGTGTTGTCGAACTTCATGTGTACATGGACACCAGAGAACACATTCGTAAAAAAAGTAGACATCTTGTCCTCAGATCTGACTTGATCGAGCACAATGACAACAATTCGAGAGAACCACAATTTTTTATTATAGTAGTAAGCATTTTCATTTTAATGCATTTTCATTAATTTTTATTAGTATGCATTTTAATGCATTTTAGTAGTATGCATTTTCATTAAATTTTTTAAGTACTATGCATTTTCATTTTTAAGAGAGAGAGAAGAGATATATGATTTTCATTTTTAATGGACTAACATCACATTCTTGGTGCATTAAGTTGCTGAAAATAACCACAAAGTTTTTAATGGTGTAATCTGTAATTTGTTTCTTTGTATTATAGTAATGGGGAAAAACTTCATGTTGGTAGGGAACACCGTCTCATTTCTGACGTGGTAGAGAGAGAAAACTGATTTGAAAGAGAGAAAGAAGAGATAGAAAACTCATCACCAAGTCGTTTGGATCATGGTTACGGATGATCTTACTAAATTTAATCTACTTGCTTTGTGCTTGTCATATTTTTCTTGAATGGTTATTAATAATATATTTGATGAATTTGAGAGAAGAAAGAAAAAGGACTAGGCACACCACAGGCAACACACTACCGGTCTAAAGTACAGACGGTAGTAATAATAAGGGTTCTTATACACGGACGCGCGCGTCCAGGACGCGGCTTACGTGGCATCTAGTCAGCAGTCCAGTCAGCTGCCCAATCAGCGAAAATAAAAGCGCGCGTTGTTTCGAAAAATGGGAAAACTGCTGCGGCTATCGTGCGACGGTTCGTTCTCTGACGTATCGATAAGACCGGGAAGGGACATCAGACGCGCCTGTTCACATCCCGACTTGCGAAAGAAAACCAAAAACGTTTCCGATCTTTCTCACATTCCCTTTCTCAACTTTTCTCCGATTCATCACCCCAGTTCTTCACCGTAACCCTAGATATCCGTCGACCAAATGGATTCTACACTTCAAGCTTCTATTTCGGGGGTTGTGGTGCACCAGGTTTGTCGTTTTTACCGTAACATTGAATTGCGATACTCTAAAAAGGAATGTTCTCATACGGTTGATGTCTTCCTAGGCTTCTACGCATTACTTCCAGCCCTCCAAATGTTCGTGGACCCCAATAGAGAAGGTCTTTGGGAAGTTGAGGGACGCAGAGAAAGATGCCTTCCGGGCTACACCCTTCGGTCACTTCATCAACCTCTCCAACGTTCCTGTCGATAATGACATTATCAATTGGTTCGTGGAACACTATGACCCCGAGGAGGTGGGGTTGAGGATCGGCTCTGGGGTAGTACACTTCACCGCCGAAGACGTTGCCCTAATTTTGGGGCTCAGATTACATGGGAAGGCTGTCAGAATGCAGCCGAAGGAAGTCGCAACCCGACAGGGGGAGATTCTGAACAACACCCAACTATCTGCCCAGATGATGGCTACGAGATATTTGGTTGATGAGGAGGAGGAGTACGTCCGGCTACTCATTTGTTACATCTTCAGCCATTTTTTGTTCTGCGATGGCACCCTTCGAACCAAAATTTGGTTCCTCGACCACTTGGCCGACTTCACTAAGCTACACAAGTACGCGTGGGCCGAGGCTGTTCACGAGGCACTTGTGAGGGGCCTGAAGAAGGCAAACCGGGATCTACGCGATAGGAGATCTACCGGTTCTTCTATTTTAAGAAGGGGATACGTCGAGGGGTGTGTTGCTGTACTACAGGTAATGAAGTTGTTCCTTTTTAAGTTTCGCTTGTTCCTTTTTAAGTTTCGGTTGTTCCTTTTTATGTTTCGTTTGTTCCTTTTTAAGTTTCTTTTGTTCCTTTTTATGTTGAAGTTCTTCCTTTTTATGTTGAAGTTGTTCCTTTTTAAGTTCAAGTTGTTCCTTTTTAAGTTTCGCTTGTTCCTTTTTAAGTTTCGGTTGTTCCTTTTTATGTTATGTCTGTTCCTTTTTATGTTGAAGTTGTTCCTTTTTAAGTTTCGCTTGTTCCTTTTTAAGTTTCGGTTGTTCCTTTTTATGTTATGTCTGTTCCTTTTTATGTTGAAGTTGTTCCTTTTTAAGTTTCGCTTGTTCCTTTTTAAGTTTCGGTTGTTCCTTTTTATGTTATGTCTGTTCCTTTTTATGTTGAAGTTTTTCCTTTTTAAGTTTCGTTTGTACCTTTTTAAGTTCAAGTTGTTCCTTTTTAAGTTTCGCTTGTTCCTTTTTAAGTTTCGGTTGTTCCTTTTTATGTTATGTCTGTTCCTTTTTATGTTGAAGTTTTTCCTTTTTAAGTTTCGCTTGTTCCTTTTTAAGTTTCGGTTGTTCCTTTTTATGTTATGTCTGTTCCTTTTTATGTTGAAGTTGTTCCTTTTTAAGTTCAAGTAGTTCCTTTTTAAGTATCGCTTGTTCCTTTTTAAGTTTAAGTTGTTCCTTTTTAAGTTTCGTTTGTCCTTTTTAAGTTTCTTTTGTTCCTTTTTATGTTGAAGTTGTTCCTTTTTAAGTTCAAGTTGTTCCTTTTTAAGTTTCGTTTGTCCTTTTTAAGTTTCTTTTGTTCCTTTTTATGTTGAAGTTCTTCCTTTTTATGTTGAAGTTGTTCCTTTTTAAGTTCAAGTTGTTCCTTTTTAAGTTGAAGTTGTTCCTTTTTAAGTTCAAGTTGTTCCTTTTTAAGTTTCGCTTGTTCTTTATTAGGTATGGCTGTGCGAGAAGTTCAACCTGGCAGAGCCTAAAATGGGAGGCCATCTTAGGTGGAATCGGTGGTCGAGCATATTTGGAAAACGGCTCATCCTGAAGAAATGGGAGGAAAAGGGCATCACCCTTTCAAAAATTTACGAGGGAGACTTCAATAAGACTGAGTCGACGACCCTGACTCAGAAAGAGAGGGAAATCATTGGTCAGGCTGAAAAAACTCAGCCAACCCTACGAACCAATAGTGATTGCCAGTCAACAAGCAGCGAACCTAGGCTGCAATTGAGGGACTGCAGCATCCCTCGGGACCCACTACGGGAAGAATTGGAGTTTGCAATGTTGAAGACAAAATGGCTTCAAGCAGAAGTTGCACTGAATGAGGCAAATGAAGAGGTTAAGAGGCTGAATGAGGAACTTAGGAAGTCCAGGGAGGAAAATGAGACCCTAAGGGAAGAGATTGCATCTCTTCGAGGATATTGTATAGAAGGTGGACAGGAAGGAAGAGAGGATGAAAGGAGGGATGAAGAGCAAGAAAGAGAGGAGGAGAATAGGAGGGAAATAGAGAATGAGATTGAGAGGGAAAGAGAAAGAGAAAAAGAAAAAGAAGAGAGCAGGAGAGAGGAGAAAAGGAGAGAGGAGGAGGAGAAAAGGAGAGAGGAGAAAAAGAGAGAGGAGAGGGAAAGAGAAGAGAAGAGGAAAGAGGAGGAGGAGAAAAGGAGAGAGGAGAGGGAAAGAGAAGATAATAGGAAAGAGGAGGAGGAGGAGAAAAGGAGAGAGGAGAGGGAAAGAGAAGAGAAGAGGAAAGATGAGGAGGAGAAAAGGAGAGAGGAGAGGGAAAGAGAAGAGAAGAGGAAAGAGGAGGAGGAGAAAAGGAGAGAGGAGAGGGAAAGAGAGGAGAAGAGGAAAGAGGAGGAGAAAAAGAGGGAGAGAGAGCAGAAGAGAATAGAAGAGGAGAAGAGGAAAGAGGAGGAGAAAAGGATAGAGGAGAGGGAAAGAGAGGAGAAGAGGAAAGAGGAGGAGAAAAAGAGGGAGAGAGAGCAGAAGAGAATAGAAGAGGAGAAGAGGAAAGAGGAGGAGAAAAGGAGAGAGGAGAGGGAAAGAGAAGAGAAGAGGAAAGAGGAGGAGAAAAAGAGGGAGAGAGAGCAGAAGAGAATAGAAGAGGAAAAGAGGAGGGAGGAAGAGGAAAGAGAGAGGAAAGAAAACGAGAAGAGAGACAGGGAGAGAAGAGAGAAGAGGAAAGCTGATGATAAAAGGAGGGAGGCTGAAGCTTCAAAGAAGAGGTTGAGGGAAGAGGTAGAAAGAAAGAGGGTAGAGGAGGATGAGGGAAAGGAAAAAACCCTCAGGGCAGACTGGGGGGCCAAAGGATCACGCTCAACGGCCAAAAAACAAGAAGATGAGGTGAAAGAAAGGAAGAAAAAAGAAGAGGAGCGGAAAAGGGGAGATAGAAGGCTCCAGAGGAGCATGAACAAAAAAAGAAAGCGGGATGGGAATGACGATTTCAAGTTGGCTCATCACGGGAGAGAGGATAGGCCAGACGTTGACATGGATGCATTGGGCACATTGAGCCCCGATGAGCTGAACATTGTACTGAAGGTGACCACACCTACACATAACCAACGGGAGGTGATCTGGAGAGGTGATTCCAGTTTCTTCACACGTTCCGACCTGAAGGAGCTAATGACGAAGGGGATGGATTTGACCAACGAGGCGATAGACAGTATGCTTTGTGTACTTGAAGAGCGCCAAAAAACAGAAAACTACCCCCAAGAGGTTATTTGTATTCCAAGCTTCTATTCGGAAAGAATTATGATGGATCAAGGGGATACCATGATTGAAGAGTGGCTGACGCCCAAATTACAAGGCCAGGAAACGGGAAGCCTCGTCATTGCACAACCATTGCTGGTGTCAGAACATTGGACCCTTGTAGTTGTTAATGGCTTAGACAAGGAGATCCTGCATTACAACAGTTGCAGTAGGGAGCTGGTACGAGATGAGGATCCTGACAATGCGGTAGGGGTACATGAATGTTCGGCCAAAGATGTGAGTGAATTATGGAGAAACCGTCTTAAGGTGAACTGGCCATTGAGATACCTCAGGGAAACGTGCCAAAGACAAATGCCGGGAAGCAACGACTGCGGTGTTTTTCTATACTACTGGATCAAATGTCTCATGCAAAATGTCAACCCAACGGAACCGAAAAACCCCAAGACACTTCACTCCATCAGGGGTGAAATGGCCATTACTTTATTGAGGGACTCCCGCTGCTGTGTCGAATTTAAGTAGTGCATAGTTGTAAATTAAAACAGGAACAGACACATTTTATAGTTGTTGTAATTAAAACTTTTCCAAACTTTTCCATAGTTGTAACTAAAACTTTTCCATAGTTGTAATTAAAAAGGAAACGACTTCACATAAAAAGGAACAGAAATCACTTAAAAAGGAACAGATTTAACTTAAAAAGGGACAGTCATCGCTTAAAAAGGAACAGACTTCACTTAAGAAGGAACAGACTTCACTTAAAAAGAGACAGACATCACTTAAAAAGGAACAGACTTCACTTAAAAAGTAACAGACTACACTTAAAAAGGAACAGACTTCACTTAAAAAGTAACAGACAACACTTAAAAAGGAACAGACAACACATAAAATCAACAGACTACACTTAAAAAGGAACAGACATCAGTTAAAAAGGAACAGACTTCACTTAAAAAGGAACAGACTTCGCTTAAAAAGGAACAGACATCACTTAAAAAGGAACCAAAAAAACATAAAAAGGATCAGAAATCACTTAAAAAGGAACAGACTTCACTTAAAAAGTAAAAGACTACACTTAAAAAGGAACAGACTTCACTTAAAAAGTAACAGACTACACTTAAAAAGGAACAGACTTCACTTAAAAAGGAACAGACTTCACTTAAAAAGAGACAGACATCACTTAAAAAGGAACCAAAATAACATAAAAATGATCATAAATCACTTAAAAAGGAACAGACTTCACTTAAAAAGTAACAGACTACACTTAAAAAGGAACAGACTTCACTTAAAAAGGAACAGACTTCACTTAAAAAAAGACAGACATCACTTAAAAAGGAACCAAAAAAACATAAAAAAGATCAGAAATCACTTAAAAAGGAACAGACTTCACTTAAAAAGTAACAGACTACACTTAAAAAGGAACAGACTTCACGTAAAAAGGAACAGACATCAGTTAAAAAGGAACAGACTTCACTTAAAAAGTAAACGACGTCACTTAAAAAGGAACCGACTTCACATAAAAAGGAACAGAAATCACTTAAAAAGGAACAGATTTAACTTAAAAAGGGACAGTCATCGCTTAAAAAGGAACAGACTACACTTAAAAAGGAACATACATCACTTAAAAAGGAACAGACTTCACTTAAAAAGGAACAGACAACACTTAAAAAGGAACAGACAACACATAAAATCAACAGACTACACTTAAAAAGGAACAGACTTCACTTAAAAAGGAACAGACTTCACTTAAAAAGTAACAGACTACACTTAAAAAGGAACAGACAACACAAAAAATCAACAGACTACACTTAAAAAGGAACAGACAACACTTAAAAAGGAACCAAAAAAACAAGGAAGGAAAACTTCACACTTAAAAAGGTAAACGCACTTAAAAAGGAGCAGACTACAACTCACAGTTAAAAAGGAGAACCGCTAACTTATAAAGGTACAAGCAATTCATAAAAAGGAACATATATCACTTAAAAAGATACAAGTCACAGTTAAAAAGGAGAACCGTAAACTTACAAGGGAACTTTACACTCAGAATTAAAAAAGAACTTTACACTTAAGAATAACTGTTGTCTTACAAAAATGTACAAAATTCAAAGACCAAGGCTTGGTGCATAATTAAGGAGCAATTTGGTCGTAATACAACTTCATGTCCCAATCGTCAAAATCTGGATCCCCTGGTCTAGGTGCGACCTCATGCATAGGTGATTTGTCCTTCCTTCGATACTTGCTCTTTTCTGCTGTGAGGCGCTTTTTTTGGCTTCTTTGAAGAATTCTCTCGGCTAAGGAAACCCGACGTCTAGTAGGCGGTCTTCCTGGACGGGTTACTTTGTCTGGATTGCGCAAAGAGGTACCGCCGGCCACAACTTCATCAACTATGGGAGGGGCGTGGGGAAGGTTAATACGAGACCTGAGCCACTCCATACACTTCACGGCCTTAAGATACCTTTCATGAGAAATGAATGCTTCCTGTGCAATCCAAAGAGCGCGACCCATTATGTCGGCGTGACGACTCAGCGCATCCTTCTCCAATACGCCATCGGCTTGGTACACCTTTTCTCCATAGCTCCGACGAATATCCTTCCGCCATCGATCTGTGATGTAAGACGGCGGGAGTAATGCATTAGGATCTAGCCGTGCAAATACGACCAGGAGGTGACAACATAGAATACCAACACGCTTAAACAGTTTACAATCGCATGTCAAGTTCAGACCTGTCCTCTCTACAAGGAAACGTTTCGATAATAGTTGCTCACCGACCCGTACACGTTCAGTCACCTTGTAATGAAACGCGTCGGCTGATTGCAACTCCTCGGTTAGGTCGCAGTTCATCATCTTACCAATTTGTAACTGTACTTTCTTGAAAACCCCTACGGTATACAACTCGCTCATTTGACTCTCGAAGGGATATATTGAAACCATTTGGGGTTTCTTATGCAGGCAATCGAAATCCGATTGAGCTTCCTTCTCGTACTTGTGACGTAGAGCAAGTTCGTATTGTTGAACGAACTGCTTAATGGTGGTTCTAGAAGATAAGTACTTGTCGAAGAAGGAGTTCATACTTTCGCTTCTTTGGGTAGAAGCCATTCCAGCGAAAAAACAATCACACAAGTAAGCAGGTACCCAAGACTCACGGATACCGTAAATTGTTTGGAGCCAACTATGCTCTTGAAGGTCAAAATCAACCAGGAAACCGTGCCAATTCCGCTCAAATTCAGCTGGGTTCTTTGAGTCATAGACAATCAAATTTAGATCAAATAACATGTGCTGTCGATATTTCGTCGGCAACTTCACGGGAGCTTTGTTCATTATGTGCCAAATGCAAAATCGGTGTCTGGCATTTGGGAAGACATTCCTTACAGCAGCAGTAATGGCCCCACATTGGTCCGTTATGATGGCTGGTGGAGGGATATCTGCAAGGAAAAAGAAAAATCGCTATAAAGGAAACGAGGTCACTTAAAAAGGAACTGACATCAATTAAAAAGGAACACACTTCACTTAAGAAGGAACAAAAATCACTTAAAAAGGAACAGAAATCACTTAACAAGGAACATACATCTCTTAAAAAGGAACAAACATCTCTTAAAAAGGAACATACATCACTTAAAAAGGAACAGACTTCACTTAAAAAGGAACACACATCTCTTAAAAAGGAACAAACATCTCTTAAAAAGGAACAGACATCACTTAAAAAGGAACAGACAACACTAAAAAGGAACAGACTACACTTAAGAAGGAACAGAAATCACTTAAAAAGGAACAGACTTCACTTAAAAAGGGACACACATCACTTAAAAAGGAACAGACTACACTTAAAAAGGAACATACATCACTTAAAAAGGAACAGACTACACTTAAAAAGGAACAGAGATCTCTTAAAAAGGTACAAACATCTCTTAAAAAGGAACAGACATCACTTAAAAAGGAACAGACTACACTTAAAAAGGAACAGAGATCTCTTAAAAAGGAACAAACATCTCTTAAAAAGGAACAGACATCTCTTAAAAAGGAACAGACATCACTTAAAAAGGAACAGACTACACTTAAAAAGGAACAGAGAT
This sequence comes from Triglochin maritima, assembly GCA_963682175.1. Lineage (NCBI taxonomy): Eukaryota > Viridiplantae > Streptophyta > Magnoliopsida > Alismatales > Juncaginaceae > Triglochin > Triglochin maritima. The sequence goes on from OY821779.1 coordinate 42,272,994, forward strand.
CTCTTAAAAAGGAACAAACATCTCTTAAAAAGGAACAGACATCACTTAAAAAGGAACATACAACACTAAAAAGGAACAGACTACACATAAGAAGGAACAAACTACACTTAAAAAGGAACAGACAACTTAACAATGAACAGACTACACATAAAAAGGAACAGACTTCACTTAAAAAGGAACAAACATCTCTTAAAAAGGAACATACATCTCTTAAAAAGGAACAGACATCACTTAAAAAGGAACAGACAACACTAAAAAGGAACAGACTACACTTAAGAAGGAACAGAAATCACTTAAAAAGGAACAGACTTCACTTAAAAAGGGACACACATCACTTAAAAAGGAACAGACAACACTAAAAAAGAACAGACACCAGTTAAAAAGGAAACAGACTTCACTTAAGAAGGAACACACAACACTTAAAAAGGAACACACAACACTTAAAAAGGAACACACATCACTTAAAAAGGAAAACCAATAACTCAAAAATCATAAAGGACAACTCTACATACGTACCTCCCATACACGAAAGCCACGTCTGAAAGAGCCATATGTAGTTTTCAGTGGTCTCGGAAGACAGCAAAGCGCAACCGAGCAACACAGACTCGAAATGGTGATTAACTCCCACAAATGGTGCAAAGGGCATGTCGTATTTGTTTGTGAGGTACGTAGTGTCGAAACATATAGCATCCCCAAAGTATGAATAGGCAGCCCTAGAACGGTTGTCGGCCCAGAAAACGTTCCTTAGTCTTCCCTCGTCATCCATATCCACGACATAGAAAAACATTGCATCAATCTTCTGCATCTTAATGAAATAGTTCTGAAGAGCTTGTGCATCGCCGGGTCCCATTTTCAAATTCCTTACTTCGGTTATAACATTCCTGCACAGACAAAAAAATATTAAGGCCGCAGATTTCTACAAACAAAATAGCGTACAAAAGTCTTCAACCTTAGGTCTCTATCGTTAAAAGTAAGTTTGTCATGCCCCCCAGCCTCAACAACAAACGATTGCATGGTCTTAGCAGCAGAGATCCCAGAAGCATCGTTGCACGCTATTCGTGCTATGGCGGCCTCAGGTACAAATCGTTTCTGTCTTAGAAAACGCATCTGGTGCTCCTGCAGCATTTCATGGTTATGATTGAGATCGACAAAGTTAATCTGGTATCCCCTTGCTGGGTTTCCAGAAACCCTGATGCGAGCCGTGCACTGAACTCTACTAGATAAACGTGGCTTCATTATGCCTTGACCTTGGTCTGTTGGTGCGTTACCCTCCTTGGAACAAGTAAGAGTAGCCCGGGTAACCACACCAGCGTCGTAATGAGTATGTCGTAGCTTAACACCAAAACCACAAGCATCAGCATAGTCGTTGTAAAAGGCTCTTGCTCCTTCGAAAGAGGGGAAAATCATCTTCTCCTTAGGAACGTTTGACGCCATTTCCATTTGAGCGAAGATTTCTCTCAAAACGAAGAGAAATGAACGAAAATGAAAAAGAAAGGAAGAAGTGACGGTGGCCATTCCGTGCATCTTCGTCAAAAAGAGGTATGGAGCAGGTGGGAGCGCCAAAAGAAATATATGATTTGGAGCACGTCTGATTTGAGATGCATTAAATGCGGCTGCCCCCTCTGCCCGCCAAAAATATTAAACTTTGGCTGAGCTGGATTTGTCCAACTCAGCAGCGTCCCGCGAACGCGTCCCGGAGAGCGGCTACTAAACGTTTTCCTAATAATAATAAGTCAGCTTTTTAATAAGTCAGCTTTTAATCCCAAACTAATTGGAGTCGATTAAAAACGAAAACTCAACAAGAATCATGATTACCCCTCAAATACTGTGCAAGGACCCTTGTTTACTTGGAAATACTATGCTTATTGCAAGTTGCAACCCTCCTCTATCATGATATAGACCATCTAACTAAGATTTACATAGGCGGGGTTGGCAGTTCGCCTGTTTACATAGGCGAAGACCGTCACAGCCATCTTGCTCAACTCCGCCCTCGGCATGGTCGTGGTCCAGCGCCATTTTCCATTAACCCATTGGTGTTGTTCCATAAACCTGCTTTGTTCTGAGTTACAAACATTTTATCACGATTTTCGTGCTTTCCAAACTCTACTTGGAACAATTTGTTAATTTTAATTTTATTAAATTTCCCGTATATAAACTTGGAAAAAATCTCATATGCATTCATACCATTATATGCACAACTACCCTTACATTTGTTCCTGGATATGCATTCACGTTTGTCTTGGTACGAGTATATGAGATTTGCTTGCAAACAACTCTTAGTTAACAATCAAATGCAAACGATAATTAGTCAACAAGTCAATTGTGGATGTTTTCACAACAGGAAATTGGTTACTAAAGCATGCCTTAGAGACCAAGACTCATACATTCATTAGATAATCTACTGTAAAGTGCATTAGTCAAGAATTTCACAAGGGTAAATTCTAACACGAGTTAATAAAAATAATTATGTTCGCTAACTAGAAATTGTATAGCATAGTAAATTAAGAAGTTGATGTTACTTCCCGTCTCCAAAGGTTGAAAATGAAAGGGTCTTCGTATTGATGGTACTTAAAAATAGGTTTTTTCTTCAAAATAAACACTAAAAATAAAAAATTGAAAGAATATGCACATAAAAAACTTAATTGGTAAAGTATGCATCTTAAAAACGACACATGTGATGTCGTTTTCATTAACTAAAAACGACATCACTGATGTCGTTTTTATCCTAAATGAAAACGACATCATTAATGTCATTTTTACCTATGACATGTTGAACTAGTGAATGGTCGATTGAGGATCTCGTTTCCCAAAAAATAGATAAGTCATCAGTTGATCCATTAACTAATTTCCCTCAAATTCCCTGACACGCCACGGACCAGAACGGGACGCGCGCGCATGCATGGGAAGTAGATGTTTAGAAACATCTTTCAACTTCTCATGTTCCCCAATGAGTTGCTATGGTTATAGGAGTGAAAAACGAAACCCGCATCTCACTCCCATGTAGTTAGTGACCAAGTCAGTTAAGATGTACATCTTATGTAACTTACGTTGAATTTTCATCAAAATTGTATGAATCAACTCAAATTGTTATCCAAATATTAATTTTGTGGTGGTAAAACACATAGTGAGAGATTTGTTGAGTCTATGAGTTTGATTAGGAGTACAGGGGTGGCAGCCCCGGTGGGGGACGTGATCTGTTTACCTACATTGAGAATTATAATAGGGTTAACCTACATTAGTGACCAAGTCAGCTAAGATATACATCTTATGTAACTCAAGTTCCCGCAGGGGCTGCCGCCCATTGCCACCCCCGCACTCCTAATCAAATTCATAGAGTCAAAAAATCTCTCACTATATGTTTTACCCCACAAGAATTATTAATAGACACTCAACCTATCTGTAGCTAGTTCAACATATAAAAACGAGGAGTAATGAAGAGTGAGGAGTGATTTGGAGGTGGGAGGAGGAAGAGGGGGTCAGACGGCCCTTTCTGTCAATGGTAAAACACAACATCTTGGATTTCGTTTTTGCTTGTTACAAAAATGACATCCGTGATGTCTCTTTTATTTAGGAAAAAATAACATCTCAGATTTCGTTTTTATAGCACTGTTTTCATGTAAAAACACAACATCTCGGATTTCTTTTTTACCTAGGTAAAAATGACATTGGTGATGCCGTTTTAGTTAATGAAAGCGACACCACGTGTGCTTTTTTTCAATGTGCACTTTGCCAATTAACTTTTTCATGTTCATATTCTTCTAATTTTTATTTTATTTTTGGTAATTATTTTGATTTTTTTTCTTAAAAATAACTTCTACCACCTATCCAAAAACTACACGTTTCCAAATAGTGGGTCTTGTTGCCTTTTTGCATTAATCTATGTTTTGATGATTTAATCAACCTAATTGTAATTATAATCAATGTAGAGTAGCACACATATTGCATAACACATATATTGTATTGTACTAACTTCTACAGGTGATCAAGACTCAATAAAGAAAGGAAATCAAGTCAAAACATGTAATAAAGCTCATTTGAAGACATGTAATAAAGCCCAAAGTGTCATTCTCGGATTGTGAGAGGAAGAAAGTCAAGCTAGCGAGGGTATTCGCGATGCTTGTGGTTTAAAAACGTTCTCTCCCGGCCCGGAACGGGGAGTGATTAGTGAAGACGTATGCGAAGCTCGGTGATTCGAGTGAAGCTTACAAGAGATGACTAGGATTCGGGTGTGGGTGCCGAACCTCTATAAAAATCCTCATCTTCAATTGTGGTTTGCATTTTCCGATCTTACTTGCTTGTTTGTTTTAATTCCGTTGCATCTTAGTTTGATAAACAAGTAGAGTTTGTTTAAGGTGAAAAACGATTAGAACTAAACCACATTCTCGAATATATTTGAGGAGTCGAATTCGAAAGCTTTGTTGGAGTACATGCATGTATTGAGTTCAAACTTCGTTACTAGAGCTTGTGCTACAACTGAAACACATTCATTCACGATCGATAGTGAGTCCAACTGAACTCCTTGTCTATTCAGTTCCCAAAGAAGCAAAAATTCCCCTACAATGTCAACCAAGTTCTGAGCATGGTCGATTTCGAACAACCTTCCCTTGTTCTAAAGTACGAATTGATTGAACTCGACGTTTGCAGACACCAATGCAGGCTTACCCAACAAATTCACTCTAAATATCTTTCCCTACCTGCGTGCTCACCAACAAATTCTCACAAATTATACTACAACAATCCGTCGTGGAAGACAATATATATGGAAAGTGAAAGAATCTTGTTCCTAATTTTGTGGAATATAACATTAAAGTATGTATGAGATCAAATCTAATACTATGTACGTACGTAATCTAGTTATAAACATGCTGACATGGACGAATATAAACATGCGTCAAAATACCAAAACACAGCCATTTAATATAAATGTTACAATTCGTCGTCGGAAAATTACTTCAATCGTCCTAAAGATTATATTTTTCTCTCTTAACAAATCAATTAATACTAATTTCGTCATGTATCTTTAAACAAAGTTTTTACTCAATTTTACTCACATTCCTAGTACCAACACCACGAAAATGTCGGACGAAGTACCTGCATCCGACGAGGTAACGGAGGTGGATTTTTTTTCCGACTCGGACGCCTGACTAAGACGCCTCCACCATGGTCGAGGCATCTTAGCGAGGCGCCTCCCCCAACGTGGAGGCGTTTGGCTAAGACGCCTCTACATTGGTGGAGGCGTCTTAGCCAGACACCCCATTTTTTTTAGTTTTTTTTAATTTTCTGTTAATTTAATTTTTTTCCATGTTCCGTTGCAAGATTTTGGTAGTGATGGAGTAGATTACAGTGATCTTTTTGATGGTAAACAAATATTTACAACAACCGAGGAAGCTTGTAAATGAGCGAAACAAGTTGCAACATGATCGTCATCTCTCCAAACGACAAGTGGAAAGTGTTGGTGTCAGGCTGCCACCGCTCCACGAAAGCGGAAATCAACGACATGTCAATGCAGGAAAACATGAAGTACGGCAAGTGACCCAATCCACTATCACTAACGGTCGCTGTCATATCATCAGTCATCGTTGAACGCCAAGTCTGCAATGTAATACATGTTCTGTGCTGATTATGGCACTTCAAAACCTTCCGATCCTCGTCATCCCAGATGCGTCTGGTAATGTGACATCCGAAACTCAGAATGACGTTGTCATCTAGAGGACCACCGGACATCATATCCGTCACGATCCAAGACTCGTCATCACCCATCTTCTTCTTCTGAGCTCGAACATCTGCAGTGCACAGACTCGAATCACTGGTCACAAACCGGCCACCTCGACCCTTCCTAATGACCCACTCAGCCGAAGCACTACAATGTCGCCCTCGTCCTCGACCATACTGCTGTATCGCCTCCTCCTGTGGCTCCAAGCCATACCGGCCCCCATCGTAACTCTCATCGTGACTCCTCAACTCATCTGAATCATCCTCGTCGTCGAAAAAATCCTCAGGTGTCTGACGGCGACGTAAAAGATCTCTCTCTCCTAATTGAAGCAGAAATACCCCGTCTACGTGGATGACGATGACTTGACTCATCTGCTATACTACGTACCGCGTGTAAGGGAATTGATTTCCATTTTCCTCTGCGGTAACCCGATGACTATTAATTCAATTTTAAAAATAAAATTTTGTTAATGGATTTACTAAAATAATTAAATTAATTATGAACTTAATAATCAATTTATTTAGCAATTATCACAAATTATAATCAATAATCCTTTACTAAAATCGTCCACAACTAATTATTAACTTAATAATCAATTTATTTAGCAATTATCACAATTTATAATCAATAAATCTTTACTAAAATAATTAAACTAATTATTAACTTAATAATCAATTTATTTAGTAATTATCACAATTTATAATCAATAAATAATTTACTAAACTAATTTAATTAATTATTAATATAATATTCAATTTTTTTGCAATTATCACAATTTATAATCAATTTAAATAATTAAAAAAATAAAAAATAAAAAATCGGGGAGGCGTCTTCCGGAGACGCCTCCACCTTGGGGGAGGCGGCTCCAGCAGACACCTCCCCTTAAGGTCGGGCGTCTGCGGGAGACGCCCGACCCAAAAAAAATTAAAAATTAAACAAGAAAATTTACCATATTTGAGTAATCTGGGGCATCCGCTGGTTCTTTTCTCGGCTTTCGAGACATTTTTTCTGGTGAATATAAGAGTAATATGAAGAGAGAGTGGTATTAGGAGAGTAAAATAAAGAGTTATATAAGTAGAAATGTAAAATGACAAAATGATAATATGTACAGACGGTTTTTCATAAAATTACAAGAATGTAATATTTAATTCATGTCCGTATTTAATTGTTATTGACATTCGTATAATTCCACAAATAATCATGTTATATAATCCGTATTTTTATTTATTATGCAAATTTTACCCCAAACACAAAAGTTCATACCGCATTACCGCCCCAATCATCATCACATGATACTTGGATTTCTTTTTTTATTACAACATCAAGTCTTACTGAAAATTGCACGTAGACTTAGTTGTATCTTGAAAAGCTTTGAATGGAGACAAAACACTATAGAATAGAGACAAAGACAGATATCTGAAGCTTCGGGGGGCAGAGAAGGAAGGAATCGTAGCAGTTATGGACAGACATGGAGGTGACATTAATAATGCTTTTATGTCTAGTGTGACTTCAATAATGCTGTCACCAGACTTACCACACATACGTAAATGAAAGGTGAAGTTAGATAGAACCTTTACCAAATTACATGACGTGATATGATAAATATTGGAGATAGATCTTTGTGTTCAAAAAAAAAAGTAGGGTAAATCGTTTGTATGTCGCTTATATCACTATTTTTCACGTACTCACTACAAAATTATATATTTACAGTTATATCGTTAAAAATCTTACTTAATATAAATTATTTTTTAATTGTAAATTTTGTAAAATTGACCATTAACAATCCACCAATTAAACAAAAGTTTTTTTTTGTAATTAATATTGGATTACGAATTTGCAAAATAATCCCTAAACAATCTAAAAACATCATTCAACTCCTATTCTTTTCTCATTTTCTCACTTCTCTCTCGTTGTCGCATCTTCTATGATTACTCATGTTCATATATCTTCTATTTTTTCTATATTTTTCTGTCTTCCCATTTTTTCTATTTGACTTCTCTCTCTTGTCTAGTCTCTTGTTTGCAAAATTTAAATATTTAAAATCCAATAATAAATAATTAAACGTTTGCAGGTCAGGTGAGAGAGAAGTTAAGGAGAGAATAAAAAGAACGGGAAAAGACATGATGAGAGAAGAGAGAAAGAAGAGATGTGAAGAGAGATATAAAATGATAGAAAGAGAAAGAGAGAAAATAAAGAAGATAAAGAGGAGAATCTAAGTAGAGAAAGACAATGACAAAATAATAGATGTTGATTATGTATGAGTTCTCTAGTTGCTGGATAGTTAAATGTCAATTTTACAAAAAATATAATTAAAAATTAATTTATATTAACAACGTTAAGTGTAAAGTTAACGGAATGACACCATTTTAAAAAATAATGACATAAACGCAAATAAATCAGGATTTTTAGTGGTATAAGTGCAATTATATGACTTTGTAGTAGTCACACGGGAAATAATGATACGACGATGGTAGAAAAGCAATTTGTTATTTTTCAGTGGCATAAAACCAATGTTCCCAAAAATGTATTCTACGTTATTTTTTTTTGTTAACATGAACGCGGTTTGATTATTGAGTGTCCATTTAAGGAGGTTTCGGTCATAATTTTGATGGCTACTTAACTAATTTTTGAAAGCTTTAAAAAAACCTGGCATAATTGTGTTGGAAAATCTATTTATCTTGAGATAGTAAAAGTCAGGAATTGTTTGGGAGGTTGAGATTTAAAATGGAATGTAGTAAAGTAGAAAAAATAAAAGAGGATTTTTTTAAAAATAAATTAAATTTTAGAATGCAACAAGTTTCATTGGGATTTACTAATTGTCTTAGTCCCTCTTGAGTGTTGTATAAATCGTATTACGAACGTATTTACATTCTTACTTGAGAGACCAAAGTTTTATCCTAACCTTTGTTAAAAGTATGATTGGTTTTTAAGAAATTTTGTAGTTGTATTGACGTATTTTTTCAAAGAAATTGTTTTTTTCTCAAAAGACTATTGTAGTTACAATATAAACACATATTATAGATAATTGCATTGTCAGCTCGATACATCATATGGTCGAATTATTAGCACGGAAAGTAATAATGCTTCGACCTACACTTTTTATAGAGTTCATAAGTTATTTTCAAATTAAGTAGGGAATGATGGATCCAATACCCTTAAATTTGTTGACACAAGTTTATTTGGCGATGAAATCAAATCTAACTTCAAATTGAAAATCCAAATCCTACAACATATGTAGATAAAGAACGTCGAAAATCACAAAATTTGAAACATGTTTTACGTAATATTTAGAGATGTAAAAATAAACATACTACATTCATTTAAAGAACTTAATTTCTAAATCTTATATGAAACGATTACAAATTTGTATGATTTTAACATTCTTAATGTACTTATGTCATAATCAAGATCTACGGTTTGAATTTTCAATTTAGAATTTTGATTTTATTTTATTGTCGAACGTAACCGTGACTCAACCAATTGTAAGAGTAGTAGATTTCCCCTCTTTCACATTAGAAGAAGAGAAATTATGCAAAATTTTGTAATATTTCTGACTTTTCACAATATTTTTAGCCGTAAAATAAAACGAGTCATCTTGCCGATAACATTTAGAGTTATGAAGTCAAATTCCACAACATCTTATTGCAAACATTAATAAAAAAAAGTGTTAACGGTTCCATCGACTTTAGAAGTTAACAAATATATTTATTACTTCATAAAAATTGATGGTAATCATGGTATCTTTGATGCATATACAATTTTGAAAAACAAAATCATGTTTGGAAGTAGATTTTAAATGTTCTCTCTCACCATGTTGTATTGTTGTCTTCTATGTATCAACCAATCCTATATATCATTGGTTATGATTCCTTTATTGCCTATCCTTTTATGTATATCTTGTGTGGTTTGTCGTAATCTCTGTTGTAATTATGAAAGATTACCAATACCCATGTAGACTAATTTGAACGTAATTATGTCTTTCATGTCATTCCTTTTGCGTTGCACTATTTTATTACATGTAGTAGAAGATAAGATCAAATTATAGATCTAACCAAACCTTCTAGTTGTAGCTCTCCAAAAAATCTTGCTACTTGTAGGATCACAATCATATAATAATGACCTTTAATTAAAAAGCACACCGAAGAGTTTTTTATTTTTTATGAATACCAAAGAGCTCATTTCATGAAATAGTTTTGGAGAGTGGTTAAGAGTTAAGACAAGATGGGCTCTCTTTGTCAAGGTGGTTAGGTGGGTGGTTGGAAAATAAACTCTAAAATTGAATTTTGGGTTGACAACAATGTTTAGGTATATATAGTGCAGTTTATTTTTCTTTCTTTTGAAATATAAAGTATTTTTTTAATAGACATAAGTTTATCATGCTGATCATTAGAGATTTAGAGCTATAGTTACCTGTGAAAATTTGTGGAAATCTGACAGATAAATTTGGAGGAAGCGATTTTTAAAACCACTCAATTTTAGTAAAATTACCTTTGGTATTAAAAACCAGGTCAGGCAGTTAATTTAACATATCATCACTAGTTCACCAAGCATTAATTATGTGATTAACAAAACAACAACTCTCTTACAAACTCTAAAAATAGTGAGTTGCATCCTGAATTTAGCTAGAATATAATTTTTTTTAAAGTATATTACAAAATTTCAATTTACCATTTATGCAAACACCAAAAAGTTTACTCATCACTTTAGTATAGAATATAATTTTTTAAAAAGTATATTACTGAAATTAAATTTACCATTTATGCAAACACTCGTCACTTTGATATTAAAATCAGACAGCTCATTTAAGGCAACATATGATCACCACCAAAAGCATTAATTAGTGATTAAACTAACAGCTTCTGAAAACTCTAAAAACAGTGATTTGCATATAAAATATATTTTCTTAAAGGAAAAAAGCATATTACAAAGAATTAACCATTCATGCAAACACTCATTACTTTGATATTAAAAACCAGACCACCCACTCAAGGCAGCATATGATCACAACCAAAAGCATTAATTTGTGATTAATAAACTAACAGCTCTCTGACACACTCATGCCACCACATGTGCAACTAACTCATAGTGAACTCTGAACTAATGATAACACCGTGGCGAGAGAGAGAGAGAGGAAAATCTACCAAGTACCTGATTCTGAAGTTGGTTAAAAAGGAATTGGCAGAGGAGAGAGAGAACAATCTGAGTTAATTGGAAGGGAAGCAAAGAGTAGATCAGAAAGAGATGGGAAGGAACAAAAGACAGCTCCTTTCTGTTGTCAAACTCATCATTTTCTCTCTCCATGTGATCTCCACATCAACTCACTCCCTCTAATCCTCTCTCTCTCTCTCTCTCTCTCTTCTCGTAATCTCATTGCCTCCCTCCAAGATCTGGTCTTGCAAACACTACTACTGCTCTGCTTGTGAGGATTAGTTGGAGTGGTGGTATGTTTGGTTTTTGTGGGTTTTTTTCCCTTTCGTTGGATTTGAGTGATTTTATACAGGATAAGTTTTTGGGTGAGATCTTTTTTTATGGGGGGAAGTGATTTTTTGGTGGGATTTGATCTTTTGGCTTTTGGATGACTTAATGTAAAAGATCTGATTTTGGTGGTTGGATTTGGAAGAGAATTTTGTTTATTTTGTTGGTTCTGTTCTTGAAAAGAAAAGAGCCTTTTTAAAGAGATTAAATTTTGGTGTTTTTTGCAGCAAAATTGTAGAATTATAGATTTTTTTTTTGTTATTTTTACTCTGAAACTTATTCTTTAATATCATTTGGAACTTGAATTTGGCACTTATTTTCCTTTTTTGGGTGTGAATTTGGTTTGATATAAGCAGAGGAATCAAATAACAGAGCAATGGGTAAGAAAGGGAAGTGGTTTGGATTAAAAAATGTCTTCAGCCCAAACTCCAAAGACAAAATCAACACCAATGACCAGGTTAGAATCCAATTCACCAACATTTCCAGATTCCTAATCCACCAATCTCAAATGGGTAATCATCAAGATCTCATCTTTGGTTTGTTTTCGTTCAGAAACCGCAGAAATCTAAGAAGAAGTGGGGTTTTGGGAAGCAAAAGGAATCAGATCTGGACTCAACACCTTTGACTAATGCTCACAATCCACCAGTTAGAGCTCCTCCTCCGCCGACACCGGTCGAGGACATGAAAATGCCGGGCTTGGGACAAGAACAAGAGATTAACTCATTGGTGTTCGCTACTGCTGCGGCCGCCAATGCTGCTGCTGTTGCTGCACAGGCGGCCGCAGAGGTCGTTCACCTCACGGGTACCGGTCGGAGGTTTGCAGACCAGTCGAGAGACGAAATTGCCGCAATCAAGATCCAAACCGTGTTTCGAGGCTATTTGGTATGACATTGTCCGATACGAATTGATTTCGATGTTGAGTCCTTATGGAATCTCTGAAGGTTTTCTTCAATTACATAGAGTGTATAGGAACTTGGAAAATAAATTAGATTCGCGAATTCGGATAAGTCTTGGATTGGGTAAACCAAATCTGAAAATCATCCGCCAAATAAATTTTGAATACATTAAATAATCTAACTTCAAACTAAATTTGCACTTCGATGTTTTGTTGTACGCTAAATGAAACAGTTTGGTTCTTCCTCCAAATACATAATATTTTTTATTAGATGTGCTAAGAAACATGTAATTTTAAAATTTGTCAAACAGATTTATCTTGGCAAATTTCAAATCTTAAAACATATTCTAGGAGGAAATAGTGTTTTAAACTTGGGAATCGAACTTGGATTGAATATTGTCAAAATTTTATATTATTTTTCTTTTCCTTAGGTTCAAGCATCATCTCATGAATTCAACAATGTATTTCTGTCATTACTTCATAACAGGAACCATATTTTGGTTTGCAAAGATGAGGCTTTTTTTCTTCCATATCAAGTGCTCAACTTTTTGAAAATCAAAAAGAAAAGAAAGGCTTGGTTTGTACTCTTTTCTTAATTTGTTGGACACAATGCTTTTAACATAATCGTAATGTCAACCTCAATTTGTGAGTTTTAATGGTTTCATGATCATAATTCTTCTTCGAATTCTATTTAAGGCAAGGAGAGCTTTAAGGGCGCTGAGAGGGCTTGCTAGACTGAAGTCACTCGTGCACGGTGATGCCGTCAAACGCCAGTCCAGCACCACATTGCGCTGTATGCAGACGCTGGCAAGAGTTCAGTCGCAGATCCGGACGAGGAGGATTCGGATGACAGAGGAAAACCAGGCTCTCCAACGCCAACTTCAACTGAAACAAGAAAAAGAACTTGAGGCTCTTAAGGCATCTGTAAGCCGACATTTCATTTCATTCAATTACTGATCCACTTATGAACTTGTTACTGTAAAATAGTTGATCATATAAATTGTCTTATGTAAATGGATTCTTATAGAACTTTAGTTTTACAAACAAAACAAAAAAGATTGGTTATTATTTTCAAGTCTAGGATCAATATACTTAATCTGAGTCATAACACAGATTGGAGAGGAATGGAACGATAGCCTCCAATCGAAACAACAAATCAAAGAAAGTATAGCAAGCAAGCACGAAGCCGCAATCAAAAGGGAGAGAGCATTAGCATATGCATATACTCATCAGGTATGAATAACTAACTAACTAACTTGTTTCAGCACCAAAAACTTAATTTTTAAGCTTAATTATGATTATGTAAATGACCCATCTCATAGTGGAAGACTACATCGAGGTCCGTCAACCCGATGTTCACGGATCCAAACAACCCAAGCTGGGGATGGAGCTGGCTAGAGCGTTGGATGGCGTCAAGGCCATGGGACAATCAAACTTCTGATAAAGAAGCTAATAATGACATTGCTTCAGTCAAAAGTTTTGGTGGAGTTTCTAAGTCAAGTTCTGGTCGAAACAACGGTATAGATAAGAATTCTCATGGAGGGTTGAGGGCCCGTGTAATTGGCCACCCGTCTCTGATGAATCCCAATTCACACGCTAGAGCGAATAAGCCAAGACCCGCAAGTCCGAGAAGTGCAATGGGCAATTCGGAGGACGATACCAAAAGCTTGTTCAGTTTGCCAGACCATGCTAGGAAGCCGAGCCTTGGGGGTTCCTCAGTTAGAGATGACGAGAGCCTTGCTAGCTCACCTTCTGTTCCTAGTTACATGACACCAACCGAGTCTGCAAGAGCGAAATCGCGGTTTCAGACCGACAATAACATGACTCCCAACAAAGGGTCTGTGAATTCAGTAAAGAAGAGGTTGTCTTTTCCGACCGAAAGGCGGGGAATGTCACCGCAGGCTATTGCCAGACGACACTCAGGCCCTCCAAAGGTGAATTTCAGCTCTGTCGCCGCAAGCAGCGAGGGAAGCTGGTAGCGATTTCAGCTGTTGAGATTATGGAAAATTGTGATGGTTTGTATGTCCTTGTATTTGCATAATGTTACAGGTTTGTTCATTCTTGTTTTGCTTCATTTCTTGGGTGTGATATGTGTATGGAATTTACAAACTCTTGCTATATATGTCATGTTTATGTTCTTTATAGAATATCGATCAAATGTTGTATGTTCAAATTCCAAAAGTCTTTTTTTCATTTTATTTTGGAATTTAGGTGTTTACTTTGGTTTTATTTGATAATAAAAAATTAAAAAACAAAAGTGGTTGTTTCATTTCACAAGTATTATTGGAAAATCAGATGAAATGTTAGCTTGTGAGATTTCATCCCCAAAATTTATTTAATTAGTTAGCGTGATTCAGCCAATTACTATTTTTTGTAGTTTCTTTGAAATTATGGTTTCCCAAGACCAACATTTGTATTGGTTTCAAGAAGTTGAAAAAGTGGAGCTTGGGGAAATTATAGTTTCCGGCATTTACAAACATTTTTATCCTTGTAAAAATCAATAATTTATGTTTGTTCACTTAAATATATTCAAGTTTAAAAGGATATCAAAATAAATTCGATAAACTCAAGTGAATTGCTCCAATATCATTACTCTGCAAAGTTCACTTATAAATGCAAATAAACCAAAATTGAATAGGGATTAGTTTAGCACGGATCCTAGTGGGTCCGTATGGAGGGGTTGGAAAGATCCGAATGGGGGAGTTACGTGGATAAAGATAATGATTAACCAACCTTATGATATATTTTTTCTCTAGTGAAATATGACCTTGTATTTAATTAACCTTCTGTTGCATTTTGAACCATACTTTACTTGACTTAATATTATCCTAATTTAGCATTTGAGTTTTTTATTAATATTCTTTAAACAATTAAAATTTTAAGATGACGTTGAACTCCTTTCAAGTTCGAACGTACCAAACGCAACCTTAGTTTCTATTTTATTAATTGCCACTTTGAAACTAACTTCCACTTGAGTTTTTGAGCAGATTCTTATACAAGAATTGAAGCTTTGGATGATGAAAATCAGGATACAAGTGGTTAAGGAATGGCAATGATGATATGTCACCTAAATCTAAGATTAGGATGTGCCAATTAGCTCAATGGGTTGCACTATGTGTGTGCCTTGAGTCAATTAGGTGCACCATGATTAAACCTTATATCTGAGCCAAAGTTTGACAGTTCTGGTCCATGATTAGGTCATGTGTTAAGGCTAATTGTGTTAAGGTGTGTATTATCATTCATTGTATAATAATCGGGTATCCGGAGGATCCGATTAAGGTTGGCTTGGAAGAAAGCCAGCTACCCTTGTATAAATACTCCTAAAACCCTAATATGTAACAACTTTTCCGCCGCACTCTTCTTCTACATTCTTCTACAGTCTTTCCATCCTCTTCCTCTAACCACTGCTTGGCCGATCAGAGACCTCTTGTCTCTGATTCGACCCTGAACCACCTCGTCGTTGGTTTGTTCTATGGTATCAGAGCCTCAGGCGGCAAACAACTATGGTCACCTCCGCCTCCTCTGGTCAAGAATCGACTCCACAAGGTGTTGATAACCAGATCCACTCAAGTTGCTATCCTTTTCCCTCAAATCTCAACATCGGGAACTTCATTTCCCTAAAGCTCACCGCAACAAACTTCCTGTTGTGGGAAATGCAAGTGTTGGGTTTGGTGGAGTCACAAGGGATGTTAGGGTTTCTTGATGGAAGCACACCGGCGCCATGCAAGGACAAAGATGGTCCAGATCTGGACTTTCTTGCTTGGAAACGATCTGATCGCCTTTTGAAGGCCTGGATCATTAGCTCTCTAAGCGTGGATGTTCTCAGTGTCGTCGTCAACCTCGAGACCTCCAAACAAGTCTGGGATGCTCTCCGGTTTGCTTTCAATCAAGATTCTGAGGAACCTGAGTTCCACCTCCTTCAGCAACTACAAATGATCAGAAAGAAAAACTTCCACTCTTTGGATGAGTACATTCGGAAGTTCAAACTACATTGTGATGAGCTCTCAGCGATAAGTCGGCCTGTGCGAGATCAAACAAAGGTGTTCTGGCTTTTGAATGGTCTCGGTATGGAATATAATGCCTTCACAACCTCCACGCTGAAGCCCCCTCTTCCATCTTTTATGGAACTCATACCGATGCTTCAAAGCTACGAAATGAGGACTCAAATCCACACCATGGATGGACCGGGACCTGTGGCTTTCTTTGGGCAAAGGACAGACTCCAAGGGAAAGAACTTCAACAAAGGTAAAAAGGATGGAGGCTTCACCTCCAAAGGTCGTGGATTTCAGACCACGATCCAAGGTCAGGTGCAGCAACCCCTTGATACCAGAGGTGCCATGGTCCAAGCCCCAAGAGATCCTCAGAACCATACCTAAAGTGGTGCCACAAATCAGTTTAGAAATCCTCCAGTTGCATGCCAGATCTGTGGAAAGCCTGGGCATGAGGCTCTCAGGTGTTGGCATCAGTTTAATCACACATATCAACCCAGAGAAATGCCTCAGGCCCTTGCTGCCTTAACCTTGGAGGAACAGAATGCTGAATGGTTCCCTGATACTGGTGCCACCGATCATGTAACAGGTAATCAAGGTATACTCTCCTCTCTCAAACCCTATACTGGCAAGGATAGGATTATGGTAGGCAATGGTGCTTTTCTTAACATAACACATACTGGTGATGCTAAAATTAAGCATAAAACTGGAGTTTTCCATGTTAAAAATGTCTTACTTGCTCCTAAGATGAAAAAGAACCTCCTTTCTGTCAGAAAATTCACAGCTTCTTTTCCATACAATGTGGAATTCTCTGTTGATGATTTTTATGTCAAAAACAGAGAAAGAGGAGTGATAGTTGCATCTGGCAAACTGCAAAGAGGGATGTATTCATTACATGACCATGATCATACCCCTCAAGTTCATTTTTCTAACAGACAAAGATGTGTAGATACATATACCTGGCATTGCAGACTTGGACATCCCAGTCCTAAAACTCTCAAATTCTTGCATACAAATGGATGCATAAACTGTACCTCTGCATCTATTGACTCAAATTTCGTTTGTAGTGGTTGTCAACTAGGTAAATCTAGCAAACTACCTTTCTTTAATTCAAATCACAGATCAACTAAACCATTTGAGAAAGTGCACTGTGATTTATGGGGACCAGCCCCCATTCTAAGCAGAAATCATTTCAGATATTATGTTGTCTTTGTTGATGATCATAGTAGATTCACATGGATGTTTCCCCTTAAAGCTAAATCTGATTTTTTCGAATGTTTTATAGCTTTTGAAAAGTTTATTGCTAGACAGTTTGATGCTGCTATTAAAATCTTCCAATGTGATGGTGGTGGTGAATTTATGTCATCCAAATTTCATACACATGCTAAAAACAATGGTATTCATTTGCAAATGTCTTGCCCTCACACCCCAGAACAAAATGGGGTTGCTGAGTGCAGACATAAACTCATTACAAACATGGGACTCACTTTAATGTTTGATAGTGGAGTTCCCAAACGCTTTTGGGTGGAAGCCTTTAGCACATCTGTTTTTTTGTTAAATAGGATTCCTGATAAAAATGGTGTTGTTCCTTATACTATTTTATATAACAGAAAACCTGATTTAACTTGCTTAAGAATCTTTGGATGTAGATGCTTTCCTTACTTGAAAAATTATGCCTTAGACAAACTGTCCCCTAAATCTGTTCCTTGTGTCTTCTTAGGATATAGCATTAGACATAAAGGGTACATATGTCTGGATCCTTCCTCAAATAAAATTTATATGTGTAGACATGTTATTTTTTATGAGTCTTTGTTTCCCTATAAAAATCCTGCTACATTATTTACTAAGATAGAGTCTGAATCCTCTTTTACTACCTTCTCGGATTGGCTTTGTGAAACTAATTGCCCTACCACCAACAGTAATGGTAATGGAAGGGATGAGACATTCTCTATGGATATAACTCCAACTTCCATACCAACATTAGCCCCCAATAACACATTTGAGTATCCTGTTGAAACTTCTTGTATATCTCCAGTTTCACAATAGCTGCCTGCTCAAGTCCATTGTGACTCTAGGGCCAACATTACAGATGAAAACCAGCTCTTTCCACAGGTAAGGTCAGGCAATGATGACCACTCTGAGCCTCAGGTAGGTCAAACTAATGAGGTTTCCTCTAAGTCTCTTAGTGTTGCATCAAATCCATGTGCTCCTCAAGCACCTATGGACCTTGTTCCTGAACCTTCTTGTAATCCATTTGCTAATGGCTCTCCTACTTCTAAATCAGATTGCAGTACAACTCATACATCTGAACATGAAGGAGAAGAAGCTCATAATATTATTGAATCTACTGCTATTCACACTCATAATATGACTACTAGAAGTAAAGATGGAATAATTAAACCAAATCCCAAATATGCCTTGTTTAATCATATTATTTCTCCTCCTGAAGAACCTCATTCTCTCTCTGCTGCTCTAAAACACCCTGGTTGGAAGTCAGTCATGGAAGAAGAAATAGATGCTTTAAATAAAAATAAAACTTGGGTTCTAGTTCCTAAACAAAAGCATATGCATGTTATAGGTTGTAAATGGGTTTATAGAACCAAGCTTCATCCTGATGGGTCCCTTGATAGATTAAAAGCTCGTCTTGTTGCTAAAGGGTATAAACAAATAGAAGGAATAGACTTTCTTGAAACCTTCTCCCCTGTTGTGAAAGCTGCTACTATAAGACTTGTACTTAGTATTGCCACTATGAACAACTGGAAAATTAAACAACTGGATGTAAAGAATGCATTTTTGCATGGGACTATTGATGAAGAAATTTATATGTCACAGGTACCAGGTTTTGAAGACTCACATCACCCCACCTATGTCTGCAAACTTCAAAAGACCCTTTATGGGCTAAAGCAGTCACCCAGAGCTTGGTTTGATCGTTTTAGCTCATTTCTTATTTCAAATGGCTTTAAATGCAGTCTTTCAGATAGTTCTTTATTTGTTAACATCACTAATATGGGCCCCATCTATCTTCTCATTTATGTTGATGATATCATATTAACTGGAGCAAACTCATCTGATTTAGATTCCTTAATTAATGCCCTTACAAAGGAGTTCTACATGAAAGACTTAGGTGCATTGCATCATTTTCTAGGAATTGAAGTTCATCGATCCTCTTCAGGGCTTTTTCTTACTCAACAACATTATGCTGCTGCTATACTAAAACGAACAAACATGCGTCATGCTAAATATATTTCCACCCCCATGGCATCCAGACTTGATAAAATTAGAAATAATTCTGATTTTTCTGACTCTACTTCATATAGGAAAATTATTGGTTCCCTTCAGTATCTAACATTAACTAGACCAGATATTGCTTATCCTGTGAACTATCTATGCCAATTTATGCATTGTCCATCCATGTTTCATTTTAAACTAGTAAAACGATTACTTAGATACATAAATGGCACTGTCGATCAAGGCATGTTCATTCACAGAAACTCATCTTCTGATCTTTATGCCTTCTCTGATTCTGATTGGGCTGGTTGCGAGTTTTCTCGACGATCTACTAGTGGTTTTTGTACCTTTTTAGGTGCAAATTTAATTTCATGGAAATCTAAGAAGCAACCCACTGTTGCACGATCCAGTGCTGAGGCTGAATATAGAGCTATGACCCTTGCTACCACTGAACTGACATGGCTCTCCTATCTTTTGCATGATCTTAACATTCCTTTATTAACTAAGCCTGTTTTATATTGTGATAACTTGAGTGCCTTACACATGTCCATAAATCCTGTGTTTCATGCTAGGACAAAGCACATTGAATTGGACTACCACTTTGTTCGTGAACGTGTAGCTCTCAACTTGCTTGAAACCAAATTTGTGCCCTCTTCCTGCCAACTTGCCGATATCTTCACCAAGGCTCTTCCTAAAGACACGTTCATTAGTCTTCGTGGCAAACTTGGCCTTTATCCCAGGCAAAGTTTGAAGGGGAGTACAAGAATTGAAGCTTTGGATGATGAAAATCAGGATACAAGTGGTTAAGGAATGGCAATGATGATATGGCTCCTAAATCTAATATTAGGATGTGCCAATCTAATATTAGGGTTGCACTATGTGTGTGCCTTGAGTCAATTAGGTGCACCATGATTAAGCCTTATATCTGAGCCAAAGTTTGACAGTTCTGGTCCATGATTAGGTCATGTGTTAAGGCTAATTGTGTTAAGGTGTGTATTATCATTCATTGTATAATAATCGGGTATCCGGAGGATCCGATTAAGGTTGGCTTGGAAGAAAGCCAGCTACCCTTGTATAAATACTCCTAAAACCCTAATATGCAACAACTTTTCCGCCGCACTCTTCTTCTACATTCTTCTACAGTCTTTCCATCCTCTTCCTTTAACCACTGCTTGGCCGATCGGAGACCTCTTGTCTCTGATTCGACCCTGAACCACCTCGTCGTTGGTTTGTTCTATCTTAATCGTTATCCTTTCAGTTAGGGTTGTTTTATGGTTCTGTTCAAAACTCAAGTGCAAGTTAGTTTCAATGTATGTAGTAAAAATCACAATGTACAACGTACGATTAGTCTAGTCTTAACATATATATACATATATATGATAGTTTCAACACAAGCATTTTGTTTCCCATCTGAATTGTATTGCAACAGGTATAACTTACCTTTCTTCAGATTTAAAAGTTGTTGAACTTTCCGTTTTTTTAATCTCTACTTTCTTGGGTTGCTTTCTTTGACATCGTAGTTACCAACTTTCTTCTTTTCATCTAATTGTTTGAGTGATAATGTAGATTAAGTGTGTAGACTATGATAAAATGAACCTTCTATTGTATTTTGAACCATATTGTAATTAACTTACAATGACTAAGTATCTAAGCATATATGGTTCCAATTCCATCAAATTTTGTATATTTAGAAAGTTTCATAAATAATATGTAAATAATATAAACTTAGACTGACTATGAAGTCTAAGTTTTCGTGTTTTAGATTAAGTTATTAATAGATAAAATTTGTTAGTAAATTTCCTTTATTTATTTATTCTTTTGTAGGTATTTCAAGAATAGAACAATACCGACGAAAATCACGTACACCAAATTGCTCCTCTCTGTGGTTCGTTTGGATTTAAAAGAACATAGAGCAAAATTGCTTTTAAATGTGTAAAATTGATACAAATTAACTCATCTCTATACATCAGATTCACATACATAAAGCTCATGAAGCTCAATCAACTCTATACATCAGATTTCACATACATAAAACTCATGAAGCTCAATCAACTCTATACATCAGATTTCACATACATAAAACACATGAAGCTCAACTACCAACTTAAATTTTATATTCGAGACATGCAGTTTAATTGCCACTTTGAAATTGGTTTTTTTTTATAAATGTGATCGAAACATAGAAAAGATGTTTTATCCATTAATTTTTTTATTAAGTCAGCCTTAAATTTCCCAACTGCATTCCTTATAATATTTGTCCTAGCATTTCTAACCTTCTTAACATAATTAATTTTTGACACCACCATGAATATTAACTTATTAAAGTATATTTATTACAACAAAATGCACCATTTATTTATGTAAATATAAATTTCATTCAAATGCACGGTATATTATCCCATCTGTTTAGAAAGTCGAGCAGTTTTATCTGAAAAGATCGGCGTGAACACACTCTTCAACTCTTAGTCAAAGAGAGAGACTCAGATGGACTTCAAGGTTAAACATACTGAAAATGAAAACGGCCAAATTATTTCAGCTATAGTACATAACCACATCACACTGATTAGTAAGACTCTGAGAGACCAACCAATGTGGCACTTTTGACTTGCAAAGATTCGTCTTAAGACTTAATTACTACTTTTCCGCTGGCTTCACTTTCAAACAATAAATGCTGTCGAGATGTTGAAAAGTACATGTTCAGAGAAACCCAAAGTGCAATTTAAAACACAACTAGAGTTTCTTGGAAACTTGAAGTGGTCATGGATAAGGTCCCTATAGATCAAATGTGATTAGCTATAGAGAGAGCACATGTTGGTGAGTTGAAATGCTACCTTTGTCAACTTTGTTGTTATATGGGATCAAATAATCAAGACTAATTGGATCTTCTTGGTCTTGGTTATCTTATGATTAGAAATCTATATATCAACTAAGTCATTTTAATTTCTAGTTAGAAATGTTTAAAACGGAAAATACAATCTTCATTACTCTTTTTCTTATCTATTGCTATCACATTCCGATGTGCATTAAATCCATGACATTCCTTTACTACATGAAATGGTTATTAGGAGAAAGACTTAAGTTGGCGATTTAGCCAATTAGGGTTCACATACATGTTGTGCATAACATGATTGAAGAATAAATCAGAAATACATGTATCACAGATACAACTCCTTAAACCAACACTGTATATATATATATAGCTCATGATTTCATGTCCATAGAGGCCCCAAACTAGAGTACTGCCCACAATCATTCTCAAGCGAACTCAGGCCGCCATTTTCGACGCTTAAAGGCTCATTCACAGGCGAGATCGGGATGAAATGCTGTGGGTAATCGGTGTTCTGCATGCAAAACAATGCAAGTAGTTCTGCTTGTTGAGCTTGTGCACTCACGAGGTCAGCTTGTGTCTTGGCAACCTGAGCCTGGAGCTCACTAACTTGCTTTTGGAGATGGAATATTGCGCCCGCACATCCGTATATTGGATCTCGTATCCTCGCACTTGCCTCGTATACCATGCTGCTAACTGCGTCCGCTCTTTGGCTCTCAGGTAGTTCCTAAAAGGATTTCATGTATCATAACCAAGTAGTTAGATAATCTCAGATGGTAAAATATCATTGCCGACATATTAATACAATTTTCTTGATGGATTTGTTTATCGAAAAATGGTTCGTTTTATCGTAGTGATACTGTGAGATAGATTATTTTTCTTTAACATTTTGAATCATGGTATTCCTGGATACTTATAGTTAGTGGCGGATGGAGGGGGGTCAAGGGTAGGCAAGTGACCACACTCTCCTCCCAAATTCCCTTTGCATATTACATATGTGACACAAATTAATTTTTTTTAATATTAATTAGGATTGTTAAATTTTATCTAGTTAAGTTAAGACCATTCAATCTTCTAAGTTCTAAATATTACTAGCCCATTAGCCCAACCAGAATTACTTGTGTTGGAAATTCTTTAAGTTCCAAAAATTCTTTCTCTACATTTGACAAGAATAAATTACTTCAAATGATCAAACATTATCCCAATTTTTTTCTTCAGAATTTGATATCATTGTTATTTAGAGTCAATTGGAAATATATGTCCATGACGTAAAATCGAATATAGAATTTGGAAATTTGAATAGTTTAACAGAACTTGCAAAGAAGATGATTCAAAATAAGAAAAATATCACTTTTCCCTTAATTTTCTTGTTGATTACGTTAGCATTGGTCTTGTCAGTAGCAACTGTCACTATTGAAAGAGTGTTTTCAGCCATGAACATAGTGAAAAGCAAATTGCGCCACCAGATGGGGGATAATTGGGTTAATGAAGTTCTCATTACATACATCGAAAGATACATTTTCGGTCAGATTAGCAATGAAATAATCATGAAAATAGTTCAAAGCATGAAACCTCGTAGGATTACATTATAAGAAGAAAATTTGAATGTAATTTTTTTAAAGCAAGTATAACTTTTTCGGTTAGATGTAATTTTATAAGGTGATCACCCTCACATTTTGTTCTGGATCCGCCACTGCTTATAGTGACATTTTTTTGGATCCGCCACTGCTTATAGTGACATATTGTGAAAGTTTGTCAGGGTGTCAAGTGTATATATGAGGAAATAATATTGGTCAGACAATGTGAGATATTTGGGGTCTTGACAAAAGGTTTCATAATTAGCTCAAGTTTGGTATTCATGCATCATATTGAGGAAGTTGATAACGTGTTAATCTTCTTCTACTTGTCATGTGTTCTCCGCATAGAAATTTTTTATGTAGTTATTATGTTGGAAAATTATTAGTGTCTCCACATTCTTGTCATCATGAAACTATAAAAACAACTTATTAGTTGCAAAGGCTTGCAAAAACAGTGACCAAAATAATTGTCTAGATCACACCAATTGTCTTAGAAAACACACTCATAGAAGTCAACAAATTAATGAGACTTATGAAAGTGCTAATCGAGATGAATATATACACTAAGATAATTTCAACAAATGAGACTTCCTAAACATGACAATCATATATTTTCCCCTAATAATTCACTTGTGGTATATATACACATTCATATCTCTATCTAGCCCATTACTCCACCTATAGTTAGCTAAAAAACAATAATATATTCCCCTTCAACTTGATAATCTAAACCCAAAGCTAAATTAGCTTTGCAGAAATTGTAAAACCAGTACATGCTACAACTAGCAAGTGGGGTAATTAAGGAATCATTAATCATCATAAATATTTAAATTCATGTTATACAAGAGTCATGTCTAACTATTAAATCGTGTGACAATGTAAGTGTTCGGTCGACTCACCTGCAAAATTTTTATTATATTACTCGCGCCAAAGACCCGATGGGCAGTGGTGAACTTGACCGGATCTGTGGGAGGAAAATACGGTGCAAGGATGCACTTTTGAGCGCACCTTCGACGGAGGATTTTGCAAGCGGCACATGGGCTGAGCACGACCAGAGGCGGTGAGGAGGTTGTGGTGGACGGAGATGGTAGAGAGAAGGTGGTGGTGGTGGTGATATCACTTTGTTCCATTGAAAGTGTTGGAAGAGATTTGCTGGAAGTGGGAACAAACTTATAGAGAGAGAAGAGGTGTTTGATGGCGTCAACAAAAGAATATGTGATCTCAGCAAGTGATTAGTTTTTGGATTTGCTAATGTGAAAGAATATGTTTGGTTTTGGACTGAATTAGTTGGAGTTTTGTTTAATCACTAATGTCCTTTCACACCTTGCGTTCATTCATGCAAGTGTTTATTTTATTGAAGAGTCTGGTCTGGTTTCATATTGATCTTCATTTTTCTTATAAAAAACAATATATGCATTGATCTTCATTTTAGCTAGATAGAAGGTGTCAAAGTGAAGTTGATGATAACTTCAAGTTTGTATCTTTGTTGATCATCATTTATCTTTAGTAGTTGCATAAATTGACAAATCTAGCTTCATGTCATAAAGCAAGAACTTTGCGGGACCGTATATGAGAGATTTGAAGTAACATAAAATGATATTCTCATTTGTACGAGTTAAGGGAATGACTTCTATAGGACCTAAATTTCCATGCACAAAAAAACAAGAATGTGTTTCTTTACGGTACCTGATTTTGGAATAACGTACGACTAAATAAATGACGTTCCTTGTGATTGTATTAACGTTATGTTGGTCAGCTTTCAATGTATAAGCATTTTAAAATCACATATTTCACAAAAAAATAAAATTGAAAGAATGTAATTGTGATAATTGTGGGAGGAAATGCATACGTAGGAGGTCTACAACTATTTTGGCTGTGACACTGCATTTTTAGTCACTTACGGTTAGATTTTTTCTATGAAAATTTATGAGTGGTATATACATCATCGTAGATCATGATCCGATCACTTCGAAATACAGTAAATTTCAGTCGTTCAAATATGAACATTTTAGATCAACGGTAAAATTAACTTCAATTGACTTAAAATTTTAACATGTTATATCTTTAGAGAAAAAAATACATGTGATTGAGTTTCTTTTAAAAAATTAACTTTAAAATGTGTTAATTTTGAGTGTCACAGCCAAAGTTGCTATAGGAGCTCCTACAACCCCATTAACATCTACTTGTAGTGCAATTCATAGAAATCATTCTTAAATTCTTATTTCCTTTTTTAAGCATTCAATTTAACGAGCTATTCTAGATGTTAGGAATTCAAGTGTAGGAGCAAACAATCGAAAGAAAAAAAATGCGAAAACTACGAGACAAATATTTTTACATCGAAAAACCCTTAATTACGGGAAAAATCACGATCACCACACGCTCACAAATCCATTATTTTGTCAAAAAAAGTACAAGGGAAAATGAGACACGGGTATTTATAGGAAACTCTACCAAAACTCTAATCCATGTGCGATCTGCACCGTACATCAATTTACAGATAAATGAGTAAACACATCCGGAATACAAAATTGGATCTCCGAAATTCAGAAAACAATCTTGCACGCTCATTCCTTGCGGGTGGCTATCGCCCCTACCACCCCCACTATCTCCGATCAAGCTCACATGCATACTCAAAAGTCAAAACTAGTGACCTCCATGTTAACTTGTAAATTAGTCAACATCTAAATTGTGTCATATATATATATATATTGATATAATGTTCGTTATAAAAATAAAATTCGAAACCACTAAACTAATAAAAAATACAGTCAAGGGCTCGAGGCTTCCTAGATGTACATTTCTTGCCCATGTAAAATAATATGTAAGAGTTGACCTATATGATAAAAACAAACTAGCTAGGTAATAGATCGTTGATGATACAATGGACTAATGGATTGCTAGACTCCCATAATAAAATACAAGAGATATAAACAATTAGAGAAATTGAATAGTAATCGATTGTGTGCTAATCATTCAAGATTCTTTTCATTGATCAAATTGAACCCAAGTTGGCTACTTTGATAACACAAATTAAACAAAATTACATTCTAGAAATATTAGCGTCACAATAGCTATAGATGTGACTCTCTTGCCAAATATTTCAACACCACCATCACAATGAAAAAAACACTCTCTCTTTCTAATTAAGCTTCCCCACCACCACCAGTGTTTTCTCTTCTTTCCCTGTCCTGTCTCACTTTTCCCATCTAATTTTTGTCATCGCCGTGTGGACCGTCTATGGAAAATTTAGAAAGAAAAGCTTGACAGAATGTTTTAGGATCAGATTTCTAGTGTTACGTGAGATTTATACTTTTATTTATTTCGCATCTATTGTTATGATATGGTGGATGGATGGATCGAGCGAACTTTTCTGTGTTAAAAGAAAAGTTTTCGTAAGCTTAATTCTAAAATTTGACTTATATTGTTATCCAATGAAACTAATCTAATTGCAGGTAGATATTTAGCCTTAATATAACCAAGTAGACCATACGTACGTCCATAAAAAACGTCAAGGTGTGGAATATATATTCCAAGGTTTAGTGAAAATAGAGTAGTCATCCCGAAAATTTGATTATGAGTTTCAATTGTGGATATCTTTTGGATCGTAGCATCATGCCCCCAGTTAGATTAGTTGTTAAATTTTTATATTGCGAGCTAAATTTAGCGTTCAAAGTTTTATCTCACATTCCAAGTTAGAGATTCATGTATTCTTCTCACATTCAGAGTTACACTTTGATGTCAAACTGGCACTTGATTACTTTTGATTCGGGAACATTTGTGCTGTGTCAGATTTAGTGGGTCACACTTGCATCACATCTAGATTCAAATCCGAGTGTTAACCAGGTAATTAAGATTCTCCCAAAGTGGACTTTGTTACAGAACACATTTGGACCCACACGGCATCACAAAAGAACATATACACGTGTAGCTTTTGTTGGGATATATTTGTCCAATAATAGTTGTGGGGTGGGTTCCTCTTCCTCGGGTTTTAGAGCAGAAATAACAGGATCCGGGCTACCCCGGGCATCCTGCACTTTCTCTCCGCCACGTCAACTTCTCTTTCTGCCACATCAGCTCACACAACCCACACAAAAAACACTCTTACCCATGCCCGGGCTACCTCCACCCACCCTACACTTTCTTTCTTCCACATCATTTCTTAATTAAACATTTTAATTTTCACACAACATTCAACAAATTACATTTTATATAATTCTAATAACATTACAATTCTATTTTAACTCGAAATATTGTTAATAATTACTGCTAAATCACAAAATTATTATTAAATATTACGGAGCTACCTCAGTGGAAGCATGATTAAAGTGCACGCATGATATTAGACCATATTATTAAACCACATCGACATGTCGTTCAGGGGTCTCGCTCACCGGTGAGCGAGCGGCATTCCACCTCGCCGGTGAGGTGGCGAGGGTGGCAAGGGGGCAGTGCCCTCTGGAAATTTTTTAGATTTTGAAATTGTTGGTTCTGGAAATTTCTTAATTTTAATCACTTACAAAAAATTATTACCCAACATTTATAACAAATACCAAATCCATTAATAACAAAACATCCACTAAATAATTAAAATTTAAAAAAAAAATCGACGAATGGGGGGGGGGACACGTGCCCCCCACCCGATGGGCGCCCGGACACAAAATCGGGTGCTCCGGCACCCGATTGCGCACCCGGGCGGGCGCCCGACCCATTAAGGATGCCCTTACTTTTCCCTGTGTATGTTTCCATTTTATTTTGTCATACATTCAGAAATTATGCCAACAATGATGCAGGAAACGTATGTAGTTGGAGGATCAAGCATGTAGACCACGATGATTAACAATTAACAATATGAACTAAAGATGTTCTAATCACACACTTTTTCCATTGACTTGGAAAACACCATGCCAGATAACACATCATTAATTTGTCCAATCTAGAAGGTGATCACTTTGGGCTACAAAATTAAGAATTATGAAGTTTGATGACACGACGTACAGTCTAATGGAACTTGAACCAACCAAAGTTTTTCATGCTAATGAATATGAACCCAACCAAACCCAATTAGCACATAAGGAGTTCGAATAGTTTAATTGCAAGTTGAGTCAGATTGGATGCAATATATTTGGTCGACACATAGATTGTTGATTTCAAAAGAAAATTTTAATTTTCTATATTCAAAGTGACTCAAAATTGAAAAAAAAAAGCTCAACATTGACATCCTTAAAAATATGTTTATATTTCCATTTCTCCCCAAAATACTCATGCATAAACTGTGAGATCATCTCCTTCCATCTCTCTTTCAGGTGTATCGAGTTCAGATCTTTTTGTTTGGAATAAAGACCAGACGAGCCCACAATAGCCAATATCGAGTTGAGATCATCTCCTTTGGACTCCCAATGGACCCCCACCAGAATGCACAAGTTATTTTAGTGTTCTTGGAGGAGAAAGTTGTCAAAAAGAGAATAAGTAAGTGAAATTGTAAAAAAAAAGACGTGAGTGTTATTTTGTTGCATTTTCTTTCCATTTTCGAATAGATATGTCAATGTCTTGATGTGCTTTATTGGTTTGTTCTAGTTTTGTTTGAATCCGCGTTTTGTGGGGTAGTTGAAGACGATGTCAGATGGTACTCGAGGATACGTGATAGATAGACTCGATGGGTTTGCTCGATAGTTAAAATAATTTTGGATTTCGATCAAGTTTGAGTCAACTCGACATTACGCGACAGTGCGGGTCGATGTGTATGCTCGATAGTTAAAATAATTTGGATTTCGATCAAGTTTGAGTCAACTCGACATTACGCGACAGTGCGGGTCGATGTGTATGCTCGATAGTTATACTTAATTAGAGTTCGATTAAACTAAATTGTGCTCGATTAGGTTACTCGATATGAGTTCGATAGAAACACGATATAACTTGATAGGTTATGATTATTAATCTGAATTCCACTATTTTAACTTTTATGTTTTTTGTCGTATCAGGTTTGACTGTTAACGTATTCGTTGCGTACAATGGTGTTTGAAAAATGGATGATAGAGATTGGTTTTTCAAGGATGACAAGAGTAAAGGGATCACTAGAGAAAATGATGTAACATACTTACAACTGCTTAAAAATTTGCATAAGGCGTTTGATGTTGATAAGTTGAAGTATTAGCTCACACTCGAGGTCCCTTACAAAACACATGGGTAGTCATATAGACCTGTTAAAATTATAGGCGATTCTGACGTCTATTTTTTCGTCTCTGAAATATTACAGGACAAGATCCCTTTATGTGTGACTCTAGTTAAGAAGAATGTGTAGGATCGTTATGGCTACCTAGTTCTAATCAATTATAAGGTTAATTAAACTCTACTTGTTCAATTAAAGATGTGCAGCAGAAATAAAAACAAATAAGCAAGTGGAGAAAGAAATTTGCAAACCACAAATGGACTCGAGGATTTTCATAGAGGTTCGGCACCGACACCTGGGTCCTAGTCCTCTCTTGCAAGCTCCGCTTGGATCACCGAGCTTCACTTACGACTTCATTATCCACTCCTTGTTTTAGGCCGGGAGATAACGTCTTTACAATCTTTAAGCTCGCGAACAACACTCGCGGAGCTTGACTCCTCTCACAATTCGAGAGGGATGCTTCGGACTTTCACCGAAACCTTTACAACTTCTCGAAGGTAGCAAATTTGAGTAGAACAATCACTCTCTAAACTTGAGCGCACTTGAGAAAAATAAGAATTGATCTAAAGTGTGGAAAGTTAGGCTTGAAGAGTATGATTGAGGAATTGAAGGCTTGAGAGTTTCTCGTAGATGTATTGGACAATTTGGAATGGAAGAGTTGTGAAATTGTGTCTAGGTAACATCTATTTATAAGCTCCTAAAGGGGTTATAGTCGTTGTGATATAATTAGAAGTTGTTTGTGTAAGAAACACAAAACAGAATTGAGCAGGTCACATTTCTGGTCACAATCGGTCGACCGAAATGGGTGCACCAGTCGTCCATTTCCATAAAGGTGTGGAAACGTTCGAACCGAAACAAGAACGGTCGAACCAACTAGGCTATACTTAAGGTAAGGGTCGAACTAAAGGGTGTACGGTCGACCGAAATCTAACATGCACTATGGGGTTCTATGTTCGGTCGAACAACAAGGTTGGTTCGGTTGACCAAAAATAACTAGCACTACGGGTTCAAGAAAAAG
This sequence comes from Triglochin maritima, assembly GCA_963682175.1. NCBI lineage: Eukaryota > Viridiplantae > Streptophyta > Magnoliopsida > Alismatales > Juncaginaceae > Triglochin > Triglochin maritima. Next base: position 42,303,882 of record OY821779.1, read on the forward strand.
TCTTCTAACGGTCGACTGGAGTCTAGGGAACGGTCGACCAGTCGCCATAGTATTTTGGGATTTTGTTAAGTTTATATGAATACGACTGTTGGTATAATACGACAAGTCTAACAGTAACAAGACACGTGTAGACGGTCGAACAAAAGGCACAAAACGGTCGATCGGTTTAAAACTAATGGCTAACAGAATAACTGATCCAATCGGTCGAACGGATAACTCGTTTGGTCGACCGATTTCGCTCAGACAGTTCAAGTTTGGTTTTAGTGTTTTCCGGTCTAAGTTTGGGTGACTTATTGAAGTCCAAATGTTATGAGATTTTGTGTGACTTCTATAAGGAACATAGTTTGTGTATCATTGGTTATCTACTCTTGTATGCTCAAGTACACTTAGTTCCTAAGACTCAACATAAATTAGATTACATGTCTTCAAATGAGCTTTGATTACATGTCTTGACTTGAATCATGTCTTACTTGAGTCTTGATCACCTGTAGAAGTTAGCACAATACAATATATATGTCATGCATAACGTGTGCTACTCTACATTGATTATAATTAAGATTAGATTGATTAAATCATCAAAACATAGATTAAGGTCAAAACGCCAACATAATGCACATGTAAAATCATCACCCTATTCCAACTTTAATAAAGAAGTTTGGGGTCAAGTTAAGACTTTTGTTCCCCAAACATATCTCATGACTACCAGATGTGAGATAGTTGTTCCTCAAGTTGATGTCCCCCACCAATTAAACGAGAACAGGCCTTATGTGAATGACAATTCTACTGTGAACTTAAGTGACGAAAATTGAAATTGGGAAGAAGATTCCAAAGGAAATGATAGTGAAGATTTACCACTCTCACACTTACGCCTCCAACGGAAAGACACCCATAGCCCGGAACTTCAGGAAACCAAACACCTAGCACAAGCAGCAGTCGTCCAACTAGAACGGAAAATAACACAGGACAAAGTTCTCAATTTATTTCATCAAAATTAGGGGTTGGGACTGTCGTTGGAGCTATTGCTTGGGATGAGGTTGCAGCTGGGGTGGAGGTAGGGATAGTTGATTCCTCCTCTTCAGCATCATCTGCAAAAATATTCACCTCTTTGGCAACCTTAGCCATCTCTCAGCCACCTTCTCTACCTCAGGGGTTATTCTGTCATCAACATCCTCCTCAAGCCCGGCAGATAGGGGGTCATCACCTTCTGTAAGGTTGTTATAATACTCAGCATCCAATGTACGGTGCCCTAAATAAGGGTACACGATAAACTGCGATGAATATAAAACATTATGTTATGTTACAACATAAGTAAACTATTAACAATATCGAGATCTATTGACTCCTATCGAGTATATCAAGCAAACTATGTACTCCGGTAAATAAAACAAATCTTAACTATCAAGGTCTATCGAACCTTTATTGAGTCTATCAAGCAAAATAAGTACAATAGTAAATAAAAACAAACCTTAACTATCAAGGTCAAATCGAACACTTATCAAGCTCATCGAGCAAACTAAAAGCTCCAGTAACTAACAACAAATCTAAACTATCGAGGTCTAACGAACCTGTATCGAGCCTATCGAGCAAAATAAGTACTCTATTAAATAAAAACACGAATTAAGAACAATGAAGACGAACTTACGCCTCTTTTTGAAGAGAACAATCGTGTCACATCAGCTTTCTGCGGGACGTTTTTCGGATGGCTCGTCCAGCTGAGCATCCTGGGGAACTGGTATTCATGGTTCACAACATACTAAGTGACAACCTGCTGAACGGCCCCGTACACCCAATACTGTAACGCAAGGGCATAACTATATATACTTTATTTTGCTTCTTTTTGTTGCCCCTCCACTTCCTTCTTCTTGTCATAGTACTTTTATTCCTAATCATGTCTTTTTGACATGATGTTATCAGCTTCTTGTAAAACGACTCCCATGGATAATTAAAGAAGTAGTCCAGGTCATCAATCATCTTCACCATATCCGCCCATATGAATAGCTTGCCTTCTCACACGTATAAGAGACCTTTAATGAGGAAGCATAATCCCAACTTGTAGACGTCATCAGCCACTCTACAATTTTTGAATGCCACCTCCAACGGTGATATCTGAATTTTTAGCTCTCCATTGAAATAATTCTTTATTAGGCGGTCATTGGTAAGGTGAGTCTGCAACTCAGTCATTGATGGTATGACGCCGAAGTTGAAACCAATGACTAGTGCAAACACATATTGGCTGAATTTGTAGGCCTTAAAGCCCATATAGAAATGAATCTCGTCATCTCTATCATTGTCGATCTTGTGCAACAATAACTGACGGGCAAGAACACCAGAGAACTGTAGATCGCCCCTTCAAATAGTTGTTTGATGGGTGAAAATAGTTGTTTGGGTTCGACAGGGTCCGACACTAGGTTCGATTCGGCTCGAGTTGGGTTCGATTGAGACGTCGAGTGCGAGAGAGAGAGAAAAAGAATGATTATTTTTTCAATTTTAGTCATTTTAAGCATAGAAAGTTAAATTTTTCTTTCAAAATTATAGCTACATTGATGTGGGACCATGCAACGAAGGGCTACTGTACGTAATTCATCGCAAACTCATTTTGATTTTAAACATTGATAACGATTTATGAGATGCAACAATTTAGGAAAGTGTGGGAAACAATCATACGGTGGCTTATAAGATATTCTTAAACTACATATCCACTCATCATTTGTGGTTTTGAGTCGAAAGTCCTTGTTTTAATGTGGTATAAAGCCTTGAAGACTTAATATATCAGCCCGAAAAATCTAAGCATATTTGAACACACATATTAGACGTACAAGCATAGTCCATTTGGGGATGACGTCGAAAGTTATCTCATATTGACCATTTTGAACTATTTTCGTAACTTATGAAACTCTACGTCCGTCAAAGGTTAGTCACCTATGGTGCCACAGTAAGTATAAACACAGTTCATATAGAAACGTGAAAATACAACAATACACGACCCATACAATGTTGCACTCCACTCGCATGATTCACAACATAACAAACTCAAAGCTACAATGATGAGACAACCCCCTAAATGCCACTGGTGTTGCACAAGATGTCACTACCACGACCTGAGCTTAATTTCGAGCAAAAAGGTGTTTAACCAACTCCACCGCGGCAGACCACTTGTTTTTAGTCGGATGTTCACACTTGATAAACAAACGAAGCAAAATAATGTTGGCGATAACCAATTCAAATGACATGTATCTAAGATTGTATCAAGTTATTTCAACTTGATTGTAAGCCACGTCACATTTTAATGAAAACTTCTTATAAAACTACAACTGCTAGTTTATATTACTTTTGACAAGCATAATTCATCTAAAATTTGCCAATGACTGATCTAAACGCATTCACGAAGAACTCAAATTTTACAAAAATTAGGAAACAAAGCATTTGCCATATAGAGAAAGAAATAAACTTCAATTATTCATCCAAAGAAAACATTTAGTAGACTACAGGAAAAGATAGTAAAGCTCAGGAATGGTTGTAATTTGTTGAAACTCCAATTCTCTTCATCATGTTGTTCTTTTTCTTCAGCAACTCATCCTCGACATCGGCAATCGGCTGGTAGTCGTTATCGAATGATCCATTTTTTCTCCATAAACCGGTCGTTGCTTCCGGTTACCAGTATAGCAGCTGCCGTATCGTCCGCCTTCCTCCATTGTTCGGATTGCACTTTGACCCTTTTTATTGTTTGTCTCCATGTCGAGGACATTTTTTCTCGACAGGTTCGAAATCTTTGTTGGCTTCCATTAGATGCAATGCAGATTTAAAATTCTAAACCTCCACTTTGGACTTCAGATCACTCAACTGCTCTTCGAGCGAACTCGCTTTAGCCTTTGCGGCCTCCAACTCCGAAACCATCTTAAAACCATCACCTCACATTCTCTCGATCATCTCTTTAGCAGCCTCAAACTGAATGTTTTTTCTGGTTTAGCAATTCCTGATACTCCAACTCAGATATTCCGTACTCTTTCAGCTGCATTCTGAATGAGAGTCTACAAGCGAAAACGTGTCTGACATTTCTTTTTTAATCTCCTCGAGTTTGAATAGGCGATTTCTTCTCTCTCGGAATGCTCTGCCTCGGATCGGGCCACCATCTCGAGCTGCAACCGCAGCCTCTGAACCTCGTTCATTGCCGATACTAAAGCATTGTCGGGCATTTCTTCAGATCCTCTTGCAGACACCCTTCTAATTCTGATAGCCTTGTCGGGCATTTCTTCTGTAACATGCACGCGATATGAAACAAATTATTACCTTAAACTCCCCTTTGATTACACTTACGAACTCAAAGATATAATAGACTGATTTGCTCATTTATAGTAACTATGTGAGTGTTAGTACACAAGGGTTGTGCAATTTAGATGACTTAAATGTAGAAAACTTTCATGAAATTTTAAGACATCGAACGAGTTCTTCTAACCAGTGTAAAGAAATGTTACATGAAATTATGTAGGATGTCATTTAGTTGACTGTAACAAAGAAAAACATGTAACCACCAAACTGTAGTTTTAGCATAAAACGAGGTATTTATAAGGTAGAAGTATGAATAAAATAGATGATTAACACTGAAATTTTGCATAATATGGCTAACAAAAGCATAACAAAATACAGCAAACAAGTAATCTTATTTTTTGTTATGATCTGAACATCAATATTTGAGTATCAAATTATATGTAACAGTAAATTCATCAAAATCTATGGTATCATTCGCTGACCACCATTTAGATTGGTAATACGGTATGTGAATAAACAAAATATAAAAAAGAAAACCTTCTTGGTAATCTCGGATTGTAAAACAATTTGCACGTCCATGAGTTTCCATAACTAACTCAAACTAGCATGTGAAATGGTCAGTGTGTTTACCTCTTATGCTGGACTCCTTGGGGACTTTCTTTCGACAACTTTCAAGCCTTTCTTGATTGGTGCTTTCGATTTGCCGAGTCGATTGAGGGGTAACTTGAGATGCCCGCTTAGCCACTTTCGAAGGCCCACTCCTGCTCAAAGATTCATAGAAAAAAGCAAACTTCTTATGATATACAACAATAATAACATTTGTTATCACACTAACTCTGTTAATTCGTTTGCCACAAAGAAGATTAAAACATTGAAAAGTACATGTTGCAAGTCATACAAAACTGGTAAGAGTCAGCACAATTGGCTTCTGTTATCCTTATGAAGTTGGATATGTTGGTAGTCAAGTAAGGTTTCAAACCATACTAACAGATCAAAGGATCCACATATGGTCTTCGGTTTCGTCATTTAAAGCTGGACCTTCCTTTGAATATGAGAGTAAATGATTTGCCATCAATGGAGCAGAAAGGGGATTTCTGACCATACCGATGGGGACCAACGGTATTATTACTACAAATTTCATGAGACAAGAAATCAATAAATGCAAGCACATATTTTATAGATTTGGGCAGCACCAAAGATATAAAAAATCGTAAGAGTACAAAGCAACCATCCGCCACAAATAGCCTCATTAATAATGTCCAGACTATAATGTCCCAGAACCATATTCGAACCTTTAAAGTATACAACGTTGTATTCTGCGGTCGTATGAATAAGGATACGACATGAAAAATCGAGTACAAGACAAAAGAAGAAAAATACTTCCATATTTAAGTTCTTAAACCGACATAAATTTATGGAATGTGCCATAGGAAAGAAAAACAATCTCCACAATTCTCATATGCAAATCACAAACAGTTACATGCATAGTTAAGAAGATGTATGTATATAGGCAACAGCGAAATCGCGGTTTCAGACCGACAATATATAACAACACTCCCGACAAAGGGTCTGTGAATTCAGTAAAGAAGAGGTTGTCTTTTCCGACCGAAAGGCGGGGAATGTCACCGCAGGCTATTGCCAGACGACACTCAGGCCCTCCAAAGGTGAATTTCAGCTCTGTCGCCGCAAGCAGCGAGGGAAGCAGATAGCGATTTCAGCTGTTGAGATTATGGAAAATTGTGATGGTTTGTATGTCCTTGTATTTGAATAATGTTACAGGTTTGTTCATTCTTGTTTTGCTTCTTGGGTGTGATATGTGTAACTTCCCGAACAGCGGAAGATTTAAAATTTCAAAATAACCAACATAACAGACAACTCACGCGGGAACGTCACTAATATATAAATATATAAATCCGGGTGCACCCAAAATACAAGGAGTTTTCCAAAAGAAATACAACTACAATACTGATACAATGGAAGAGAATACAAGTAGTCGTACGGTCTAGCAACTGCCGAAGAGGATCCGACTCCAAAGCGCTCCGTCCTCGGTCACCACCCACCCGGACCTACTGCGGTCCTGAAAAAGATGCAACAACAATGCCTAAGTTTCCAGAAAGAAACCCCGTATACCAACTCACCTATATGCATGCATCATATAATGAACCTATCATACTAGTAGCATGTCATGGCATCAACAGATATGGAAAACAGTTCCCCCGAAGGGTAAAACAGGACATCAGTCCGACAATCAATCATCGGGTCTCCCGAAGAGACCTACTGCAGGCACATGCAGTCTAGTAGCCCGCGACATCGCACCCCCCACACGCAGCTACACTACTCAAGGGTTCGGCAGGGAGCCTCTGTCACGTCTACGCGCCGATAGAAACAGATCTGTAAATCTCAGTGGTCGGGGCCACAGGGACCAACGGGGCCGTCGCCCGGAAGGTATAACAACAACATCTCGGTAGGTGCCCAGCCGAGGAAAACAACATAGCCGGCACAGCCTCGGCCCAACAATCATCATCGCCGGCACAACCTCGGCGGCATCACCGGCACAGCATCGGTGGTCCATCACAACGTCCGGCACAGCACCAGACGGTCCAGACCGAAGTCTGCCAGGTCATCGGGCTCCTCGAGCCGCGAACACCAACCGCGCCGCTATAAAAGCAGGGCAGCGACCTCCGTAGCCCGTGGGCCGGTAGTCACCTCACCCAACGCCAGTTGCGTGCCCGCACAACATCAACACTGGGATCCGCGATCCCTCAGGCCTGCTATACTACACTAAGTCCAATCAATCCATCACAATTGTCACGCTCCATACCGGGAACTGACGCGTCCCGAACACCCACACTCTTCCCAACGGCGGTCCCTGGGCAGGCACGCATCACGCGCCCACCGTCACCTCCCGGCTCACGCACAAGGCGAGGACACGGGTTTCCGTGGACAAAGTTGGCATTCAAAAGGGAACCTGGAATTCTGTTCTGGGCCCAAACGGTCGACCGTAAGAGGTGATTCGGTCGACCGTTTCCAGAAAGGAATCGGTCGACCGTTCCTAACACGGTCTACCGCTGCGCACAGAACACAATCCCCCAACGGTCTACCGAAGGTCTAAAACCGGTCGACCGAACGAGGTCAAAATCCGGAGTCTGGTCAACATTACAATCCAGTCTATCGGTCGACCGACTCAGGTCCCGGTCGACCGAAAACTAACAGTACAACTTCTACAACATTTTATTCCATCGGTCGACCGACTCAGGGGTCTCGGTCGACCGACAACAGTTAGGGTCAACCTATATTTCTACGTCATATAACGGTCGACCGAACATACTCCAAAGTCCGAACATCATGCAACATAAACCAATATATTTAAGTTCTGGTCGACCGAACACAAGACCTCGGTCGACCGAAACGCAACAGACAGTAAAGATATACATGCATTCGGTCGACCGTCCAAGGATCGGTCGACCGCCCGGTCGTCTTCAACCTCGCGCCAGCCGAGGTTTCTTCGCCCAAACGCGACGTCGGAGAGGCCTCCGACCTCCTCCGACCGACCAACACGACCCTCTCATGAGTGTCCACAACAAAACCACACTAGAGAGCGGCATACCTCAACGAAAACGGAGAAACGCCGGAGCAACGCTCACGCCTCCGCCACCTCCTCGTGCGCGACCTCCTCCTCGCGACGACCTCCTCACGCCGGAGTCTCCAAGCCTTCTTCCTCCTCTGATCGCCGGAAGGGAAAGAAAAGAAAGAGTGCAAGTGAGTGAATGGAGAGAATAAGAGAGAGAGAGGGAGAAGAAAACACGTTATAAACCCATCCAACCCATCTCTCTGCTACAGTCGCCTACACAGCTCAACCCATCACCTCTCTCCCACGCGCACAGTACTCGCCTCCTTCCCCTTCCCCATGCATACCACGCCTCCCCATGCCAAGCCAACCCTAATCCTCCTCTAATCCAAGTTTAACCCTAATCTAGGGTTTGGGTTCTAACAATATGTGTATGGAATTTACAAACTCTTGCTATATATGTCATGTTTATGTTATTTATAGAACATTGATCAAATGTTGCATATTCAAATTTCAAAAGTTTTTTTTTCATTTTATTCGGGAATTTAGGTGTTTACATTTGTTTTATTTGATAGTAAAAAATTAAAAAACAAAAGTGGTTGTTTTATTACACAAGTATTATTTGCAAATCAGATGGAATGTTAGCTTGTGAGATTTCATTACCAAAATTTATTTAATTAGCTTGCGTGATTCAGCCAATTACTATTTTTTGTAGTTTCTTTGAAATTATGGTTTCCCAAGACCAACATTTGTATTGGTTTCAAGAAGTTGAAAAAGTGAGCTTCGGGAAATTGTAGTTTCTCGCATTTACAAACATTTTTACCCTTGCACGAATCAATAATTTATGGTTGTTCACTAGTTTGAAAAGGTATCAAAATAAATTTGATAAACTCAAATGCATTGTTCCAATATCATTACTTTGCAAATTACACCTACACCTATGCAAATAAACCAAAATGGAATATGGATTAGTATAGGACGGATCCTAGTGGGTCCGTATGGAGGGGTTGGAAAGATCCGAATGGAGAAGTTACATGGATAATGATTAACCTTCTGATTTGTCTCTCTCTCTTGAAATATGACCTTGTATTTAATTAACCTTCTGTTGCATTTTAAACCATATTTTACTTGACTTAAAATTACCCTAATTTAGCATTTGAGTTTAAAATTCGCATTTGCATAAAGTTTATTAATATTCTTTAAACAATTAAAATTTTAAAGTTTATTAATATCCTTTCAAATTCCAAAGTACCAAATGCAACCTTAGTTTCTTTTTTATTAATCGTCACTTCGAAACTAACTTGCACTTGAGTTTTTGAACAGTTTCGTTAATCGTTATCCCTTCAGTTTGGGTTGTTTATAGTTCTGTTCAAAACTCAAGTACAACTTAGTTTCAACGTATGTTGTAAAAATCACAACGTACAACGTACGATTAGTCTAATCTTAATATATATATATATATATATATGATAGTTTCAACACAACATTTTGTTTCCCATCTGAATTGTATTGCAACAGGTATAGCTTACCTTTCTTCAGATTTGAAAGTTGTTGAACTTTCCATCTTTTTTAACTTTCTTGGGTTGTTTTCTTTGACATCGTATGATCGTAGTCACCAACTTTCTTCTTTTCAACTAATTGTTTGACTGATAATGTCGATTAAGTGTGTAGACTATGATCAAATGAACCTTCTATTGCATTTTGAAACATATTGTACTTAACTACAATGACTACGTATCTAAGCATATATGGTTCCAATTGCATCAAATTTTGTATATTTAGAGAGTTTCATAAATAATATAAACTTAAGACTGACTATGAAGTCTAAGTTTTGGTGTTTTAGATTAAGTTATTAATAATTAAAATTTGTTAGTAAATTTCCTTTTTTATTTATTCTTTTGTAGGTATTTCAAGAAAATATAAACTTTAGACTGACTATGAACTCTAAATTTTGGTGTTTTAGATTAAGTTATTAATAAATAAAAATTGTTAGTAAATTTCCTCTCTTTTTTATTATTTTGTAGGTATTTCAAGAATTCACTACAAGATTTTGGGTTTTAGTCACGGTAAAAATCCGTCACAAAATCTAAGATTCCGTCACTATGTGTTTCTAGCAATGGATAACTACCGCAACTAATGTTGGCGTCGTTGAGGTTTCAACGAAGGATTGTGTGACGGATGTCAACGGTGACTGATACCTTTTGGAGGGAAGAATTAGCGAGATGGAAAATATTCAATGACAGATATGTCATGCCTTTAGTGACGGATTTGTCTCGTGGCTAAATGTTTTTCCAAGGAAAAAAATATAATTTTTCAGGATTAATTAAATCCGGTGTACACTTATATTTATCAACATCCACAAACAAGTACTTTGACATTGGTATATTTTTTCACCTCAAATAAATAATTTACATCATGTACTACTCGAACTTATCATCAACTATACAAACATATCACAATATCAACTATCAACACACAAGTTATATAAACAAGTAAGATCGAATAAGCATGAAAGTTATTATTTTTCAAGTAAAACAACTACACTAACAACTCTATCAATAAGTTTCTAAGTTTAGCACCTTAATACACGAACCTCGCTTAAATTCGACTTGTAGTGCTTCATCTAGATATCATAAAAGACAAAAGAGCTTCGACGATCATGACGAAATCCTCTGTATAGCTCACTCTGCAAATTTAAAGACAAATTATGATCAAAATATTACCACTTAGTAAGGTCAAAATATGACCTCTTATTAAGATCTTAAGAAAAATAGGATTCATAACCACTACTGGATCTTTGTGATTATGCTGATGAATGAACAAAATATCGTCTACAAAGATCAAAGACCTGATTAAGTTTTGCACCTATTGCATCCGCCAAAATGCCAATAGCATCATATACAATTCTAAGATTGCACCTCTAGATTACATTTGACTTATCAAGCATTAATAAAATGAAGTTTATAGTTTAAGCAAGATGTAGCATAGAATTCCAACTCAATTGTTCTCAAAACCAAGTTTAAAAAGCAATATGCTATTTATTCTATTCAGGGAATTAAATCAAAAGCTGGAAAAAGGATAATCTCAGGAAGCAGAAACATTTGGTTTTGAAGGATGGCTAATGACCTCAACAGTCATTGCCAGCCTCGTTGGTAAGAGTCTCTGCTCCAATTCTCCCCACCACAATCTAAAACCCCAAAAAGATCAAACTTTTCATCTCAAAACAACTGAAAAACAAAAGACGAAACGAAGGATACGTAATTAAAGGTGTAATTAAATGACACTACCATAAAATAACCTTGGTTAGAAGAAAAATACTATTGAGAAAAACATCATCAAATGACACTACCATAATATAGGATCAATGATTTATACTTACAAGAAAAAGCAGGTTGACAATTTCCTGATGGATTTTGATTTGAATATCATGTGGGGAATGTGCATAATAAGTACATCACTATTTTTAGAAACAACGAAGAAGCACCACTTTTTTAACTTATATTTTTCTAAAAACTCGATAGGTAAAGATAGTTGAAGATAAGCATTTCAATCAAACTGGATTTACTCGATAGGTAAAGATAGTAGGTAGTTTTCCATTCCAATCAAACTGGATTTACTCCACTGTATCTGAAACGGCTTGTGGGCCTTCCAAAATTTATTACAGTGGACTTGCAATTGCAAATTATTTTGATTCCATGCCAGTAACCAAATGGCTCAAGCAAAAGAATAAATAAATGGATTGAATCAGATCTATTAATCAGTTTAAACAAATTCCTGACTAACAGAACAACTTAAATTATCCAATTGAGGACATCAGTTTCGTCCTATCAGCCGGCCTACCTTCGAACTTTTTAATTATGTTGTAAAACTTTTTTACATCGTTCTTTTTTCTTTACGTCATTTAAAAGTTAATCGTAAGTAAATAAAAAAATATTTGAAAAAAAATAAAAAGATTTTAAAAATGAATATTAATATTTTTAATAAATTTTAAAAAAACTAATGCAAGGGAGGCACGCTGGTCGCCCGACAATCCACCTCCGTTAAGAATACTCTAAGGACGGACATTGAAGGTTACCGTGACAGATAGACATATCAAGACTATATACCTGAATTCTCGTAGGAATAAAACAATATTGATGAAAAACACAACAAATTGCTCCTCTTTGTTGTGCGTTTGGATTTAAAAGAACGTAGTACAAGATTGATTTTGAATATGTAAAATTGATACAAATCGACTCATCTCTATACATCAGATTTCACATACATAAAACTCATGAAGCTCAATCAACTCTATACATCAGATTTCACATACATAAAACACATGAAGCTCAACTACCAACTTAAATTTTATATTCGAGACATGCAGTTTAATTGCCACTTTGAAATTGGTTTTTTTTATAAATGTGATCGAAACATAGAAAAGATGTTTTATCCATTAATTTTCTTATTAAGTCAGCCTTAAATTTCCCAACTGCATTCCTTATAATATTTGTCCTAGCATTTCTAACCTTCTTAACATAATTAATTTTTGACACCACCATGAATATTAACTGATTAAAGTATATTTATTACAACAAAATGCACCATTTATTTATGTAAATACACATTTCATTCAAATGCACGGTATATTATCCCATCTGTTTAGAAAGTCGAGCAGTTTTATCTGAAAAGATCGGCGTGAACACACTCTTCAACTCTTAGTCAAAGAGAGAGACTCAGATGGACTTCAAGGTTAAACATACTGAAAATGAAAACGGCCAAATTATTTCAGCTATAGTACATAACCACATCACACTGATTAGTAAGACTCTGAGAGACCAACCAATGTGGCACTTTTGACTTGCAAAGATTCGTCTTAAGACTTAATTACTACTTTTCCGCTGGCTTCACTTTCAAACAATAAATGCTGTCGAGATGTTGAAAAGTACATGTTCAGAGAAACCCAAAGTGCAATTTAAAACACAACTAGAGTTTCTTGGAAACTTGAAGTGGTCATGGATAAGGTCCCTATAGATCAAATGTGATTAGCTATAGAGAGAGCACATGTTGGTGAGTTGAAATGCTACCTTTGTCAACTTTGTTGTTATATGGGATCAAATAATCAAGACTAATTGGATCTTCTTGGTCTTGGTTATCTTATGATTAGAAATCTATATATCAACTAAGTCATTTTAATTTCTAGTTAGAAATGTTTAAAACGGAAAATACAATCTTCATTACTCTTTTTCTTATCTATTGCTATCACATTCCGATGTGCATTAAATCCATGACATTCCTTTACTACATGAAATGGTTATTAGGAGAAAGACTTAAGTTGGCGATTTAGCCAATTAGGGTTCACATACATGTTGTGCATAACATGATTGAAGAATAAATCAGAAATACATGTATCACAGATACAACTCCTTAATTAAACCAACACTGTATATATATATATATATATATATATATATATATATATATATATATAGCTCATGATTTCATGTCCATAGAGGCCCCAAACTAGAGTACTGCCCACAATCATTCTCAAGCGAACTCAGGCCGCCATTTTCGACGCTTAAAGGCTCATTCACAGGCGAGATCGGGATGAAATGCTGTGGGTAATCGGTGTTCTGCATGCAAAACAATGCAAGTAGTTCTGCTTGTTGAGCTTGTGCACTCACGAGGTCAGCTTGTGTCTTGGCAACCTGAGCCTGGAGCTCACTAACTTGCTTTTGGAGCTGGAATATTGCGCCTGTACATCCGTATACCGGATCTCGTATCCTCGCACTTGCCTCGTATACCATGCTGCTAACTGCATCTGCTCTTTGGCTCTCGGGTAGTTCCTAAAAGTATTTAATGTATCATAACCAAGTAGTTAGATAATCTCAGATGGTAAAAGATCATTGCCAACATATTAATACAATTTTTTTGATGGATTTGTTTATCGAAAAAAGGTTGGTTTTATTGTAGTGATACTGTGAGATCGATTATTTCTCTTTAACATTTTGAATCATGGTATTCCTGGATACTTATAGTGACATATTGTGAAAGTTTGTAAGGGTGTCAAGTGTATATCTGATGAAATAATATTGATCAGACAATGTGAGATATTTGGGATCTTGACAAAAGGTTTCATAATTAGCTCAAGTTTGGTATTCAAGCATCACATTGAGGAAGTTGATAACGTGTTAATCTCTCGAAACCCAAAGCTAAATTAGCTTTGCGCGCAGAATTGTAAAACCAGTGCATGCTACAGCTAGCAAGTAGGTTAATTAAGGAATGATTATAAATATTTAAATTTACGTTACATAAGAGAGAGTTATGTCTAACTACTAAACTGTGTAACGATACGATCGTTCCGTCGACTCACCTGCAAAAATTTAATTATATTACTTGCACCAAAGACCCAATGGGCAGTGGTGAACTTGACCGGATCTGTGGGGGGAAAATACGGTGCAAGGATGCACTGTTGACCGCACCTTCGACGGAGGATTTTGCAAGCGGCACATGGGCTGAGCACGACCGGAGACGGTGAGGAGGTGGTGGTGGTGGTGGTGATATCACTTTGTTTCATTGTAAATGTTGGAAGAGATTTGCTGGAAGTGGGAATGAATTTATAGAGAGAGAGAAGAGGTGTTTGATGCCGGCGTCAACAAAAGAATATGGGATTTCATTAAGTGTTAGTTTTTGGATTTGCTAATGTGAAACACGTTTGGTTTTGGACTGTGGACTAAGTTAATGACTAGTCCTTTCACGGCTTGCGTTCATTTATGCACGTGTTTATTTGATTTGAAGAGGCTGGGCTGGTTTCATATTGATCTTCAAATTTTCATCCACAAAAAAAAAAAAAACGTGTTTCTTTACGGTACTTGATTATGAAATAACGTACGACTAAATCAATTATGTTCCTTGTGATTGTATTAACGTTATGTTGGTCAGTTTTCAATGATCAAACACTAATTGTAGAAGCATTTTAAAAAATCGCATATTTCAAAAAATAAAATAAAAATGAAAGCATGTAATTGTGATAATTGTGGTGCAATTCATGGAAATCATTTTTAAATACTTATTCCTTTTTAAGCATTCAAGTTGACGAGCTAGTCTAGTTGTTAGGAATACAACTGGAAAAGTAGACAAATGAAAAGGAAAAATGCATAAACTACGGGAGAATTTTTTTTATTTTTACATCGAAAATCCTTACGGGAAAATTGGTGACTACCACACGCTCACAAATCTACTATTTTATAAAAAACATACGACAAGGAAAACAAAAACACATATATTTATAGGAAATCCTATCAAAATCTTAATCTACATGTGATCTGTATTGTACATCAATTTACGGATAAACAAGTAAACACATCTGGAATACAAAATTGGATCTCCGAAGTCCAAAATACCACCTCCCACTATCTCCAATCAGCCCACATTCTGAACACCAGTGACCATGTTAACTTGTAAATTAGTCAACATCTAATTGTGTCCTCAGTATATATATTAGCGTGTAATAATGTTCATTATAAAAATAAATTTTGAGACCACTAAACTAGGAAAACATACAGTCAAGGGCTCGAGGCTTCCTAGGGCATGCCCATGTAAAAAATATATTTAAGAGTTGACCTATATGATTAAAAAATTAGCTAGGTAATAGATCGTTGATGATAGAATGGCCTAATGGATTGCTAGACTCTCATAATAAAATACAGGATATAAACAATTAGAGAAATTTTATAGTAATCAATTGTGTGCTAATCATTCAAGATTCTTTTCATGGATCAAACTGGACCCAAGCTGGATACTTTGATAACACAAATTAAACAAAACTACAATATTAATCTTGAAACATTAGCATCACAATAGCAATAGTAATCAATTGTGTGCTAATCATTCAAGATTCTTTTCATTGATCAAATCGGACTCAAGTTGGCTACTTTGATACACAAATTAAACAAAATTACATTATAGAAACACTAGCCAAATATTTCAACACCATCACAATGAAAAAAACTCTCTTTCTAGGCTTCTCCACCGTCACCAGTGTTTTCTCTTCTTTACCTTTCCTGTCTCACTTTTCCCATCAAATTTAGAAAGAAAAGCTTGACAAGCTGCCACTTGGGCATGCATATATATTTTGATGGTTGAGAATGCAATTGCTACAAATGTTTTAGGATCAGATTTTTAGTGTTAATTACCTGAGATTTCTACCTCTATTTAACTTCTCATGTATTATTATGATATGGTGGATAGATGGATCGAGCGAACTTTCAGTGTTAAAAGAAAAGATTTCGTAAGCTTAATTCTAAAATTTTGACTTATATTGTTATCTAATTAAACTAATCTAACTGGTAGATATTTAGCTTTAGCATAGCCAAGTAGACCATACTTACGTCCATAAAAAGAGTCAAGGTGTGGAATATATATTCCAAGGTTTAGTGAAAATAGAGTAGTCATTCAGAAAATTTAATTATGAGTTTCAATTGTGGGTGTATTTTGGCTTGTAGCATCATTCCTCCAGTTAGTGGTACACTTAGATGTTAAGTTGTTAAATTTTATATTGCGAGCTAAATTTAGCATTCAAAGTTTTGTCTCACGTTCTAAGTTAGACAACACTTTGATGTCATACTGGCAATTGATCACTTTTGATTCATATAATGGGTCACAATTGCATCACATCTAGATTCAAATCCGAGTGTTAAGCAGCTAATTAAGATCCTCCCAAAGTGGACTTTGTTATAGAACACATTTAGACCCACGCGGCATCCCAAAAGAACATATACACGTGTAGCATTTGCAGGATATATTTGTCCAATAATGGTTGTGGAGTGGATTCATCGCAAAAGGAAGTGAGGTTTTGACGTATACAGAAAAAAGAGTACACATTGTGTATGTTTCCATTTTTTCTAATATTTTATATTTTATTGATTGTCATACATTCAAAAATTATGCCAACAATGATGCATGATTATAATATTCAAACACAGCTGGAGGATCAACCATGTAGACCAAGATGATTAACAACTAACAATATGAACTAAAGATGTTCTAATCACACACTTTTTCCATTGAATTTTGGAACACCATGTCAGATGACACATCATTTGTCCAATCTAGAAGTAGAAGGTGATCACTTTGGGTTACAAATTTAAGAATTATGAAGTTTGATGACACTACATTCTAATGGAACTTAAACCAACAAAATCTTCTCATGCTAATGAATATGGACCCAACCAAACCCAATTAGCACATAATTAGGAGTTCGAATAGTTTAATTGCAAGTAGAATCAAATCGGATGCAATGATTTTGTTCTACTTTTGACAGACCAAAAATCATAGGGACCAGACACATGATTGTTACGTTGATTTCAAAATTGTGGCTATATGGAGGTGGGAACCATTGAAACGATACTTTACGTAATTCATCACAAACTGTCAAACTCATTTTGATTTTAAACATTGATAGCGATTTATGAGATGCAACAATTTAGAAAAGTGTGGAAAATTGTCACCCGGTGAACATGTTTTTGTGGCTTTTAGATATTCTTAAACTACATATCCACTCATCATTTGTGGTTTTGAGTCGAAACCCATGTTTTAATGTGGTATAAAGCCTTGAAGACTTAATATACCAGCCCGAAAAATCTAAACATATTTGAACACACATATATTAGACTTACAACTTATGAAAATCTACATGGGACGGACCCCCGATGATATCGAGGGTTGGGCACTTTTTAAAAATATATCAAGGAGAAATGATAAGGGTGGAGGGGTGGAGGTGGTGGAGTGATGCATCGTCGGCCGCCAGATCAAGGAGATCGGCGGTCCCAGACGTCGGAGGTGGACTTTAGGGGTTTTGGGTGGAGGTAGAGAGGATTTAGGGGTTTTGGGTGGAGGTGGAGGCTGAGGCGGAATTTTGGGAAAATAATGAGTTTTTGTATTAAAAAAATTAAGAAGATAATATGTAATGTAAATGTATTGTGTGGTTTTTGACTTTGTATAACACACTCAAGAATAATCTCACATTGGAAATCACTAATGATTTGATGAGGTTTATAAGTTTTTAGCTATCTACTTAATCTGTGAGCTGATTAAGTATGTTTGATTGATTGGCAATGTTGACACACATCAATTTTGCTTTTTCTGGCGTGGACACTTCCCTACATGTGTTGAGTCCACCCTTGTCTACGTCTGTCAAAGGTTAGTCACCTTTGGTGCCACACTAAGTATATTGCCAAACATAAAGCCATTGGTCCGTATAAACACAATTCAAATAGAAACGTGAAAATACAACAATACATGACCCATACAAATGTCGCACTCAACTTGCATGATTAGCAACATAACAAACTCAAAGCTACAATGATGAGACAACTTGCATGATAGTTTTGTGTTCTAAAAGTTATCTTTTGTTGATTGCTTTTACACGAAATAATATATTTTTACCTCTATAATCCTCGTGAAATCCCAACATTAAATGTCATAGGTGTTGCACAAGATTTCCCTAGCACGACCTATGCTTTGGAGTAAAAGGTGTTAAACCATGTTGAGTAGAAGAGACTCGAAGATAGATGAAATGTAAGTTTGTATTCATAACAACTATTATTACAATACTACAACTTACGTTTACATACTATCTATCTTGTGAGACACAGTCACACTTATTCTTTCGATCACTATACTCACTCTTATACAAAACTTTCTTTATTACAATATACACTCCTTAGGTAACACAACTACACGACTCTCTTTGTGATCGTGGAGACTAACTCTTGCTTGTGATGCATAAAATGATGATGACACCCCTGTTTATAAGAGTTGACGAAAGGTTATAAGGGATTTGGAATCTTCTGGTCTTGGTCTTTGAAGATAATAGATCTCTCTTGGGTTTGACTTTGAGTTGATTTTGGATTCTTAGCAAATTACCTCCATTTCCAAACACGTTCCCCCTCCATTGCGGCAGACCACTTGATTTCTAGTTGAATATCCACACTTAATAAAAAACGAAGCAAAAAAATGTTAACAACCAATTAAAATATGCAATGTATCTAAGATTGTATCAAGTTATTCTAACTTGATTGTAAGCCACATCACATTTTAAGGAACACAACTTCTTATAAAATTACAGCTGCTAGTTTATATTACTTTTGGACAAGCATAATTCATCTAGCATCTGCAAATAATTGATCTAAACGCATTCACGAACTCAAATTTTACACAAATTAGGAAACAAAGCATTTGCCATATAGAGAAAGAAATAAACTTCAATTATTCATCCAAAGAAAACATTTAGCACACTACAGGAAAAGATAGTAAAGCTCAGGAATGGTTGTAATTTGTTGAAACTCTACTTCTGGCCTTTCTTCCACAGAACTCCAATTCTCTTCATCATGTTGTTCTTTTTCTTCAGCAACTCATCCTCGACATCCGCAAACGGTTGGTAGTCATTATCGAATGATCCATTTTTCCCCATAAACCGGTTGTTGCTTCCGGTTACCAGTATAGCAGCTGCCGTCTCGGCCGCCTTCCTCCATTGTTCGGATTGCACTTTGACCCTCTTTAACTCCAATTCCAACTCCAAATTCACCGTCCGAGTGGCCTCCAGATGCTCGGACATTTGAAAACCATCCTTCAAGTCCGACCCACGAAACTTGTTGGGGTCTTTATTGTCTGTCTCCATGTCGACGACATTTTTCTCGACAGGTTCCAAAACTTTGTTGGCTTCCATTAGTTGCAATGAAGCCTCCAAAGCAGACTTTTTCGTCTTTGCTTCTTCGAGTGCACATTCCAACTCAGCCTCTTTACGTCCAGATTCGATCTTTACTCGCTCCAACTCCTCCGCCGCGCAGTGAAGCTGCATTGTGCTCTTAATCTGGTCCTCTTGGTGCAGCATTTCCATTCCCTCCAATGCGGATTTCAAATTCTCAACCTCCACTTTGGACTTCAGATCACTCAACTGCTCTTCGAGCGAACTCGCTTTGGCCTTTGCGGCCTCCAACTCCGAAACCATCTGAAAAACATCGGCTCGCATTGTCTCGATCGTCTCTTTAGCAGCCTCAAACTGAATGTTTTTCTGGTTTAGCAATTCCTGATACTCCAACTCAGATTTTCCGTACTCTTTCAGCTGCATTCTGAATGAGTCTACAAGCGAAAGTGTGTCTGCCATTTCTTTTTTAATCTCCTCGAGTTCTGAATAGGCGACTTCTGCTCTCTCGGAATGCTCTGCCTCGGATCGGGCCACCATCTCGAGCTGCAACCGCAGCCTCTGAATCTCATTCATTGCCGATACTAAAGCATTACCATCGATTTTGTGCTGCTGCTGGACAGCTTCAAGTTCAGATTGCCATGCCCGGTCGCGTTCCTGACCAAGCTTTCGGAGCTCCATTATCCGCTCATCCTCGGATTCTGACATCTCATGGAGCTGCTGCTGAGTGACTTCCAGTTTAGCATTGACAATTATTAACTGGTTTTTTGCCTCCTCGCATTCTTGTTGGGCTTTCCGCTTCTCCAATTGTGATGAGGCAAGTCGGTCCTTTGCCTTCTTCAGATCCTCTTGCAGACACGATAGCCGAGCTTCTAATTCCGATAGCCTTGTCGGGCGTTTCTTCTGTAACATGCATGCAGTATGAAACAAAATTATCACCTTAAACTCCCCTTTTATTACACTTTACAAAGTCAAAGATACAATAGACTGATTTGCTCATTTATAGTAACTATGAGTGTTAGTACACAACGGTTGAGCAATTTAGATGACTCAAATGTAGAAAACTTTCATGAAATTTTATGACATCAAACGAGTTCTTCTAACTAGTGTAAAGAAATGTTACATGAAATTATGTAGGTAAAGAAATATTACATGAAATTATGTAGGATGTCATTTTAGTTGACTGTTACAAAAAAAACATGTAACCACCAAACTGAAGTTTTAGCATAAAACTAAGTATTTATAAGGTAGAAGTATGAATAAAATAGATGCTTAACACTGTTTTTTTTTGCATAATATTGCTTATAAAAGCATAAGAAAATATAGCAAACAAGTAATCTTAATTTTTGTTATGATCTGAACATCAATATTTGAGTATCAAATTATATGTAACAGTAAATCCATCAAACTCTATGGTGTCATTCGCTGATCACCATTTAGATTGGTAATACAGTATGTGAATAAACAAAACATAAAAAAGAAAACCTTCTTGGTAATCTCGGATTGTAAAACAATTTGCACGTCCATGAGTTTTCAGAACGAACTTAAACTAGCATGTGAAATGGTCAGTGTGTTTACCTCTAATGCTGGGCTCCTTGGGGACTTTCTTTCAACAACTTTCAAGCCTTTCTTGATTGGTGCTTTCGATTTGCCACCTGATGATGTGTTAGAGTCAGATTCCGATCCTGTCATGTTGGTTTGCCGAGTCGATTGAGGGGTAACTTGAGATGCCCGCTTAGCCACTTCCGAAGGCCCACTCCTGCTCAAAGATTCATAGAAAAAGGCAAACTTTTTATGACATACAACAATAGTAACATTTGTTATCACACTCGAGGGTCTAACTCTATTAATTCGTTTGACACAGACAATTAAAACATTGAAAAGTACATGTTGCAAGTGATACAAAAGTGGTAAGAGTCAGCACAATTGGCTTCTGTTATCCTTACGAAGTTGGATATGTTGGTAGTCAAGTAAGGTTTCAAACCATACTAACAGATCAAAGGATCCATATATGGTCTTCGGTTTCGTGATTTAAAGCTGGACCTTCCTTTGAATATGACAACTGAATGATTTGCCATCAATGGAGCAGAAAGGGGATTTCTGACCATACCGATGGGGACCAACGGTATTATTACTACAAATTTCATGAGACAAGAAATCAATAAATGCAAGCACATATTTTATAATTTGGGCAGCACCAAGGATATAAAAAATCGTAAGAGTACAAAACAACCATCCGCCACAAATAGCCCCATTAATAATGTCCAGACTATAATGGCCCGGAACCATATTAGACCTTTCAAGTATACAACTTCGTATTCTGAGGTAGTATGAATAAGGATACGACATGAAAAATCGAGTACAAGACAAAAGAAGAAAAATACTTCCATATTTAAGTTCTTAAACCGAGATAAATATATGGAATATGCCATAGGAAAGAAAAACCATCTCCACAATTCTCATATGCAAATCACAAACAGTCACATGCATAGTTAAGAAGATATATGTATATAGGAAGCTTGAATGATTTCCCAACATGGGTCACTCCATTCCTAAGTCAGGCAAGCCAACAAAATCCAGCAAATGGAATATTAGGAACAGGCCATGTTGTTGAGTTTTAAACATATGCTTATGTCTAAGTCCTTTTGGTGTTGTCTGCTATATCCAATGCAACTATGATGTTGAAGATAACACTCTAGTGTCAAGACAAGAAACAATTACAATGGTAACATATCAAACTTAATTAAGATTAAGCACCACCTTTTAACAGGCATCTGAGCTCCACAAGGCCACACCTATATGACACATAAAAATGGTATTAGTGTATATCAAAGGAGTAAACAAGCATTCTAAATATTAATAATGAGACATTAAACATGTAACTACAGGATGGTGGAATGAGTCTTGGGCTAATTTTCCTCAAAATGAGTTTTTTTGTGATCCGACCATTCTGTGATATATCTGGCAATTAGATTACATACACCACGTGAGTCAAAGGATTTGGTGATTCTTGAAACGTTATACAATCAGATCCATCATGTTATTGTCATACGAATCACAAAGGGACACATTTTGGAAAAAATAAACACAAATACATTCTACCTGGCCGGTACGTATTAACTCACCAAAGACAATTCTGAGAAACCAATTAAAGTAGCACTGCAGATTTGTTTCTGGTGGTTAGGGCTACTGTGTGAAGAGTACACTAAGATCATGTTATTTTTTGTGTTGATGGTGGTAGTTACTGTTAGAAATGCCAATACCCATGATGAACTTGAGCCCACTTGATTGAGCTGGATTTATCCATGCTGGATTGAGCTGATTTACCCATGCTGGATTGAGCTGATTTGATCAAATAGAGACCAGGCGCAGGACAAATTAACCTGTGCCGGTAAATTGATCAAATGCGTCGAGCCCATGGCTGGATCACAAGCCAATTTGATGAGAATTGGGCTTATCAAGTATCTGAGGCTAACTCCTCTTAAACCTGTATAGTCGTGGCTCTTATATAGCCGTTGGATGCACCTTAATAGTGGGATGACCGTTGGATGTAAAGGAAAGTGAGATGACCGTTGGATGTAAAGGAAATATTTTTTGTAACCTATAAATACCTATCACTACAGTAATGGAAATAACGAAAAATCCTATTTGCTTTCTAGGGTTTTCTTTCTTCTACTCTCGTTTCCGCCGCACTCTTACTTTCTGTTGATCTTCGATCTCTCCGCTTGAGAGATCCGTCGCGTTCGGTTGTTCTTTCAGTTACTAACGTGACCCACATAATCAATGCATGTCCACATCTACCAAACTTGACAGAGAAGGAGGAGCAACAAAGAATCAATTAGAAAACAATCAGCCTGCCCACAACTTTGGGTAGCACCAAAGTAATTAAATGAAACTACAAAGGTGTAATAAAAAGAAAAAGTGTTTGCTGGATTGGAGTAATGGAACAAATAGGGGTCCTACAAGACACAATTCCATGTCAACTTTTTTTCTCACCCTCTAGACCATGCAATTGAGATGTGACTTGCCAATGGAAATGAAATTGGAAATGTAAGTGTGAACTGTCGAGATCATTGTATGAGTTTTGATGAACAAAGTATTGTTGGCACTTTTCTAATTCTCACAGCTCCTCTTCAATTTGTTTTTCTGGAATAGGAAGTGAAATTACAAACTGTGCACGAAATGTCGAAATCATTGAATGATTAAGGGTCATATTGACACTCATTCTAATTCTTTTTCTCATTTTTTTTCATCGTACTAGAAAATTTACAGAATTCATTAAGCTTTGTTCAGAAAATTGATGAGCCAACCTCATAATGTAAAAGCAAGAAAATGAAGTGTTTACATAATAGATGTAGTATTTTTATAAAAGAAGACTACTTGAGAAGAACAAACACCATTTCAAGTGAAGGAGAAGCCAAATTAAAAAATAAAATAAAGACGACATTTTTAAACAATATAGCATTTTAAGTCCTTACAGAACAAAAACAAAACAAAGAATCACATAGAAAAGTTAAAACTCAGATAAAAAATGACCTAGATAAGAATTGTTTCACACTGGAATTAAGCATAACAAAATAGGATATTTTTTTACAAAAAATACCAAAATGAAAATCACAGAAAAGTTAGAAGTCACAAAAAAAGCCTGTTCTAGATTAAAAAGGCTAAATAAAGAACATAAACAAAAAACTAAAACCAAAGTTACAGACTTACAGACCACACAAAAGTCAACAGGAAAAAAAATCCCTTCTTGTTTAATAAATCCACATAAATATGGAAGAAGTAAACACCAAAAAACAAACTTCTTACAACAAATACTAACGAAACTCCTAAAAGGACAAAAACCAAAATACCATAAAAAACTTAAACTCAAACCAAGAAAATAAACAAAGTTTGAACAATGTTCTCATTGTGTTCGCAACACTTCCACCACCTTACAAGCAACCCACAATCCATACAAAATAACAGAGAAATACAACATATTGCACTGATTCTAGATATGGATTCCAAACAAATAACTCAGACAAAAACCCAAAACAAACAAAAAAGTAACATAAAAAATATGGACCTTTTTGCTTACCCAATACAACTCAAGTTCCCAAGATTACCAAACCCAAAAAATGGAAAAAATAAGATACTGCACTCATTCTATCATTCTAGACATGAACCTCAAATAAATAACTCAAAGGCCAAAACCCAAAAAGAAAAGAAGCACTTAAAAGTGCAACTTTATCTTACCCAATACCATTCAAGTTTGCACAAAACCAAACAGACCCAGAAAAAGTGGAAAGAAAAAAACAGAGAGTAAGGGAAGAGTGATCACCTGAAATGAAGAGAAGAGAAGAGGAGGTTTGGTTTGGGGCTGTGGAGGCGTGCAGCTCTAAAACAGAGGAGGTGGTGAGTGGAGAGGGAAGTGGGTGTGGTGGGGTTTCAGCTTCACGCAAACCCAAGACAACACCAAGAGGAGAGAGAGAGAGAGAGAGAGAGAGAGAACAAGAATGGAAGATATCTTTGTCTTTAGTTCTGGTTTAAGATATTCAAGTGGTGTTTACTTGTTTTCATGTGTTTATGTTGCTAATAAAGTTGGCTCTTGGATTTGTTATGTTTCCAAACATTATCGGTAAGTGTTTGTTGGATTTTTTAAATAAGTGGTATAATTATTTAGGTGAAATTGAGTGACACGTTTTAATTGACTACGGATTGTCAAGACCATCACTAACCATGACCTGGACGACCCGGTCATCAGCTCTCTCTCTTCAAAATCAACTTTCTCTCTCTTCCACATCAGCTTTCTCTTTCCTCAACCCACCTTCTTCTCTTTCCTACACTATTCACCTCTTAACCACAACCCAACACAACCCACAACAACCTACATCTCTCTTCCACATCATTTCGGGGTCCATCTTGGTAAAACTTTAAAAAAAATTAAAAAAAAATTCTAAAAATTCTAAACAATTGTAAAACGTATTTTCAAAAAAAAAATTTAAAAAACTAAAACAAAAAATTTTAAAAATCAAAACAAAAAACACAAAAAACAAAAAATAAAAATTAATATTTTTTTAATGGACGACCGGGTCGTCGACCCGGGCGTTTCAACGCCCAGGTCGATAACCCGGTCATCCACGACCGTAAAAATTCACGGTTAACAAAAAAAAAATCTCGGTTATATGTGACTGACCTGCTCACGACTTTAACGTTTCCCGCGTTAAGAGATGCCCTGAGAGAGTGAGTATCGAACTTGCGGTCGTCCACCACATCCAACTAGTCATTGGACTAATTAGTAAACACATGTTATATATTTGTTTCTATTAGCTTAATTTATTTGAATTGTCGATTATTTGGTAATTATACATTTTATGGTGTTGTAAACATGTAATGCTTTTCTAATTTCTAACGAGTGTGTTTGGGTGATTGACTTTTAGACACCAAAATAACACTTTGACATGTTGGACACATCACTAAGAAGACATCAAGGTCATTATTATTATTAGCAACTCACTAACTCCACGATCGATGTGCTTAATTCTCACCTTCTCAATCCCAATACTATTTGATCACCATTTCTGACCATACCTCCGCTGGTTGTCTCTTCGGAGACATCTGATAAAATTAGAACGATACAAAGAATATTAGCATGCCCCCTACTCAAGGATGACACGCACAGACCATACCTCCACTAGCCCACGACCATGTATGTCGCAAAATGCTTTTATTCTCCCTCATCCTACACGAGGGAAAATTACTTGTTACAAGTTTATAACATGATAATGGATTAATGGGTCTCATAATGAATGCAATACAAGTAAAAATGATTGAGAATCATGCTAGCAAATTCTATACGAAAAGATATGTTCTTATATTGGGTCGTTGATACTTTTGACTTTTCAACCCTCAGTAGCAATAACTTAATAGAATTTTATTTAAAGTTACAAATACAATTGTAGACTTTTCTTGTTAGGGTGTGATTGGTTTAGTGATTAGTTTGAAGGAAAATCTTAACGAAGTTTTAAGTTTCACGACCGTATAATTTTGTACTTCAAGTGACTTCTCTCACTTCCACTTCAAAATTCAAGTAAGTCATAGAACTAAAGGTCCAAAATGTTTTTCACATCATGCAAACCAATCACACCTTTTTATTTGAAAACAAATGCACATCAAAGAAATATCACAGTGCAATGGAGAAAATAAAATAACAATAAATCTTGTATTTCTGTATTGCATATACTTTATTTATTTATGACTTATCTTCCCTATTTTCAGTTTTAATTTCAGTTTAAGACTTATCTTTCTTATTTTAATTATCAGTTTACAATATCAGTTGTTGTTATTTCGGTTTAGTTGTTGTTTTCTACTTTAAATTTAGTAAAATATTCTCTATTTCAGAGAAGTTGGTGTATTTAAGTATAATTTTCGTACTTTAATTATAACGTTATCAAAATATAATCAACCATAATCCTAATTATTATCAAAATATAAACTACAACTACTTAAATCCTAACAATTTATCAAAATATAAACCCCTAATTATTAAAACAAAAACAAAAAATTAAAAAATCAAAATTAAAAAAAAATCCGGACTAACCAGGCTGTGCCAAGTGGCACAACCCCGATCGTTGGGCAACCCGGTCGTCCCCACCCAACAACCGCTAAGGATGCTCTAACAACTGCATCCTACGCTTAAGCTGAAACTATAATGACATACACAATTCGATTTTATGTTCTTATGTAAAATACATTCGGGTCAATTAGTCGAATAATTCTTATATCAAATTGTAAGATTTGACTGGTTTTAAGAAGTTGTAGGACACATGTTCTTAATAAAAGCATCTGTCTGATAAAAAAAAGACTGTCAGACCTACTTAGGAAACTAATTACCCTAAAACCTGTGGTCCCAAACAAATGTCAACATCTGTGATCATCTATCTAACACATGCTTGCTTGGAGAAGTCTTATTTGCAAAGGAAGGGACAATTGCATGTGGTGCTTGATTTGGATTAATCACCAAACACAAACAAGCCATTGCTGCAATGGATGTTGTTGGTGTCAAACTTAGGATTCACATTAAAACAAGAAAAAGGAAAGATATGGTTCTTGACTTCTTGATGATTGTGACATGTTTAGGGTTTGCGAAGGTTGTTAGGGATGTTGTGGGAAAGAAAAGATATCAAAGTGTTGAGATGGTTTCTTGGTTGTGGTGTCACATCCAACTAACTCAAATTGAGATTTGAAACCAACAGTGGATTGGATGAGTTTGCGTGATTGTTGGGATGTGGTCATGTATGTGGTTGGAATTTGGGGTTTGAATGTGTTTGAATGCTTATGGAATTATGGGGTCTATTTTTTTTCGGATGGTTGAATCATGAATGTTTGTCATAAGCCGCCTTGTTTGCTGGATGAGGGGTTTTCTTTTGGGTCTTGGTTTTAAGACATTTTTAAGCATTTTAGTAATTTCTCTTCGATTGAAGTTTTATTTTCCTGCAATACATCCTAAATTTCGGGGCGAAGAGATGTATCAGTATAGTTTGTGCAATAAATGTGTTAGCATCTAAAACTTCTTTTGGTAATTAACTGACACAATATATGTGTAATTTCCAAATTTTAATGTAGAAACTTATCTTAACTTATAAAACTACAAGTAGGATCCAACTTTCCAATCCAATTGGCCAAAGATGGACAAATCAAGATGTATTTATAGTTTAAAATTGATCATTTTTATATGTAGAATTGGAAAAGGCACTTATTGAGGTTGTAAAAGTAAATTTCACATAACTGATGGACCGAAATGCTAATATGAAGCCGAGTTATTATAAGGAAATTTTTTCAAAATAAAATTTTTTTTAAAAAAATTTGCCAAAATAAACCTCCACTAAAAATAATTATCAAACTAGACCCGCTGCCACCACGTGGTGACACGTGGCGGCGGCGGGTTTTGTTTTTTTGTGCATAAAGAACTCGGCATCACCAGTGCCGAGTTCTTCTTGGAATAACTCGGCACTGGTGATGCCGAGTTCATTCTGGGAATTCCGGGCTAGTTCCCAGATCAAACTCGGCATCACCAGTGCCGAGTTATTACAAGACGAACTCGGCACTGGTGATGCCGAGTTCAACTTGGTTTTTTATTGGCCAACACTTGACAATTTTTACTGATGTGATTCAAATAGAACTCGGCACTGAGAGTGCCGAGTTCTATATAAGAAACTGTTCTCCTGGCGCTCAGATCGTGCATGAGACGATTGACGCGCCAGGAGAACAGTTACTTAAATAGAACTCGGCACTGAGAGTGCCGAGTTCTAAAGGCAAAACTCGTCGTTACTAACGCCGAGTTCACTTAAAAAAAAGTGAACTCGGCGTTTCCAACGCCGAGTTCCGTCGGGCTATAAAAGCAGCCCGACGCCCCCAACTCTCCCCTTCCGCCGAGTTCTCGAGTTATGAGGTTAGGGTTTCGAATTTTTTTCGTTTTTCACCGTTTTCTTGCATTTTTTATGTATTAGGATGATATACATTGTTGTTTTAGGTATGATTGTGGTGTTTTTGTTGGTTTAGGAACCCGTTTTGGTGCAAAATCGAAATCGAATTTGGGTTTTTAGGCAAAACGTTTTATTTTTTCTTTTTTAGTTGATTATTGAATTTAGTTTTGTTGATCATAGTTCTACGGTAGTCATCTTAAAAAAAGTTCAAATTAAGTATGATTATTGTGATTAAAATTAGATTTTTTGTTGTTATTTATGTTTGAATGTATGTTAAATTGAATGAATGTAAACCTAAAAGTGCTTTATTTGTGTTTAAATGTATGTGACTTTGAATGTATGTGAGTATTGAAGTTTGTAGTCTTGTTAGTTTTCCCAATTTACCAATATGAAAAATATAGGGGATGTTCTGTCAAATTTTTTAAAAATTCTCTGACATGATTCGTAACGTTGTTTATTGTAGTTGATTTTATTGGAGAGATTGTTCGACGTTTACAGTCATTTGCTTCTACACTCGATTGAGGTAATTCTCAACTTTTAAAGTCATTTAAACTCGGCATTCTCAACTTTTTAAGTAGTAAGTAATGAAGAACAACCATCTCATTTTTTAACGTGTTATGTACAGATGGAGGTTGGTGGTTCCAGTACTGGTTCAGTTAGAGGTAGCTACGCTTCACAGGGTCCGGTAGACAGATCAGTGTTGGTTTTGCAGGCCAACCACAAGTCAGACTTGTTCAAAGATTTTGTAAGTATTTTACATTTTCAAATTAAATATTTGCGCGTGAGTTTCAATATTCTGAAAGTTATCTAAATTTATGCAGAAGGATGTTGATGGTGTAAAATGCGTTGAGCATGGATCGAAGCTCAACGCATGGCAGATCACTGATGAGAGGATGTTGTTCCTGCTAGATATGGCAGGGTTTGACACAGTAACTCGGTTGGGCAGAGTTCAGTTGGATCATACGTTGCTGGGGGCGATGGTCGAGCGTTGGAGACCGGAGACTCATTCATTTCACCTGCGACATGGTGAGATGACGTGCACATTGCGTGACATCTCGATGATTACCGGCTTGCGCGTAGATGGATTGCCGGTGTGCGAGTCTCAGGAGTACGATTGGTCAGAGGTTTGCATGGATTTATTGGGTCAGGTCCCCGATGATTTGGGTCGTAAGGGTTCCGTAACTTTGGGTTGGTTGCAAGCTCAGTTTCAGCACTTGCCTTTTGATGCTGACGAGGAGACAGTTACACGACACACCAGAGCCTTCATTTTGTTCCAGCTGGGATGCAGTATATTGGCAGATAAGAGTGGCACGATGGTTCACTTGAAGTACCTATCCTTGCTTGGAGATTTGGCAGTCGCATCGGAGTACAGTTGGGGTAGTGCGGCTCTGGCCCACTTATATCACATGTTAGACGAAGCCTCACTGATTCCGACGAAACATTTGTGTGGTTTTCTTACGTTCCTGCAGTTGTGGTGTTGGGAACATCTACACATTGGCAGACCTTTGAAGAGGAGACCTTTAGCATACCCGGAGGACGACAGGGCACCATTAGGTGCCCGTTGGAGACGACCAAGAACATTCAAGGGTAGTGCGAAGACGACCACACTTGATTTTTATCGTAATGAGCTGGACGTGCAGGAATTCGATCAAGTGATCTGGGACCCTTATGCAAATTTGCTACTTAATCAGTTACCACCATTATGTACGGAAGGTTCAGAGATCTGGACGAGTCGCACTTGGCTTATAAATTTTGGTGAGGTGGTTATGTGACGGAGATGTGGCAGAATACACAGGATCTGACCGCAAATTGGTAGTTGTTCCGTTGAACATCAAATATGAGGATTTAATTGATGTTATAAGATCTGAATGTTGTTATCCACACAGTATGTTTGATGTCAAGTTGACGGCGAAATTGCCATTAAACAATGATTGGACTTACGTTCCATTAACCAATGATAGGTCGGTTTATGGATTGATGCGTTTGTTTAAACGAATGTCTGTGGTTGGAGTGTATGTGGAAGCTGAACCTAAAGTGCCCGACCCTACGCTGACAACGAACACTCATTCGCCGGAGTATGGTACAGTAAGGTCGACCGGTTGGGACTGTGGAATAGATTTGAATATAAGTCTAAATCCTACAGCCGAAGTTCCAGCATACCAGCAAATTCCATTTTTCCAATCGCATAACTTCCAAACAGGCAACGAATGGTCAGAAAATGTGTGTGACATTCCTTCTAGCAGTGCAAATCCTTATCCTGGTCTGTCGCAATTTGAACCTTCACATTACAGTCATGATGAGTTTGCTGGAGGGGCTGGACCATCTACCTCATATCCTTACCTTGGGCTTGGTTTGTCACCTGTTGAACCAATTCATTTTAGTCCACCAGAAGGCCGGGAACAGATGCATAGCGTTGAAGACGATGACACTGAGGAATTAGGGGATTACAGCACACCTTTCGCTGTAGAAGATGAACCTGAAGGTGTTTCTGCTAATGAAGTCGTTCCGGAGACGCAGGATGTCATATATGCGATGGGTCAATCCATAAACCGTGAAGACGACGACGTTGTTGATGATGCAGTTGCTAACAACGATATGATTCCAACTCTTAATGAACTTCCCGATTTCTTCGAGAACGACAACTGGATAGAGAATTCGGTAATTGAACACTCATTCTTCGATGCTGCGAACAATTTTGAACAGAGTGATTGGCATACGCAAGATGGTCGTTCTTTCTGGGATAAACGAATTTTCCCAACCAAAGATGATTTGGTTCATGCTCTGCAATCGTGGCACATTAAAAAGTTTGTTCAGTATTCAGTTGTGGTTTCTTCAACGAAACGGTATACTGTTCATTGTATTCGTCGTGATGAAGATAACTGCAAATGGCGTCTACATGCGTCTGTTCCAAAAGGCTGCAGATATTTTCAAGTTAAAACATACGACGCCGAGCACACTTGTTCCAATCCGATATTGTTAAACGACAACAAACAATGTAGTGCTAATTTTGTATGCGACTTGATAATGCCATCTGTTAGAACTAAGTTCACAATTACTCCTGCTGAAATAATGGAAAGGGTGAAGACCAAATACTCACTTGAAATCGGTTACGCTAAAGCATGGCATGCTAGGCAAAAAGCGTTGAACCGAATATATGGTGCCGAAGAAGACAGTTTTAAAGATTTGCGAAGGTTCGTCACAGTTCTCTGTCAGAATAATGAAGGATCTGTTGTCGAAATAGAGTCTGTCCAGATAAATTCAGACGAGGAGATGTTTAAGCGTGTATTTTGGGCGTTCGGGCCTTCAATTAGTGGGTTTCATTATTGTAGACCCGTTGTCAGTGTGGATGGAACGCACCTCTATAGCAAATATAGAGGTTTATTGCTAATTGCTGTGGGCACAGATGCAAACAACGGAATTTTTCCTTTGGCATTTGCTGTTGTAGAGAGCGAGAATACAGAGTCGTGGACGTGGTTCCTTCATTTGCTGGCAAGTAGAGTTACAAGGCGACCCGATTTGTGTATTATCACCGACAGATTTTCGGGAATAAATGCTTGTGTGCGAGCCGCATTTCCACCTTCGGAGGGCCATGTACATCGATTCTGTCTTCGACACATGAAAGCAAATCTTGCTAAACATCGAAATTGCAAGGAAAGATTGGGACAAATCAAGTTTTATGAAGCGGGTAAAACTCATTCATTTATGAAATTTGAAGAGTTAATGAAGGCTATTGCAGAGGAACATAAGCCGATATACGAGTGGATTCAACATCAAGGTCCTTTGGAAAGATGGACTTGTTGTCACGACGGGGGTCGACGTTTCGGATGTATGACAACTAACATGTCAGAAAGCTTCAACAATGTCTTACGAGGGGCACGCGGTATGCCAATTACAACCATGATTTTGATGACCTTTCTCCGCTTGAACAAATTCTTTGTTAAAAGAAGGGACGTCGCCGAGTCGTGGAATGAAACATATGTACCGACAGTCCACACCGTGGTGATGGCAAACAGCAATCTGGCCAGAACACATACAGTAACTCGGTACCATCAGCTGATGTACCAGGTTGAAGCCAATGACCAGAAAAAATACCTCGTGAAATTTGAAGAAGGAGTTATTACTTGCACTTGTGGATACATAATTGCAATGCACGTCCCATGTTCACATGTACTAGCAGTTTGCAGTGGCAGACATGCAAATGTCAACACTTCACATTTGGTGTCCCCGTATTATGAGGTTCAAATGTACAAGGAGGCGTACAAACCGATATTTATCCCAATTCCTGATGTGAGGTATTGGCCAGATCGAGGCACCATCACAATGAAGCCTCCCCAAACCAAAAGACCTCCCGGTCGGCCTAAATCAACGCGAATCCGAAACGAGATGGACGAACACTCTGGAAGAAAGGTAAGGTGTGGGAGATGCGGCGGTATAGGGCATAACCGAAAGCGATGCAAGGAACCTATATAGCAAAATATTTTGTATGTAACTATTTAGTGAGACTTGTAATGTATTTGTAATGTATTTTGTTATGACTTGAATGAATGTACGACTTAAATCCTTTTTAAGAGTTGATCAATTGTAAGACGATAATTGTAAGACGAATGAATGTAATGTATTTTTTAGGACCGCAAATTTGCCTACTTAAGCCTATTGAATTGGACTTCTGCCTATGAAACTCGGCATCTAGAATGCCGAGTTCTATTGTAGACATGGGCCACCTGGCCGTCACCCATTTTCACACAAGATTTGAGTGCCAGGAGAACAGGACCAAATAGAACTCGGCATCCCCAATGTCGAGTTCTATCTGAATCACTGTTCTCCTGGCAACTCAATTCGACTGGAATGTCAAGTGTTGGGCGATAAAAAATCAAATCGAACTCGGTATCACCAGTGCCGAGTTCTTCCAAAGCGAACTCGGTATCACCCGTGCCGAGTTCTATCTGGGAGAACTCGGCATCACCAGTGCCGAGTTCTATTTGAATCACCTCAGAAAACGTCAAGTGTTGGGCAATAAAAAATCAAGTAGAACTCGGCATCACCAGTGCCGAGTTCGTCCAAAGAAAACTCGGCATCACCAGTGACGAGTTCTCTGGGAGAACTCGGCATCACCAGTGCCGAGTTCTCTCTGGGAGAACTCGGCACTGGTGATGCCGAGTTCTCTATGCACAAAAAAACAAAACCCGCCGCCACACGTGGTGGCAGCGGGTCTAGTTTGAGAAATACTTTTGTTTGAGGTTTATTTTGAGAATTTTTTTTAAAAAAAATATTATTTTGAAAAAATTTCCTTATTATAACTTATAAGCTTGACCCTTCATCTCTTCGACATGACTCAAGCGGCACAATTAGCCCATCAGACGCCCCAATTAAATTCTTTAATATCTCTTTTTCGCTGTATTTTTAATTTTTATTCTAAAAAACCTGACTTCTTTAATTATCCAATAAGTACAGTACATAGCTAAGTTTTTAAATAGTTGACTCCTTATGTTTGACCGTAGAATTTGACCTACCGTATAAGATGCACACTGAAATATATTCACATTCCTTAACCCCCAATAGTTTAAGTAGATTTTACTCTTATTAATATGTTGTAATTCCATTTATTTTGGTTGTAACCCTACTACATCATCACATTATATATAGGAGACTATTGTACATATTTGGTGATAAGAAAAGGAAATACATCTCTATTCTCTCCAATATTTTCTTCTTTAGATTGTTTGTTTTACAACACGTTATCAGCACGATAGTTTTTTGTATGATCGACCGGAGCATGAGCTGATTATAATCTTGGTAATTTCTCAACAAAAAGGTTATTGTTTAGAGATTTTATATATTTCAGTGTTTTCTCATGCATGCTTTTGTTTATGCAAGTAATTGATGATTTCTGAATTGTGTTGACAATTAGTCATGACACACATGAATATTTTATTTGGAATATTTCTTGCTCACAATATTATTCATGTTATATGTAAATCTACGATTATACTTTAGCATTTTCTATTCTTGATTCTCTTAATGAAAAAGAGAGTTAAGTGAGACTTTATAATTCATGTATTTTTAAAGGTTTCTTCACATGTCTCAATGAATCAAGAAATCCGGTTTCAGTTTGTTCGTTGTAGATCCACGAGTTTATGAGTACATGTACAGCTTATTTGCACCTTAATTTGAACAATATTCAAGGCAGGTTTTTTAAATCATTGTTTTACCTAGCTTTAGTTCTTCACTTGGTGTATATCAATATATGTCGTCAAAGATTAATTTTATCGGTGCATGGTTTCAAATCTCAGTTTTCTTTAGTTTTGGTGCCTCTAGTGCATAATATATTGGTATTACAATATTATAATATAATCTCAGAGTTCTTAAGTTTACAAATGAGAAAACTTTCTAATTCTTCTTTGATGTTGTCTTTCTCCAATCGAACTCTGATTTGAGTGTTTAAAACTTTATTTTATGGTTACAACGTGGTCATTGAATTATATACTTATTTTCTTTATAAGCTTTTTTTAAAATTGTAATACATGCGGGATGCTTAAATATTATGTTCCCAAAAAGAAATACTATTAATTGCAATTGACATTAAACGAATTTCATTATGATATTAATCAAAATATGGAAGGATGATATTTTTTAGAGCCTTTGAAACTTGATTTGAAATATGGCTATGAATGATATTTGGGTTTAAGGTTCTTATAAATCTAAAATATTTATAATGTGCTAAAAATGGGGAAAATGAGTTCTGCCTCATGTGGCTTTTTATAGATTCACTTGCTTGATATTTACAACGTATATGAGTTTAAAAATAGGGTAATAAGTTGCATGTACCAATTATACTTAATGATTATATGTTATGACTTTTAACTTTATACTTGACATCTTGGATAAGAATGACGTCTTATCATGGATTATGGATGTTGAACCCAACCCATTGTCTTTTAAAATATCAATGACTAGAGAGAAAAAAGGCATCAAATCAAGATAAAGAGGAGGTTGTAATTTTCTTTTACTATCCTATTTGTTAAAATGATATAAAAGTATTATGATTTAATCTCATGTCTATTTTTGTGGTTGGACAAAACATAGAGTTATTGATCAAAATTCCATGATTTCTCGATCCAATGAAGCATGAAAATAAATAGTTACATATTTAGTAATACTTCTAAAATTGAATGATATATATCTCATGCAACTTTGTATTGATTCACTTGCTTAGCATAAGTTATATGAATTCTTAGTATCATGTTGATTAAAAGAGTATTTGTAAAGTGGTTCAAGCATGCGATTATTACTTGTTAATTTTCATGCATCACATGTTCATTCACAACTATTACAAGCATTCATCTCGTGAGTACATAATTTTCATTTTGATAGATGTATATATATATATAATAAAATGTACTATATTATAGTGGAATTCAAATTACCAAGTTACAAGTGATCATTGTTATTGAAAATGATATGTATTGACCCAGAAGGCGAATATCTTGTGATCATTGTTATTGAAATGATATGCATTTGCCCAAAAGGTGAATATCTTAATAATCATAAAATGCTACTATACAAAGATTTAGAGATTATTCATTTAAATTCTATGATAATCCCTGAAAGATTCATATGACCATCTAAACGACGTGCAAATAGCTAATTGGGTAAAAATGCAACTCGATCTTTAAATCAAACCCTATGACCAGAAGTTCATAGATATATAGAGATTAGTAGTAAAAGAAGAAAATAATTATTGATCACTTTACAAATTAATGACCTAATACTCTTTTGGGTTATGCATCACCGATTATTGAAGGTCATGAGAGTTGTTGGAAAATCACGATACCTTTCTTGTTTTTTTGGTGTGTCGGAAGTACACACTACAAAGTATCGAGAAAAAAAAGAGCATAAGCGATTGACTAAATTTTGTGCAAATCAGAAGTATGAAATAACGATGACATCAACGAGATGAAACATGCCCAGAAGTGCCTAAATAAAATCATGTCTTATATTAATTATAGATGTCATCATTGGTATTGTTTTTGTGAAGCTTTAGATAATTTTGTTGACTACTATCACGACCAAAATGAGGTCAAATTTGTCAATCGATTTGCACAATAAAATGATAGTCACTCTGTTTTTTTAAAATATCTCAATATTGATCATTATGGGATCTTCAAATTTATACATGATACATTAATGTGCATACATACCTGCTAATATTATTCATTAATTTTTATGGTTGATATACATCATGTTATGAATCTTCCCCTATTTTACTTGTACAATAATGAATAAATTGTTTCTCTCCTGCGATTTAAAGCTCCTGAAGAGCTAAGTTTTATTGTTCAATCCAATAATTATATATATATGATGTACATTTTCTGACACTAGGGGGAGAATCTAGAAGCTTAAAGAATGTCAAGAAAATGTACTATATTGACCAATAATTATATATATATGATGTACATTTTCTGACACTAGGGGGAGAATCTAGAAGCTTAAAGAATGTCAAGAAAATGTACTATATTGAACCTAAAGTTCATAAGAGAATATACGTACAAGTATGATTGAACCTGAAGTTCATAAAATCATTATCTTGCAATATCTAGCAAGTAATTGTCATACATTTTTATTGATCACAAAAGAGCGACTAAGTCCTATATTACTAGACATAAACCACATAATATAAAGTGGAGATCTCCACATGATAAAATATATTTGAGTTCAACCAACGCCAGAAGCATGGACCATAACATATATTATTTGTGGAAATGAAATAAAAGTTAGTCACTCTCATTGCACCTCCTGAAGAGGTTATTCTTGAAGAATATAAACCTGTAAAAATAAATGCAGTTGCTAAACAAAAGATTAATGAAATTACGGGGATACAAAATGGTCAAATCCTAAAATTTTGGGAAACGATGAGGATTTGATTATTATTGACATAAAACTTGCAATCAACTATATATGTTGATACGAGAGATATTAAATAATTATTAAAATTATTGTCGACAATTCATTCGCCTTCTTAATAGCATGCTATCTCAAGAAAAGAAAAATGGATCCAAAACCAATGATATTATAAGAATGCCAGAAGCATTCGTATTTGATATAAACAAAAGAAGACGAACAATATGTAATAAACTCGTTGAATAAATATACTATTTGGATCTGTTGTCCTGATTTCTGAAATTATATCCCTGAAGGATAAAAATAGAAATCAGAAAAACATGTGATAGATACATTATAAAGCGATGAGTAATATAAGGGTATTCAGAGGACCCAACATCCATCGTGATGTTACTCATTCTCTCGTAATATTGATAATACGTTCTGTTACATGATCAATATGATATGCATATAAGATATGTTGTAAGACACTTAATATTGGTACTTATATGAGAGTCCCTGAAGGACTAATATGACAAAATATATTATATGATGACAAGAATCAAAAGATGCACTATACAATTTTTGAAAAGATCACTATACGAAGAAACAAGTAAGAGTGTGCATATAACCTCTTCAATCAAAGTCATCATGAAGAATGATGCGAAGTTGATTTTATTCGTCCATGTGTTTCATCCAATAACAAAAGTTACTATTATTTATTATATTTATAGCATGCTTGATGTCGTAGGACCTCCAACAGAGTTTTTGAAAACTCGTGAAATATTTAATGGACAATTTTTTGGAATAAACGACAAGATAAAACTCAATTATTTTTCGACCTGAAGTTCGAACATTCTCTGGAAGAGAATTTGTACAATGATTCAATTGTAGAAAATGAATATTGTAGAAAAAATATATTCTACTTAATACTTACATTGAAATGACACTAAGAAAGGACATCTATTGTATATCAACAAAGATCCAATTGTAATAGGACCTGAAATTCCTTATCAAAATGTCATGAACAGTTTCTTATAACTTGAAACCTAATAAGGTTCACAGTAAATGTTTTATCTAAGCATAATGTTCATCTGAAAACATTTAGATGACGTTCAAAGATCTACCAATTCTAGTCATGCGATAAAGATTTACGTTAGCAATGTTTCTTATATGTCCGATCCACATCAATTACCATCACAAAAATTTGGTGTCATTGCGTGTAGTCATTACAATTTTATGCAAGTTGGTGAATCAGTTATTGATTCTTACATTCTCGTATCGCTATGACATCAATATAATTATGAGACATCTTTAAATTGTCCATAAATAATATCTTTTGAGATAACATATTCATATTTTGCAAAAGTTACCACAATTTGTATTACTCCCAGCATATTATTTGAGAAAATTGCGCAAACATATTTCACAATCTTATTATCTCAGTGAAATATAGTAAATATTCATTAAATCCGTTAAACTATCATGTATTTGTTTATTGAATCCTCATTCAATTTTGTGTTTAAGAACTTCGTAAAATATATTCGTAAGTTTGGTAAACTACGAATAAGGGGAAGTGGATTTGTATTTATCATCCCTGAAGGACGGATATCCCTGAAGGATAAAACCTGGAAGACTTGTAGTTGCACTTCTTTCCCTTTTTTCCAATTTTTGTCCAAAAAAGTATTATTGGTTAAAGGTTTTTAACGAGACAGTTTGTGCAATTTTGTTAACGTATGTTATGCACTCTTTTTCTTAGCTACTTTTCCCAACATGGTTTTGTAGTAAAACTTTTAACGAGACATAAACATAATGCATATTATCTAAGGGAGTGTTATAAATGTATGTTGAATTGAGGCGGAAAATTATACGGTGCACTCTTTTTCCTTCACCAAGTTTTTATCCCACAAGGTTTTACTTGGCAAGGTTTTAATGAGGCAGACCGATCAAGTGACAACTAATCAGATCCAATCAAGCGAGAATTTGGCGGATTTATTTACAAAGTCATTACCCACTAAAGTCCTTAAGAAGTTTGTCTTCAAAATTGGTGTTCAATGTATGTTGAAGTGGGGGGAGCATCATACGCGTTGCACACTTTTTTTTCCTTCACCAAGTTTTTATCCCATCGGGTTTTTCTTGGTAAGGTTTTTTACGAGGCAGCATCCTTAGCGTATAAAGGTGATCATCCAAGGGGGAGTGCTGAGAATTCCAAAGGTTTTGTGGACGATTCACATTCCTTAACCCCCAATAGTTTAAGTAGATTTTACTCTTATTAATATGTTGTGATTCCATTTATTTTGGTTGTAACCCCTACTACATCCTCACCCTATATATAGGAGACTATTGTATATATTTGGTGATAAGAAAAAGAAATACATATCTCTCTTCTCTCCAATATTTTTTTCTTTAGATTGTTTGTTTTACAACAAATAAGATCTTATTGTAGGACTTCTTCAAATCCTTGAATTTTACAAAGTTTTTTTCGTATTAAGAAATAATAACTAGCTCACACCCCATCCCACAATAGCTCTCTGAGGTCAGAGGTGTGCATTTGGGGTGCCCAAAAAAATTGTACTGGTCCCAGGCGGAAACCGCCGACCACCAGTTAAGGGTGGGCATTTGGGGCGCCTAAAAAAATTTCCGGTTAGGTTGAACTCATATAGAAAATAGACTTCAACAATAAAATTGTATCGACCTTGTTTGCCATCATGACCCATTGTGTGTTTGGATAGCAAGAGAGAGAGAGAGAGAGAGAAATTACATTTTTTTCTTTTTTTCTTCTCACATTTTCTCGTGCTTGTATAGACAAAGATTCGATTGCAAGTTTGCAACCTTGAAATAAGAAAGAAAATAAAATGCTAATTTACCAAATTATCCTATTAAAAGCATAATAGTTGAGTAGTTAGACTAAAAACAAAGATAATTTTGACATCAAATTTGAATGGACAACTTTCTCTCCATTTCTTCCCAAT
Source organism: Triglochin maritima (assembly GCA_963682175.1). NCBI lineage: Eukaryota > Viridiplantae > Streptophyta > Magnoliopsida > Alismatales > Juncaginaceae > Triglochin > Triglochin maritima. Next base: position 42,344,715 of record OY821779.1, read on the forward strand.
TTCTTAGAGAAAGTTGGGCATACCAATTTGTATATAGTCATCTTTCTCTCATTTTCTCCCCCATTTCTCTCCTTACAATTAATTGTTATCCAAGCAAGAAAAATCTCTCACTTTCTTTTCTTTTCCCGATTAGAGCTAAAACTGGTGGTTAAAAAAATAAGAGCACCATGGTCACGACTTTTTTTTAAAAAAGTTTTCTTTACCTGTCACTTCGGTTTTATCCTAATTTTCTTCGTCTGTTAAGTTAACTTTTTTATTTCACAACATTTATCTACAACTGAAAATTTAACATTTCAAAAATACAATATATATGTAACAATATGGATGTCTATCTGTAGAACATGAGAAAATCAGAATTACGTGGGTTTTTATTTTTTATTTAAAGATATCTTCACTTTAAAATAATACAATCATTTCTAATTAAAATCACTACAAAATAGAAATAAGTTCCACAACAATAAATAAGGAAAAGGATTAAACAAAGCCGCACGATCCAGAAGGAGAAAAACTATTTCTTTAATGCACGATCTACTCAAAATCGTGCATCAGAGCACCCTTAACGGGTGCTCTAAGCCTGGGCGCCCTCCATTCGTCCTTTATTTTTATTTTTATTTTTTTGTTTTTATTTTTTTTAAAATAAAGATTATTTATATATAATTAGGATAATATATTAATTAGGTAAATGGAATTTAATTAATTAGGTATTACAAAATAATTGAAAAAATATTTTATAATTAATTAACAAATTTTTAATTTACTTAGATATAAAAAAATTAAAAAATCATAAACAAATTAAGAAATAGTAGTACAATACTCATACATTTCGGAAACAAAATACAATACAAATACAGAATACGAAATACAACAGAAATAAGGAAAGGAAAGACAATCATGCTACGAATACAGAATTTAAACTACCAGAATACTGATAAACTACCACAGACATATTGAAATCATAAGCACCTACAGATATCCTTGTGCTTTAGCTTACTCCTTGAGTTCAGCAAGTGTTTCTTTATCGAATTTGTCCTTGTTTTCCTTCTTCATTAGAGTGAAGAAGACATCAAGTTTCTTGCTGTTCAATTTCCTTTGGAAATTCGCCTCAGCTTCGATGTGTTTCCTCTCCATCCGTTCTTCGTAACGCAAATATTTTTCCTCTTTCACTTTTGCGCTATATTCAATTTGTTTCCCCAGTTCTAACATCTCATGATCAAGTTGTGCCTGAAATGGTTGTTTCTCATTCTTCTTTTTGTTTGGCCTTTTAACACCTTCAGGACGAGAACATGTTTCGAACACCATTTCATCTGCTGACGGTGTTGCGTTACTCCCATCGTCGTCGGTGCTTTTTCTTTTCCCGCTGCTAAGACTCTCCGGACTTTCTGCAGCGACGTTTCCGGTGGGAAGTCCAAGCGCAACAGACTCCCATTTAGGGCACCTGCGTAACAAAAACCAAACATGCATGAACAGAAATTTGGCATTGTGTGTTCGTTCGTAGACGATGTGAGTTTCATGGATGACATCGTCCTCGTTGTAACCGCTTCTCTTCCTCCGCACCGCATGGTTGAAGCAACCGACCCATTGGTTCACAGATGGCAATGTACGCCTCCATCGCCCCTTCAATGATTCATCGTTACGCTCTACTACACCTGGCTCGCCTGAGTCATTGTATATGCGCTCCACACGTTTCCAGAAGGACTTCATTTTTTGGTTTGTCCCAACCACATCATCGCCACTGACAACCATGTAAGTCGAGACGAGTCGTTGATCCTCTTGTGCGGACCACGATTTTTAGGACCTCATCGTTGCGGTTTTGCGTGTTCCCTGGGTCGCAGTTTCTTCATTCACATCAGCTGTATAGCGGCTTGCATTTCCACTACTTTCGCCACTTAGGAGGCAAGTATACATACCCATTGGAAATTGAGTTTGCCCTTCTTCCTGAGTTGACGGTTGGTATTGATTGTGTGGGTAGAACTCTGGGTGTGGTAAAAATTGGCTTTGGTGGGACGGGTGGAATCCTGGTTGTGTGGTAAATTAGCTTTGGTATAACATGTGGAATCCTGGTTGTGGAACATTTTGGTAAGGGAAAAAGTGTTGGCTTGGGGGTGGACGACGTAGAGATCGTCGGTAATCTGGTGAATCATTGCCTTCTGAAGATGACATTGTGAGTAGAGAGTAGAGGTGAGTAGAGAATTATGGTGGAAGAAGTAAGATTGGAATAAAGGTGAGTAGAGAATTAATGTGGTTGGGGTATATATATTGAAGTAGTCACACGCGTACTGTAGGTCCTCGATCCAATCATCTCGTCTTTTGTGAGTCACGCACATATTGTAGGTCCTCGATGCTTGAGAAGTCCAAGCCTCGATCCAATCGTCTCGTCGTTTGTGAGTCACGCGCATACTGTAGGTCATTGATGCCTGAGAAGTCCAAGCCTCGATCCAATCGTCTCGTCTCTTGTGAGTCACGCGCATACTGTAGGTCCTCGATGCCTGAGAAGTCCAAGTCTCGATCCAATCGTCTCGTCTTTTGTGAGTCACGCGCATACTGTAGGTCCTAAATTTTAAATTTATTAATTTGTATTTTTCTAAATTTTAATAATATTTTCGTATTTATTAATTAAATGTTAATTAAAAACGAAAGAATTGTTGATATTAAATAATTACGATAATGATTATTAATATATTTTGTTAATTGTTGAAAAAGTTTTGGAGAGAAGAATAAAAATAATGACGTGATAACAAATACTTTAGCGTGACTGTGTGGATTGGGTAATGGTTAAGGATTTGGTAGGGGGGTTGGTTTGTGCTGACGTGGCAGAGAGAGAAGCTGACGTGACTGAGAGAGAAATCCGGACGCCCGGGAACTGCCTGGGCGCCGTTAATGATGCTCTTAGTCTAAGTACCCCAAAAGGAAAGAAATCACAGTTATAATGGAGATTAGTATAAAACTAAAAAACAATTACTTGAGTATAGCCACGACACGACAACTTGAAGAATTCACCTCAAACTTCCTTCTTTCCCGTCATCAAAACATTGTTAGTTAAAGGCCGACAGCAAATTCTTCTCTCTTGTTGTCGTTAAATATTGTTTAAGCACAATAAACTGCGTCTAATTAAAAAACACAAACTACCCTACAGTTAGTTGCAAAATGCATAGTACCTAGATGACCTGTCAACTCTGTTCAAACTCGAAAATTTGACTCGAAAAACATTTCACTCTGGTGTTAACTTGAAAATGAAAGATCTTGCTGAAAAACAAAAAAAATCTTCCGACTTGGTTCGACAAATGAGCCGCTCGAACTCAAAAAAAGTAATGTTGTACTTGAATTTTTAATTGCTCTATTTATAATTATTTTTTTGGTATTTTGTAATAACATAAGTTAATACTTAGAACTTGAAAGTTCGCTTGACTCGACTTGTTTGCACCCCTATATATAACCATAATACAGGTGAGCGACTATAAGCAAAGCAATCGATATAAAAATAATATGTATATAGGGTTGTCAATTTTGATTCGAACTTGAAACTCAACTCAGACTTGAAAAATGTTTGACTCTAGTTTAACTTGAAAAAATGATCTTGATGAAAAATAAAAAATTCTTGTGACTTTAGTTTGGTATACAAGTCGATCGAACTAAAAAAATTGAGACTCTACTCAAATTTTTTATTACTCAATTTATAATAATAATTATTATTTCGTAATAATATAAGTTAATATTTTAATTTATATTGAAACTCAACTCAAATTGAAAAATGTTTGACTTTAGTTTAGCTTGAAAGCGATGAATCTTGATAAAAAACAAAAATTCTTCCGGCTTAATTCGTTATACAAGTCGTTCGAACTAAAAAAAATTGAATATCGACTCTAATTTTTATTACTTAATTTATAATTATTTTTTGTATTTGGTAATAATATAAGAAAAGGTTAAGTTCAAAATTTTCGATCAACTCGACCGTAAATTTGAAATTTTCAATCAACACCCCCTATTTGTATCCATTTGAACGTCACTATAAAATAACCTCCCGCCCATGAGAAGTTTGAAGTGGGAGATCTTCGGACTCAAATCCCGACGGATCTCGTCGCCGGCAAGAACGGAAAAAAACCTTATTTTTCCCGATCGATCCCAAATGGACGACTCGAATCCACCACTTTCCACTTCAGATTCCTCCGGTAATCTCTCCCTCCTTTAAGATTTCCTATCTCTGACGTAGCAAATTAGGGTTTGGGGCGGAAAAATTGGAAAAGAAGAGGCGGATGTGGAAACGGAACTTGACATTGAAATTTCTGTTGGTTTTGGGGTTTTGGGTTTTCGAAATGAGACGAAAGTTTTGATTTTGGTGTTGTATGTAGGGCGGAAGTGAAACTAGGGTTTCTGTCGAATTGGAATTGGAGTTGAAATTTCTGAAATACGTGAACGCTAGAGAGTTGAGGGACAAATGAATGTTTCAAACTCTGTGTTGTCAGTATTTGAATTTGAGATTCCGTTTAGATCGTGGTTTAGGGTTTATAAAGTTTAGACAGTTTTGGTTTTGTGTGGAAATGAGAGAAAGACGTGAAAGTTTTCAACATTTTGTTGTCTGTAATACTGAAGTGAATGTATGGTCTGTGGAAGTTAGACTTGAAACAAGAGCTTTGACCGATGCTCGACTCTGCAAGTCAACATGTTTATGACCTAAACCCTTTTATATCAAACGCAAATATGCATTTCTGCACCATGTTCGTCTGGTGTCGTTGTGTAACGGCTGAAAGTTGCCACTAATATCCACCATATCTCTAAAACCATTTTTTTTCTTCAAGTAGGACATAACAGATACAACTTTCTCATACATTGTTTTATAATTCTCACATTGAAAATACAAACTATCTTTCACTCTAGCATGTTGTAATTTCATTTGGAAATGAGAAAGCAGAGGCTAAAGTCCTACCTCTTTGCATCACCTGCAACAGTTGGTGACTCTTGGATTTTCTGTGGAACTTGTCTTTAAAACCAAATTAATCGTCAAAATAGGGTTATGTTTGCTTTTATCTGTCTTTTTCGCATAAGTGGGTAGATATATGTTTACAATGATCTCTTTAACTTTGGAATTATTGTCTTTTTGGTAAAACCAAATTAATCGTCAAAATAGGGTTTATGTTTGCTTTTATCTATCTTTTTCGCATAAGTGGGTAGATATATGTTTACAATGATCTTTTAACTTTGGAATCATTGTCTTTTTGGTAAAACCAAATTAATCGTCAAAATAGGGTTTATGTTTGCTTTTATCTATCTTTTTTGCATAATTGGGTAGATATGTTTACAATGATCTCTTTAACTTTGGAATTATTGTCTTTTTGGTTTGGGTTGTGGTGCAGGTGCGGTCCTTGGTAACCTAATTGCTCAGGATTTGGATAATAAGGAATTTTTTCCTGATCCTGTATCATCCTTCACAGACAGAATGCCAATAAAAAGAAATGCTACAAAGTGTGAACAGTCCTTATTGAGAAAAAGCCTGGCATGGAACAATGCCTTCTTCAGTGAGGAAGGTTGTTTACTTTTCCTAAAGCCAGTCTCTTTTTTCCTTTTCATTTTTATCTTGTAAATGTTTTCCGTGGTGTTCTTTCATAACCATTATATTCTCTCAGGTGTTCTGGATCCAATGGAACTATCAATGTTAGCTGGCTCTGATGCGAAGTCAAATGGTTTGTTGTCAAATCTGAGCCCTTCATCCAATGTGGTTAGTTAATAGAAAGTACGTTTGGTGTATAATATTCAATCATCACTTTGCAATTTACAATAGTGAGTTTGGTTTCAGAAACAAGGAAGAACATTGATGAGCAATACTCCCTGCAAGAACTTGCCACGTCCACCTGTGATGAACCCGTATCCTTGTAGTGTAGTGTGATTACGGAAATGTACCTCCAGAGTGACAGTTATTATAATGATATTTTGGTTTTGAATCAAATTTTAAGAAATTTGTCAGTTTTATCTTATAAGTTGCCACAAATACCAATATCTTGACTCCAACAGAAACAAGAGAATTTCTAATGGATGCATGATGAAGCCAACATCAAAACTTTCGAAGATTAAAGTTAGAAATCTGTCAGTTCCAATAGTTCCCAAGGATCTCACTCAAACAGAAAAAAACACCAAGAGATCTCAGAATACCACAGCAGGTTTTCTTGTGCCAATCATTATTTATTTCCTAGCTTCTATCCTCAAATCATCTCATGCTTGTTACTCTTCTACTGCTTGTTTGAAATTATATAACCATTGGTTTTGATTGCTGCAGTTAATGTTCGGGCAGTCCAACAAATAAGTGGTTATAAAAGAATGCCTTCTAATATGAACAAGGGTCTTGGTTCATCTACATCTCCAGTAATTAACCCAAGAAAGGTAAAAATGAAAATGTATGGCTACAACATTAAGGCCTGTGGGTTTGATATTGCACTGATAATAAAGACTTTAGAAGTGTTCCTGACAATATTTTTCCCACTTTCAGACTTGTGAATCTCCATCGACCTCCACTGTCAAATGTACTGCTAATTATGGAACAAACTTGTATTTTCCACCCAGGTCACCAGTGCCTTCTATGGTGACTCCTTTGGTTTCTCTGGCCAGTGCCAGTAAGCCTGCAACAGCATCTTCAGAAACAACTAATAAGCTTCTTCAAGGTTCAAATTGTAGAGCAAAACCATCGTCACTACGAAAACCATCACCATCATTGGGATTCTTTAAGAAGGTACGTTATATACTTATATGGTGGAGTTATCTTTTTCTTTTCTTATCTTCATGGAAATGACTCTTTTCACATGGTTCTGTTGGACCTCACAGGAGAAGCCTTCCTCAAATGCTACTGCTGTGATGAGTACCGTACATATTCCAGCTGGTAAACTACCTCCCGTTGGATCTCATGCAGTTGGCAGTATGAATGAATATGCAAATGGATTTGGTGCTGTAACCTGTCATGGTTCCACGGATGCAGAGACTGCAGCCGAAACAAGACTCGGACAAGAATCATTAAGAATGACATCAGTGATCAGTTCATCTCCAAAAGGTTTCAAATGCCAATCAGAAAATAATTGTATAGACTTACTATTGAGTTCTGAAAGGAAAAATGGGAATTCTGATGGGTTTTTTGAAGCTATGAATTATTCTTGTGATTTATGGGAAGCTAAATTATCATCAAGGCTGAACGGGAAGGATTTGATTTCGGGGAAAATAGCTAGGGTTTCCAATGTTGTTCACCCTTCTTTCGACATTTTTTCGACGGAGGAATGTGAAAAGGGACTTAGCATCCCTATTGGGGATAGCAAATTGATTGATAAGGACTTTACTTGTGAAGAAATAATTATAGCGTCCAATGGTGACCAATGTCTCATCGGCAGTTCATTGGTACAAGAAAGTAAAATAAGAGATACCTTCCCGCCCGAGTACACGTTAGATGATGGACTAACATGTAAGACAAAAAATGTAGCCAAGAGAGTTGCTGATCAGGATTTGCCGATGGAGAAAATGGATGATCAATTGTATTTGAATCCCTGTACCACAAAGAATGTTCATGTTGCTTTATCTAGCGGCATTAGTTTGTCCGGTAGTCAGACAGATTCTCACTTGAAGGGCAGTGTGCCTTCTATTGAAGATGAAGTTGGAGTTCCACCGTAAGAGATTCAATTTATTCGCATATGGAAATTTATCATTGTTTCTCTGAAGTACTGAATGTTTCTCTATGATCGATTGTAGAAATTCAAAATCCATTGACATGCCAAAGGTGGAACCTGTGTCATTACAGTGTGAGCTAAATGCTGAACCGTTCACAGATGAATGGATAGCTGCTTACGAGGCATTTGGAGAGGTCAGTTTACCTCAATGCTACACACATTCTTCTTATTATTTAGCCTGGTTATTGTGGCTAAAGTATCAATTCTTTTGATTAATCTTTCGCATCTAATGATGAACTAAATATGTCCCAGTTTTCACATTATGGATGGTAGTGGCACTCATCCAGCGTGTCTTTATATGTATTTCACTCTACCACATTTATGTTGTTCTAGAGAACTAAATTTCATTTGCTTGACTGTACGTATAAAGAAAATCATTTAAGTAATTGCATGAAACAAAGTAAGCATTCATTTTGCCTTAGTTTTTTCATAAACTAAGGTATTTATGCAGAATGTTGAGTGGGAACATTTAAGTGAGATAAGGGATGTTTTAGTACCAGAGCTTCATCGATCTATCCTTGAATTCTCTTCACTGTACAGAATTCATGCCTACAATTTCTATGGAAATGTTTTTCACTAATTAACGAGCATTCAACAGGATATCCTGAAAAGGAAGATTGGAACTGTACAGAATTCACCACCAGATAAAACTCTTCCAGAACCAAGCCCCTGGTCTCCGGTACTACCCCTTCTTTTTATTATCACAGTATATAACGACATTAGATTTAGTCTTTTGAGAATAAATTATCATTGTAGCATAGCTTAACTACATAATCACTAGTATTTTACTCTGTTTTGCCATATTTCCTTGTACCCATTTTGCCTCTTATTTGATGTTTATGGATTGAATTGAATAGTTACAATAGATGAAAGAAATCTGCAATGTTTTAATTAATAACAAACATAAAAATTGTGGAATTGCTAACGTATTCTTGATACAAGCTATATGGAAACTTGGATTCTTCTCAAGTCATATGTTGGTTGTACTAATGTTAATTCAGAACATGTCCATTGCTGAGTTATAAATTGATAAATTCCAAGGTTTCGAGACAGATATTATCCAAGCCAAATTGATATGGATGGGTATAAATTGTTTTTTTTTTTTGGTTTTTATATGAATGTTTTGATTATTGTTTTACTTCACTTGATTGGCTGCAAACTCTTTTCTGCATGCATGCAGTCACCCACAGCATGCTATAAGCTATATTCTGCAATCCATTTTTCGTGCAAAACAGAAATCCTCAAATTTAGAGAAGTTACTAACAGAGAAAATCATTACAGGTGAAGCGGAAGAATCAAGATATGGGACCTTATGACTGCACGAAGTACAAAAAGACTGACTGACCTTTTGGAGCTCATTAGATTTCTAAAAATGACACGTTAAGTTTTACATTGATGTTTGACGAAAAATAGACTACTTTTTCCAGGTTTTGTTCTTGAAAAGATGTAATCATTTTGAGAATTGTACATTTTGGCTGCTAAAATCAAGTCAATGTATGATTTTTTCTACTCTTCAATAAAAAGAATAGTTTTGTTGGATTTATTTATTTTTTTTTGGAAATTTTTGGGAAGCAAAATGTGATATGGCTAACAAATGTAGCTAACAGTGGTAGTACTTGAAGTTACATGAACTCCAGTTCCTAACATTTGGCATGAGTTTGTTTGTACTCACTTCAGTAAGTAACTAATTAAGCTCATTATTTTATAATACGTTTATTAGATCTTGTCCTTAAGCCTATGTAAATTGAGCAAAGATGGATAGATCAAATTTATCCAGCTTGCTCACAAACTCATAAAAAGCTTAATCGAGCGAAAACTTGGGTTCACTAACAAGACAAAAAGGTTGTTATGCTGTCCAACTTGAAGTTGAGATAGCACTGCAGAATTTGTTTCTAACCGCAAAGTGTAATCAGAGTTGCACATGAGTTTTGCTTATGTTGATTTTTTTGTGTGGTTCATACATAGCATGTTGATTTCTGAATGTTGAACTATCAGTTACATCATAGAACTATTAAGCAACAATGGCAAGGTAGTCGAAGGAGGGAGCAATCACTTTTAACTTTCAAAAGAACTCAGAACCAAAAGCTATTAGAATATCGAGAATGTCAATCTAAGCATCTGTTCTACTATCAAATTGTTTTCATATCTCAATGATTCAAATTTTTAGATCACCATGCTACCATTTGCAAATAAATCCTAGGAATCACCAATGCTGACTAGAATTGATGGACAAGAACATAATCTGAATGACAATATCATCTATGAATTTAAGTTCAAATTGGAACAGTCTGAATGAGAATGTTGTCTGAATGAAGGTATCATTACAAAGTAAAAAGAAAGTCTATAAAGTATGAACAATTGAACAGAGTCGAATGGTTCTCTTGTTACATTGTAATTGGAAGAATTTCGAACTCAAAGTGCAGTATACCAATCAAATTAAGTCTAACAGTCACAAGAACCAATCATAAACGAAGTTCAGTTCTAGACGGAAGTCACTGATGGGGCTGAAGTACACCTATAATCCCAATATCCTATACTGATAAGCTGCACAGGACATTGCGAAAACCACCCCGAAAAGGCCAAGGCAATTCAGTGACCTCATGAAATTCCTTGTAGTGGTGATGATATATCCACTCACCTCGTTCACATCCTCCGGCTCAGCTTGCACCTCTTCCAGTATTTCAACAATATGAAGGGCTGATGGCCGTTTGTGGCGTGTCCCCATGCATCTTTTTATAAGGTTGATGATCTTTTTAGAAGTCTTGGGACCGCATCCTTGTCCCTTCAGAACATAGTGGACTTTCGCGCTACGGTTCTTGTTAGCCTCTTGCATCAGCTGCTTACTTATCAACTCGCGCAGGATGCATCCATAGCTGTAAATGTCGGATTCTCTGACCTTGTTCTCGCCTGCATGACAGATTGCCAATTGACAGAATTGAAACATGAATATGAAAATTTGGATGGTCATTTCCCTCAGAAAAATGCGATGTATATGATAATTTGCATTACATTACAGGAAACGTTTTCCACTTCAAAAACTAACTACTGCTTCAGTTACCAAATCATCAAGCTCAGAAACAATTTATTGTCTAAGAAATTCTGCATTAGATAAAGTAAAAGATGATAAAGGAAGTGCCTCTATAAGAAAGTAGTTTATTCTATTTAAAGTAAACAATCTCTAACTTCTCACGGAAGATGCAATTTCCCTGACACAAGCAAATGATTTTCTGGCAACAAAATGGAGGAATATCTAATAATGACTTTATATAACTTAAGATTTATGCATTTGAATAATCACAGGCCTAACTCCACTAAACCACTTCCATGCTCATATGGTACTACAATTTTCAATACCACAATTTATCTGTTGAAAGATTTTAATTTTACCCAGAACCGATTGAAACGGAACAATATAAAAGGGCAGCAATTCTAGATTAGAAGATACATAAAACTCAAATTGGGCATTGGATATTATTACAGCCTCAAATAAAATAAGCAAAGAGCTTTTGTTTTCTGCCTTACCACATTCAACCATCATTTATTGTTCATTGAAAGAAAATGTAATGTTACTGCTTCTAAAGAGTGATATAAATATTTTCATGAAAAATATATTCTGACTTTTCCTTAATGCCTTAACATTTTTTTTATAATGTGAAATGTGTTCAGAAAAAAGTGAGATTTCAGAAAAGAACATTACCATCATAACTCTGATAAGGACCTACTAATGGCACTCGTATATATGGGAGAGTATCCTTCTGAGCCAAGCCAAAATCACATATCTTGGGTGTGAAGTCCTAAGGTCAAGAAAAATAGTTAAAACGAAGATCAAATCAGCAGTATTCCTAAATCATACTACCTCTGCAAGAAGAATGTTCTCGCTTTTCAGGTCTCGATGTATGATGTTCCCTGGCAACCAGTGCAGATGTTCCACTCCTCGGGCTATCCCTATTGCGATCTTCAGAGTAGTTTCCCAATCCAACTCTACAACAAAGGATGCATCATTAACTTTCAAAACATGGTTTATTTATGTGTAACAAGTCATGATCAAAATGAACTTTTATTGTTACCTTCCAATCTTCTTCTCAGATTGCCTAAGGGCACATGTTCGAGAACAAGGAAGAGGAGTTTTTCGGCCGGATACTTACAGTAGCCCACCATCCGAATGATGTTCGGGTGGTCTATGCCAGAAAGAACCACCACCTCCATCTACAAAATCGCGAACTTCAGTAAGAAACAGTCAATGGTTGTAGCAAATGTAACAGAAACTTACCTGCCATGTGGCATGGTGGATGTCGTGGGTACCGTAAGAGACCCTCTTTACCGCGATCTCCTGCTCTTCTAAGCCATAGGGATTTTCCTGAGGAATTCTTCCAATGAAAACCCGCCCGGACGATCCTTTTCCGATCAACACTGCGAAATTCATGGTGTAGCTCTGCAGGTCTCTGTGGTTGAACTCGACCGCCATTGCTTTTGGATCTCTGAAGCAAGAAGAAGAGGAACAAGTGTGTGGAATGTGAAAGAGTGTGAGAATTATGAAGAGTTATGATTTGTGAGTTGGGTTTTATAATTTAATAAAAAGTTATTAAACCTTTTTGGAGGGAAAGGTAGTTGGTAGTTATAACAGAAAATAACTGAATGGTCCTCTTCCTGGTTTGTAATTTCAAATTGTTTTTGTTAATAATCTATATATTTTTTATGCTTTAACTTTATTAGAAGCAACATGATTGTAACCAAAGAAGAGATGTAAGCATGATTGAGTTTTGTTTAATTTTTATTTAACAAGAAGAGTAGCAAACTTGATTTTATGTAAACATGGTTTGAAATAACTTGAATGTTTATTTTTTTATGTCACCAAAGAAAAGTGAATTTTGTTTCTGACTTTCTTACGTCTGGTTGTAACAAAATACAACTGAATTGTCTTGTTCTTGGTTTCCATTAAGTTTGTTAAGATCTTTACTTTCTTACAAGTTTTAACTTTTCTTTCGTGACTCTACTTTTCTAATAGTAAAACCATCATTCTAGTGGTTATTTGAAGAAATGTTGGTACATCCAAAATTAGTTAATTATCGGACTTCTTTAGTTAATTGTTATTATGGGAACATAATATTTTCACTTATTTGGGGAGGTGAAAGTGGGGTGTAAAAATGCAGTTAGCAAATAAAAAACAAGAATAATAGTGTGGGATAGTTCTTGCCTTCTTGGTTTGAGGCTGGGCCTCACGTGTCAGTTATATGAAATTATCAGAAAATTACCAATTTTAGATAATTGTTTTTATCGATTGTGTTTTGGATTTTGTTTTTCTTCCAAACAACTATATAGTCGTTTGAGATTTCAAAGGTGATTTTCCTGAGAACATAAGTTTGGTGACCTGAAATTTCATACCCCATTACCATCAAGATAAAAATGTCATTTGGCGAAGGCATGGGCTTGATATTTCAAAAATGATATTTTTTTTATTGTCAAAATTACTCACGTTTATAAACTACATTTGACGATCTTAAAATTTTAGATAAAAATAGCTTAAGGACTAATTGACATTGCAATATTCATGCATTTCTTGACAATGTCTAACATATCAGTTGCTGAATGTTTTCCACAGAAAACACCAACATAAATTATCCGTTGGTAAGCACACATTCGTCGGTGATACAACGAAAGAAGCATTAGTCGGTGTATCCAACACCGACGGATATCCGTTGGTGATTCTCTGTCTTTGTAATTTGACACGAAATTTCCCACCAAAATCAACATCGAGCCACATTTTTGTCGGCACAATAACACATCCGTCGGTGAATGTAAACACCAACGTAGACAACACCGATAGTACGTATATCCGTTGGTGTTCACTTAAACCGATAGATATCCGTCATGAAAAAAAACTCCAACCAAATCTAAATGGACAACTAGGAAATGTATGATTACTTATTTACCTTAATACACAAGAGGTACTATATATTCAGTATAAAGATACAGAAACTAAATTATTACACACATATAATTCATCTTTGTTACTATATCTTTTCCACGTACACTAGGATTTTCTTTAGATTCCTAATTATGTGTAACTTTACAGAGTTGTTATTTTGAGCATAATAAATTTAATAAAAAAAGAATGTGTTTTTAGGTTTTCATGTTACTTCGAAAAAAATTATTTTGGTAATTTCACATATTCAAATACCGATTTCAAGTTGTTGTAACAAATGAAAAAAACTTTCAGTAATCTGACTAAAAGTCACCCACCAAAACAATCTTCACCGACTTCTGGTCAGAACCAGTAGTTGTTACAAACGAAGTCAAGTCATTAATACATTCTAAATGTGAATTAAAGATTAAATTTACCTCATCCAATTACTTCTCTGTCAAGTTAGACTTAACATGCAATATCTTCCTACATCTAATAACGACAGGTAAGAAAATCTTTTCGCAAAAACTTTTTCTTCATCCTTCCCAGGGCTTTGTACCAATGACGTGTAGAGAAGACGCAAATATTTCATCCTTCCTACGCTCTTCAAAGCATTCTCCACCTCACCAAGGTATTGTTTGCATCCACATGAGATCGCCAATTGAAGAAAAGACACTTTCACTCCCCAGTCATTGGATTCGGCTAACCGATATCGTTCATTCAGGGCCATTACCTGCATCAGATCAATATATAGATAATATCTGGAATGTTCTATTATTGTGTCCATTGATTATTTAACTTGAAACCAAATGGAACCACGTGCTAAGGATTTGATGCAGGTATATATAATGTATGATCACTACTGCAACTCTTCAAGATATGGTTGTGCAAGGTTCGATCCAGACTGCAACTTTGGACCAAACCACACCTAATAAGGGTTCGGTCTGGTCCGCTCCGTGTTCGGTTCAGTCTGCTTTGGACCGTAAACTAGGACTGTCAATTTTACACGAAACATGATAACACGACACGAAAACGACACGAAGTTAGCGGATATGGATTGAGAATTTGAACACGATTAATAAATGGGTTGGATACGGCAACACAATTATTAAATGGGTTGGATATGGATTTCTGCTGCAAAAACGATTAAGACATGATAAAACACGATAAGTAATTGGGTAATTAGGCACACAATTGCGACTGAATAATATATAAATTATAATAAACAAATTCTAAGAACTGAATGTCATATTTATAATTTTACCAATTATATATATATATATATATATATATGTGAGTGGTTTGAAACTTTGAAGTTTGAACTCTGAACGAGTGGATAATCGTGTGTTCAATGGTGTAAACGGTAGCGATATTAAACGTGTAAACGAAGTAACCCGTTTAATAATCGGGTATAAACGGGTTGGATACGGCAACACGATTATAAATGGGTTGGATACGGCAGAAATTTAGCAACACGATTATTAAATGGGTCGGATACGGCGCAACACCTAGAGCTTATATATAGGAGTTGACACGATACGATTAGCGCACGACACGACACGATTGACAGACCTACCGTAAACCATAGGGGATAACATACATGGGTAATATTTGCTCTTTAGGTTTCAACAATCAAGAATCGAATCATCTACCAACCACCTAAGGGCCATAGTGAATGCTTCATTTTCAAAATTACTTCAAAGTTAATGATGATACTTAGATTTTACGAGTTAGCAAGACCTTTAGGTACCTAATCTGGGATTATTTTCCTACACAAAATGAATAGTGGCCTACAAGTTGGGAGCCAAAATCTCATCGTATCAAGTAGGTGAATGAGAATGTTTTGGCATCATAGCATGTGATTTTATATCTGCGGTTGGGTAATTTGTATGAATCCGGATTTAGTCATGGATCATGGCTAAAATTAGGGGTGAGCAACCGGTCTTACTTGGATCGGACCAGACCATACCCGGACCGGATCAAAATCAAATTGGCTCCTGACCTTGGACCAAAGATTGGACCGGTTGGGTCGGATTTAGAACTAATTTTTCTACCTTAAAATTTAAAAAAATAAATAACACACAGATCGGACCTAGCTAATATCATTCATCTAATGCAATATACGTCTGATTATCAAAAAAAAACTTAGCGTCTGCAGTTGAGCAATTTGTAAACTCAATTCGGACGCTCGACGAGTGTACCGAAAACAACAAAAGGTGTCTGGGGTTGGATATTTTGCGTTATAATTTGTTTGGGTTTTTTATAGCACCCGAAAAGGCTACGTGCCTCAATTTAATAGTGTCTCGATGTTTTTTTTTGTTTTGGCCTAAAAGTACATTTGGGTGTAAATAAAAAAATTTTATGCAGTGCGAACTCAAACGCTCGCACATCTGATGACTGATGTAGTGAATATTTTTTAAGTTAGTGGTGGGATTCTTAGGGCACCAACAACGAAGGTCTTAGAATAAATTCCACTTAAAAGACATTTTTAGAAAATAAATAAAATATAAATGTTTTTTTTCACGCTCCTTCGTGAGAACATGATATGCTAGGTAGAAGGAGGAGAAAAGATCGTTGTGACTTTTGAGTTCCAATATTTCAAATCCCAAAAAAAAATAAATCAATTTTAAGATTAGAAAACTAGATTTTTCCCACCTTACGATTTCACAAATCTCACCTTCAAAACCGTCGATCTCCTTATCCTCTTCTCCTTCCGGTGGAATATGTATTACTTTGGAACTGTTTGCTTTTTTTAAAAGAAAAGTTCAACTTTTGAGTTTCAAATTTTCAAATTTCAAAAAAAATTAATATTCAAGATAGAGATATTTTAAGATAAATTTAAAAAAATAAATTCAACATTAAGTATTTAACTATATTATTACTAAATATAAAAATTAATTATAAATCAAGTAATAAAAAATTAAAATAAAATATTTGAGTTCGAGCTTTAATTTTTTCGAGATTAAAGTGCTTACGAAACTAAGTTAAAATTCTTTTTTAATTTTCATCTAAAACTTGCATTTTTAAGCTAAACTACTGTCGGAATTTTCGAGTCAAATTTCAAAGTTCCAACCACAAAATTGAAAAGTCGAAATTTATTTTCCCCCTTTTCTCAAATCTCACTCTCCGAAGCTGTCGATCTCTTCCTCTTCTTCTTCTTCCGTTCCCAAACCCTAGTCGGAGCGGAGATGGACGACTACACCCGGGAGATGATGGACCTCAAAACCCTAGTCACCCGCACCCTCGAGAAGAAGGGCGTCCTCGCCAAAATCAGGGTAATCCCACCCTTTTCTCTGCGGTTCCACCTCGCCAAAATGTTTTTTTTTGCATGGAATTCCGAGAAATTTGCGGTCAAAACGTGTTTTGAAATCTACGGTTTCGTGTCGAAATTTCTGATAAGATTTGTTTTTTTTGTGTGTCGAATTTAGAAGAAAGATGCGGTTTTGATGTGAAATGCCGGTCGAATTGTATTTCAGCTAGAGATTTTGCAGCATTGTGGACTGAAATGCTGCTGGAGTAAAAACTAAAAACACTGTGTTTGGAGTGGGTTTGGTTGAATTGTCACTTAGTTGGATATGCTGATTTTCTGCTTAAATTGCAATTACCGGCAAAAGTGTGATTGTCAATCTTCTAGGTGTCACTTGTCAGTGGTCACACCATGCAAATGGTTGTTGCTATTGTACAGCCTTTGAGGTGATTGGAAGCATGATTTTTGGAATTATTGGTCAGATCGTGGACTTTAGCTCGAAAATTGCAGCATGAAGAATGGGAATATTGTGGAACCCTAGAAATGTTGAAGTCTCATGTTTCTATGTTGTTGGTTTAGGTAAGTTCGAGAGCAGTTGGCTGCTCTTATTGATAATTACCTAAAGAAATGTGTAGTTTGTTTGTTTGTTTATATATGTATATGTCACTTGTCACACTATGCCAATTGGACTTTTTCTAGTGTTGTGTAGTTAATCACAATCACTCTGTTTTGTTAAACAGTGTTTGATTTGTGAATTTTGGCTCAAATGTTCGACACATTGTGTTGGAATCTGGCAGAACTCTTGAAACTTCCAGATTATCATTTTGCTCAAATTCTTGGTTTAGGCGGGACTTAAAGGTAATTGTTGGTAAGGTGGATTGCAGCTATTTTTTTGCTCAATCTGGGAGTAACTGGGGAAGTGCAATTATTGAGAGTATCAGGTGTTGCTTCTCATTTTTGCATGTCTGAGTTGCTAGCTGCACGGTGGTGTCACGTTGATCTGAAACATATTCCATATGAACTGGCAGCTACATATTTATCTCAGCTTGAACACACTAGAAGTAGAACCCTAGAAGCTGACGAGCATCTTTATCAATTTTAAGTTTAAGCAGATCTTGCCAGAATGCCTGGTTAGGTGGTTTAAAGGCTCTCAGTTGAGATCATAAAGAAGAAATGTGTTTCTTAGTTTTATATACATAGGTATCACTTAT
This sequence comes from Triglochin maritima, assembly GCA_963682175.1. Lineage (NCBI taxonomy): Eukaryota > Viridiplantae > Streptophyta > Magnoliopsida > Alismatales > Juncaginaceae > Triglochin > Triglochin maritima. The sequence goes on from OY821779.1 coordinate 42,362,769, forward strand.
TACCTTTTTCAATTAATCAACCTGACCTATAGTTGTCTCATGTATTATTTGATCTCAATGCCCGTATTTCTAAAGCTAGAAAGAATATTCAGGTTCTCTTTACCCCTTGTGTGGTTACTGTGTCTCCTTTTGAATTACATCTTTCATAAGAAAAATCCTGCTTGCTGAGTTTATGTGGGTAATCACTGTTTTCATCTTGAGTTAAAATGTGCAATCAGAAAGCCTTAGCCTCTCTAGTCTATTATGACTGCAGATTGCTGAAATTCAGCGCAAAATATGGAATATATTACCTATCATGCTGCATGGCATACCATCAGCAACATGTCTTGCTCCAATGTGGAGTGATGCCAAATGCGATTTTGTAGCAGTCATAGATCACAGTGGAACACTGGATTTATGACTTTATGTTTCATTCATCATTAATATACCCATACTTTCATGACAGGTGAGCTTCTCCATGTGCTTCTAAAAGTAAGGTCTTTATTCAACCTAAATACTATGTGGTTTTTATTTTGCATGTTAGGTTATTTGTTTTTTGCACTTGCAACACCGGATCATATTTAGCCATGTGAATCGCTTAAGTGCTTTATGAACTCATTAAATGATGGTTTCTTCATTTAAGCTAAGATATTAGTTTCATGATGAACTTACTTCTGACAGGCTGAGTTGAGGGCAAGTGTTTTTGAGGCCATAGAAGAGGAAGATCGGGTTCTTGAAAACGATGAAAGTGTAGCTCCTGCCTTACTTGGTAGTTGCAATGATCGTGCTAAGATGTTACATGCCTCTCCATCAGGTTTGTACTTTGATAGACTATGTGTGTTCACCTCTTGATTACTGCTGAGGTGAACGGTGTATGTGTTTCATCACTTGACTACTGCTGCAGTATACAAGATATATTTCATGGCTTGACAACTGCTGTAGTTCTGCCTTAAGGGAAATTATGTATCTGTTGTGCATTTTGAATTTTCAATGATAACTTTTATTATCATTAGATACTACATTTTGGGCAGGAATTAGATATTGTTGCCTAATTTGCCTGTGTTGCAGAGTTTCTCATAATTTCTCCGAATATGCATTCTATTTAGTTCAAGGAAAGTGGAATTTAGTTTTATCTACCGAGACAATCCATATCGAGTACATTGATGTTATGTATCTTCCAGTGTTCAGGCGGGTGATCGCCTAGGCAACCACCCGCCTACCGCCCAGTAGGTTGGACGACCAGGCAAGTAGCTTGATCGCCTAGCCTAGTCGCCTAGGCGACCCTTTTTAATATTTTTTGATTTTTTTACTTTTTAATTTTTCTAACCCTCCCCCCACTACTTATTCCTATAAATACACCTTCCCACTCATTTTATGAACCCCAAACATGTAAGATTTGTTTTTTATACATTTTTCTATTTTTTTCAATTAAAACAAAAAACAAAAATATTTAATTTAAAAAAAAGGTCGCCTAGGTGCATCCTGAACTTTGGTATCTTCTGTTCAACAAAGACAGCAAGTGCAAATCAATTGACTTTTTAGCTTGATGTATAGAACAATTCATACTGAGTGACAAGTTTTTTGTTGGGACCTTGTTAATATTGTCTATATTTTGCCGATCTACTTTTTTTCCTTACAGGAAGGCTGCTAACGGCATTAGTTTGTGAATACCTGGAATGGGCCCAGCTAACTCACTCCCTCAAAGTTTATCTGCCTGAATGTAATTTGGTAAATATGTGGATTTCTTTCATTCACTTTCAAGCCAACATTGCTCATTCTATGAGAGAAGTTTTTCAAATACCTTTTGATATGTTTTCCAATTTCAGCAAAAGGACTTCTGGAAAGATGAATTAAGAGATTTCAGTGGAAAAAATGGTTATGATTCAAATAGGACCCCAGAAAGTGGTCCACTGCTCTTAGATGTTCTGGAAGGTTACTTAAAATATGAGGTGCTGTATGATTTTTTCCATCAAAATTTTCTTTATTGCTAGTATTGGTTGTCACAAACAGGTTGTTCACTTGTTCTCAAACTATATTTGTTGTAAATGGTTTTTAAAAACCCATTCCACAAGCAAAAAAGAATAGAAGAAATAATTACCTATTCGTTGGTAACTTTGGAATTTCAAACATTGTAGCTTCTCTATCCACAATGCTTGCCTAAAAATTATCTGTTTTTGTGAGCCTAAAAAACTCCATCTTCGATCGATGATCACTCGTCTTAATTAAAGACCATTTGTGTTTTTAATTACAATTTGGCTATTGCCTAAACAACTTATTCCCTCTCAATTCTTAAGAGATGTTTGTCTTCAATAATTCAATTACACTTTGACTATTACTTAAACGGTCAAACAAGTAAACTAGACTATTTAATCGGTGTTACCACCTGCCTTGAACATTCTTAATAGTGAAATTCAACAGAAACGATATCCTGTTTTACCATTGGATGCAGATTTCGCAGAGTAATGTGGATGAAGCTTTATCTACTATAGTGGCATGAGTAATTTTGTATATTTTCTCTTATCTGCGTCAATTAGCTCTAACATGTCGCAGTATGTGGATCCAGAACTTATCTCAAACAAGAGCAATGGGAAGAAGAATGACTCCGCTAGAAGGGGAATCTTTCTCAAACAATGAACCCAGAAACACTCGTAGGCCATCATCGTCATCAGTTGTTGGAGGCTTGCCTCCACTAGGAAGGTAATCTCTGCTTTGATAGCTGCATGATGACTGATGGTTCTAGAAAAATTGGGTATGCTAATTGTCTTCCATAATTCCATTATTTTCACTAATTTGATGCTCTTTTTGTTGATATGGCAGGCCTACTCCCACTGGGCAATCTTCAGGTAATATACACTGTGCATTTGTGTGCTAGAGAACATATAGACACCCACCCATCATCTATACTGTTGGCGGCGGCAATTTTTGAACTGTTTAAAATGATAACTTTCTCAGATAGGCGAATTGCTTCTGCTGCTGGTTACAAGAAGAATGAGTATGGTTGGAGATATGATACGGATGAGCTTTCAGAGAATGTTACTCAAGCTTCTAATGCCTTGGAAAATATTCAGTTGGACAGAAAAGCTCGGAAATTGCAATCATCATGGAGGTGCATTATATATTTCAGCTTCATTCTATTTTTATGGTGTTCTCTTTTGCATTTTGCTGTGTTAAAGTAAAGCATTACTTTTTATACACCTGTTGGCCGAGAACAGTCCCCACTCCCAAGCTTGTGTTAAAGAACAGTCCTAAGCTTTGGTTAGCTGACTTTATTTTTGGTAGGTTTAGAATGAGAAACCCTTACCTGCAATTAGATGATATATGCAAGGGTTACTGGACAGTGTGTAAATATAGTCAAATCCACAATATAGCTGCCCGCACTCTAGGTGGGAGGTAACGGCCAGTGAATCATGCAGAGCAAAGTTCAGGATGCGCCTAGGGCGGTCGCCCAATTCTGGACGACCTTTTTTTTTAATTAAATATTTTTAATTTTGTTTTAATTGAAAAATTTAGAAAAAAATCAGAAAAAATGTATAAAAACAAAAAACAAATCTTACATGTTTGGGGTTCATAAAATGAGTGGGAAGGTGTATTTATAGGAATAAGTAGTGGGGGGAGGGTTAAAAAAAAATAAAAAGTAAAAAAAAAACAAAAAATATTAAAAAGGGTCGCCTGGTCGCCTAGGCGACCATCCGCCTGAACACTGGTGCAGAGAATACATTTATTCAAGCCACCAAATCTTCTTTCATCGTTCTCCCCTAACACCTCCAGGTCCTCCACTGGTATTTATTAGAGAACAAAGTTTGGCATATTAGGTGACATAAAAACCAAAAGGATGGGTGATAAGTGTAATGATATAGCTGTTTCCTTGTTAGTCTTTCTTCTGAAAAAGCGGTTCATGGATGCAGGAATGCAGGTGAAGGTATGTCGGAGGATGACAGTGTTTCCGATCATTTCTAGCTGCTCTTCTAAGTTTCAAATTGTGCCACACTGCCACTTAAGCAGGCATCTCTGTTAACAAGCATTCAGCAGGATTTGTTCGAGCAGAAAATGCAAGGTTACGGCATATGCTTTCATTTACATTCTAATTTTTAAATTTAAACTTTGAAGCTGGATGTGATTGTCATCCTGCGGCATTGGACAGAATGTAATGTTATACTTGTATCTAGCTCGGTCTTCTCAGATATGATTGTTTCTGAAGCCTTGTAGCCTAAGGACTAGTGAGGAAGTGTTGCTTGTAGATTTCCCTATTTGACGATTTCTTTCTTGAACTAGAAGTAGCAAATTATCTCTAGAAGTAGTGCTAGATTGTAACCAATAGTTGGAGACTTGGAGTACCACTTTGTATTACTTTTTTATTTATTTTATTTTTATTCTTTGGGAGTTTTCTCATGTAATGTGAAACATGATTTATTGTGACCATTATGGTGAATGGAGTTCATGCGTTTGGTCTTCTTTTGGAAGCCAATCTACAAGTGTTTAGTTTGGTTTGAGCTTGAATTAATGAAATAAATGCTTACATATTTCAAAAGAAACGAGTGTTCGACACTTTTTGGCGAGTGTGGTATGGATTCTGGAAGAGTATTTTAACAAGTATATTTTGGAAATGTGTTTGATGGTGTTCGTAGGGCATTTTGTTTTCTTCTGTGTGTCTATCAAACAATGAAATGAGAGCAGTGCAACATGAGGCCCTTTTAGTAGATCACTCCGGCCGTCACAGCAGGATTGATTCGGTAAAAGAGGCTTGGACAAACCACGACAGACCTATCATGTCTACGGTATTGCACTACACCCCTGAGCAATACTGCGAACTGTTTGAAATGAGAACTACTTTCAGAAGTTTTGTGGCTGAAAAAGGTTGGCAATCTGATGTCCCTTTATTGATTCCGATCCACTTAGATTTTGTTCACATTGAAGCTTTTAATTCAGACCAATAGAACCAAATTCTTTATGGATCCAGTGAAGGATCTTATTCTTTGTAGTTAGCAAAAGAAATCCAAACAATCTCTTAAGATAATGTAACGGCTTGTCAATTAGTCAAAATAGCACTTAACTTAATTCTTCCATGCCTTAAAAACCGGTAGTTTGTAGAGTAGTATTTGTAAGTGAACTATTTGGAAAAGTTGTGTGGTCATATCATAAATGAAAGTAGCATTTTGTGAATAACTTCTTCGTACCCACATTAGTGCTATCAAATTCAGATTGGTGGTAGATCACTCAATTTTGCTCGGATCGTAGCTCAGATCGGTTAGTAACAAGCTGCGCACGATCAAAAAAATCCACTTGACAAACTAAATGAGTCGAGCATAAGCATATCCGATTATTATATCCAATTACTCGATTACATTATCCAGACCCGATTACTCTGTCTAATTACCCATTTACCAAAACTCAAACCCTCCAAAAGCAAACCCTCCGGTCCAAACTCCACATCTCTCTTCCACCACCCAATTAGGGTTATGGTTAGGATTTGGTTCAACCCAATGCCTCCCTTCGCAAACCTCTACGTGCCGCTCCGCTCGTGGCGCGACCACCTCCACCCATCCCACCTCTCACGACCCTACTCCTTCTCTGAAACCTCCACCCTCCTCCTACGCAACCTCCACCACTTCCATGCGTAGGATAATTCACTTGGGGTTTGATTTTGTTGCGGAAAAATGGTGATTTGTAATAAATGTAATACGGTTTTTGTTGCAAAAGAATGGTTGTTTGCTATTGGTTGATGTAGAATTGTTCTATGTGGAAATATGATTTTTTTTAAGTAGGAGTGGATTTGTGGAAATATGCAACTTTTCTGGTTTGTTGCTTGTCTTAGACTCTTGATGTTGCTCGAGTGGAGATCCAATTTGTGCTTCATCCGTTTGATTTGACTATAGAGCAGGTTATCAAGAGAGCTGAGTAGAATTTTCGGCTCGACTCCCTTATCGAGCATCTGGCGAGTACACCAAAATTGTTATCTTGGCTCGATAACAAATCATTTACACTCCTATATCAAAAGTTAATTCTGAAAAATTCACACGACGTTAGTTAATTAATAATATCGAATTGCACAAAATGATCATGATTCAAATGGCATATGAAGCAACATGCGCAATTTTTTTCATAATTCACATACGATTTTGTACACCATACGAGGACATTTATTACATTTACTTGGTTGGCTCGAATTAGGTATAAAGTAACATATTTAAACTCAGTTGGTTCGAATTGGGAGCTAATTTGGTTTTCGGTCGACCGTTTGAATTCGAACTTAACGGGGGTGACTAACAATGTCACGAAATCAGGTATTATTTCTAGTTACGTCAAACAAAGCCTTCCTTGAACAGTTTTATGATGCATTTGTAGTCCAAATATTAGAGATTGATATAAATTTGTTTTAAGCTGGTAGCGAGACAGTTATCTAATGCAAATGACAAAGTTGTTTCCAATTTTACTTACAAAATCTATCACAAACCACCAACTCAAATATCAGATTTCATTTCAACTATATTTAATTCTCTTGTACTCTAGTAACATGTTTTCCCAATCGATTGACATTGCAATTGTAATGACAAAACTAGGTGTTGAGACAGTTTCAAAGGGAAAAAACTTATCAGACGTTAATTCTCTTTTCATCAAACCTTCTCCCAAAATACAATGTAGAAAACACTAAGAATACGAATATAGTTTTCTACTTACATGCTGTTACAGAACACTTCATTAACTTCTTACTATCACTTGTTTGTATTTATGAATATGACAATTAAACTATTTTCTGAACATAATTCATCAAACAAAACTAGGACACTAATTAAGAATGAAAAATTTATAATAGATGATTTTCTTTCTTCCAAATATACACATCCCACTAAAATGAAAAATAGACTTGAGTGCAGGTAGGACTTTTAACTTTGTCTCGACTCGAAAAACGTTTGACTCTAGTTTAACTTGAAAATGAAGGATCTTGATTAAAAATAAAAAAAATCTTCAAACTTGGTTCGGTAAACAGACAGCTCGAACTCGAATTTTTTTGATGCTCGACTCAATAGCTCGTTGGAATTTTTTATTGTTTTATTTATATTTATTTTTTGTATTTGGTAATAACATAAGATAATACTTATGGTTCGAAATTTCGCTCGACTCGGCTTGTTTACACCACAAGTGTAGGAGAGATTCCAATCGTAATCCAACAAAACCCTTAAAATCAGCCTGTAATGAGTAGCGTAGCTATCCTGTAATAAGCAGCACAGCTGTTTGGAAAGAGTAAAATATTTTCATTCGAATGCAAGTCGGAATTCTTACGATGCAGTTAATTACGTCTCACTGAAAATTATGTTAGACTAATTCTATTTTGTAACCGCAGCCCACCTGTGCTGATGGTGTCTGGAATTTGAAGGTCACCCCTGAAAATACCAAATACCAGAAGTAAAAGGGTCTAAATACAAAAGTTCCTCACTTTAACTAAAAGAACTTCGACTCTCTGCCGTCGTGGATTTAGATTTGCAAAGAACGGCCACAAACTTATTTAACCTCCCAACCAATCCCAACCCGCCACGTGTCCCTCGATTTCCCCGATCTCGGACTCCTATCCTTCCCGCTTTAGATCTCCTCCACGTCGGAGCCTCCCAACCCGAATCCTTCAAAAACCCGTCCCACGTGGCGACCCGCCTTCCTCAGATCTCTCCACGTGTCTAAAACCATCCTACCTGGAGATCCGACTCCCTCCACGTCGGATCCCCACGACCAGAATCCCGCCATGTCAGCAAATCTAACATCTCCTCTTGTGGTTCTATATCTTCCACTCCCCCTTCCCTCTTCCCCTTAACTCGAAACCCTAGAAATCCCCTAAACCCCCAATCCGACGCCCAAATCGAGGTCCAAAACCTGCGAAAACTTGGATTCTGTCGGATTCCGACCCCCTTTTGGTCCCGGTGGTGTAAAAATTCCACCTTGCTCGCTCGTTTTTGCGGGTCGGGAGATCGGGATGTGTAGGGAAGGCGACTTCTCGTCGACTACTTACTTTATCCTTGGGTTGTTCGAGTCGGGTTGATGGGGAGTGTTAATCAGGTTAGGGGTGGGGAGGCGGAGTTGGACGATAGGGCGCAGGAGGTGGTTGGGAGGAATAGGGATGGGATTGCCGGGGAAGGGCAAGGATTGTCGGAGGAGGATGAGTCGAGGGTAGTCGAGGATGGGAAGGAGGGGGTTGAGGTTGCTGATGCTGTTCTGAATTTGAATTTGAATCTGAACCAGCATCAGCAGCAACAGCAACCCGGGGCGGTGGTTTGCTGGGAGCGATTTCTTCCGGTGAGGTCGCTTAAGATTTTGCTAGTTGAGAATGATGACTGTACTCGCCAGGTCGTCAGCGCGTTGCTACGCAACTGCAGCTATGAAGGTTAGCTTGCTTGGCTGCTTTGCTTGTTTGTGTGCTTGAGTTTTGTGGAATTTCTCAAGTGAATTGTGTTTTGTTGATCTGAATGTTATGTGATTAAGTCTGCTCAATAAGTTGTTGTTCGTGGCTTCCTTATATTTGTTATCTCGAAAATTTAGTCATGTTCTTAAGTTTTGTGATTGGTTTTGTATTTTGTGCATCTATGTTGGTGGGATATTGTGATACAGAATAAGAGTCACTTTAAAATACTGAACTTGAGTTAGAATTTGATTATATATTTAAAGCCATGTTAGCTATTCTTTTTTGTAACAATAATTGTGATGAAAAAACCCAAAGTCAATTTTATGGTTAGAAGGTTTTAGAGTTATTTGAATCAAGAAGGGGATATACCATAATTCACCAAAGTTATTAATAATTTGTTGAAAAGTAGGAGTTGAAAAGCTTATATTTTTTTCTCTTTTATATTCTAACTAGAGAATATCCAACCGTATCTATATCAAAATTAAGTGATTTGTTTAGACCAAGGCTTGATTACCGGAGATAATTATGGAAAAGGTTTGAGAGAAAATTTGACATTTTATGGATATTAAATTTTGGATATTAAATTTTGAGGTAAGAGTATGAGGCAATACAAATTCTCAGTCAACTTTTTTTTTCTTATTATTTTTGGAAAAGGTGGACAACTCTTATAACTATAAAAGAGGATTACATACTAGATCAATATACCTTTCTAACTCAAAATGGATTTAGATTTTTTTAGCCCGTATAAATTCATAAGCTAATAGTTGTACAATTAATTAATACAAACTAACGTGCCTATATATATATATATATATATATATATATATATATAGGTGCTTTTGCAGATAATGGTAATTTCATTTCTCCGACTAGGATATCCCCAATCTTACGTCTGATGATTCCCATCAGTGGAGCAGGAGCAAATTGAACCCACAAAAAATAGCACGGATAACAAAACACTAATCGGAGAATCAAGTGATTAGACTGTAAAATATATGAAATTTTCTTTATTATAACTTAGAAGTTTGCTTTGGGGAAAAAAACTTATATAAGTTGATATTTGTAGTCTCAAAAGTCAATAATCAACTAGTTTTATGCTAGAAATTATAAGCCATGAACTGAAATAATTAACATGAAAATATAAAAAAATTACAAGAAATCAAAATTTACAAGAAAGACGTCCATGTGGTTTTCAACTTTTGTTAACTTGTGCGAAAATAATTTTTTGGTTACTACTATTATCAGGAAAAACAAGGAAATGTATATAACAAGCATCCAAGGACGTGAAGTAAAAAAATTTGGAAAATAAAATTCAGCTTATTGAGTATAATGAAAAAATGATTACTTTAGGGCAGTTTTACAGGTATAACTAGGGATTTTTTAGGGATTATAGGCTCTCTTTATACATAGTCCAACTTGATTATGTGTTCCAGTGTTACCTTACAATTTAGTTGGAAGACTGAAAGAGAGATTCTCTGAGCATTCGCTTTGTGGATGGTATATCTTCGGTCAACCAGACCAGATTTTTATTTCTAAGGTGGAGCTTGAAATGCTCTTGGAGTTTAAAGAATTTCAGTGTATGTAATCAGAAGTGTGATACCTAAAATGCGATTTTCCGAAGTATGGCTTGAGTTATGATCCATATGGTAAAAAGTGTCATCAAGTAGCATTTTTACGTAAAGTACGTCTATAATACATTAGGATTGCTATTCAGTAAGATAAGATAAAGTCATAACGGATGAGATGGGAGTATTTTGATAATTTTGCCTTTTATTCCATATTTTATTTCTTCACTCCCGCTTATGTTGAGCTGTTGTCGAAAGGAATTCATAGTACTCAGTAGATCACAAATGGAGCAGCAATCATATTTGTCCTTCCTAGCAGAAAATCATGAATTTATAAACTTCTGCTTGCATTGGCTTATTTGGTCTATGTATTACTTCTAAAATTCTACTTTGCAAAATAACATTCAAAGAAGATATATATTAAATACTGATCAAAACAAAAAAAGAAGGCATATGAAACCGGAAAAGATAACAATGTAACTGAAAATATTTTCAGACCACTAAAGATGTGGCTCAAAGATTTTCGTAGCTGAAATAATTCAGACCAGAGGCCACTATAAATGGACTTAGAAGATTATTGTAGCCAAAATAACAAGAGCTTGTCAAGCCACATTGTGAAACCAAGAAAACAACCCAATTGAAAATAAATAATGGGTCTGTCTGGATGAAGTGAAGAAGAGTCACCTTTGGTAGTATTTGTTACATGAAACACATTACTGAAAGCAACAGAAAATGGCTTTATAGTTTATACATCGAGTGAATTGGGAGGGTGTAAGGAAGGACCAGCATATCTTTGTAGTCTAACAGATTAGCACCTAAATGTGTTTTTACTGACTTGGATGTAGAATATCAGTGCCCATCTCCAGCTTATAGAGCAGTAGTGGGTTCAAGATGTTATTTTCGTGTACTCCAAGAATCATAGCAAAAATGTTTATCTTTTATGCTTAAATTGCAGTTCATTGTAACTTGGTAAAACTTGGTTGCCTTCATTATACTTGTAGCATCAGGTTTTCTACTGTTTTGCAGTTACTGCTACAGAAAATGGTCTTGAAGCCTGGAAAATATTACAGGATCTGACTAATCATATCGACCTTGTGTTGACCGAGGTAGTCATGCCTTGCTTATCTGGCATTGGTCTTCTTTGCAAGATTATGAGCCATAAAACACTCAAAAACATTCCTGTGATCAGTGAGTTTTTTTAACCTTATATCATTTTCTTTCCAGAATTTTAGTCGAGATTCAACCCTCTACTAACATTTCTTTTAATGACTGCACCTGATGAGCTTTTTATGCAGTGATGTCATCTCATGATTCTATGGGTATAGTTTTTAAGTGTCTATCAAAAGGTGCAGTTGATTTTTTGGTGAAGCCTATTCGAAAAAATGAACTCAGAAACCTCTGGCAGCATGTTTGGAGGCGATGCCACAGTGTGAGCTTTTGTACAATATCTTTCCACTTCGGTTCAATAGAAACTATTGGCATGATAGCCTCTGATTAAATGTTATAGTCTTTCAAGTAAGTGTGCATCTTTACACCTGTCTACACTGGCAAACTATAAGAAAATTTGCGTTCCCAAGCTTTTCAAATTTCAAAACACCAGTTATCTTCCTTTCTTTTATCTGTTTTTGTTATAATTTTGTTCACACTTTGTACTTACGTGGCTTGTGTGCATGCTTCTTAAAACCTCATTTCACATCTCAACTTATTTCCCCCTATAGTCAAGTAGTAGCGGCAGCGAAAGTGGGATACCGACGCAAAAGTCTGTTAAGTCGAAAAATGTCGAATCTGACAAAGATACTAGCAGCAGTAGTGAGGACGATAATGCAAGCTTGGGCGCAAACGTGAGAGATGGTAGTGATAATGGAAGTCAAACACAGGTATGATATCTTTTCTATTATTAGTTTGTGCCTTTTTATGCTATTATATTAAAGCATACTGTATTACTACCAGGAACGGAAAATCACCAAAACTCAACTATAACATATCTTTTATTCAGTTGTTTGTTATCTTTAATCAGTAGTTGATATATGACATGAATCTTATTTCTGAATAGGTGAATATGTTATCTTGATATATGCTTTACTTTCATGTTCAAGTTACTAAATGTTTAAGTTATTGTAAGTGGGAATTACCTATAGAATCTCGCATCAACTAGACTAGACTATTCGTATTAGATTATGTAGAGAAATTTGGGACATTGTGTTATAGCTTTTGTTTCTTTTTGTCTCCCTTGTATCTCTTCTTTCAATGTTCTAGTAATGATAAAATTAGGTATTGCGTTCTAGTTTTTATATTGTTTGTTACTTTGTTGTAGTAAAATTGGTCGGGCTAATAAGCGCCTTAGCATAGCAACATGGACACTTTAAAATTTAAATATAAGCATGTCATGCACCTTTCATGCCATGTTAAGGAAGTTTTTGTGATCAGAAGTAAACTATAGGCGTACAGGACAAACCAATCTAGTTTGGTCGTGGGCTGGTTAGAATGTCAAATGACAAACCAATCGTTTTTCTATTTAATGTCATGCTGGTAGGGTAGTAGTGAAAGCTGCAATTAGTGTCAATGTGTTCCTGGAACCACTGGAGAACGAAATCACTTTATGATTAGCAAATACAGAGACCTACCTTTTGCTGATAGTTTGTTTTATATCTACCTGATACTTCCATCTTATCCAATATGCCTTATCTATACGTCAACTTGGCCATGAACCTGTTAATCCTCTGTTCTTTCTAGTAAGCAGAATTTGCCTTTTGATTGATCCTATTCTAAATTCCTTACAGGTATACCTTGGGTTAGGTTAGAAATGGAACCCATCAAGAATCATAGGTTAAATACATGAACTATATCCTTCTACACACTCATATTCAAATCCAAGCCTTTGAAAATATTCAATCCCTCGAGTCCCTCTTGACCTATATCCTTCACTTGCCCCTCTTAATGCCCAGCTCACAACCCAAAACACCCCTTCGTGCCGATATCTCCCTAGGTATGTCCGGACCAAATGAAGTGGTGTTGTTCAAGTTTCTCTCCAACTGTGTTACTCCAACATTCTCTCAAATATTCATTCTAATTCGATTGATCATCGTATATCCATACATACGAGGATGGACCCGATTAGAAATGCTTGCTTCACTCTTTGTGCCTCTTAGGACCTTCCAAGAAATATATCTTGAGATTCTATTCTACGTTCTTTTTAAGGACTTTCCAGATAACATATCCGATCATGTATTTTGAGTCGTATAAGAGTTTCCGATAATTACAAAAGAATAGAAAGGAGGAAAAGTGACAAAGGAAGAACCGAGAAAATAAATAGTATCAATTTTGAAAGATTCTAGCCACTACTACGTAACCAAAATGATACTAATAAAGAAAACACAACACAAAGTGATGAAACAATAAAAGCGAAGGTTGAGGAGCTGTAAAGCAGAACTTACCTCAGGGTATTTGGACTGCAACATTCCAACATCAGAGAAAACGAGCTGTTCTAAATTGGATCGTGCAGTTCAAAAAATAATATAAAGCTGGATAATGACAACACTTCAAACACTACCACTTACAGTGTACCTTATGGAAACTCGAAGATGCAACATGAACTGTTTGGATGTTTGAAAATTTTGGCTATACAAGTATATCTCGTCTTTACCTAGAAACTTGTTAGGTATGGATCCTACAAACAAGAGTTATTAACCAGCTATTCCTATTCTAAGTACACTTGGAGGGTCTATTGGCCTAATAGTAACAGATACTTCGATAGATTATTTTATGTTTTTGTTTACTGTTATAGATTGCCTGGTGTATTTTTGTTCTTCTCACCAACACAATTTAGGGAAATAATCAGGCAGAGGCCGAGAGATCCAAGTTTAGTTCAGTTTGGCTTGTTAGAAAATCTTGCTCACTCATGGTTCAGCTAGGCTATCAGTAAAAACTTGGCTGTCCAGTCCTGTGAACACGCTTCCATAGCATATCTACTTGTTTATAAGCTCACTCATGACTCACAAGTATCCTATTTAACCATTTACATATGGTTTTCGGTTTCTTTTTTGTGAAAATATGGCATCAAAAACACCAAGTCTTGATTTATGAGCCAAATTCTTAGTCAATGACCTTGCCCTTGAGCAACCAAAGTAAATCTTACTTGAACCAAGAGAGCCACTACCAACCACATGCTCCATGTTTTTAAATGCTCCCTGGTCACTATTCATCTTTTTGTAGGTCCATAGAATAGGTAGATTTTTGGTGAATTTCCATTGTGGCACTGAACACTTGGATTGGGATTTGTCACATGTCAATAAAAGGAATATACATTACAATTTTCGATCAATTAATGATCTGCTTTTTGGCTGGTTGGTTGCCCTTTGCAGTAGTTTGTAAAGATAAATAAATAAATAAATAAGCATGTCGTTAAGAACCTTAAAACCAAGTCCTCTACTGCTCTTAAAAATAAGGATTTTTAAGGATGGAAGCAAGGTTAGGCATGGAAAAATGGGTAGATGAAATCGAACAAGAAAATGATGAAGACAAGACAAGATTAACATGCACCAAGCTTTAGCATGTGCTTCATTCTTGTAGAGTAAACCTATGTTGATGATCGTCATTATACACAAAGCTCATCAAACTTAGAAAGGGTTGGAAGTTGGATCGTGGTTTAAAAAATGGCATGAATCAAATTTTCGACATCAATCACAAGTAGTGAGGTTAGTATTTGAGGGCCATGATTGCATGGCAAGAAATTGTAATATGAGACCAACGGGGAGAGAATGCTTAGTACACGATTGAATTAGATTTTTTTAAAGAACTTGACTTGTAAAGTGTGTTCTATATGGTATAACAAGAGCCAATCTAGAAACCGTGCTTCTTATAGTTCTCATAACTGTGCTTCTTATAGTTATCATAGAAGATGGGAAAATCAAGATAGATATCATGTGGTTTGTGTGAAGAAGCTTTATTTTGCTGGAAGTTGATTGTGCAGTCATCATATAAATATTCATTTGCATGTCTCTCCCTTCTATGAATTGCGTGCACGTTATTGGTAGTAACAATAGGACGACGGGATGTTAATGAACAAATTGAAAATAGATATAGTAGAAGCAAAGTAGTTTTCCATCCTTTTGCCTCCAAGGTTTGAATTTACTCACACATCAATTGACTTATAATATGGAAATTTGGTACTAGCAATTTGTATAAAAGATGCTCATTTCTTATTCTTGATTAACTCTATCATATAAAACATCAGACCGTAACTTTTATAGAAGCGAACACAAGACTGAGTATTCTCACTTATTTTGCTTGCAGAGTTCCTGGACAAAATGTGCAGCAGAAGTTGAAAGCCCTAAGCCCATGTCTCCATCAGGTCACCTGGCCGATCCACCTGACAGCACCTGTGCACAGGTGATCCATTCCAAAAATGAAGCATTCTGCAATGAGTGGATACCACTGGCTGGAAGCAGTGGTTGCGGAAGGAAGGAAATCTTAGGTACATGATTTTTCAGGGTGTGTATTCTTTCATGTTTTGGGTTTTCATGATTTTTTTAATAAATTACACAGAAAATGGATCCACAGTCAAATATTTGGAGATCAGACTTCCTAGGGGTTCTACTAAAGGATGTGGATCTTATCCGAGAGACAAGGTTCCATATTTAAGCGACAAGAACATTCCAACCGTGGAAGACAACTTAATGGAGGAATCACCGCTGAATGATTCCAAAAAACACAACCATAAGTCAAAAGGTGATATTCTCGAACTCAATGGTAGCAAAGTGCACAATGAATCAAGTGCTATGCTACCTGGTATGATTGGAGTTGTTGCCAACGACAGCAACACTCAGGTTTTAACCAAGATAGCAGGTCCTTGTGGTGATACTCTCAAAATCTCTACAAGCAAGGCCAAAGGGCAAGATGATGCCAAAGAGTTGCCATCTCTCGAACTGAGTCTGAAAAGATCGGCAACAACCAGGGATGGAGGCAATGTTAGTAGCGAAGATCGAAAAACCTTGAGACATTCCGATCTTTCTGCTTTTTCAAGGTTTAGAAACAAAATTTTGTAGGAAAAGGCAATTAGTGACTTGTTCCTTGCATGTTAAAAATATTAATCTTTGTATACGTTGCAGGTACAACACTTCTGCTACCTCTAATCAAGTTGCAACGGCATTCGGAGGAAGTTACTCATTTAGGCTTGACAATAATAGCTCAGAAGGGCCAAAAACTGAATCTTTGCACATCCCTCAATCTGCATCAGACACTGCTGGTCTCAATCAAGGCTCCAATGGAAGTAGCAATAACATCGACATGGGATCTACTACCAAAAATTCCCCTACTGTAGCCTCCATTTCAACAGAAAAACCAGGAATTGCGTCGGTTTCTAAGGGAGCTCGTGTGTCAGCCTTCCACTCTGTGCCTCACAGGGTGTCCGGCACTCAGGAAGTCTTACAGGAGAAAATTGATAAGCTTTCAACAAATACGGTCATGGTGCAGCCAAATGGTGTCCACCATCAGGTCCAAGTTCAGCATCATCACCATCACTACCATCACCATCACGTTCAAAGCATGCAGCTGCAGCAGCAGCTTCAGCACCCTCCACAAAATAACGAGTTTGCCGCCAAGGTCACATCGTCGGGAGCTTTACAATGCAGATCGTCCAATGTGTTAAGTGGACCCATGGAGTGTAATGTTGCAAACTACAGTGTAAATGGGAGTATATCAGGGAGTAATCATGGAAGCAGTGCTGCTGGAAACACCAGAGCTCTAAACATAGAGGGTGATAGTGGGGCGGGCGGTAATGGCGGAAGCGGTGGTTGTAATGGGAGTGGAAGTGGGAGTAGAGGAGATGTAGACAAAATTCGGTTTGCACGAAGAGAAGCTGCATTGAACAAATTCCGGAAAAAAAGGAAAGAAAGGTGCTTCGAGAAAAAGGTAATTTGTTTCTTTTCTTCGCATTCTTGTCTATTATTGGTGGTGGCAACAGCTTATTATCATAGATTCTCTATATCCGATGGACAAACTATTGCCACAAGTTCTGTTGCCTTCATTCTTGAAAACTTTAAATAGCAGAATATCAACTAGAAAATTATAGGGGAATATAAGTCCGCAGTCATTGTGAGAGAAATAGAGAATATCTAAACAAATTTATAGTGAATTAGCTTTGGTCACATCCTACCCAAGGGTTAAAGTTTTAACTTTTAAGTGGTAATGAACCAACCCTAGTTCACTAAAAATTCAAGAAATTTCTGGACAATTACAAGTTCTCCTACTGGACGTTTATTTCTTACAATATACGGGAGGTGGTACAATCTTCTACTATCATATTGCTCCAATATATTTGTTATTTTGTTATTCAAAAAAAATCTGTTATGATGTGGTCATGTCATGCAGATGGATCAAAATGAGGTTGGTCCGGATTTTGTTTAAAACAGATTGGTCCTACACTGACAATTATAAAAAACAATTAACACCATGAACTGAGGTACTGATGGGCACTTAATTTTGTTACTTTTCCTCAGGTTCGATACCAGAGCCGGAAGAGACTAGCAGAGCAGCGGCCGCGCTTATGTGGACAATTTGTCCGCCAAGCAACACACGAACCGAAGGACGACGATGCTGATTGCTGACCCTCAGTGTAGAATATCTAAGGTTAGCATGTAGGGATTCAAGTTTCACAACATCAATTTGTGGAGGATGGTCAATCAGTTCATCAAGGTGCAGAAGTATATAGTAATTCAGTGGTTTGTGAGAACCTATAAAATTAGGAGTTCTATGTCTTTGTGTTTCTGCTAAGTCTGTCTTGGGAGGTGATCTTCTTGATACATCAGCCTTACCCTCAATATATATGAATAATAATGTTGGTTGTGTTGCTGCTATATCTGTATCACTGGGATCTTCTGTTCTTAATTATCATGTGTTTCTGATGGCTATATTGGTTTGCTCATTATTGACTTTTCCTTGTGGTTTTGTTGAGGTTTGATGGATAAATGCTTTCTGATGTAATATTTCGCCTGATATTTTAAACCCCTTTATCTTGCATTCTGAGGACTTATAAAAAAACTTTACTCAAAAACTTTGATCACTCCAACCTTGTAAAAAATCAAAAATTGTGGGCTGCTGCGTTGAAACTTGAAAGAGAGAAAAGATTGATCATATACGAATTAATGCATAAAGGGTCGTTATATGACAATCTCCACGGTATGTTTTTATATTACCACCCTTGTTGAACAATCTGCTTTTTTCCTGTCATGACCATATATATATATGATAATAACACTTGATATAAATAAATAAAAATTATTGAACAATCTACCTTTTCTAGTCAGATCTTCAGAATATCTGGACGGCCCAATATATGTGAATTTTTTTTTGTCTCTATTTCTTTTGGTGCGAAAATTATTATCGTTATCAAATAATCTGTTTTTCCCACTCACTGCTCTAATTTACACGTTATCACAATCGATATTTCATTCTCTTATGTATGTGATGATTGTTATCTCTGTTAATATTTCCGTGACATATAATGGTAAATTGTTGAAGCCCCTTTTCGTCGTAGGTTCCCCCCCAATACAATAGTCTCATCGTCCTATTGTATTGTATTTTTTTTTTTGGAAAATTGGTGTTTAAAAAATAATACTTGATATTAATTATTGTCTCATTAGTATTAAATTAATGTTCTTGTCCTTTTTTGTATCCAATGCTTAGAATATCTTCGTCAAGTTGTATGCTTTGTATTGTGTCTGATGTTGACCTTTTCTCCAAGAACAAGGGGTGTGATATTTTAAATTTTCTTTCATGTCATTTAGTAGCAAATATTCTCATGTGGTATATTAATATTTATTCTTGTTGTTATTTTAAGTCTATAATTACATAAAAAAATCGAAAGTTTAGAATCACCTAAGTTGCATATATTCAAAATTTTAGGCGTGAGTTGAGACTAAGATGAGTAACATCTTGTCACGAGCTTTACAATTTTGTATGTAAATAGAGATGTTTAAGAAGTATTGAAATAAAACAACTTCGAAGACAATGTGTTATAATTAAGGAATTTTTCTTCTTCAAAATAATCACAAAAAAATAAAATTAGAAGAATATGCATATGTGAAACGTATTTAGCAAAATATGCACATTAAAAATGACACAACATGTGTTATTTTCATTAATTAAAAATGACGTCACCATCCTAAATGAAAATGAATTAGGATATCGTTTCTAAGGTACCTATTTTGACAATTAAGTTCTCATCTGTATATTCTTCTAATTTTATTTTTTCCCAAGATTATTTTAATTTTTTTTCCTATAATTAAATACAAACTAATTTTCGTTATAATTAAACTCCCATTTGAAAATTCATAAGTCCACCACTGGGCAATAGATTAGACTCTGCTAGGATTAACATAATTATTGGGGTGGCCGAAGGGACTGATTATTTAAATTCGAAGAAATCGCCCATCCTTCGTGGGGACGTAAAATCGTCCAACATCCTCCAATTAATTAAACTATTCTTTAATTTGAAAATATGCAAACCAACCCTAAAGTAGTTTCAATTTACTACTCTATTTTCTCTGCGTGTCTCTCTTCTTACTCTCATTCTCACTTCCTTTCTTCCATGTAATTTTTAAAAAAATTACTCATACTATTTAATACTCAAAATTTGGAATAAATTCTAGTAATGTTTTTATTTATTTTAATGCAGAAACCTCGTCATAAATTACTAATCATGAATATCCGCGCTAATAGGTTCAAACTTTAAAAAAATCAATATTTCTAAAAAATTATTCCAAATTCTTTGTAATATGTTATATTTAATAAATGAAAAATATGTCATATTTGTTTCATTTGATTTTGAATTTCTAAAATATATGATTTTTATTAAACTTGTTTTTTTAGCTTAACTAAAATAATGTTGACCCATGGGACTAAATTTTTACCATTAAGTATTAACCTATATTATTGCCCAATTAAAAAATTATAAATTAAGGGAAAAAACCGAGTTTAGTCTAAAAAAATTCAAATTTGAGAGGTTTGTTTACCGAACCAAGTTAGATTTTTTTTAAAATAATTCATTAAAATGTTTAATTTTTAAGTTAAACTGAAACCAAGTGTTTTACGAGTCGAGTTTCGAGCTCGAACCAGAGTTGAAAGTTCTGCACCCCCACTTGAATGAAAAGGTTGAATCGCACTGCTTAATTGATCTATTTAATAAAAAAAGTAAACCTCTTTTCGAACACTCGACATCCAACTACCCAAATAATCCACACCCCATCCAACGGTCGAGATTTAAAATTTTAACTTCCAACCGCCAAACACCTCCCGCGCGAAATAACGACCTCCACTTATAAATAAACCACCAAACCCAGAACGAAAGCAGAAGAAGCAAATTTTCGTGAGATTGGAACGATGGATTGTTTTCCCTGCCTTGCGATGATCCGACAGCGGAAGAAGAATAAGGCAAGCCCGAAAAACGATGAGGGGAAGGAGGATGCCGCAATTGCAGATGACCCATCATCAGGTTTTTCGCTTTCGAAATTTGATTTCGATGCGTTCTGGGTCTGTTATGGGTGAATCTTTTTGGGTTTTCGAAGGTGATATTGGCTTAGAAATTGGGGCGGTTTTTTTGTATTAGAAATGTTTCAGTTTTTTAAATAAAGATCTAATGTTGATGTGATTTTATGAGGGTTTTGTCGCTTTGGGTCTGTTTAGATTAATCCTTTTGCTTTCAAAGTTGCATTTTGATGTGTTAAGGTGAATATTTTTGATGTTGCATTTTGATGCGTGTTCAGGTGGGGTTCGGGTCTATTCGAGTGAATATTTTTGGGTGTTCAGAAAATTGCTGTTTTGTGGTGGGTTTTGTGTTGGAAATGGTGGATTGTTGTGAAAAGGTTTGGTTTTAGGAATTAAGATATGAGTTTGATGTGATTCTGGGGTTTTGGGTCAGTTGGGTGAATCATTTTGGGTATTGGGAGGTGATATTCAGGTGGAGATTGCAGTTTTGTGACAGATTTTGTGTTGGAAATGGAGGGTTCTTGTGAAAAGGTTTGTTCTTTGGAATACATATATCAAGATTGGGATGAAGTATGCAGTTTTTTGTTAGTTTTTTTGTGTTAGAAATGAAGGGTTGTTTGAAAAGTTTCAGTTTTTGAAATAAAGATCTAATGTTAATATGATTTAGAGGATTTTGGGTTTGTTGGGTAACTCAACTTCAGTTTGATGACGATATTGGGATGGAGATTGCAGTTTTTTGGGTAGTTTTTTGTGTTGGAAACTAGGGTTGTTTGAAAAGTTTCAGTTTTTGAAATAAAGATCTGATTTTAATGTGTTTTAGAGAGTTTTGGCATGTTGTTGGTTTTCTGAAGGCTATAATGCATTTTTTATGGTTTTTAGCAGTAGTTAGAAAGTGATTTTTTGGTTTATATTTTTTATTATGTTCATATGATGGAATAGTCAAGTAATATCGAATCTGAAAAGCATTTTTTTTTATTTCATGTTGGTACTCTTTCAGTGGAAAAAAAGTCATAATGTTTCTTCCTCATGTTTTTTTTATCATGTTGGTATGTTTGAATAGGAGTTCTTTAGCTAAGAAAAGTTAATAAAAGTTTTGTTTAGAAAGCAATTGGTGCACTTGAATTGGAGGGTTCTTGGGTAATTCTGTTGCAGTCTTGTTAATTATTATGTGTATTGTTTGTTGGAGCTCAGAATTTGAGTGCAGTAATAAGCTACTGTTTCAGTTTATTTAGACTGAGTATTTATTAGTTGCTTCTCCAGTAAATGAAAATTTCTTAATATGCGATGCAATTTAATTAACTATGGTTGATTCTAATGCATTTTCTATTTTGTTGCTTTAGAATTGTTGCCAAGAATCTTTGAGAAAATAATACTGTTCTTGTTGGTTTTGCTGTGTTAAGATTGTAGTGTTCTTTAGCCATTCATGTGTTCTTAGTAAATGGACCAGTGATTCCTAAATCTGTTTCTGGAATTGAATTATCTTAATATGGAATGCAATACATTTTTCTAATCTGGTTTGATGGGTAAAGCACATCAAGTTTCATGATTCTCACACAACTATATTAGTTCATGTTCGTGTTAATAGAAAAGGTTTCTGATGGTTGCTTAAGAAATTTTTAATATCAAATTTTGATTTTGGTAAACAAAAAGCTGAGAATTTAGTTAGTTAAACATCTAGAATTTTCTTGTGATCTACAAGTCAGGAAACAACTAGATATTCATTTTATAGAACTTCAGTTGATCATTTCTTGTTACAAGTTTCTTCTGACCCTACAAGTTAGGAATCAATCATAATTTTATTATTCTAAAATTAAGTTGATCTTGCTTTACTTGCGAAGCTACAACTAAGTAAATAATTTCTTTCTTAGGAAATGAGGGACCGACAGACTCAGCGGGGATGTCGAGTGGCTCGAGAAACCGTGCTGATTTGAGTTTCACGCTTTCGGAGCTTACCAATATAACCAATAATTTTAATAGATCCGTGTTTTTGGGAGAGGGCGGATTTGGTAGTGTCTACCAAGGGAGACTGGACTCAGGAAAGGTCAGCATTCCCTTAGGCTGCATGATGTGTCATCTGTAATTTACTGTAGAATTTTCAAATGTCAGTATCTACATATGCATTTTGATTTCAACCGGCAGTAATATAAATCGCTTGTGGATGTTAGTTTGGAGTATTTGAAATATGGTGTTAGTATTTGTATTAATTTGGAATGGAGACCGTATTTGAAGTATCATGTCAGTTTGTGTGTTATGCATCACTACCTTTCTTTGAATTAGAATAAGAATCCAAACTTCAGAAGAATAAAACATCAAATTGCTGAAATGTGACTTTTTTTATACTAAGATCTTCCAACTAAGCTAAGTCGATTGTTGTTTTCCATCACCTCTCCATTGAAACTCTTCTCATTCTTGTAATATCCGTCAGGCTGTGGCTGTAAAGCGACTTGATGAAAACAGCGAACAAGGCGACAAAGAATTCAATGCGGAACTTTATATGCTATGCAAAATTGACAACCCCAACCTCGTCAAAATGGTGGGCTTCTGCTCCGAGGGCGAACAAAGACTCGTGGTGTACGAGTACATGGCTCTAGGCTCCTTAGATGACCATCTCCACAGTAGGTGTTGTTATTGCATTTCAGTGCAATTACCATCATTGTTGAATATCATCATCATCATCGTTATCGTTATTTCTTTTCATTTTCTAATTACTGTGATTGTTGAACCATCTGCATTTTCCTGTCATGACCATATATATGTGATAATAAATAACACTTGAACAATCTGTTTTTTACAAGTTGTTTTTCTATTAAATGCACAACATGTTATAATTATAGTTGTTATCGCTATCAATGATTTCGCTTCCATATATATATGTGTGTATGATAATTACATATGTCATCTCTGCAAAAAAATAATTCTGTGTGATAATGACACATTGTTGAACATCTGCAGACCAGAAGAGTGGTCAGCCGCCACTCGATTGGCCTACCAGGATTAACATAATGGTCAGGGTGGCCAGGGGGCTCGAGTATTTACACTCTTTAAATCCACCCATCATATACCGCGACATGAAGCCCTCCAATATTCTACTTGACCATGGCTTTGTGGCCAAGCTATCTGACTTTGGGCTCGCGAAGGATGGACCGGTGGGCGACAAGACCCACGTTACTACCCAAATCATGGGTACTCCTGGTTACTGTGCTCCGGAGTACGCCATGACAGGCAAGCTGACAATGAAGTCTGATATATACAGCTTTGGGGTTGTGCTGCTGGAGATTGTAACTGGACGGCAAGCATACGACAACACTAAGACCTCTAAAGAGTGCAATTTGGTTGACTGGGTGAGACTATTTTATAGTTCAGACTATATGCGGTTTATTATATCGCTCGCTAACCTTTTTTAAATCCTCAAAAATTATCTGCACATCTTTACTGGATTTGACCTTTGGTTTTTCGGTTGGTCGCAGGCAACTCCTTTCTTAACGGAAAAAAGGAATCATGAGCTACTGGTTGATCAGGTGCTCTGGGGACGGTATAAAGCCAAGGATTTAAGTCGAGTTCTTGAAATTGCTAGACTGTGTGTTGGACAAGATCCGTCAACGCGACCGGAGATTGGTGAAATAGTTGCTGCTTTGGAGTATCTTGAGGACAAGATAAGCGCATCCAGTGCGAGTACTTTGCAGGGCCCGTCCTCTTCATCTGTGCATGAGATGCCAGGTCAGGCCCCAATAAATTTTAGATAGAATACATTTTATGAGGTCACAGTTCAACTGCGAGAAGTAGTTCAGTAGGAAATGTCATGTGAACTATCTGTCTGGTAACTGTTGAGGTGAAGTGCCTAAATTTGTTGATTCTTTCTGTACTGTAACTGATTAACTTTTGGTACCACAAACAGTGCATTTAAATGTGAAATGGAGTTGTGAATTGGTTCTTATGTTTGTTCTTCTCATAACTTAATTAGAGCTTATAGTGCCTCTATGTTATCTTTTTCATTCTGCTGGATTTGGTGCCCCTAAATTTCAGATTCTTCAGATATCCATCAAGTAGACTGAATTACGTACTTGTTATTTTTGAAATATGAGAAAATGAAGTTAAGACATTTAATATATTAGTATCGGACTGTTTCTATTAGATTTTGGATTGGGATTTAGTACTGCTTAGTGATGTCTGCTTCGTAAGATTTGGAAGTTGTTTGTTTCTTTTGTTACCACTTACCAGGCAAGAAGATTTTGTATTTAGTGACTGTTTCTTGTGTTAATAATTATGCATCAAAATTTAGATAAAGAAAAGAGACAGTGTTATTAAATCATGTTGGGAGTAGTTGAGCTTAATGTTTCAGCATTCAACAGGGGGTTCTGATTTGGAATATGTATGTGGAAGTTGGTTTTTGTTTTAAGAAAGGGAGCTTCTATATCTGAATTAATTGAATTTTTGTAAATGTACATGAACAATTAAAAACCCCACTTATTTATGCTTATACTAATCTCTTCTCTCTCTCCTCTTTCATTTCTTTTCTTTCTCTCTCTTCATTAACATATCTTTTCTCTCTTATTCAAACCAGTGCAGGTGAGCATAGTAAGCGTTTTCTCACTCATTCTCTAAGCGTTTCTCCTCTTAGAGAATGAGTGAGAAAATCTTACTCACTAAAGGCAATGGTTTAGTGGGCAAAATCTGTCCTCTAGCACAACATGACTCATTAAGACACAACAGAATTTGAATTGCCTTATCTTCATGTTCTTGTTACAAAATCTCCTTGTGTGCAGCACATATACAATTAGATTATCTGATGTAGGCCTTTAATTCAAGCCATAATTCCTTCAAATTAGAAAAATATGTAGTGACAGAACAGTCATCTTGCCTCAGATCATATATGGTTTCCCTAAGCTGAAAGACTTTAGGTAGATTAGATTAAGAGAATCTTTCTTGAAGATCCACCCAAATTTCTCTAGAAGTCTCATGATAAACCACATTGTTCACAAGATAGTGGGCAAAATCTCATGAAACAACAATGAAGAGACTAAATCAGATTGCCTGAGACCCCATTTGCGACTGAATGGGTACATTTTGTAATGATTATAATATGATATATATCATTCTGTTTTCTGATTTTACTTAGATACACCTATTGACCACCGATTTTTACTTGAGTACACCTTCTAACCACGTGAACTTGCGGTTTTACACCTCCACTGTAATTGTTCCCACGATGTTACTCTGCTCGTTCATTACAACCACGGGTTACTCTAATAAGTAATCACGTAAAGATCAAACTCATGACATCACAAATATTTAGAAGAATTTATAATAAAAAATAATACTTAAGAAACATTCAGAATGACACACTAAATATTTAGAATATTTTTTCTTAAATATCATTTTTTATTCTAAATTATCCTAAAAATTGCAAACTCACGAATCATTTCTACTTGTTATTAAAATAACTCGTGATCAACAAGTTTTTAATGAATGTAGTTAAAAAAAGTAACCACAAAGTAAAGTTTTCGAAATGGTAATGAAGGTTCACTACTGTGAAGCACGACATGGTCCTATTCACTATTTTTATCTTCTCACGTAGTCATACCTGCATAAACATGTAGATATTTCGTTTCAGAGAAACTATTGGTTTCATAAAATGAGGGAAAATGATTTAAACCGTTATTATTTTACCTGAAGTATTGTCTTTGTTCCCGTTCCCCTGCCTTCAGGTAACACTGTGGGTAGATTTTATTGTCTTCAATTCTCTACTGACCTTTTTATGCCAGTAGTCATGTGCTTTTGATCGCAAACATGTATCATCCATTTGTTTTCTGTCATGGGCACTCCAACAATGCAGCAAAGATGTTGTGGTGCGAAGTCTTCACCACCGGATCGTCACATTCACGATGCTAACGCTGACAAGAACATCGGGAAGTATTCGCACCGTCCCATTCACGCTGCTTACGTTGTGAAGAATCCTGGGAGTCGGCATCAGACGCTTCTTCGACATAATATCTTGCTAGAAATGATGATTTATTCTGGAGAGAAAGAATGAAGAAGAAAGAAAGAGTGTCATCATATTTGTATTTGGGTGGAGAGAGAGAACGTGCTGAGTTGAAACGCATTTAATGTGATTTGAGTGGACATTAGGAAGAAAAAACAAAAAAATATTCATGTTTTGGCCACGTAAGGGCTGACATGGATGTCCACGTAGAGCGCGTCCGTGACGCGTTGCGTTTATAAAACATTTTCCATATTAAAATTACGATTTAAAATTAATAATTTTGACACGGAAGTCAATGAAAAATGTTTACACGGTGACAATGTCGAAACAGTAACGATGCTTACGCACTAAAATTGATTTTCCTACAGGGACGGGAAGAAATAGGTAAACAACTGTGATGAATACACACAAGCAAGCAAATAATCATTTTTGTATTGAAGAAAAAACACACAAGTAATTTCAAAAAACCAAACGATGAATATCTAATTATGCTCTTCTTCATAAGCTTACCGGTGACATAAGTCACCAAAAAATACAACACCACTTCCGAAAATGATGGTAACATGCATTATTGCTATCATGGAATCTTATTTCATAAACAACACCATGTCAAGCATAACATATACAACATCATTCGTATCTAAACATTTATATAAAACGAAAATCAAATCAAAATTTATGCCCATTTTGCCATGAGGGACATACCACCAGCACCCAGAAGAACCGCGAGATAAGCCCAGCATTGTAGCGTTGCACTAGACTGCAACTTGGGTCCCATGAAGTCTGATGCCAGAAGGTCGACAAGGGCCATGTAGATAAGAAGCCCGGCGGAGGAGGCGTTCAACAACCCGACCACGATGAGGGCGGTCGGGCTGTCACTGTTGTACACGTTCGAGAGGGCGATGCCGAGGACGAGACCGAATGGAGTTGTGAAAGAGAAGAAGAAAACCATTATCACTCTTGTTTTTAGTTTGAACTCCCCCTGTACATCGACGAAATTTGATCTCAAGTCTGTATGAGTTAGAAAATTTTCTAATATATTAACACATGAGCGTATTAAACTGAAATCAGTACGATTCCTTGTGCGATTTTTATCGTATATGGTTCTTTATCCTTGAAGGTTCTCAAGCAATGACAATAAATTTGGTAATCTAACACAACTATTCAATGTAGATAATGTTCAACACTTCAATATCAACGTACAGTAATAAACATACAAAATTTATAAGAGGTCATGATGATAATGTACACACAAATTTTCAATTGTTAACTCTTCTTGAAAGAAAATTCACCATCTTTTAGTATTTTACTAGTAACTCTAAGGGCTTAATCGAAAATTACCCACAAAATATCCTCAAACATAATATACAAGAACCAGATGTATTAGACTAAACAAAATCGGTGTGGTTTGTATTTCTTTCATACGATTCTTTTATTCTCTGACAAGAAAATTAGTATATCTAACGCAACTATTCAATATATTAATATTCAGTATCAACGTAAATTAATCTTATTTAAAATATTGAAATAAACATACACAGAATTGTAAGGGGTCTTAATAACATGCACACATAAATTCTCCATTAATGTAAACACTTATGCAAAGAAAACTCATCATCTTTTTAGTATGTTTAGTAACTCAAAGGGCATAATTATTGATTATCTAATCTGTACAAAATTTCCCAGCACTCCTCCCTACTTGAGGCAGACGGACTGCGGATCTAGACTGGAAGTGGTCCACACCGTTTTTTCTCAGAACATTTGACATGGAGTTGGAATTCGAACTTGCGATCGGAGGAGAATAAACACTCACCCCTTACTATGGCTTTGCAGGTTTTGAATGTGAACGATGCACATTGTAGATGATATGTTTGTTCCTCTCAAAACTTTTTAGGCCCGTTGCACCACTATTATTATTATTTTTAAAGTTTTTTCTGTTCTACCTTAAGATGCGACCCATTTTCGCCAAAATGCTGCAGCTAAGGTGGTCTGAATTTGTCCTTGTACTTAATTATGGGGGGGGGGGGGGGGGGGGATAATTCAGTTTGGAGCAGTAGTAGATGGACAGCAGTAGATAGGGAATAATTCAGTTCCCATTTCCATTCAGTTTAATGTTTCAAATTTCAACAGGGGTTTTAGATTATGCATTTGCATGTGGAAGTTGGTTTCTGTTTTAAGTAGGGAAATGGTACAAGTGAATGCTGGTTGTTGCATTATGTTTATATACCTGCCCATATGTACTCACTAAACTATGAATGAACAAGAACTGAAGCCTGAAAGAGCCAATAAATGTTTGGAATTTGTTGGATGTATCAAATTACTGATATTGGAACTAAGATTCGTCTGATATGGTTTATTAGCGTGTTAAAATTTGTTCAAGAGTCTAGAGACTGCATGATTTATTAAATTGTGAAATCTCAAGGATGCTAATCCTCACATTTTTCACTGACATTGGGTTGAAAATGTCGTTTCAAAAGTTAGCAAAGAGACTCCAATCATAAACAACTTGGAATAGAACAGCTCAAATGGTATTGTAGTCAATTCAGGAGGCGTCCAACTCAGAAATTGTTGCAAACAACATGATATTGGTGCATCAACACAGACAAAAGTTAACTTTGAAACAGGATTTCAAAACTAATAAACCACACATTCTATTACAAATTTGGAGTTTAACATAGCATAGTTTATTCAGTGGACAAAAGAATACAACAAAAATGCCTCAGGCATGTTCACTAATCAGCATCCAGTTTAAACTAACTATTGTGCCTGATTTTACTACATTCTAGTGCAGAAATCACTTAGATCTCAGAGTGATAGCAGAAACCACCCTCACTTTCAAGGTTTTGAATGTAGAAAGAACCACCCTCCCTTCCAAATTGAGCCCACGGTTATTCAGGGACGTCCGATGGCGCGTGCCTGTATGTCTTGAGAACTAATTGGGAATGTTACTCATTGGAGATTGCAACACATTACACAAAAATTTAACAGCTGTGTTTTCTCTCTCATCTGTAATAAGAAGCCATGATGTAGAGCATGACAGAAGTTGATACCGTGACAAAGAGTTCCTGAGAATGACAACAGCATGTAAGGATCTGTGCTAGCATGTAGTAGCATCATATCATAGTAGAATAAATGTCATAATGCTGCAAGACACAAGTACCAGTACCTGATTATTGTAAAGAAATACTGGTATGGCTTGGCCTACATACTCGATTAAGTTAAGTATCCCAGTGAAACCCTGCAATGACACAAATAAATGTACGGATTAAGAATAAATAGACAAATATTAGTAGTGAGAAGACAAAGATGAAAGTGGAGCAATTGTTTATTACTAAACCAAAATGATTGACAATGCGAGAACAGGATAGTGAAGCCCACCAAAGATGAAACAGCCATGCAGCCAAAAACAAGTCCAAGTGAACGTAGTAAGCGTTTTCCCATGCGCAATCCTCTTCCTTCATCTTCACCATATTCCTGCAGCAAATATGAAATTCTAACTTAAAATAGTTTGAAATATTCCTGCATTAGACATTTATGCCATTACATTGATGACTCGTGACTGATCCAAGTTTCAAGACAATGCCCTGCAGTTTCTCTTAAAGGAGAACCATTAATGGCATATTACTACACACAACTGAATGTTAGATAAGAAATGACTCACATTAAGTGTCGGAGATGCAGCAGGTTCAAAGGCCTTCAGCTTCTCAAAAATCCTGTAAACAAATGCAATGGCAACGAACTGCAGTGGCCTCCATTCAGCATTACGTTGGACTACGGTCCACACTGACTGCAGCCATTATAAACATGATGAGTAACAATAAGAAAAGAAAGGTCATATGCCCGAAATATAGTGACATACGTCACATCCAACATATTCACTAGAAATCCAACCTCATGGATCATGCTAGTTGCATCTACTTTCTGTCTAAAGTAACAGAGATGGCCCAATGGTAAAGAATACCAAATTTTCTTTGCTATTATACAACTAAAGATATAAACATCAAAACGTGTTTTCAAGCTTACAAAAACTGCAGCTATAGCCAAATTAATGCGCATATCCTTTACACTGGACTTACTGAACCTGCATGAAGTTGACGGATGAAGTCAAAATAAAGAATAAGATCCCTGTGTGGTTCAAAACAAAAACAATTTAGACAAGCATCATGTGCGAGAGCAATGTCAAAGGTAAACGGAACATTACAATCAGAAATCACGATTGACCTCAAGTATACCTCTACAAATCAAATCGGTATGGTTTGCAACATAACTGGTTGATTTTTTTCAGTATAACTGGCTAAATTTAGAATTTAAGAGTTACTGTTATGTTTCTTTCTCTCTATTGCCAAGGTGAGTTGGCTTACTATTGTTTGGGATGATAAGATAATTGTACTCCCTAGCTAGAAAGAAAGATTTAAATGTAGCTGATCCATTGGAAAATTACAGATGCTAACATGATGCTATAATTGAGCCTTGAGATAATAGATTCAACAGGACATGGTGGAGTAAATAGATTGTGACAATATGGACCACAGATCCTATAACTTCCAAAGGAACTAAAACCTTTAAAAGTCGTATGGCAACGCTTGAAACTTGTTGGAAGATTTAAAACACAAGACCAGAACCAAGCTCAGCCATCGGTCTTGCCAACCGTCAAACAACAACACACCCCTTGAAGCTAACTCCTTGATTTTTTAAGTTTTCATTTTTAGGAGTGAAGGCAAATACCTAGGTCCCCATGGTACAATTGGTTGCTTATCTGCATATTTGACATCTTTTGACACCTGACAATGTCATAGGATCAAATAGAGAACAAATACCTGAAATATGATAATTCCAAAGGAAAAAATAACAATGGATTTTGAGACATAATGATACCTGAAAAGAACCAAAAGTGAGACCTTTCTTTCTGTTTGTAAGTTGTGACATCATGATTTTGTCATATGCCTTTTCTAGCTGGGAGCAGTCAGCATAGGTTGATTGATAATGGTGAAAAACATTTCCATCAAGAACTAGCATAAGCTTAAAAATAAAATCAACAGATGGCCTACTTTTGCTAAATATGCCTCGTCTCCTCTCCTCTCAGCATCTTTGCGTCTCCTTGTATATGCTGCCTTCATTGCATCAAATCCCTCTATTGGACTGACACCGAGCACCTGAACATTGGATAGCAGAGTAAATATTTAGCTTTCGAAAAATCAGTAAAAGAAAGACATCACAAAACCTCATAAGGATTGTCATTATTGTTCAACTGTGAGCCCCCTGCAGCAGATGTAGCAGAACACACTAGCTGGTAACGTTTAATAGGAATTCTAGAGAATCTGCAAAACATAGATACGACATATATTACATAATCTAGCAAAGATACAAAATAACATAAAATTAGGGCTATGTGAATGCTACTAAAAGTAATCAAGTTGATTACTGTATTTGAATGGAACACATTTACAATCACATTATAATCTTCCCGAAATCTAGCAAAAAACACATGCCATTTTCCCCTAGAAAAGAAAGAACGCATTAACCAAACATCCACATACAAATACTTTTCCAAAATCCAGCAACACAAAACACGTAATTTTCCACTTAAAAAGGACACTGCAGACTCAAATATCCTCAAAATCATTTTTTTCCCGAAATCCAGGCATTCGAATGCATTGTCCATTAAACAGCTTAAGGAAGCTTTGTTTTAAATGATTCAGCAATTTAACATCAACAAGCATGCAATTCATCTTACAACAATGAGAAAATGACGATATCCAGCAAGTCAAAACTCGTAATTTTCCACTTTAAAAGAAAGTTAGGAAAAATCACAATTTCTTCAAAATCGAGGCATTCAAAGAACAAGCATGCAAATCATCTTCAGACAATCTCATGACGATATTCAACAACTTAATTATCCACTTAAAACGTCACTTCAAATCCAAATTATCCTCAAAATCGCAAATTTCTTCGAAATCAAGGCCTTAGAACACAATTTTCACTTAACCGGACGAAACGAACTCAAACAGCTCAAAGAAACTGATTTTTTTCAAAATCCAGCAATTTAACATAAACAAGCACACAGATCATCTTATAACAAATCGCGAATTTCTCGAAATCAAACGTTCAAAACACACATTATCCGACTTAAACAGCTCCAAAACCCCAAAGCCACCAACTTCACATCACCAACCACATCCCGGGATTGGATTCTCACCTCGTGAAGGAGACGGCGCGGGGAGCAGCGAGAGGAACGCCGGAGAAGGGGTGGGGCCCGCAGAAGCGGACTACGTCGGAAATCGCGGCGGCCATGGGAGGGGAGGTGGAATTGAGCGGAATCTACCAATCTAGGGTTTCGGAGGGTTTAACGTCGGTAATTGGGGGTTTCCTCGAGATGAACGTTATCCTCCGCCGTAAGGTTTCTGACGTTCGTGTCGGTAGGACGGGTCGAGTTAAGTCGAGCTAAAATTTTGAGTCTTGTGTATAATAACTAAATAAAATAAAATCTCGAATCGATTTTGAATTATTTTGAGTTCGAACTGAATCATTATCGATCCGAGTTGAAAGATTTTTAATTTTTCAATTACTTTTTTATTCTTATATGTTTAGATAACAACTTTTGAGAGAAAAAGATAGGAAAAAAAGAAAAAGACGTTTCTCTCGTTTGTCTAACATCTTACGAGATAAAAAAAAGAAACATTCTAAAAAAAACCAAAATATCATTTACTTTGTATTATACAATAACATACATCTCTCTATATTATTTTAATAATGTTCAGAACTATAAATTATTACAAGTAAAATATATCCACTAAATTTGAAAATTCGAAGCTATACAAATTCAGAAATGTTACAAACAAGTTAGTACGTAGAATATTAAAAAAATATTTCTCATGTAAAATTAATACATAAAGATATCATTTCTTCAGAAATACTTAAAATGAACGTTTTTTGTTCTTTCCACACAATTATTTATAATTTTGTAAATACGTAAGAGAAGCTTTAAAATATATATATAAATTTGTCAAAGTAGAATAATGTTTATAAAGAATTATGTTGATCAATTGAAATAACACTTTATAAAGGTTAAAATTAAATTACTATTTTTAACTCATACATACATGTGTGTCAGTGTGTGTTAACCAAAAAAATAGGAATACCGCAAATTCAAATTCTTAAAATCCGTAATAAAATAAAACATTATTAAACTCGAAGAACAACAAATTCTATTCCGACCTAAAAGTTAAAGTTAAACAATTTTAAATTTTAATTTGGATATAGATCTTAAACCATAAATATAAATATATCGAATTTAAATTCTCAAAATTCGTAATAAATTAAAAAAATCAAACTAAAAAACACAAATTCTATTCCAACTCAAAAAAAATTTGAAAGATTATAAAAAAATACTACAAATAATTATAACATGGTAGAAAAATTTCCAGGATTTTTCCTATCATAGTGTTAACAAACTCACATCGATTAATGTAGACTAATTCAAATGAGAGTGATAAATGAGAAAATGGGTAGGAGGGAATGTTTAAGTGGGGGAAGAAATCATGGAACGGGAAATAAATATTTATAGTTAGCAAATTAGAGTTTTTGGGTAGGTTTTTTTAATAAGGGTATTTTAGTCACTAAAATATTATTTATTCATTTTTTCTCCATTTCTCTCCAAAATTGAAGAGAAAGTTGAATTAGAATTTTGTATTATAACATTTCTTTTTTTTTTTCTTTTTAAGTCGTCATTCAAACGAGAGAATACTCAACTTTCTTTTCTTTTTCCCTACTCAAGTTGTTAACCAAACATACCTAAGCTAAATCAAAGTTGAATTTTTATCAAGTCGAGTTCGAAACAGAATTGACAACCCTACCTGTTAAGTAAATTCGTGTCACGTGATTTTAGATCGTTAGTATAAGCAAATGTGTACTTCAAAACACAAAATAAAAACATAACAAACATCCCAACGAAAATTTTATTCACCGACGTACTCAACGTTTGAGATCTTACTGACTACGTTTGAGATTCCATCAACCACATATGGTTCACAAAACTTTCACAAGTTGCAAATATCAGGAAATTTTAATTGTTGATTCAATTACTAAATCATAACTTGACAACATAAGCAAAGGTTATTAAGTTGAAAATATCATTAAGATTCAGTTGGGAAGTTTGATTATAATTAGAAACGTAGAATTGAGGGAACGAAATTTGCAAAAGACGGGTGAAAAAGAAACTCACTTTCCGAAAGCAACGGAAAACGTTTTCCGAAATCGAAATCGGCGGATGGGGTTCGAGAAGAAGGAGAACACGACGAGGTTGATGACGATCCCGACCATGCTAACCCTAGGGAGGGTAGCCGCCGTGCCTCTTCTCGTCAGCAGTAGGTCCATTTTTTTGTTAGATCTGCCTTTTCAGATTCGTCTTTGATGGGGGTTTGGGTGGGAGTTTTGGGTGAAAGATTGCGTCTTTCATGGGATTCGAGGTGGTTTTGTGTGAAGATTGTTGAATTTTGAACATGTTCAGGTGTGAAGGTTGATAAATTTTGTGAAAAGGTGGTGCCTTTTATGGGTTTTGGGGAAATGTGGTTGATGGAATCTGGAAAGGTAGAATCTTGGACTTGTTCTGGTGTGAAGATTGACGAATTTGTGAAGAAGTGGTGGCGCCTTTGATGCTCTTGGTGTGAAGCTTGTTTTGTTTGGTGGATTATGTGTGTTTTATGGAAATTTAAGTGATGGAATTTGCAATAAGTGGAATCTTTGACTTTTGACTTCTTTTGGACTTTTGGTGTGACGTTTTGGGTTCGGTGTGTGGTTCTTCGGTGATTTCATTGTTGAAAATGGGGTTGGTGGAATTAGCGAAAGGTGGAATCGTGGACTTGTTTTGGCGTGTATTGTTGGGTTTGGTTTGTGTTCCTTGTGTTGCTATTGATGAATTTTGTGAAAAAATTGTGTGTTTTATGCTTCTAGTGTGAAGTTTGTTTTTGTTTGGGAGTCTTTTTGTTATATGCAAGTGATGGAATTTGCAAGAAATAAAATCTTGGACTTGTTTTGGCGTGTAGTGTTGGGTTTGGTTTGTGTTCTTGGTGTTGCGATTGATGAATTTTGTGGAAAAAATGTGTGTTTTATGTTCTGGTGTGAAGTTTGTTTTTGTTTGGGAGTTTTTTTGTTGGATTCTGTGTGTTTTGTTGATATGCAAGTGATGGAATTTACAAGAAATGAAATCTTGGCCTTGTTTTGGTGTGCGTTCTTGGTGATGCGATTTTTGAAGATAGTGAAAGGTGGCGCCTTTGATGAGTTTTGGGGAATTTGGGTTGTTATTGGGGAAATGGGGTTGATGGAATTTGCGGAAAGTGCAATTTTGAACATGTTCTGGTGTGAAGGTTCATAAATTTTGTGAAAAAGTGGTGCCTTTGATGCTCTTGGTGTGAAGTTTGTTTTTTGTTTGATTATGTGTGTTTTATGGAAATTTAAGTGATGGAATTTGCGATAAGTGAAATCATGCACTTGTTTTGGTGTGTGTTCTTGATTTTCGTGAGATGGGGTTGGTGGAATTTGCGGAAGGTGGAATTTTGAACATGGTCTGGCGTGAAAATTGATGAACTTTGTCAAATAGTGAAAGGTGGCACCTTTGATGCGTTATTGGGAATTTGGGTTGTTCTCAGGGAAATGGGGTTGATGGAATTGCGGAAGGTGGAATTTTGAACATGGTTTAGTGTGAAGCATGATGAATTTTGTGAAAAAGTGGCGCCTTTGTTGCTCTTGGTGTGAAGTTTGTTTTTGTTTGGGAATCTTTTTTGTTGGATTATGTGTGTTTTATGGAAATTAAAGTGATGGAATTTGCGATGAGTGGAATGTTGGACTTGTTTTGAACTTTGATGTGAAGTTTTAGGTTTGATTTGTGTTTTTGGTGACGTGATTGTTGAATTTTGCAAAACGATGGTGCCCTTAATGTGTTTTGAGGGATTTGGGGCGTTCTCAAGGAAATGTGATTGATGAAATTTGCGCAAAGTTGAACCTTGGACTTGGTTTGTTGTCAACTGTTGGGTTTGGTGTGTTTCATTTGGTGACGTGGTTGATGAATTTCGTGAAAAAGTGGCACTTTCGATGTGTTTTGGTGTGAAGTAAGGATTTTGTTTGGGAGTCTTTTGTTGGATTTGGTGTGTTTTTTCAGAAATGTGGATGATGGAATTTGTGAAAATTGGAATCTTGGACTTGTTTTGGTGTGGAGAGTTGGATTTGGTTTGTGTTATTGGATTTGAAGTGATGAATTTTGTGAAAAAATGGTTCCTTTGACGGATTTTAGGGTCATCAATTAGTTCGTTTAGTTGGGTTTTTGTGTTTCTTTTTTGTGGGATTCTGTTGTTAAATTCTGTGAAGAAAATTCACCCTTGTCATATTTCTGTGTGCAAGTGTTAATGATTTTGTGTTTTTGTGAATCTATTAGTTGGATTTTGAGTTGCTTTAGTGGGAAAATTGTGGACAATTGGTTCCATTGACATGTTTTGGTGTGTAAGTGGTGATATTTTTTGGTTTTGCTTTCTGTTTGTTGCACTTGTATGTTCTCTGGAAATGTGAATGTGTGATCAAGCTATTGGGGTCTGATTGAGGGGAAAGGTGGCTATTGTTACATGTTTCTGTGCTATATGAAAAGCAATAGTTTTGTGATTATGTAGTGGATTCTGAGATGGGCACGGTGGTTATTTCTGTAGATTGTGATAGTCTGAAAATTTTGCTGAAATGTGATTGATTTTGTGGTGTTCAAGCCAGGAATTTTGTTGAAGCCATAGATTGGTGGAACTGTTGATAAGTGTTTTTAGGCATTTGAATTGCTGGGATATGTAGGGTGGCCGTTGTCATAGATTGTGGGATTCTTTTGTGTTTTTGAAGTTTGATCAACAATTTTGTGTGTGTTTTAGCCTTTGTGTTGCATTATTGGCACGATCAATGTACTAATGTGTCTGTTTCTGTAGATAGCATGAAAAATATGGTTTGTTGAAAAATTAGTTGCGGAAGTCTTAATGTTTACTGACAGATTTCTTTAGCAGAGTTTGTGGGAGGTGATTTCCTTGCACCGTTGCGCATATTTACTATAATTTTCCATCAAAGTTCGGTCCTTTTGTTACATGGCGCGACATGGCTGGACAAAATTGAGAACTAGAGGGTACTACAGATAAGAGAGTATGAATTGGCTTCAGGGTGTGGATGATTATGTGTTTTAGACTTTAGTCATGATTTTTTTTACTTTTGCTAAATTTTTTAATCAAAAGCTTTGTTATATTCATACACTTCGATATGATTAAGCTGAAAGGCTTGTTTCAGTGGAATATGGATTATAGTGCTTGCTACTGGACACCAATAAAGAATGACATAATTGATGGGCTTGTTTTTATGAATTGCTTCTTGAGGACGATTACACTTTATGTCATATTCCATATGATTTCTCTTTTTGTTTCTTGGATTCTGCCACATTATAAAAATGACATCTTCCCTCTTGTTAGATTCTGTGGGATTCTTTTTCTGATAAAAAAAACTTTGGGATTATTTTTTGGGTTGTTACCTGTTGATACTGTTTTTGGTGCATTGACCTTATCCCTACATTTATTAAATATTTCATAGATATTATGCAAACTTTCATGGTAATATCACAGAACTGCATTGTTCAATTTCACAGATTTATCCTGTTTTGGTTTGTAATTTATCTGTTGAAGTTAAAACGTTTTTGTTTGGTGGCAGCTTTTTACATGGATTATTGGTGGTCGGCAACTGCAACGACTGTGATATTTCTTGCTGCTGCAGTTACCGATTGGCTTGACGGTTATATTGCTCGGAAGGTATGAAACTTTAGTAACGTCAACTAGAATTTGTCTTTTCTTCACATTATCAGTACAAAACGTGCTTCACCTTCTCAAATAGCCCTGACTGTTTGTCAGTATTATGTCAACAGATGCATCTAGGGTCAGCATTTGGTGCATTCCTGGATCCAGTAGCTGACAAGGTTCTTTTAATCTTACTGATTCATTATAAAGTTAGAAACTCTGTATTGGAAATCAGTTCATGAAGTAATTTTCATAGAATGACAATAACCTATTGTGCTTAAAGTTTGTATTGGAAATCAGTTCATGAAGTAATTTTCCTAGAATGACAATAACCTATTGTGCTTACAACATGCAGCTTATGGTTGCTGCTACGTTGGTATTGTTGTGCAGCAAACCTTCAGAAGTTGCTGTCTTTGGCCGAGGACCTTGGCTTCTAACAGTACCTTCTATTGCTGTAATTGGTCGAGAGGTGATTCTGATGATCATCTTAAAATGTTACTTTTTTTTCAATTTTCCTATAAAAGCAAAGAATTTTTGTTGATATTTTATAAAAGCAAATAATTTACCTCCACATATTTCTGTGATATAGAATTTCAGCACTTAGTACTTTTAATGGTATGTCATGACTGCCCTTTTTTTATCGGTATCCTGTCTGCCACTTCACCATGTCATAATATACCATTTTCAATAATTTTTGATCTTTCAAGATTGCTTTCCTAAATACCAATTTCTTAGTCCAAGAAGAAAACTCTTATTATGTCTTTTCCTGAATTTTATATCCTGAAAGTAACTCAGGTAAGCACCTGCTTTTTCCTGGACGCTATAATCGACATGGTTGATTTGGAGTGTCATTTGTTTTTGTCTTTCAGGAACACAGTCGATCCTAAATTTTATCTTTTCTCTTTTTCTTTTTCTTCGAGGAACATAATTATCAGCTATAATTTCAAAAAAAAAATCCTTGGGAAATTTTAACATCATCTCTCTTTTCTTTGGGTAGATAACAATGTCTGCAGTTCGAGAGTGGGCTGCATCCCAGAATAGTAAAGTTCTTGAGGTTGATGAATTAATTGTCTATCTCTTCTCCACCCATTTCAGTTTTCTTTTGCTATTACAAAATATAGTTTCCTTCTTTAAATCACGCCATGGTCATTACAAATTTGCAGGCAGTAGCGGTGAACAGTTTGGGGAAATGGAAAACTGCAACTCAGATGACGGCACTGACCATTCTGCTGGCTTCCAGAGACTCGAGGTACATTCTGTTTTTTTAATCTTGAATGAGATGTCTCTGGCTAACGTTCTGGGCTACCGTTGACTTGTGCTGACTATCTTTTTGTGTCATTTTCAGTTTAATAGATTTCGGTGTATTTGCTCCCTCTGGTGTAATCCTGCTATACATTTCGGGTGGTCTTGCTGTATGGTCTTTGGTTGTGTACGTGAAGAATATATGGAGGACGTTGCTGAAGTAATCACCATCCAATTTTTTTAGCTGTTATATGACATCGTGTCATTCATTCATCCACTCAAAATGATTGTTTACCTCGTTCAACTCGCACTGATGCATCCAATTGACATTGGAGGAGCTGGAAATATTGGTAACTTCGTGTATAAGAGTAAGTATAGTTCTTAGCTCGAATGGATTGGGCTCCCTCTGAGTAGATGCTAGTTCCTTTTTACTGGTAGCAGCATCATGCCTGAGGATGAGGTACATTAGATTTTTTTTTTCGTATTCTCGATGACAAATTGTTTAGTGGAAGCCCACAGAGAGACCCCTTGTAAACCAGAACCTATCCTTCTGAATAACTCAGAAGCATTGGGGTTAATGCTGTTGAGGTTTACTGTTTTACTAGTTCGCAATTCGCATCAGTATCCTGATTTCTTTTTGCGGCTGCCCCGACGGCTGTTGGATAACTGGATGTATATATGATGCATATTTCTGTTTGGTTACCCATATTAATCATTACTTAAAACAATTATCATCTGGTGTATGCTCATTTGTTCATTCATTTAATTGCATTGGCTTTGAATTGGGAAAATGATGAGTTCATCACTTCATTGTAACATCAGCATAAAGTCTTCTAGTTCTGCCCCCACACAACTCCATGGAAGTCACATCTTATTGATCAGCTAATTTTGTTTTAGATGCTTTCAGCTAAAATAAGCGGTTCGGCATATTTTGATAAAGAACACTGTTTCACTCTAGATGCTGTGTCTTTAGCTGTTAAAATCATGCAATATCATGAAATGGTTTCTTCTGCACATACATATATAAGTGTAATTGCTTAAAACGCAAGTGATGTAAATTTTAAGGAAATTTATCGAACAGATGTTTACTTTAATCAGAAAGCATGGAAGAAAAACTATTGTTCTTATGTAAAAGTAACCTATTCAAGGTCAAAATTAAAGCTAAAAAATGATCGATAAGACGACAATAGTTGTAGACCAGAATGTCATATGATCATGTTCATGAATTATATAATAAATATAGTTATAAAAATTCAAATAAGATTATTAAATAGAAAACGACTGCTCTTTCTTACTCTCGACATCTATTTGAGTAGAAATCTTAAAATTAAGAAGATCAAAATTTTGGTTCTATAAATCTAGCTTATATTAGAAAATCCACTACTATTTCTAGACTATAAGGAATTGAGTTTGCATTTTTAATATTCTTATTTTGGAAAATTAAAGTATATGCAAAAGCATAGCTTAATTAGTGTCAATTTTTTAACCTTAATCTACATGAACCTAAGTTCCACCCATGGACTAGAGTGCACCCTAAAAATTGGTAATTTATTGTATGTGTGGGACAGATTGAATTGGAATACAAACAATGAAAATAACACAATAATTCCCAAGAATAAGCATATTAACGGAAGAAGTATAACAAAGATAAACAATACCAGGCATACTAATTTTTGGTTTGTGTTTGGACGATCATATGGAACTTGGAATATTCCACCTTTGATCATAATAAGTAATATTAGCTCTTAGCCACTATTAAGTTCCATTGTCAAGTCCAAGCCTATAGTCCAAACTGCAAATATCTATTAAAGAGTGAGTTTGGAACCACTAACAAAAAATCAAATGAGACTTCTAGTGTCTCCCATAGATAGATTAGTGCTGTCATACACTCCAAATTAACCAACAAAACACTGCTTTCTTTAACTCCCAACATCATTTGTTGCGATTAATAAGTACTTTAAGTGTCATTAATCAAGAGTAATGTGTTTAAAAATATCATGATACATATATGTGAGCGAGAAAGAAAGGGAAAAAAAGAAGATACGACAGAGGCATAGTTTAGGAGAATTGAAGTTAGAGAGGGAAGTATGATAGATATTACATAGCTAAATAGTACATAATACATAGACAAAAGTTAACAATAAGAACTGATATGTACCATTATTATTGTAATAAGAGAAACTAATCAATTAAACATTTCATTATGATATGAAAACCCAACATCAAGAATAGATATGATCGTGTGTAGGATAGAGGTTGTTAGAACAATAACTTGTAGACATATATATAAGTGTCGATGTATATATAACTACTTAATTATGTCTTTGTCAGATGAATTTATAGATCTACCTCAGTTTTAAAAAATAAAGAAATTGTTGTCTTTATGGTCAAAATAATCACAATTTAATCAAAGTTTTTTTATTGCCCAACATTCTCTCTTAACCTTAACACTTCATCTGATTCTTGAGAACAACACATAAAGTTGGAACCATATATTGGTAGATAAGAATAAACTAAGTTATCATTATGTGGCCCTAACAACAACATCTATACATAGTTTTTGCACTTTATATATATGTTATCAACTTTGATGCTTGAGCCTTTGACATGTTATTCTAGCTAAAAATTAATATACTTTGTTGGAGAGAATATTATTGCTTTGCTTGTCTAGCTAATCCTCTAAGTAAACACATGAAAATGATGTAACATTCTTTCATGATGGTGACCACTCTTGACTCCTTTATCCCCTCCTCCATGCGTGTTGCATTATTTAGTTATTTTTAGTCTTAGATGGCTATATAGAACCAATAATCATATTTTATAATCATTTCTTTCTTATTCTTGTTTGGGATATTTTGGGTAACTTAACTTTCCACAAAATGTTGTTGGTATACATGGCCTATGAATTATATTCGCACCCTATGGTGTAATTACTAATATGCTTCAATTTATTTAAAATATCGTCATTACCGTTTAAAATTTAGTAGTATCTGGAATACATGTCCATCATTTTGAGTCTTCGTCAAAATCTTTGAATTTAACCATAACGTTGAACTTGATTTAGAATCCCTATTGCTCGTTAATTATGACATCAAAACGAGAGTGAAATAATTATGGAGTTCGGTGGAATCCACCACAAAATCAAGGTTGAAACTAATAATTGTGGTAAAAATATGCATTTTCTCTCTCGAAATGTTTGGTCAAATAAGAAGGTATCTAGAACATAGCTAAGATATTACGAAAACCAATTTTGTAGTATTATTTGGTATTAGTGTTTGTTTTTGGAATAATAGTGTGTATTAGTATTTATGTATTTCCTTGACCTCACTAATTGTGTAACACGTAGTCTTCACTAAGTTCATTTTCTTAAGCTACATTTCTAGAATTTTATTTTGTAAACTTAAACGGTAAATTCCGATTTGAGACCCACTCCAGTAATTGAAGAGTCCAATAGTCATTGAGCATTTGATATTTTAACAAAAAAAATTATTCTTTATTTGAAAGAAAACAACCAGTAAACATCATTGAATAACATATATGACACTCTAGTAACTTTATGTGTAGTCTCTCCTTCAGAAAACTTTATGCGTAGTCAAAAAGAATTATGGCAAAATAAATCACCCTATTTTAGTCTTTGCTTTGAGTATCATGAAAGTTAAGGTCTTGATGGGTTTAGGTTTTAAAATGTCCCAAGTATATATTGATATTTATTACTCTAGCTAGTTCAAAAACCATAGCATCTTTTTCCACCTCAAATGGATAGTTTTGTTGTGTATAGGACTACCTACCCTTGAGCTCTTTAATTATATATTACTTTAGGTAAAAGAGAAGATTCCAAAAATGTCAAGTTGGGGAAGCTTTCTCTAGACCATGCTATTAAAATTTTGGAACTTTTGCTTATAACTTTACTAAAATTTTATATTTGCAACAATGTGCACTCTTTTGTTGAAATTTACATATATGCCATCCACACAAATTGATGATGATTACTTGATTAGTTTTTACGTCCAATACAACCTTTTGGAAGATAGGCCAAACATATCTTCATGAAACCATTCTAGAATATTTTATAATTGATGTCTTTGATTTACAAGGATAAACCAAGATATGTTTAATATTGTTCTTATAACGTTGCTCTTCACCAAAACCTAATGCATCTTCTCCCATCAGACCTGCAATTGGATTGCCATAAACATGTGGATTTAAATTGGAAATCAAAATTATTATGATTGAACTTAATTAGAACTCGTTGTCAATGCCAAATATATGGATAGATTGCAAGATGCCACAATGGCTCATAATTAACCACATTGCCGATGACTAGATATGCTTCTTCATGGTCATTTGCTTTACTCATGCCACAACATGCATTTTAATAATGTAGAATCATATTTCTCTGTAAATCTTTTTGAGATTTGGAAACTTTTTAAAAAG
Organism: Triglochin maritima; assembly: GCA_963682175.1. Taxonomy (NCBI): domain Eukaryota; kingdom Viridiplantae; phylum Streptophyta; class Magnoliopsida; order Alismatales; family Juncaginaceae; genus Triglochin; species Triglochin maritima. The sequence continues at coordinate 42,406,635 of OY821779.1, forward strand.
AGAGACCATTATTTAAGAAACTTGGAGGACATGTATGCAAAATTTGAAGAAACTACACGCTTTTGCAGCCCAAGTGACTTTCTAGTCTAGAGTTATAGATTTATTTTACCTGTCATCCAATATATATGCATATTAAAATTAAATACAATGTACTTAAAAAGCACAAAGATTGGGCTTCATGTGGGGAAGTCATTAGTGGACAACTTATAGTTTTTGTTTAAGGCACATCCTCTTAGCATTAAACCCTAAATAATTCTCCCATTATCTCTTCCATTGAGGACCCTCCCTTGGTGGATACTCTAGATTAGGGTTTGACACAAAGATTGAAGGAACCAAGTGTTTAATTGTATTACCCTCAAATGAAAGGGAAAGAGGCCTTTGGCATTTGAGTCAAAAAGGGTTGTGCTTAAGTGTGATGGAAGCTTGAGAAAAGCATAAGGTGGAAGTGGGACTGAGATGCTTGTCCACTTGTCCTTGATCACTCTATTAAATTCACGACGACATGATTAGATATTCCAAGCTAACTGTCATTGAGCATAGATTATATGTTTCAAAATAAAAGCCTAGGGGAGGCTATTTGGTGGTCAAGCTAGCTAGAATCATGCATGCATGCTTGGGTTTTTTAAAATCCCAAAGCATTTGTGAGTTGTAACTTGTGATCATTAAGAGTTTGAGTCTAGGCATGCACATTGTAATTAGATTCAGTAGCTGATCACCAAATGTTTGTAAAGTTAACAGAGTCGTAAATGTATATGTAATAATATTATCAAACTTATAAAAAAGTTGTTATTAGAAATTAAGGGTAGCTAGCATTTGTTATTAGAAAACAATGTCCGCATGCATTTGATATGTAATCATGAAAAAAGTGAGTCTTCTTTGAGCATTTTGTTAAGAATGTGCGCATACATGTGGTCGTAAATTAATAGTTAGAAATGATTATTATTTGCTTGTTGCAATACAAACAACAAATTCCTAAGACATTGATGAGATTTGCCCACTTTTGATATAGATTGCTTTGAAATCATGATTAATTTGATGTTATATTTTGAATATCACATTACAAAGAGCACGATCGATGTACGTGAAGTTGGGCAGCGTTAAGGATGATTGAAAACCATGCATGATGCGAAAGCAAAATATATCATGTTATGATTTTAGACAAAGACAGTTGATAGTACCCCAAATATTATATTATATACTAAAAAAGTGTTAGCAACCACACGAATATACTTGCATACAAGGATAAACCCTCATATTAGTAGCTTATTTTAGAAAAGGTTTAAAACAAACCGCTCCTACGTACATTCGGTCCACGCATATCAAGTGCTTAACATATTCTTATAAGTGTACCAATAATGAATCTGATGTCATTTATTCTAATGTAATGCTAGCGAAAGATGTTAAATGTTCTCATTTAACTTTGCATCTCGGTTGTATATATATATATATATATATATATATATATATCATGCGGTTCGGAGAGGACTCAGTTGTCCATTAGTTAGTAGTTTCGGAATGGACTTTTTCACTCTATTTTATTATATACGTTTTGCGAAAAGAATATTATTTTGATGGACCTAGGACATGACACATAAATTAAAATGGGTACTGTATTTGACCGGACCCAATTGAACCACCACACTCAAAAGAGTTGTTATGTGCTTGAAGGGTCCAATATTCATGGTTAGATCCTAGAATCTTCATGTGGGCTCATGAAACCACCAACACCATGCAAACATATATAGTGAAAACATCATCACAACATCAAACACACAAGATCCCAACAAAGATCACATGTTGGTGGTGTTGGACTTCAACTTCCCAATCACCATGCATGATGAAGCTGTAAAATTAAAGCCCCTCACAGGTTGCATGCTCCCTTTGATCTTGAGATGTACCCAATTTAATTAAATAAAGTTGATGGAACCCACAAGTGTGTGTTGGTCTGTCTGTGTTTGACTTCTATGTCTATGGTTTCGCAGAATCTCATGTTAAGTCATGGGATGTGTTTTGTGGATTCCATCTAGACGATCATAATAGTTATTCAATCATAATTCAATGGTTAAGTATGATTTTTACTACATGAAGTGTTATTTAGGTGCTCTTAATTTCTTTTTTACGTACGTACCTCGGGTTTGTGTAAACTCACGCACTGCATATAAGTAGATTGATGGAGTTTTTATATTGTATCTTAAATTTTCTCTCACCGAATAAATATTTTTTAGCAAATTATATTGTATCTTATAATATTGTACGCAGATTAATTTATAAGGAAAGACTGTTATTAATATAAACCCCAGTAGTTTCATTAATTGATACAAAGTTACAAACTATCGAATCTAAGAAAGAAGCTCCAAATGAAAATTAGAATGTTATTTAAAACTATAACTTCTAATTTGTAAGTACCCATGGCCCTTCCAAATCTATACTATCCTATATCTACTATGATATGAGATTACTAATAGAGAAATCTCCAATGAAATTTCCCCAGAGCTCATCATAGCAATAATCCTCCTCAGTTGTTGTCTCTCCCATTGTTGTTGATGATGATCCAATGTTGTTCATGCTGTTGGTTTCTTGTTCTCTCCAATTACACCACTCGTCCGCTCCCACACCGTCATCGGTCTCTACTTCTACCTCTCCATTTCTCGCGAATCGTCCTCTAACTCGAGGTCGACTATCTGCAAGCGTTTTCCTACATGCATACTGAGCAAAATATTTTGTCATGAGCTATATATGAAAAGGATGGATGATTACAAGTTCAACACATTTACTCCACTAGACATTTTAGTTGTAGCATTACGATGAAGTTGAGAATTATAAGGGTACCTTTTGAAGTCAAACATATCAAACATACTTACAGATTTATAATATGACTGAATTTTGATATCTCACAATTCCCATCATTTAACAACTAAAGTATTTATTGCTAACTAATTGACTAACTTGCATTAAGACAAACACATATTGATCCTTATCAAAAAAAGGTCGGAGATGTTTGTAGGATCGAATACAACAAATACTAGACAATTAAAGACAAACTATAATGATATTTACTTAATTCTAGTAAATATAAGAAACATGATCTTTCAATCAATCAAAAATAGTTGGGGTTCCATCTCACCATCCAATTTCCAAGATTACATCATTTAACACATAGACTTACTCTCAAATGTTTTCTGAAAAGATAATTAGAAGGCAATTGCTCTCGAAACTATAACTCTTTTTACTCAACAAACAAATGAAATTTTTACAGTGGACCCAAACTTCAACGTCGGATCCCACCCTACGACAAGAACAAACACCTTTTTCTATTAAAAAAGACACGAACACAACAAGAAAAATCATAACAAAAAAAAACATACCGTAATTTTCTTTTGAAAATTGCGGTGATTCCTTTTACTCTTGTATCTCTCAATTCTCTCTCTTCTCTCTTCGGGCGTGTAACGCCCGACTCTCCCACCACCACTTCCACTTCCACTGCTGCCGCCACCACCTTCTTGGTCACCACCGATGTCTCCGGTACTAAACACCCTTCTCATGGAGCCCATTTGGTTTTGTTCCATTTGCAACCTCTGGGTTTGCTCCAATTGCCACCTTTGGTTGTGATCCAATGATAGAGTGCTACTGCTTCTTTGGAGGAAGGGAGAGGAGGAGAGGTCATGAGTGGTGGTGGTGGAGGTGGAGGTGGAGTAGAGGGAGTGGAGTGGGTCTAGGTGTGGTGGGAAGTGAGGTTGGTGGTAGGGGTCTTGGTTGGAGTACATGGTGGTGTGTGGTTTTGTGGTGGGAGGGTGGTGGGCTTTTATGGAGGGTGAGTTGGACTTGATTGTGAATTTAAATAAGTTGGAGGATGGATATGAAAAGTGATTTTTTTTAAAGTGGGGTTTTAATTTGCATGAAGTAGTTGGTGTCCCTTTGGGTATTAAAATGGTCTACCATTTTTCCAACTCTTTTGGTCCACTTCTAGACTACAGTACTGGTACTCTCAAGGCAACCATAATATAAATGCATAATTAAAAACTTAAGTGCAAAGTTGATTTTTTTTTATTTTAAGTTGGTTTTTTTATGTGGCTAGGGTATCTATATCTATGTAAAATAGATACAATAATGGATTCCTATATGGAAGGTGATTTTTTATGTTAAAAAAACAAATTTATTTGATATTTCAATGTTAGTACATAAAAGAATGATACCTGGTCAAAATGATTTACTTTAACTTATATAATAATTTGAGATTTAGAAAGTTAACAGTTTGCTTGTAATTACTTGTTTATGAGGTTATTATGAATGTATAATGTATATATAGCGCAATACATCAAGCTGACTGATTTATAGGTACATGAGTCTTAACTACTTGCATAAATACCACTTTTTTACCTTGCAGTTTATAGTGAATAATTGAATCTTAACTACAACAAAATATTACTTTACTTCATTAATAAATTTGATGCTTCACCGTCTTTCATGAATAAATTTGAGGAAAATGTCATGTCATCATTTGCTTGCCCACATGATCTCTAAGGGGTTTTTTTTTTTTTGCCAAGAGAGGATGTAAAGAATCTTGTGTGGATGATTGTGGGTTTGGCAAGGGTTAGATGGTGCAACGAGCATTTGTCAACTAAAATGGAGCTTTCTCTTTCACATTTTTGTTCTCTCTCTCTCTCTAGGCCAACTTCAAATCATTTTCCTAAGTGGGTCATCACACCAATCTATGAATTGCTACTTTCTTGGATTTTGTCAACGTATCTTAGTTTCTTTGTCAATTGTTTTAAAGAGACAATAATTTGGATATTAGAGAAACAAGAATTTAGATATTATTGCTGCTTTGGATTTGTCAACTCATCTTTGTCTGTCACTATTTCTTGAGGGTAAATATAAACTATATTGACTAAGAATATTGATGTGAGACATCTATTTGCTATAGTTTGGATTCTGTCGACTTATCTTAATCTCTTTGGAATTTTTTAAGGGAATACTAAACTATATATCAAACAAGAATTTGGATATACATGTGATGACATCATAATGTTACCTTTTGAACTCTTGAGCTACCCTTGGTTAATTTATCACTATTTGTGAAGTCAGATATAAATTATATTAACAAAGAATATGGATATAAGACCACATCTTTTAGTTATAGTTTAGATCCTGTCAACTTAATTTCTTTTTGTAACTTTTTAAGGTCAAATGTGAATTAAATTAATTAGGATATAGATATTTTACCAAATATATTGCTTTTGTTGGATCCTGTCAACTTATGAATTCTTTTGTCGCTGTTTTAATTAAGGATACATTCAAACTATATAAAGGAAGAATATGAATGTAGTCACAATAATATAGTGCTTCAGTTGGGTTCTCTCAACTCATTAATTTTTTTATCACTATCTTTAAATTATAATATAAATTTTATTTAATTAAGGAGAAAGGATATTTTATTATGCTATGAATAAGGAGATAATAAAACAACAATTAGAACAATAATAATGAAAACGGAAAGCCTCAAACTCCATTTTAAACCAAACGTTTTGGATGTACCAAATTAAGCTTTGTCAATTTACCAATCCAAGCTTGCATCAAAAGGATAGTTTTGCAAACAAAATTAATTGCTTATCCTAGAATTGAATTACTAACCACAATCCATATGAGTCAACTGAGGATAGTATTAAGCATACATATTTCCTACATTACAAGATTCTTAGCACCCTTCTCTAAAACTAATAGATTCCACATAATGTTGTCAAAGTTGCAATACTAATATGATTTAAAATCATAATACACGCACACATACACAAAATTAACTACAACATTACAAATATTTTAAAAAAAGGTGTTCCTAAAGAATGGTATTAGTGGAAAGCATGTCGTAATGTTGTTCATATAGAAATAGAAATAGAAATAGCAATTACCTTTTTTTCTTCCAAAATTACAATACGTCGAACATAATACTTATTTCTACTTATATACCCTTGTTAAAGGTTAATAGTTACAATGCCTCTTCCATCATCAAGATAATACCAGCTAATTAACTCTTTGTTTTAGTTCATTAATAACTGTGTTAATTAACTTCCTAAAGTAATTCACCCAAAGTATATATATGCTTGTGGGAATTTTATGTGTATATATACAATTAAATTGAGAAAGACAATTTCAGACAACTTTAGGACATGGTGATTAGTGGAGACTGTAGACAACAAATATGCAGTGTCAAGGATTGGGGATCACAAATGAGAGAGACCACACACTCAAGCTGGGTCCAACCTCTTGAGTGGCACCAAGAAGGCACTACATGGTGATGTTGTTGTGATGATATTGGTTGGAATCATGAAACCTATTTAGTTTTTACCAATAGGAAGATATGTAGACCACTGAGATATGGGAAACACAAACAATGGCATCCACTGTTCATGACTACCATTTCTTCATCAAAACACTGCATCATTTCATGGGCAACATTATTTGGTGTCGCTCTAGAAACCAAGAATGATGAATGTGTTCCATATGATGAATCACTTTGTGCCTCTTTGTTAGGAAATCAACTATAGTTTTGAACAACACGAGTTTTGAGAACTAAACTTCTTGAAATATTTTCTACAAACCAATGGCACCCTAAAGCTCAAAGTACAGTTCATGAGATTGAATTCATTATCCAAATGCTACGATTTAGTTGTGATTTTGAAAAGAAAATAATTGACCTAAACCTAGTGCTTAAAGGGTAGAGTTGTTAATTCTAACTCAAACTAGAAACTAGACTCAATAAAGGCTCGACTTTGGTTGAACTTGAAAATAAAAAATAAGTAAAAGTTAAAAAAATCTCAAATTCGGATAAAAAACGAGCTAGCTCGACTCAATGGATCGACTCAATATTTTTATTGTGCAGTTTGTATTTATTTTTTGGGATCTAGTAATAATATACAACACTCGAAATTTTGATTTCACTCGACTTGTTTACACCCCTATTAAATGGGCTTCACCTCCACGTTTAAAATATCTCTATAGATTGTTTTTTTATAATGTGAGCGACCATCTATCTACCCCTTGTAGCCTTACACTATAGAAGAATTATATCTATCAATTGGAGTAATACGCTCAACAACTTTGTAATTTAGCCAACGCAACAATGAGAGTCAATTTCATGGCTTTCTTATGCTATTGATAATCAGTATTAGTTACATTACCTCCACATAAGGAGTTTGTTTCTCAAATGACTTCCAAACTAAAACTTGCCCAAACAAAAGAAAAACTAGTTTAAAGGAGAAGACAACAATAACGTAGTGAATTAAGTCAGTGGTGACAGTTTAGAGATTTCCCCCGATGATTTGGTCAATGATCTAAAATAGTCTCAGCACTAACACTCTTAAGTGGAGAAGTCAAATTATTGTAGGATGATGGGCATCAGGAACTCCACAAGAACACCTTCCTCTTTCCTTAGATGCCTTCTGCTTCTGCTGAAAAGAAAAATATATAAAGAATGGAATTAATCATACGATTGGGTAGTTTAAGTCAAAAGTGTATGGATTGTTTTTTGTAGTTTTTATTCTTCTTTTAAGTTGTGACACTTGATGAGATGAATCCACTTTGTAAGATGGTGAGAGGCTTACTACAACCACTAATTATAAATCTGAGTTGTTTCATCTACAATAACAATCGACTTCAGTGAGGAAACAAAGAGGTATGTTCATAAATAGTTTGTGGAAGTATCTAGCCATGTTTAAGCCAAGTCAGTTGTCTAGAAACTCTTCTAATCTTTTGTTGTTAGTGAAGGAATTAAAAGTAATCATTAACAGCATTACCACTTCAGATTTTGCTGTCAATCTCCTTCAGTTTGGTGCCTTAAGTATGTTCATAAGTAGTATGGAATTGTATCTAACAACTGTTGAATGTCAAATCAGTTGCCTATAATCACTTAGATGAAAAGAACATTAGTATTAGCAAATGTTGCTTTCAAACTGAACTCTTTTTGCATGTCACTGTAACCTGTTGTTTATCTCCATATGCCACAATAGATGTGTCAATGTTGGAGTAAAGTGACTGGGAGAAGGATTTCATATACTAGACAAAAAAGGGAGGTGGTTTTCAATGGGATCAAACCAAATCAAATAAAGATAACCTAGTAGAGGGAGATGACTATGGATTAGACCTTTCACTCTTTCCCCTGTAAGAGCCACTAGGGCCAAGCAATTGACCTTTGTTTTGGATGTGTCAACTCTGGGAGTGAGGTTTCAATTTTGAGATTAGATTTTGGTTTGGAAGTTGACATGTCTTTGTTAGGTGGTGAGAATGTAATATCTAAATTGCATTGCATGGCCACACTTGGGATTTCATGTGAAAGAAACTTCAGAATCATAACATGCACTGCATTTTCATGGTATCAATCAGCTTCAGTATGACAGTATCTTTGCACTAGAACATATTTTTTTTCCTCACTTGCATTCATTGCAGTATTGGCCGCCTCATATGAGAGCTGTATCTGTGGAAAGCTTGCAGAAACCCCAAAAAAAAGCAATATTCTTGGCTGACAACAAACTGTCAGGTGAGTGTTTTGATCTACGCTTAGAAAAATATAACATTTTTTTAGACGGTTCATGTCTAGAAATGAAGAGTTGAATGGGTATCCAAAAATACAAAGAACCAATAAATAACAGGTAAAAAAAGATATTACAAGTTACACTCGATTTGTTTTTTTCTGTCAGAGACATAAAGTCAAAAGAAACCAGCTCAACTATATAAAGGATGTGATGTCACAAAAAACATCTTCTGCTCTGCTATTACTATAACTGCTATAACAAGGAGGAATGGCGTATCACAACTCTGGGTTAATGCAGTTGTGGAGATGATGCTATAACTACTAACACTTCTTTGACAAACATAAAGTACAGAGACATGACATCATGAAGAAATTGAATAAATCAGGCGGGGGGCTTTGGTTTGAAATCTCAAAGCCAAACACACTAACCATAACATACTATTAAAAACAAGGTAAAAGAATAATCACCTTCCAATATATAGATGCTTCATGCTTTCTTAGTCCTTTTTGACTTCGAGGGTTTTCTTTTAAAAAGTAAAGGCTTTAGAAAACTTTTCAAAGAAAATTGTACAGGCTGGCGTTTAAATTTCTGAGTACATCTGTCTTTCCCTGCAAACAGGAGAACAATCGTCAGATCATACTTCCCAAGTTCTAAGCTACAAAACCCTAGCAGAGTACTTCAGACGAAATAAATTGTTCACTCATTCAGATTTCGGAATGTCCCTTACAGTATCTTAGAACCACTAGTAATTGTAGCAATTAGGTAATAAAGAACATTCAAAACTATGATTTGGGATGCTGCCCAAATTTCAAATTGTCACAAATTAGTAGTCTCAATATGGTCAGCTTGAATAATACCAGAATTTTCAACCAATGCTTTGATTTGTGTTTACATAATAGAATTGGTCATCTAACATCACCCCCCACATAATCACCTCTTGAAAATTATGTACAATGATCAAACTGGACATGTTCTGTCCACGAAACTAAATAAAGGTCACCAAACAAACAAATGAAAGGCAAAATACTCCGTTGGATTTTACATAAACAAGTTTAGAGTTCAGACTTCAGGATAGGAAACTAGTCTTTACGAGATTTTTGCTTGGATAAACGAAAATTACCTGGCGTATGAATTTGTGGCCCAGGACACTCTGAAGCATGATTTATTTGATGTTTTTGTTCTTCAATGTTCACAAAGTCCTTCAAAATTGGCGCATTATGTGTAACAGGTACTGAGATACCATGCTCCTGCAGTCTAGGTTCGTCCAAATCTCCTTTATTGAGCATAACATTGTTATCTGGCATGGCATCATCGATATGCTCCTCAGATACAGTGTTTGCAGAACACTCCTGAGTTCGAGTACCACAGCCATGCAAACTAGACTTGGCCCTTAAAAGATCTTCTGCCACAACACTGGGATGCTCCACTACCAGGCTGTTGGAACATATATCACCAGTATTTGTGGTTGACGGTTCAGTACCTTCATTGCGCGTAGAAGATGAATCAATCTCCATCATATCCATATTTGATATTTCCATTCCATTGGAAGGCACTCTATTGTCTTCATCTGAAAATACTTTCAGATTTATGGTATCTGCAGCAGCACAAATTATAAAATCTTCGTCGGTGTTTGTGGCCATCTCTGGAGATAAATCAGATGGTTTAGTCTCCTCACCATTGTTTGAACTAGTTCCGCTTCTACTTTCATGGATGACTGTATCACACTCTGGATGAATAGGTGGGTCGTGAACAACAGCCATATCGACCATATCTGGACTAGTATGGGCACTTTGTTCGGCAAAGGAATTGCAAGGCTTTATGGATGAGGAAGATTTTGTCAAGCAACCAAACGAAGGTAGATTAGATGCACTGCCAGCTATTCTCTCCGTAGTTAAAAATTGACCAAGCACGTAAGGACTAGAAGGTTCCCCTGAAGTAAAACATGATCCTTTGTCTTTGATGTCACAAAAGAACGATGTTTTCATGGCCTGAACTGATGGAGTTTTTTCTTGATTGGAGGGAATTCTGTTTCTCACATCTTCACATGGAGAATCAGAATTATTTACTGGCAGCAAATCACCCTCTCCACTAGAGATTGGATCCCAATTGATCCAACTGCCAAATAAGGCCTTGTTAGAGTTTGCTTCACTAGCAGAGATGTTTTCAACTCTGATGGCTTCCTTATGGCACTGCTTCTTACGTAGAGCTCCCGCTAATAGAGATCTATTGAAGGGAGACAACAAAATTTAAGAACCAGAATCAGATATGGCAAGTCAATGCAAGACCACAAACAAACCTGCAGTTTCTGGAAACAGCTGCTTTAGCTTGTTCGAGAGAGACACCGAACAAAGAACACAAATTTGCAACATCATAAGGTCCTCTAATGAAATTAGCAGTTGAAGCTGCACTTGAGAAAATCAGATTCTTTCCTCGAGTCCAACTTACTAGCATCTGTAACAAAAACAAAAAATGAAACTTGCCGTCTAACAGAGCCATCATGTACTTGTGTAAAATATGTGTAAGGCAAACTAAAAAAATTGTGCATTGATTTGGCACCCCTATCTTCGATGTTTAAACCTTTCTCCAGTAACATTAACGGAAACCCAAGGGATCGAGTAAAAAACTTGCTCCACGAAAGAGAAAACTGCACATCGTACCACTGGAACAACCCTTTTCTTCTTAACATGGTATAATACTATCAATTATTGGTAAGTCAAAAAATTTAGACTACCTTTTTAAAATCAGGACAGTTCACATGTATTTACCCAAACCATTGAATATCAATATATCATGTTTCAAAAAAACCTGACTTGAATGAAGTGCCCAACAGAAAATACTCACCTTGGCATTAGGCAGTGTTTCCCTCCTTAGGTGGGGACTTGAGATGAGATGAGAATAAGTGATCTCGAAGTAAATACCACGCTGCATATAAACCAGATAAGGAAAATCAGTCTAGCCCTTAAACAATTCATCTTTACTCCCTTTCAAAAAGAGCAAATTCTATATTGTGTATTAAAAGTGAAAACACTGGATGAGACTGAAATACTATGAACAATAAAAAATCTTACAGAACCTCAATGGCAGCTTTGACCATGGGAAACTTCAAACGGAAAGGTAGCTTGTGAGAGAAGTCAATTGAAATTAAATCAACCTGTATGAAGAAGAGAGAATACGTCAATAGAGGCCCAGAAGCTGGGATACGTTGCAATTGTCAATAATAAGTCCAGGTAGCTAAACAAGAATGAACTCCTGGAGCCAGCAGGACATCATGGACAGAGCGCTGAGGATTTTTCCAATCCATAACCGTATAGAGCAATTTTTTTCTAGCAAAGCTTCCATACAACATTTAAGAATAAAATGACTAGAATCTACATCCAAGACAACAACCTTCACGTAGGAAAGAGGATACCCACATTCTAACCCCAAAAAATCTACACGCAGGCATAATAAAATGCCATGCAAGTTTATAACATACAAAGAAAGAAAACCATCACACTGAAACAATAGACAGCAAAATAACTTGACAATAAACCTATATCTCCAAAACCTTGAAACCCTCATCAAACATAATCCAGTTCATCAGCCTCACCGCAACCAAATCATAACTCCACAAAATAGCAAGAAAACAACTTTGACACCAAAACAACACACACCACATCCAACTTCGACACATAAGCACACCAAAAGGATAAAAAGTAACTTTCCATATCTAAGGAAGACCTTGCAAACCTGCTCAAAACCAACCTGATTCACCGGCCTGGCTCAAAAAAACGATACATACAACTTCCACATCAAAAAATACCTAGTAAACCAACTTTGACACTGTATCTGATCTTATTACTCAAATCTCCACAAATGCAATAAAGCCAACTACTTTGACACACAATCAACAGAAACATGTATACAGCATTTAACCCACAAAATCTACTAACAAGCTCAATAAAAATGCCAACACACAACCACACCAAAGATCGAAATTTCAAACAAACACAAACTCAGCATTCAACTTTTTTAACCTCGGAAAACTTGCAAACCTACCCGAAAGATAACCTGATTGTCCAACCTCTCCACCACCAAATCATAACTCTCAATCGGACAGAAAAAATGTCAATTTCCACACCAACTAGTAAATCAACCTCAACACCACATCTTACAAACAAATCTCCACAATAACACAACAAAACCAGCAACTTGACACACAAAGGACATGAAAATAAACACCACATTCAAACTGAAAAATCTACCAACAATTAAAACAAATATGCCAACATTAACCCCACAGCACTAAAAATCACAAAAAAGAAGCCAACTTCAACCTCAAACAACAAGACCACCAAAATCTTGTGAACCTGCTCGAACACAACCCAATTGATCAACCTCACAGAAACCAAATCATAACTCTGCAAAAAAGCAAGTAAACAACTTTGACAACGAAACAAAACACATACACACACCACATCCAACTCACATAATCAATCTACTAAAAATTGCACTAAATACACCAACTTCAACCCGAAAGGCCAAAAACCAACGAAGTGACCAACTTGCCGAACCTCCAAGACCAACTTTGACACCACATCTGTTCACAACTCAAATCTTCACAAACACAATAAAGCCAACAACCTTGACACACAATCAACACATAAACGCATTCAACCCATAAAATCTACTTGAAAGCGCAACAAAAACCCCGACATCACCAAGACAATCATGATTCCACACAAAACCACCAAAGTCACCACCTTTCCATACCTCCGAGAATTTTTAAACCTGCTCAAAAGCAATCTCATTAACAGACTCTCCACCACCAAATCATAACTCTTAATTGAACGAAAATAATGCCAATTTGCGCACCAACTAGTAAACCAACTTCGACACCACATCTGAACTTATAACACGAATCTCCAAAAACGCAATAAAGCCAATAGCTTTGACACACAATCAAAGCAAACACAAACACCACATTCAACCCACAAAATCTACTAATAGACACAAGCAAAATGCCAACTTCAACACACAAGCACACCTAAAGGATCATAATTCCACACAAAACCACCACCTTTCATACCTCTGCGAACTTGCAAACCTGCTCGAACGCAGCTTGATTCACCGGTCGTGCAGCAACCAAATCATAACTCCTAAGCACTGGATTGCCCCCATTAAGCACGGTCGCCTGGACGACGTTCTCGACCACAACCGTAAGTCTCCTATACTGCCGGAACGGCGCCGCCGACTTCGCCCCGACGAGCTCCCGGTGGAACCTGACCGACTCGGCGAGCGACGGCGCGGCGGCGAGGAGGGAGGGGAGGGGGAAGGGGGCGATGGTGGAGACGTCTTTGTCGGACATCACGCCCTTGAAGACGCGGTCGTAGGCGACGCCGGAGTAGCCGAGCTCGAGGGCCTTGACGGCTAGGTTGAGGCGGGTCGGGGAGGGGGTGTAGGGGATGCTTAGGTCGAAGAATTCCATGGTTAGGGTTAGGGTTAGGATTAGGGTTTAAGGTTTGGTGGAAGAGGATTAGGGTTTTGGGGAAGAAGAAGGCGGGGGATGGTTTGCAAGGAAGACCTCGTCTTTTTTTGTATTTTATTTGTACTCGAAACAAAAATTCTGTCAAAGGAAAATAAATTATGTTGGATTTTATTTAGTTTTCGGTGTTTTCTCATCTAGTTCCATATTTCGGATATTATCTCACTTACTTGATATATTAATATGCATTTATTAACCATATAACAACATAATTGGTAATTATATAAAAATAATAGTTTATGTAAAGATTTTAGAATACAAAACTTACAGCTTTACCCTCAACCCAAAACATACATCTTATCGATTTGTTTGTTTAAGGAAAATGATTTTTATAGAACCATTTCACGTAGAATGGCTGTACATTTGGTACAAGTGCAAAATTTTCTTTAAAAAAAAACACAAATGCCTATGTATTGGAAATCATTTGCTTTTTTTTATTCATGCAAAGACTCAGAGTGCATTCAACACTGGTTTTTGGACCAAGCTCATGATGAGAAAACTTACTTTTGAAAGCCCAACATGTCGAACAAGCTTATTCAAGCTCCAAGTCACGGGATTGTAGAGTTTTGGTTGTCATTAACCTGATTTGTTGTTAGGCACCCATCGGATTGTTAAATAACAATTTCTCGTAACATCTACCAAGTTGACAAGTTAGCGACGAAACATGCTGCTTTCAACGATGGTGGATGACATCAGACGATTGCAAAATAATGGAGGAGAAGTGAGGATGCCGACGTTGGTTGCTTCCCCACCATTCATGCTTTCATGTTCGTGCGCCACACGAGGAGGGGCAAATCTGGAGAAGATCGGATTTGCAGTTGCGACAAGCAAGACTGGAGCTTCAGGAAGCGGCTTCTGATGGAAGAGGAACGGGTGACACAACATGGACTTAGCTTTTGGAGAAAATCGGGTTTCTAAAGCCAACACCCGAACGCACCCTTAGCTCTGTTTGGTAAAAGTTTTTATAAGTGGCTTATGAGCAAAAATGTGACTTATAGTTACCTTATTTACCAAACAAGCTTTTGAAAGCATATTATTATTTACAAAACTCAAGTGGTGTTTTTGTTTGGCTTTTGCTCTGGTCATTATTAGTATCACCTTAAATTTCTTCGTAATTAGAATGCAATCACACTAGAATTAAGAGTTGTGTTGCCGAAAAAGCATAACGAGAAGTGCAAATCCATGACAAGCGAGCAAATGGAGCTTGTAAAAGCAATGAGAAACTTCTAAAAACGGCTTGTTGGGACATATGCGTGGTCACAAGTTGAGTAAGTTTTTGGTGTCTAAGCTTGGGGTAATAGTCACTACCAAACGAACCATTAATCTATTCAAGTAATTTTCTGTGTCTTTTCATTTTTCTTTGTTTTCTTCTTCCACCAAGAACTAGTTAAGTTCTCTTACTCCCCTAAGGGTGTGATTGATTTGTAGGGAAATAATATGGAAATAGGGGAACTGGACTTCCAGAACGAATTCTAGTGATTGGTTTGCAGATTAACTTAATGAAGTTCTGGAAGTCCAGTTCCAAACGTTCCATAATGCAGGTTAACTTAATGAAGTTCTGGAAGTCCAGTTCCAAACGTTCCATAACCTTATATTTTTGTACTTGAGGTAACTTCATCCACTTCCACTCTAAAGTGAAAGAAAAACATGGAACTAGAGTTCTAAGAAGTTTTTTGACTTCCTTCAAATCAATAACACTCTAAACTCCAACCACCAAACTCGCCTTCAAGAACGTCCTCGACGTCAATTTCCAGCTCGTGGAGGAGGAGAACCACTTCGTGAGGCTCATGTCACAAGCTAATCAGTTTTACACTTTCATGTTAAGAAACTTCATAAACACATATCAAAGATGAATTACAGTTATAAACTCAAACATCAAAACTTTTCAAAAATATATCAAAAATGAACTACATAAAATAACAATTTGGCTTGTCTAGTATTCACATTTTGAAAGTTCACATTAGTATGCCATTTCGAAGATACAACTTGGTTAAGGTTGTAGTGAGAATTCAAAGTTAATTCCTTTTGGTTATTGTGGGAATTCAATTTACATTGTTTACATTATGTAATCCAACTATCAATATGAAAAATCGAACAAATTACTTCAACTTCAAACTTCCAAACTTCTAAGGGCGCGCTTGGTGAAAGAATATTGTAGTTGCTTTTCCGTTATATCACTTCTGTCATTGCTCCATCAAAAGTTCAGTTGCGCTTCCATTGTTGCTGCTTCTGGCACCCCCGCCTTCCCGTTCTGCCCTCATGCTTGTCGCCTATATTAACCACCCACGTCAATCGTCCCACCCATCCCCTTCTCATCTTTGCCTTCTCATGTTGACTTTTTCTGGTTTTCGAAGATGGCATCTTGCTCCTCCTCCCTTGAGTTCGTTTGTTTTTGCCGACCTACCTGCCTATGTGGGTACCGGTGCAATAGAATGAATCTCACACCTCTAGGAATCCTAACGGACTATTCTATTCGTGTGGTTCACCGTTGGCACGTCTTCCCCATTTTTTGGATTTTTTTCGCTCAAATTTGAACAAATGTTACAATTGTTGAGCGATTTCGACTTTGCTTTTGTATGCAGTCGTCAATTAAGTGTGGTTACTTCCAGTGGGTCGACGAAATCTCGTTCCGTGGACCCACAACCGGTGGAATGTTTGATGGGGTCCTTGTCCATGGTGACTTCGCCCAACACCTAGCCGCCTTTGAAGCCGAAGTCGCCACCCTGATGCGCGGCCAGGATCCGTACAGAGGTGTTTTCTCCAACCAAGGACTTGTCGTCCTCATCTTGGTGGTCCAACTATTGACCACCCTCCTCCGTGAACGTTAACTCCAGCTATCGAGGATGTGTTAGGTGTACAATCGTCGTCTTTTGTTGGATGGTTTTGGTTTAATGTGGATGAGAAGAATGTATTGTGAATATATCCAGGTTTATCCAGTTAATTTTAGTTAAATAGTTAGGTTTTTTGTTAACTTGTAATGACTCCCAACTACTGTGCATATCGAATATAAAAAAGCCCCAACTACGTTCCCTAACACATTGTCGTTGTGTTTTGATTCTTTTGCTTTCACTTTATGTTGTGGTTTGGTTGTTTTATATTTTCCTAAATTTTGTTTACCACCCAAGTTTATTGTTGTGGTTGTGCAATACAGTTTCCTTTCCATTAGTTGTGAGTGGGTGGGTTCAAATTGAACAACGATCAACTGTTTATTTTAGAGGCTTCATTGAAATCTTAAATTGAACAACTGCAAATTATAATCCCACTGCAAATTATCTGTAACGTCAAGATAAAATTATAATCCAACTGCAAATTCCTATGGAAAATTTAATACTTTAAATTAGTATATAAACTACAAACTATAGTATATGACTAAACAAACTTCAACAAGGTGCAGACCTGAACCATACTTATTACTCCATTTGTTAGCTTTTGGTACTAAATAAGTTATTCAAAAAATCAGCTAACTTGTTTAATAGTTTCTGTCTGCAGCATTAGTGTGTTTGCTGAATATCTTGTTTCAGTCAGGTGATGAATGCTTTGTTCATGTTGGTGATGACAATGATATAAGAGACTATGTCTCCATCGACCTCTGCAACTTTTTTGTGGGTTTATGTTGACGTTTTGGTACATTGATATGTGGAATTGGTTGGTTGTGGTTATGCTAATTTGTGACTTTTTTGAAGGTTTTTTTTTTGTTTGGCTTTGATTTGTTTATCATTTCAAGTGGAAATATATCTTATGTTTTGACAGTTGCAGAAGAAGTCACTAATTTATGGTTTAGCTGAATCAATTATCTGATTGAAATTCCCCCGATCATTTTTTGCTAAGTCCATGACGGTTTAATTGTCAGGCTTTCGTCAAATTATGATGGCTCGAGTTTTTTTGGAAGTTATAAAAACTCTATCAGCTCTCTGGTTTACCTAATGGATTAATTTTGTTCAGTTCAGCTTGAATGGCAGCTAGCTTGGTGTTTAGCCATGCCCACTTGCACTTTGCAAGGGTTCCTCACTCTTTGAAAGGCCATAGGCAACCTTCTTGCCTTCCCACTAATTTGACGACCCATTTCCAGGTTGATGTGGGGTGGGAATGTAGGATGTTAACTAGTACATGGGTTGTAAGTGTGGGATTCTGATCCTAATCCTATCCTAATTGTGCCTTAATCATGTTTTAGGTGGTGATTAGAGATGGATGGCTGAGATTGAGAGGAGATGGATGGATGGCTTGGATTGATGTGGATGTGATGAGTGGTTGAGATGGAAAGGGAGGGAATGGATGGTGTGGATGAGTTGGGAGAAGATATTTGGGTATTTTTCCATCTCTTTCCCCCCCTCTCATCTCTCACGACTCTCTCTCTCTCTCACTCTCGTTTCTCTCTCTCCCCTCAGTGGTGGTGGTGGTCTCCGGCGTAGTGGTGGTGGAGTTCTTCGGAGTAGTGGTGGTGATCGGAGGTGAGTGTGGTTTACTAACCTTCCCTCGCGTTTTTCCCCTTCTCCTTCCTTACCTTGTGCATGTTCTGTGTTTGTGGTGGTAGAGGAGGGTGGAGGTGTTGCTGTACTCGAGGGTGTCGAGAAGAAGCGTTGATCGTCGTTTGGACGCGAGAGTCGTCGACGGATCGCATTTTGGGGAGACGTGCTCGTGGAGGCGTCGTCGTGGTTCTTCAAGGGTCTCTTCAGACCTTTAGGTATGTCAAGCTCGCTCACTTAATTACCGTGAGTATTTGGAAGTCGACGGTAGGCCGTTCGGCTCGTCGCGAGTAAATGTGCAGCAGATTTCACTGTCTGATCGGTCGACCGGTTGGTGCAAACGGTCGACCGTTCGTGAAGAGAATTCAGACTCTGCCTCAAATCGGTCGAACGATGCTTGTGGGGCGGTCGACCGATTGTGCATAGGAGGCAAGTCTGGAGAGTTTCGGTTGACCGGGTCCCCTTTGCCGGTCGACCGTGTGCACTGTCTTAAGTCGGTTGGGGGGCGTAGACTATATAAACGGTCGACCGCCCTTTGATCTTGTCCGACTGTGACTTAAGTTGACCTTGTGGTCGGTTCGACCGAATGAGGGTTCGGTCGACCGGACTTGTGCGCTGAGCGTGGGAAACGCTCTGGTGGAATTCGGTCGACCGAGGTGAGCTCGGCGTTCGACCGGATTCATGGCGCATGTGAGGGATTACTTCCCTTGACTGATTCGGTCGACCGAGATGTACTCGGCGTTCGACCGAATTCGTTGTGGTGTTGTGGGATTTGTTCCCTGGTGACTTTCGGTCGACCGGGACCCCTTTTGTCGGTCGACCGATTGGTCGTTTTGTTCGTTGGACCGGGAGTTGACCATCTAAACGGTCGACCGTCCCTTGATTTGGGTTCGACCGAACGAGTGTGGTGTTGGGAATCGGTCGACCGATGGAGTGCCGGTCGAAGTGGATTGCCCTGTATTTGCTTGATTCGGTCGACCGGGACTTTTGGTTCGGTCGACCGTTTGTGTCCTGTTTTGCACTATGGAGGTGCTGTGGTCGTGGTTGCCCGTGTGGGGCGAGTCGTGGTGCCGATGTTCTTCCGGCAAGTGTGCGAGGTGCACGAGGGTTGCGGTGGTTGGTTGAAAATAGACCTGGAGCCCCGTAACCGTGTGAGAGCTGTGGTTGGTTGAAAATAGACCTGGAGCCCAGCTAGTCTGTACGGAGTTGGTTGAAAATAGACCTGGAGCTCCGTAGTGCGTTCGGGTTGGTTGAAAATAGACCTGGAGCCTGAGCAGGGACCGCGTGTAGGGGTTGGTTGAAAATAGACCTGGAGCCCTTATACGTTTGGGTTGGTTGAAAATAGACCTGGAGCCCTTATACGTTTGGGTTGGTTGAAAATAGACCTGGAGCCCTTGGTCGTGTCGTGGTAGCTGTGGTTGGTTGAGAATAGACCTGGAGCCCAGCTTGGCGACGTGTGTGAGTCGCGGCGGTTGGTTGAGATTAGACCTGGAGCCCCGTGACTGTGTGGGTGCGGTGGTTGGTTGAGATTAGACCTGGAGCCCCGTACCGGTGGTGTGTCTTGTGATGGTGTTGAGAGCCTTGGTGCTGGGCGTGTTGAGATGCTTTTCTTGTTGAGTAGAATTGCATGCTAGGATGCTTTTACTTCATACATTTAGAGTTTGGCATACGGGGTTTCCTTCTGGAAACTCAGGCATTGTTGCATGTTTACTTTCAGGCCGTGATCGGCATTAGGGGGTGGTGACCGAGGAGAGGAGCACCGCTACCGGATCCAGCTTTCTCTCAGTTGAGGTCGTGTGATTACTGTTTCCTTTGTATATGCTTTTGATGTAATCACAACTTTTGTATACTCTGATGTTCACATATATATATGATATATGTCGGTGCACCTGTGTTCTTTTATTGCGTAATATCCTCTGTTGATTGAGTGTTTAAAATTTTAAATTTTCCGCTGTTTTGAGGATGTTACAGTTGTTTTGAGGATGTTACAGTAAGTTAATCTTTAGCATATTGCTGTTTGTTTTCCCATTAATACATGCCACAAAGTCTCGGGACAGACCAAAATATATAAAGCATGTCTTACTATGAATGGTGGCCAACCACCATCTTAATTTGCTTGCAGCGATGATTGATTTTAAGAAAAGGTATCCTACGCAGACATGGTAATCACAGACATGATATTCCACCTGATTAGTTCTAAAACAAAACAAATCCTGCAAATAACGAAGAAAGTTGTCTATTAACTAAACGTGATGATTAAAATATACAAAGAACCACAGCTACTAGTACATTTTATAAACGTTTCATATAAGTAATACAATTGCAGTGCAGTTACTCGACCCAACAACTAATACAAGCTTTCACATCTCGTTAGGGAAGTCCCTGCTGAACTCCCAATCAATCCACATCATTCAATCTTCTGGTGAGTCAAGTTTGCAGAAGAGCTCCCGATTAGATATGTCATTCATCAAATTCATTGCATGTAGGTACTTACAAGTTTTGGTTTTGATTCCAGTTTCCTTGATTAGTTCCACGCAACGGTCGAAAGAAAAATTATCTTCTGCACTTCTCTTTGCTGCCAACTCGTAAAAGTAAATCGGATCGACCTCACATAGCAATTTGTGATCAACTCATTTCTTTATGCTCCCCGCAATACTTTCGTCTCCACTCTCCAAAGTAATAGATCTACGTTTTCTTTTTTTCGTCCTACTTGTTGGGGTTGGAATTTGTCCTCCACCACCTTCTCCTTATTTTTGTCCTCAAGTATATTTTCGTGTTCAACCTCATCCCCTCCACCCTGTGGGTCACATTCTGCTGACATACTTCACCCCCAAACTGTGTACTGGTCGTCGAATTGTTCGGGATGAAATTAAATCTTCCCACAACAACGACATTTTTAAATATTTCATCGCATAAAGCTTCGTGCCGCAGTGGGTGATCTATAAAATTCTTGCAATTTTTGTGAACCTACGGAAATCAACAAACCAATCAATTAGACTAGCAAATAAGTAATAATATAGAAATAAAAAATTTAGAAGTTTCCTTCCAGAAATCAATCCAACGTTCATCATCCAACGTGAAAGTAACTTTTCCGTTGTCCCAACCATTTCCGGCCCACCCACTGATCCCTACACTTATTGTAGGATCATATGAGTATCTAATTCTAATCACTTTTAAGCTAATTACTTCCTTGTTTAATCAATTAAGATATGCACAGTAGAATTTAAACAAATACAAGTAAACAAAGCAAACCACAATGATGACACCAGATTTTTATAGAGGTTCGGCCTCCCGTCTACTTCCTCTATTGCAAGCTCCATTCGATCTCCCTCGACCTCTGCTTGCGTCTTCACTATCAACCTCGTTTCGGGCTGAGATTAAGCATTTTACAAAACAAGCTCGACGAACACCCTCGTGAGTTTGACTTTCTTCTCTCACAATCCGAGAGGAACACTTCGGGCTTTCACCGAAGTTCTTGCTTCTTCACAACTGAGATCTTGAGTGAAACACACTCTCTAACTTGAGCACACTTAGCTTAGGATGAGGAATTGATGCTAAGATGTGGAAGTTTAAACTTGGAGAGTAGGATTTGGGGAATGGGAGACTTGTGAGTTTCTCTTAGGTGTATTTGACAAATAGAAGTGTAAGAGATGTCTATTTGTGTCAAGGGAACACCTATTTATAAACTCCTAAGGTATTATAGCCATTGGGGATGAATTAGGTAAAGATT
This sequence comes from Triglochin maritima, assembly GCA_963682175.1. Lineage (NCBI taxonomy): Eukaryota > Viridiplantae > Streptophyta > Magnoliopsida > Alismatales > Juncaginaceae > Triglochin > Triglochin maritima. Next base: position 42,428,877 of record OY821779.1, read on the forward strand.
ATGTAAGATGCACAAAACAGAAAACTGACAGGACCCAATTCTGAATAAGTTCGGTCGACCGGATCGGGTTGAACGGTCGACCGTTTGACAATTTTGATTAAGGTTCGGTCGATCGGTTAAGGAACGGTCGACCGCCAAAGGCTACAATCTAGGTACACTTAAGTGATCGGTCGAACACCGAGATATGTTCGGTCAACCGATTCACACCAGACACTTTGGGGTTGACAAACAAGATTATATTCGGTCGACCAAAACATGGTCCACGGTCAACCAAAAACCGACATGCACTTTGGGTTTGTCAAGGAACATAAGTTCGGTCGACTGATACACTAAATGTATTTGGGGTATATGGAGATAATACGAATACGACCGTTGGGTATAATACGACAAAACAAACGGTCGGAAGAATATGTTAACTCGATCGACCTAAAAGGTCTGGACGGTCGACCGAACTTGGGCAGTAAAACACTTACATGATATATGATCACTCGGTCGACCGAATGTGGGCAGACTGTTCAGGTTTTGGTTTAGTGTTTTCCGGTCTAAGTTTGGGTGATCTATTTGAAGTCCAAATTATGTGAAATTTTGTGTGTGACTTCTATAGGGAACCTAGTGTGTGTTTGAGTAGTTTTTAGCTCAAGTATGCTCAATTACACAAATTTCCTAAGACTCAAAGAAATACAAATTACATGTATTCAAATGAGCTTGATTACATGTCTTGACTTGATTTCTTTTCTTCCTTGAGTCTTGATCATCTGTAGAGGTTAGCACAAAATAATATATATGAAATGCAACATGTGTGCTACTCTACATGATCACAATTAAGATTAGGTTGATTAAGTCATCAAAACATAGATTAATGCCAAAAAACCAACAAATTTTACGACGGGGAGGGTGAATGATGAAGGCAGCTAAAGAAAAGCTGCAAGAAGCTGGTTCTGAACAACTTTCTCTCTCCTGTTCACATGTGTGAGCGCAAAAAAACGGATTTTTTGTTGAAAAACGGAATAGTCCTAGGTGTGTTTGAAAGGAATGTGTTCTAAAAGTTTTACTTTTATATGTCAATTATTATGAATTGGATGTGCAAACATTTTAAAACATAAAATTGACATTAAATCTCATATAATTTATTTTGTAGAAATGTCGAATATTCAACCTATTGTGCGATCTATAATTGAAAAACATCATTTGGCAAATGATGACTCAAACTTCATAAGCTGACAACTCAAGCTCAATATCGTGTTGAAGTTTGAGAAACTATCTCATATTTTGGATGGTGAAATCCCAAAATTAAATGAGAAGACAACCGATAGCCAGAAAGAGGCAAAAGCCAAGTGGGAAGACCAAGAGAACCAAGTTCACGGTCTAATGTTAGTCTCCGTGAGTGACTCGCTTCAAGCGAAATACTTGGATTCAAAACCCAAGAAGACCATGGAAACTTTAACAAAGATGTTCATGGATAGTGCTAGAAAAGAACGTTATAAGACCATCATCGCACTCACAAGGTGCCACATGGCGGAGGGAACATCGATATCCATGCATTTTCTCACGATGCAAGGATACCTTGAGAAGTTATCGAAGCTCTCTTCCCCGATGCCCGATGACATTGCGGAAGATTTGATTATTGACTCTCTAGCCCCGTCCTACAAGGGCTTCATTGTGCAATATCATGTGCGTGAGAAAGGGGTGAGTCCTGAGGAACTTCACAACACTCTCAAAACGGTTGAAGTTGACATGGGCAAGGGTTGGGACAAGCACGTCCTGACCGTCTATAGAGGGAGCAAAAAGATCACCAAAGGTAAAGACAAATTCACCAAAAATACGTCAATCAAGAACAAGGGAGTAGGATGTGCTCGTGTGAGTGCCTCGAGGGGGAATTCTTCGAAATCTCCGACTCCCAACACAGAGTGCTTTCACTGCGGTGAAAAGTGACACATCCGGCCAAATTGCTCCAAGTACAAGGAAGATCTTGACAAGGGAGTGATTGAACGTAAGTGCCCTAAAATGGTCAAAAGTATATTTGTTATTGAGATAAATTTAATCATCTCTGTCCATGATTGGGTAATTGATATCGGATCTTGTGCTCACATAATTTCTAATGTGCAGCTACTAAAGGATATGAAGGAACTCGTGAAGAACGAGATGATTTTGAAGGTCGACGTGAAAATGGCTGTGCTACTTCAATTTGGTGTACAAACCTTAACCGTTGGGGCACTGTGTTTGTTATTTACATTTGAAGCTTCTATATTTCAACTGTTCAGGTTACTGTTGCTGGATATACAGCTGGTCAACGGGCAAAGAATGTTCCACGTGGGAAACTCGTTGCTGGGGCTTCGATTTTGATCGGCACAGCAATAACCATGTCCCTGCTGGTTGTGCTGAATGTTTTCCCATTTACTCCACGGTATATAATCCCTGTTGCTGGCATGATGGTTGGCAATGCAATGACAGTAACTGGGGTAACCATGAAAAAGCTTCGAGAAGACCTCAAAGTCCAGAAGAGCCTGGTATTTTTTATCTTAAAGTATACTATTTGACTCACTAATTACCAGCACGACTTTAGGTCTTAGACAATGGCTAATGATCTCTATTGCTTTGTAAAATTATTGGAAAGATTGATATAGATAAGAAGCTAAGAACTCCGTAATTTTTTTTGCTTCGGTTTCCATCTATGCACTTTAAAAGTCTTCTGCGATTTGTTGCTTCTAAAGACGTAGTTACCATGCAACTGCTCACGAATTGTAGTCTTCTGCCTCTTGGTTTGTAGATTATATGAGTACCACTATGGCACTGACCAAATTGTTTTTGTTCTGGGCCATAACATTTGTGCCTATGTTGATAAGTTCTAATAACAGCTTGGTTCAGTAACATTTTGTAGTATAAGTAGTATGATCATGGACGGTTGGGTATCCACCCAATGGTAAATTCGTTTTTGCTAATTTAATCGACCATATATCCTTGTAAATTTTTTTCTTTTCAAACCTGCTGGCTGTTGCTGCCTATTTTTCTGGACAAGTAGAATTACATGCTTAAATCTAATAATTGACCAGCTATAAACATTCTATAGTCTATGCAAAGCATAATCCAAAGATTCGGACATAAATACAAAATTTATGTATTCAATAACCTTAAGTTGGTCATTCAATACATCATCGTAACATCGTAAATCGATGTATTCCAATATTAAATCCGACTTCTTCACATAAGATTTCGGATTTGAGGCGAACGAGAAGTTTATTTTTCCCTTCAGATCTCTACTATATAAGTCCAAAGTCTAGTTTTAATCCAAAGAATTTAAACCATGGTACTACTAATTACGAAACCAACCTTCACTTTATCAGAAATCACAATTTCTAATCTCTTCGAATCAATCTAAAATTAAAACTGCAAAGACTGACATTAAGGGCACCCTTAACGGGTGCTCTTGCCTGGGTGCCCGGGCAGCCCTAGCGGGAGGGTGCGCCCTGGGCGGGGGCCACGTGGCCTCCCAATTGGTCGAAATATTTTTTTTTTGTGTTTTTGTGTTCAATTTTTTTTAAAATAATTTAAAATTGTTTTTTCAAATTTTGTTTTTATGAAAATAAGTTTTTTATTTGTTTATATTTTTTTGATAATTTTTCGTGTTTTGTCTAAAATTGATTCCGAAATGACGTGTATGGGAGAGAATGTAGGGCGCTTGAGGTGTTTTTGGGTGTGGTTAAGAAAATTTTAAGGGGTTGGTTTGAGCTGACGTGGCGAAGAGAGAAGCTGACGTGACTGATAGATAAAACCAGAGCACCCGGGAACTGCCTGGGTGCCGTTAACGATGCTCTAAGTACGCCGTCCATATATCAGCATTAATCATAGATATATATGAAGGGAAATGTTTGTTGAACGCTCGCGTCACGGACGCTGCTAACCCAGTCAGCACACTGGCTGATGTGGGCAACCCAGTCAGCAGACGCGGCTGAGTGCGCACTCTCCCCAGAAACAATTTCTTTGTTTAGTTTATTCCTCGTTTCGTACAAATTTCTCCATCCATCATTAATGCGTCTCAAATCACTCACTTCATTTTGGCGCTCCTACACAGACTGAAGACTAGTTACTCAACATTCGTCCTCCTATTTCTTCCCTTCTCTTTATTAATAAATTCATTTTTTTCCGGACACACACATCAGTCATTTTCTTTAGTTTCTGGACAAGCGCATAACTTATTCCGGACACAGTTACTATTTATGCCGGACAGTTGGAACACTTATTCCGGACAGACGTACTACTTACTCCTGAATTTTTTTGCTGTTGTTTTATTTTCCCGATGCGTCCACCATCGCATTTAATGCTTTTCAAATCAGCACGTCCTCCGTCTTCTTTCTTATTCTTTGGCGCTTCACGGAGATACAAATATGAGTGTCTAGGTTATTCCGATCCTACGAACCATTCCTTCTTCTCTCCTTCTTCCATTTTTGTTGTACTGTAATGACACTCGTAAATGTGTCCTCACAGCCGGCTCATGCCTCCAACGTCCCTCAAGTGATGATGAATTTTCCTTCCTTCGAAGAAGCCAAAGCATTTTACGTTTCATACGTCAATTCCTGTTGTTTTGGTGTGAAGATAAGACAATCTCATTACGGTCATGGTGTTGTAATACAGGCCACTCTTACTTGCTCAAAGGAGGGTAATGCTCCCGGAAACCAAGGTGAAGGTAGACCGAAACATAGGTTATCCGGTAGGGTCGAATGCACTGCTCGGATTAGGGTCTCCGGTAATCCATCCAGAGGCTACGTAATAAACTACGTAGATCTCGAACATAATCACGCCATGCTGTCGGAAGACCAGATGCGCTTCCTCCGACAAAAACGATCCGTCCCGGAGTCCGCCAGAGCACGCATTTCGTGCAATGATGCTGCCGGTATATCTGCCGCCAAGACCATGCAATCTTTTGTGGTCGAAGCTGGAGGTCACGATAAATTGTCTTTCAACGAGCGGAACCTAAGGTTATTTATTCTCCACTTAACCTGGTTGAAGTTACGCATTTAGCTTTGTCATAAAAATTATGTTTCGCAGGAATGTTGTGAACGAGGTTAGAAACCTCAAAATGGGACCAGGAGATGCGCAAACTATCCAAGATTATTTCATCAGGATGCAGAAGAATGATTCCCGCTTCTTTTACGTAATGGATATGGACGACGAAGGCAGACTACGAAATGTGTTATGGGCCGACAGTCGTTCTCTAATTTGCACTGTGAACCGTTTCGACAATGGGAGGATATGTGTCAATACATGTTCGGTCACGTTGAAGTGCAATGTGTCGTTCTCGTTGAACTCATCCGTTCTTAATCCGGATAAGACAAGACGGAAAGGCAGACCGCCGAGCAAATGACAGATTTCTTTGTCTGAGAAAATAATTAAAAGTAACGTTAAGAAAATCATCAGGAAGAAGGTTCTACCCCCGTTACACCCTGCAGCACCCAAACCGGGGGATCACGATTTCGATGACTGGGACATGAATTTGCATTACGAGGGAGTTCCTCCTTGATTATTGTATTTGTCCTTGGTTGGAATTATTCCTATGTAATTTTGTTGAAAGTCATTGTATGTCTGTCCGTATTATTGCATAAGATTCAACCCTTTCTTTGCTTGTTCGTTTGTGAATTAATTTCTGATGGCGACAAATATATTTAAGTAATTTTGGTTTGTTGTATGTCTGTCCTGATTACGTTATATGTATGTCCGGATTACGATTCATCAATGTCCGGTTTATGTTTTATTTATGTCCGGATTAAGTGACCAGTATGTCCGGAAGACGTACTTAGACTGTCTGAATTACATTGTTTCTCTGTCCGGATTACGTTAATTTCTGTCCGGAATAAGTTTTATTTATGTCCGGATTAAGTTTTATTTATGTCCGGATTAAGTGACCAGTATGTCTGGAATACGTAATTAGGCCGTCCGGATTACATTGTTTGTCTGTCCGGATTACGTTATATGTCCGTCCGGAATAAGTTTTATTTATGTCCGGATTAAGTTACCAGTATGTCCGGATTACGTTATATGTCCGTCCGGATTACGATTCATCAATGTCCGGATTACGTTTTATTTATGTCCGGATTAAGTGACCAGTATGTCCGGAATACGTAATTAGGCTGTCCGGATTACATTGTTTGTCTGTCCGGATTACGTTGTATGTTCATCCGGAATAAGTTTTATTTATGTCCGGATTAAGTTAACAGTATGTCCGGTTTACGTTTTATTTATGTCCGAATTAAGTGACCAGTATGTCCGGAAGACGTACTTAGGCTGTCCGAATTACATTGTTTGTCTGTCCGGATTACGTTAATTTCTGTCCGGAATAAGTTTTATTTATGTCCGGATTAAGTTACCAGTATGTCCGGATTACGTTATATGTCCATCCAGATTACGATTCATCAATGTCCGGATTACGTTTTATTTATGTCCGGATTAAGTGACCAGTATGTTCGGAAGACGTACTTAGGCTGTCCGGATTACATTGTTTGTCTGTCCGGATTACGTTAATTTCTGTCATGAATAAGTTTTATTTATGTCCGGATTAAGTTACCAGTATGTCCGGATTACATTATATGTCCGTCCGGACTACGATTCATCAATGTCCGGATTACGTTTTATTTATGTCCGGATTAAGTGACCAATATGTCCGGAATACGTAATTATGCTGTCCGGATTACATTGTATGTCCGGTTTACGTTTTATTTCTGTACGGATTACATTGTATGTCTGTCCGGATTACGCTAATGGTCTGTCCGGATTACGTTATATGTCCGTCCGGATTACGTATCATGTATGTCCGGAAACAAGAAAATAATTTTATAAAAACCCAACACCAAATGTCCTTGTATTGATAAATCATTCAAATAGTCTATGTAATTTTAACATGTATACATGTATAACTTTGGAAAAAAATTGTTGAGTGCGCAATGATGCAAAGTAAATTAAAACATTTTCAGGGCGTTTATTGTTGATCGCACATCCCAGAGTCTTCGAGTAAGAAATTGGCCAAATCGCCTCTAAAACGGTGAATAACCTTGCTCTGCTTCGGCTTCGTCGGATCAGCATTCTCCATCAAACGCTTCCTCCAGTACAAAACGTATGGCCCGCAGTCGTTACTCCCCGGTAGCTGTCGTTGGCTACCCTTCCTCTCAACTCTCAGCGGCCACTCGACCTTCAACAACCCTCGCCAGAATCCCGCTATCTTAGACGCGGTGCATTCATGAGTTCCGACAAAACGGTTAGGATTGTCACCTTTTTTAAGTGTGCGGGAGAGGCTGTTGTACTGAATGAACTCTGATCGAGGTCCGTGGGCAACGAACAGAGTCCAGTGGCCGGCCAAACAGCATGGCTGTGCGATGATGACTTCCTCCACATTTAGTCCTTCAATTTTTGGGAGTAAATAATTTTTCCTTATATCTTCTCCCTGTCCCTCCACAATCATTTCCGATTCGAAGGATGATAAGCAGACCACCTTTTGTTGCCCTCCTCTTCTGAGGAGTACCTCAATTAGGCCGTCAAGAGTTTCGTTGGTGAATTCTGTTTTTGGCGAAATTATTTCCTTGAGATCACCCCTGGTGATATTGCTCAGAACCCCCCTCCAGATAATATCTTTTGCTTCTCGTTCGGGAGCCGTTGCATTCAATAAACGACGTACCTCATCATTGGTCAGCGTTCTCAAGGCGGTCGCATCCACATCGGGCCTCGTGGACGAAACATGGGCGGCCAGTTCATCTTTCGCTGTTTCGTCGGCCTCGTATATTTCTTCACTGGCTTCTTCGGCCTCCTTTATTTCTTCTTGTTTTTCTGCGGCATTCTTCTGTGCCTCATCTTGGCCAGATTTGCTTTGCGCTTCGTCTATATGTTCTGTGCGCAAGCGTGGTTTAATGGTCCGCATTTTTTGAGGGTGCAAAAGCGGTAGCGCTACCACAGCCTTCCTCTTTCTTTCCTGCTGTCTCCTCATATCTTCCTCCTTCTTCTTCTCATCCTCCTTCCTCTTCTCTCCCTCTTCCTCCTTCCTTTCTTCCTCCTCCCTCTTATTCCTCTCATCCTCCTCCCCCCCTCTTCTTCTCATCCTCCTCCCTCCTCTTCTTCTCTTCCTCCTCCCTCTTATTCCTCTCATCCTCCTCCCTCTTCTTCTTCTCTTGCTCCTCCCTCTTCTTCCTCTCTTCCTCCTCCCTCTTCTTCCTCTCTTCTTCCTCTCTTCCTCCTCCCTCTTCTTCCTCTCTTCCTCCCTCCGTTTTTTTCTCTCTTCCTCCTCCCTCTTCTTCGTCTCTTCTTCCTCTCTTCCTCCTCCCTCTTCTTCCTCTCTTCCTCCCTCCGTTTTTTTCTCTCTTCCTCCTCCCTCCTCTTCTTCTCATCCTCCTCCCTCCTCTTCCTCGCATCCTCCTCCCTCTTATTCCTCTCATCCTCCTCCTTCCTCTTCTTCTCATCCTCCTCCCTCTTATTCCTCTCATCCTCCTCCCTCCTCTTCTTCTCATCCTCCTCCCTCTTCTTCTTCTCTTGCTCCTCCCTCTTCTTCCTTTCTTCCTCCTCTCTCTTCTCCCTCTCTTCCTCCTCTCTCTTCTTCCTCTCCTCCGCCTCCCTCTTATTTCTCTCTTCCTCCCTCTTTTCCCTCTCCTCCGCCTCCCTCTTATTTCTCTCTTCCTCCTCCCTCTTTTCCCTCTCTTCCTCCTCCCCACGGACTCTCAGCCTACGACACTCTTCTTGAGAGATCCGGAGTTCTTCCTCCAGGTTGTTAATTTTAACGGTCGCCTCCCTAAGTGCTGCTTCGGCTCGCAGCCAATTCGTCTTCACCTCACTAAGTTCCAACTCTTGTAGCAGTGGGTCACATGGAATGCTGCATTCACTGAGTTGTACCCTTGGTAGAGTGGATGTTGAAGGTGTTTCCTTCGAGGCGACCTTTGCTGCGGGAGTTGCTTCTGCAGAAGGAAATTGATCCTCTGACAACAGTGAATGCTCCCGTTCACTGAGTTTTGGAGTGCCCTTCAACTCAAATTGGCCCGAGTAAATCCGGGACAAGTTGATGCCTCGATCTTCCCATTTTCTAATGATTTGGCGTCTGCTAAACATTTCCGTCCAACACTTGAACCGTGGAAATGCTGACCGGGGATCCCCCAATTTGAACTTCTCGCAAAGCCACACCTGAAAACATGAATGAGTTAAAAACCAGAAACATAACTTCCCCAGGACAGACACAACTCTTATTCCGGACAGACGCAACACTATTCCGGACAGACAAAACTCTTATTCCGGACAGACGCAACACTATTCCGGACAGACAATACTTATTCCGGACAGACACAATACGTATTCCGGACAGACAGGACAATCATTCCGGACATATACAGGACTATTCCGGACAGACAAAATACTTATTCCGGACAGACACAATACGTATTCCCGATAGACAAAACTCTTATTCCGGACAGACGCAACACTATTCCGGACAGACAAAATACTTATTCCGGACAGACACAATACGTATTCCGGACAGACAAAACTCTTATTCCGGACAGACGCAACACTATTCCGGACAGACAAAACTCTTATTCCGGACAAACAAAACTCTTATTCCGGACAGACAAAATACTTATTCCGGACAGACACAATACGTATTCCGGACAGACAAGACAATCATTCCGGACATATACAGGACTATTCCGGACAGGCAACACACTTATTCCGGACAGACAAAACACTATTCCGGACATACGTAATACTTTTCCCGATAACCTCAAGACACTTATTCCGGACAGAGACAACACTATTCCGGACAGACACAAGACTTATCCCGGACAGACAAAACACTTATTCCGGACATAAACCAACACTACTCCGGACTGACACAACACTCATTCCAGACCAAGATGCTTACTTGTAATACGGCAACGCAACCATACACGTAGCCCTGCTTCATAGAGAAGTTCGCTGACAATCTCCTCCTCGAGAGGTCCCGTTGGGCTTCCTCCAGGCCTTCAACCAAGAAAGTGTGAACCGCATTTGCCCACGCATATCTCTTGAGGCGCTTGAGGTTCTTAAGGTGCTTCGTGTACCACGCTTTACTTCGCAGTGATCCATCGAAGAACAAAAAATGATTGAAAATCATAGAAATAAGGAGTCGGACATGCTCCTCCTCCTCGCCCATCTTGCTCGTGGCGGTAAGATGACCCAGTAGATGGGTGTTGTCGAGGTTAACCCCGTCACGTTTCTCTACGTACATGACTTCCATATCCACTCTCTGCCCATGTGCTCTTAGTCCAAGTAGAAGGGCGACGTCTTCTACCGTAAATGGGACCACCCTAGTGGCTATTCTCAGACCGACTTCATTGGCGTCGAAGTGTTCGACGAACCAACCCAATATCTCGTTGTCAGTTGTGACGTGAGGAAAGGAGAGGAAGTGACCGAAAGGCGTCTGTTGGAAGACATTTTTCTCCTCCTCCTTCATCCGGTCGAACTGCTTGTGAAGGGCCGTGAAACCGCACTTGGTTTCGCGGAAGTAGTACGTGCTTCCCTTAAACCACCAAAAAATTGTTAGAGACCAATAATGAACCTTAAAATGAACCAGAAAGAACGTGGTTGACACAACACCTGCGCGGCTACAATTTCAGGAGCGATGGAGGTTTCAGGTAGAGAAGGATCCATTTTCGCCTGGTTATAATTTTCGTTCGACTAAAACAGGAATGAAGATTTTGGATGAGCGTATGGAAAGGAACTCCGGGTGAAATGGGAATGGAAAAGGAGAAGACTTGGGAGGAAAGTTACTCGAATGCTGTACCGCCGCTACTGATGTACGTGAAGTCTAACCGTCTAATCGTGATTTCGGGAAATGAACCGTCGCACCCAAAAATTCGTAATTTACTTTTCCCCGCGCAGAAGTTTTGACTGACTGGACGCTGAACTGGCAACTGACTGGTCCGTCCACGTAGGAAGCGTCACGGAGAAGCTTCCACACTTCAATCAACCACCAAAACTCTTCCACTAATCCACTCAAAAAAACAAAAAAAAAACCACTATTCCTTCTTCTCTTTTCTCAATCTTGACCAAAACCTAAACCTAAACCACGAAAGAGACCCAAAATTTGGATTTCTCCTACTTTCCGCAAAAACCAAATCGGCTCCGATCTTCCGCCGGCGATGGTGGATCGGCGCCGGCGACTCGCTCTCGCCTTCCTCTGCTCTCTCTTCCCCCTTTTCCCTCCCGGTAAGCAAATTTTTCCCATTTTGATCCGTTCCCGCGTCGTAATGATCGTAGAAGTGGTAAAGATCGGCGCTTTTGGGGGGGGGGGGGGGGTTAAGCTGGTTTTCGAGAGAAAAGTTGGGAATTTGGTGGGAAAAGTGGGGAAAATACTGAACCTAGTCTAGTTTTCAGTTTTTCGTTAGATTGAAAACTAACAGTGTGTTAAGGTTTTTGTGTTGAATGGTTGCAGGAAACTTATAAGAAATTGCGGAGTTCTCGATTTGTTTTCGTGTTGTCGGGTGTTTCCGAGGTTTCGTATCTTGCTCGATGGAAAAGTTGGGAATTTGGTAGAATAATGCGGAGAATATCGAACTTAGTCTAGTTTTCAGTTTTTTTCGTTCGAATGGCAACATAATCGTGTGTTTTGAGGATTTTGTGTAGTACCGAAAGCTTTTCGTTGAGGGTGTGAACGGTTGTAGGAAAACTATAAGAAGTTGTGGAGTTATTTATTTGTTTTTGTGTTGTCGTTATTGTAAATGTGACCATGGTCATAGTTTTGAGGTATTTCGGAGCGTTTTGTATTGTAGCTTGTTCGAGGGAAAAGTTGGGAATTTGGTAAAGAATTGGGGGGAAATATTAAACTTATTCTAGTTTTCATATTATTTTTTTCATTTGATTGGAAATGTTACCGTGTGTTGAGGATTTTTTGTAGTACCAAAAGCTTTTCGTTGAGGGTGTGATTGTTGCATGGAAACTATAAGATATTGTTGAAATATTGGTTTTGTGTCATTTTTCTGTGATCATAGATGTGGCAAAGGTCGTAGCTTTCGGGGTTCTTTTTGGAGTTGGAGTGTCTTATAGCTTGATAGAGGGGGAAATGGGGAATTTGGTGGAAACTTGGAAAAGATGGGAAAAAGAAAGATTTGAACTTAAATCTAATTTTCAATTTTTTGATGTAGTAGTATTTAGTAGCCCTGTGTTGAGGATTTTGTGTGATATTGGATGCTTTTGGTTTAGGGCGTGAATGTGTGATTGGCTTGCATGGAAGCGATAATGAGTAGTGGCACCACACTTATGTAAAATCTCTATTTGCTCTTGCATTCTCGTGATTGTAGAAGTGGTAAAGATTGTATCTCTCAGGGGGATTTGAAGTTCTTTTAGCTTGTAAGAGGGCAAACTCTAGAATTTAAAGAGGCTTAGAAGAAAAGGTGAGGGGGAAATCAAACTTAATCTAATATCTGAGCTTTGTTAGATAGATAACCCTATCTTAAGGATTTCGTGTGATAGTGAAAGTTTTCAATTGTAGGTGTGATTGGTTTACAATTGCGTGATAGCTATGAAGTAGTTGTAGAACTATGATTTCACTAATGATTTGTGAGAAAATTAAAAGATCCTAAAATTTAAATAATTTGCACTTGAAAGGAGTTCTACAACTTCCATTTTAAAACCAAGGAAAGTTAGGTCCTCCACTACAACATAATTATACCCTAGTACTAATCATTAGGATTGGAGCTGGAACTTTGAGAATTGTGAGAACTAAACTTTTAACAGTATTGGCCATCTAATTACACCTCAACGTGCTTTGATAAAGTATAATAAGTCAGTTTTTAGTGATCAGTAGATTAATGTTTGGTGGGTGTTGACTTGTTACACTGTTGAGCTTGTCGTTTGGCATTAAACTTGAACTTCTGTTATAACTTATAGGATGATGGTTGGTTGGGTCATTGGTGTTCATGCTGTTGGGTCGAAAGGTTGAGTGGTGATTTGTTGAGATTTGAAGATGGTTTAACATTACGCCAGCAATAGGCCTCCTAAAGATGCCATGGTTTGTGAGCATTAACACATCAATAATCTTTGCAGTCATTATGTGTGTCCTCTCTCTATCGGTTTTCAAACCCTCCTTGCACAAGCATAGTTCAATATCTTATATCTTTTCATGTGTTGTATTAGGTGGTTGTGCAATTTTTTGATATTCTGAAAAGTGATGAAGAATTATCCATTAAGATGCAGTGATTTGATGTCCATTTCTCAATTTGGGCAGCTTCACCTTTTACCTTCTTTGATGTTTGTTAAGAATGCCCGAAGTCCCTAACATGCTACTCTATTTAGTCTCTCAAATTTCTCAGTTAACACGAACCTCCACATTCTAAGAGTGAGCCCATATAAGCGTAAATTACTAGTTGTGGCATTTTCCTTTAATAAGAGTCAACTAATTACTAAACTGTCAACTGTGTTGTATGATTGACTGATCCTAGATCTAATTTTTCTTTTCCAGTTCATTAGGCAAGCAAATTGGATGAGTGATGACTTTTTCTTTTTCAGGCATTTTATCGGCAAGGACTGTGACCCTTAAATCAATCCAGATATTCAGAAGTTATAGCTGGTTGCCACTTAAACCGATTGTTTATTTTTACTGCAAAGGAGAAAAACAGATAGTTTTGCCTGATGTGACGGTGACAAATAACATGTATACCTTCATTGGTGAAGAATCTTGGCAGGTTTGTAGGATTTCATTTTGTAGCTTCCGACACAAAAGCCTCAATAATATTTCATCTTGAAAAAGAATAAAATCTTATTATTGTACATTGCCACACCCTAACCACATAAAGATACAGATATATTTAGCTCATCCAATATGCAAACTTAATGGAACCAAACTCTACACCTTTTTAATTTAGTGCCATGATCATATCATATTAATTTTGATCTTATCCTTGCTAATTCAACTATTCAAGAATTCGTAACGACATTAGTATATCTTAACCTGCCTGCCTTATGTGTTACGTTTTGCTTTTCATAAAATGGCAATTTGGTAATCTCCAAGTAGACCACAAGCGGTTCTAGATAAAATGATGTCACCTATTTTTGTCTTTCTGGACAATCCTTTTTGTCATGTACTGTGGAAATTAAGCAGTAAATGCTGCAAATCCACATCAGCTGTAATAAACGTTGACATGATAAAATTGTTGGTAAGGTGTTTGGTAATGCAAAATACGTAGGGAGTGTTGCAAATCAGAAACTCGTAGTATCTTCCTCTTTGCTGGGAAGAAATTAGTTAAATTATATCCAAATACAATTTTATTGTGAAATTGTGAATACCATAATTGAATGCTCACATACCTATAAATGCTTTCGTGTTCAATCTTACAAACCACAACAGAGAAGTGAAGTTTCAGTTGTAATTTTTTGTGTGCAGCCTCTGACAGAGCTCCCTGAAAAGAAATGCAAGAGATGTGGTATTTACCAAAGAGATCCTATAAAGGCTGATGATGTTTTTGATGAATGGGAACTTTGTCCTGAAGCCTTCATCGATGGAGAATACACTCACCTTAAGGAACATGTGTTCAACGCTACTTTCAGTTGTCCTGGGTGTGCAGCTTCTGCATCGAGTAAGTGTTTCTTTATGCTTGACTATCTTTTGGGGTAGTAGTCAACACAAAACATCACATCCTTGTTAAGCACGGGCACTTAGTAGCCTATCAAGTTGATTTGTCATTTCGTGCAGCTTCTGCATCGAGTAAGTGTTTCTTTATGCTCAACTCTCTTTTGGGGCAGTAGTCAACACAAAACATCACATCCTTGTTAAGCACGGGAACTTAGTAGCATATCAGATTGATTTGCCATTTCGTTCTTTGCATCTTGGTTACTCAGATGCTTGTCTTGTTTTGACCAAAAGAAACACAGCGGAATAACAAATTAGTCAGTCATATATGTGGTCTGTCTCGTTAAAAAGGGTTGATGCTTATGATATTAAATGATAATGCATCGTGGTAAACAAAAATATCTCATATTGATACCGATCAGAATATTTGTATATATTATATTGATTTGTTATAACCTTATTCTGATGATTCATGAGATTCCTTCTGGGTAAGGGGGCAATAAATCCATAATTAGCAGTTGTATATGTGCCAATCGATGCCAAAGCTTGGTTGCTGGTAACGAAATTGTCATTTTGATATTACTCCTGTTCCTGTAGATTCGAGCATGTCGTCAGAACCTTCAAAAGGAAAGGGGATGCATGTAGCTGCTGTGGTCCTGATCAGTTTGGTTGTTTCCGCCGTGCTTATTGCTGCATTAGTGGCTGGGTATAAGTACTGGCAGAAAAGAAAGAGGGAACAAGATCAGCTACGGTTCTTGAAACTCTTTGAGGAGAATGACGACATTGAAGACGAACTTGGTCTAGGACGAATCATATGATCGATCTTTGACGGCATTGGTTCCGAGTCGGTCAGATATTTTTTGACACTATTCTTCTTCTTCTTCTTCTTCTTCAGGTTGAATACATGTACATGTTCCCTTTAAACTTAGAATTGTTAGTCATGTTATGTGCTTCTGAATCTTGTACAGATTTATCATAGATTCATAGTGATATATGATTTATCATAGTGATATATGATAATAAGTAATAACACAATTGACTGTGTAAACTTCAAACTTCAAAGCGTGGTTGCACGCTTCTGAATCTTGTACAGATTTATCATAGTGATATATGATAATAAGTAATAACACAATTGACTGTGTAAACTTCAAACTTCAAAGCGTGGTTGCACGATGTTGTTGTGTGATGATGATATTGCTGAGAATACGAGTTATTATCTAATTCCATCAGACAATATAATTAAAAGGAATAAAAATCCAAACAACCGTCAAGACCTTTATTAATTGTTATACCGAGAGGACATTTGTGCACTTTAAAGAGTAGTTTAAGGTCAAGAAAGCAATAAGTTTTATTGTTTTTTTTTAACATACAATGTACTTCTAAATTCTAATGTCATTGGTTCGTCTTCGAAACGAGATTTTTTGGAATGATAATCTAACTTTTGGCAATTGAAAAGCAGTTATAGTCTTGTAGTGTTTCATAATCATAAAACTCAAACAGTAGTCTCTACTTTCTTGCAGATTGGAATTTTGATCCCTTAATTTTATGCTGAAATATATTCCACTTTATCGAGGAACTCTTGGCTTGCAATATGATTTGAGATTTGAATTTTTGGTGTGTATATTATTTTCAGGGTCTATTTCAGATGATGAAATCATTGGTGTTTTTGGTTACGCTATTTCTTCATAAGCTCCATTTTCAAATAGCATGCCATGACTTTAATCACAATAAATGTTTCTTTTTCTCATATGGGTTTTTTTATATATAAATGTCATCAAATAAATAATTTGTTATGGATGTATCTTGTTTTCGATTTTTTTGCACTTTCGAGTCACATCGCTCGAGGAAAAATCTGAAGTTGCGTGGAAGAAATACATTTATCGGTGTTGATATACAACTTTATATATTAGTTCCTTCTAAACTGAGCTATTGATGGTGTACTTATTCAATATCATCGTGGAGTTATGGCGTGATAGAAATCTTCGTACTTACACTCGATTTTGTAATAATACACTTAATCTCACTTAATTAGATTTAGTTAAGTCAAATACATCATAATTATAAATCAAGTTAAATGTTGTGGTAGTCTCCAATGAGAGAACAGAATTGCACATAAACCAGCAAGGGAGGTTCATATTACTACTTCATATGACATTAACAAAATAAGATTTTCACAAGGTGTGTGTATAAAACACAACTAAAATTAAGCGGGTATGATTGCAAAATTCCTATCGATCCAAAGAGACATTTTTGCAAATTTTAAAACTCAGAAAGTGTTAAACTGGGTGCGTAATCATATCCTATCAATCACTGCTTGTTACGGGAATAAGATTTAAGTTGAGTCCATATCTCACTTACGTGCAACTAGTTTTTGGATTAGTATAGATAAAACACAACAAAAAAAGTATAAAATATGATTGCAAAATCTCATTGAACTGTAATGTTATATTTCGATAACCTCAAAACTCAGACTACATCGCTAATTGTTTGCTAGTTTTTGGACCAAAGACAAAATTAAAACACAACCAAAAAAAACAAGGGATATGATTGCAAAATCCCTATTGAACAAACTATATGGGTATATGTCGAAAACCGGAAAAGTAGAAGGGTTTTGGTGGTTAAATCCAACAAAAATTTCTCGAGTTTTGTACTTTTGTTGTCCGCTCTCTCCGCAGAGACATGAACGGATTTCTTCCAAAATAAGTGCGGCATTTTTATTTAGTTTTGTTCTCTCTCCTTTCATCGCCATGTCTTCCTCTCAACACCCCACGTCTGCACCCACGCATTTGCCTCCACTTCTTCTGGACCCATCTCCGATTTCGAGTTTTCTTCCCCATTTCAGGCTGGATTTCGGTTCAAGTTCGGGTTTTGGAGGTACCCTTTTTATGTGCTGGTTTTGGTGTTGGTGGGATGTTTTGGGTTTTTTGAATTTCATATTGGTTTTGATTGTTTGAATTGCTTTTTGTAAAAAAGATGGGATTTTGATGCTACCCAAGTTTGGTTCTTGAAATTTGGTTCTTTTGAGTTGGTTTTCGTTTTAAAGATGGGATTTCGGAGGTACCCATGTTTGGTGTTGGTGGGATGTTTTGAGTTTTTGGAATTTGATATTGGTTTTGATTTTTTGAATTGCCTTTTGTCTTAAAGATGGAATTTTGATGCTACCCAAGTTTATTTTTGAAAATTGATTTTTTTGAGTTGGTTTTCGTCTTAAAGATGTGGTTTTGGAGGTGCTCATGTTTGGATTCGTGTAGGTTTGGTGGGGTGGAATTATGGAATGGGAGGTTTGGTTGTGTTGGAAACGTTTTTGTTTTTTAAATTTGGTGCTTCTTTTGGTTGTTTGAGTTGATTTTTGTCTTAATGATTGGATTTTGGAGGTACCCGTGTTTGGATATTGAGGTTAGGTGGTTTGAGTTTATGGAATGGGAGATTTTGTGGTGTTTTTGGTCTTGGTGGGAATGTTTAGAGTTTTTGGAGCAAAAAAACAAAAACAAATTGGGTTATTTGAGTTGATTTTTGTCTTAAAGATTGAATTTTGGAGGTACCCGTGTTTGGATGTTGAGATTTGGTGGGGGTGAATCGATGGAATGGGAATTTTCGTACTGTTTTTGTTCTTGGTGGGAACATTTGAGGATTTTGAAATTTGGCGTTTGATTTGACTTGGTTTTTGTCTTAAATATAGGATTTTTTTGAGGTAGCCATATTTGGATTTTGAGGCTTGGTTGTGCGGGTTGATGGAGATAGGGATTTGGTATTGTTACTTTGTGATTTAGGTTACGTATGCTTTTGCTAAATTTCTAAATTAATCTCGGTTTGGCTTTGGATTTGCCTCAAAAATTGGATTTTGATGGTACCCATATTTGAATTTTGAGGTTTGGTGGTTTAGGTTG
Source organism: Triglochin maritima (assembly GCA_963682175.1). Taxonomy (NCBI): domain Eukaryota; kingdom Viridiplantae; phylum Streptophyta; class Magnoliopsida; order Alismatales; family Juncaginaceae; genus Triglochin; species Triglochin maritima. Next base: position 42,447,327 of record OY821779.1, read on the forward strand.
CTGGAATGAGATATTTGGTGCATTGAAGCTTGGAGTTTGTTCCCCTCTTTTTTCTCTTAAAGTTTGATGTTGATGCGACATTTGTTTGGATTTTGACAGTTCGCCTACTGAAGAGAAAAATGCGTTTTTTTGAGGTATTTATTGTTGGTACTAAGTTTGGTTTTTGGTGATCTTGGTTGCTGAAACTTGAGATGTGTTATTTTTAGCCTTTTCTTAGTTCGGTTTTAGGTGGGCTTCCTAAAGGGTTCTGCTTCGACGCTTTTCCTGTTGGTATTCTGAGGTTTGGTGATTTCGCCTGCTAGAATTTGAGATTTGGTTTATTTTTGTTGTTTTTGTTAGGTATATGTTGCTGAATAAACTCTGCTTATCTCGTTCTGATGTGGATTTCTGCTTAACAATTTGATTTTGATGCCACTCCTGCTTGAATTGGATGTTTGATGATTTGAACATATTCGTAACTTGAGATTCTCTATTTTCTTTTTCGTGGATTTGATATTTTTGTTTTCTACACGTATTAATATAATTTATCATGTAAATTGAGTCTTTTGTTTTCAATTTGTTTGACCAGGAGGAATACTACAGGAGCTTCTCGGATCTGAAAAGTAAACTTCATCAGGCAAACATGTTTAGTGTATGTATTCTTCTGTATTCTTTGAACAAATCCAATTTTTCATTTTTGGGGTTCAATGTACAATAATGTTTCTCTCTTAACATCAGTGTGGATGTTTAATTTCCCGATCTTTAAATTACAAACATTACATTGCAAATAGATCTTTGACGATCGTGCAATCCATCACCCCCACACTCTCTAAGCCCGAGAATAATTAATTGTCACGAAATCGTGATCAGGTTTCTTCTCCAAACTTCAATTTCTTGATTCGAATTTCATTAATTATTAAAAAAATTCAGCATTTCTTCGTGTCCGTGATCGACATATCATGTCATGGTAGGACTTTTTTTCCAGGTAAACGAGAGCCCAACAGGGAAGGCTGGGGACTTGAATCAAATAGTCAAGCCCAAGAAAAATTCAATGGTAATTTCCGATCCTATTCCTGGTCATGTGCCCACAACCATCTTCCACAGAAGCCCCTGTCCAAGCCCGAGTATGGGACTAGATTCAGGAACAAAGACGGCAAAAGCCAAGAAGAAGAAAGATATGGATATGATTACCATTAACATATCCACTCCTGCACAAGCCTGGGGAGCTTGCCTGAGCCCAAATTACAGTATGAGTCCGAGCCCAAACTACAATATGAGTCCAGGAGTTTTCATGAACGCAGAATGGGTATCAACTCCGATCCCCTCTACGAAGAGTAGCGATGCGAAGATGAGTGATTCTACAAGTCTTGGCCGAGGTAGTTTCAGCAGTACACGTAGCAATAGCTTAGATAGCTCTTCAAGTGCACCAATTAAGAGACACACTGGGGGCGATAGCCGTTGGGAGGCTATTCAGCTTGCTAATTCTAGAAGTGCTCCAATCGGAATAGCTCATTTCAGGCTGCTCAAGCGGCTCGGTTATGGAGACATTGGGAGTGTTTATCTTGTGGAACTCATAGGAACTAACACCTTTTTTGCCATGAAAGTGATGGATAAGGCATCCCTTGCAAGCAGGAACAAATTACTTCGGGTGCAAACCGAAAGGGAGATTTTGGGCCTTCTCGATCACCCTTTTTTGCCGAATCTTTATACTCACTTCGAAACGGACAAATTTTACTGCCTAGTTATGGAGTATTGTAGTGGTGGAAATCTCCACTCTCTTCGCCAGAAGCAACCTAATAAGCATTTTACTGAGCAAGCAGCAAAGTAAGTTTTCCCATGATGTTTTTGTTTATTCAAATTCATCTAACATTTTCCTTTGTAGTCATTTGAGTAAAAAAAATTAGAATGCATGTGAATGTTCTTGAAAATGGCCATTATAAAATTTCTCCATCTATTTAGCATGTAGGTGTTTTGCAATTCATTTCAAAGGAAAATAAGAAATTGCGAATGATTCATAGTAGTCGGTTATCGTCTAGAAAAGTAGAGAAGTAGGATACCATGGAGGAAAGGGGTGGATCGTTAAAGGAAACCTTGAAGTTCAGAAGAATGGAAAAATAATTCATTTAATCGTTTGCACTTGGTATTAATTACAAAGTAGCAGACAAATTGTGGGGTTCATATCAAGGGTCAATGAGGAACAGACTTCTTGTTCTTGCAGGGTTTAAGGTACATACATCCGACATGGTCTTTGGGGAATGTTGACGGATGTTTCACAAACCAAACGAATGCCCTCTAATTATGTCATTGCTGATTTTACAAAACGAAATTTTAGCAATACCAAATTAACCTTTTATTCACAACATTTTCCGAGACTACAAAGTGCGAACTAATGACTGCCTTGTCTATTTATTCTTGGTCTGACAGATTTTATGCTTCTGAGATTTTGCTCGCTCTGGAGTATCTCCACATGCTTGGTATTGTGTACAGGGACCTCAAACCTGAGAATGTGTTGGTTAGAGAGGAAGGGCACATAATGCTTTCAGATTTTGATCTTTCATTACGATGCTCTGTCAGCCCAACCCTCGTGAAATCATCATCCGTTCACATCAGCAGCAATCTCAGTATGCTTGACAGTGACCATGTTGTGCAGAGCTGCATACAACCGTCCTCATTTTTTCCTCGCATACTTCCAAAGAAAACCCGCAAATCCAAATCAGACTTTGGCGCCAACAACGGGTCGCTTCCAGAGCTCATGGCTGAGCCCCAGAGCGTGCGGTCCATGTCATTTGTGGGAACACATGAGTACCTTGCGCCCGAGATAATAAAGGGTGAGGGCCATGGAAGCGCAGTAGATTGGTGGACGTTTGGTATTTTCTTGTACGAACTCTTGCATGGTATGACCCCATTTAAAGGATCGGGAAACCGGGCCACACTTTGCAATGTTGTAGGCCAGCCTTTAAAGTTTCCCGACTCACCGAACGTGAGCATCGTGGCACGTGATCTCATTCGTGGCCTTCTGGTTAAGGACCCACAAAGGAGGATTGCTTACCGAAGAGGCGCCACAGAGATCAAGCAACATCCTTTCTTCGAGGGAGTGAATTGGGCATTAGTGAGGAGCGCTATGCCGCCTCATGTGCCTGAACCCGTGGACTACTCGCAATACGCTATCAAGGATCCCCCGAAACCCGAGAATAAGGACAAGCCTACTGATTCCTCATACCTTGATTTTGAATTCTTTTAGGTGAATATGATGGTTTTGCAACATTTTAATTTCTTTCTTTCAAATATACATAAGTTTTACAAATTTTTCATGTATCCTATGTTAAATGTATGATATCTAATGTATCCATGTTAACAAAGTTGGACCTCAAAAGTGATAATCTAGAAAGCAGAAAATAATAAAAGCTAAAATATAAACATCAGCATTGGAGTCCCAGCTGTACATACTATATCCTATGATCACTTATTCCTTTTCGAAGTAAAAGTAGGTGGACTTATTGGAAACACATCTTAGGTTCCAAAAATTCGAACGCAACTCGTGCCAAGTCTTTCCTAAAGTATTTCTTCTTCTTCTTCTTCTTCTTTTGTCACTTAAGACTCTTTCGACTCGTTTCCACCTTTTGATGGTTGTACGGATTTGTGAATATACGGAGCAATGTAAGAGGTTCGCCTGGATAACTTGAATTTTGAGATTTGAGATTCAAAATTCATTATTTTGAGACTACACACGAACTTCAAAATTCCACATGTCTTTTATATTCAAACTTCAAATAAACTTACTTGTTTGAGTTTTGAAATATCAAGTTTTGGTATCTCTTACGAAGACTCAAAACTCAAACCAAAAAAATTTATAAGTTGAGAGTGCTTAATAAGGAGGTTAATTAGAATAATTTGGTAAAAAAGTAATCTGTCTAACCCAATTAGTAGCCGACACGGTAGAAATGGAGATCATGAAAAAAAATAAAAAAAAATCCCAAAACCGTCCTAACCCTATGTACAGTTACAGTTACGAAAGTCGAAAAACCAAAATGGACCCCACCTGTCAACTCCCAATCCAGCAACCAAATAACACAACTTCCTCTACTCTCTCCTCCGCAAAATCCAAGCCTCAAAACCCTAACCCTAGCATTGCCGCCGCCGCCTCCGATGACGCACATCGAGCACAAGGCCTACGCCCGCGTCGGCCTCCTCGGCAACCCCAGCGACGTCTACAACGGCTGCACCATCTCCTTCTCCCTCGGCAACTTCTGGGCCTCCGTCCGCCTCGAGCCCTCCCGAGATCTCGTCATCAACCCCCACCCCGACCATGACCTCGTCCGCTTCTGCTCCGTCCACCATCTGGTCCGGCTGGATCTGAAAAAAAATCAAAAAGTTTATTTTTTGGTTTTAGTGTTTGTGGATACTGCTTTTGGTTTGGTCGTGTATCGGTTTGTGGTGTTGTGAGGACGGACGAAAGTACAAATCTCAAAATGACCGGTTGAATTTAAAACAATTGGTCACCATGTAAGTCCGAGGTTTGATTTAGGATCTTTGACGCAAATGTGTTATGTCCGATCACAGAACCATGTCTAGGTGGGTTGAAAAAATATCTTCTTTTGATGAATTGTCAAATGAGGTTATAAAGTTTGAAAAATTGTACCATATTGTTGTTCATTACCATGTATAGTTGTTTCATGTTATGCATGGTGATTTGATTAGCTCTGTGCGTGCAAAGTAAAAAAAAACTTTATTTGGCGACAATGTTCATTAAATTGTACTGTTAGTGGTACATTGGCTTCCACAAGAAGTAGTTTGTCTAACTGGATATGGTTCTGTGGTTAGACATTATATGTGTTCAAAAGTTCTGAGATAAAATCTCAGACTTACTTGACAGTTGATTTGTGGGTTATATTGATTATCTTGAGGTTTGTATTTTTGTTTGTCATTGTTATGTTGAAAATTGATGCAACAATAGTCAATATGTTGATAAAGTTCTTCAATTTCAAAACGTTTGTCTTAACATGTAATCCTTCTTAGAAATAGAAATAATGAGAAAAATAGAGATGATGTGCCTACCTTAAAGTATAAAATTAGTCTTTGAAATCATCACACTATAAATTTCAATTTGCTAGTTTCGTTTGATACCGTGTATGGTTAGTTTTTCATACGTTATATGTTACATTACCAAAATTTGACCCCATGTTTGAATTTGAGAGTGTAACAAAAAGTTTTTTTCAAGACATCAATTTTTTTTAATCTATCGTCTCAGTTTACAGCGCTTTAATGATAAACTAAAATACAAATTTCAAGTTAACCAGTTAAATCCACAACAACCACCATATAAGTTTGAGATTTGATTTATGATTTCTAATACAAATATGATATGTCTAACCACCTGATCATGCTTAGGTGGGTAGGAAAAATCTCTTAATTTTTATGAATTGTCAAAATAAGGTTCAGGTTCTCACCAATAATGTTTTGAAAGTGCGATATATTGGTAATTGTTACCATGTAGACTTGTTTAACATTTTGCATGACAAATAGAACAACTTTGTGCTTGCAAAGTAGAATTATTTAAAACTTTATTTGACCACATTCATCAGATGGTAACATTACTGGTACATTAATGTGTATTAGTTGTGTTGTCCCAGACTAAACATGGTTTGATGATCAAACATGATTATATGTGTCGAGAGTATTCAAAATTGAATCTCAAACTTATCTGGTGGTTGGTTTTTCTGGGATTTCATCGTTAATCTTGAGATTTGTACATTTGTTTGTTCTCGTAGTATTATAATTGATGCGATGATAAACCAACAAAAGTCCATTGATGTCAAAAACTAAGTATTTTTAGAAATAACTTTTAAAAGTAAATATACTAAAAAATGAGGTAGAGTGACTCACTTAGAAGGTTTAAATCAACACATGATTTCGTTTAAATTTGCTAATTTAGTTTGGTGCTATGCTCTAATGTATTTTTGTATAGTATATGTTAAATTATCATGGTTTGACATCATGTTTTGCCCTAAGTGTGTTATTGTGGAAAAAAGTTTTGTTTTGGGTATGAGGAAATATTTTAACTTATTATCGTATCAATTTGCGGTACTGTAAGGACAAACGAATGTACAAATCCTAAGGTGATTGGTTGAGTCCCAATAATCGATCACCATGTAAGTTTGGAATTTGATCCAAACATCTGATACAAATATATCATGTCTAACCACCGAATCATGTCTAGGTGGATGAAATAATATCATATTTTTTGAAAAACTGTCGTTCACCAAAATGTGTCGTTATTCATTACCGTGTTGTCTTGTTTCACATTCTAAATAGTAATTAGAGGAGTTTCATGCATGCTAAGTAGAATGAGTGTAAAATGTTATTTGATTACATTTATCAGGTGATACCATTACGTGGTACATTACTATGTGTAATAAGTAGCATTTTCGTCGACTTGGACATGATTCGATGGTCAGACATGAGTATGCGTGGAGGTGTCGATCTCAAATCTAAAGCTTACCTGGTGGCCGGTTGTTGTGGGTTTTATCGGTCACCTTGGGATTTGTATCTCCGTTTGTACTTGTAGTGCTGCAAATTGGTACGGTGGTGGGTTGAAAATGTTTTTGATGCCAAATCAGTAGTGTTTTATTAGTATATTCAAAGAAGACTTCTTTAAATATTGTTGGTAAGTAGAAAACTGTGAGATGGTGAGTCATAGGAGACTTCTTTAAATAATGTTGGTTTTCTTTGAATATTGTATTTTTAATTTCTCGTACATATAAGTTATATGTTACCATGTGTATGAAGTTATTTTCCAAAATCAGGAAAAGTGTGAAACACAAGGTGTTATGGTCTACATGCACGTTTGATACTTATTTCTTTGAGTTGGGAAGGGTTGTATTTTGATTTGACGTTGGAGTTGTACTAATTTTTTCCCCGATATGATTCCTAGGATTACTGATAAAGTGTTTGCTGCATTAAAGTTTGGATCTTATGAGGATTCTATTGCATGTGATGTCTTTAACAATTGCATATCGTGACACAACTTTATCTTACTCTTACATATTAGATAGTTTGTGCCTAGCACATTGTCATGCACAAACTTTTGGGTCTTTGTCTAGTCAAAAGTGATTGTCAATGACCTTATTGCTATGACAATACCTTGCTACTAGGTTCACATATTACATGGCCCGTCTGGATTTGGTCATTTTTAGACATCCAAGGTGTATTTGTTTGGATTTGAGTTTCTTGTTTTTATGCTAGGAATTATTCATTGTCGGATTTGATTGGGACATCATCAACATTACCCTAGTGTCTCGAAAGAGGCTCCCACCTGGAGAGGGGGGGGGTCGGGTGTACGCAACCCTACCACTGTAAAACAATGATGTTTCCAATTGACCTAATGATGCGAAGTGCAACTGAGCATATGTTACTTCACAATAGATAAGAAATGCAGATCGTTTCGATAACCATTTGATATAGTCCATGATTTTCCAAATGCCAAAAAATAACTTAATCTTTGACACAATGGAAATGAACTTGGATTTGATTGGGAAATATCAAAAAAATATTTCTTAATTGATGCTTCAACACTTATGTTAGTTCATCTTACAGTTTTTCATATTTCTTTGGATATTTGTTAATATCACAATGAAGGGTTAGCATTAACATTGATAAGAAGAGGTCAAACTTCAATATGTACCCCTGGATATGCTTTAATTTAGTACTTGCACTCAAGACTATCCAGCAAAGAAGACTAGTAGTTGCACTCTTCTTGTCTACAGCTCTATTTCTTTGGCATTGCTTATGTTGTTTGAAATTTTGTATTTGCAGGTAAGACGGTTGCAAACTGAAGGTTATTATGGAGGGGTTCGCTTGCTGATGGCAATCTGTAATGTTTTCTACAAGTACTGTGCTGAAAACAAAATACAACTTTCTGATGAAAATTTTACATTATCTTACGACACCAATATTCCTCGCCAGGTGAAATTTCATTTTCGCATGTATGCTACATTTTATCTTTTTTTTACGAAAGCATAAAACTTATACTAGTTTGAAGTTCATCTTTTTTGGTTTTTCTCTTGAGCTTGTTTGAATAGCTTGAATGCCTGATAATCTCGCAACTGTTTGTTCTTTGTAGATATCCAGCCGTCAACATATTTTGATGGTTGGATACAAAATTCTTTGGTATTTCATTCTTTGGCCATAAAATAATTCAAATGACACTATTGAAAGAAAAGAAGAAGTTGTTTTACGAGAGCTGGTTATTTGTTCTTCCGTTGTGAAAAGGAACACAGCTGAAAAGTTACTCTTTAACATCTCCAGACAGGGCTCTCAGGTTCAAGTGCCATTGTTTGTGCTGCTCTTAGCTGCCTTCTTGACTTCTACAAGGTCAGACATCTGATAAAAGTTGAAATCAGACCCAACCTTATTCTAGACGCAGAAAAGGAACTTGGGATTGTTGCAGGTCTTCAAGACCGTGTTGCACAAGTTTATGGTGGCCTTGTCTACATGGTAAGCACCGTCTATGACTGAGTTTTAGATACCACATAGAGATGGGGCTATTTTCAATAATACTGTGCTAGTTTTAAATGTTCTGCTTCTTTTCCTACACATCAATGTAGGATTTTAAGAAGCAATATATGGACGAAATGGGTCATGGGAAGTACACCCAGATGGATATTAGCATTCTACCACCGCTCCATCTTATCTATGCGGAAAATCCTAGTGATTCTGGAAAGGTTAGTGATCAAGACTTAGTCTACAACATTGTACCTTGATTATCATTTTAGTAAATAGGACTCCTGGTTTTTATGTTCTCTTCATTTGGAAAGACAAGTATATATCTGACGTAGTGCAATCGAAATTGGCATGATGTACAGTGAATAGGGTGCATCATCGTGACTATAATTTATAGATAAATGCGGGTGGAATTTTTTTTATATAAATTTGTAAGAAAATGAATTGTTGAGTTTGTTATAAATGGATGTGGTTACAGCAATTACAGAGATCTTTTTGTTGGTTTTGTACTTTACAAAGATTACTTTTATAATTGTTGTAAGCTCCTCTAATGCAGGTTCACAGTTCAGTTCGACAAAGGTGGCTTGATGGTGACAAATTTATCATATCATCCATGGAAGAGGTTGCAGACATAGCATTGGAGGGTCATAAAGCTTTACTTGAAAAGGATCATGTTGCGCTGTCAAACCTCATTAACAGGAATTTTGACATGCGAAGGTAAAATCAATCATATATATTTTTTCTTTGCATTTCTCGTGTTTTCTTATCTTGCAAACTTAGTTTTTTAGTTTTATTAATGAGATAGTCTTCTTTTGAGGTACAACTAGAGATCGATGTGTTCTCATAATCTCATGAACTGAGTTGACGGTAATGAAGCTGGAGCCAGCGATTTCCCTCTATGGGTCTCTAATAACAAGTGATTTTATCTCAGGAAAATGTTCGGAGATGAAGTTCTCGGTTCTCTAAACATAAAGATGATTGAGGTGGCACGAAGTGTCGGTGCTGCGTCGAAATTTACAGGAAGTGGAGGAGCAGTGATTGCGTTCTGTCCGGATGGCCTTGCCCAATTTAAGCTTTTAGAGAATGCCTGCGAGGAGGCAGGTTTTATAGTTAAACCGGCCATGGTAATCCCCTCTCGCTTGACTGACAAAGATCAAAAAACCATTTCTGGTTCATAGATTCCTCTCATCTAAGCCTCATCATAGTCATTACTGAAGCATGCATAGAGTAATATTTAGCTGTCAGTTCATTGCACATAGATCTGTACCAGTAATTGCACTAATTTTTTTACTTTGGGCCTTGATAAAGCATGACACCAGTTAGTTATCAATTAAAAAAAACATAATACCCATTTGGTTAGAAGCTATCATCTACATTCTTTTTGAATAACCTTCGACATCCAACAAATTTGGTACGTCGGAATGGAATCATCTATGAATGAAAATGAGATGAAATTGAATAAAATATTGTCTTATTCTTTCGTTTGGTTTAGACGATTTGATTTTGATGCGGTATAAGAGTGAGGTTTGCCTGTTTATGTTTTTAATAAGTTATAAATCGAAAATTTTATGATAAGATCTCTAATATTTGGATTAAATACAGATGCAATCTCTATTTCCATAATTGAAATATATGCCTGAATTGAAATGGATGATGTGTTTCTATAAATATGGTAGATTTCAATTGAATGTTCATAATGATTGTTGTTTCATCCTCAGTAGTACATGATAAATGCGCCAAAAGTGGGCAACCACTTGTATGGTTCTAAACCACTGGCTCATTATCATCAAGAAAAGAAATAAAAACAACCGACTTGTCTACACCTTTAATTTAATCTTTAATAATAAATTAATTTGAAATTCCTTGCATGTTATAATGGCAAGCTTATTTGCCTACTTGCTTAAGTTTCCTTATAAAAAAGTACTCCAATGTGCTTAGCTTGCTTCAACAAAAACCTATATGATATTGCTATCATAATGTAGTATGTACATCTCTGATTTGTCTTAACAAACACGGCTTCAAAGTTCCCAACCAAACCAACCCCTTAACAACCCATTTTCAGAGATGTAAGATTTGCTTTTTTTTAAATGTTGATGTCTAACATGTATACGTTGAGAAGAGGTGGGAACAAACAATATAAAATGGACCACCATGACTTTTTTGGGTGAAGATTGTGATGCCTTGTGCCTTTGAGCATTCACAGACCACAATGGTAACCTTCTCACGAACGTGTGTAAAGAAATAACTTTTTTGGAGCTGCCCCCATGAGATGTGCACATTGTTTGTTTTTTGGGTTAATTACAGTTTGTCCTCTTGAAATTATGCATTGGTATCACTTTGTCATCTTAAAGTTTCAAAGTTAACATTTATCTCCCCTGAGCTTTAATTTTGTAACATTTTACCCATTTGAACTTCAAAAACTCATTATTTAACACACATTCCACGTTTTTTTCTAATTGTTTTTGTTGTATCCCTAATACACTCCTAAACCTATATTTACGTGAAAGTTTGGATCGAAACGGAAGTCAGATATGGTTGAAATAGACACTTGTGTTGTTATATAAATATTATACTTTTAAAATATTAAATTTTTGGTGGTTAAATAAATGAGAATTATTAAAGTTGAAACAAGAATATTTTCGTATTATTTGGACAATAGACATCAAAATCGTAATAGAGACACATTTGACTTTTAAATCAGATTTAATTGACAATATCAGTGCACGTTATGGGTAAAGTGATAATTAAAAGTGGATTAATTAGCTGATTTTAGTTGTGATATTTAGTTATATATAATAGTTACCGTAAATGTCTGTAAGTTTGGTTATAATATCACTATTATATTTTTGCAATTAATAAATTAAATATTTTATCCATGTTTGTCCAACAATTACTTTTGAAAATTTGAAAATGAAAAAATAGTATAAAATTTTAGTACTAAATTCATAGAGATAAATAATGATATATTAATAATTTTATTTATTTGTAAATGTAATAAATTAGTTGAGGAAAGAGAATAGAATCGTGATCGAGAAGAAAAAAGAAAAAAGATTGTGGATGAATTCTATGAAATGAAAAAATTGACAATGTTGAGAGATAAATTTATGATCTTGGTTTAAGATCATGCTCAAGTTTATTCCATTTCCAAGAACCAACTAGGTTCTTGGTACACCTCATAGTAACACTATTACACCACTGTGGAATGTGGCTTAAAATCAAACTTCATTTATTAATCTTAACAAAGATAGAAACTTGATCCATGGTGATTCCAATTGACCTTGAGTCAACCCATTTTACTTTTTGCATTAGTAAGCATGTTAGATGTTTGTGCCCACCTCTTCTCAACACATAGTCCTTTGAAGAAGAAAAAAATCCTACATCTTAGCTTATTCCATTTTTACTAATTTAACAAGCTTGAATTAGACTAATTGTCTCGAACCATTTAGTTTTGAGTGAGTTAAACTTTCACCTAATCAAGAAATCTTACATAATTGTGAATTGAGCACTAAAACACCACATGGAATCCTCTTAAGTCACGGCTAGACGTCTTAGGTGTAATTCTTAAAACGAGAGAACCTTCGAATTTGAGAGAAAGAGAGCAGATAAAGGAAGTCCACAACAATCAATCATTAGCCTTCGCTGACCAAAAGAATACCAAATCAATCTTTCTATACAAAACTTTGGACCGACCAAAATCAACTTCTCCAACTCCATCTGACTTACGAACAATCCAACAACTATATGATGTCGTCTCACACGACGAGATTACAAGTTCGATTCTAAGAAATATATATATCAAAAGTAAAGGTCGAACACATATTCCCCTTTCCAACTTTAGGTATGTCACTCATGACTTCATGAGATATCAGAAATAAGAGTTCGGGACGCTAATCGTCTTTGACAACTTAAGATCACAAATCAAACTTCAATGATATCAATTTGGAGTTAACCAGATAGAAGAATCAAAAGTAGAACATATATCATATTACTCAATTTCAAGCGTACCGGTTAAAATCACAGTCACGACTAGGTCGTGACCAGGTCGTGATTTTTTAATGGTGAAAAATTACGGTCGTGGATGACCTGACCCGGTCGTTTGAACGACCGGGTCGACAACTAGGTCATCCATTATTTTTTGATTTTTTTGTTTTGTTTAATTTTTTGTCTGAGTTTTTTTTGAAAATACGTTTTATAATTGTTTTGATTTTTTAGATTTTTTTTAAATTTTTACCAAGATAGACCACGAAATGATGTGGATGAGAGAGGTAAGTTGTTGTGGGTTGTGTTGGGTTGTGGTTAATAGGTGAATAACGTAGGAAAGAGAGGAATGCGAGTTGAGGAAAGAGAAAGTAACCTATGATTAGGTCGTCCATGTCATTGATACCTTACACCTGCCCACGACTCCTCCTAGAGAGAGAGAGCACTAAATTCTCCAATTCTAGAGAGAGAAACCGCGTCCTCTTCTTCTGCAAGGTTTAAGATTCCTTCTCGCGAGGATTTCGCCCGAAAAAGGTCCCTTTTTAGAGTTTTAAAGGATTCGTTTTTGGGATGTGAGGTTTTGGGGTTTTCGATCGATTTCGGGGGTTTCGACTGCCAAAGATCGGGTTTTTAGGGTTCTGATGGGTCGTTGGAGAGGAACGATTCGGTCTTGAGGTGTTTAGGGTTCGGTGGATTCGTTATTGAGGTGTGGGTTTGTGTGATTTTGACTTTGGTGGTGTTTGGATGCAGAAAAAAGATCGGATTTTTAGGGATTTGAAGGCGAAAGATTCGTTCTTGATTTTGATTTTGAAGTTTTACTTGTTTGTACGACATGGGGTCGAACATGCTCGGTGGCGAAGCCGATATTTTGTTGCCACCCAAGAAAAGACTATTCCATTTGAGGAAGCCACCGTCGCCGCCTAAGTTGCCGAATTCTCCTAATCAAGAGAAGCTCGATACGCCGTCTTCTTCTAATGGAGAGTTTCAGCAGGGAAATGTCGATTCTTCGTCACAACCTCGAGAGAGCTCTCCGTTGGATTTAAGCGCTAAAAAAACCCTTTTAAGAACCGCCAGCGATGACACTTTTGTTGCAGGTAGTAGTGATGGTAAATCTAGTGGTCAGAAAATTGCAAATCCAGAAAAGTGTAATGTTTCTCTTGTTCATGAATGTATTCCAATGGTGGATGGAAGGTCGGATGGTGGAAAACAGAAATGCGAGGAGCAACCACCTAATGATAAAGGTTCTTCTCAGCTAGCTATGGAGGCAATGGAATCAAATTCAACGGTCATGAAAGGAGTTGTTACGACAAGCACAAGTGATGATTTTTCTTTTCAAAATTCCAAGGCTTTGTCAGTTGAAGAGAAATCAGATTCTTATTTCAGGGAACCATTGGTAGATCAAGGTTCACTAGATGGTTGTGGTGCTACTGATGCTTCAATTGCAGATTCTACACAGTCGAGCGCAAACAGATTGGGCTGGGATTTAAATACAATGATGGACACATGGGACGGGTCATCGAAAAACAGACCTACGGATCATGCTAAGGATGAAAAACTCACACCTGATGTTAGTGGTTTAGACATTATGAAACATGAGGCATGCTCTCCATCTTTGGCTGATGGAGTGATTCGTGGAGGCGCGCATGTAGCAATTGATAAGTCTCCCCAGTTGCAGAATTTTACCATATTTTCAGATGTACATCAAAGCTCTTATCCTCACTCAGACTTGCATCATAGTGCAGGTTCTGGACTTTCTTCCCTGTCAACTCAGAGTATGAATTCTGTCTTGAAGTCACCAACTGTGGTCGAAAACTTTTCAGATTTGAACTTGACCATAAAGCCCCCCTCGACATCGGAACATTTGAAAATGACAATCTCCAAGAAGATCAAATGTGAACCAGACATCATCAATAATGAAATATTCGAAATGCAGGTGGACAATCAAAATCTAGAATTTGTACCTTTCAAGACTGTTAAAGTTGGAGCACATGAGGAGTCTGGTCATGTAGGAAAACAGTTTGTTTCTGGTAGTGATGGTGATACTACCTTTCCTGTGAAATCTGAAGAAAAATCATACCTTACATCAATTGATACTCTAGGAGAGACATTTATTTGTAAAAAAGAGTCTATTGACACTGAAGGTCTTTCCAAGGTTGCTGATGCTATTTTACAACTTCCTGCTGTTCAAAATACCGTGTCATATGATTTGCAATTGAAAACACCTTGCGCAACCCTTCCCATTACTACAGAAGAACTTGTGAATCCAAAGCTTTGTACTCCTGAAAATAGTGATTATGCTAGTCTACAAATTAATGATTGCGGAGTGGCAGATGACGTTATATCCAAGGGTCCAGCATCTATGATAGTATCAACTGATGATAAGATATCAGATGCCACCGCCAATACTGGGCAAAAGGAGTCAACGGTCCCAATAGAGCTCGGTTTACCTGTTTTATCTACCGAGATTGTACTGGAAAACCCGGCTCCAGCTTCTAATGCTACAATTTGGCATGGTAAAGGACAACCATTTGCTAAATGTGTAATAGAGAAATTTGAAGAGGCATCATTCATTTTTGAAAAACTTGTCACTAATCAATCTGAATTTCTTTCAGGAAATCTTGTGGATTCTAGTGGAAAAGAAGAGTTGGATCGAAGCACCATTGTGAAGGAGTTTTCCACACCTTCTGGATTTACAGAAGAGAAGCCTGAAAAGAATGATGCCACAGATTCAAATGGGAAAGAGGAGTTGGACAGAACCGCATGCGCACAGGAGTCTTCTACACCTTCTGGATTTACAGAAGAGCAGCCTGAAAAGAATAATGCCATGGATTCAAGTGAAAAAGAGTTGGACGGAAGCAGCTTCACAGAGGAGTTTTCTACACCTGGATTTTCTATAGTGAAGTCTGAAAATAACCATGCCACAGATTCAAGTGGAAATGATGAGTTGGACAGAAGCTCTTTGGCAGAAAAATTTTCTACACCTTCTGGATTTCCTGCAGTGAAGTCTGAAACGAAAATTGTCGCAGATGCTTATGATGCTAAGGAAGCCATGCAAACTATAATTTCAGGACAACCACATGACGATGATATGGAAGATGGTGAAGTCAGAGACATGCAACATGATGCAGTTCAGGATCCATGTGAAAGAGAGTCAGATTTAAGTACTCCAATTCCCATGACAATCGTTTCACATTCAGATGAGAAGGGTGCTCTAACCCAAAGCATCGAGGAAAAAGAAGTGGCTCATTGCAGTGATGATATAGATATGGACACAACAAAGGAAGTAATTAGTGGTGACAGTGAGAAGGAAGTGGCACAAATGATTGTCTTAAATGTGCAAAGATGCCTTGAAACTAATCCAATGTCTGATAAGTCCCCAAGCGAAAGCGATGGTACTTTGACAAAAGGTAGTGAAGGTGATGTTGCAGGTGAGAAGACAGAAGCAGTAGGTTCAGAATTATTACCAGAATACCAGCTTGTTCATCAGAACCCAGAGTTATTTACCAATGATGAGGATGGTGAACATCTTGTAGAGAACATTACTCACAATACTGGATCACAGTCAATTGCAATTTTGAAGGATACCGTGTCTGAGAAATCCAAATGTGTTCCTATGAAGACAATATCATCACAAATTGAAAAGGAAAGTTCCAATGATAAGCCTGCCCAAGAAGAGAAACGACGGTGGAGTAGGTGAGGAGGGTTTTCTAAAGCCAAGCCCTCTCTTTCTACATCAGTTTTTTTTGGAGTTCTTTTCGAAGCTGATTCTCTTTTGTTTGATTTACATTATCTATTTTTTGTCTTTCCTCATTTGATCTTGTATTAGGGAGGAGAGCTATTGGGAAATTCAGCAGCATGGAAGAGATAGGGATCAGAAGGATTCAGCTAGAAAATCTGGTTATGAATTTTATCCCTCTCGAAGAAGGTTTCGTGATGACTTTGAGGGTTCACATGGTGAAAGGAGTCCTGGGAGTGGTTATGACACCATGCATTTCCATAATGCAACCAATTACAGATATCCTAGGCACAAAAACCGTAATTTTTTTATATAATAATAAAAATAAAAAAATTTCGAAATTTAGGAAAAAAAAATTTTTTTTTCCAAAAGTACTCCGATCGCGGGTGTAACCCGCGATCCGTGGAGGCACGGATCGCGGGTGTGACCCGCGATCCGTGCTCCACGGATCGCGGGTCACACCTGCGATCCGTGGAGCACGGATCGCGGGTCACACCCGCGATCCGTGTTCCCGCCAAAATTTTTTTTTTTTTTTTTTGATTTTCGGTTTTTTTTTGTTTTTTTTTTCTGTTTTTATTTTTTATTATAATTATTTGTAATCTTTTTTAAATCTTTTTTTTTCAAAATAAGTTTTCTAATTTATATTATTTTTCTAAATTTTTCAAAATTATTTTTAATTTTTCCAATAATCTACCTCCAAATCACGTCGATAACCCGGCGTATTGAAATGTTAGGGTATTTTATACAATATAAAAACAAAATTTCTTAGTCAGAATAATAAATTATTTACAACTGAATATTAAACAAACCATAAAACTAATTAAAACAAAAAATTGGTAACGTTGTCAAAAATTCGTAGGGTGTACACACATTACAAACATTTTGGAGGTCGATACAGCAAAAAATTAAAAACACAATTAAAAAATTTAAAAAATTAATAACAATTACAAAACATATTTTGAAAGCAAATATGATAAAAAACATAGTTAAAACGATTTTAAAAAAATCAAAACATCAAAACAACTAAAATCCGGGACTTTTTTTATTTTCTTTTATTGTTTTTGTTTTTTTCGGTTTTCTGTTTGTTTTTATGTTTTGTTTTTTTACAAATCATTTTAACTATGTTTTATATATATATATATTTGAAAATAAGTTTTGTAATTGTTATTAATTTTTAAAAAATTTTAATTGTGTTTTTAATTTTTTGCTGTATCGACCTCCAAAATGTTTGTAATGTGTGTACACCCTACGAATTTTTGACAACGTTACCAATTTTTTGTTTTAATTAGTTTTATGGTTTGTTTAATATTCAGTTGTAAATAATTTATTATTTTAACTAAGAATTTTTTGTTTTTATATTGTATAAAATACCCTAACAATTCAATACACACCGAGTTATCGACGTGATTTGGAGGTCGTTTCTTGAAAAAATTAAAAACAAAATTAAAATTTTTTAATAAATAATATAAATTAGAAAACATATTTTGAAAAAAAAAAGATTTCAAAAAAGATTACAAATAATTAAAAAAAAAACAGAAGAAAAAAAACTAAAACAGAAAACCGAAAAAAACAAAAACAATAAAAGAAAATAAAAAAAGTCCCGGATTTTAGTCGTAGTGTTTTGATGTTTTGATTTTTTTAAAATCGTTTTAACTATGTTTTTTATCATATTTGCTTTCAAAATATGTTTTGTAATTGTTATTAATTTTTTAAATTTTTTAATTGTGTTTTTAATTTTTTGCTGTATCGACCTCCAAAATGTTTGTAATGTGTGTACACCCTACGAATTTTTGACAACGTTACCAATTTTTTGTTTTAATTAGTTTTATGGTTTGTTTAATTTTCAGTTGTAAATAATTTATTATTCTGACTAAGAAATTTTGTTTTTATATTGTATAAAATACCCTAACATTTCAATACGCCGGGTTATCGACGTGATTTGGAGGTAGATTATTGGAAAAATTAAAAATAATTTTGAAAAATTTAGAAAAATAATATAAATTAGAAAACTTATTTTGAAAAAAAAAGATTTAAAAAAAGATTACAAATAATTATAATAAAAAATAAAAAAAACAAAAAAAAAACCGAAAATCAAAAAAAAAAAAAATTTTTTTGGCGGGAACACGGATCGCGGGTGTGACCCGCGATCCGTGCTCCACGGATCGCAGGTGTGACCCGCGATCCGTGGAGCACGGATCGCGGGTCACACCCGCGATCCGTGCCTCCACGGATCGCGGGTTACACCCGCGATCGGAGTACTTTTGGAAAAAAAAATTTTTTTTTCCTAAATTTCGAAATTTTTTTATTTTTATTATTATATAAATGCCTCTGATTCTTCTTTTGCTGTTGGTAGTGATGCTTGTGTTGGGAGTTCTGGAAGGGCAGGGAGACAGCTTAGAAATGATAAATCAGAGAATTTTGAGCATCGACCATCTAGAAGGTTGTCTCCTCGGGGAAGAGAAGGACGCATGCTGGTTAGTGAGCAAATGGTGCAGAGGCCAAGGAGAGGTGTTGACCCAGGTAAGAATTTTGGAAATTATTTTTCTAATTCGTCTTCACCAAGCTGTATTAATGAAATCATTAGACAATAATATGGTTAATTTCTCTATGCTCTCAGGTGGTTCTAATGATTATGAACGAGTTGGAAATACTTATATGAGGAGAGGACGGAGAAGCATTTCCCCTGACCAGAGAAGGGCATATTTAGCTCGAAGGTACTCTCCAACGTCCATTGGCAGAGATCGACTTCATTCTCATGTGTGGCCACCTAAAAGGCTTCCTGATGGATTTGATGGACACCCAGAACTGATACCTCACGTATCCCCACGATCACTTAGGGTTGAGAGGTTGGGATCACCCAGTAGGCGAGAAATTTTCCAAGGAGACTTGTCAAGCAGGAGGCGTGGGTCACCTCTTTACGTGTCCCATTTACGTGATGGAATGAGAGATGTAGGACCTATTGACGAGTATGATTGTCCAATCCCTGCCGGAAGCCTGCAACGAAATGTTCCACGATATCATTTGGTCGACCCTAGGTTAAATACCGAAGATCGGCAGTTTGGCCATGTGCGCCATAGACGGTTTAATGAGATGCTAGTTGATGGGGATGATGAAGAAAGGAATTATTGGCGTGGGATGGTTCGCCCTATGCCACAGAGATACCATCCTACTGGTGGCGAAAATGAGAGAACTTTTCCTTTTCATCCTGAACAGGCTCCACGAAGGAATATCCCGCTTCCAATTGAGACAGGAGAGTTTCCTGAAAGAAGAAATTCAAGGGATCGACCCATTAGAAGTCGTCAAGGAGACATTTCCTACAGATTAAGAGAAGTGGAGGAAGGAGATTATCATCATGAAAGCGGTGAACAAGATTCACATGCTTCTAACGAGACTCACACCAAAAGAAGACGATATTAGTTCTTTTATCATCTTAATGTTGATTAGAACTTGCAGGGAGCTGAACTATTTTAAGAGATACAATAGGGAGCAATAGAGCCCGTCAGCAGCACACTGATTAGTTGGAAAAAAGAGCAACATACATCGAAAGAGTTTTACAGTATGTACATTTTATGTTTTTTTTTACTTCTGTGCCTGCTGGTACACATCTAAGCAGGTGGTTGTTACAGATGAGATATTTCTCAACTCCTTTTGTTAAGTAATAAATTATCCCTTAAGGGAACAGTAATCCCCTATCTGAAGCAAAGCTACTGGTCCATGTTCTTTTGTCGATCTCATTCGGAATGTCCATATCTATACTGCTCAACTCAACTGAGTTTACTTTGAAATCTGAAATATGAAGCTATACAAGCTGGATACAAAGCATGTCAAGAAGATGTCATTGATTCAGAATTTTTGCAGTTCTGTAATGGTTCAGGTTGGCTTCTGACATCTGAAAGATATTCAATGTTTTATCATCATATAACTGCAGCAAGAAGATAATGCTATGTTTTGTTTCCAATAATCTGTAGTCAGGTTGGCTTGTTCTTTCTGATGGAATTCAGATACCATGTGTTAACAGCTATGAATGTTTAGGCATGGGAGCAGGAATCTTCAAACTTGGATTTTTCAAGCTTAGGAACCATTTGAAAGGGTGATAACTGAACCACCATTGGTACATCATCATTTCAATTGCTACAGAACGTGTGGGAACCTCTCTTTTCTTAAACAGCATGATCAATGACCCTTACAGTGAGATAACATTTTGATGGTCCAAATTCATTTCCGAAGGTCATGACCATGAGATCTATCATTTTGTTTCTTCGTACTATAGGTGTGTTTCTTCAAGAGACGAATTTGGAGTAAATGAAACATGTTGAAGTCCTGCAAACTTAAGCATGGAATGCTTGTATTGACATTACCAATCACATTACACAAAGCAGAGGTTACCGTCTTACTGATGATTCTTGGCAGAACATGCTTTTTTACAAGGTGGTTGTTGCACAGTTGATAACTCCTTGGTTATGTTCTTACTTTTTAAGAGATGATAATTCATTGAGATGTATTTGAAATCCCAAGAAAAAATTCACACCATTTCCAGTATAAATGCTAATCAAAATCTAATAATTACATCACAGGACTACAAAAAAGATACTGAAAAATTAAAAATATAGTGTGTATATATACATACAGTAACTCTTAAGTGAGTTCGGGACTTAATTTAACTATTTTAAGTCCCTACTGTATCCACCGCTAATCTTAAATTGTAAAGTAGATTAAGACTATGATGATTATGTTAATAAAATGATATAACAGTAGATATTAATTGTAGATTAATTGTAATTAAATCTAATTGTGAAATTGTAAGGAGTTTAAACAAATAAGATGAGTCCTAGGTTCATTAGAACTTGACTATATATATATATATATATATATATATATATATATTCTTAGCCCAAGACTTAATTTTTCTATTTTAAGCTCCCAACGTTCCACAATTCATCTGAAATTTTAAGGTATTATGCTAATAAATGATCTAATAGTGGATATTAACCGTAGAATAACCATAATTTAGATCTAAATTAGTAAGATGAGTATTATCCTCACTAGATCTTGACATATATATGTGTGTGAGAGAGTATGTGTATACAGTAATTTTCCAGTGAGCTTGGGATTTAATCTACGTATTTTAAGCCCATACAATATCTACCATTTATTTGAAATTGTAAGGTAGATTAAGATTGTAGCAGTTATGTTAATAAAATGATGTAACAATGAATTTTAACTAAGGCTGTCAATTTTGACTCGGCTCGATAGCTCGACTCGAAAAACGTTCGACTCTAGTTTAACTTGAAAATGAAGGATCTTGATGAAAAACCAAAAAATCTTAAAATTTGGTTTGGTAAACGAGCCGTTCGAACTCGAAATTTTTTGATGCTCGGTTCGATAGCTCGCTCGAATTTTTTATTGTTTCATTCATAATTATTTTTTTGTATTTGTTAATAACATAAGATAATACTTATGACTTGAAATTTCACTCGACTTGGCTCGTTTACACCCATAATCTTAACAGTAGATTAACCGTAATTAAATATAATGGTAAAATTATAAGGGACTTAAACAAATAAGATAATATGCTCACTAGATCTTGACTCTATAAGTATATGAGTGCTGATACACGGACGCGTAGCATGTGGGCAAAATAAGTGTTGAACTAACAAATACTTTGAAATTTTCCCATAAAAGAGTCATGGACGCGCTCCACGTCACTTGTCATGTTAGCAAATGTGGGGAATCTTCCCATAAAGGAGAATCACGATTTGTGGATTTATGATTCTATTCTAGACTGATTATGGACACATTCAAGACAGATTTTGTAAGCATTATAGATACATTATGGAAATATTCTGGACTGATTCTGGATACATTATTGACTGATTCTGGAAACATTATGGACGCATTCTTGAAACATTCTAGAATGATTTTGGACACATTCTTTATGGACTGATTCTGACACATTATGGACACATTCTGGACACATTCTTTATGGACTGATTTTGACACATTATGGACACATTCTGGAAACATTCATTACTCTTGAACATAACAATTACAAACAGAAAAATGTTGGACAAAAAAAGTGACAAATCATTCATAACTCTTGAAAACACTAAAAATACAAAGTTAGAATTTTTCAAGTACTTATCAAAGAAATTTAGAATCAAACTTGGACACTCTAAAATATGATCACTCAAACATTTCAGATTCATTCACAACACAGAACCACCCACATCCACAACACTCTCCAAAACCCTTTCGACCCCATCGCCATCTCCAAGCTCACCACCTCCTGCTGTCCTCCTTCCGTATTCATCACTGTCTACAAGTGCGACTCCCGGAGACGCCTTCCGGACTTTGCTGTCATCGTCGAGGGGACGCTCGTATTCTCTAGGAGACGGAGCTGCACTAGAGACTCCCCCACGCAGGGATAAAGAAGACGGAATATGAAAGTTTAGGGAGAGGGTAGAGTCGTAAAGGAACGAGAAAAGAAATAAAGCATTTAAATATATATTTGGAATCGAACCGTCACATAGATTGTCACGAACGTGCGTCCATACCCACGTGATAATAAAATATTGAAACAGTCACATCAGCAACCAACTTGGCAACGTCCCTGAATCCCGTGTCCATATATCATTTCCCTGTGTGTGTATGTATGTATGTATATTCCAAAGCTTATTATTTGTGCACCGTCACGAACCTTTAGAGCTGGAACATGCTAGTAAAACACCATGGGTCAGCATGCATATCTAAATTAAAATGTGACATTATCATGTGAAATAAGATAAATTATCTGGAGGTAGAATGAACAAATCCAACAAGATAATTCATTTTCGAAAAAATTGCTGAAGCAGTGCAATCAAAGTAATACATTCTTTAACAACAAAATCATACCACAAACCCAATTTTTGTTTCCAAAAAAGGAACTCCTCACAACACTCACGTACACAACAACTTATAACTCTCCCTCATTCCCATCTCCGGCCGCCACCTCTCTCTCCGGCATCTTCACCGGCCAAACACTAATCCTCTCCTTCTCAAACTTAACAAAAACCGCCGCCAACGCCGCCGCAGTATAAACCTGAATCAAAATGGTAGGCCCAGCATGGTACTCAAACAACCCTTTTCCGGACGCCAATTCAACGAGAACCAAAGCCGCGAGGCCCAACCCGGCGACCGCCCCATTGAGCCTCTCACTATAAGGAGTAAAGCCCAACGCAACCTTCAACCCTCCGGCCGACGTGGGCTCCTTAAGCTGAATTGGAGGCAACATCAAGGATTTATTCTTATTGCCTTTGGAGGCGTTTCCGGCCTTTTTCGCGCGGCGTAGCTCGGCTTTTTTGCCGGTGCCGCTACGGTATTTGAGACGGAGTTTAGAGAGGCGGGTGTCGAAGGAGGGGTCGGAGGCGGTGGAGGGTTCGGAAGCGGCGTTGGGATCGGTGGCTTGGAGGGTGGTGGTTGTGGGCTTGGAGGGAGGAGGGATGGTGGATGGGAAAGGGTGGGATAGTGGGAGAGGGTTGAGGGTTGTTGCCATTTTGGTTAGTTGGTTGAACTTGTGTTTGGAGCAACAACAAAAAAAACATCAATGTTTTGGTTTGGTTGGTTTGTTTGAAAAGTGAAGTGTTCGTTGGATTGGATGTTGGATTTTGGATTGGATTTTGGTTGGATAAGAGAGTGTTGTGTGATTGGTTTGGTTTGGTACACGTGGGTATGCAAAAGCCATGGGATTGTGGAAGGGAAAAGTATTTTGAGTTTTTTGGATTCTTTTGGAAGTTCAAGTTGAGAACATATTGTTTTACAGAGGAGGCCAGATTGGTTTTCAATTTGTGTTCTTAGTATGGTTATTAGAACCATGGAGCAAATTGTTGCTTTTGTTGAATCTATTTGATTGTTGGGTCATACCATCCAATGCAGATTAATTATGGACAATAAGGTCCACTAATTGAATAGTCAAAGTCATTGGATTAGAAAGGCATTTAGGTTCATATTTAAAAATAACTGTGACATCAGTTGTACACTACTCAGGTGACATGCATGAAATAATGCTACAAAATTCCGTTACCAGAAGGAAACGCAAGTAAGAATAAAATTGAGGAGGGTATAGAAATATAATAAGAGTATATATCGTATATTTAAGGAAATGTTAGTGTACAAAGGGTAGTTAAGCAAATATGACTTGTATAAAGGATATCGAACCAATATAATATTTTGCAAGAAGTGGGTTTTAAACGTAAAATCTACAATTTCTTGGTGTTTAGTATAAATCTATACTGACGTAAAAGAGAGGTTAGCCTTAATTCCAAAAGAAATAATAAACAGAGAACTAGAGCTTTCGAAGTGAACGTGGAAAGTTTTTTTTTTCTTTTCTGTATACAAGCTAAGTTTTATGGTATTGAATTTCAGAGCTATGAATTTTAAATTTTCCTATAAACAAATCACTGCACGCAAATCATTTTAGAATTTAATTTCGTCCATTAAAATTTTCTTCAAGTTGAAGAGATGGGATCAAGCAAGCGGCTCATGTTGCGAAGATGTGATGATGTATATTAAAATTTAATCTATACTGCGAAGGTGTGTACAAGTTTATCTGTCCAGAAATCATATAGCATCAGATCTCAGACTTATCAGATGACAACTCTTAAAAATTTGATCAAGCATTCAGTTTAAGATTTGTAAATCCAATGATTCTCACGATGCTACAAACTGATGCAATGGTGGTAGATCGAAAGGGAATTCCAAATGCAAAAAACACAAAATTACGATTGAGAATACAAATTTTCATAACATTAGTAGACACATTTGTATAGCGGTTTATTGTAACGTCCCCGAAAACAGCGGAAAATTTAAACAATATAAAAGACCGTCAACGGTCAACACCAGACATGTCACGAGACAACAAGATGAAATATATATATATATATATATATATATATATATATATATATATATATATATATTTCATCTTGTTGTCTCGTGACATGCCTGGTGTTGACTGTTGACGGTCTATATATATATATATATATATATATATATATATATATATATATAAGATATAGATCCACGTGGAAGTCAAAATACATCTGAGTCAACTGTGATTACAACCAAAATAAATACAACTGGGTAATCACTACCTCAACAAAAAGGAAATAAGAGAAGACAGGATCAGATCCCGGGGGCACCCTCCTCGGTCACCACCTCGACTCTAATGC
This sequence comes from Triglochin maritima, assembly GCA_963682175.1. Taxonomy (NCBI): domain Eukaryota; kingdom Viridiplantae; phylum Streptophyta; class Magnoliopsida; order Alismatales; family Juncaginaceae; genus Triglochin; species Triglochin maritima. Next base: position 42,472,725 of record OY821779.1, read on the forward strand.
TACTCGCTACCTGAAATGCAAACAATTGAAACGTGCCTGAGTTCCCTGCGGGAACCCCGTATGCCAAACCTCCTAAAATACAAAATGGAATTAAAGACAATGCAATGCAATGCACATGATCATCCACCTCGGGTCCACAATAATACCCATCTCCGCCTCCGCGGTACTGAACCACTTCTGCCACCACAAGGGTCAAGTCAGTCCACCGCTGCCTCACAAGGGTCAGTCGGCACCACTGCTCCCCAAGAGCCGCAGAAAGGAACCATGGCACTACGCCGCCACCCCAAGAGCGAATCAGCCCACCGAATGCACAACTCGGGCCAGACGACAGCCGCTGCTCCCCCAAGAGCCGCGAGACGCGCACCCTGCCGGAACATCCTCGGCCTACCGACAAACCCCAGCAAACAACCCAAGGTTTACGACAATCATCTCTCACACCCCGCTCGATATGAGAGGCCCAACAATAATACGCCCTCGTTGAAGGTGAAATCCGTCGCTCTCAAGGCCGGTAATCGACCGTCGCCTCGGAGTCGGTAGTCGACCTAAACTCGACGGCTCGCGTGTGGATAAATCCACCAACCTGCGGCAGATCGGTCGACCGCTACAAGCACACCGGTCGACCGGTCTTCCACACAGTACTCGTTACTGTACAAACAATAGCATCTGGTCGAACCACGCCAACCGAATTACCGACCAATCGGTCGAACAAAAGTCATCTAGCGGTCGACCGTTTGGATGGTCTATGCTATACAATATTTATAATATTTATATATCCGACCGGTCGAACCAAGGGTCCGTTCAACCGATAACAGGAAACTCAGCATTTTGCCTAAGTAATATTCGGTCGACCGGAACTAAGATACAGTTCGACCGAAACATCACAGGTACTCTACTGCTTATTTAAAATGCTCAGTCGGTCGAGCTAAAGTTAAAGAGCGGTCGACCGTTTTGATGGTCAAAGCTCCCAACCGACTTAGCATCGAATAGATCGGTCGAACCAGGTTAAGGGCGTTCGACCGTTTAATAAGTCAAAACCCCAACCGACCTATTCTCATTGTTTCGGTCGACCAGCGAAGTGGACCCGTTCGACCGATAACAGCATTAAACCCTTTTTCCCGCACAAATCTGGCATAACGGTCGACCGTCCTCAGATATCGTTCGACCGTTTGCGGGTGCAAAATAATATAATAATAGAATCGGTCGACTGCCCACAGGCACCGGTCGACCGATTGCCGTCTTCAACCTCTGAATAGGTTGCAATCCGACGGGGAATTTGACACCAACGTCGATCCCCAACACCCACAAAGCTTATGTGAGTTATAATAAAGATTTGACATACCTTTTTTAAGTTTGTGGAAGCCTCCCAAGCTTTGGCAAACTCAACCCAACTTCTTCTCCTTTTCCTCCTCTTCTTCTCTTTCTTTCCTTCTTCTTCTCCTCCAAAATCGCCTCTCACTCTCTGATAACTCAAGGATGAAGAAAAATGTTTCATTAGACCTAACATTTCTATTTATAGGAAATCCAAATGTTATCCTCAACTCCACCTCATTCTTTATTGTAGCATGCTTAATTAAGGTTAATTAGGTTTAGTTTAATTTAATTATGGTGTTTAGATTAAGGTTATTACATTTATCATCTCCATTTTGGTCAGTTGATTTATCTTCTCGAGGTCAAGCGGTTTGTTTTATGGAAATTAAGTACAATTAAAGCTTAATGATAAGTTAAATATGTGATGGGATATTCGGTCTTCCTTGTTTGCTGAATTTAGCACTTATAAAATTTGTTAATGTGAACGAATTCAAAATTTTGTCTCAGCCAATTATACAAGTAGAGGAAGAAAAGAAAACAACCAATCAATTATTTGACAAAACATTCATCATGCATATATTAACTTGTAGATAGGAGATAAGCTAAGCTAATTACACATCATCTTCTCTTGTTCTTGCTTCCAAAACACAAAGAGACGTAGAACAAAACCCTAAACAAGAACCCCCACGCCAATGAGATCCAAAGACAATTCCACTTGTTTAGCTGAGTGATCCCTTGTTTTTCCAAAATGTCTGGTCCGGTCATAATGCAACCCTCCATCGTGACATTGAACCTTAACGTTGCGCTTATCACGTTCAACAAGTTTTTTTTCATGTTGTCATTGACATTGCCTAGAGGCGAGTCATCAAACATTTGGCTTCCACGCACGAAACAAGCATTGGGGTTACCGAATTCGCTCAGGGAAATAGCCTCGTAGGGGTACTTGACTAGAGATATGTAGTGGAACCAGAGCCAGTAGATTGGGATACTATTGCGGGTTATGAAGAAGCCACTGAAGAGGACGTAGATGAAGAGGGTGGAAGTAACGACAGTGAATCCAAGTTGTTCTTGGGTGAGTACACCAGAGAGGAAGGTGGCGAAAGAGTTTCCAGTGAAGAACGAGACAAGGATAGCGAGGAAATAGAAGAGGAATCCATGGAGGCCTCCCGCGAGGCCTATTGCGAAAAAAGTGGTGGCCGCAAAGGCGATGCCAAGGATCACAAGAGGCGGAATGGCGACAATCACATTGGAAAGGACATAAGAAGACCGACGATAAGACGTTGTTTCTTGAAGGAAGATAAGACGTTCCTGGCAATCACAAAATATAAAGTTCACATGATATCAGAGCACGAATATATCAAAATATATAATGATATCAACTTAGATATGTGATAGTGTGGCCAGAATAGTTATACATACTTGGAGGAATATAGGAAGTGCTTCTGCACAAATTAAGAAAATAGTGATTATCGCTGAGGCAAAGAAGCCGGTGCGCTCTTGGAGGCCATTTAGAGATAGCTCCAACCGCCAAAATACCGTAGCAAAGATGAAGCCAGTGACCAAAACCACGACAAGACGAGTGGCGAATAGCTCCGGCATCCGCCACGAGTTAAGAAAGGATCGTTTAGAGAGCACCACCATCTCTTTCCAAAACGGATTTGCGAACCCTCCGACCGCCGTCTTCAACTCCCCGCGCGACTCCATTAACGCTTTCATGAAAGAAATATTGTCGTCGTCGTCGTACCGGATATTCACCCCTTTCCGCCGGAATTGCCACAACCGATTAAACTCTACGAGCTCGCTAACTCCTCCGCACGATTCCTCGACCTCCCTAACGACGTCAAGTGCGAACTCCGTCAAATTCTCATTCTTCGGTATGGCATGCCCGAACTCCGTGAAGAACGGCCGGATATCTGCCGGCGAGCCGATAAAAACAGTCCGACCGCCACTCAAAAACATGACATTATCAATCAACTCCAAAATCCGGTAGCTCGGCTGGTGCACCGACATGACAACGATACTCCCACTCTCGGCGATCCGCCGGAGAATGTTAACGACCATAAAAGCGCTAGTCGAGTCCAAACCGGACGTCGGCTCGTCTAGAAAAAGAACGACTGGATCGTGAATTATGTCCATCCCAATCGAAACCCGCCTCCTCTCCCCTCCCGACACCCCTCTATGGCCCTCATCTCCGATATACGTCTTCGAGGCGGCGCGAAGATCAAGCTGATCGATGAGAATTTGAACTCTTTCCTTCTTCTTGTGGGTCGGAAGCCTTAGTCGAAACTCGGCCGTGAACATTAATGTCTCCTCGACGGTGAGCATAGGGAACAAGAGGTCATCTTGCATGACATAAGCCGATACCGACTTGAAAACTTTCCGGTCGATCGGGTCTCCATTTAGAGTAATACTTCCTTGGAGGCTACCGTGAGCAATGCGGTCGGCCAAGGCGTCGATGAGGGTCGTTTTCCCAGACCCACTTGCACCGAGAACCGCCATGATCTCACCTTCTCGGGCCTTGCCGGAGACGGAGTTGAGGAGGGTCTTGGTGTTGGTTGGTTTCTTTGTGGTCTTGACTTTGTAGGTGAGGTCTGTGAAGGTGAGGATGAAGCTGGGCGGGCGGCGGAGGGGTCGAATGGTGAGTTCGACGTCGGTGGTGGCATGAGGGCGGTCGAGGAGGTTGCGGAGTTTGTTGGAGGGGTGGGCCGGTCGGGTGGAGCGGTCGGAGGTGGTTCTTGGGAGGAATTGAGACATGGGAGTGGCGTGGAGGGAAGATAGAAGTTTTTGTTTGGTTTTGGTATGGTGTGAGGTCTGGTGGCTGGTGTTATATATAATCACAATTTGTTAATTATCTTTAGAACAACTTAGGGTGTCATAATCATCTTTCAATATTTCTTAGTATGTTGCGCATATTCATTTTCAACGGAGTTTTCTTTTAATTGTAACCTTGAATAAATTTGAAGTTTGACCATTCTAATTCAATGGTGAATTGGAACTTATGAATTAAGTTGGATTCAGTTCGACGTCAATATTTAGAGTTTAAATGGTTGTGTATAATTGAAAATGTTGGTATTTAAAATATAATTTTCGATATTAAAAATTATTAGACGGTAATGATATATTTTCAGATTGAGACGAAAAGGGGGACCTTCATGGATTGGAGCAAGCAAGCTAGCTAGCTAGGGTACATTTTCCTGAAGAGAAGTCATATATGTAGCTAAAGTGCAATAATATTCTAGTATCCCATATGAATAATGGTTCTCTAATTAGGAGGAATCTTCTTGGAGTATGTTAGCATTCATGTATTGATGTAGAAGAAGAAGAAGAAGAAGCCACATTATTATGAATTTATCATAGATGCTGAACAACATATGTAAGAAAAAGACCATGCACACAATCACAGGGAGTTGCGTAGCTAAGTGGTTTGAAAACGACAAAAGAAGAAGAAGCGATCGGAGCTTAAGAAGATGTCGGGCGAAGGGGAAGAGAACGCCGCTTAGCTTAAGATCCCCGAAGAATTTTTGAAGGCTAAGTGTCTATATAATGAATGGTGAAGTGATCATGATTCTTGAACATAAATATGATCAGCTTCAGCAGATGTCAGATGATCCCATGAACCAAATCTCTAAGGTAATTGAGAAGTCAAAGAAGCAATTGCAATGGTACCATCAATTAAGACAAAGGGGCGTTATCATGAAGACGATGCTATTGAGAAGATGCTGCATGATCTGTCCTTCATCAAGAAGTTCTAATAGGTTTCATGCACCAGCAGCTTCTTTTGATCTAGAAGTTGTAATGTCTTTAGAAGTTACCAAGACCTTCTCTTAGGTGATATGCTTCTTGGAGATTACTCGCATTTCATCTTCTGAACTTAAAAAAGGCGTCAAGCTCGAGTTTGAGGTTCGCATTGAGGTGCACAACTAAATTCTGTGGCATATTATGCTTCTAGACCTGCAGAAAGCATTTCATAGATATATCTGGGTTGGTTGATTATATTAGGGTTTAGCATTTGTATGATATTTATCATTTTGGATAAATTAATTCACCTTGAATGTTCTTCGAACCCCTAGTCCTTGAAAACTCATTCCAGCTGGTTTGTGATTAATTTTAGACAATGTAAGATATAAATATTTTCCAAATGATTATAAGTCAAAAATAATCAATTTAGATATTTAATTTGGAAATAAAATTATGACATAACTATGTCTGGGATGGTTAGTGAAGTTAGGTTGGGGTGTTTATCTACCATATTCCTATGTCCAAACACGTACATGATGATGTGGTCTCTTTTCATCATCCGAAAGTTGATTTGGTCATGCAATTTGGCAACTTATATATGTGATCAAACCTTAAGAAATTCCTTCTGAGATTCATTCAGCATGTTTTGTAATGCAAATTGCAAAAAAAGATGATCCTCAATATGTTTAACTTAATCTAGTTCATTTTCTTAGAAGCTTCCAACATATCCATCACAATCAACAACAATTTATCCAAGTGTGTGACTTAATTATTGCGGGGAGAGTTTCTATCTAATGAAACCTTCAACTTGTTGTTGTTTGTATTACTGTTCCCCACCAACATAATTATCAATTAATCAAACCTACTCTCCTTAATTTTGTTGTTGGGGAAGATCGTGGTCTATGAACAATTAGGAATTAATGTAGATGAGTAGATTTAGGCACAGTTTGTTAGGATCGATGACCCTCTAATCACAAACTAAATGCGGAATTAAAATGTTAAGCAAAGGATTAAGGAAATAAACGTGCAAACCACAAACTTCGACGTCGGAGTTTATAGAGGGTCGCCACCAGACCGCACCCGGTCATAGTTCTCCTCACAACCCCGCTCGATCATCCGAGTCTCGCTTACGGTTCCACTAACTGATCTTCATTCCGGGTCGAGATGAACACCTTCTACAACCACCTCGCCTCACGAAGAACCTCGCATCGCTCGTGTCTCCTCTCACAACCCGAAAATGAGCTTCCTCGAAACTTTACAACTTGGTGATTCTTAGATATGAGAAGTTGAATCACAATCTAACTAAACTCTCTGACTTGAGTACACATTGATATATGATTTGAATTTATATGCAAGTGGTGAAGTTTGACTTTGAGTGTAGGAAGATGAGAGCTTGAAGATGTAGATGATTTGCTTTGAGTATGAATCACAGTGAGTGTTCAAGAGTTCTAAAACTAAGATATGTGACACATTTATAAGCCTTCAAGCTTTACTAACCGTTTGTGTGTTGGTAAGATTTAGATCAATGAGAAGCAAGAATGTGCTTTAAGCTCGGGCAGCTTTCGATGCAGGTTCGGTCGACCTTTTATAGAATGGTTGTCTGAAACGTATAGTTGGATTGGTTAGATTGAAGCATTCGGTTGACCAAATAGTATTTGGATCACCGTTCACCAATTTCAAGTAACTACTTTTAATTTTTCCCTATTTAATTTTGGTTCACCGAATTGCATTCAGTTCACTGTTCCAAGGTGGATAGTAAAATTGGTAGGGATCTGTTTATACAAGTTCAGTAGACCGTCTATTCTTCAGATGACCGAAGTTAGCGTGAGTTTTCCCCTCATAATTGTGACTCAAAAGTTGGGTTAAGATAACGGTCATATGTCACGTGGAAATAGTCATTGGGTGCCTAAAGCCAAGAAGGAATCGGTAGACCGATAGACGATCGGTCGTCCGAAATTGGACACGTCAATTAGGTTCTAAGGTTTAATTCAAATGCGACTGTTGGAGTAAAGTCCAAAATCGGTCCAAGGTTATTCGGTCAACCGACGATGTTTCAGTCGCCCGTCAGGAAAATTCTAGAGATCAACCTAAGGTCTACTGTTGAATGATTTTGGTTGACTGTTTGGGATTCAGTAGACCGATTTGGCCACGACCGAATCCTAGTGTTTAAGTTTACATATTTTCCTATGGACTCAATAAATGGAAAATTACAAGTCTTGAGTCTTAATGTCTTTGTCCCAATGCTCATTCTCTTTGACAATCTTGATTAACTTATTAAGAGATTGCAAGTGTACAAGAATGTATACAATGCATGTAATCGTGTTTGCTCATTTTGATTGATTAGGTTGATTGATTAATATTAGTTTGATTATTCATCAACATTAATATAGATTAAGGCTTAAAAACCAACACAATTGTGTTTGTTTAGAATAGCCAAATTAGGTAAGCTTCTTCAACCAAACCAGTCGTATGTTGATTGAATAAAATGACAGGTCAATATCACAGATATTTCTTCTAATAATGTTTATTGGGATAGGAATATTTTCTTTCTAAGTGATGTATACCAATGTTTAATTTGTTTTTATCTATTGATGAAGCGTTATGTATTTTTGTGTGGTTACTACTGGTTAGTACTTAGTAACGCAAATGACAGGTTCGGAGCGGATTGGGATCAATATAATTAAATAGACCACACTCAAGACTCAACTAGTTAGGGTGAATTCCCTTGATATCCAATTCAAATAGACTTTCTTGTATACTATTCCATTTTAAACACTCTTTTAGTCTTTTACATATACCCTTTTCTCAAAATAAAAACTTCACCTAACCTAACTTTTGGAGGTTGAGTTTCAACATTGCCATATTTTATTTATAAATTCTAAAAATATAACTAAAAATTTACGCTAAGAAAATTAAAGTAAGAAAAAACTTACTCGGTGCTATTCCAATGTCATTTTATTTGACTGCATAAGGAAGATTCGGAGTTGCGTTTGTTTTTATTTTTTCCCTCATATTTCTTTTTCCTTACTATTAATAAAATACATATGTATATTTCAACTCATAAGAAGAAATAAGGACAAAATTGTAATTTCAACTACTCAGAGTTAATTTAGCACAATTATATTATTGAGAGAGTCTAAAGAGACGGTAGTGGTAGAATAAGATTTGAAATTGACGAATATAAGATCAAATAATATCTGAGCTTGAAATTATGGATAACAGTCTTTCTAGTTGGAAGCTCACTTGAGAGTTTCAGGTATTTTTAGTGTATCATACTCTACTTCCAATCTCATTCAATGTAACTCTCTTCCTCATATTTAAAACTCAAGTCACATTTGTTTGACTTTTTGGACATAATGATGTACTTAGAACTTCATAATGCATTGTTAGGTATGCGGTGTGTGTAAACACACTAGCAACCAAGATTTTCAGAACCGAACCGGTCATCGAACCGATAAAACTTTGATTTTGGTTCAATGTGGTTTAACCAGTCGATTAACCATGGTTTGACCGTTAGTAACGTCAGCATTTTTGAAACCCGAAGTTAAATTGGACCGAATAAATATTAGCAGTCGGACCGGTTTGAACCAATTTCTGTAAAACCATTTAATATATACACACCAAACGTTAAATATAATTCATGATATCAAGCACAATTTGCTTAACTCAGCAAATTTGTTATCTTTACTTGACTCAACAAATTTGCTTGAATAAACCAAAATCAACCTTCAATAATATCCATGACATCATACTTACGAAGGTGTTTGGTGAGGGAGAGTAGGGTTTGTGCGTGGTGAGTTTTTGTTTGTAAGAATTGCAAAAAGAAAATCATTATATATTTTGATTTTAAAGAATTAGAAAATTTTGAAATATTTTTTATGTGGTCCGACCAATCGGTCCAACCAAACGGTCTGACCTGGTTCATTCCGGTTCAGAACATTTCGACTAAATGCTCAATTTTTTAGCTGAAATGGTCGCTGGATCATCGGTTCCCGATCGAACCGGTCTGGTTTTTAAAACCTTGCCAACAAAAATCGTCCAACAAACAAAAATGGAAAGAGCAGTGAGTGTTTGGTTATCAAAATCTAATGATTAGTATTAGTATTTGGCTGTAGCTGAAGTAACGTGATTTGGAGCTCCATGCATGCTGATGATGTGAAATCAAGTGTACCCACTAAATAAGGATCATTCATTTTGTGTATGCATCCATTATCCAATGTTTGAAAGATTTTCTTTTATTTGAATTCTGCTGCAAAACCATTTCATTGTGATTAAACAAGTTATGCATCAGACAAATGATTCTACTTCTTTGTGTTTCTTATAATTTGATGCAAAACAGCTTCCTTCACCGTACTAACTATGTTTAATGTTACTCTCATTGCAAGTGATACTTTAAATGAGTTCATTGCTTGTCCATTGTTTTAAATTTTTACTTCATTTTGTGTCATGCATTAAAAAAACATCAATTATTTAGTACTTGAAAAAATAATAAGGGTTAAAAATGATTATTGTATAATTCTATCAGCATGATGTGGTACTTAGCTATTATTAGTCCGAACAGTACTGCAAATCTTTCTTAACTTGCCTGACAAGATAGAAACATTTTCCAAACAGAAAAAATAATCACTCGAAATGAAAAGTACATGCACGACCTAATTGACATATACCTTAATTTGTGGATATCCAAACACAATATAGAAAAAGCTATAAACCCACTCTCTATAGGATTTTATTACATTTTCAAATATAATTCGTGCAATCCCGGCAAAAAGCCCACCCGTTTCTACTATCTTGACATGAAAATTATACGAGATGACCCGACCCCAATTATTTTGTGCACATCCAAGCACGATGTAAAAGCTAAAGACCCACTTTTAAGAGCACTTAATTGTTACAATTTCGAAAATTATCCGTCTAATCCCTGCAAAAGCCCACCCGTTTCAAATATCTTAACATGAAAATTACACGACATGACCTTAGCTTTTACACATCCATGCACGAAGACAAAGCTAAATACTCACTTTTAAGAGCACTAATTTGTTACATATCAAAAACTTTATTCGCCCAATCCCTGAAAAAAGTCCATTTTCCGTTTCAATTATCTTGACATGAAAATTATACGACAAATATATGCACTAATGCACATCCGAGCATGATGGCAAAGACAAAAGCCCGTTTTTTAGAGCAATATTTCACATTCTCAAAAACTGTCGTCCAATCCCTGCAAAAAGCCCACCCGTTTCAACTACCTTTTCGCGCCTTCCGATTTAAATTATTCTCTTCCGCAAAACACTAAACTTTCCCTGAAATTTCTCTCCGGTTCAGATCTCGCCTGTTTCGATCTTCCTCTTCGATTCCGGAGGTGACACTTTGTTCTTTCCGTGCGATTTCATTTTGTTTCGATTGGTTCGGGAATCGTAGGAATCAGTTGAAATTAGTTGCATTTTCGATGTTTCGGAGCACAAATGAGGTAGGTCTTTTGGTTAGCGAAAGTAATGTTAGCATTTAGGAATTTGATGCGTTTGGGATTTTAGTATCCATTTTTAGTTTACTCGGCTGGCAAAATAAGATCTTTGGGTTGAAATTTTATAGTGATGTCTGCAAATTCTTTTTTTATTAGTCATGGAAATGAGTGGTGTTTTTCAAGTTGTCTTTGGGTGGTATTTGAGTTTGGGATTTGCAAGAATATACTACTACAAATTTGATTAGTTTCAACGGAATTTCCGTGGGCAATGGGTATTACTGACGGAATTGGGTACTATTGCCGAAGGAAGTGTCCGTCGGCAAAGACCCATTTTGTAGTAGTGATATGATTTATAAATGGGTTGTTTTGGTTATCGTCTTAAAAACTTATCAGTCCCTCATGATACTTTGATCTCTATGCACAATTGTTTTTCGATACTAAAGGGAGGGAGACAGGGGGAGGGGGTTATTTTGGATTAGTCATAGAAATGAGTGGAATCCGTCGGGGTGTGTTTCGGATAGTCCTCAGATATGTCTATTCGCCGAGATTGATGTTGTAGCCTGTAGGGAGAGATGTATGCAAAATGTTTTGGTTAGTGGATGTATAATGTTAGGTATTGAGGGATTTGTCGTGTTTAGAAGTTTCATATGTTCTTATTTTAGTTCTTTAGGCAATAAGATCTCTGGATTGATGTTTCATGGCGACGTTTGAAGTTTTTTTTTAGATTAGTTCTGGAAATAAGTGAGATTTCTCGAGGTGTCTTTGGCTGTTGTATTTAGTCTGGGATAGTATTTTGGCTTGAGATTTCGAAGGATGTCATTTAGAAATTATTAGTTGGGATTATCTGCTTGAGGACATGTAAGTGCTTCTTGATACTTTCTCGAGTTTACTTCAACTGTGGCGATACAATTCCTAGATTGATTTTTTTATCCTCTAAGTTTATGTTTTAGGCTACAAATATCCGCATTACATATTTAGATTAATCCTGTCTGTGATGGAGTTGAGCATCACTTTGATTAACACTAATTGTGTCAGTATTAATACAGTTTCTTGGTTGATGTTAGAGGGCAGAGATAACCGAACAATGTTTTTGTTTAGTTCTTGAAGGAAGTATACTATCATTAGATTACCTTAAGATGACTGTTTCGTAGAGATCGGCTTTGGAAGAAATTGAAGCTGTAGCTTCTGAGATGAAGCAAATTAATCATGTGATATATGACCTGAACTCTGCAGATTTATTTGCTGGGCTGAACAACATAAGTATGAATCTGATCAGCTGCTTTCATAGAGATCTTGTTGTCATTGATGTGTGAGATTTTGTTCATTAACCTCATTACAGCTAATGATCATGGTGATCAAACAGGCCGATCCATATCATTAACAGTTTCTGGTGAGATAGGATCATCACACTGAAGTACACTCTGGTTGCAATTATACCATTGCCCAGAAATAATGATTTGCGACATTCTTATCAAACTAAACTTGGTTCATGATATGTAATTAAGGATTTACTTGACATTCCCAACTTGCTTGGAGGATCAACAGGATTGGCAGGTATGTATCATCTTCTGCTATTAGTACAATATCTTTTCTTGCTATTTTGCTTCTGTGTCATATTATTTTTGTTTGAGCTCCTAAACCAAACTTGCAATCAAATAGTATTATGACAAATTGTAATGGATTAATGGCTACTAGCATGCATTATGTTTCAAAGTGTTGTTCAAGTTATTTGTCAGTGATCATAATTGAAAGCCTATCATGCAGACCAACAAGAAGTGAAGTAAGGATTAGAATGTGGTGCGTGGTGTCTTTAGAATATTCAAGACATCATCCATAACTAATGGACCCCAATAACTTCAAAAGATCCATCCATGCTATGATTATTTGGACCTACTTCACATGAAGTAAGCTTTTTTAAATTGTAGTTTTTGATACTTCAAGACTAAAACACTAATGTCCCACTCAAAGATGCACCCATGGGAGCTTAACATGTTGATGTTCTTAGGATCAATCAACCTTTTATTTCTTTAGGGGATAATGCATGTATAGCTAGAAACTTACAAGCTAGTCACCATTGGGAGGTGAATCATTAGTTTGATTAAAGTCACATGTATATTAAGAATTTATCTAAACTGCATGGTAATTATGAAATCCACTAATATGGTTTCAAACTCCATAATTGACTCTACCAATGAAACATACTTAAGGGGATTTGACAAAGTTAATTTCTGATATATATATATATATATATATATAGAGAGAGAGAGAGAGAGAGAGCAGCCCCCTGTGATTATGCCTCTACTTCTTTTGGATAGGAACGATCATCTCTATTGATTAATGGAGTGACCAACATGGTTCTTTAGTTTGAACTTCAAACCAATATATATATCATATAAACAGATCTCAGAAAATTCACGTACTAGGCCAGTCGATTGTCGAGGAATTAAGTTGCTTCACCGTTAAATAAAATGTTGAAGGGAGATTGTTGAAGAATCCAAAACGACATCAGAACCAAACATCGCCTAAACATCATCACCAGCATTAAAATCACAAGGAACAATCGCGTCTGTTCACCAACAGACGCGTCTGTCTGTCCCCTTCAACGTAACCAAAACTTATGCCTATATATATCTTGTAATTCAAATGTATGAGCAACTTTCTCTAAGAAATAAAATCACTACAAACTTCCATCTATCATCTTCGTTTTCTTCATGGTATCAGAGCGAAGATCCCCATTTTTTCCATCATCGGCGACCCTCAGAGTTCTCTGAGCTCATCACTGGATCTCCTCAGAACATCCACCCAAAAAACACACCATCTTTGCCTCTCAAGGGGGTTGAAGGTGGAAGAAACCTACATCCAAACCCAAGAGAAAGATAAGTGATGTCGGATCCAGAAGTAAACGCCCCTAGACTAGTGTCGCAGCTGCTCAATGGACAAAATTATCTGTCATGGGCGCGAGCGATCACACTGGCCCTCAGTGGGAAAGGAAAACTCGGCCACATCACCGGAACATCAAAAAAACCCGAAGAAGAAGGGACCGAGACAAAACAAGAAGAGTGGCAGGCGATGGACCACCTCGTAATGTCGTAGGTCATCAACTTCATGCAACCAAAAATCGGGTCCATATTTCTCTACAAAAACTCGGCAAAAGAACTCTGGGATGCGGTCCAGAACATATACGGTAAAGCCCAAAATTTCGCCCATGTTTTTAAACTAAAACAAGATTTATCGCAGACAAAACAGCACGGACAAACCATCACAGAATACCTCGGAACGCTTCAGCGAGGTTGGGACGAGCTTGCTATCTACGAGCCCGCGACCAACGACCCGAGAACCTTGCTTGAGCGAAAAGAAAGGGACCACATCTACCAGTTCCTCATCGGACTCGACGGTAGCTACGAAGCCATCCGAAGCCAAGTCCTCATGACACCAGACCTCGCGACCATCATCGCGATGATCCAACGGGAGGAATCATGTCGGACCACCGCTCAGAACGGCGAACGGACATCAGAAACTCAGGCGTTCTTCGCCGGAAAACCGCAAAACAAACAAAAAAATATGGAAACAGACCACAAGAGACATGTGACAACTGCAAAAAACCGGGACACAATAGGAACTCCTGCTGGTTCCTACATCCGCATCTCCGACCAACGAGGGAAGGAGGAGGAGATCATCGGAACAACAAAAAGAACAACAACGGAAACAGACCACAAGGAAACGGCACGGTGGTTAACCCTAGCATGGAGGAAGAGAGGCGGAAATGGGCAGACGAAACGGATCCTCGAGGTTTTATAACCTCTCGCAACACAGACGGATCCGGGTTTCTCCAGACCCGATCCGAAGAATACACCCGACCCGATTCCGCATTTCAAACTTCCACCGGACATGGATCCGGATCCAAGCCCGACCCGATTCCGTTGGACCAACTTCTAGCCCACTTAAGCAACTATTTGCAAACCAATCCTCAAGGATCAGGTAATTGTGCAGGTATACAAACTTTGCCCAAAAATTTCTCTGCAAATAACGCAAATAAAATCTTAGGAAATATAAGACATAATACTCAATGGATAATTGACTCAGGTGCCACGGATCACATGACTGGAAATCTTAGTTTACTAAACCACATCAAAGAAAAAGTAAATATGCTTAACAAATATGTGATTGTCGCCAATAATAATCAAGTAGAAATAAAAGGTACAGGAGAAATCACCATATTAAATAAAATAAACAAAGATGTCCTATATGTACCAACTTTTACCTCTAATCTCCTCTCTGTCGCAAAAATTACGAAACATTTGGATTGCAATGTTATATTCACCCCTACTGATGTTTACTTTCAGGATCGAATTACAGGGAAGACGATTGGTAGAGGAGTTAACATCAATGGGTTCTATGTTTTAGATACTCAGCATAAGGCCTTTCATACCAATAGTGTGCCTAATTATGTTCTCTGGCACAAACGAATGGGACATCCATCCCATCCTGTTTTGAAAACTTTATTTCCTTTTATTTCATCTACCTATGCATGTGAGTTTGTCAATTTTCTAAACAAACAAGACTTCCTTTTTATAAATCTAAAACAAAATCAAGTTTTCCGTTTGAATTAGTTCACTCCGATATCTGGGGACCTGCCCCAGTCGAATCTTATAACGGTTTCAAATATTTTGTGCTATTTATTGACGATTTCTCACGAAATACTTGGATTTATCTTCTTAAAAACAAATCAGATGTTTTTCAAATCTTTTGCGAATTTGTAACATTTATTGAAAACATGTATGATTTTAAAATTAAAACATTAAGAACAGACAACGGGACTGAATATACCAGTCTCAACTTTCAATTTTTTTTGAAAACACGCGGAATATTACATCAAACTACATGCATTCATACCCCCGAACAAAATGGAGTATCTGAGCGAAAAAATCGGCATCTCTTAAATATAACCAGATCCTTACTCTTTCAAAATAATGTCCCCAAACATTTTTGGTCTGATGCAGTCTTAACTGCTACTTATCTCATAAATCGGCTTTCTAGTCCTATCCTTCAAAATAAACAACCTCTAGAGATACTATTAGGTCGGAAATTAACCTTAGATCATCTCAAAGTTTTTGGATGTGTTTGTTTTGTTCACAGGAAACGTATAGATAAATTTGATAGTAACTCTGTAAAGTGTATTTTTCTTGGTTACTCTTTTCAAAAAAAGGGTACAAATGTTTTGACCCCGAAAATTGTAAAATGTATATTTCACGAGATGTAGTCTTTAGAGAAACAGAGTCCTACTTCAGAAGACCCGAAGATATAAGCACAATCCAACCTCTCAACACACTCGTTCTACCAGGGATCAGCACCCAAACAGGAGAAAGAGAAAGAGAAGAAGAAAAAGAAGGAGAAGGAGAAGAAGAAGAAGAAGAAGAAGAAGAAGAAAGAGAAGAAGAAGACGTTTTTCATCAAAACAATCAGGAGACACCTCCGAGAAGAAGATCTACTCGACCCAGTCGCCCGCCTACTAGGTTCAACGACTTTATTACCTCGCAAGTAACTTACCCCATTGAAAACCACTTAACCTATAAACAAATACAACCAAACTATAGGACCTATTTAAGCAGAATAAACGAAAACCTAGAACCTAAGACCTTTCACGAAGCAACCTGCGACCCAAAATGGCGCAATGCCATGGAGGAAGAACTCAAAGCCTTAGAAACCAACAACACTTGGACACTCATTTCTAAACCTAACGGAACCAAACCAGTTGGATGCAAATGGGTTTACAAAATAAAATATAACAGCAACGGAACCGTCGAAAGGTATAAGGCTCGTTTAGTAGCCAAAGGGTATACTCAGACTTATGGTCTCGATTACCTAGAAACTTTCGCACCCGTTGCAAAAATGAACACTGTTCGTGTTCTCCTATCCATAGTTGTTAATAAAAATTGGAAACTCTATCAAATGGATGTTAGGAATGCTTTTCTCCAAGGGACTCTCGAAGAAGAAGTATACATGACTCCTCCACCAGGGTACAACTCCACTCCAAATCAGGTATGCAAACTCAACAAAGCCATCTATGGTCTGAAACAGTCCCCCCGTGCATGGTATGCCAAACTTAGTCATTTTCTTATTGCTTATAGTTTTTTAAAGTCTTCCGCTGACGCTTCTATGTTCACTAGGCATCATAAGAAAGAAGTCACCATAGTCTTAGTCTACGTAGATGACATCATCATTACTGGTGATAATAATAATGAAATTAACCAGGTCAAACATTACTTAAAAACAAAATTTGATATAAAAGACCTTGGTTTCCTAAAATACTTTCTAGGAATAGAGATTGCATATTCAAAAAATGGTATGTTCCTATCACAAAGAAAATACGCCCTAGATCTATTGAAAGAAACATGAAAACTTGGAGCTAGGCCTGCTAGTACACCTATTGAGGCAAATCTCAAAACCAGTCCTACTAATGGAGAACATGTCAAAGATATTCACCAATTTCAGAGACTTGTAGGAAAACTCATATATCTAACAGGAACCAGACCTGACATTACTTTTGTTGTCAGCACAATAAGCCAATTTATGCATGCACCCCGAACACCACACTTAGATATCATTGATAGAATTCTAAGATATATAAAACAGACCCCAGGACAAGGACTACTAATGAAAAACAACTCTAACAGTATCATTGGTTTTTCGGATGCAGATTGGGCAGGAAGCTATGACCGAAAGTCCACTACCGGATTTGTAGGAGGAAATCTCGTAACTTGGAGAAGTAAGAAACAAAAGGTTGTTGCCCGATCTAGCGTTGAAGCTGAATATCGTGTCATGGCATCAACAACTAGTGAGCTTATATGGCTAAAACAGCTTCTCCACGATATGGGACAAACTCATACCACATCCATGAACATGTTCTGCGACAACAATGCTGCTCGGCACATAGCTTCAAATCCCGTATTTCACGAAAGAACCAAGCACATTGAAGTTGATTGTCACTTCATCCGAGAAAAGATTCAAGCCGGAGAAATAGATGTCCCATACATCTCCAGTCAAAAACAACTGGCAGATGTCTTCACCAAAGCTCTAAGTCAGAAACAATCCAACCTAATCATAGACAAGTTGGGTACCTTCAATCTCTTCCGGACCCAACTTGAGGGGGAGTGTTGAAGAATCCAAAACGACATCAGAACCAAACGTCGCCTAAACATCATCACCAGCATTAAAATCACAAGAAACAATCGCGTCTGTTCACCAACAGACGCATCTGTCCCCTTCAATGTAACCAAAACTTATGCCTATATATATCTTGTAATTCAAATGTATGAGCAATTTTCTCTAAGAAATAAAATCACTACAAACTTCCATCTATCATCTTCGTTTTCTTCAGAGATTGATAGATGTATGTTATACCAAGCAATGGCCAATTGGTCGAGGTGGCAATTGATCGATCAAACGGAATTGTTGAGACAAGCGATTGACCAAATCATTTTTGCCTTCATTTTTTTCCACCCACCATCTTGAGATTTTAATTGTTGCCTTCATTTTTTTCCACCCACCATCTTCAACACTAGTAGCAGTTGACGAAAGGCACAACTCTAATAGTAACTCATGTGCTCCCACCAATTGGTTGTTGTTAGCTGTTGCATCTAAATCTGGTTAGTTATACTGTCTTAACGTGGTTCATTAAAAACTATTGATAGTTTTTGATAAATTATCTGGTTAAAGCTTTGACACCATTTGTAACAATTAATCCGGTGATGGGTATAGACTAGTGTTGTTGATTTGGTCGTGTTCCCATATCTAATGACTTTGTGTAGGAACATAATAACCTCTTAAAACATTACACACAACAAATGGAATTTTATAAGTTGTAGATTTACTTATCCACTAATTCAGTAATTTGTATAATTATTTAGCCAATCTAAGAATATAATTGGGAGGTGTTACACACTTGATAAACCTACCCTTAACTTTCCTTGTGCTTGGGTAATTATCAATAATTATCAATTTCTGTGTTCTGTTGCTGATGCTTTCTTGTAAGTTAATATTCAAGTGCACAAACAATGAACCTTGCTCCAATCATATGTAACCATTTACGTAACGTCTCAAACTTAGGGCTTTAGATCAATGGGGAGCTAGTCTAGGATTAGCTAGTCTAGCCTATGGTAATGAATTGGAAAATTAACTTTATTATTATCATGTATATGTAAGGTAACTTCAATAGGAACCTATTTGATAAGTTAGGAAACTATCAACGTGAGGTTAACTTCCTAATTTGGTATGTTAGGAACCAATTCTATCTTCTCTTTTGTCTCTCTGTCTAGCTAATTAATTATGATTTTTTTCCAAATGTTGAAACCAAATTCATCTTAAAATTAATACTAGATCACTCTGTAAACACATATATTCTGTGATATCTTTATGTCTCTGACCATGACATGATTTCCTATCTTTCTAACTAAAGCACAGCTATTATAATTGATTGGAAACTAGAGCATAATACGATTTTGATATTTTCGTTAACAGTTGTACACCCTTAACTTGTGGATGGTTATGTTCAATTAAACTAAATGTGATTATTGTTGCTCATTATTCATGTCAACATGCTTTGAGAACCTATCAACAATACGTCATTTCTTAGGCACCACATTATCTTGTCTAAATAAATAGGTTATCTTCCTAAAGGGGGTGTCTCGTGATTAATTAGTTTGTAAAAGATCTTAATCAAGTGTGATCCAACTAGATTTATGGAATAATTTATTCTTGATTAATAAAAATAACACAAAATTAGCTAGAGATCCACTTCCACACGGGCATTATTTAAAAACATTACTAGAAAGAAATCCTCTTAATTATATTCAAAAATCTAAGAAAAAAAATTCAACTTCTACCACTATCTATAACAGAAAAATGAACAATATCTATCCACCCATGTGGATCAAAAATTGAAAAGCATAATATTACATGACATCTAAGTAGGACATGCTTATTATTACATAGAAACGAATCCAAAGACCTTTCCAACATCCAATTCCAACCTTATCTTACCCTCCCACTAAGCACATCAAGATAGAAAAAGATGACACCTCAAAAGTTAAAAAAAAAAGGCAAAATTAATAGAATCCGAATTAAGAAAATCATTACTACTTAAACCCTAAACTAAACGTCCCCACTCATGCATGCAAACCCCACTCCTCTCTTTTCCTCCCTTGCTTTTGAAAGCTTTCCATCACCAAACAAGCTCACATATACATATACATACACACACACAACAAAACACAAACACAAACACAAACAACAAAAACCAAAAACCAAGCTAGAAAGCTATTATATATTCCATGACCACACACTGCATGTCGTCCTCGGCCGTGGCCTGCATGGAGTCCAAACGGCCAATAAGAGCATCATACATGAGTCTCTACAAGTGGCCCGAGTCGGACGCAGAATTCGTTAGATCCGTCGGTGTAGACAACAACAATAATATCAACAATAAGTACTACTTCAGGCGAGAAGCGGGAATTGTCGATAGCTACTCGTGTAGGCAGATGTACTTGAGGAGTTACACGTTCACTAAGAAGGAGAGTGTGCCGGAGAAGACAATGAAGTGTTTGGGGAAGGTGAAGGAGAAGGTGAGGAGCAAAGTGGAGGAAGATAGGAGGTGGTGGAGGAAGAGGAGGAAGAGTTGCACCGGTGAGAAATGTACTGCTTTGTTGGTTATGTTCCGGCGCTTGCTCATGTGCGGTGGAAGTGTAGATGTTGATGATGATGATTGCCGGAGAATTAGAGTTGGGTAATGGTTTTATGAACATTTCCTTGTTTTAATTCTTAGCCTTGGGCCTTGGGTGAGAATCTCACAAGGAAATCATTATCTTAAAAAACAAACGGGTTGTGGTTAATTTGGTTCTTAATTATGTGGGTGTTGAATCTTTTTTGGTTTGGAGGGCTAGTTTTGGGTTTTTTGGATTGTTTCAGAATGTCATCCATGGTCAATATATACTAGTATTTTACATGCTTATGATGTGAATTCAGGTGATTAGATTGATATTTAATTTTGAAATAAAGGAAAGTTTTCTTTATTTTTTTCTCTAATTGAGAGAGAGGGAGAATCGCAGTCCATTTTTCTTAGTCTAGTAATCTTTTTCTCCAACATTTTTTCCTTTTTTATATTTTTTTACCTTCACTATAATTAATTCCAGGGCATGGCCAACATCTACTGGGGTCAAAATTCTGATTTGGATTTTTTACATTTAAGAATTCACCAACTATAGATACAGCATTTTTTTTTCTTTTCTTTTAGATGACTCTGGCATGATGGCAGAATAGAAGTCTTAGAATTTTAGGTACCTTTTTCTTGCTTTATCAAAAGTCCCAACACCTTTCTTTTTAAGAGAAGACTGAAGACCATAGCTGTTTTAGGTTTGGTGTTTTGATGCCTAACAATAGCACTTTGGGTTAGACAAGTGATCAATTCCATTCCATGGAAAGTTTTCTTTTTTATAAAAAAAATCTTTAGTTCTATCCTTGGTATATATATCTCACGTCGAATCCATTTTGCTAGGGTTCAATCCATAGCGTTAGTTATTCTAAATTTAAGAATCTACCAATTAAATTAACCTAACTACCAGTCAAGTAGAGTGGTATTTGACATGAAACTTATGGACATGTGTTTTAATATGAATTTAAGTAATAGATATGAATGAAATGAATTAAATAAAAAGACAAAAAATGGCATATGAATTATTGATAAAAACAATGAAGCAAACATCCCTGCCAAACAAACAGGAAATGGTTGGTACTGTATCTGTATTAATTTTGCTGCATTTCCAATATGTTCTGCATCAAAATAACTACTCTGAAGGCTCTGTCTCTATTGAATTTGAGATATAAGTTTTGATGTACAATTTCACCACAAAAAATGAATGCTACAACCAAATGAGACCACCATTTCAAGCTGACTCAGTTGGTGGATTTTAGCCATTTAGGTTTCACTTAGGATACAGAAATTCTTTTTTTGATAAAGATATATAAATTCCACAAGCCCCTTATGAAACATATTTATGACCTTTAATAAATTGATATTGCAAAGTAAAACACACCCTTCAGAGGGCGTAACCTGTTGAATTTCCCAAGATTCACCACTTTGGATGGTTCAAGACTTCAAGTCCTCAAAAGATATCACATTTTTTATGGCCTATGGTATTGCCAAATGTTTTGACCAATGTGGTGGTGGTGGTGATGGGCATGATGTTTGAAAGCACTAGAAAAGTTGTTTATTCTTTAATGACCTGTCAACTCTTGAGTGGGTCCAGAATAAAGACTCAACTTTGATATCAGGGACTAAAAACAACTCACTTTGATCGAGGAGTCGTGACTTGGAACGGTCTTCATTAGTATTGAGCAGCTCAACTTAACAGCTCAACTGATCAGCAAAGTGTGCGGTAAATGATTTCTAAGATGTAGGGTAGGATAAAGTTATCTTAATTATGCCAAAGTTATCCTTTTATCTCATTCTAATTAAATATTGCTTCGCTGGATCACTTTCTCTTAAAGTTATCCAGAAACACCATATATATTATTCATAAAATGTAAAAACAATTATTCAAATGACAAATTGAGTTAACTTAACCGGCTTCCTAACTTCTTAAGCATATCTGATAACTACGAAGGTGCAGCATCAAGTCTCCCAAGACGGGTTCGCATCCATGATTCATCTCCCTACTACTAAAAAGAAGTTTCCCTGGATATGAGTCAACCTATTTTACTCTTCTACATATCAGGGTTTTTTGGAAGCTACAGTGGACAAGCAGTCCACTTATCTATCTAGTTTGAGTAAATCCGATCTGGCTCCAAGGGTGCACCCAGAGTGCGCAGTTCAAGAAACTTCGTGATCTAAATTAATCACCAAAGAAGTTTAGGTGAAGTACCATTAAACTAAACCAAAGAGACTCAGCCGATCGTCTCATCTCATGCAGTCGATCCCAGTCCGTAATCAAAACCACCAACTTGGGTGGGCTAATCACCACGCAATAGCATGATGGTTCGGTCATCATGGTGAGATGGACATAATTATCTCTTCCTTGTGGAGTCCACGTGGGCTAACGTCCACATTAGCCTCACCACCATCATCTCCACGAAGAAACAGCACTAAAAGGATAACTAAACTAGATTGGTCAATATTGTACTTGAGAAGTACATTACATGCATGCATGAGAAGTTCAGAGTTATAGATCATGTTATTTATGAGACGGGAAAAGATGAAAATACTTATGTGTGTGTGTTTGTGTGTACTCTCCTGGCTATAAATCTATATGCACTGTATAAAAAGTAAAAAAGAAATGGTAATAAAATGTGAGACCCACCGTATCTTGTTACTCCCTATAATTACTGTATTCTGCTACAAACCACACTTCCAGGACTACAGTGTTCACTAAGACATCAAATGCAACCAAGAGCAATGCCAAAATAAAAATACTCAGCCATTTGACAACTAACACAGATCGTAAACATGCTTATATGATACACAACCATACAGGCTCATTTAAGTAGTGGTTAGTGGACCACAAGCAAACACCATGTGGGCAATGCCTGCATTACACATTCCTTAGCTAAAAGGCAATCTATTGCAACGACCCTTGAGAGAATATGTGCCAAGCGTGCCAACCACTTGGAATGTAGTGGTTTGACGTCTGCCTCAGAACTACTGCTGGTCGCAACCTGTCATGTTCACTGTCTAGAGGAATTCATGTAAGAGATTTCTAGAGGAAAATAGTTATCAATTCAAACACAATCACAAACACACAAAGGGGAAAGTAATACTATAAACTTCTGGAAGTAATTTCTAATTGTATGACTTATTCTCTGCAGGGAGGTAACCCGTTCAAATACAATGCATGTTAGCATTCGTTTGGAAGGAATTTTTGTTCTAACTAATCCTTAGAATGCAACTCATTATCGTTGGAATTCAATCACTGATCTTGACTATTCCAAGACAAAGAAACTACCAATTAGACTAGCATCTCAAGGCAGATCTCAAGGTGGAAGGTGACAACATGCATTTAGCATAAATTGTCGACCGAGACTTAGTCCAGTTGGTAGATCTCTAATCTTGCAATAGTCAAGACCAAGAATTGAACATCATCCATAACGAGTTGCATCGGCAGTTTTAGCTAGAGCAGAAAAATATCCATTTACAAATAAATTACAGCTGTATAGCAAGAAACTTCGTGAAAACTTTTATGTGTGATGGATAATATCAGAAATTACCATGAAGACGATGCAACCTGAACTATACACACTTGCCAATTAATAATATCAGGGATGGATAGGTATCCTGATGCAAGTGCTCAGGTGTAACCATTATATTACTTGGAAAATAGAAGACATACTTAAAAATGTAAGTCTAAGACCTACACAAATTAAGTGAAACTATACAACCGAGAAGGGTGGATGACTACCTTTCCTTCATCCTCCTCAAGTAACTGCTGTTTACACATGCAAATATGTACACCAAACACAAGTCTGAAAGCTGTACTTTTTTTATTTCCACACCTTGATGGCACCATCTCGGCTGCTGGAGATCAAAAGCCTCTGGTTCAATCTCACAGAAGCCAAAGAGAGAATTGAGTCACAGTGGCTACCGGCCGAATCAGTGGCGGCCACGGCAAGCACAGCTTTCTGTGTCAACCTTGAGGCTGCAGGTCTCTTGCTTGTTTCCTGTTTGGCGCAAAAGATAAAATATGACCATATAGATCATAAAAATGGCACCATGGCTTGGAGGAAAAAAGCATGACGATCTAAGAGCATCATAAACACTCGTACTTACAAATATTTTTAATAAATACATACATGTTAATATTCCTAAAGTAAAAACGTTACCAAGCTACAAATAATCACATCTGTTTTCTGTTAAAATAAAATGTTCCTATGAATTTTTGGCATACTTAATTTAATCAATCAGAGAAAATTGAAATTGAAAAGGTAACCAAGAGTAACAAATAAATCATAACTTCCGTTTTTCGGGTTATATTCTATGTTCCTACTATGGGAACTTTTATGAAAAGTGATTGTAGCATCATAAAACGGCGGTGCATCACATGAAGGATCACGGTTGATGAAAACTGATCATATGGGCATTGACTCAGTCGTTTATTAAAACAGAAAAATAAGTTTAAGAGTCATGTGCACCGAACAACAGGGCTCCTGAAATTGAAGAGCACCAATTTCTTCAACCTAAGGGACTATTCGCAAATATAATGATGTTCCTCAATTGGTGCTAATTAGTAATTACAAAGGGCATCATATCCAAATCATAAACAATTGGATGAAAGGCAAGCTTAGCATCTGAAAAAAAATCCTAAATGAACCTAACTAAGTTAAGATGTTCATCAAGAGTAAGAAAATGTAAGAACTTAAAAATACCATAAGCTTCCTCTGAGATTATAAAAAATGCTCCAGGACTACTTAGAGACATTACACCACCAAACACGAATAATAAATAGATAAAGTAAACATGAAATTTACCTGCACAACCTGGACGCCAAATGCAGATCGTGTATCATATCGATCTTCAGGAACAACACCTTTTGTTGTAGGCCCAGAGACACAGAAACTACTACCAGGACTGCACCATTTGAATGAGAATGGTTAAATATAATTTAGTAGTTATTTTCTCACCAAAAAAGGAATATGAGAAATTATTAACCTAGAGTGATTAAAGTAATGTATCTTAAGGTCTGTTCCCCCAGCTAGTAGGTCTCCTCCAGGCAAAGGAAGCAAACATCTAACACCTGGCAGGCGAGGAGGAGGCTCGGTTAACTCATCTGTTCTGTACTTGGGTATAGAGCTTCTTTTGATGCTATGTTTGGAACTTGATTTGCTCGAAGCACTTGCTAAAGCCCAAGGAATTTTGGATTGTGTGTCAGTGTCACCTTCGCAACCAGCCACCTTAAATACCTGCAGAAAAAAAATGACATGGGCAAAATACTTCCTCACTATAAGTTCGATAGACCTATACACAGCTCTCAGCTATTTAATTTCATGGATTAGGCAAACCAAGTTGCAGTCTGGAAAATGATAACTTTTTTATTAGTAAGTCTGGAAGATTATACTTTTAAAACAGTAAGTCAGTAAAGTCAATATGGAAACATTGCACAAGCATGTCTACTATAATAAGTTAATTTTTAAAAATAGCAACACCAGTAACTATTCTTGTTATTTCTCCGACTGAAATTGTAATATTTTGTAAGCTGTGAAACAAATTATTGGACCTTGACAATTCACAACATTATTGAGCTCTTTGACAAATTGACAACCTGAACATAAACCCTGGTCATGCGTGGCTTTACGAGAATATATTGTGCTCTTGTTGAAAGACCCCAAAAAAACCATGTACCACATGACAGGTCATGTGTACCCACTACCCTTTACCACAAAATGATCACGGTAATGCATGCTTCGTATAAAGGCTAGTTTTCAATCAGTTCCTATGAGAACATAAGATGCTAGGCAGAACTTTGTGACCAACATTTATTTTTGCAAATTCATTCTGTGAAAGTTCAAAGACCTTTAAACCAACCATGTTCCCTTGCAGACATTGCCGATTATTTTAGGTCCTTAACAATATGGTTCACAAGTAGCCTCTAAAATCATAGATTTGGCTACTTTCTCATCTTGCAGGGAGGAAGGAATCTGGCAGGTATTATAAGGTTGAAAAATTAAATTGAAAAATTCAAAAACTCCACTATGTTTCAGATTAAATTGAAAGTTGTTATTTTTCAATCCAATGCACCAATAAAGATCACAGATTAAGTTTGTAAACTATTAGATGCATGCCTGAGTGAATAATTCATATTTGATTCATGACTCGAATGCTTTTTTAGGAATTGATTTAATTACTGTAAGAAAGTCCCCAGTGCTAGACTCAAAACCAGTAGAACTGCAAACTGTAGTGAACAAATCTTTTGCCAATACGAGCATTTAAAGATAATATCAAGTACGTGAACTACTCGTGACCTAGCAATTTTACGGGGAATACATTTGCTTGTCTGTATGTGTAATTGCATCTTGGACGGTAACAGGATCTAAAACCACTACTGCTAAATGATTTGGTCATTGCTTATTACAAAAAAAAAACTTGAAATACCTGATGGCAGCTCCCATTCTCTGCATTCCAGAGCGAAACTTCATTACAACCGGCAGCAACATAAACTAAAGGCCTCCCAAGGGACGATACTGCACTGTTTGCCGGAGGAGTAAACAAACATATTTTCTCTATTGGACAAGCTCTAGAATATTGCCATGAGTTGACAGGAAGAAGAAACCTCATATCCCAGAGAGTTAGCATGCCCCTAGAGGTACCTGAGATAAACCAATTCCCACATGAACCTATAGCAAGCGAAGATATAGATCCCTCAAGAGGAGCAGCTTTAAATTTCCAAGCTGCTGAATCTTGTCTAGTGTCCCAGAGGTGCAGACCACAGAGTTGGGTGCTATATAAAACGGTTTTGCCTGTCGACCCATCACCAGTGGAGCAATTTAAAAGGCTGAGTATAGCACCTTCTCCAACCTGTTTCTTTTTTACATCTGCAATACCAGAGTACCTCTCCACAACGTTATCAAGACCTCTTGATATGCAGTCAACAGAAAACAAGTGTATCAAGCCATCACTTGCACCAACGACAACTTGTGCACTACTACTAAGCATTGTTGTACACAAAGCTCTTGTCCCATCTAGATGATAAGTCAATCTAGACCGAAAAGAAATGTCTTTTTCCAGTTTTCTAGTATCCCATAGTTTGACACTTGAGTCATCTGAAGCACTTACGAAAAAAGTATTATCATTAGAGATGGCTATATCATTCACAGCAGCTCGATGTTCCTGCAGATGTGCTACTAAAACACCACGAGGTTTCCATCCAGCATCTGGAGCACATGATGCTTTCATAGGAGATGCTGATCCAGTCACATCAGATTGTGGTGTATTATCGTCTATGTTTATAGATGAACTAGCTTTCAAAGTATCAGCAACAGAAACATTAAGGAATTTGCTGGTGATGGAAGAAGATTGGTCCTCATCGTGATTCTCTAGTTCTCGCAATGGTGTAGGGGCTTGCTTGGGGGCATTACTTATGTTAAAGATAGAACCTGAAATAAGCTTAGGATGATCTGAACTAGATACAAATGATTTACTAACTTGATCAAGTGAAGGAGTTGACAATGAACCAACACCCATAGAATTCCACTGAAGTGAAGCATCGGAGCTTGAGATTGCATTTCTCATTCCATGTCTACTCATGCTGAAGGAGTAGACTGGTATGCCGCTAGATGGACGATCATGTAGTAAGCTGTTCCCACTACTAATGTGTGAAGAAATAAACCCAGAAAAGTGCATCTTCTCCGAGGAAAGTGGACTTCTTTCATCCAATTTGCTAGAAATATTCCATAATGTGGTCCCTGGTATTCTAGATTTACCAGCATCTTCGGCAGCAAATATAGCATTGTTCATAGAAGAATTTGCGTATTTGCTACCTTGAGGAACAGGTTCCTTAGTATGTTGATTAATTGAAGGATGACCAATGTTCACCCATTGGTTTGAAGGTGCAGAATTGTACCATATCTTTCTCTGTCTTTCAAGCATATCTGAGCTTCTTGCATTTTCTAATGCCTGGTAAAATACCAATTTAGATATGGGGGGTTTGAGACATGCTAATAGAGCTCTATCAGAAGAGAGAGAGGATGGCCTTCTCTGAAGAAAGGGGTGTAAAACTGGGTAGAGGTAAATGTTGGAATCTACAGGCCCAAGACTCTCACTACTTGCTGCAATGAAACTAACTGCTGCTTTTCTTACCCATGAAATTGGATAACAGAGAAGTGGAAAAGCTCTCTCTATCATGTCCAAGAGTACCTTTTTACCTAAGAACCTACTCTTACATAACATCGTCAAACATTCCAGTGCATTTACTAAGACAACCTCCATTTCATCACTTAAAGCTTGCTCAATATAGGGCAACAAGTATTCCTCCACGCTCCTTTGACCAACAAAAAAACAGACAAACACAATCTGCGCATAAAAGTCTGCCCGAAGCTGCTCATCTCGATCATTTAGAAAAGCTGGAAGAATAGGCAACAGGAAATCATTACTTTGTCTCTTTCCAAAGAAGCAACACAAGTGACCAATATCCTGCAATAAGGCTCTCCTAATATTTGGAGTGTTCTTGGATCCCATTACAAGCTCTTGGACAATTTCAGCTACAGACTTTCTGAGTTCCATAAGTTCTGCATCAGTGCTCATAATCTGCTTATTTGTTGTAGATTCATTAATAACAGATGGTGTTCTCAGAGAGAAGCTTTTCTTGTCTAGATCCTTACTCGAACAGCACTGGAACCTATACGCAGTTAATGCAATCTTGAAGATGTTGCTCGCATAACATATCCTGACACTTTCTTCTGTATCATCAGGAAGTGTGGATAGCATCGGAAGAATGTACACAGGGAATATTTTGGCATCACTAGGTGGGAAGTCTTGAATCAAAGGCAAAATGTTGCAAAGAGCTTCCAAAGCAGCACAACGCACAATAGCTGCTGAATCAGAAAGCATCACAATAATGTATGGAATCACATGTTGTAAGAGATCTTCGTCGTCGATATACAAGGAAGAATACATCAACATAAGAAGTGCTCCTCTTCGCAGTTGCGGTTGTTTGACAGTCCTTAGGCAAGAACATATCAGTGATGCAACAAGGATCATCCCTTCACAACGGAAATTAGACCTGCTACTTGGGAAAACAGAAGATAGTAAGGTTTCTAGCTCGCTATTGTACCTATCCATGAACGAACTCAAGTCATTTTTTTCAATTTTTTTCAGAAGATAGTCTCCTTTCTTCTTGTATCCCATAAGCAAAGTAGGCATTTGGTGGCTTGGAACTTCATGTTTGCTATGTTTTATGTCATCCATAATGGTACCATTTTTGGTAAGCATGACGGCATTTTCAGGCGTTGGTTTAGTTGGCTCCCTTTGTTCAACGTTCTTTAAAAGGGAAGATATTTCACCAACCAATTGATTTTGAGTACTGTTCATGCATGTCCGTGTCTCATGTGTCTCTCCAACACGGCCATCCGATACAGTTGCTATTTGTTCTGCTGGATCTGTGTGTTCACTAAATGCATTGTTTGATGCTGGGTTATCAAGAATAATATCCTCATACGGTCTACTATTAATTATTTGCTTACGAATTTCCTGAAATGCACCAGTGGCCACGGCAACCTAATAGCAAAAAGAACGCAGATAAAACAAGCATAACCAATAAATGCAATTAGAGCCCTGATAATAATAATAATATCTTCAAATATAAATCTCACCCTTGTATCTGAGTCTACAGGAATCAAACAAGAAAAAAACTTGTGAAGAAATGGGTTGAAATAGCTCGGAAAAACAGCAGAACCATACTCCTTCAAATAGCTTTCACAGGACAGTCTTGAGTTTGGGTCCAATTGAATCATATGGAGGATCATCTTCCTGATCCCAGAATCTGGTATCTGCAATAAAAAAAATCACTACAACCACATTGAGAAAAATCAATATGCGCAAAATGAAAGAAAAGTACAAAACAATAAAAGCACATACACAGTGTGCCAAATTTTGTATAAATTTCATTATCATGTTAATTTGAGTTATTACTAGTGTATGACCTCATCAATATAATAAAAAAGGGAAAAGAGGAAATGAAAAGGCACAGACGTATGATAAGTAATGTCAAGGATAAAGAGATGATTTCATCTTTGATAACTACATCTGGAAATGTTTTGGTCACATTTTCTCCTTACTATGTAGTAAATTTCAACTTAGCACCTTGGTAAATACAAGCCCAAAAGTTCCTACTGTGTTCACTTGCTCTATCATTCTTATTCTTATTCTCTGAAGATGACATTTTGTACAAAGCATAAGATTTTTCTAATGCAAAATAGGTGCAAAACCTTTAATGAGCTTTAGATGTTCAACTACAACAACAAAGCCTTAAATCCCAAACTAGTTGGGAGAGCTCTAGATGTTCAAATAAAATAAAATCGCATTATCTATCATGAGAGTATCCCTAGTTGACAAAACTATGGTACTAAATTACGATTATTAATATAAAGTGACTGACACTACAAACCCATTGAAATAAGTCAAGCTTCAATTCCGACTTCCAAGATTGGCAAGCTCACGGACCAGCACAACGTATCAAATCGTTTTTCATGAGGTCCGAGTTAGAGCGAGATCATTAGGTCTAAAACAAAAGCAGTTGTGCAAAGAAAAACTTTATACATTAGAACACATAACAAAGTTACATGCAGAAGTAGTGAAGGCTTATGTTTTTATTTGAGTGTGAAAAACAATGCACTAAGCCACTAACCATTGGTAGACATGCATAGGACTCAGGTAGTTTGGCAGCAGTCGTTTCACAGTATTAAAGAATGAACATGTAAAGCCGATTCTGATTACTAACTATTGAAATATTTTTTTGTTTCACACTTGCACAAATAACTAATGAACACAAAAGACAAAGTCCAACAAGCACCTTTTCTAGATATTGACAAGGATCATATTGTCCCCTACGGTATGCAAGCAGTTGTGACAACTCAAAAAGTGGCTGCCCTTCAAGGAAAAGTTCAGCAATGACACACCTAAAAAAGTAGAAGAAACCCTTGTTATATAAAATCAGTTACGAGCTGCAGATGGAATGTAATTACTTTAAGCGTGTTTAGATTTTCCTTTCTAAGGCAGATGCCTAATACGGGTGAATAGTTCCTGTATTATTTTTATGATATTCAACAATCAAATATTTAGTAGATAACTTAAGGCATTCTTCTAGCAAAGATCAGCCAATCCTCATTTTGACTATTATAAAAAAATTGATTATGATAATTTAAAGTAGAATAGGATTAACTCATTAGGAATTAAGATGATTCATTAGTATGTTGCAACATTTTAGCTGTGCCTACAGAAAAATGTAATAATACTGGATGACTTCATTAGAAGAAGAAAAAATTAAAGTGGAAAAAAAACATAGTTACAAGATAAATAAGAAATACAAGGATGGTATTCAGTAAAGTACCATAAATACTGCACACAAGGAGAGAAAATGCAAGGCAGCAAGAGATTTAAAATATATGAACCACCAAAAACTCCATACCCTAAGGAGAAGATATCCATTGAAGGCTTCAATGATGCATCATGGGGCACTTGTATTTCACAGCCATGCTCAAAAAACCTCTGAAGTCAACATAAACACATCATAATAATCAAAATCCAAGAAGTTAAAAAAAGGGGGGAAATATCTCCTTTGTTTGTGGCCTTTTTTTTGTAAATTAATTATTTGATCACTCACGGTTCAAAAAAAATATTGGATTATCCTACAGCCCAATGAAATAGGAGGGAAACATTCTTAAAATTGAAATAAGATGACATCCATTAATAGACTACAAACTCTTGGGAAGCAAGACATGCACTAAAACTCTACACCTACATCAAATGAACTGAAATGATGAAAGAAACTGAAAAATAATAGACATTGCGATGTTGGGAAAGACCATAAAAGTCACAAGCAACACTCAATTATAGCAGGGAATCGACCTCTGGAGCAAGATAACAACGCCTCCTTCCACCAGTGTCAAAGAAAAATGAGAAATCTGATGGGTCGTCATCAGGTATATATGTTGGCTTAAACGATGCGAAGTCCGCAAGGTAGATCCAGTTCCACGACGTCACGAGAACATTCTCACACTTGATGTCTCCTGCAAGTGGTAATGAGACAATTCACAACTCAGATGATAAGATTTTTTCCCTTGCTAGTTGGATTAAAAACTCTAGACATACAAAGATTAATTAATTGTCTCAGTAGGTACTCTCACCATGGCAAACACCATTCTCATGGCACTGTTTCACTGCACACAATAACTGCACAATAAAACGAGCTAAGTCCACAACCATATATCTGGAAAACAACAAAAATCAAGTACTAGAAGAGAATGGCATTAATAGCAAGTACAGAATACATTTCTTGGAAGGAGAAAACATCAGTATCCTGAAACCCAAGTGCATCAAGTAGATGTGCACCTGAAAGGCAAGCCATTTCTTTTCGATGAGGCTTAGAAATGGACGTGTACTAAGCCTGTCATGGAGATTGTTGTGGAAGTGTTGCCTCAGGAGGTATGCAGCTTTATCAGTCTCCAGCCAAAACTAAAAAACACAAAGCATGAACATCACAACAGAATCCTGAATCACTCAACAGGCTCAAATTTGAAGAAAATGGATACAATAAACATGTAACATCATACAGAATTGCGTAACTTTACTATTTCAGCAAACTGTCTTACAAAGAACTTCACTTACAATCTTATGTGAATGTTGTGTGTATTTCTATCTAGTAGCCTCTTAAAATGTCCAACTCACCTAAGCTGATGTAATCTTACAATGTAGCATTATTAATCGATGTGTCAGGGGACTACGAACAAGTAGTCTTAAATCAACCTCCAAGAAAGTGAAAATGTGCTAGAACAAGTAATTTCAATGGATCATATAGAGGGCACAAATATTACTCGCACTACTGGCAAACATGTAACTTCTGGCAATTAATTTCTGGAATAAATTTAATGTCTTTAATTATGGTGCTTAAACCAAACCAACGTGGCGTTTGCTTATAGAAGATTTAGTTTGAAATTTTTTTATGGTTCTATTATGGTGGTGGTGTACTAATTCCAATTCTTTTCTGGAACGTAAAGCTCCTAAAGGTTATACCGTAATTGTCGATCGGCTTTAACGTATAAATTCCCTACCAAATAATCTTCTAAAGCAAGGATGATGAGAAATTCATCTTTATTTTCCTTCATCTTTACATAGACTGATAGACTTGGCCAAAGATATCACAGTTGATATTTTATGCCTTTCTTTATGGTGGGCAATATTAATCCTAAGAATGACCTACATTCAGCCAACTCAGTAAATCTGTACAAAGTAAAAAAGGAGATGGTTTCACAAGCTTGGATTTTTCACACTTCCCTGCCTTAATTGAGGCGACTTTAAGTGCACCCTTATTTCTCAATTGGATTCTAATAGTTAGTAATTCTGACATTGATAAGAGCTGCTTTTATGGAAAAACTACATTTCTTATGCTTATTTTTTCGAACAGACATTGCCTATGCTTATGCTTCCTTTACTCTTCTAGTTGCAACAATGCACTGAGAATTGGATTTCAAGTTGCAATGTTGTTACAGCCTATTTTGTTTGTGTGTGTGTGTGAAGTGGTCATCTTCAGTGAACCAGTTGAAGCAGGGGACGTTTGTCCTATCAACTGAGATCATTATGATTAGTTGAATGAGGTTCTTCATATCAAAGCAATGACTACTATGCTCAGATTAGTTTAAGTAGCATAGTGAGTGCTTCTTCGCATGGGTTTGCTTTGGGTCCCAAAATATGTTTCTGGAGGACAGGAGGTATGAGAGTACCTTAAAAAATTTAGCTGTAGAGAACGCTTCAATATACACCAGATGTGCTCAATTATGGCTATTATTAAAACTTTAAGAGAAGGACAACCATAAAAAAACACATCCGGATCAAACCTACATGAAATATGACATATAGGCATGAGTTTTCCATTAGTTCCCTAGAGGATAAATCCAGCAAATGCCTAAGTTTTGTGTTTACATACAGAAAAAAAAGAGGTTCATGCCCCCAAGACCTCATTTGAGAGTATAAGCAGATCAAGGTATCTGAATCGTTCAGTGTTCCACAGAAACTGTAGCGGGATCAAGCATGTCAGGAGTTACACCACGATGTGGTCAATTGTGTTATCATCACAACGATCACATGTATTGATAGACAAACTTCAAGAGTGAGGACAACCATCAAAAACCTCATTTCGGAGTTGCGTGGAGTCGTGGACCAAGGGATCCCCTCAAAACACCAAAAATCAAAGTCAAAGTACATATCACACCTACACAAAGTTTTCCCAGTCTCCTAAATAACAACTCTAAAAACACCTAATTTTTCTGTTCACACACAAAAGATCCAATCTTTTCTCCAAAAATCCTCAACTCAAAGTTCAATCTGACCAAAGGATACCTAACTTTTCACATCTACACAAATTTTCCCCAGTTTCCAAATAACAACTCTATAAAACACCTAACTTTTCTGTTCACACAAAAAATCCAAACTTTCCCCCAAAAACCTCAATCCTGCGTTAAGCAGACCAAAAAATCACATCAAAACACCCAAAAAACCCAGAAAAAGTACATATCACATCTAAACATAAGTTTTCTCAGTTGCCTACTTGCCTAGATAATAACAACTCCAGAAACACCTAACTTTTCTCTTCACAGACAAAAAATTCGATATTTTCCCTAATAAACCTCGACTCAGAGTTCAACCTGACCAAAGGATACCTAACTTTTCACATCTACACATAACAACTCTCGAAAACACCTAAATTTTCTGTCACTCGCACACATAAAAATCCAATATTTCCCCAAAAACCTCAATCCAAAGTTAACAGACCAAAAATGCACATCAAACCACCCAAAAAAAATTCATATCTACACATAAGTTTTCCCAGTTAACAACTCTAACAAACACCTACTTTTTCGTTCACGCACAAAAAAAAAATCGATCTTTTCTATATAAAAAAACAAACCAAGAGTAAGGGATCACATCAAAACACCAAAAAACCCAAAAATCAAAAAATTACCTGAAAAGGCCATAGATGCGAATGCTGAACCCCGCGAAACACCTCCCTGATCTCCGCCAGCCTCCTCTCATACTCCTGAACCAAAATCCCGTAAAAAATCCCAAAATCGAACCCCAAAACCAAAACCAAACAAAAAAAACCTCACCTTGAGGTCGAGGGGATCACCGCGCTTGAAGTAGACCTTAACGATGACGAGTCCCTCATCGTGCTTGCAGAGTATCGACTTGAAGAAGCGGCCCCGGCCGAGGACCTCCATGAGGACGAGGTTGTAGGAGGACGGAAGGTCGTGGAGGTAGTACTCCGACGCCGAAACCTGCGTCGTCTTCGCCAGCTTGTTCCCCATCGCCGGAGACGTTCACCGGCGGCGAGACTCTTGGAGTTGGAATTGGTTTTGGTTTCGTCGTTGCGTGAAGTTGAGAGAGAGAGGGGAAATGGGAGATTGTTGGTTGGGCCGGTGTTTGTTGTGGGCTTTAATATCACGAGAAATGGGCCGTGGGCTTTATGTGTTTGGGCCGTATAATTATCATGGTTAAATTCGGTTTGAGAACTGTCTCTATACAAATGGAAAATGTTTAGTGGACGCGCGCGTCCGGGACGCGCGCTGATGTGGCCAGTCCACTCAGCAGACGCTGCTTAGTTGGCGCGATGGGATATGAAATTTTTTTTGTTTTTTTATTCCTCTATATTTTCGTACCGTCATCATTTCCACCATCCTTTCCTCCATCCCTCATTAATGCGACTCAAATCACTCTCTTCCTTCATCATTTTGGCGCTCGGCGCTCCTACACGGCACAGAAGACTTGTTATCAATCTCAAGATGCCTCTTCCTTTTCCTTCCCTTCTCTTCTGTGGTCATTCCTCTGTACTCAAATGGAAATCGTTCCCGTGCCTTCCCTAGTGGAGCAGCCATCAAACGTTCCCCATGAGGGGATGTTTTTTCCCTCTTTCGAAGAAGCCAAAGCATTTTACGTGGCCTATGCCGATCATTGTGGTTTTGGCGTTAAGACAAGACAATCTCATTACGATCGTGGTGTTGTTATACGGGCCACGCTGACTTGCTCCAAGGAGGGCACCGCACCAACGGACCAAGGGCAAGGAAAATTGAAGCCTAGGTTATCCAGCAGAGTACAATGCACTGCTCGGATAAGGGTATCCGGAAACCCAGCAAGGGGTTACAACGTTAACTTTGTGGATCTTAACCATAACCATCCCATGCTTGACCCGGAGCAAATGCGATTTCTCAGGCAAAAACGAACCGTCCCTGAATCCGTCGTAGCACGGATATCGGTTAATGATGAAGCTGGGATATCGGCTGCTAAGACCATGCAATCTCTTGTGGTCGAGGCTGGAGGTTATGACAAATTGACTTTCAACGAAAGGGATTTAAGGTTTGTGTTCTTTCCGTCTAACATAATTGAAGTTGAACATTTTGCGCCTGGTCTTACTGGTTCCTGTTTGCAGGAATGTTGTAAACCAAGTCAGAAATTTGAAGATGGGACCTGGTGATGCACAAGCTCTTCAGGACTATTTCATTAGGATGCAGAAGATTGATTCCATGTTTTTTTATGTAATAGATATGGATGACGAAGGAAGACTACGCAACGTTTTTTGGGCTGACAGTCGTTCTAGAGCTGCATATTCATACTTTGGAGACGCAATATGTTTCGACACAACCTACATTACCAACAAATACGACATGCCATTCGCCCCATTTGTAGGAGTCAATCACTATTTCGAATCAGTTTTGCTCGGTTGCGCTTTGCTGTCCTATGAGACTACTGAAAATTACATATGGTTGTTCCAAACCTGGTTGTCGTGCATGAACGGTAAGTTTTTTTCCTTCTTCCCTCTTCATATCTTCCTCTTTTTTGTTTGTCTATTCGTAATAAAAAGTCTGTCTGTTCGGAATAAGAAGAGTGTATGTTCGGAATAAGAAGTCTGTCTGTTCGTATTAAGAAGTCTCTCTGTTCGGATTAAGTGTTGCGTTTGTTCGGAATAAGTGGTCGGATTGTTCGGATTAAGTGTTGTGTCTGTTCGGAATAAGAAGTTTGACTGTTCGGATTAAGTGTTGTGTCTGTTCGGAATAAGTGGTCGGACTGTTCCGATTAAGTGTTGTGTCTGTTCGGATTAAGTGTTGTGTCTGTTCGGAATAAGTTGTGAGTCTGTTCGGATTAAGTGTTGTGTCTGCTCGGAATAAGTGTTGTGTCTGTTCGGAATAAGAAGTCTGACTGTTCGGATTAAGTGTTGTGTCTGTTCGGAATAAGTGGTCTGACTGTTCGGATTAACTTGTTGTGTCTGTTCGGAATAAGAAGTCTGACTGTTCGGAATAAGTAGTCTATCTGTTCGGAATAAGAAGTCTGACTGTTCGGATTAAGTGTTGTGTCTGTTCGGAATAAGTGGTCTGACTGTTCGGATTAACTTGTTGTGTCTGTTCGGAATAAGAAGTCTGACTGTTCGGAATAAGTAGTCTGTCTGTTCGGAATAAGAAGTCTGACTGTTCGGATTAAGTGTTGTGTCTGTTCGGAATAAGTGGCCTGACTGTTCGGATTAAGTGTTGTGTCTGTTCGGAATAAGAAGACTGTCTGTTTTGGATTAAGAAGTCTGTCTGTTCGGAATAATGTCTCACTCCTTTCTAATTGGGTCCCTTATGCAGATATACCCCCCCAGCTATAATAACAGATCAATGTGGTGCCATTACTGCTGCTGTAAGGAATGTCTTCCCAGATTCAAGACACAGATTCTGTATATGGCACATAATGAACAAAGCACCCGTGAAGTTGCCGACGCAGTATCGGGATCACATATTATTTGATCTGAAATTGATTGTATATGATTCCAAAACCCCAGCAGAATTTGATCGTAATTGGCAGGGTTTCCTTCTTGATTTTGACCTGCAGAACCACAGCTGGCTCAAATCCATTTATGCAATCCGAGAGTCGTGGATCCCTGCATTTATTGGTGATTTTTTTTTCGCGGGAATGGCATCTACTCAGAGGAGCGAGAGTATGAACGCCTTCTTCGACAAGTATCTTACTTCGAAGACCACCCTTAAGCAGTTTGTTCAACAATACGAACTTGCGCTCCGCCACAAGTACGAGAAGGAAGCTCAATCAGAATTTGATTGTCTTCATAAAAAACCCCAGTTGGTTTCAATTTATCCATTCGAGAGTCAGTTGAGCGAGTTGTATACCGTAGGGGTCTTCAAAAAAGTGCAGTTACAAATTGGGAAGATGATATACTGCGATATAACGGAGGAGTTCAATACGAATGAAACATTCCAGTACAAGGTATCTGAACGTGTTTTGGCTGGTGAGCAGCTACTGTCGAAACGTTTCCTAGTACAAAACACATCCATGAATTTTACATGTGATTGCAGAATGTTTCAGCACGTTGGGCTTCTATGCTGCCACGTTTTTGTTGTACTTGCACGCTTGAATCCTAATGCATTGCTTCCAGACTCTTACATCCTTAATCGATGGCGGAAGGATATTCGAAGGAGCTATCGAGATAAGACGTACCCAGACGATGGTGTAATGGCGAAGGATGCGCTACGTCGTCACGACGACATCATGGGTCGTGCCGTTTGGATCGCACAGGAAGCCTTCATCTCCCACAAAAGGTATATTGAGGCCGTGCAGTGTATTGAAATGCTTAAGGCACGTATGCACACTACACAAAACTTGGTTCGACCTGATGAACCTGAGTCTTCGGGTACATCGGTCCTTAATCCGGAAAAGGTCAGACGTATAGGAAGACCGCCGACTAGACGTCGAGTGTCTTTAGCTGAGAAGATAATTAAAAAGAGCCATAAAAAACACGCCCAACAAGAGAAGGGAAAGTGGAAGATGAAGGTTACTTCGCCGCTTCACGAAGTAGCACCAAAACCCGCGGATCCTGATTTCTCCGATTGGGACATGAGTTTGTATTACGAGGAATTTCCTCTTTAATTTACATTTTTGTGTTTTTTCCCGTTCTTGTAAAACCAAGAAACTTGTAATTGTTGATACGTTGTGATCTGTAAATGGTTGTTATACAAGTTCAGTTCAGATTTACTTGTGTCTGTTCGGAAATAGAAGACTGTGTTCGGAATAAGTTGTGAGCCTGTTCGGATTGAATGTTGCTGTTGTTCGGATTAAGTTGTGAGTCTGTTCGGATTAAGTGTTGGGTCTGTTCGGAATAAGAAGACTGTGTTCGGAATAAGTAGTGAGCCTGTTCGGATTAAATGTTGCGTTTGTTCGGATTAAGTTGTGAGTCTGTTCGGATTAAGTGTTGCGTCTGTTCGGATTAAGTGTTGGGTCTGTTCGGAATAAGTGGTGGGTCTGTTCGGAATAAGAAGACTGGGTTCGGAATAAGTTGTGAGCCTGTTCGGATTAAATGTTGCGGTTGTTCGGATTAAGTGTTGCGTCTGTTCGGATTAAGTGTTGCGTTTGTTCGGATTAAGTGTTGGGTCTGTTCGGAATAAGAAGACTGTGTTCGGAATAAGTAGTGAGCATGTTCGGATTAAATGTTGCTTTTGTTCGGAATAAGTTGTGAGTCTGTTCGGATTAAGTGTTGCGTCTGTTCGGATTAAGTGTTGTGTTTGTTCGGATTAAGTGTTGGGTCTGTTCGGAATAAGAAGACTGTGTTGGGAATAAGTAGTGAGCATGTTCGGATTAAATGTTGCTTTTGTTCGGAATAAGTTGTGAGTCTGTTCGGATTAAGTGTTGCGTCTGTTCGGATTAAGTGTTGCGTTTGTTCGGATTAAGTGTTGGGTCTGTTCGGAATAAGAAGACTGTGTTCGGATTTAGTAGTGAGCTTGTTCGGATTAAATGTTTCGTTTGTTCGGAATAAGTTGTGAGTCTGTTCGGATTAAGTGTTGCGTCTGTTCGGATTAAGTGTTGCGTTTGTTCGGATTAAGTGTTGGGTCTGTTCGGAATAAGAAGACTGTGTTCGGAATAAGTAGTGAGCCTGTTCGGATTAAATGTTGCGTTTGTTCGGAATAAGTTGTGAGTCTATTCGTATTAAGTGTTGCGTCTGTTCGGATTAAGTGTTGCGTCTGTTCGGATTAAGTGTTGGGTCTGTTCGGAATAAGAAGACTGTCTGTTCGGAATAAAGTTAGCTTAAGAATGACATTGGTAATGTTTGTATTTTTACATGTAAATAGTTTGTGAACTGAATATGTAAACATTTTTGTACATGTAAACCAAAAAATAAACAAAACTAAAAATATGTTTGTCTGTTTAGACCTGCACACACGACCGACGATCCCTAAGTAACATGACCGCCAATTCACCCCTGATAGAGTGGATGGTATTGGGGTCCTTCTCCTTCGTAGGGTCAACATTCAACATTAGGCACCTTATCCAGTATAAAACGAAGGCGCCGCAATCGTTGCTCCCCGGTGGTTGTTGTTGGCTTTCTTTCCTCAGGATTCTCAGGGGCCAGTCGACCTTGAGTAGATCCCTCCAGTATACAGCCGCATCCGCTGCTGCACATTCATGCTGGCCTACAGTCTGCTCCGGATCATCACCTTCGCCTAGCTCCCTAGAGAGACTGTTGAATGCCAAAATCTCTTTGGACGGGCCATAGACAACCACCAGTGTCCAATGACCTGAAGACCAGCATGGTTGTGCGATCACGGTCTGTGTTGGAGACGCACCTACGATTTTAGGGAGGATAAAATCATCAACTTCTCTGCCTTGCCCTGCAAGAATTCGCCCCGACTCGAAAGTGGATATGCATATAACTTTTTCTGGGTGGCGTCTTTCTTCGAGCACCGATAGCATAGCGTCGATAGTTTCATCGCTAATATCCATCCTAGGCGTTATAAGCTCCTTCAGGTCGGAGCGTTTTAAACTGCACATATCGCCTCTCCAGATGACCTCCCTATTGTCCTTGTTGGGTTCGGTCAGGTTCAGTAGCATTTTGACCTCATCAAATGACAACGTGCCCAATGCAGGCATGTCAACATCCGGCCTTTTTTTCTTCAGGCTCCTTTGAGCCGCTCTATCTTTTCTTTTTTGCTCTTCTTCCTTCTTATTCTTCTTGGCCAGATGTTCGCCTTCCTTCAGCTGCTGCTCAACGGTGGCCGTCGAGCGTTTTCTTTTCGCGACCCAGTTTGCTATCTGGGCCTTTCTTTCTTCTTCCTTCTCCTTCTTCTTCTTCTCTTCCTCCTTCTCCAGCATTTTCCTCTTTTCTCCCATCTTCCTCTCCTCCTCCCTCTTCTCCTCTTCTTCCTTCTTCCTTTCCTCCTCCCTTTTTCTGTCACATTCCTCCTCCTCCCTCTTCCTCTTTTCTCGTTCCTCCTCCTCCTTCCTCTTCTTCTTTTCTCGTTCCTCCTCCTCCTTCCTCTTCTTCTCTTCTTCTTCCTCCTCCCTCCTCTTTTCTTCTTCCTCCTCCTCCCTCCTCTTCTCCTCTTCTTCCTCCTCCCTCCTCTTTTCTTCTTCCTCCTCCTCCCTCCTCTTTTCTTCTTCCTCCTCCTCCCTCCTCTTTTCTTTTTCCTCCTCCTTCCTCTTTTTTTCTTCTTCTTCTTCATCCTCCTTCCTCTTCCTATTCTCTTCTTCCTCCGCCTCCCTCTTCTTCCTATTCTCCTCCTCTTGCTCTCGCTCGTTCTCCCCACCAGGGACTCCAGTTGTCCCTGTCCCTCGAAGATATATAATATCTTTCCTGAGCCTCCCACACTCTTCCTGGGAAATCCTCAGTTCTTCCCTGAGGTCGTGTACCTGTTCTGTGGCCTTCTTAAGGGCAGCTTCGGCCCTCAGCCATTTTGTCTTCACCTCACTCAGCTCCAATTCTTGGAGCAGCGGGTCGCATGGAATGCTGCAGTCTGCCAGTTGGAGCCTTGGCAAACTGACGGTTGAAGTTGAGCTCTTTAGAACAGGACCAATAAGTTGCAGCTCCCTTTCACTCATTGATGGAGCCCCCATCAGGTCGAACGTGCCGTCGTAAATTCGATGTAAGGTAATTCCACGTTCCTCCCATTTCCTCAGGGTTAATCGTTTCCCAAACATCTCCGTCCATCTTTTCATCCGTGGGAAAACTCCAGTTCTGGGCTCCCCCAATTTAAATTTCTCACAAAGCCACACCTTCAAATGGAAAGGAAAAAAATGAGAACTACTATACCAACGTACCTTCATATTCGAAAGACAACTGAATCCGAACATACATTAAACGTAAACCGAACAGACACCCAACTTAATCCGAACAGACGGACTTCTTATTCCGAACAGACACACGTCTTATTCCGAACAGACCCACCACTTAATCCGAACAGACCCACCCCTTAATGCGAACAGACTCACCATGTATTTCGAACAGACTCACAATGTATTCCGAACTGACTCACAATGTATTCCGAACAGACCCAACACTTAATCCGAACAACCCCACCACATATTCCGAACAGCCCCACCACTTAAACCGAACAGACTCACAACATATTCCGAACAGACTCACAACGTATTCCGCACAGACCCACAACTTAATCCGAGCAGACCCAACACTTAATCCGAACAACCCCACCACTTAATCCGAACAGACGCACCACTTAATCCGAACAGACGCATCACTTAATCCGAACACACGCACCACTTAATCCGAACAGACGCACCACTTAATCCGAACAGACACCCAACTTAATCCGAACAAACGCAACACTTAATCCGAACAACCCCACCACATATTCCGAACAGCCCCACCACTTAAACCGAACAGACTCACAACATATTCCGAACAGACTCACAACGTATTCCGAACAGACCCACCACTTAATCCGAACAGACCCAACACTTAATCCGAACAACCCCACCACTTAATCCGAACAGACGCACCACTTAATCCGAACAGACGCATCACTTAATCCGAACACACGCACCACTTAATCCGAACAGACGCACCACTTAATCCGAACAGACTCACCACTTAATCCGAACAAACGCAACACTTAATCCGAACAGACACCCAACTTAATCCGAACAGACACCCAACTTAATCCGAACAGACGCACCACTTATTCCGAACAGACTCACCACTTAATCCGAACAGACCCACCACTTAACCCGAACAGACCCACCATTTAATCCGAACGGACCCACCACTTAATCCGAACAGACCCACCACTTAATCCGAACAGACTCACAACGTATTCCGAACAGACA
Source organism: Triglochin maritima (assembly GCA_963682175.1). Lineage (NCBI taxonomy): Eukaryota > Viridiplantae > Streptophyta > Magnoliopsida > Alismatales > Juncaginaceae > Triglochin > Triglochin maritima. The sequence continues at coordinate 42,516,080 of OY821779.1, forward strand.
CACATCGTCTTCCGAAAAGAACAAAAACAAAAAAAGAGGAAGAGAGGAAGTGTGAAGCAGGAACAAAAACTTACGTGTAGTATGGCAACACAACCTTCGACGTTCCCCTGCCGCATTATGAAATTCCCTGCCTTTTTCCTCTCCTGCAGTTCTAAACTTGCTTTCTCGAGGCCTCCAACCAGGGTTTTGTGAACTGCACTTGCCCATGCGTAGCTGCTTAGGCGTTTGATGTTCCTCAGAGGGTGCATGAACCATTCCTTCGGTCGCAGCGTTCCATCATAGAACAAAAAATTGTTGAAGATGAAAGAAATCAGGAGACGAACGTACTCCTCCGTCTCGCCCATGGTACTGTTTGCCATGAGATGAACTAAAAGTTGGGTGTTGTCAAGGTTCACCCCGTCTCGCTTCTGGACGCGCAATGGTTCCATCACCACGGCCTTCCCATGCGTACGTAACCCCAAAATTAGGGCGATGTCTTCCGGTGTAAGGGGAACTACCCCTGATCCTATTCTCAGCCCCACCTCCTCCGTATCGTAGTGCTCGACGAACCAACCGACTATTTCGTTGTCCGTCGTAATGTTAGGAAGGTTTAGGAAGTGACCGAATGGGGTGCTACGGAAAGCCTCCTTCTCCACCTTATTCATCCGGTCAAACTGCTTTCGGATGGCCTTCCAGGAGCATCGTGATTCCCGGAAGTAGTACGTGGTTCCCTAAAACCAATAATTTAATAAACGGAAGTTCATCAAAAAAAATAACGACCCACGGAAAGAAAAAATTAGAGACCCACCGGTTCTGGGACGTGTTCGATATCGACGGCCGGAGTTGAAGATTCCATTATCGTTTACAAGGTGCGCTTCACAGGGAAAGAAAGTCGGGAATGCTTCACAGGTGTGCTTCCTACGTTCACAGGTAAGAAAGAAAGAAAGCGAGAGTCTCCCTTTTGTTCTGGATATGTTATCTTCCTCGGTATCCGAACCGTCGATCGTGGGGTGTCTGCCGCTGTCTAATCTGGAAACGAACCGTCCTTCTTCGAAAACCGTCAAAAAAAAATTCAAAACAATTTGAGGCGCGTTCGGAAAGAAAGCGTGACATGGCAATCCGAGTAGACGCTGACTCATCCACTTTTTGAAGCCACGTAGGGCGCGTCCGTGACGCCCGCGTCCGTGTATAAGGACTCTATACAAATAGTCTAGAAGTACTGGAACTGTGGAACTGGATTTTTAAATTGAACTGTTATTCGTCGCCGTAAAACTACTTAAATCGTCCTAACAGATTACCATTTTGCTCATCTACCATTTCTACTTATATAACTCTTCATTTCACTCTTTTAACACAATTTTCTCTTCATAAGACTTTTCTATTCACCAAATACAATGTCTCGGATGCTAGGAAAAGAACCAACGGGCACCCCGGACTACTCACATCTGGTAAATTGCCCTGTTTATTTTAATTAATTTTTACACAAAAAAACATTTTTGGGTCGGGCGTCCGCGGGAGACGCCCGACCCAACGATCGGGCGATCGCGGGAACCGCCTCCCCCATGAGTTAAATTAGTTTAGTAAATCCTTTATTGATTATAAATTATGATAATTAATAAATAAATCGCTAAATAAATTGATTATTATGCTAGCAATTAGTTGTGTACGATTTTAGTAAAGGATTATTGATTAATTTTGATAATTGCTAAATAAATCGATTATTAAATTAATAATTAGTTTAATTATTTTAGTAAATCCATTAATAAATTTTTATTTTTAAAATTGAATTAATAGTCATCGGGTTACCGTGAAGGAAAGGGGAAATCAATTCCCTTACGCGTGGTACGTAGTATAGCAGACGAGTCAGGTCCTCGTCATCCACGTACACGTGGTATTTCTGCTTCAGTTAGAAGAGAGAGCGATCTGTTACGTCGTCGTCAGACACCTGGGGATTCTTTCGACGACGAGGATGATTCAGATGAGGTGAGGAGTCACGACGAGAGTGACGATGGGGGCTGGTATGACTTGGGGCCACAGGAGGAGGCGGTACATCAGTCCGGTCGAGAACGGGGGCGACATTGTGGTCCTTCGGCTGAGTGGGTCATTAGGAAGGATCGAGGTGGCCGGTTTGTGACCGGTGATTCGAGTTCGTGCACTGCAGACGCCCGAGCTCAGAAGAAGAAGAGGGGTGAGGACGAGTCTTGGATCGTCACAGATATTATACCTGGTGGTCCTGTAGATGGCAGTGTCATTCCGAGTTTTGGAGGCCACATCGCCAGACGCATCTGGGATGGCGAGGATCGGAAGGTTTTGAAGTGTCATAATCGGCACAGAGTCTGTACGACATTGCAGGCATGGCGTTCAGTGATGACTGAGGATATGACGACGACCGCGGTTGACAGTGGATTGGGTCACTTGTCGTACAACATCTTTTCTTGCATCGACATGGCGTTGATTTCGGCTTTCGTGGAGCGGTGGCAGCCTGACACCAACACTTTTCGCTTGCCGTTCGGGAGATGACAATCATGTTGCATGACGTCTTTCAGATTCTGCACATTCTTGTTGAGGGTCCTATGATGAGTGCGCAGGCGCCGACATCTGAGCTGAAGTTATATGTATCTGAGTTGCTGAGTGTCAGCCTGGAGGGTCTTGGGCGGGATAGCTCATTTTGGAGTGGCAGTGGTGTTAGTATCGATGTTGTAGACGAGTGTTGCAGACGCGGGCGACCACCACGGACTGAGGATAGGCAGATGACTGCTTACCTCTTCTTATTGCTAGGCTGCGTCTTGTTTGTCGACAAGAGTGGTTCCAGAGTCAGACCACGCGACCTATTGGAGGCGAGGGACCCAGATACCATTGGTCAGTACTCATGGGGTCGGCGACGTTGGCATATCTGTATCGCCAGCTGGACATATCTAGTCGTGCTGATTGTGGTCAGATTACAGGTTGTCTTACACTGCTGCAGGCTTGGATATATGAGTATTTTCCTGTTTTCCGCCCACATCGTGAGCGGAAGATTGTTGAGCGTGGTCATCATCATTCGCGTATGTGGGATGTCCGGGCTGAGGATAAGAGCGAGAGTCGACTTCTTTCTATTTGTAGACGGCTAGATCAGAAGACTGCATCGCAGGTATATAATGTATATATCATTCACATTTATTTAAATTTAACTTTATTATTATTAACGTATAAACGTTTAGGTGGAGTGGTTACTGTATGGTCCCGAGCCTGCTGTAGCTATGCCGAGGACTACATTTATGGGCGTTATTCGTTATAGGGATATCACAGAGTCTTATTTACCTGATCGCATGTTACGTCAGTTAGGTTACGTTCAGGTGATCCCGGTTGACATCCCGACGCCCGAGCATGCAGTACGGTCTGCGACTGCGACGACGTCAGACACAACGTTTCATTCGCGGAATCGGTTTGGAGGACATTTCCGAGAGTATGACGACTACACCTGGACGATCTGAGTTGTAGCCGCGACCCCTCCACTTGTGCTGCAGATTATTTGCAGTGGTTCGGTAGGTGCTCACATCCACTTATCGTACGCGGTATCATTCCGAGACCGGAGAGACCACTGGATAGGACATGTGCCGATGCGGTAAGTTTATCTAATTTTATTTTTAATTGTAATGTATATTTTGTTATTATTGTTAATGTACGTTAATTTTATATTTTACATACAGTGGATGAGTAGGACGATACGGTGTAAGCAGCCGTTCTTGCAACAGAGAGACATCATGCCGACTGAGGAGACGAGACTTGCATGTACAGATTGGGATCGCCTCATCGAGGATTGGAACAGCCAGTTGGGCATTTCAGACCATGATTCAGATGATGAGCTGTAGTTGTCTTGCTTTACTTTCGTTTTGTTATATGTTGCATTGTTACTACATTTATTGGTATTTGCTTATGCTTATTTGTGTACTCTTATTATTTATTTCTTACGAACATATCTTCTACGTATTTGTTTGACTATCGTATTTTTAAAATTTATTTGTCGCGAAAATATCTTCAACTTATTTCTTTAAATTTCTTCAAATAATATTTAAATTTATAAAAGAACAACACGATATAAGTACAAATACACAATATATTATACATTACAAAAACATTACAAATTACAATCAAAATGTACTACGTAACCGGTTCCAATACTCCATTCTACTTCCGTATTGATCCTCTCATCCAACAACACTCTCATCTCGCATTTGATACCATAAGGTCGCTATAGGAGGTACTGGGAAATTATCAACTAATTCCAAACGAATAAAATGTTTATAACTCCCTAAATGAGCAATGACCAACTCTCTGACAGACCTCGTCATGGCAGACGGACTCTCCCAAGGTAGCACAGTAAGACACAGGAACAACGAACCATCTGTTCACATTAAGAAATACATGACCGCACACTTGTAAAAATTAGCAATCGGGAACAAGTCGACCCAAACCTCCATATAATGATCCTCACCACAAGCTCCCCCGCCTCAGCACTAAGTCCGCTGACCTGTCAGTGACCCTCTGAATAAACTGCAAGTGGGTGGTTGTGATGCCCATAGATGCTGCTAGAAACAATGACCAATTCATCACGATCCTGTCGCTCCACCACTTTTACCAAAAACCGACAACCGCAACCTTTTCTTTTCGTATTCTTTCGCAGTGCAATACTCGTATCACGAGAACTCATCTCACGTCTGCGATCACATCTCAGGTAACAATCCATCCGGTTATCTGCTTTTGGTTTGTATGATGATATAACCAAAAAAAATCCGACTCTTAGTGCAACTTGTTTCGTCCATTTACAAACTTCCTCGATTGTTGTAAATATTTTTTTACTGTCAAAAAGCTCACTGTAATCTACTTCATCACTACCGAAATCTTGCAACGGAACCTGAAAAAATTGAATTTAATAGAAAATTAAAAAAAATTAAAAAAACGGGCGTCTGGCTAAGCCGTCTTCACCTTAGTGGAGACGTCTGCCTAACACGCCTCCACATACGTGAAGGCGTGTTAGCCAGACACCCGAGTCGGGAAAAAAATTCCGCCCCCGTTACCTCGCCGGATTCAGGTGCTTCGCCAGACATTTTCGTGGTGTTGGTACTAGGAATGTGAGTAAAACTGAGTCAAACACATTGTTTAAAGACACAGGGCGAAATGAGTATTAATTGATTTGTTAAGGGTAAAAATGTTATTTTTGGGACGATTTAAGTAGTTTTCCGACGGCGAATAGTAGCTCAATTCAGAAAAATTAATAAAGTTATGTTAGTCCAGTTCTAAAGTTTCGCATCCTTATATTTTTGTACTTAAAATAACCTACAACAATAATGAAACTAGAGTTCCAGAAGTTTCTTAAATTTCTCCAACTAATCACACCAAACTGACTACGTTAAGGTGGGCGTTTTACTCTAAAGTTTAGCTTTGAACCTGTAATTGGAGGTTTAATTAGACTTTTCTTTATAAGACGGAAGAGGATGGGTTGTTTTCTTGGACATAGTGGGTTTGCATAACATGAAGATTAATTTATTAAGCCTTGGGTTGTAAGATATAATTGTTTGATCTAGGAACAGAGAAATACAATTGCAACTTGATAATTAAGTTGCAAACACTTCTATATATACGTTATCATCCGAGCTCGTAGTAGTTTTCGCTACGATGAAGTGAACACCGAATTGGGCTAAATAAATGAGTGAGAAAGAGAAAATGATGTTGATTGTGGGCTTTTGCACTTTGAAGATTGGACCTATAAGTTTGGACCCGAGCCATGCTGAAAAGTAAAAACACATTTTCTGGCATTTTAGCTCTTTTTCGTCTTTCTTCTTCCTTTTCCACTTCTCTTTAAAATAACAGTAAAATAGCTCAGACATTAAGGGAATCAGTTAGTAGTAGCTAATAGGGATTATTAGCACATGTTTAGAGCGACAACGAAGAAAAAGTTGTTTCTTTTTTAAGAAAAATATAAGGATCTCGCTGACGTAATGTTATTACCATAAATTAGAGGGGGGAAATAATGACATTAATAATTTATGATTTTTTTGTAATACCATTAGCATAAATAAAAAATATAATAATAGCAAAAGGCAAAACGGTTGTTTTTTAATTAGAGAAAAACAATGGATTTTCTTAAGTATAAGTATATCACTTACGACTTTTCGTGAGAATATAAACACAATTGCTTGAGAGACGTTTGCGCCTTCACAACCCACATGTAATAATTACATTGGTAAGGGTGCTAACAGAGCACAACTTAGGGTCCGTTTGGATACCAATGGCGTCTCGGTTTGAGTTTCCAGACGTTGCGTCTGAAAACTTTTGGAGACCACAACGTCTGGGAGTGAAAATTTCGGACGCAATTTTTTTGTTTGAATGCACCTTACTCTTTCGATGCGTCTGGGGTACCCTTGCATGAAAAACCCAAAACTCACACCCAATCTCACGTTGTTTGGGTGTTTTGATTTTGCGTTTGTGTTTTGGACGTGGGAAACGATAAACGTTAATTTTTGATTTTTTTATGTTTTATGTTTTGATTTTTTAAAATTATTTGTAATCTGTTTTTAAATTATTATTTTTTTCAAAATATGTTTTCTAATTGTTTTTATTTTTTCCTAATTTTTAAATTTTTTTATGACTTTTTTAATTTTTTCAAGATCGACCGACCCCAAATGATGTGGAGGAGAGAACGTATTGAAAAAAGTTGGGTTATTTTATTCAATAATTTTTTTTAAAAAACCCAAACAATTAGAAAATATATTTTAAAAAAAGAAGATTTTAAAAACAGATTAAAAATGATTTCAATATTGGTAATCAAACAATAATTAACAAGGGGTAATATTGGTAACTCAACAAAAAAAATCGCGTCTGGATGAAAAGCTAACTTCGGTTAGCTTCTCAAATGGGTGGATTTTACATAGGCGCGTCTGACTTTGAGACGCAAAAATCGAAACCAACTTTTATTGTTTGGTTGCCTCAATCCGCGTCAGGACGTCTGGCCCGACGTAGACGCTGAGTAAGGTGCTCCCAAACGGACCCTTAGAGAGAACCTCGGTAAGCTCGTGTTCAACACATATAAATTTTGTGAATTCATATTTCTGTCGTGTTTAAAAAAACTTGTCTCTACACATTTTTCTAACATCCCTGAAAACAACGGAAATTTAAAAAAAATCAAAATAGAGATTTAACTCAAACACCTAAGGACGATACTTATATAACATAACAAATGTGCATCATTATACAAGAGTTTGCCAACAGTATGATTACATTCAAAATGACAAAAAAGATTACACTCATGTAATCATAACAACCACAAAATAAGAAAGGATGATCCGGTAATGGTGTGCTCATCCTTAGTCTCCACCCTCTTACTTTCTCTCTCGTCCTAAAAACAACAGAAAATTATGTCTGAGTTTCCATAATGAACTCTGTATACCAAGTCCCCATACATGCATATGATACATTTATACATGGTACATATCATGCTAGTATATAGATCATATAGTACAGTAACATAGAACTTAACTTAACATGATAACAAGAACAATCACGTTATTAATAAAAATGGGCCATACATGGTCACCCGTGACATCCACTTGGCCGAAAATATCGGCAGCCACATACTTTAGCTAGAATACATCGTCACCCACATACACCCCTGCCTCTTGAGGCCTGGTTGCTCACATAAATTTATTGGACCGTGTGGGTTATGGGTCCACAATTAAGGCTAATTAACAAATATAATCCTAAACAAACTCTACTTGCAAGTCAAAAGATGATGCAGCGGAATTTAAAACAAATACAAGCAAGTAGGGAATAAATAAGCAAACCACAATCACACAGGGATTTTATAGAGGTTCGGCACCCCACCCGGGTCTTAATTCTCTCTTGTAAGCTCCGCTCGACTCCGCGAGCTCCGCATACGTCTTCACTAACCACTCCCCGTTCCAGACCGGGAGAGAACGCCTTTTACAAAACAAACTCCACGAACAACCTCGCGAGCTTGACTTTCTTCTCTCACAATCCGAGAGGAACACTTTGGGCTTTCACTGAAGTCCTTGCTTCTATTACAACTGAGAACTTGAGTGGAATGCACTCTCTAACTTGAGCACACTTGAGAAAGATTGGAATTGAGACTAAAGTGTGGAAATTGGAGGTTTGAAGTGTTTGGGATTCTCTCTAATGTTTGGGACAAGTTTGTAGTGGGAGAGTTGTGTTAAAATGCGTTTTACAACTCCTTATATAGGCATTAGAGAGAATAGAGCCGTTGCGATTGATTGAGTATGAGTTGATGTGTGATTACACAAAACAAAACGTGCAGGACCCAATTCTGGATGAAATCGGTCGACCGGATCAGGATGAACGGTCAACCGTTAGGCAGTTTTGCACTAAGTTCGGTCGACCGGTTAAGCAACGGTCGACCGCCCAACGCTACGACTTAGGTACACTTAAGTGATCGGTCAAACACTTAAAGGAAAACGGTCGACCGATTTGTACCAGGCACTTTGGGGTTGACAAACAAATAGATATTCGGTCGACCGAAACATGTCTAGCGGTCGACCATTTTTGTCCAGGAGATTTGGGTTTGTCAAGAGATGAACAAACGGTCGACCGATCTTGGTCCTCGGTCGACCGATACATGAAATGTATTTGGGGTATTTTTGGTTTAATACGAATACGACCGTTGGGTATATACGACAAGAATAACGGTTGGAAAATTAAGTTGAAACGGTCGACCGAAAGAGAAGGTGTGGTCGACCGAAACTAGACAGGGAAACACAAAACATAATACTTGATCATCCGGTCGACCGAACATGCCTGTTGCGGTCGACCGAATGTGGGCAGACAGTTAGGGTTCAGGTTTAATGTTTTCCGATCTAACTTTGGGTGATCCATTGAAGTCCAAATAATGTGAAATTTCGTGTGTGACTTCTATGAGGAACCTAGTGTGTATTTAAGTTGATTTTAGCTCAAGTATCCTCAAAATACACAAGTTCCTAAAGACTCAAAGAAATACAAAATACATGTCTTCAAATGAGCTTGATTACATGTCTTGACTTGTTTTCCTTTCTTCCTTGAGTCTTGATCACCTGTAGAGGTTAGCACAAAACAATATATATGCAATGCAATATGTGTGCTACTCTACATGATCATAATTAAGATTAGGTTAATTAAATCATCAAAACATAGATTAAGGCCAAAAAGCCAACAATCTCCCCTTTTTTGATGATGACAACCTATATCTTAACTATATCTAAATACATGGAATTTGTATTTGTAAACTATGCATATTAATGCTCCCCCTATGGATATGCATAGTTTTTGTTTAATTTTATGTCAAATTCCAAGTTACCCCCTTAATTATCTCTCCCCCTTTGACATCCATCAAAAACAAAAATAATTATGACTTTAAGCATAGAATTTGGATGTCTTGTAATGAAGTTGCTCCCCCTAAATTTTGCACTTCATTACACTAATAAAAGATATAACATTTAAGCTCCCCCTATCAATAACGCTAGATGAAAACTATGAATACGATTCAAGTTAATTTCATTTAAGTTTCAACTTAGGCCTTATTCTAACATCCATTTAAAATTTGACATTTATAATCAATGAATGTGATAAGTGATTTGCAATGAGTAGGGTTAATGATTTGCAATGAATTAAACATATAAGGATTTGACAATTAAGCATATTAACTAGATTAGAGATAATTTTTCAGAAAATTCAAAGATAGAATTTTTATACCAAACTTGAATTTGATTAGCTCCAATCTTGACTTGGTGATGCAACCGGATTTGAATTTGACGCTTTGGCTAACCCGGTCACCACCAATCTCCTCCTTAAGCACCTACAAGTGTAGATTTAGGTACCCAAACAACTTTGGGTCCTTGAATGTTAGTTTTGGGAACCCAAACCATTTTGGTTTTAGGAGCCCACACACTTGAGGAACTATGGTTAATGAACATATGCTTGCCATTTAGTGTAGTGTGAGATACATGGTTTTTCAATTTTGAATTGTATCCTAAACCATGTTTTTGCAAGGATTGTCTTTGACTACCTAATAACATGTCGAGCATATGAGTTCCATTTGTGAATCTTTCTAAATCTTTTCTTAATTGCAAATTACAAGCTTGAAGATTGAGTTGATCACAATCTATGGGTGTTGCTCTTAATTTATCAATATTTGATGCATTCTTTTCAAATTTAGCAATCACCTCATTCTTCTCATTCATGCGTGTTTCAATTTGGCTTTGGAGATCTTTGATTAACTTTCTAGCACTTTTGTTTTTATCACAAATGATCTCATATTGTTTAACTAAGTCATGAAATGCATTTTGAAGCTCATCATGTGTATAAGTTTCTTCATTAACACTAGAATGTGAGTTATCACTATAATATGACTTAGTTGAGCATGAATTACTAGAGCAAGAGTTAGATTCTACCTCACTTCCTTCATCTTGAATGGCCATGTAGCACATGTGTGCATATTCTTTTGTTGATGAAGGTGTGGTTGATTTGGATGACGATGAAGACGATGAATCGTCCCATGTAGCTTTGTGAGCTTCCAACCTCTTCTCTTTTCTCTTACTCTTCTCATTTTCTCTCCTTCTCTCCCTCCTCTCATTTTTCTTCTCCTTCTCTTTTCTCTCATTTCCACTCTCTTCCTTCTCATTCTTTTCTCTCTTTTCACTCCTTCTGCCTCTTCTTTCATTTTTTTCTTCTTTATCCTTCTTGAGGTATTTGAAGAAGTCTTTTACTAGGACTTCAATGTCCTCATCTTCTACACTCTTCCTTGGTTGGTCAATGTTTGCATGTAATCCCAAGGTGTGTTTATTCTTGGAGGCTTCCTTCTCCTTTTGATGGTTTATTTGGAGTTCATACGCCATGAGATTTCCAACGAGTTCCTCCATCTTTAATTTAGAAAGATCATGCGCCTCTTCAATTGCGACGACTTTGTCTTCCCAATCGATGCTAAGTGACCGGAGGAACTTCCTTGTCATCTCTCCTTCATTGATTTTTCTTCCAAGAACCAAAAAAGAGTTAGTGATATCGGTGAAGCGAGTGTTCATTTCGCTTATGTTTTCACCGATTTGCATAGAAAAAATCTCATATTTATACATGAGGAGACTAATGCGGGTTTCCTAAGTTTTGCTATCCCCCTCATGATGCATTTCTAGTCTATGCCAAATCTCATATGCACTAACACAACCTCTAATCCTATTATTTTCACCCTCATTAAGGCCACAATACAAGATGTTCATGATTTTCGAATTCATTTCGATTTCTTTCATTTTAGGTCCTGTAAGTGAATCTAATTCATCTTCATTTGGGGGTGTGTATGGATTTTGGAGAAACATCCAATATTTGAGGTCATTAGAAGTTAAGAAAATCTTCATCCTATTCTTCCAATAATCATAGTTAGACCCATTTAGCAACAGAGGTCGAGTTGTGCATAATCCCTCAACGTGATTAGATGTACTAGCCATGCTAAAAATATGATGAAGTATAGAATTTAGCGCACAAGGCTCTGATACCAAATGTAGGATCGTGTGGGTTATGGGTCCACAATTAAGGCTAATTAACAAATATAATCCTAAACAAACTCTACTTGCAAGTCAAAAGATGATGCAACGGAATTTAAAACAAATACAAGCAAGTAGGGAATAAATAAGCAAACCACGATCACACGGGGATTTTATAGAGGTTTGTCACCCCACCCAGGTCCTAGTCCTCTCTTGTAAGCTCCGCGAGCTCCGCCTACGTCTTCACTAACCACTCCCCGTTCCGGGCCGGGAGAGAACGCCTTTTACAAAACAAACTCCGCGAACAACCTCGCGAGCTTGACTTTCTTCTCTCACAATCCGAGAGAAACACTTCGGGCTTTCACCGAAGTCCTTGCTTCTATTACAACTGAGAACTTGAGTGGAATGCACTCTCTAACTTGAGCACACTTGAGAAAGATTGGAATTGAGACTAAAGTGTGGAAATTGGAGGTTTGAAGTGTTTGGGATTCTCTCTAATGTTTGGGACAAGTTTGTAGTGGGAGAGTTGTGTTAAAATGTGTTTTACAACTCCTTATATAGGCATTAGAGAGAATAGAGCCGTTGCGATTGATTGAGTATGAGTTGATGTGTGATTACACAAAACAGAACGTGCAGGACCCAATTCTGGATGAAATCGGTCGACCGGATCCGGATGAACGGTCGACCGTTAGGCAGTTTTGCACTAAGTTCGGTCGACCGGTTAAGCAACGGTCGACCGCCCAACACTACGACTTAGGTATACTTAAGTGATCGGTCGAACACCTAAAGGAAAACGGTTGACCGATTTGTACCAGGCACTTTGGGGTTGACAAACAAATAGATATTCAGTCGACCGAAACAGGTCTAACAGTTCGACCGTTTTTGTCCAGGAGATTTGGGTTTGTCAAGAGATGAACAAACGGTCGACCGATCTTGGTCCTCGGTCGACCGATACATGAAATGTATTTGGGGTATTTTTGGTTTAATACGAATACGACCGTTGGGTATATACGACAAGAATAACGGTCGGAAAATTAAGTTCAAACGGTCATCCGAAAGAGAAGGTGCGGTCGACCGAAACTAGACAGGGAAACACAAAACATAATACTTGATCATCCGGTCGACCGAACATGCCTGTTGCGGTCGACCGAATGTGGGCAGACAGTTAGGGTTCAGGTTTAATGTTTTCCGATCTAACTTTGGGTGATCTATTGAAGTCCAAATAATGTGAAATTTCGTGTGTGACTTCTATGAGGAACCTAGTGTGTATTTAAGTTGATTTTAGCTCAAGTATCCTCAAAATACACAAGTTCCTAAAGACTCAAAGAAATACAAAATACATGTCTTCAAATGAGTTTGCTTACATGTCTTGACTTGTTTTCCTTTCTTCCTTGAGTCTTGATCACCTGTAGAGGTTAGCACAAAGCAATATAATGCAATGCAATATGTGTGCTACTCTACGTGATCATAATTAAGATTAGGTTAATTAAATTATCAAAACATAGATTAATGCCAAAAAGTCAACAAAATTCACATACAAATGCATACACATGCTAACATAAACATCTACGTGGTTAACTTCGTTGCCATATAGGCTGGACAAAACCTCACCTCACAAAGTCTATCTACTCCACCGCCATAAAGGCTAGGCATTCTTCACACCCCCACGGAGTTGAACAACATCATCAATCAAGGTTTATGGAATACTAATATGAACTGTATTTTACAAAACATAACTATTGGATTTGTGTATCACTTAAACTGGTCGAACAACATTATAATTCGGTTGAACAAAAGCATTAAAATGGTCGAACAAAATCACATAATCGGTCGAACAAAATCACATAATCGGTCGACCATTTAGAGGTCTAAAAACATTATAATATTCACATCAATGGTCGAACGACAAAGGGGTCCCGTTCGATCGAAAACTAACAGGGGCAACATAAAAGTTTCTAGTCATCAATCGGTCGAACATTCATTAAGTTACTTAGGTTACCGGTCGGACAATGTCAAGAGTGGTCGACCATTTAGATGGTCAACGCTCTGTCCAGACTTGTCCAGAAAACAACAGTGGAACCAATTACTAGGGCGGTTGGCCGTTTGATAGTCTAGGTCTGAATCGACTTATTTTTTCATTCAAATAGTCAAACGACAAAGGGGTCTCGTTCGACCAAAAATATCAGGGTCTTCTTCCCGCAAAATATGCTTAACTGGACGATCGTCAAAGGCATCGTTTGACCGGTGGGGAAAGAACATCTAATATTTACTCTTCATCGGGTTGACCAACACTCACACAGGACGACCGTTTGACCTATGTATTTCTACTGCACTTTTCACCAACAAGGTTTCAAGCCTCCGACACTCACACCAAACCCTCACACACCTAGTGTGAGTTGCTAAATTGAACTTGACATACCTTATTGCCTTAGTCGAAGCTTGAGTCTTTGATGACAAATTTCCTCCTCACCTCCTCCTCTTAATACCTCTGGTGATCCCTTTGCACACTTCCCCACCAAACTCCGCTCACGTCCTTCTCGGCCACAATCTCCTGAACACTTCTTTCACTCTTGATATACTGATTTCTTACTCAGAGGGGTTGAGAGAGAAAGAGAGAGGTGCGTAAACGAAGAAAGGAAGATAAGGTGAACTCTTATACTCTTAATCCCTAGCAACAAACCACCACATGACACCTCAACCTCACCATCTAATCAACGTTTTCTTCATCTCTGAGTTAAAGATAAATGTAGGTAATTCACTTAACCATTGTATTAACCTAATTAACCATCCAATAAGTTTAGTCTATCTTAAGTAAAGTTTAGGATTCTAACATTTTTTATGTTCACTTAAATTTGATTGTTGGAGTCAGCTCGTTGTGAGCTCGTTTAAGAGTCGATCTTGAAGTTGAGTTGTAGTTAGCTTGCTTTTTATAATTTGTAATAGGTTACATGTATGTGAACATAAATACAAATAATAAACTATCTATCTATCTATCCAATATTATAAACAACCTCGGACCCTGATTTTTTAACATAATTTAATTACTGAATTGTTATTCGTCGCCGTAAAACTACTTAAATCGTCCGTATGAATTACCATTTTGCCCTTATACACTTCTTTTTATATAACTCTTCATTTCACTCTCCTTACACCACTCTCTCTTCATATTACTTTCACATTTCTCACAAACGATATCTCAGAGGCCAGGAAAAGACGTAGCGGATGCCCCGGATCAGTTGAATCTGGTAAGAAGTCATTAATTTTTAAAATAAAAAAAATTGCCCGGGCGTAGGGGGCGGCTCCCGCGGACGCTCGCCCGTTCGCGGGGACGACTCCCTCGGACGCCGGGGCCTTGGTGGGGGCGTCTGCAGGAGACGTCTGTCCCTTTTAAAAAAAATTAAAATTAATTATAATTTGTGATAATTACTAGATAAATTATTGTTAAGTTAATAATTAGTTTAAATGATTGATTAATTAGTTAATCCCTTGATTAATTGTTATTATTAGTTAAATTGATCATAATTAGTTATAATTGATTATTAAGTTAATAATTAGTTTCATTAATTACGTAATTAGTTTTTATTATTTGTTATTATTAGTTAAATTGATCATAAAATTGTTAGTTAAATTGATTATTATGTTAATAATTAGTTTCATTTATCGATCGTTAAATTTGTAATTTAAATCCATTAATGAAAATTGATTTCTAAAATTGGATTAATAGTCGCCGGGTTACCGGGGAGGAAAAGGGAAATCAAATCCCTTACACGCTCTACATAGTTTAGGAGATGAGTCAGGTCCTCGTCATCCACGTAGACGGGGTATTTCTACTTAAGTTAGGTGGGAGAGGGATATTTTACGTCGTCGTGAGACACATGGTGATTTGTTTGACGACGAGGATGATTCAGATGAGGTGGGGAGTCACGACGAGAGTGATGATAGGGACCGATATGGCTTGGAGCCGCAGGAGGAGGAGGGGAGGCAACACTTTGGTGGAGGACGGGGGAGACATTTTATTACTTCAGCTGAGTGGGTCGTTAGGAAGGGTCGAGTTGGCCGGTTTGTTATCGGTGATTTGAGTTCGTGCACTGCAGACGCCCAAACTCAGAAGAAGAAGAGGATTGGGGACGATTCTTGGATCGTGACAGATATGATGCCCAGTGGTCCTCTAGATGGCAACGTTATTCCGAGTTTCGGAGGTCACATCGTCAGACGCATCTGGGAGGGCGAGGATCGGAAGGTTCTGAAGTGTCATAATCGGCACAGAGTCTGTACTACATTGCAGGCTTGGCGTTCAGTGATGCCTGATGATATGAGGGTGACCCTTACTGATAGCGGATTGGCTCACTTGCCCTACAACATGTTCTCTTGCCTTGACATGTCGTTGATTTCAGCATTCGTGGAGCGGTGGCAGCCTGACACCAACACTTTCCACTTGCCATTCGGAGAGATGACGATCATGTTGCATGACGTCTTCCAGATTTTGCACATTCCTGTTGAGGGTCCTATGGTCAGTGCACAGGCGCCGACGTCTGAGCTGAAGTGTTTTGTATCAGAGTTGCTCGGGGTCAGCATCGATGGTTTTGGGCGGGATAGCTCATTTTGGAGTGGTGGTGGTGTTAGCGTTGATGCTGTGGAGGACTGTTGCAGACGGGCATGACCACCACAGACTGAGGATACACAGATGACTGTCTATCTCTTCTTACTACTAGGCTGCATCTTGTTTGTCGACAAGAGTGGTTGTAGAGTCAGACCACGCGACCTATTGGAGGCAAGGGAGCCAGATACCATTGGTCAGTACTCATGGGGGTCAGCGACGTCTGCATATATGTATCGGCAGCTGGGTATAGCGAGTCTTCCACTACTGCAGGCTTGGATATATGAGTATTTTCCTGCTTTCCGTCCGCATCGGGAGCGGAAGATGATTGAGCGTGGAAATCCTCGTTCACGTATGTGGGTTGTCCGAGCCGAGGATAAGAGCGAGGGTCGGCTGCTTTCTATTCGTAGACGGCTAGATCAGATGACTGCATCGCAGGTATATAATGTATATATCATTCGCGTTTATTTAAATTTCAACTTTATTATTATTAACATATAAACGTTTTCAGGTGGAGTGGTTACCGTATGATCCTTAGCCTGCTGTAGCTGTGCCGAGGACTACATTCATGGGCGTTATTCGTTATAGGAATATCACAGAGTCTTATTTACCTGATCGTGTGTTGCGTCAGTTAGGTTACGTTGAGGTGATCCATTTTGACATCCTGACGCCAGAGCATGCAGTACGGTCTGCGATTGCGACGTCGTACGACGTTAGGCACAGTGTTTCGTTCGCGGAATCCGTTTGGAGGACATTTCCGAGAGTAGGACGACTTCACGTGGACGATCGGAGTCGTAGCCGAGACCCCTCCACTTGTAATGCAGATTATTTATAGTGGTTCGGTAGGTGCTTACATCCATTTATCGTGCGCGGTACGATTCCGAGACCGGAGAGACCACTGGATAGGACATGTGGCGATGCGGTAGGTTTATCTAATTGACTTTGTAATTGTAATTTATATTTGTTTTTATTGTCAATGTACACTATTTATGTTACATACAGTGGATCTGTAGGGTGATACGGTATACGCAGCCGTTCTTGCGAGATAGAGACCTGATGCCGACTGAGGAGACGAGAGCTGCATGTTCAGATTGGGATCGCCTCATTGAGGAGTGGAACAATCAGTTGGGTATTTCGGACCATGATTCGGATGAGGAGTTCTAGTTGACTTGCACATTATTTACTTATTTGTGTACTCTTATCTGTGTACTATTATTATTTATT
The DNA here is from genome assembly GCA_963682175.1 of Triglochin maritima. Lineage (NCBI taxonomy): Eukaryota > Viridiplantae > Streptophyta > Magnoliopsida > Alismatales > Juncaginaceae > Triglochin > Triglochin maritima. The sequence continues at coordinate 42,533,396 of OY821779.1, forward strand.
TCGGATGATCTATTTGTTTACCTATCGTATTTTTAATACTTATTTCTCACGAACATATCACAACAACTTAAAATAAATATAAAAACTGGTAAAAGAACAACACGATATACGTACAAATACACGATATATTATACAATACAAATTACAATCAAAATGTACTACATAACCGGTTCCAATATGTTATCCTACTTTCGTACTCATCCTCTCATCCAACAACACTCTCATCTCGACTATTTTTATTAAAAACCGACAACCGCAACCTTTTATTTTTGTGTTCTTCCGTAATGTAATACTCGTATCACGAGAAGTCACTTCATGTCTGCGATCACATCTCAGGTAACAATCTGTCCAGTTATCTGCTTTTGATTTACATGATGATATAACCAAAAAAAATCCGGCTCCTATGGCAATCTGTTTTGCCCATTTACAAACTTCCTCGATTGTTATAATATTTGTTTACTATCAAAAAGTTCACTGTAATCTACTCCATCACCCCCGAAATCTTGTAACGGAACCTGAAAAAAAAATTAAAAAAATGGGGCATCTAAACCAGACGCCCCCACCATGGTGGAGGCGTCTGGTTTAGCCACCTCTACCACGGTGGAGGTGTCTGGATGAGACACCTCGACCATGGTGGGGGCGTCCCAGCCAGACGCCTCAACCATGGTGGAAGCGTCTCCTCCATTCGCCTGGGACGAAATTTTTAATTTTCCCCCCTTACCTCACTTGATCCAGGCGCTTCGTAAGACATTTTCGTTGTGTTGTTACTGGGAAAATGAGGAAAACGTAGGCATAAATCTTATTTTAAGAGACGGGACGTAATGAGTATTAAATGAATTGTGATGGGCAAAAAGGTAATTTTTGGGGCGATTTAAGTAGTTTTCCGGCGACGAATAGTAATTCCCTTTAATTATTGCAGAAATTCAGAAAAAATCAGACCGTCCATGAGATATTGACAATCCAACCTTAGACATCCAGTTACTTCTTGCAAGTTTCGTGGATTTTGGAAATGATTACAAATTCTAGAATTTACAAATGACTAGGGGTGTAAATGGGACCAGATGGGTGAGTTTTTGCCCCACTGTTAGCCATCCCGCCTAAATTAAGCGGTAAGTGGAGCGGGGTGGGGCTGCGCAAAAGAAAAAAGTGCTTCCACTTTGTTCATTATATTTTTATATTTGGTCTTAACAATGTAATGTTGTATACAATTCTACATATGTAATGTATCCATATGAATCCATATTTTTAACAGTGTATTATATATACCCTTTCAATATGTCAATATTTTCCAATTTTGCTTATCTACATTTATATCATATTGTTAAAATTAAGTTTTTTTGTGTGGTGTTTTACGTACAAAGATTGTTTCATCTCGAGTATTCATGTATATATCAGGTTATGTAGGGCAAGCCGTGAGAAATTAAGCTGCAACATGACATGTTTAATTATTATACGGGTTTTGCAGGTTGTCGGGTAAACTTTTTTTTGTCTACAACCCTCATTAGGAGAGATAAGACGGGGTGGTGGGTCAAACTCATCTCATTTATATATTTCTTTTGATGTCGAAGGGGAAGAGATAGTAAAAACAACAAGATAAAATGCACGTATTGAGGGAGAGAAAATAAAATTCATTTAAGAATCCTAAATTCGAAATTTAATATATTAAGGGAGACCAGACATTCTCAAATACAGTGAGACTATGATCACATTTAATTGATGCAAAATAAGTTGTTACAGGATCAACTACAGTTGATTTATATCCTCTAATATCCTTTTATAAACCTTAAAAATCCACTTAGATCCTTAGCGTGACAGCGTCTAACCAAGATCAAATATATCAAATTAAATTCAATCAAAATCCAATTATATTCAATCTTAAGTTTATTGTTCACCTTAACTTTAGTATAATCTATTAAGGAGCTTGTTAGTAGAGCATGCTTGACGTTAAGGTAAGCTTCCGAGTTGTACAAATCAATCTCACGGTAAGCTAAAGGACGTCGACCAAAGTTTTTGTCAATCATGGGTGTAACGTTGACGAACCTTACCCGTTGAAAAGGTTTGGGTTAAGGAATTAAACTATCAAGTGGCGTTCTTGGGGACTGGCTTAGGCCACGAGTTGTACGACCGAACCGGTATAAATTTGCTTGTTTATTGTTTCTTTTTTACTAACCCCACCTCGAAGGGGAGTGTTGCAGCGTATACATTGTATTCCTGAATAGATTGGCATATATACTTGCATACATTGGTGCTGAATTGAGTGTTGCAGCATATACATTGTATTCCTAAATAGACTAGCATATATACTTGCATACATTGGTGCTGAGTTAGAATAAAATCTTATCTTTTTTGGTACAAGTCAATTGGGCTTATTTTGTGGAAAGCCCAATTCTTAGCTTACTCTCTACATATGGGTTTCCTTTACTCGATTGCAACCAACCAAATTAATTATATATATGTGTATAATATATATATATATGGGTTCAGACTCTAGTAACTTCAGGACTCATCTTATTTAGTTTAAATTCCTTACAATCTCATCATTGGATCTTATTTACCGTTAATCTTACATTTCATTAGTATAACCGTTTTACTTTTAATCTACCTTATAATTTCATATGAATGATGAATATGGTGGGAGTTTAAAATAAGAAATTAAGTTATGAACCAATTAAATTTTCTCTACTTTCAGATATTAGAGCATAATTAATTATAGCATAGTTTTTGGTCTGATGCACCATCACCCACCACGTCCATATTCCCACCAAAACCACTACCACCTCAGCCACGCCTCGCCTGCATGTGCGGATGATCGGGAGGTGGGCGTCCCGATCATCCGCCCTGGAATGGAATTTGGAAAGGATGGGTGGGGGTCACCTGTCCCCCTCCCATTCGTTAAATTATTATTATTTTGGTTAAAAATCGTTAAAAAATTATTTTACATTCGTTTTAAAATATTGTATCAATTTTTTTTGAAAATATGTTTTTTCGGGTCCTAGTCCTCTCTTGTAAGCTCCGCTCGACTCCGCGAGCTCCGCCTACGTCTTCACTAACCACTCCCCGTTCCGGGCCGGGAGAGAACGCCTTTACACCACAAGCAACGCGAACAACCCTCGCTTGCTTGAATTCTTCCTCTCACAATCCGAGAGGGACACTTCGGGCTTTCACCGAAGTCCTTGCTTCTTTTGACAACTCTTGTAACTGAGTGGGATTCACTCTCTAATTGAGCACACTTTGAGTAGGATGAGTATATGATCAAGTGTGTGAAGTTTAGGCTTATGGAGTGTAGAATTGGGAGCTTTAAGGATTGAGGTTTCTCTCTAATGTATTGGGACAATTGGAGTTGGAGAGTTGTGTTAACAACAAGTCTTGATCCTCTATTTATAAGCTCCTAAGGTATTCTAGCCGTTGGGGATAGATTTGATTGGGTTTTGTGCAAGATACACAGAGCAGAAAATCGGGCTGCAAATCTGTCCAGAACCGGTCGACCGAAAAATAGTAAATCGGTCGACCGTTAACTTGATTTCAAAGAGAACGGTCGAACAAAAGAATATTCGGTCGGACAAACGAGCTAGAACTTAACTCTACTTAAGTGAATCGGTCGAACCAAAGTATGGGGCGGTCGACCGATAAGGGGATTCGGTTGAGACAAAGGTCAATCGGTCGAACGAGAAATGTGTCGACCGATAGCAGGGAATTTGGTTTCTGAAAATATGTTCAACCGGTCGACCGAAACAAGGTCTTCGTTCGACCGGTTACCGAATGTATTTTGGGGTTAAGTTTTGTTTTATACGAATACGACCGTTATAGGAATACGACAAGAAAAACGGTCATATTAAAATCCGGGATCGGTCGACCGAAAAGGTAGAACCGGTCGACCGGTAGAGTTCGGTAAAATCACTGTGGAGAGTCTGTTATAAACCGGTCGAACTGAGAACTGGTTCGGTCGACCGGTTCACACAGGAAATCTGGGTTTAAGTTTATAAGTGATTTCCGACTAAGGTTTGGGTGATCTAATGAAGTCCAAATAATGTGAAATTTTGTGTGTGACTTCTCTAAGGAACCTAGTGTGTATGTGATTGGTTTTTAACCCTTGTATGCTCAATTTACACATGTTCCTAAGACTCAAAATAAATCAAGGTTACATGTCTTCGATTTAGCTTTAATTACATGTCTTGACTTCATTTCCTTCTTTCTTGAGTCTTGATCACCTGTAGAGGTTAGCACAATACAATATACATGCAATGCAATATGTGTGCTACTCTACATCATCATAATTAAGATTAGGTTAATTAAATCATCAAAACCTAGATTAAGGCCAAAAAGCCAACAATCTCCCCCTTTTTGATGATGGCAACCTATATCTTAATTCTATCTAAATACATGGAATTTGTATATGTAAACTATGCAAATTAATGCTCCCCCTATGGATGTGCATAGTTTTTGTTCAATTTTATGCCAAATTCCAAGTTACCCCCTTAATTATCTCTCCCCCTTTGACATCCATCAAAAATAAAAATAAATATGACTTTAAGCATAGAATTTGGATGTCTTGTAATGAAGTTGCTCCCCCTAAATTTTGCACTTCATTACTCTAAAAGATATAACATTTAAGCTCCCCCTATCAATAAGGCTAAATGGAAACAATGAGTATGATGAAATTAAGTTCATTTAAGTTTCAACTTAAGCCTTATTCTAACATCCATTTAAAAAATTTGACATTTAAAATCAATGAATGTGGTAAATGATTTGCAATGAATGGGGTATATGATTTGCAATGAATTGAACTTCTAAAGATATGACAATTTAGCATATAAACTAGATTAGAGCTAAATTTTCAGAAATTTCAAGGATAGAAATTTATACCAAACTTGAATCTTGATTAGCTCCAATCTTATTTGGTGATGCAACCGGATTCGAATTCGACGCTTTGGCTCACCCGGTCACCACCAATTTCCTCCTCAAGCTCCTACAAGTGTAGACTTAGGTACCCAAACAACTTTGGGTCCTTGAACATTAGCTTTTGGGATCCAAACCATTTTGGTTTTGGGTGCCCACACACTTGAGGAACTAGATTTAACAAATACATGCTTGCCATTTAAAGTAGTATGAGATACATGGTTTTTCAAATGCACATTGTATCCTATACCATGTTTAGCTAATGATTGTCTTTGACTACTCAAAAGCATATCAAGCATTTTTGTTCCTTTAGTGAACATTTCAAGATCTTTTCTTAATTGCATATTTGAGGCTTTAAGATCTACATGTTCATCAATAATGGGTGTTTTACTTAGACTAGCAAGTGATGATTCATTTGATTCAAGTCTAGCAATCACCTCATTCTTTTCATTCATGATTAATTCAATTTGGCATTTGAGATCATTTATAGTTTTTCTAGCATTTTTGTTCTTTTCACAAATGATCTCATATTGTTTAACTAAATCATGAAATGCATTTTGAAGCTCATCATATGTATATGATTCATCATTAGTATTAGAATTAGAGCTAGCACTAGAATATGATTTATTTGAACATGAATTGCTTCTAGTGGTGTAAGAGTTAGAAGATACCTCACTTCCTTCATCTTGAATTGCCATGAAGCACATATGCGCATATTCCTTTGTTGATGAAGGTGCGGTTGATTTGGATGACGACGATGACGTATCGTCCCAAGTGGCCTTGTGAGCTTCCAACCTCTTTTCTTTTCTCTTACTCCTCTCCTTTTCTCTTCTTCTCTCCCTTCTCTCATTTTTCTTTTCCCCTTCTCTTCTCTCATTTTCGCTCTCCTCCCTCTCTTTTTCTTTTTCTCTTTTCTCACTTCTTCTACCTCTTCTTTCATTCTTTTCTCCCTTATCCCTCTTGAGGTATTTGAAGAAGTCTTGGGCAAGGACCTCAATGTCCTCTTCTTCCACCCTCCTTGGCTCATCAAAATTTGCATGCAATGCCACCATGGAGTTTTTCTTTGAAGCTTCCTTCTCTCTTCGATGACTCAATTGGAGCTCATAGGCCATGAGATTTCCAATGAGTTCCTCCATCTTCAATTTTGAAAGATCGTGCGATTCTTCGATTGCCACGACCTTGTCTTCCCAATCGTTGCTCAATGACCGGAGGAATTTTCGAGTCATCTCTCCTTCATTTATCCTTCTTCCAAGAATCAAAAGAGAGTTAGTGATATCGGTGAAGCGAGTGTTCATGTCGCTTATGTTCTCACCGATTTGCATAGAAAATATTTCATATTTATGCATGAGGAGACTTATCCTAGTTTCTTTGGTTTTGCTATCACCCTCATGATGCATTTGTAACCTATGCCATATTTCATTTGCACTTTCACATCCCCTAATTCTATTGTATTCTCCCTCATTAAGGTCACAATAAAGAATATTCATAATTTTTGAATTCATTTCAATTTCTTTCATTTGAGCCCTAGATAGAGAATCTAAATCATCTTCATTTGGGGGTATGTATGGATTTTGAATAAACTTCCAATACTTAAGGTCATTTGATATTAAAAAGATTTTCATTCTATTTTTCCAATAATCATAATTTGACCCATTAAGCAAAGGAGGCCTTGTGGTGCATAAACCCTCTAAGTGATTAGATGTTGAAGCCATGCTAAAATTACGGTAAAGTAATGAAATTTAGCTAACAAGGCTCTGATACCAAATGTAGGATCGTGTGGGTTATGGGTCCACTAATCACTTTTAATCTAATCCCTAACTAATCAAACAATAAACGCAGCGGAAACAATTTAAACAAAAGTAGGGAAATATCATGCAAACCACAAAAGACGCGTCGGTTTTTATAGAGGTTCGGCACCCCACCCGGGTCCTAGTCCTCTCTTGTAAGCTCCGCTCGACTCCGCGAGCTCCGCCTACGTCTTCACTAACCACTCCCCGTTCCGGGCCGGGAGAGAACGCCTTTACACCACAAGCAACGCGAACAACCCTCGCTTGCTTGAATTCTTCCTCTCACAATCCGAGAGGGACACTTCGGGCTTTCACCGAAGTCCTTGCTTCTTTTGACAACTCTTGTAACTGAGTGGGATTCACTCTCTAATTGAGCACACTTTGAGTAGGATGAGTATATGATCAAGTGTGTGAAGTTTAGGCTTATGGAGTGTAGAATTGGGAGCTTTAAGGATTGAGGTTTCTCTCTAATGTATTGGGACAATTGGAGTTGGAGAGTTGTGTTAACAACAAGTCTTGATCCTCTATTTATAAGCTCCTAAGGTATTCTAGCCGTTGGGGATAGATTTGATTGGGTTTTGTGCAAGATACACAGAGCAGAAAATCGGGCTGCAAATCTGTCCAGAACCGGTCGACCGAAAAATAGTAAACCGGTCGACCGTTAACTTGATTTCAAAGAGAACGGTCGAACAAAAGAATATTCGGTCGGACAAACGAGCTAGAACTTAACTCTACTTAAGTGAATCGGTCGAACCAAAGTATGGGGCGGTCGACCGATAAGGGGATTCGGTTGAGACAAAGGTCAATCGGTCGAACGAGAAATGTGTCGACCGATAGCAGGGAATTTGGTTTCTGAAAATATGTTCAACCGGTCGACCGAAACAAGGTCTTCGTTCGACCGGTTACCGAATGTATTTTGGGGTTAAGTTTTGTTTTATACGAATACGACCGTTATAGGAATACGACAAGAAAAACGGTCATATTAAAATCCGGGATCGGTCGACCGAAAAGGTAGAACCGGTCGACCGGTAGAGTTCGGTAAAATCACTGTGGAGAGTCTGTTATAAACCGGTCGAACTGAGAACTGGTTCGGTCGACCGGTTCACACAGGAAATCTGGGTTTAAGTTTATAAGTGATTTCCGACTAAGGTTTGGGTGATCTAATGAAGTCCAAATAATGTGAAATTTTGTGTGTGACTTCTCTAAGGAACCTAGTGTGTATGTGATTGGTTTTTAACCCTTGTATGCTCAATTTACACATGTTCCTAAGACTCAAAATAAATCAAGGTTACATGTCTTCGATTTAGCTTTAATTACATGTCTTGACTTCATTTCCTTCTTTCTTGAGTCTTGATCACCTGTAAAGGTTAGCACAATACAATATACATGCAATGCAATATGTGTGCTACTCTACATCATCATAATTAAGATTAGGTTAATTAAATCATCAAAACCTAGATTAAGGCCAAAAAGCCAACAATTACATCATACCATACATACTCTTTCCACGAAAAAACACTTGAAATTGATTTCCCTCGAACAAATTGATAGATAATCGTTTGTTTTGATTAAAAGAAAGAATGTGTTATCTATAACTTTTGACCAAAAAAACACAAGAGACGTACACAACTTTACCATTTAATCTTCCTCGAAATGTAGCACATGAGTCTGCCTAAGGGTCTATATATATTTGGCATTTCATGACAACCAGTTCTCACAACCATGTATAAGCTTCTTTTCTCTCTTCTATTCCTCCTTGTGATAATCTCCCCTTCTGCCATTGCAGTGGGTAATTATCTTTATCCCTCTTATTTTACTACAAATGCTTGCTTTCTTTCTTAAGAACTATATATTTAGATGTAAATTATGTTTCGTTTCATCTAACAAACAAAAGTATGAACTTTAGATAGCATAATGCCACATTCCCTTGAATATCTATGCTAATTAATCATATTAATACCTATAGTTTATGCGTTGATACTTGATACCCTTCAATTGTTCTTGTTATGCTAATAAACATCATCATATATTAATTATTTCTGAATGTGCTACTTCTTCACAACCTTACACCTAAACAATCGCATCAATAGTAACCTTTCTTTGTTGAAGCTTACGAACCCATGAGAATTACTTTACATTTACACAAAAGACCGAGAGTGCTCAATTTACAGTTAATGGAGGTAGTCGACGTAACAAAATCAAACTGGTGGTATACATATGTGAGAATACCTCAGTATCGAGGTGTATATATGCATGAATACGATCAAAGTGAAGAGCTCAAATACAAAAATCCTATCGTATAATTAAAATTTTAGGTTTTTGCATTGTCAAATATGTTTAATGTAATTGGTTAAGCAGGTATAACTGGTTTTTGGAGCATAGATTGTGGTGGTTCGGAGAACTTCACAGATGCCAACGACATCGAATGGGTAGGAGACAAAGATTTCGCACAAGATGGCAAGAACCAAACCATATTGAGTTCTCCGTCCGACTTGCCCAAAGAGCTAAAAACACTAAGAGTGTTCACATTGGAGAAGAAGAAGAGTTGCTACACCATTCCTTCAAACACAACCGACGTACTTCTTCTCAGAGTTAGATTCTACTATGGGAATTACGATGGACTCGGTAATCCACCGGAGTTCGATATGATCGTGGATGGTAACCGTTGGACGACTGTGGTGACAACCTTGTCCGGAGTGGAGACACATGAGATGCTTTATCAAACATTTGACGCAAGCCATATCAACATCTGTTTTGGGAGGAAGATAAACTCTTCCAATCTTCCTTTTGTCTCTGCCATTGAGGTTAGAAAGTTGCAATACTCAATGTATTCCGTGTTCTCCTCAAGTGCGTTTGTATTGAAGAGTAGAGTGGATTTTGGATCAAACCAAACCACCAGGTACCTCGTTGGCTTATGTACTCATATTTTCTTCACATCTTTTTCAATAATTAAATCTCAACATACAACTCACGTTAATGGCCGTATGAAATCCCTTGCCTAAATCAACCCAAAACTAAAAAGCCACCAACTAAGCTCGGACGCTTCGAGAAATTGTATGGACAAGCCTACACTTTGAAATTAGTTTTTGCACCAGCAGTCTGTGGTTGATTTGCAGGAAAACAATCTAGAAGTAGAGAAATTGATCTCAAAATTGATTTTTTAATAATTGATTTACAAAAAAGTTTAAAATAATTTTGAAAACTAATTAGTTCTCTAAATTCCAAATTCTTATAAAATTGTCCTATCGTGGCTTATCTCGCTTCCACTCTTATATCTTCGGAAGCATCGAACTGAGTTCTGAAATTGTCACCACTTACAGCGATCCAATCACACATTAAACAAAAGTGAAATTCTTTTGAGTAACATATATGTTTAAACAAATTATGTTTTGCTTGGCTTACTAAATTAAGTTGGTAATGACATGCAGGTATCCAATTGATATGTACGACCGCATTTGGACTCCACAAAAGGATGGCTACAAGGTTCTAATCAATAGTTACAACATCAATAATGTAATAACCTAAACTAAACACCTTAATTAACTAAACCTAAATAAACCTACTTAAGGATTAATTATGCTTTGCTTTGGTCTGATCTAGGAAGAGATAAGACTTAAGCCTTTGGTGTATGATTGGTTGATATGGAGGTGTTAGTCATGGGGGTGATGAGATGGCTTTTTATGGTTGGTGGATTTAGAGGTGATTAATTATAGTTGGTATATATAGTTAGATGAAGTTTTAATAGAAACGTTTCTTTCAACAAAACAACCAGAGAGTGAGAGATAGATTTTCGGAGCAAAAGAAGGAGGAAGAAGAAGTAAAGAAGAAGAAGAAGAAGGGAAGAAGAAGAGAAGAGGTGTTGAAGGGAACTCGGGAGACTTCCAACGACCGTCAAAAAGGTATGCCAAATCTTCATTATAACTCACATATGCCTTGTGAGTGTTGGGGATCGACGTTGGTGTCGAATTCCCCGTCGGAATTCAACCAATTCAGAGGTTGAAGACGACGATCGGTCGACCGGTGCCTGTGGGCAGTCGACCGATCCTATTATTATATTGATGTTTACCCGCGAACGGTCGAACGATGTCTACGGACGGTCGACCGTTATGCCAGATTTGTGCGGGAAAAAGGGAATATGCTGTTATCGGTGGAACGGGACCACTTAGCCGGTCGACCGAATAACAATGAGAATGGGTCGGTTGGGGATTTTGACTTATTAAACGGTCGAACGTCCTTAACCTTGTTCGACCGATCCATTCGATGCTAAGTCGGTTGGGAGCTTTGACCATCAAAACGGTCGACCGCTCTTTAACTTTCGGTCGACCGACTGAGCATTTTATTTAAGCGGTAGAGTGCCTGTGTTGATTCGGTCGAACTGTATAGCAGTTCCGGTCGACCGAATATCACTTAGGCAAAATGCGGAAAGTCCTGTTATCGGTTGAACGGCCCCCTTGGTTCGACCGGTCGGATATATATATTATATAAAATTGTATAGCGTAGACCATCCAAACGGTCGACCGCTAGATGACTTTTGTTCGACCGATTGGTCGGTAATTCGGTTGGCGTGGTTCGACCGGTAGACTTGTTTGTACAGTACTGTGTACTGTGTGGGGGACCGGTCGACCGGTGTGCTTTTAGCGGTCGACCGATCTGCCGCAGGTTGGTGGATTTATCCACACGCGATCCGTTGAGTATAGGTCGACTACCGGCTCCGAGGCGACGGTTGATTACCGGCTTTGAGAGCTACGGATTTCACCTTCGACGAAGGCGTATTATTGTTGTACTTTTTCCTCTCTTACCGAGCGGGGTGTGAGGGATGTGTACCGTAAACCTTGGGCAGGTTGCGAGGGTTTAGCGGTAGGCCGAGGATGTTCCGGCAGGGTGCGCGCTAGGCGACTCTTGGGGGAGCAGTGGCTGTCGTCTGACCCGAGTTGTGTATTCGGCGGGCTGACTCGCTCCTTGGGTGCGGCGTGTACCGGGGGTTCCTTCCTGCACTTTTTGGGGAGCAGTGGTGTCGACTGACCCTTGTGAGGCAGCGGTGGACTGACTCGACCCTAGTGGCAGGAGTGGTTCAGTGCCGCGGAGGCGGTGAGGGCATTATTGTGAGCCCGAGGCGGATGATCATGTGCATAGCATTGCATTGTCTTTAATTCCTTTTTATATTTTTTAGGAGGTTTGGTATACGGGGTTCCTGCAGGGAACTCAGGCATGTTTGTTGTTTGCATTTCAGGTAGCGAGCAGGTTTAGAGTCAGGTGGTGACCGAGGACGGTGCCCCCGAGATCAGATCCTGTAGTTGTCAGTCTCTTCCTTTTGAGGTGATTACATATTGTATAGCTTTTGTCGTAATCACAGTCAGTTTGTATATTTGACTTCCACGTGGATCATATTTATATTATATATGTTGGTTTGTTTCCCGTGACGTGCCCAGTGTTGACCGTTGACGGTCTTTATTATTGTTTAAATTTTCCGCTGTTTTCGGGTACGTTACAATTTGGTATCAGAGCGTTGATCTCGGCGTACTTGTCCAAAGAAACCACCTTTGAGTTAGGAGTTAGGTCTAGAGGATCATGCATGCACAGATTATATTGATATTGTCTTGTTTCCTTTGGCAGATGCCTCCTAGACGGGGGAAGGCGGTTGCCCATACTCACGGTGAGAGTGAGACTGCGAGGGATGAGGCTTGGGAGGATGAGCGTCGGACGTTGTTCGATACGGTCGGACGTCTGACGGAGATGCTACAGCAGCAGACAGCACAGACTGGGCAGATGGGGACTGGCGCTATGCATGACCGGTTTATGCGCCAGCATCCGCCTACCTTTCTGGGGCAGTACGACGCAGAGGCTGCGGAGGAGTGGATCTTCACGATGCAGAAGATCTTCAGTGCTATTGGTTGTCCTCCAGAGGCGAGAGTGGGCCTGGCTACTTATGTTTTGGGCGGTGCTGCGTCCAACTGGTGGAGGTCCACATCTGCAGTGGTGTTTGCGGACAGAGATGATATAGCTTGGGAGGAGTTCGTTGGCGAGTTCAACGAGCAGTATTTTCCGCAGCATGTCCAGGATGCGAAGAGGGAGGAGTTTCTGAGTCTTCAGCAGGGAGACATGACCTTGGCAGGCTACATCGGGAAGTTCAACGCCCTTGAGCGTTACTGTCCCGAGATGTATGTTACACAGGAGCAGAGAGCAGGGAAGTTCGTCCGAGGGCTCCGGAAGCAGTTGAGGACGAAGGTGCTGACACACATGCCGAGCACGTTGGCCGATGCAGTGAAGAGTGCCTCTGTTCTTGATCGTGACTACAGGGAGAACTACCAGGATGAGAGGAGGCCATCAGGTAGGTTCTCTGGGAGGCCAGGAGGTCAGACGGGTGGGAATCCGGGCAAGAGGCCCCGATTCGAGGGAGCAGGAGTTGCTGTACCACGATCTGAGCCTTGTGGTAGATGTGGGAGGTTTCACTCCGGGCCGTGCTTCGCCCCCGGAGCATGTCATGGGTGTGGCCAGCTGGGTCACTTTATCAGAAGCTGTCCGAGCCGAGGAGCTGGGCCGAGCAGACCACCGGGTTTACCCGCACCAGGCAGAGGAGGGGGCGGAGGTAGACCACCTTTCAGACCACAGCAGGGGCAGCGCACGGGCAGAGTTTTCACCATCCAGGCATAGGAGGCTCGGGATGGAGGCGCTGTCGTGGAAGGTACACTTCTTGTCGCAGGTTCAGTAGCTAGGGTGTTATTTGATTGTGGCGCGACACACTCGTTCATCTCAGAGCGATTTGCGGGAGTGTTGGGCTGTACCCTTGCGATGTTGACTGCCACGTTGGAGGTCAGCACACCCCTGGGTCTGGTGGGCACTGTGGGGAGATTTGTCCCCGGCGCCACGGTTGTTTCGGGAGATCAGGAGTTTCCGGCAGACCTGGTCTTGCTACCGATGGAGGACTTTGATGTCATACTTGGGATGGATTGGTTGTCCCAATATGATGTTCGAGTCTTGTGCCGAGAGAAGAAGATTTTGATCCCGAGGAAGGGTTTGCCTGATATTCTGATTAGAGGGATCAGAAGCAGAGGGGGTCGCATTATTGTATCTGCTGTGAGAGCTCAGAGACTGTTACAACAAGGTTGTGCAGCATTTCTGGCGACACTTGTGGTTGCGGAGGCAGAGTCCCAGAGGCTAGAGGACATTGAGGTGGTGCAGGAGTTCGCGGATGTTTTTCCAGCGGAGATTCCAGGTTTACCACCACACCGGGAGTTGGAGTTCGGCATAGAGTTGGCAGCTGGTACTACACCACAGTCGAAGGCTCCATACCGGATGGCACCTGCTGAGTTGACAGAGTTGAAGAAGCAGTTGCAGGAGTTGATGGACTCTGGATTTATCAGACCGAGCGTCTCGCCTTGGGGTGCACCAGTTTTGTTTGTGAAGAAGAAGGACGGATCCTTGAGGATGTGCATAGACTACAGGATGCTGAACCAGGTGACGGTGAAGAATAGGTATCCCTTACCTAGGATCGAGGACCTCTTTGACCAGCTGCAGTCAGCGAAGGTTTTCTCGAAGATTGACCTGCGTTCAGGATATCACCAGTTGAGGATCCGAGATGAGGACATCCAGAAGACAGCTTTTAGAACGAGATATGGACACTATGAGTTCTTGGTGATGCCATTTGGATTGACGAATGCTCCGGCAGCGTTCATGGATCTGATGCACCGGACATTCAGGCAGTATATTGATATATTTGTGATTGTCTTCGTGGATGACATTCTGATCTATTCACCAGATGTGGAGCAGCACAGAGAGCATCTGAGGATTGTACTCAGCATCTTGAGGGCTCAGCAGTTATATGCTAAGTTCTCAAAGTGCGAGTTTTGGTTGGACAGAGTGGCATTCCTCGGACACATTGTATCGGCAGAGGGGATATCAGTGGACCCGGCGAAGGTAGAGGCAGTGACACAGTAGAGGACCCCTACGAGCGTGACGGAGATTAGGAGCTTTGTTGGACTGGCGGGTTATTACCGTCGCTTCATCAAAGACTTCTCGAGATTGGCAGCACCACTGACGGCTCTGACGCAGAAGGGAGTCACTTTTGTTTGGTCGCAGAAGTGCGAGGACAGCTTTCAGGAGCTGAAGAGGTTGTTGACCACAGCACCAGTTCTGACTTTGCCGGGCGGTACAGGCGGGTTTGTGATTTATAGCGACGCTTCAGGTGTTGGCTTAGGATGTGTACTTATGCAGCACGGGAGGGTGATCGCATACGCATCCAGACAGCTGAAGGTCCATGAGAGGAATTACCCGACACATGATTTGGAGTTAGCAGCAGTGGTTCACGCACTGAAGACCTGGAGACACTATCTTTATGGCGAGCAGTTCGAGGTGTTTACAGATCATCAGAGTCTGAAGTACCTGTTCTCACAGAAGGAGCTGAACATGAGGCAGCGCAGATGGCTTGAGTTCATTAAGGACTATGACTTCACTATCTCTTACCATCCGGGGAAGGCGAACACAGTTGCAGACGCTTTGAGCCGGAAGGTGGAGGTATCAGTAGCAGGCCTATGCATTCAGGAGTGGAGACTGCTAGAGTCCTTGGCAGAGTGGAGGCTATTTGCTGATAGCTCTGAGGGCGCAGTGATTGCCGGATTGAGAGTAGAGCCTCAGACAGTATCAGCAGTGATTCATGCTCAGACTACAGATGAGGAGTTGAGCAGTTTGTTACAGTTAGCTGCCAGAGATGGGTCAGACTTCAGAGTTGGAGTGGATGGAGGTCTGAGATTCAGAGACCGTATCTGGGTGCCGAAGACAGAGGACCTGAGACATGATATCATGGAGGAGGCACACAGATCGAGATATTCCATTCATCCAGGGAGCACCAAGATGTACAAAGACCTGCAGCGGAACTTCTGGTGGCGAGGTATGAAGAAGGACGTTGCAGACTTCGTGTCGAGGTGTTTGGTCTGTCAGCAGGTGAAGATCGAGCACCAGAGACCAGCAGGGCAGATGCAGAGGATTGAGTTGCCCGAGTGGAAGTGGGAGCACGTGACGATGGATTTTGTTACGGGGCTACCGAAGACACGGAGATTCCACGACGCGATTTGGGTTATAGTCGATCGATTGACCAAGTCGGCGCATTTCTTAGCTATTAAGACCACTCTTGCTCTGGAGGGTCTAGCTAAGTTATATATTGATGAGATTGTCAGACTTCATGGCGTACCAGTCAGTATCATCTCAGACCGAGATCCCAGATTCACTTCGAGATTTTGGGAGAGTCTACACAGAGCACTGGGGACACGTCTGAAGTTTAGCACAGCTTTCCACCCACAGACTGATGGCCAGTCAGAGCGGACGATACAGACATTGGAGGACATGCTGAGAGCGTGTACACTTGACTGGGCCGGACATTGGGATGAGCATTTGCCGCTGATCGAGTTCGCCTACAACAACAGCTACCACTCGAGTATTGGGATGGCACCCTATGAGGCATTATACGGGAGACCGTGTAGATCGCCGGTATGCTGGAGTGATGTGGGCGAGAGACAGCTAGTCGGACCTGATATCATACAGTTGTATTCAGAGAAGGTCGACGTGATCAGGAGACGGTTAGCTACAGCACAGAGCAGACAGAAGAGTTATGCTGATACGCGTAGGCGCGAGCTGACTTTTGAGGTAGGAGACCATGTCTTCCTGAAGATCTCACCTTCCAGAGGTGTGATGAGATTCGGGAAGAAGGGGAAGCTGAGTCCGAGATATGTTGGACCTTTTGAGATATTGGATCGGGTCGGTGAGGTAGCATATAGGATTGCGCTACCGCCACAGTTCGCAGGACTTCACAACGTCTTCCATGTTTCTATGCTGAGGAAGTACGTGGCCGATCCAGCTCATGTGATTGAGATATCAGTACCGGAGATCCAGCAGGATTTGTCATTAGATGAGAGACCAGTTGAGATTGTGGATCAGATGGTACATCAGCTCAGGAGGAGAGCGATTCCGATGGTGAAGGTCAGGTGGCAGCATCACAGTGTCAGAGAGGCTACCTGGGAGATCGAGGAGGATGTCAGGAAGAAGTATCCAGAGTTATTCCGGTAAGTCAGTTGTTTCGAATTTCGCGGACGAAATTCTTTTAAGGAGGGTAGATTGTAATAACCTAAACTAAACACCTTAATTAACTAAACCTAAATAAACCTACTTAAGGATTAATTATGCTTTGCTTTGGTCTGATCTAGGAAGAGATAAGACTTAAGCCTTTGGTGTATGATTGGTTGATATGGAGGTGTTAGTCATGGGGGTGATGAGATGGCTTTTTATGGTTGGTGGATTTAGAGGTGATTAATTATAGTTGGTATATATAGTTAGATGAAGTTTTAATAGAAACGTTTCTTTCAACAAAACAACCAGAGAGTGAGAGATAGATTTTCGGAGCAAAAGAAGGAGGGAGAAGAAGTAAAGAAGAAGAAGAAGAAGAAGAAGAAGGGAAGAAGAAGAGAAGAGGTGTTGAAGGGAACTCGGGAGACTTCCAACGACCGTCAAAAAGGTATGTCAAATCTTCATTATAACTCACATATGCCTTGTGAGTGTTGGGGATCGACGTTGGTGTCGAATTCCCCGTCGGAATTCAACCAATTCAGAGGTTGAAGACGACGATCGGTCGACCGGTGCCTGTGGGCAGTCGACCGATCCTATTATTATATTGATGTTTACCCGCGAACGGTCGAACGATGTCTACGGACGGTCGACCGTTATGCCAGATTTGTGCGGGAAAAAGGGAATATGCTGTTATCGGTGGAACGGGACCACTTAGCCGGTCGACCGAATAACAATGAGAATGGGTCGGTTGGGGATTTTGACTTATTAAACGGTCGAACGTCCTTAACCTTGTTCGACCGATCCATTCGATGCTAAGTCGGTTGGGAGCTTTGACCATCAAAACGGTCGACCGCTCTTTAACTTTCGGTCGACCGACTGAGCATTTTATTTAAGCGGTAGAGTGCCTGTGTTGATTCGGTCGAACTGTATAGCAGTTCCGGTCGACCGAATATCACTTAGGCAAAATGCGGAAAGTCCTGTTATCGGTTGAACGGCCCCCTTGGTTCGACCGGTCGGATATATATATTATATAAAATTGTATAGCGTAGACCATCCAAACGGTCGACCGCTAGATGACTTTTGTTCGACCGATTGGTCGGTAATTCGGTTGGCGTGGTTCGACCGGTAGACTTGTTTGTACAGTACTGTGTACTGTGTGGGGGACCGGTCGACCGGTGTGCTTTTAGCGGTCGACCGATCTGCCGCAGGTTGGTGGATTTATCCACACGCGATCCGTTGAGTATAGGTCGACTACCGGCTCCGAGGCGACGGTTGATTACCGGCTTTGAGAGCTACGGATTTCACCTTCGACGAAGGCGTATTATTGTTGTACTTTTTCCTCTCTTACCGAGCGGGGTGTGAGGGATGTGTACCGTAAACCTTGGGCAGGTTGCGAGGGTTTAGCGGTAGGCCGAGGATGTTCCGGCAGGGTGCGCGCTAGGCGACTCTTGGGGGAGCAGTGGCTGTCGTCTGACCCGAGTTGTGTATTCGGCGGGCTGACTCGCTCCTTGGGTGCGGCGTGTACCGGGGGTTCCTTCCTGCACTTTTTGGGGAGCAGTGGTGTCGACTGACCCTTGTGAGGCAGCGGTGGACTGACTCGACCCTAGTGGCAGGAGTGGTTCAGTGCCGCGGAGGCGGTGAGGGCATTATTGTGAGCCCGAGGCGGATGATCATGTGCATAGCATTGCATTGTCTTTAATTCCTTTTTATATTTTTTAGGAGGTTTGGTATACGGGGTTCCTGCAGGGAACTCAGGCATGTTTGTTGTTTGCATTTCAGGTAGCGAGCAGGTTTAGAGTCAGGTGGTGACCGAGGACGGTGCCCCCGAGATCAGATCCTGTAGTTGTCAGTCTCTTCCTTTTGAGGTGATTACATATTGTATAGCTTTTGTCGTAATCACAGTCAGTTTGTATATTTGACTTCCACGTGGATCATATTTATATTATATATGTTGGTTTGTTTCCCGTGACGTGCCCAGTGTTGACCGTTGACGGTCTTTATTATTGTTTAAATTTTCCGCTGTTTTCGGGTACGTTACAAATAATATATTTGAAAAATACGAATATCCTCCAGAGAAGGTTGTGCAAACTGTCGTTGCTCCTTTAGACAACCAAACATTCAATGGTCTGGCCATAGAAGCACCCTACCTCGCTCAAACTCCCACCACCAGCTACATCTATGTTTACATGTACTTCACTGAGATTATAAACCTCAACTATAATGAAAGCAGAAGCTTCCGCGTTTACTTGGACGATAAAGAGATTTCATATTATTCTAGTCAAGATGTGATTGTGCCACCCAAAGGAGAAGTCTATAAGTATGATGGATTTAGTAGCAATTATGGAGAGACAATGTCAAATACCTCAAAATTCATCCTCACGCCTCTAGACAATTCAACTCTCCCACCCATCATAAGTGCTATGGAGGTTTACTTAAGCCATGACCTAACCAACGGGCACTCGAATAGTAGCGATGGTAAGATTTCATTTTTTGATGTATATACACTGAAATTCTCTAGTGAGCTCAAAGTTTGATTTTTCTATTTTAAACTTCCACCATATTCATCACTCATTTGAAATTGGAAGGTAGGTTAAAAGTATAAGTGGTTATGCTAAAAATGATCTCATAATGGATATTAACCGTAAAATAACCATAATTTTGATTTAACGATGAGATTGAAAGAGACTTAAATTAGTAAAATGAACTCTGGACTTACCCGATCTTGAATTCCTGTATGGGTCAAGTTCTAGTGAACACATGACTCATCTAATTTAATGTAAGTCCCCTACAATCTCATTATTGAATCTTATTTACAGTTAATCTCACCATTCATTAAGAATAACCGTTTTTTCTTAATCTATCTTACAATTTGAAATGAATTGTGGATATTGTAGGGGCTTAATTTTTCTAAATTAATTTTTCTAAATTAAGCCCTGTGCTCACTAGAGAAATCTTATATATATATATATATATATATCATGTACATTTTATATGCAAATAATTGATACCAATTGAATCTAGTTCAAAGTAGAAAGGTTACAAATTTTTCATTAGTTGTTGATACTTTTCATTTGCACGTACAAGTCGACGCGCTGGCGCTCCTCCAGAACCATTTCAGTCAATTAAAAGAATGGAGTGGTGATCCATGCTTTCCTGATGGTTATGGCTGGGAATGGGTTGATTGTGCCCCGAACTCCAATTCACCTCGCATCATTTCATTGTAACATCTCTACAGTTCTTTGTAGTTAATCTGAATTTGTTATAATAATAGTTCAAAATACTAATGAAAATGTTATTGTTTCATGTATTGTTTCATGTATGTTTCAGGGTTCTTGGTGGTTATTGTTATGTCCCTAACCCGGTTTAGGGTTTAATTAGTGGTTAAGTGGAGGTTTGACTCGGAGGAGAGAGGGAGGTATGGGTGGAGGTAAGGTGAAGTGATGGAGGTAAGGTGGAAGGTAGGGGAGGCATGGTTGGGCGTGCTGGGGGTGTGAAGGTTGGGTTTTTAAGGAGGAAAACCCACTTCATTTTCTTCTTTTCCCATTCCATTCTCACCACCTTCCTCACACTCTCCTTACATTTTCGGCGGCAGCGGAGGAGAACGGGGCTCGCGAGGTCTGTGACGGAGGTGGGAGATCGGCTCCGGCGTGAGGAGGTCATCGCGGGAAGGAGGTCGCGCGTGCGGCGGTGACGGAGGCGCGAGCGTTGCTCCGGCGGTTCGTCGTCGTTGGTTGAGGTATGCCGCTCATTAGTGTGATTTTGTTGCCCACCCTTGTGGAGGGGTGTTGTTGGTCGGTCGGGGGAGGTCGAGGACCTCTCCGGCGACGCGTTTCTTCGTAAATCCTCGGCTGGCGCGAGGTTGAAGACGACCAACGGTCGACCGGATCCTTCGGGCGGTCGACCGTTTTAGCACTGTTTGCCCGACTTTAACCTTCACCGGTCGAACGATGCCTTGGGGCGGTCGACCGGTAGTGCATTATTGCTGGTGAGTTGGGATTTTCTACCTGTTATCGGTCGACCGGTCCTTGTTGTGTTCGACCGGAACTTAAGTGTACCTGTTAGTTTTGCATGTTTTGTTCGACCGATTTCATGTGACGTTCGACCGATCGTTTGTTGTTCGACCGTTGGAGTTTTGCGTCCGACCGGTTATATGACTTAGAATAATAGGTTGACCCTGTCTGTTTTCGGTCGACCGAGACCCCTGAGTCGGTCGACCGATAGAGTGGAATTTAATGTTGACCAGACTCCGGATTTTGACCTCGTTCGGTCGACCGGTTTTAGACCCTTGTTCGACCGTTGGGGGTTCTGTGTTGAGCGCAGCGGTAGACCGTTTTAGGAGTACGGTCGACCGATTCCTTCCTGGAACCGGTCGACCGAATCACCTCTTCCGGTCGACCATTTGGGCCCAGGACAGAATTCCTGGTTCCCCTTTTGAACACCAACTTTGTCCACGGAAACCCGTGTCCTCGCCTTGTGCGTGAGCCGGGAGGTGACGGTGGGCGCGTGATGCGTGCCTGCCCAGGGACCGCCGTTGGGAAGAGTGTGGGTGTTCGGGACGCGTCACCTCCATGTATGGACCGTGACTTTTGAGATGATTGTTGGCACTTTGTAGTATAGCAGGCCTGAGGGATCGCGGATCCCAGTGTTGATGTTGTGCGGGCACGCAACTGGCGTTGGGTGAGGTGACTACCGGCCCTTGGGGCTACGGAGGTCGCTGCCCTGCTTTTATAGCGGCGCGGTTGGTGTTCGCGGCTCGAGGAGCCCGATGACCTGGCAGACTTCGGTCTGGATCTGTCCGATGCTGTGCCGGACTGTTGTGATGGACCACCGATGCTGTGCCGGTGATGCCGCCGAGGTTGTGCCGGCGATGATGATTGTTGGGCCGAGGCTGTGCCGGCTTGTTGTTTTCCTCGGCTGGGCACCTACCGAGATGATGTTGTTATACCTTCCGGGCGACGGCCCCGTTGGTCCCTGTGGCCCCGACCACTGAGATTTATAGATCTGTTTCTATCGGCGCGTAGACGTGACAGAGGCTCCCTGCCGAACCCTTGAGTAGTGTAGCTGCGTGTGGGGGGTGCGATGTCGCGGGCTACTAGACTGCATGTGCCTGCAGTAGGTCTCTTCGGGAGACCCGATGATTGATTGTCGGACTGATGTCCTGTTTTACCCTTCGGGGGAACTGCTTTCCATTTCTGTTGATGCCATGACATGCTACTAGTATGATAGGTTCATTATGTGATGCATGCATATAGGTGGGTTGGCATACGGGGTTTCCTTCTGGAAACTCAGGCATTGTTGTTGCATCTTTTTCAGGATCGCAGTAGGTCCGGTGGGTGGTGACCGAGGACGGAGCGCTTTGGAGTCGGATCCTCTTCGGCATTTGCGAGATCGTACGACTACTTGTATTTTCATTTCTTTCATCTGGATTGTAGTTGTACACCTTTTGTAAACTCCATGTATTTTGGGTGCACCCGGATTCATATATTTATATATTTGTGACGTTCCCGCCTTGAGTTGTCAGTTTTATTCGTTATTTCGAAATTTTAAATCTTCCGCTGTTTCGGGACGTTACAACTTGGTATCAGAGCGGTCGATTCCTGTGTCTTCGTCTAAAGAACCACCCTTAGGAGTAGTGCTAGAGGCATGCATAAATTTCGTAGCTCATGCATGCATTGTTGCTTATCTGTTGATTGTTGTGGTGACAGATGGCACCTAGGCGCGTGAGGAGTTCTCCACGCGATCGTGATCCCAGTGACGACACTTCAGGTGCTCAGTGGGACAGGCTGGGCGAGTTTCTGGAGCGTCAGGCTGCTCAGAGCGCTCAGAGCGGGGTGGGGGCTGAGCACGATCGGTTCATGCGTCAGCACCCGCCGACTTTCGATGGCAGGAGGGCCCCAGAGGTTGCAGAGGACTGGGTCTTCAGGATGGAGAAGATTTTCCGTGCTATTGGTGTAGCACCTGAGAGGATGGTGGAGCTGGCCACCTACGTGTTCGATGGCGAGGCCGCCAACTGGTGGAGATCTACGTCCACAGTATTGTTTGATGACCGTGCAGATGTCAACTGGGAGGAGTTCTTGGAGGTGTTTCATGAGCAGTACTTCCCCCAGCATGTCAGGGATCAGAAGAGGGAGGAGTTCATGTCGCTGGAGCAGAAGGACATGACACTGACGAGCTACATCAGCAGGTTCAACGCTTTGGAGCGTTACTGCCCTGAGATTTGTGTGACCCCAGAGCAGCGGGCGAGGAAGTTCGTGAAGGGACTGAGGCAGCCGCTTCGATCTCGGGTGATCAACAGCATGCCGCGGACCCTTGCAGATGCGGTGAAGCATGCTACGATCATCGAGCAGGACCAGAGGGAGTGTATTCAGGAGGCGCGGAAGGCGCCAGTGAGCACCGGCAGCAGAGTAGCTGGTCGTGGTGCAGGGAACTCGGGCAAGAGGCCCAGGTTCGATGGGGGAGGAGCACGTCAGTCAGGAGCGTGCACTTACTGCGGGAGGTTCCATCTGGGGCAGGAGTGTCCCCGTCGGACTGGAGCGTGCATGGGTTGTGGTCAGATGGGGCATTTTGTCCGTGATTGTCCTCAGAGGCAGGGTGAGCCGAGCAGGAGGCCGGGACCACCAGCAGTAGGCAGAGGCGGAGGTAGCCGATCAGTTGTTGCACCGGGGCAGAGCAGGAGGACTGGGCGAGTCTTCACTATCCAGGCTGAGGAGGCGAGGGACTCCAACACCGTCGTGGAAGGTACGCTTTCAGTTTCTGGTTCAGTAGCGCGTGTGTTGTTTGATTGCGGCGCCACTCACTCCTTCATTTCGGAGAAGTTTGCTGGCGAGTTGGGTCGGACCCCTGTGCTGCTGACTGATGTTTTGGAGGTCAGCACGCCCATGGGTGAGGTGGGCACTGTGGGGAGCTTTTTCCCCGGCACCACAGTTGCTTCGGGAGACCACGATTTTCCGGCAGATCTGGTCTTGTTACCGATGGTGGACTTCGACGTCATACTGGGGATGGACTGGCTGTCCCGGTACGACGTGCGGGTCTTTTGCCGTGAGAAGAAGATCCTGATTCCGATGGAGGGTTTGCCAGATGTTCTGATCAGAGGTGCGAGGAGCAGAGAGGGTCGTCTGATTGTGTCTGCAGTTAGGGCACAGAGACTGATACAGCAGGGATGCAGAGCGTTTGTGGCCACGCTGGTAGTTCCTGATCGTGAGACGAGGAGACTGGAGGACATAGAGATTGTGCAGGAGTTTCCGGATGTGTTTCCAGCGGAGATTCCAGCGTTACCGCCGCACCGAGAGATCGAGTTCGGCATCGAGCTGGTAGCGGGTACGACACCTCAGTCGAAGGCACCGTATCGTATGGCACCTGCAGAGTTGACAGAGCTGAAGAAGCAATTGCAGGAGTTGATGGAGTCCGGGTTCATTCGACCGAGTGTTTCTCCATGGGGAGCGCCTGTGCTCTTCGTGAAGAAGAAGGATGGGTCGTTGCGGATGTGCATCGACTACAGGATGCTGAATAAGGTTACCGTTCGGAATCGGTATCCTTTGCCCAGGATTGATGATTTGTTTGATCAGTTGCAGACGGCGAGAGTGTTCTCGAAGATCGATCTGCGTTCGGGTTATCATCAGTTGCGGATCAGGGAGGCAGATGTTCAGAAGACAGCCTTCAGGACGCGGTACGGCCACTACGAGTTCTTGGTGATGCCATTTGGACTGACGAATGCGCCTGCAGCATTCATGGATCTGATGAATAGGACCTTCCAGCCGTACCTCGACAGATTTGTCGTTGTATTCGTAGACGACATTTTGATATACTCGCCTGACAGGGAGCAGCATCGAGAGCACCTGAGGATTGTGCTTGGCATCTTGAGGGATCAGCAGCTATATGCCAAGTACACGAAGTGCGAGTTTTGGTTGGATCAGGTGGCTTTTCTGGGGCATATTGTGTCAGCAGATGGGATTTCAGTGGATCCGGCGAAGGTCGAGGCAGTGACTCAGTGGAGAGCCCCGACGAGCGTGACGGAGATCAGGAGTTTCGTAGGTCTGGCAGGGTATTACAGACGGTTTATCCAGGATTTCTCCAGACTTGCATCGCCGCTGACAGCATTGACGCAGAAAGGCGTCAAGTTCGTTTGGTCCCAGAAGTGCGAGGACAACTTTCAGGAGCTGAAGAGGCGATTGACGACAGCACCTATTCTGACGCTACCGAGTGGCAGTGGAGGCTACGTGATTTACAGCGATGCATCCGGGATAGGCTTGGGTTGTGTCCTGATGCAGCATGGGAAGGTGGTCGCGTACGCTTCGAGGCAGCTGAAGGTGCACGAGAAGAACTACCCGACTCACGATCTGGAGTTAGCAGCAGTAGTTCATGCGTTGAAGACCTGGCGGCACTATCTGTATGGCGAGCAGTTCGAGGTCTTCACCGATCATCAGAGTCTGAAGTACTTGTTCTCGCAAAAGGAGCTGAATATGAGGCAGCGCAGATGGCTCGAGTTCATTAAGGACTACGACTTCACCATTTCCTATCATCCGGGGAAGGCGAATTCGGTTGCAGATGCGCTGAGCAGGAAGGTGGAGGTTTCAGTTGCGAGTCTGTGCATCCAGGAGTGGAGGCTACTCGAGGCCTTGTCAGAGTGGAGACAGTTCACAGAGGGTACAGAGGGAGCAGTGATTGCTGGGCTTCGGGTGGAGCCGCAGACTGTCTCACGGTTAGTTCAGGCTCAGCAGGGGGATGAGGAGTTAGCTGGTCTGCTACAGTTGGCTTCCAGAGATGGATCAGATTTCAGTGTGGGGGTTGATGGTGGTCTGAGGTTCAGGAGTCGGATTTGGGTGCCGAAGGTTGATGGGCTGAGAGATGACATCATGGAGGAGGCACACAGAGCCAGATACACCATTCACCCGGGGAGCACGAAGATGTATAAGGACCTGCAGCGGAACTTCTGGTGGAAGGGCATGAAGAAGGATATTGCAGAGTTTGTGGAGCGATGCTTGGTCTGCCAGCAGGTGAAGATTGAGCATCAGAGGCCAGCAGGACCGATGCAGTGTATTGAGCTTCCTGAGTGGAAGTGGGAGCACGTGACGATGGATTTTGTCACGGGATTGCCGAAGACGAGGAGATTCCACGACGCGATTTGGGTGATAGTCGATCGACTGACCAAGTCGGCGCATTTCTTAGCGATCAGGACCACGTTGCCTTTGGAGGGTCTGGCTAAGTTGTACGTGGAGGAGATAGTCAGGTTACATGGAGTGCCAGTGAGCATCATCTCCGATCGAGATCCTCGTTTCACTTCCAGATTTTGGGGGAGTCTGCAGCAGGCTTTGGGGACGCGTCTGAGATTCAGTACAGCGTTTCATCCGCAGACCGATGGTCAGTCAGAGAGGACGATACAGACCCTGGAGGATATGCTGAGAGCATGCACACTGGATTGGGCAGGGCACTGGGATGAGCACCTGCCGCTGATAGAGTTCGCCTACAACAACAGCTACCACTCGAGTATTGGGATGGCACCGTACGAGGCACTGTACGGGAGGCCTTGCAGATCACCGGTATGCTGGAGTGATGTGGGCGAGAGGCAGTTAGTTGGGCCAGAGATCGTGCAGATGTATGCAGAGAAGGTGGATGTGATCAGGAGGAGACTGGCCACAGCGCAGAGCAGGCAGAAGAGCTATGCAGATCGACGCAGACGAGTGCTGAGTTTCGAGGTGGGCGACCATGTGTTTCTGAAGATTTCCCCAGCCAGAGGTGTGATGAGGTTTGGGAAGAAGGGGAAGCTCAGTCCGAGATATGTTGGACCGTTTGAGATCCTCGACCGAGTTGGAGAGGTTGCCTACCGGATTGCTTTGCCGCCGCAGTTTTCGGGTCTGCATAACGTCTTCCATGTGTCGATGCTGAGGAAGTATGTGGCAGATCCGTCGCACGTTATTGAGATAGCAGTGCCAGAGATTCAGCAGGACTTGTCGCTCGAGGAGAGGCCGGTCGAGATTGTTGATCGCATGGATCACCAGCTCAGGAGGAGGACCATTCCGATGGTGAAGGTCAGATGGCAGCATCACAGCGAGCGCGAGGCCACTTGGGAGATTGAGGAGGATGTCAGAAGGCAGTATCCAGAGCTTTTCGGTGAGTAGTTGCTTGATTTCGGGACGAAATCCTTTTAAGTTGGGTGGATTGTTATGTCCCTAACCCGGTTTAGGGTTTAATTAGTGGTTAAGTGGAGGTTTGACTCGGAGGAGAGAGGGAGGTATGGGTGGAGGTAAGGTGAAGTGATGGAGGTAAGGTGGAAGGTAGGGGAGGCATGGTTGGGCGTGCTGGGGGTGTGAAGGTTGGGTTTTTAAGGAGGAAAACCCACTTCATTTTCTTCTTTTCCCATTCCATTCTCACCACCTTCCTCACACTCTCCTTACATTTTCGGCGGCAGCGGAGGAGAACGGGGCTCGCGAGGTCTGTGACGGCGTCGGGAGATCGGCTCCGGCGTGAGGAGGTCATCGCGGGAAGGTGGTCGCGCGTGCGGCGGTGACGGAGGCGCGAGCGTTGCTCCGGCGGTTCGTCGTCGTTGGTTGAGGTATGCCGCTCATTAGTGTGATTTTGTTGCCCACCCTTGTGGAGGGGTGTTGTTGGTCGGTCGGGGGAGGTCGAGGACCTCTCCGGCGACGTGTTTCTTCGTAAATCCTCGGCTGGCGCGAGGTTGAAGACGACCAACGGTCGACCGGATCCTTCGGGCGGTCGACCGTTTTAGCACTGTTTGCCCGACTTTAACCTTCACCGGTCGAACGATGCCTTGGGGCGGTCGACCGGTAGTGCATTATTGCTGGTGAGTTGGGATTTTCTACCTGTTATCGGTCGACCGGTCCTTGTTGTGTTCGACCGGAACTTAAGTGTACCTGTTAGTTTTGCATGTTTTGTTCGACCGATTTCATGTGACGTTCGACCGATCGTTTGTTGTTCGACCGTTGGAGTTTTGCGTCCGACCGGTTATATGACTTAGAATAATAGGTTGACCCTGTCTATTTTCGGTCGACCGAGACCCCTGAGTCGGTCGACCGATAGAGTGGAATTTAATGTTGACCAGACTCCGGATTTTGACCTCGTTCGGTCGACCGGTTTTAGACCCTTGTTCGACCGTTGGGGGTTCTGTGTTGAGCGCAGCGGTAGACCGTTTTAGGAGTACGGTCGACCGATTCCTTCCTGGAACCGGTCGACCGAATCACCTCTTCCGGTCGACCGTTTGGGCCCAGGACAGAATTCCTGGTTCCCCTTTTGAACACCAACTTTGTCCACGGAAACCCGTGTCCTCGCCTTGTGCGTGAGCCGGGAGGTGACAGTGGGCGCGTGATGCGTGCCTGCCCAGGGACCGCCGTTGGGAAGAGTGTGGGTGTTCGGGACGCGTCACCTCCATGTATGGACCGTGACTTTTGAGATGATTGTTGGCACTTTGTAGTATAGCAGGCCTGAGGGATCGCGGATCCCAGTGTTGATGTTGTGCGGGCACGCAACTGGCGTTGGGTGAGGTGGCTACCGGCCCTTGGGGCTACGGAGGTCGCTGCCCTGCTTTTATAGCGGCGCGGTTGGTGTTCGCGGCTCGAGGAGCCCGATGACCTGGCAGACTTCGGTCTGGATCTGTCCGATGCTGTGCCGGACTGTTGTGATGGACCACCGATGCTGTGCCGGTGATGCCGCCGAGGTTGTGCCGGCGATGATGATTGTTGGGCCGAGGCTGTGCCGGCTTGTTGTTTTCCTCGGCTGGGCACCTACCGAGATGATGTTGTTATACCTTCCGGGCGACGGCCCCGTTGGTCCCTGTGGCCCCGACCACTGAGATTTACAGATCTGTTTCTATCGGCGCGTAGACGTGACAGAGGCTCCCTGCCGAACCCTTGAGTAGTGTAGCTGCGTATGGGGGGTGCGATGTCGCGGGCTACTAGACTGCATGTGCCTGCAGTAGGTCTCTTCGGGAGACCCGATGATTGATTGTCGGACTGATGTCCTGTTTTACCCTTCGGGGGAACTGCTTTCCATTTCTGTTGATGTCATGACATGCTACTAGTATGATAGGTTCATTATGTGATGCATGCATATAGGTGGGTTGGCATACGGGGTTTCCTTCTGGAAACTCAGGCATTGTTGTTGCATCTTTTTCAGGATCGCAGTAGGTCCGGTGGGTGGTGACCGAGGACGGAGCGCTTTGGAGTCGGATCCTCTTCGGCATTTGCGAGATCGTACGACTACTTGTATTTTCATTTCTTTCATCTGGATTGTAGTTGTACACCTTTTGTAAACTCCATGTATTTTGGGTGCACCCGGATTCATATATTTATATATTTGTGACGTTCCCGCCTTGAGTTGTCAGTTTTATTCGTTATTTCGAAATTTTAAATCTTCCGCTGTTTCGGGACGTTACAGTTATGCACTGTCTGGAAACATTCCAATATTTGAGAATTTGGATGCACTCGTCCACATGTAAGAATCGTTAAGCTCTCTACAAAGAAAACAAAAAAACACTAACACTAATGGTATTGTGATTGTTAATTAATCAGGAGGGCGAGTTTCTAATTCTAAGATGACATTACAACAAGGCATGCAACAATGAAGAGAAGTGATACGACCAAAATAAAACGATCACGTATCACAAAGAAAAAAAGGCACATAAAGAATTTTTATAGTTCAACAAATTTTCTTCAGATGTATTTATAAGAATCCCAACACAAGATCTAGTTTTATATTATAGAGAACGAATTGCATTAATCTACTCCCAGATTTATTTGTTGATCTACTTAAATTCCACATCGACTGACAACTCTTAGCATGCAGGTTGAGGTTGTTCAATTGATATATCTTTAAGCGAGCATAGAAAAAAAAATGAGCATAGAAAAAAAATGTCATCAGTAAAATTCAAATAACTCAAAAGTATCTTTCATTGAACTTAACAAGCGCAAATGTCATATTCACGTGCATGTTTTTTTTCCAACAGTGATTTCCGCAACAATAGCTTGACAGGAGAAGTTCCAGAGTTCTTGGCTAATCTTCCAAACCTAAGATCATTGTGAGTTTGTTCTTTGACTATACTTTGGACAACACAATTCCACCAAACTTATGATTAGTGAATTTTCTTCTAAAAAATTCTGAAGTTCTCAGTTAACTCTTATGATTTGGTTGTTTATTTTTGTTGTTCTGTCCTATTTTGTAGGAACTTGGCCAATAATAACTTCTCCTACATACCACCTTCTCTTTTGAACAAGAAGAGCTTAATGCTAGAGTAAGTCTTCATTTAATCTTCACCATGGATTTTTTTCTTCAAAAAATGATAATTAAATTTTAATTTGGTCGACAGCTACTCTGGGAACCCCCACCTGAAAGAGAAAACACAATAAAAGCAAAATGTCTTCCTCCTGATGGTGCAACCAAGTTCACAATTCTACTGCTTCTTACTGCAATGTTTCATCATGTGGGGCGACATATTTGGAGTCAATGCATACGAAACTCCAACAGACAAATATGTTTTGTTTTTCCTTTATTTTGTGTGATTGAAATAAAATGTTGTAGTGTTACGTTAAACACTCCAACAAATTAAGGGCTTGTTACCGCCTCTTCCTTGGGTTGTATGGATTGAGCCTAGCTCTCCTCTATGTTGATATTTGTATTTATGTACACCGACGATATAATATAAACTAATCATGAGAATGATCTCATGATATATTGTGATTAAATCAATCATGTGTTTCTTTGTTTCTATCTTTTTTGAAGGTTCGTTTGCTTATTTTGTTGGGAATCCTCCCGTTCACGAATAATTATATTAAAAGTAACATGTTGTCGATATACTTAATAGTTGACATCATGCAAAAAGATCACATATTTTTGAGTAAAATTACAAACACAAAAAAACAATAACAAGCTACCTAGCAACTAAAATCCTAAATAACTAGAACATTGTCACTTAAAATAATTACAAAAATATCATGTGTAAAGAAAAGATAAATTTCAAAATAAATAGTTAAATGAATAGAAAAATTATCTAGTGACAACCTACAAATTTAGTTCTCAGGTGAGAGAACCATCAATTTGTGTTATTTTCAAAATATCAAAACTACCCTCACGCCTTCCCCCACCCTATCTGATTCCCTACCAACGATCTAAATCGAAAACCCTCACCTCACCTCACCTCGCATGTAACCTTCACTCGTCGAGTCTTCGGAAGGAAAGAACACGCCTCTTCTTGCCGACAAGAACCTATGCTTGGGATCCTTTCAAACTCTTACACTTCTTTTTGTTTAATATTGTCTGAATTGGTTTGCTGCCATGCATGTAGTGTAGTGGGTTTGTTTTTATGGAGTTTTCTTTTAATTTCAAACTAACAAAGATGATCCTAGCTAGTTTGCATGGGTTTTGTTCATGCATGTTGAATGTTTGAGAATTTGCCTACATGAACTCAATCTTGTTGACAAAGTAACACTAAATGATGAGTTTAGGGAGGAGGCCAATATGGTGTTCGACAAAACACCACAAAGATGTTTGTAGAGCTTTTTTTAGAACGAGTGTCACTACGCCCGCTGTTGCAGCCACGCAAGCATTTGGACTTAAATTAGATTTCTTTTTTTTTTGTTAGTATCATCTTTGGATGTGTATGTGTATGTGTAATAACCTAATCTAAAACATCTTAATTAACTAAACCTAAACTTAATTAACTCTAATTAATCATGCATGAAGAGCAGGAGGTGTTGGAAGGAGAGAGAGAGAGAGTTGGTTGGTTGTGATTGGAAGGGTTTTAGGTGAATGGTGATTGGAGGAGATGGAGGTGATGAATGTATATATATAGTTAAGATAGGATTTTGTTAAAACGTTTCTTCATCATTTGCATCTAACGGAGAGTGAGAGAGAGAGAGACTTTCGGAGCAAAAGAAGGAGGAAAGAAGAAGTAAAGAAGAGGAAGAAGAAGAGAAGGGGTGTTGAAGGGAGCTCGGGAGGCTTCTTCAACCATCGAAAAGGTATGCCAAATCTTCATTATAACTCACATAAGCCTTGTGAGTGTTGGGGATCGACGTTGGTGTCGAATTCCCCGTCGGAATTCAACCAATTCAGAGGTTGAAGACGACGATCGGTCGACCGGTGCCTGTGGGCAGTCGACCGATCCTATTATTATATTGATGTTTACCCGCGAACGGTCGAACGATGTCGTTAGACGGTCGACCGTTATGCCAGATTTGTGCGGGAAAAAGGGGATATGCTATTATCGGTCGAACGTGACCACTTAGCCGGTCGACCGAATAACGATGAAAATGGGTCGGTTGGGGATTTTGACTTATTAAACGGTCGAACGTCATTTACCTTGTTCGACCGATCCATTCGATGCTAAGTCGGTTGGGAGCTTTGACCATCAAAACGGTCGACCGCTCTTTAACTCTCGGTCGACCGACTGAGCATTTAATTAAGCGGTAGAGTGCTTGTGTTGATTCGGTCGAACTGTATTTCAGTTCCGGTCGACCGAACGAGACTTGGGCAAAATATTGAAAGTCCTGTTATCGGTCGAACGACCCCTTGGTTCGACCGATCGGATATATATATTATATAAAATTGTATAGCGTAGACCTTCCAAACGGTCGACCGCTAGATGACTTTTGTTCGACCGATTGGTCGGTAATTCGGTTGGCGTGGTTCGACCGGTAGATTTGTTTGTACAGTACTGTGTACTGTGTGGGGGACCGGTCGACCGGTGTGCTTGTAGCGGTCGACCGATCTGCCGCAGGTTGGTGGATTTATCCACACGCGATCCGTCGATGTCAGGTCGACTACCGGCTCCGAGGCGACGGTTGATTACCGGCTTTGAGAGCTACGGATTTCACCTTCGACGAAGGCGTATTATTGTTGTACTTTTTCCTCTCTTACCGAGCGGGGTGTGAGGGATGTGTACCGTAAACCTTGGGCAGTTTGCGAGGGTTTAGCGGTAGGCCGAGGATATTCCGGCAGGGTGCGCGCTAGGCGACTCTTGGGGGAGCAGTGGCTGTCGTCTGACCCGAGTTGTGTATTCGGCGGGCTGACTCGCTCCTTGGGTGCGGCGTGTACCGGGGGTTCCTTCCTGCACTTTTTGGGGAAAAGTGGTATCGACTGACCCTTGTGAGGCAGCGGTGGACTGACTTGACCCTAGTGGCAGGAGTGGTTCAGTGCCGCGGAGGCGGTGAGGGCATTATTGTGGGCCCGAGGCGGATGATCATGTGCATAGCATTGCATTGTCTTTAATTCCTTTTTGTATTTTAGGAGGTTTGGTATACGGGGTTCCTGCAGGGAACTCAGGCATGTTTGTTTGTTTGCATTTCAGGTAGTGAGCAGGGTTAGGGTTTGAGGTGGTGACCGAGGACGGTGCCCCCGAGATCAGATCCTGTAGTTGTCAGTCTCTTTCTTTTGAGGTGATTACATATTGTATAGCTTTTGTCGTAATCACAGTCAGTTTGTATATTTGACTTCCACGTGGATCATATTTATATTATATATGTTGGTTTGTTCCCGTGACGTGCCCAGTGTTGACCGTTGACGGTCCTTATTATTGTTTAAATTTTCCGCTGTTTTCGGGTACGTTACAATTTGGTATCAGAGCGTTGATCTCGGCGTACTTGTCCAAAGAAACCACCTTTGAGTTAGGAGTTAGGTCTAGAGGATCATGCATGCACAGATTATATTGATATTGTCTTGTTTCCTTTGGCAGATGCCTCCTAGACGGGGGAAGGCGGTTGCCCATACTCGCGGTGAGAGTGAGACTGCGAGGGATGAGGCTTGGGAGGATGAGCGTCGGACGTTGTTCGATACGGTCGGACGTCTGACAGAGATGCTACAGCAGCAGACGGCACAGACTGGGCAGACGGGGACTGGCGCTATGCATGACCGGTTTATGCGCCAGCATCCGCCTACCTTTCTGGGGCAGTACGACGCAGAGGCTGGGGAGGAGTGGATCTTTACGATGCAGAAGATCTTCAGTGCTATTGGTTGTCCTCCAGAGGCGAGAGTGGGCCTGGCTACATATGTTTTGGGCGGTGCTGCGTCCAACTGGTGGAGGTCCACATCTGCGGTGGTGTTTGCAGACAGAGATGATATAGCCTGGGAGGAGTTCGTTGGCGAGTTCAACGAGCAGTATTTTCCGCAGCATGTCCAGGATGCGAAGAGGGAGGAGTTTCTGACTCTTCAGCAGGGAGACATGACCCTAGCAGGCTACATCGGGAAGTTCAACGCCCTTGAGCGTTACTGTCCCGAGATGTATGTTACACAGGAGCAGAGAGCAGGGAAGTTCGTCCGAGGGCTCCGGAAGCAGCTGAGGACGAAGGTGCTGACACACATGCCGAGCACGTTGGCCGATGCAGTGAAGAGTGCCTCTGTTCTTGATCGTGACTACAGGGAGAACTACCAGGATGAGAGGAGGCCATCAGGTAGGTTCTCTGGGAGGCCAGGAGGTCAGACTGGAGGGAATCCGGGCAAGGGGCCACGATTCGAGGGAGCAGGAGTTGCAGTACCACGACCTGAGCCTTGTGGTACTTGTGGGAGGTTTCACTCCGGGCCGTGCTTCGCCCCCGGAGCATGTCATGGGTGTGGCCAGCTGGGTCACTTTATCAGGAGCTGTCCGAGCCGAGGAGCTGGGCCGAGCAGACCACCGGGTTTACCCGCACCAGGCAGAGGAGGAGGCGGAGGTAGACCACCTTTCCGACCACAGCAGGGGCAGCGCACTGGCAGAGTTTTCACCATCCAGGCAGAGGAGGCTCGGGATGGAGGCGCTGTCGTGGAAGGTACACTTCTTGTCGCAGGTTCAGTAGCTAGGGTGTTATTTGATTGTGGCGCGACACACTCGTTCATCTCAGAGCGATTTGCGGGAGTGTTGGGCTGTACCCTTGCGATGTTGACTGCCACGTTGGAGGTCAGCACACCCCTGGGTCTGGTGGGCACTGTGGGGAGATTTGTCCCCGGCGCCACGGTTGTTTCGGGAGATCAGGAGTTTCCGGCAGACCTGGTCTTGCTACCGATGGAAGACTTTGATGTCATACTTGGGATGGATTGGCTGTCCCAATATGATGTTCGAGTCTTGTGCCGTGAGAAGAAGATTTTGATCCCGAGGAAGGGTTTGCCTGATATTCTGATTAGAGGGATCAGAAGCAGAGGGGGTCGCATTATTGTATCTGCTGTGAGAGCTCAGAGACTGTTACAGCAGGGATGTGCAGCTTTTCTGGCGACACTTGTGGTTGCGGAGGCAGAGTCCCAGAGGTTAGAGGACATTGAGGTGGTGCAGGAGTTCGCGGATGTTTTTCCAGCAGAGATTCCAGGTTTACCACCACACCGAGAGTTGGAGTTCGGCATTGAGTTGGTAGCCGGCACTACACCACAGTCGAAGGCTCCATACCGGATGGCACCTGCTGAGTTGACATAGTTGAAGAAGCAGTTGCAGGAGTTGATGGACTCTGGATTTATCAGACCGAGCGTCTCGCCTTGGGGTGCACCAGTTTTGTTTGTGAAGAAGAAGGACGGATCCTTGAGGATGTGCATAGACTACAGGATGCTGAACCAGGTGACGGTGAAGAATAGGTATCCCTTACCTAGGATCGAGGACCTCTTTGACCAGCTGCAGTCAGCGAAGGTTTTCTCGAAGATTGACCTGCGTTCAGGATATCACCAGTTGAGGATCCGAGATGAGGACATCCAGAAGACAGCCTTCAGGACGAGATATGGACACTATGAGTTCTTGGTGATGCCATTTGGATTGACGAATGCTCCGGCAGCGTTCATGGATCTGATGCACCGGACATTCAGGCAGTATATTGATATATTTGTGATTGTCTTCGTGGATGACATCTTGATCTATTCACCAGATGTGGAGCAACACAGAGAGCATCTGAGGATTGTACTCAGCATCTTGAGGGCTCAGCAGTTATATGCTAAGTTCTCAAAGTGCGAGTTTTGGTTGGACAGAGTGGCATTCCTCGGACACATTGTATCGGCAGAGGGGATATCAGTGGATCCGGCGAAGGTAGAGGCAGTGACACAGTGGAGGACCCCTACGAGCGTGACGGAGATTAGGAGCTTTGTTGGACTGGCGGGTTATTACCGTCGCTTCATCAAAGACTTCTCGAGATTGGCAGCACCACTGACGGCTCTGACGCAGAAGGGAGTCACTTTTGTTTGGTCGCAGAAGTGCGAGGACAGCTTTCAGGAGCTGAAGAGACTGTTGACCACAGCACCAGTTTTGTCATTGCCGAGTGGCACGGGTGGATTCGTGATTTATAGCGACGCTTCGGGGATTGGCTTAGGATGTGTACTTATGCAGCACGGGAGGGTGATCGCATACGCATCCAGACAGCTGAAGGTCCATGAGAGGAATTACCCGACACATGATTTGGAGTTAGCAGCAGTGGTTCACGCACTGAAGACCTGGAGACACTATCTTTATGGCGAGCAGTTCGAGGTGTTTACAGATCATCAGAGTCTGAAGTACCTGTTCTCGCAGAAGGAGCTGAATATGAGGCAGCGCAGATGGCTTGAGTTCATTAAGGACTATGACTTTACTATCTCTTACCATCCGGGGAAGGCGAACACAGTTGCAGACGCTTTGAGTCGGAAGGTGGAGGTATCAGTAGCAGGCCTATGCATTCAGGAGTGGCGACTGCTGGAGTCTTTAGCAGAGTGGAGACCATTTGCAGATAGCTCTGAGGGTACAGTGATTGCAGGATTGAGAGTAGAGCCTCAGACAGTATCAGCAGTGATTCACGCTCAGACTACAGATGAGGAGTTGAGCAGTTTGTTACAGTTAGCTGCCAGAGATGGGTCAGATTTCAGAGTTGGAGTGGATGGAGGTCTGAGATTCAGAGACCGTATCTGGGTGCCGAAGACAGAGGACCTGAGACATGATATCATGGAGGAGGCACACAGATCGAGATATTCCATTCATCCAGGGAGCACCAAGATGTACAAAGATCTGCAGCGGAACTTCTGGTGGCGAGGTATGAAGAAGGACGTTGCAGACTTCGTGTCGAGGTGTTTGGTCTGTCAGCAGGTGAAGATCGAGCACCAGAGACCAGCAGGGCAGATGCAGAGGATTGAGCTGCCCGAGTGGAAGTGGGAGCACGTAACGATGGATTTTGTTACGGGGCTACCGAAGACACGGAGATTCCACGATGCGATTTGTGTTATAGTCGATCGACTGACCAAGTCGGTGCATTTCTTAGCTATTAAGACCACTCTTGCTCTGGAGGGTCTAGCTAAGTTATATATTGAGGAGATTGTCAGACTTCATGGCGTGCCGGTCAGTATTATTTCAGACAGAGATCCCAGATTCACTTCGAGATTTTGGGAGAGTCTACACAGAGCGTTGGGGACACGTCTGAAGTTTAGTACAGCTTTCCACCCACAGACAGATGGCCAGTCAGAGCGGACGATACAGACTTTGGAGGACATGCTGAGAGCGTGTACACTTGACTGGGCAGGACATTGGGATGAGCATTTGCCGCTGATCGAGTTCGCCTACAACAACAGCTACCATTCGAGTATTGGGATGACACCCTATGAGGCATTATACGGGAGACCGTGTAGATCGCCGGTATGCTGGAGTGATGTGGGCGAGAGACAGCTAGTTGGACCTGACATTATCCAGTTGTATTCCGAGAAGGTCGACGTGATTCGGAGACGACTAGCTACGACGCAGAGCAGGCAGAAGAGTTATGCTGATACGCGGAGGCGTGAGCTGACTTTTGAGGTAGGAGATCACGTCTTCCTGAAGATCTCACCTTCCAGAGGGGTGATGAGATTCGGGAAGAAGGGGAAGCTGAGTCCGAGATATGTTGGACCTTTTGAGATATTGGATCGGGTCGGTGAGGTGGCATATAGGATTGCATTACCACCACAGTTCGCAGGACTTCACAACATCTTCCATGTTTCTATGTTGAGGAAGTACGTGGCCGATCCAGCTCATGTGATAGAGATATCAGTACCGGAGATCCAGCAGGATTTGTCATTAGATGAGAGACCAGTTGAGATTGTGGATCAGATGGTACATCAGCTCAGGAGGAGAGCGATTCCGATGGTGAAGGTCAGGTGGCAGCATCACACTGACAGAGAGGCTACCTGGGAGATTGAGGAGGATGTCAGGAAGCAGTATCCAGAGTTATTCCGGTAAGTTACTTGTTTCGAATTTCGCGGACGAAATTCTTTTAAGGAGGGTAGATTGTAATAACCTAATCTAAAACATCTTAATTAACTAAACCTAAACTTAATTAACTCTAATTAATCATGCATGAAGAGCAGGAGGTGTTGGAAGGAGAGAGAGAGAGAGTTGGTTGGTTGTGATTGGAAGGGTTTTAGGTGAATGGTGATTGGAGGAGATGGAGGTGATGAATGTATATATATAGTTAAGATAGGATTTTGTTAAAACGTTTCTTCATCATTTGCATCTAACAGAGAGTGAGAGAGAGAGAGACTTTCAGAGCAAAAGAAGGAGGAAAGAAGAAGTAAAGAAGAGGAAGAAGAAGAGAAGGGGCGTTGAAGGGAGCTCGGGAGGCTTCTTCAACCATCGAAAAGGTATGCCAAATCTTCATTATAACTCACATAAGCCTTGTGAGTGTTGGGGATCGACGTTGGTGTCGAATTCCCCGTCGGAATTCAACCAATTCAGAGGTTGAAGACGACGATCGGTCGACCGGTGCCTGTGGGCAGTCGACCGATCCTATTATTATATTGATGTTTACCCGCGAACGGTCGAACGATGTCGTTAGACGGTCGACCGTTATGCCAGATTTGTGCGGGAAAAAGGGGATATGCTGTTATCGGTCGAACGGGAACACTTAGCCGGTCGACCGAATAACGATGAGAATGGGTCGGTTGGGGATTTTGACTTATTAAACGGTCGAACGTCCTTTACCTTGTTCGACCGATCCATTCGATGCTAAGTCGGTTGGGAGCTTTGACCATCAAAACGGTCGACCGCTCTTTAACTCTCGGTCGACCGACTGAGCATTTAATTAAGCGGTAGAGTGCTTGTGTTGATTCGGTCGAACTGTATTTCAGTTCCGGTCAACCGAACGAGACTTGGGCAAAATATTGAAAGTCCTGTTATCGGTCGAACGACCCCTTGGTTCGACCGATCGGATATATATATTATATAAAATTGTATAGCGTAGACCTTCCAAACGGTCGACCGCTAGATGACTTTTGTTCGACCGATTGGTCGGTAATTCGGTTGGCGTGGTTCGACCGGTAGATTTGTTTGTACAGTACTGTGTACTGTGTGGGGGACCGGTCGACCGGTGTGCTTGTAGCGGTCGACCGATCTGCCGCAGGTTGGTGGATTTATCCACACGCGATCCGTCGATGTCAGGTCGACTACCGGCTCCGAGGCGACGGTTGATTACCGGCTTTGAGAGCTACGGATTTCACCTTCGACGAAGGCGTATTATTGTTGTACTTTTTCCTCTCTTACCGAGCGGGGTGTGAGGGATGTGTACCGTAAACCTTGGGCAGTTTGCGAGGGTTTAGCGGTAGGCCGAGGATGTTCCGGCAGGGTGCGCGCTAGGCGACTCTTGGGGGAGCAGTGGCTGTCGTCTGACCCGAGTTGTGTATTCGGCGGGCTGACTCGCTCCTTGGGTGCGGCGTGTACCGGGGGTTCCTTCCTGCACTTTTTGGGGAGCAGTGGTATCGACTGACCCTTGTGAGGCAGCGGTGGACTGACTTGACCCTAGTGGCAGGAGTGGTTCAGTGCCGCGGAGGCGGTGAGGGCATTATTGTGGGCCCGAGGCGGATGATCATGTGCATAGCATTGCATTGTCTTTAATTCCTTTTTGTATTTTAGGAGGTTTGGTATACGGGGTTCCTGCAGGGAACTCAGGCATGTTTGTTTGTTTGCATTTCAGGTAGCGAGCAGGGTTAGGGTTTGAGGTGGTGACCGAGGACGGTGCCCCCGAGATCAGATCCTGTAGTTGTCAGTCTCTTTCTTTTGAGGTGATTACATATTGTATAGCTTTTGTCGTAATCACAGTCAGTTTGTATATTTGACTTCCACGTGGATCATATTTATATTATATATGTTGGTTTGTTCCCGTGACGTGCCCAGTGTTGACCGTTGACGGTCCTTATTATTGTTTAAATTTTCCGCTGTTTTCGGGTACGTTACAGTATGACTATTTTGTTTATTGTGTTTTGTGATGTTTGAAATTTGTTTGAGTGAGTTGTGATAACTCGTATATAGTTCTATATATATTAGTCGAAATATCATATGTTGTGTGTGTATATATATATATATATATATATATATATATATATATAGAAATATCATGTGATATAATGATAAGAATTACTTAACACTGAACGAAAAGGATACGGGACTTTATCTGGGTAATTTAATTGCATTGTCAAATCAAACTTAACTAATTCCAACTTTTATATAAATATGACCTCATGATTTTTTACTTCTTAATGAACAATACTATTTATTACATGTGCCAATCTATTACCTAATGATATGATTAAATATTGGTCCACTATTGTTTTAACCGTCCACGCAATACTACAAGGCATAATTTGTAGATCGTTGAGATCCAAATAAATGTACGAATTATGTCTCATCTAATATATTTACATCAAGGAAATTAATCATTGGAGTTGAATTTTGACTCTCTACTCATCATGTAAGACTAAGATTCAAATAACTCAAGCAAGTATTTGACTATCTCCAAACATGATTAAAAGTACCCTTACATCAGATGAGACTTACACCAAACGTCCAAACCCTAAACAACTTCCAAATAAGAAGCTCCAGCCTCATTGTTCTTCTTAATTGATCCCCCACAAATATGTTATACATGCATGCTTCATCCCTAATGGCCAAATCATTTATAAAAAAATAGTTTATACACACCAAACACTACAATGTAATCCCTTGCGTATAACCAAGGCTGCAAAAGTTAATCAACAACTAAAATCACAATCATTTGTACTATAATGAACTTCACTTACTGCAAAACCCAGATTCCATGCACGAAGCCAACATGAAAAGTAACCCAACTACTTAACACATAAAGACATTGAAAACGGTAATCACAATTAATTAACACATGGTCATTAATTCATACTTCCAGATCAACTAAAAGACACATTCACACAACATACATCAAGATAAACTCGTAAATTTCGATGCAAAACGAAAGACTATATTATTCCACATAACCAACACCAAAACAAATCAGTATCAGCAGCAAAAGCCATTAAGCCCAAACCAAGAAATTAAACTTTCTCATTCATTCTTCGGAATCAAAAACAACATCCACAATCCTTATTACATGATTACGTCAAGATGAACTTGCAAACTACAACCCTAAACACCCCTCAAAACAACAAATAAAGCCAACAAAACCTAACCATCAACTAAACCCTAATCACTTCTCTAATCTACCTTTAGACCCCCACCAACACCCCCATAACCTCCGACCTCCTTAACCAAAGAACCACGAACCTCAGGATCGACCTCCTCATCCGCCCGACCGGAGAATCCCACGCCATCACTTCCACCGCCAACGCTAGCACTACCGCTACCACTGGCGCTAGTGCCTTCTTCGGAGGAGTCGCTGTTATCGTTGTCGAAGGCCTCGTAGGCGTCGTCCTCCTCCTCGCTGCCCTCGACGATGAGGTCGAACTGCTCCCGGTCGGTGATGTTGGCCACGAACGCGACGTAGTGGTACCCGGTGGGGTCGTCGGCGTCCGGCCAGGTTGTGATGTTGATGATGGTTGCGCCTGCCGGGCCGGCCATCCAGCGGGTGTGGCCCATCGAGTAGGTGGTTCGCGTCGCCGACTCGAACCTTATCGAGTAGAAGATCCACATCTTAGAGAGAGAGAAAGTGAGAGAGAGGGAGAAACAGATTATGATTATAAGAGGAGTCTATGGTTTGTTTAAATAGAGGTCACGGGTAGGGTTTGTTAGGGCAGTTGGAGGGAAGTTATGTGATCAATATTTCAATTCAAACGGATTAGTTTGTTAATTACGAAATATATATATGAAGTTTGTTATGGTCGTGTGTGTACGTTTGATTAGTTTTAGAGGAGAAACGAATGGTGGTACCGTGGTGGTGTTATATCATTACTACGAGCTGTGTTTCTTTAATTAAGTGTTTCCTTTTTTCAATAGCTCTTTTAACTGGGTGTATATATTATTTAGTTGGATAAAATAGTGTAATTGGTATGAAATATCCCATTTATTAAATTGGATATTTAGGTTCCAAGCAGAGGTGAAATTTGAAACTGAGGTTCCAACTTTTACAAGCTTGGGCTTAAAAAAATTCATTTTGAGTTTACACTCATATCGTCATTACAATTTCAAATCAGTATGAATTTTTTTGATACGTTTCACTTTGATTTTGACAGAAAATGTTGGCATTAATTGTCAAAATTTTAAACTTCACTTACTTAAACTCTCTGAAGTATATGTTGGCATTAATCGTCAAAATTTTGAACTTGACTTACTTTAACTACCCCCAGTTGGTGTAGGATTAAGGATTATGTTTGTTACATGGTTTTGAACTATGGTTATTATGAGTCATGATTTTTGTTTTCCTAAGAAACGATTCACAACACAAACTTGAAAGGAAAAAAAAAGATTTATTTAAATTGAGGCGGACATGTAACAAAGAGTACCAAAATTGATGGGTATTATAGTGGAGGGAAAAGGTATCGGTGGAGCTCAAAACTCTGAATCGTTAAGATACAAGCAACTGGAATCGGACAGCCAATATTCGAAGTTAGTGGAGATGCATCAAGATGAACTTGTAAATTTCGACGCAAAACGAAAAATTATGTT
This sequence comes from Triglochin maritima, assembly GCA_963682175.1. Taxonomy (NCBI): domain Eukaryota; kingdom Viridiplantae; phylum Streptophyta; class Magnoliopsida; order Alismatales; family Juncaginaceae; genus Triglochin; species Triglochin maritima. The sequence continues at coordinate 42,575,918 of OY821779.1, forward strand.
ATTACACGTAACCAGTGTACCGGTAGACGACCGCCTGGGCGGTAGACGACCGCCGCTCGGCGTGGTCGCCTGGGCGACCACCGCTATCTGCTTTTTAATTTTTTTTAAATTACAAGATTGTCATTACTCCAAATTCTATATAAACCCCTCCAAACCTCTTCATTTTTCACAATCTCTCATTATCTTATTTTTCATCATTCTATTCTAATCTTCAAGTTTCCTATTAATCAAGTTTTCGTGATTAAGTCTCCGGTCTGGTACTTAGTTTTGAAGTTGGAAAGTGAAGTCTCTGATCCGGTTCTTCATTCTTCAACCGCCAAAATCAAGTGCATTCTTTCTAACTTCTCTTTAGAATTAATATTTCATTTTCATATCAGTCTAAATTTTTATATTAGTCTAGTTTTCAGATATGACCTACGTACCCGACACTAGTCTCCCCATGCATCACGAGAGTTACGATGACCTAAGACCTACCCGTACAAATGACCCCGGTTGAAATACTGCCCATTACATTAGTGCTAATGATAAAAACTGCATTGTCTGTGAGTTATGTGGTAAGGAAACTAGATGTGGTATAACCCGTCACAAACAACATCTTGCACACACACCCGGTAGCAATGCTAGACCTTGTGATAAAGTTCCTGACTTTGTTAAACAAGACATAACTGCATACATGATTAGAAACAATAGGACATTACAAATCGAAAATGTATGTCTTGATGATTATGTAGACATAGAAAACATAGAATTTAATTTGGAAACCGGGTCGGGTTCCGGTTCTGGTCGGACCTCAACCTCTCATTCTCGCCATGTTCCTTCTCGAAAGAGACAAAAACAACATTTGTGGGAACCATTTTGCGGACGTGGGAATGACGTGATTTCCGGCACCCAACAAACAACCATCGAAAGAACCTTTAAAAGAGAAGATAGGAAAATAATTAATCAAAAATGGTCTAGACTTTTCTATAGACGTGGTATATCATTCAACACTGTAAGGACGCCAGAGTGGAAGGAAGCAATATCCGCTACTTGTACTTACGGACCCAGACTTAAACCCATGACGTATCATGAAGTTAGTGAGTTGTGCCTTAAACAGGAAATTGACTACACTAGAGGTATACTAGAGTCGTACAGACAAGATTGGGCAACATACGGGTGCACGTTGATGACAGATGGCTGGACTGATAGGCTCGGTAGGAATATAATCAATTTTCTAGTAAATTGTCCAATATGTACCATGTTCATAAGGTCTGTAGATGCTTCCGGTCACTCTCACACCACAGACTACCTGTACAAGCTAATGGACAAGGTAGTTGGCGAGATTGGCGAAGAACACGTTGTTCAGGTGGTCACCGACAACGCCGCCGCGTACGTACTTGCCGGTAGGATGTTGAAGCAAAAAAGGAGATTGGTTTGGATTCCCTGTGCAGCGCATTGCCTCCTCGATCTCATCTTGGAGGATATTGGCAAGTTGTTTTTGAAGACTATTGTTTTAGCTCGTAAGATCATCAAACATTTCAACAACCATTCCATGTTGTTGAAGAGGATGTGAATTGTCATTGAAGGAAACCTGTTACGCCCTGCTGTCACGAGATTTGTCACCGCCTTTCTGACTTTGCAAATGTTGTTTCCGAAGAAAGACAGACTCCGAGCCTTTGTTGTTTCCCAGGAGTACAACGATCCTAATGCAAGTTGGATAAAGAACAAGAAAAAGAATGAGATCCCTACTGAAGTTGCCGAGACCATTCTACAAAGTGGCTTCTGGACCAACGTCGTGAAGGCACTGAAAGCCTCACAACCTATGGTCCAGGTTCTTAGACTTGTTGACGGCGATGAGAAACCACCGATGGGATATCTACATGACGCAATGGAGAAAGCCAAAGAACAAATCATTAGGAACTTTGAAGGAAACCCGAGGTTGTACAAGCAAGTCATCGACCTCATCGACACCAGGTGGGTCCAGGGAAGATGATGTCCTCACCGCTACACTCAGCTGATTTCTTACTCAACCCTGGTACCTTCTTCTCCGTCCCACCTCAGGATCGAAATGTAGCTTTCAATGAGAAAATGACTGGATTCATGGATGTCGTAGAGCGGCTCGTCCCCACTCCTGCAGAACAAGACAAGATTTGCGGTCTTTTTGATCGTTACAAGAACTCCCTCGGAATATTCTCGAGGGATATGGTCGTCAGACAAAGGTCGGAAAGAAGACCTATAGATTGGTGGCAATCTTATGGCGCAGACATGGCAGAGACTGCATTACAGAGGTTGGCCCTGATGGTGTTGGGATTGACATGCTCGGCATCAGGTTGTGAGCGGAATTGGTATCTTCAACGAGCATTCATGGTTGGTAGAAACTGAAGATCCGGTCTTCGCTGGAGAGAAGCTTACATAGGCCGATGCCGAGGAAGCAGCTTTAGGACATTCTTCTTCACGGAGACGCTTTGGTCGATCCACGTCCACTGCATTTGACGCGCCGTTATTAGGTGTTGGCATGGATGATGCCATCGTTCACAATAGTTCTGGAGATCCAGGTGCATCGAGTTCTCAACCACCGATGGACATCGGCGAGTAATATGTCCAATCCGACGATGAAGAAACTGAAGAAGATGATGTCTACGTCGACAATCCAAACGAGAACCACTCTGACGACTCTGATGGTGGTGGAGGATTTGATATGGTTCCCAGTTGGACATTAGATCAATGTGTCCAATGGAATTAGTTAGTTAGCTTGTAATTCTAATTTCTCTCTTATCTACTATTGTATGAACTCTGAGTTAGTTAACTACCTTTGTTATCGTACTACTAAGTAATAAATTGTATATCTAAGTGTTTAGGTGGGTAGAAAGGGTGCCTAGTGAGGCATTGGTCGAGGAACTAGGTGTCTTTTGAAGCCTAAATATGTATGATATTTTTAGATAATATTTGTTCATTTTGTCCTATTTTTCCGATTTTTTAACTATTTTATAAAATTTAATTGATTTTAAAATAATAAAATATTAAAAAAATGACCACCCAGAGCTAGGCGGTCGCACAAACGCCTAGGTGGTCGCCCAGGCGACAGGACACACTCGGTCGCCTAGGCGTTGCGTGAACATTGGCCACAATAGATAAAAGTTACTCAATAGCACGAGATAATGATTTTGTCAGTACACTAATTAACTACTTTGGTGTATTGCAAGACATAATCAAACTTCATTACTACGGTGATGTGAAATATGTTTTGCTTAAGTGCAACTGGTAAGACATTTACGGTCAAGACAATATTGTAGGATTTCGTGTCATATACATGTGTATTTTTTTTAAAAGTACAACCATTTATGATCGTTTTTCATATTTTTCAATAATTTTATGTACAAAATTTTTAATTGTATTTCAATATATATAATATTCTAATTAATATTAAAAACATAAATTGGATCATACGTAAGGAATTATTGAGTCCCTTTTACCAATTGGAAGATGATTGCACGTCGCATTGCCTCAGAATTACCTCCAAGTGTTCACCAAACTCTAAATAAGATTAAAGAGATTGAAGCTAGTCAATCAATCTCTAAATCAATGAAGAATCTAACTAATAACCCCTTCAATACTCCAGAGAATTTAATCTCTCAAACACTCAACTAACAATGAAATTTTTGGATGGATAAGGTGGAGAAAATGGCGAGGAGAAATTTTGCATTCATGTAAACAATGAAGAGAGGAGGGAGTTATTTATAGGTTTCCTCCATCCCACATCATGTGTAACTCACTTACACATGATCCTTTGTTATTAACTCCTCTAAATCAATCATATGTTTGATCTTTGGGGTTCTAACAAATTTATATTTTATAATATTGCGAAACACATTATAATATACAACATATTATCATATATAATATCAAACAAATACCCCATGATATATATAGGGGTGAGCATCGGTCCGGGCCCGGACCGAAGACCAGACCAGTTATGTTCGGTCCGGACCGAACCCGGATCAGACCAGATTTTTATGGGAAAAAATAGATTTTGGCCCGAGTTCGGACCGGACCGAAAACTGAATTTGTCGCGGGGTCCGGACCGAAACCCGGACCGGTCGGATTCGGTCCGGATCGAACCCGGACCGATCGGTGCGGTCCGGTCCAAAAAATCAGACCGGACCGAAAGTTGCACAATCCTATATATATACATCTCATATGGTGTCAAACATTTACCACATGTATTTCAATACATCATATAGAATGTAAAATCAAATTCCTTGTTTTCCAGTTCTATGATATAACCTAGAGGATGATCTAAGTTATATTGGCAATGATTTAAAACACATTATATCATAAACTATAAGCGGTATCAAGTTAAACATTATAGTTACCCAAATAACAAATAAGTTTTGCTCACTCAAACTAAACACAATTCATTCAGTGATATTTAATATCAGTTGTGTCTATCTCTTGCCTCATGATATTGAGAATATTATACAAAGTAGAATTATGACATATTTGTAATATATATTCATTTTTCTTGATATCTTAAGCTAATTATAAATATGTAATTATACACAAGTTACATTGTGCACATTATAATTCCGCTCTATCAAGGGACCAACAATATCATCACTCAAGTCAAGAGGAACAATGATAATCTTTTGACATATGAATTTTTTCATCACAAGTTTATAATAATCAAATCATACACTCATCATGTGAAAAAATATGTCTCATATTTTTGGATTCAAAGACACAATGAAATATTTCAATAGGGTTATTTGCTTGGGTGCCACCAAGAAACAACTAAATTGGTATTATGACACTTGATATTGACTATTTGGCCCAATGTCATTGAAAAAATCAAACTATGTATCTTAATGCCACAGAAAAACAAAATATTTACCTTGACGTCATTCAGTCAGCAAACCGTTAACTATTTGTTAACGTCTGTTAAGTATATTAATATTTAATGAAATTTTTGCAGAATCACCATGAATAAACCAAAAATTCATAAAATTCATTATATGAGTTGTAAAAATTGCCAAACATTACTCAAATAATTTATGTATACACTCTCTCATCTCTATCTTTCAACTTTCATTTCTTCTTTTTCTCTCAGTAAACTTAATGGTTTGATTATTCAGCTAATGAAATTTAATATTTTCATATTTTAAAAATACAAAATAATTAATTATTTATTATAAAAATATATTTTCTAATAAATTTTTATTTACATATTTTTCAATTTTTATTTTCATAATTTTTCTAAAAAATATTTATTTTATTTCAAATTCATGAATTTTAATATTTTAGTACAAGAATATGATAATTGATAAAAGAATTTTTGTACAATTGTTTTTGATAAAACACATTTTTTTATAAAAAACATATTTTTTTATTAGGAAAATTAATTTTTAATAAAAAATAATGAATTATTTTGTATTTTTAAAATATAAAAAATGATGAAACTTTATTAGTTTATTAATCGATCAATTACGTTTAATAAGAGAAAAAGAAGAAATGAAAGTTGAAAGATAGATATGGAAGATAGTATAGATAAATTAACGGTTTGCTGATGGAATAACATTAAGGTAAATATTTTGTTTTTCTATGACATTAAGATAAATAGTTTGATTTTTCTATGATATTAGGTCAAATAGTCAATACCAGGTGCATAAAGCCAATGTAGTTGTTTCTTGGTGACCCCAAACAAATAACTATATTTCATTTGTTAGGTCAATTCAATATATGAAAAAAATATTTTCTATTTCATATACTCATGCTGTTAAATACTTGTAGAACTACAATATCTTTTTTAACCAACATGACAATCTTAACTCGGTAATTAATGTTCATTTATTACTTTTGATTTATGTAAATTATTATCTTTTAGAACTCTACGGTTAAGGACTAAGAGTTCTTAAAACTTCCACAAGACAAATATATTAATCAAGAAACAAAATGTCTAACACATTCAATTCACAATAAAAGATATATAAAAGTAAAATTTTAGAACACATTCCTTTCAAATACAACATAAAGCGACGAATATAACTTTATGTTAGTGAACGCAAATAAATTTCTGAAATTGAAAGAACCATTTGTACTTGCATCCCAAACGGAGCAAGTCTTTTATGTTGCAAAGCCCCCAAAGAAAGAGCAAGCGACGATCAATTGTTAGTCGTTGTGTGAATGTTGCCGAGAAATTTATATAACATGGACGGTGAATCATCCGAAGTTCCTTAATACAGTCGAGGAAATCTTGTACAAGATAGTGTCCAATTATACAATATTAATTTGGTAGATTTCGTTAGACCGGATTTAGAGACACTAGTGGAGTAGTGCACATTTTAACATCTACGACCACGAATACAATGACAAACCAAATGTATGAATTATTTGTTTTGTATTTAATCATTTAATCATGTGATCAATGATAAATTACACTACTTTGGAATTCATGTATGACTAGGCATCGGTCTTCGCCGTCGAACAATGTACCTGAGAGAGGCGGTGATATGCATAGACGTGAATGACTTCAGGACACTACTGCAAAATAGGCTTTACTCGTCGCTCAATAGACGTTGGCCTTTATGACCACCGACGTCTAGTGGGGAGGGTACAGAATAGACGTCGGCCTTTAGGGAGACCGACGTCTATATTGTACTATAGACGTCGGGTGTAAGAATACCAAGTTTGGCCGACGTCTATGGTGTATAGACGTCAACCTATAGACGTCGGGTGTGATAGTACCTTGTGTATCCGACGTCTATATGGTATAGACGTCGGATGTTATAGTAGACCGACGTCTATACGCCATGCATATAGACGTCGAGGAATAGACGTCGGGGTTATATAAGATCCGACGTCTATAGGTCTTAAAGAAATCTAACAGGAGCGTTTTCTCTCATTCTTTTCAGACGAAACCCACCCAAACCCTAGCCGTCCCGCGACCCAATGCTCCTCCGCGACCGATCTCCGACCCATCCGCACCGTCTCCGGCACCGCAGCGAGCTCCCAAGCTCTCCTCCACTTCTCCGGCGTTCTTCTCCTTCTTCCTCCGTCTTCCTCCGGCTTTCTCCACATGTAAGTTTTAAGTTCGTTTTTGTTGTTTAAGTTCGTCTTCCTCCGTCCTCCGTTTTTCTCCACATATTCTATCTAAGTTAGCCTTCATCTCGTGTCGTTTGCAGCCATCACCGCACCATCTCGTGTCTCCGAACCACAAAGAGCTCCTCCGGCATCACATCTTGTTTAAGTTCGTCTTCCTCCGTCCTCCTCTGGTTTGTCACCGTATCATCTCTGTAGAAAAATTAATAAGTGAAAAATATAGGTGGAACGAGTCAAATGTAGTTTGAAATCATATCAAAACAGATCTTAACATGCATATTTGGTATTGATTCCGACTGAAAGTGTATTATCGAGGTTGCATTGAAGTCTAATTAAGATTTATCTTTGTTCATTGACATATTCGAACCAATGCAATATTAAAATTTCGAGGTTTTACGATAGGTCCATCTAAATGAGAACTTAAATGTTGCAAACTGAACTTAGATTGGTTTGGTTTTCTAGCTTAGATTTGTAATGTGAATGTGAATGTGATGTAATGACTTGGATTGGATTGGATTGGTTTGGTTTGATTTCAGGATTTGAAGAATTTTACATATCAAATTTTAAGTGGAGGTTCTGCCAAAATTTCAATAAAATTTTATTCCCAATTATTATTAATAACATGATAGTTTGTGTTTAAAATGTTTTTCCGTCAATTCAAGTAATTATTTTTAATACTTGCTTTTAATATCATGTATGTTTATTGGCTTAATTTTTTGAATTTTTAATATTATGATAATAACTCATTGCCCCCCTTAAACAACTTGGCCTTTAATAACCCAAAGCAAAAGATTAGACAATATTTGCTAAGTCATTCATCATATAGGATTTGCATGCATTGTATTTTTCTATTATTTACGATTTCTGTCGTAGATTGCTGGCGTAAGGTACGTACTATCTTTCACTCATCATTCATTACAAAGCACGCATTAGTTAGTAGGACTTGCATTGAAACAAGAGTGAGGTGAGTGTTTGTTTGGTGTGTTGTTTGTTAGATTAAGGTATGAAAAACACTTAGGGGGCAGTCACCTATAGGAGATGATTTCGTGTCTCATTCTCGAGAATTGGCCCTCGTCGACGGTCCCTCATTTGGAAAGTTCGCGGATGGATCTAGATCTGCTTTATTTGTCGAAGACCCTGATCGAAGATTGGTGGGACACGGGAAAGTTTATAACATCTCCAGACACCACTTCACAGAGGTAGGAGAGGGAGAATTGAAGGTTGCAGTTGAGAGTTGCTTAGATCCTGGTGCTTTTGTGCCATTTCCGGAAGAAGAGATTGTTACTCTCAGCAATGCTATCGGTGGGTTTGTGCGGTGGCCTAGTTATTTAGTAGAGCTAAATGACAAACATGAGGTATAGTTTAACTTTGAAAGACTTTAAACTTCAAATTTTTTAACAATTGTATTTTAACGGTTGTATATATATTTGTAAGGTGTCAAGCCCCCGGAGCAAAGGGTTAAACAACCAATCTCCGATCGACATTAATTCGCTTCCAAGTAGGTGCAAAATGTTGTATCAATGTATGTTAAGTAGGGAAGCACAATCCCTAAGTACCTGGGACTTGGAGGGGGATAAAGGGTTGCCTCCCGCTTTGTACGTCACCAAAGAGGATATCATGCAGTTCATGGCGATGGATTCGTTGTGTATCATGATTATCGACGTGCAAGCGAAGTAAGTATTTTTTTGTATACAATGAAAAGTATTGAATAATTTTATCAAAACTGTAATAAAGTATAATTTTTATACTTGTAGACTTCTTTACGACGCTAGAATGTCAATATTTCCCGAGGATCAAGTATTTGGATTTATCAGTCCATCTACATATATATACGGGAATGATGATAAATCGGGTCAACTTGGGACATTCTTTAAAGAAGAAGACAAAAGATATTATCTGCTCCCTTATCATGAGAGGTAAACTTTGTAATTCAAAGTGAAATTTTATTTTGTAATAAGCTTCTAATTATATATAACAGGGCTCATTGGATGCTTGTCGTTGTATGTCCCACGACTAATTCGGCATATTGGTTTGATCCGTTGAGGTCGAATAAACCAAGGGACTCAATAAAGAAACTTCTAAATATGTAAGTTCGTTTAGTCGTGAAAAAATATTTCTTCGATTTTTATTAGTATTATTGAATGATATTTTAACTTGTGTTACTCAGGGCAATTAAGGTTTACAGAGCTTTAGGTGGTAGGAGAACAACCACAAAAGCAGGAATAACATGACATGGAATGAGTACGTTCTCTCCCATTGTTGTTAAATAAGTTAGGAACAAATATTTAGCGAATTTCTATGTTTGTAGTACCGGAAGCAGGTTGGAAATACGGAATGCAGTTACTACGTGATGAGATACATGGAGGAAATCCTCAATGTGGTAACTCAAGACGTATGTCTAACCGAGGTAATGTAGATTGTTATTCAATTGTATATTCAATTGTAGTTTCAATATTTAGTTATTAATATTCAACACACTTGTATTTTTTTTATAAGTTTTCCCAAAAACTAGTGATCCCTTCTCGCAACAGGAGCTCGATGAAACTCGCGACCGATGGGCTCGCTATTTCATCAGAAACATGTTGACGAACTAAGAGGTTCTCCTGCCAATAGTATTTTTTGTAATTTAGTTAACAAGTACACTTGTATTACAAACATACACTTTATGCCTTAATATAATCACCTTAATTTTAGAATGAATTAATTGCAAGTGTGTTGAATGTCAATTGTGTATGCTTTGTATGTTTGTGCATGTATGATTGTATGTTTGTGCATGTATGATTGTATGTTTGTGCATGTATGCTTGTGTGTTTGTGCTTGTATGTATATGTGGATGAAATTTTGAGTATTTGTGAACAAATTTATAGGTGAACGAATTTGGTGCAGTTGTATGTACACGAATACGACGAATAAAAACAATTTCGTCAGATGCTATTTTTTTTTGTCCAAGTTTAGGAATACACGACGGCTGTTTATATTACCCGACGTGTATTCCTGTAAAGAAAGGAATAGACGTCAGCCTTATGTTGACTCCGACGTATATACTTTAAGGATAAACGTCGCATATTATTCCGCCGACGTCTATACCTAACGAATAGACGTCGCATGTTATTGCACCGACGTCTATACCTAAAGAATAGACGTCGGGGGTTGTATAGGCCGACGTCTATACGTTAACGAATATACGTCGGGTTCTAAGTACAGCCGACGTCGATTCGTTAGGTATAGACGTCGGCTATACCATAGCCGACGTCTATGTATAGACGACGCACACATAGACGTCGGATTGGGGAGTGCTTATATCCGACGTATATAGCCCCGTACATCCGACGTATATTCCATTTTCTGTAGTAGTAGGAGGAGGATGCCCCCAACAGCCGATACCCCCACGTTGTTGTCTATGCATGTATTTGAGATCATTCTCTGAAAGGTACTCAATAAAGGTGTCTTAGATTTATTACTTTAACTTGAAATTTCCCTTTTAGCAATTCAAAATTCGATATTTGTGACACCATGTTTGGTTAATTGTGCACTAGAATTTGCAATTTTTTTATAGTTTTAAATTTTCACCTTTCGTAATTCAAAGGCACGTATTTACAAATACCATGTTTGGTTAATTATGCATTAGAATTTTTAAATTTCTCAAATGACATATCAAGTTTAGTAATTCATGATACCTATTTTGGAATACCACATTTATGTGAAGCTAATAAGATCCTCGTGTGCTTGAATCTTGAGTCTTTTAAGTTTATATATAGTTCACCACAACTGGTTTAAGATTAAAAGTTTTGTTGTTCTTGTATGGTGATAAAGATATACATTGCATCCAAATATCGACAAAAAACTATTATATTTCACCATAGAATAACAAATAGCAAAAAATAAAATAAGAAAAAGTGCACATATTATAAAAAGGTACAACACGAAAAGTGCACAATTTGTTCAATTTTAGCACGAAAGGTAGATATTTAGCGTTATTTGTAGGATAATTATTTATAATTAACTTGGAAATTGTTGACAAAGATGTATCTTGACGTAAGATTCACGAATTCGTGATGGATTTGAGAGACTGGAAAAGAGAGAATTTTTTGTTTGAATAGACAGTCAAGATTAATTTAGAGGCACCTACCAAGAGAACCAACCAGTTAATAGTTAGGATTATTGGAACTACTGCTTTATGGGGACCATAATTTTAATTTCATATAAAAGTTGTGTAATTTTTTACTCATAAAAGTTATGTCAGTATATTAAATCACTTGCATATTTAATATACAGAGTGGTTAAATAAATTCCACGAGTTGCAACATTTGATATTTAATAGTCAAGATTAATTTAGTTCCTAAAAAGTGCATCTATTTGAATAAGTCAAATAATTAGTTTTCTTTCCCAATAAAAGTGGCGTGAGTAAGTTAAACCTTACAATCATTTTTAACTTTATAGATGGTCATGACTGACTTTAAATATTAAGATCCATATGACTAGGATGGATTTGAGTGACCAAATTGTTTAAGTCCAGGATAAGTTTGAGGGACTAAAAAAGATTTTTTTTGTTATTATCTCAATAGATGACCAAGATCGATTTGATAGACCATTAACAAATCAACCAATGTCTGAGATTAATCTGGGGGACCAAAGATTAGTGGGATCTTAAAATGCTTAAGGAAGTTTTGAGGGACCAAAAATATTCAATGAACTAGTAAAATCCATTCGAGGGGCTAAAGACAGGTGAGATCTTAACTTCGCGTAAGATCTGAGGGATAACTACAGTTTGCTCCTTGAATTATGTATTGATATTACTTTACATCATTAAAATTTAAAATGTAACAATTATCCCTCTGAACTCTCATTTTGTAATAGTTTGTCACATTGAACTTTAAAAATTCATTATTTAAATATTGATTCGTAGTTTTGTTTTGCAATTTTTTGCGTGGTATCCGAATACACTTGTAAACATGTTTTTACGTGAAAGTATGGATAGAATTAGATGTCATATATGATTGAAATTTGGATCAGATTTAATACTAATCTGATCCAAAATTTTCTGTTATATTTGACCTCCGATTCGATCTTAAATGTCACGTAAAACTAGATTTATGAATATATTGGTGATACAACGGAAAAAAATTACAAAAAAATAACGAATGCGTGTTTAAATAATGGATTTTTAAAGTTGAGATGTTAAAGTGTTACAAAACGAAAAATCAAGGGAGGTAATTGCTATCTTTTAAAGTTCAGGGGTGCAAATGATATCAAGACACAGTTTAAGGAGACAAATTGTAATTAACCCAAAATATTATTCAATGAATGACTGAAATCTGATTAAGGGATAAAAAAAATAGTAGGATTTTAAAAGAGGGTAAAGATTGGTATCGATTGAAATCGATTTTAGGGGTCAAAGATTAGTTTGAGAGATAAAAATTAATCAATGAACGATGAAATTTATGAATGTAGTGGAGAACCATATACTATTATTGTACACTTGCTAAATGCAAATTCCATATTGAGAGATCGAATTTGGAAATTTCACATGTTTACTTTAATGTTAATCATTCAAATCGATACAAAATGATAATTATTCATTCTTATCCTTCCATTTTACCTATTCTTATTCTTCCATTTTGAGTTTTACCAACAAACTTGTACCGAAAAAAGTCAATTATTTTTGGATGAAAAGAAAAAGGCACAATAAAAGATAATAAAAGGAAACAAATCAAAATTTTACTATATGATACTTATGTGAAAAGGCACAATAGATTCAGATGTTTATGTTCGATCTTTATCACTGGCGAAAGAGAGAAAGTGATGGAGAGCACTGAACTTTTCGAAACTGTTGCTAATGCAATTATTTGCGTCGTGATCTTTGTCACTATTCTTCGGTTGCTCTGGTCAGTTGTTGGAGAGCTCGAAATTGGTACACCCAACATTTAACACTAATACAAATTTTATTTCACTCTTCTCCTTAACCCTAATCTATAAGGTCACTAAGAATCATTGTTATCTTTTGGAAAATTTGTTGGTTTTCTATGCCCTCTCCTTTTGTTCGTTATAATTGGTTTCCATATCATTCCTTAATTCCATATGACCATATTACAACACAATGAATTGAATTCAAATTGTGATTGATTTGTTGGAATTTAATCCAATTTTGTGTAATCAAACTATGTTCTCGTGAATTGAATTCCTTGTAATCACAATACAATATATTGGATGTAAGCACATAAATTATAGTATAATTCAAAAAATAATTTAATCATTCAACAGTTCCAGTAAATGCCTAGAAAGGTCATTAAATCTTCTTCAAACTTTTGACATGCTCGGTTTTAAGTTTCAATGATATGACATGCTTTGAGTATATTTGAAACGGTTGGTTACAATGTATTGTAATTAGATTACGACCTCCACAAATATAATACAATTATCTTTAAAGGGATATGATTGGATTAACCTGATACAGAGTGATTACAAACTTCAATTTTCACAACCAAATAATATAATGTAATCAAAATTAAGGTGTAATCTGATTACATTACTCCTTTGATTTTGACCAATTAAATTGACCTTAGGCTCTTTTATGCTCGTTTAAGCATGGATGGTATTAGTTTCAATTGTAATATAAGTTGCTACAAAAACAACTAAGTATTATATCTAGAACTAATTGAGATATGTTAAAAATGAAACTTGATATGAATCATGGTTCAGGTACGTGAATCTCCCTCCATACGTTCAATTATGGAATAATTTCCCCTCTAACCTTTGTTCTGAAAAAGGAACGGAATGGACTAGTTCAACGAAAAATTAGTATTTTAGTAATATGATTAATAGAATGGACATGAACTTGAACGAAGCCCAGTGTGATCGGGACAATCTACGCGGCTTGTTGTTTTTTATGGTTTTTCTTTGGCACCTAATTGGTTATTTGAATAACCAAAATTAAAACAACCGGTTTTGAAGAGAAGCAAAAAACTCATAGATAAGAAAAATGTGGATTTCATGTTTAAATAAATAATTATGTGGACTAATATTGGTTAAGTTTTCAGACACATATACAAGCTCTTATGAGTTTGGAGATTTGTTCTGGGGCTGTTCTCTGTCTTCTTAGTTTTCTTGCCCAATTGATGTAAGCATAATAATGATAGGTATTTATTTTTTCATTTATCAGGTTGGTTTGGCAATAGAAGATCAAAAAGGGAGTACAAAGGATTGCCTCCGGATATCCTTATTCAGATTTGCTCTGCTCTACCAATGACTTCCATTCCATCACTAATGTTGGTTTGCAAAGAATGGCATAATGTGTTAGATGATCCAGATAATTTGAAGATTCTTCATTGCAAGGCTTTAGAAAGAAATCCAAGCTATCTTTTCGAAGGCTATGACAAAAAGCATATATTCATGCTACAAGACATGGGCAATAATAATAACCCAATAATTACAGATCTAAATAGAGTTGTGAGTAAATGGGGTATGCCATGCAGTACAACGGTAGCATGGTGTTCCGGGTTCTACTTACGATTCTACGACTATCAACATTCGCTCCTGTACTTGTGCAATCCTTTGATAGGAGAACGTGTTCCGCTGCCAAAAATTCCAAGGCCAGACTACAACCCAAACAGATCTGGTTATGCATGGGAGATATTTGGACTTGCAATCGATCTCACCAATGCAAACTTTTGTAAAGCGGTACGAATCTTCAGCTATAACCGGAGAGCGAATGACGACGAACGATTGGTTGAATGTGAGGTCTACACTCTTGGCACCGATTCTAATTGGAGACACATTGGTTTCATAAACCAATTGCCTATCCCCTACCAAGTTTACTGCAACAGAGCCATATATTGGAGAACCGGTAATGAATATCGTGGGATCCGTTATATACTTGTATTTGATATCGCTACCGAGAGATTAAATGTCATTTCTGGACCAACATTGGAAGAGAGGTTTATTGTATGTTCAGACCTTATCGAGTTCAACAAAGAAGTGGCCAGCGTACTGAATTATAAAGACCACACTTGTGTTTACAAGCTTGAGGATCGAACGCAAGGCAAATGGTGCATGCTATATCGTTTTTCGCCTTCACTTCTTTGCAGAGATCGTACAATGATTATTTTCGGAAGCTGGGATAGTGGAAGTTTAATTGGAATGTGCTATTCCAAGTTGTGTTATTTAAGTCCTGAAAGCGGAAAGGTCGATGCTCCTTTTGACCCAATAAAACTCAATTTTATTGACACTACTAAATCTGTATCTCATCTTATCCCATACTTTCCATCCCTGTTTCATCCTAAGTTATTTTGGGCACGCTGAAGACTATTTATTAGATGCTCAACACAGCTCAAGGTGAGTTTCGCATCAACTTGGTTTATGTGATTCTTTTTTTTTATTCTTCTGGTTAGGATTAGGATTGGTTTGTGTCGTCCATTCTCTCCGAACTTTAATTTGTTTATCTTCGTTACTCATTTATTATTTGCGCAAAGCAATTTTTCTTGAAAGGGACCTGTAATTTTATTTTCTTCATTACTCAATAATTCAAGTCACATGCTTGGTTTTTATGGTTTTTGTTTTTTTTACGAATAAGGTAAGTTCGTTGCGCGATCCTCTAAGAACTTCAGTTGTTTCCCTTCACAATCATTATTGGTTAATAACAGTTTATCCTGAACGTTGCACGGATAGTTGTTCCAATCAAATTGATATATAATACGATGTAATCAAAAGTACTACAAAACGAATGAAAGAAATTTTAGTTCAGATCACCCATATAAATATAAGAATTGGTTAAGGTATTCCACATAAATTTCTCCAAATGAGATTTGATAAAAAGATGTAATTAAGTTTAAGTACTACAAAATAAAATAAACAAATTTAATTTTACATCACCCCTATCCCCTATAATAAGTATACTAAACTGTTATACGCGTCAATTACCGTTTTGTCATTCTCTCATTTTACTTATATATCTATTCGTATCACTCTCCTACCACAACACTCTCTTCATTTTCCTCTCAATCCTCAAAATAATGTCTCGGATGTCAGAAAATGATGTCCCATGACACTGGATTATGGTAAAATTTCCACCTCTTTTATTTATTTATTTTTAAAAACCAGAGTCATTTGGCTTGGACGCCCTCGTTTTTTCAAATTTGATTATTAATTAGTAATAATTGATAGTTAGTAAATAATCATTAGTATATTTGTAAATTTAGTAATTTAAATCCATTTAACGAATTTTTATTTCTAAAATTTAATTAATAATCATCGGGTTACCGTAAATGAAAAGGAAAATCAATACTCTTACGTGTTGTACATGATTGCTTAGAGGATTCAACTTTTCGTCATCCATGTAGACATGATATATCTTCTTCGATTAGTAGGGAGAGAGAATATGCACGTCATCATCAGACACGCAATGACCTATTTGATGATGATGACGTTTCTGATGATAAGGAGGGTGGCGATGAGGAGAGTGACCATGAGGGGCGGTATAGGTTGGAGTTGGAGCGGGAGGAGACGTATGTTAGAGGACGAGAGCGACGTGATAGTTCTTCTATTGCTAAGTATGTAGTTCGAAAAGGTAGATGTGGTAAGTTTGTGACTAGCGATTCTAGTTCGTGCATTGTGGATGCCCGAACTCACAAAAAAGGGCTGATAACGACTCTTGGATCGTCACTGATATGATGCCCGATGGTCCTATAGATGAGAGTGTGATTCCTACTTTTGGCGGCCACATCGCTAGACGTATTTTGGTTGACGAGGATCGGAAAGTTCTGTAGTGTCATAATCAAAACACAACCTATATTACACTGTAGAGTTGGCGATCAGTTTTGAGTGCCGATGAGCAATGATCAACTCTAAATGAGCAATGGTCAATTCTCTGCATGACTTTGTCATGGTAGACGGACGGACTCTCCCAAGGTAGTACTCCCTACAATTATAAATGTGTTTATGATTCGGATTATTCTCTGGGAATTTCTTCTTTACAACCAACAAGATGTTACGTGGGTTTACTTGTACCTCAGTAATATCATGGACAATTTTCTTGGTCTCAGGACTAAAACCGTTGATCTGTCAGTGGCTCTCTTGATAAACTGCAAGGTTGTTGTTGTGCTGACCATAAAAACTATCAGAAACTACGAACCATCCATCTGCAATCTTCTCTTTTCGTGTTCTTCCATACTGCAATATCCATATCCTTGGAACTCATTTCATTTCTGCGATTGCATCTCAGATAACAATTCATCCAACTATCTCGTTGTGGTTTATAGGAAAATACTACCAAAATATCGACTCCGATGACAACTTGTTTCGCCCTTGTTTTTGCGTCCTCACATATTGGAAATACTTGTTCTTACAAAAAGCTCACTATAATTTACCCGTCACCACTGAAATCTTGTAACGGAACCTCAAATAATTTGAAATAACACACTATATCAAATTAAAAATAATTTTTTGGAGCGTCTAGCTTGGACGGGGGGTGCTTTTTTCAGACGCCCCAGTCGAAAATCTTTTCCTTGGTAACTTACATCGCCAGATTGAGACGCTTCACCAGACATTTCATTTGTGTTGGTACCGGTAGAATGGGGGGAAACTGAGACAAAAGTTTTATTTTAAGAAACGAGACGAAATGAGTATTAAATGAAATATTAATGACAAAATGGTAATTGACATGGACGGTTTAAGTAATTTGCAAGCGATGAATAGTTATACTCAGGGCGGTGTCGGGAATTTTTGAGGCCATGTCTGAAAACTAACAATGAG
The DNA here is from genome assembly GCA_963682175.1 of Triglochin maritima. Lineage (NCBI taxonomy): Eukaryota > Viridiplantae > Streptophyta > Magnoliopsida > Alismatales > Juncaginaceae > Triglochin > Triglochin maritima. The sequence goes on from OY821779.1 coordinate 42,593,738, forward strand.
ACCCCTAAATTTGAAAAGTTTTGTCCTCCTAGCTTAAATCATAAAAAACATTAACTTAATGCAATATCACTTGAAAAGTTTTGTCCTCCTAGCAAATATCTATGTGCTAACACTAATCTTGTTTGCAACCTAATAAGCTCATGTACATATATGGAAAAAAATTTGAGGTCCCCTCAAATTGAGGCCCGGAGCAGGGGCTCACCCTGCTCCTGTTATGGGTCGGGCCTGGTAATACCTGTAGTATAAAGTATCAAAAATGTCCTTCCGATTTACAAATTGTAATTCAACTTAAATATTTTCGACTTTACACACATTTCCCATTACGATTTCAAGTCTATGATCAATTGTTAATTTGTATAACTTCGACGCAAAGGAAATGTTGGCATCAATCATCAAAAAAATTAACTTCATTTATACTGACTACCCCTAAATAGTTTGGATTTTTCCCTGCAGGGATGTGTCAACTCGTGTGAGCAAATGTTTCATCTATACTAATATGTAGGTTCTGTGCACCATACTTTCATATGCATGTAGGTAGACTTGGTATACGAAACTTTCATTATGAAGACTCAGGCATTGTATCATGTTTGCATTTTAGGCCTTGTGCGACACTAAGTGGGTGGCGACCGAGGACGAGCTTACCAGAACCGGATCCTCTAGTCCTATCTTGTAGGTTGTTATCTTTATTAGTATTTTGTGCTCCTTGTATTAGATGTAACCTCGTTCATCTTGTTGAAATAGTTATGAGTAATGTTTCTATTTACTCTGATATCATTTTGTGATAATTCGTTTTAAATCTTTTGCTGTTTTCAAGTGATATTGCAATAAGTTAATGTTTTTTTATGATTTAGGTACGAAATAGGTAGGAAAACATTATTTGTAGGATAATTATTTATAATTTACTTACAAATGATGCGAATAGTACAGGACATACACGAATGGTCAATCACTCAAGCCTAACATTTAGACTAATTTCAAACAATATTTCTACGAAGAAAGTCAAACAAACAGACATCTACGTACAAAATCATTCAATTATTTAAAAGAAAAGTTAACCATAAAATTACTGGATTAATCTTAAAATTATAAAATTAATTAATAATGGGAACTATTGTTCATCGTTGAAAAACTACTTAAATCGCCCCCAACAATTACTTTTTGACTTTCACAGTTCATTTAATACTCATTTCGTCTCGAGTCTTAAAACAAGGTTTTTACTTCAGTTTTCCTCACATTCTCAGTACCAACACCACGAAAATGTCTGACGAAACACCTGGATTTGGTGAGGTAAGTGATACGGATTTTTTTCCGTCTAGAATATCTGGCTAAGCCGCCCACTCCAAGGCGGAGGCGTCCGGATAGGACGCCTCAACCATGAACGAGACATTTTAGCTAGACGCCCCCTCCATTGGGGTGGCGGCTAAACCAGACGTCGCATCTTTATATGCGACGCTCAAACCTTAAGGATTTGGAAGTTATATAACATAATTCTTCGATTTATTTTAACATTTTAATTCATTTTTTAAACCAAACAGCTCCCATGTCAAAATTAATGCAAACTGACCGCATCGTTAAGAACTTCCAAAGTTAAGAGTGACTATAAATAGCATAAGAAATCGACCCGACAGACAGCTTCGAACCCTCTTTTTGATCGTCTTTCGATGGCGTCTCATCTCTTCCGACGACTTCTCTCGAATCGGACCTCCAATTCGGCCCTCTCCACGCTCGGCTCCTTCAGATCCCTCTCTTCGGAGCCCATCACCGCCACCCTCTTCCCCGGGGACGGGATCGGGCCAGAGATCGCCGAGGCCGTCAAGAAGGTCAGCGATTTTGGGGGTTTTCGCTGGGGATTTAGTCGGAATGAAGGGGGGGGGGGGGGGGGGGGGGGGGGGGGGGGTTGGGGGGTCTAGGCTTGGAATGGGATTTGGATTTGGAGGGTTGTTTCTTTTTCGTTTTTGTCTAGGGTTGATTTTGGGGTTTGGAATTGGATTTGTGGGTTAAATTTGGTTTTCGATGTTTGGATTTGATATGGGGTTTTAGGGTTTGAATTTGATTTGTGGGTTTTGGGTTTTTTTTTGATGTTTAGGGTTGATGATTTTGGGTTTGGAATGGGAATTGGAGTTGGATTTGTCGGTCGTGGGTTTAAAATGTGATGTTTTTCGATGTTTCGGACAGATTTGGGGTTTTGGAATTTGATTTGGATTTGTTGGTTTTGATTTTCTCTGATTTTTTTTGTTTGGAAATTGATGTTTTTTAATGTTTGGGGCTGATTTGGGGGTTTGGGTTTGGAATTGAATTTTTCGGTTCTGGTGTTTTTTTGGCGTTTGAGATTTTTTTGGTGGTTTTAGGTTTGTAAATTTATGTTTTGATTTTGGTGGTTTTAGATTTGAATCGATGACGTTGTTGACTGCTTAAGAGTGTCGTGATTTGGATTTGGTGGGTTATGTTCTGAATACTTGATCATCGAAATCAGGGTATTGGATTTGTTTAATTTTTTATGCCTTCGGAAGTTATTTTAACCTTTGAATTTGTGTTTTCATTTTTTGCCATCATTTTGGGGTTTTAGTGTTGGATTGGTGTGGAGTAGTGTTTAGGTGTTTAATGTGATCGTCTATTATTGCCAGATTTTTTTCCCACTTCCAGTTTGAAGGATTGTGCTTGATTTATGTGCTTAATTGTTTCCAATCAGGAAGACTTGCTGTTTGTCTGTTATGAATTTTAACCTAAACTTCATGGGTGATAGGGGTGTGGTTGCATACATCCAACCCCCCATTACCCTGCTTAAAGTGGGAGCCTCTTTTGAGCTTTTGGGTAATGTGATGTTGATGTTGGAAATCATACATGGACAATACCTTTTGTATGAAGATTCTTCCTAAATTCCTATTGTGCTTCATTATTAGGATTGTCATGCTAGAGAGTTTTTATTTTTTAACCAAACCTTGCCCCTAATGCTTCACTATGTTTCATTTTCTGCTCCGTATTGTCAGCTCCCTTAATGGTTCAATCATGCCTTACAGAGAAAATTAAAGCGAACAAGGACTATATGATGTATCATAACAACGTCCTCTATTAAATTTAAAATTCTTGAGTAATTTAGATTTTCAACTGCTCAATTCAGAAGGCCCCTAGGTAAGATGGGGTGCTTTAGCCATGCGAAGTAGGTGATTCACCCTTGCGGATACGTGATATTGTAATGTATAAATCGGTGCTATGTATAATACTTATATTGTATTCTGTCATTTTTTCGTCTTTATCATTATTTTCATCATGGAAAATGTACATTTTGATTTAACAATTAAAAAGTGAATCTTTTGAAGGAAAATTCGGCAAGTGAAAAAAAAATCAGGTGTAAAGAGAAGATGTAGCTGAAAAATAGGACTAAATTGAAGGTGGAAAAAATCCTTCAAACTAATTGTAAGACGTAAGTAACCAAGACTTGAGCTGAAAACCTGATGGGAAATAATATGCTACATGGTAATTTCGTGCCTTTTTAGTATCCGTAATGGGCTGAAATCACAAAAAGCATCAATCCATCGTGACATGGAATCACAAAACATAAGAATGTCGTTAAAATGTGTGATAGATTATCATTGACAATATTGCTTCGATTCAGGTCTTCTATACAGCTGAAGTGCCTATTCAATGGGAAGAACACTATGTGGGAGACAAAGTGGATCCCCGAACAGAAAGCTTTCTTACTTGGGAAAGTCTGGAGTCGGTCCGCAGGAACAAAGTAGGATTGAAGGGTCCAATGGCTACTCCTATTGGGAAGGGCCATAGGTCTTTGAACCTTACTTTGAGGAAGGAACTTGGCCTTTATGCTAATGTCAGACCTTGCTACAGTCTGCCTGGCTATAAAACTCGATATGACGATGTTGACCTTGTAACTATTCGTGAGAACACAGAAGGGGAATATAGTGGTCTCGAGCACCAGGTTAGTTCTTTCTCTTATACATTCTCTCTTTAGAGCTTTCATGTCTAACACATCCATTACTCAGGTTGTTAGAGGTGTAGTCGAAAGCCTTAAGATCATTACTCGACAAGCAAGCCTTAGAGTTGCAGAATATGCCTTCTTTTATGCCAAGGCTCATGGTCGCAAGAGAGTGTCAGCTATACATAAAGCTAATATCATGAGAAAGACGGATGGTCTTTTTCTTAAGGTATGTTGATTAACTACAAATTGTGTTGTGTTTGCTTAGTTTAATTCTAGGATACTGACATACAAGGTGTACATTCATCTTAGTGCTGCCGGGAGGTTGCAGAGAAGTACCCAGAAATAACTTATGAGGAGGTCATCATTGATAATTGTTGCATGATGGTATGTCCAAAGCTCATTATCTTCTTTAAGTTTTCACCTAACGTAAAGCTTCCTTAGTATCTGAAATTATTCCCTGTAGATTTTAGAACCTAAGGTCGCTCTTTGTTCTTATATGTTGTGCTAAACAGCTTGTGAAAAATCCGACACTCTTCGATGTGTTGGTGATGCCCAACTTGTATGGAGATATCATTAGCGATCTTTGCGCTGGATTAATTGGGGGACTGGGTCTGACACCTAGGTATACTCTTGATATATTTACCTTTTCTCGAATTACCATTTGGAATCTGGCTTCTTATCGTTGTGTGCCATTCTTGTATACAGCTGCAATATAGGTGAAGGAGGCATTGCCCTCGCAGAAGCTGTTCATGGTTCGGCCCCTGATATTGCAGGAAAAGTGAGTTAAACTCTTAATTCTATCTATGGTTTATTTATCTTAACTATTTTTTAAAGCAACTGAGTAGTTAAAGTTTTGATGTACCAAAGCCAACGTTACACATTATATGATCATAGTAAACCACAAAAAGCTCATTTATCAGTTCAGTTTACTTAAATGTCATGATATATGGAATTCCCTCTGAACAGTCAGCATGACTTGATGGCTCTAGATTTTGACCATAAGCCTATAGCCAGCCTACCACCAGTTCCCTCCAGCAATTCCTGTGGACCACAAACCAAGTGTAGTTAACAAGTTGCCTGTGAGCTACTATGCCTAGTACATTTTGTTGTTTTTCGAGCCATAGTACCTGGCCTGCAAAATCAATGTTGAGTTGCGGACTCCCTCACAGTTGTCTGCACCTATACGAATATGAATTGGCCCATCAGCATATATAGATTTCTAACTAATCTACCTTCACACTTATCCCCTCTACTGTTTCTGGGATCAACAGAATCGCATGGGATTTGCCGACTTCTTATCATTTGCTATATATAGTTTCCTTTCGTTGTCTGTTTGCATTCCAGCTGAGTTAGTATTGTATGTAGATGGTTTGAGACCTACAAAAATCTGTCTTTACTGTCTGCATAATATGTGAATACCCTTAATTGCTACATGCTTATCAAATATTTGTTACTAATTTTCATGATAATCAAAAAATCATTTTGGGAGCATTTTACTTTGAAACATTGTCAAGTACATTTCTTGTGCATTTATAATTGTGGTTTTCCTAAATTATTGCAGAATCTCGCAAATCCAACAGCCCTTCTCCTAAGTTCTGTTTCCATGCTACGCCATCTAGAAATGAATGACAAGGCTGACCAAATTCACAAGGCTGTACTCGACACCATTGCAGAGGGCAAGTACCGAACTGGCGATCTTGGTGGGAATGCATCAACAACGGATTTCACAAAAGCAGTATGCGACCATCTCTGAGCATTTGGTAGCTGACTTTTAGATGTTCAATTTTCTTCCTTTTCATGATAGTATTTGCAGAATTTGGCGGAAGGATGCCATTGCTGTACTATATTATTCTTCATTTTTGCTCGGTAATAAAATATGCCACATATACTTGTATAAGCAACTGAATGAATGTGTCCACTGTTGGGAATCATAAATTCACACAATTTCTGCGTTTACTTTCAACAATTGTTGCATAGTAAATATTTCTTTTCCTCAAATGTCATACCTTAATTGCCAAGGATACTGGTACTCCATAAATGCGGTTAACGTCTACCTTCGTTTTGAATCGTATTAGTTGCGCAAGTCTTACAGGAAAAGTGTCATGACCTTCTAATCTTACTTGGAATTCACTAACCAAATAATAAACACAACTAATCAAATCAAAGTGATTCATGTGTTTCTAATTGTATATTTCTATACTTCAAATGTATGTTTATATTTGTAGTGTTTTATATAAAGTGAGATCCAAATCAATTTCTAAAGAGATACGAGTAATCTAAACCAATCCACACAAATCTCTATCAACCCAAATCAATTTTAAAACACAAACAAGTATATCAAATCAATTCACACCAATCAAGTCAAATGTTAACAAAAAAAAACTAAATGTACATAAAAACAAATCCAAGTAAAACTGTCATCAGAAGGTCTAAAATCGCCAGATAGATGGAAGAAGAGAAGAGGTCAGCGATTATTGGAGAAGTGGAGAAAGAGGTGGTTGACAACTGTCATTTTAACTTCTGAAAAATGACAACTCAAATACCCTTTTTTTACTTCCGTGACGTTCATACTGTTGTTTTTTTAAGGAATAAAAACGGCATTGACAATATCATATTTTCTTAATGAAAACATCACAATTATTATTTTCAATAAATATAATTTGTCAAATAAGTTTTATTCTGTTATATTCTTCAAAAAAAAAAATTACACCATTATTTTCAAAAAAAAAATCCTAAAATAATACTTGAAACGCTGCTTTCTCACTAGTTAGTTGAATAAAACAATATCAAAAACAAAGTTTACAGAACCATACTTCTCTTGCATATATCTTGGAGATAAAAATCATGTCGAAGTTCCCAAGATTGAAACCTGTACGTCAAAGAAATTGTCATCGTCAAACAGATAGTTCCTGAGCATTATGAGACTATTGAAGGTCCACAAGCAAAGCAAGAATTTGGTCACCATCTGAAAGCAAATATATTTACATTATACAACAACGGGGCGCAGCTCTATTATTAGAGAAGAATGACATCTTTCAGTCCAAAAATATTACGAAGTAAAACATTCCCCTTGAACGACAGACGAGTATCTTCTAGCTCATCGAACGTGTACAAATCAAAGTGACTATCAACTATTTTCTAGCTCGTCCAACGTATACAAATCTAGTGATGAATAACCAACTGACCTAAATGGCATGTGCATACACATGACTACAAATTAGCAGCTCGTTTCCGTTGAATCAGAGGAAGCTCGCCAAAACAAATTCCGTGACGACAAATGAAGGGGATAAAAAGCTCCCATATCCTTTGTACATCTCCACGCAGTTGCATTCCCACTCGAGGTCAGAGGTCAACATCGGGCAATGGCATTTTCCAGTAGTTCCACGAATTGTAATCCTCCTGCAGAAACCCAGGTTGACTCAGAAAATGTTGTGAGATTCAAAATGTAAGCCTATATTTTCAAGTATCATAAAATCTTGACTAATTTGTGTCTAAATTCAATACATGCGCCTTATTTTCCTCCTGTACCAGCTACGCCTAAAAGTCCATAACATTTGTGTTATTAAACTTGAACCAGAAGCTCAGTTCCATGTGCTGAGTTAGTTGAGAACATGTCCGGTTCAAATTGGCCCGGTAACCAGACGGTGTTGGGTTGTAATCAGGACAGGTTAAGTTCAAGTTACCTGATAGTTTAAGAATGACCTGAGATCAACCCTCATCCCCAGCTGTTATTGTAGATCGCACTTGACAAGAACAACTCTCCTTTCTTTTTTTAAGTAGTTAGAAAAGAACTTGGTCGCAGACTCAGTACAATTATTACTTCTTATTTTGTATCAGAAAAAAGTGTCGCCCAACCCATGTAAATAATGAGTTCTGGTCTACTGAATTCATTTTAATGATAAGATCTCGGACCTCGCTTGACCCATATCCTTCTATGCCTCTTGCTTGAATGTAAAACAACTTATTCTGCTGTGATAAGTAGAATTTTCATGAAAGAAATTCCTTAATAGAGTTTTTTGTAGCAACACTATATATTCGATGGCGAGTATAACTGACTTTTCTATATAAAAAAACTGAAATTGCACTGTGGAGAGGCAAACCTGCTCAGCTACAGATGTTGGAGGAAACATGTCATTCACAAGCGTGTGGAGAGACGTATATGACTTTACATCAACGCGGTTGTTAATGGCTACTTCACCCTGAACATTTGCATATCACATAACTTAGGAGAGGCATCAGGTAGTTTATGTTACGAAAATGGCCATGATAATTATGTTCTTGAATATAAACCCAAAAAACAAAACTGACCTTCGGATTGATGATAAATATCTTGCCTTTTGGGATTCCAATTTTCCGGTAGCTGAGGTCATCTGTGTCTCTGTTCCCAAATCCCGCATAGAATGGATTGTACTCTTTAGGAAAAAGGGCTTTAATGTCCTGTTATATTAAAATTTTGGAAGAAAAATAAAATGAATACTGATGGATTATTTAATTTTGTTTGAATCAGAACCAACATGTAGTCTAGTTCTAAATGCATGTTTCTTTTTCTCTAGTGAATATGAACACTTATTTGTCTTTTAATCGCATAAAGTTCTTGTAGTTCAGGTTTTCAGATTTTCAAAAGTTAGAATTCAGGTTCACAGATCTTCGAAAGTAAAACCTTGATCTACAGACTGCATTTAACTAATTCTAGGCACCTGTATTGTTAAATGAGAATCTAACGTACAAGTTGCCAATATACAAGCTTCAACGTTATCATAAAAATGGTGAGAAAAATTACCCGTTCAATGATTCATGTGTTATTGTGGTCTTAAGAAAAGATTATGGTATAATACTTACGTCATTATATTTGGTGCCGAAAATCTGAATTAATAATTTTAACTTCAAATGTTTCAATAACAGATGAAGATTATAGAAAAGAAAGGGTCAACTTTAAGGAATTGAATATGCCTCATGCCACAAGGTACGAAAATTAAATGCCACATCTTCTGGGAACAAGATAAACCACAGCACCTCCAGACATGCAATCTTGAATTCGTGAGGTGCTCTCCTTATTACTGTTGTCAATAAAAAATTAAAAACAAAATCATTAAGACAAAAAAAAGAATTATAATTAGAATAGAAGACTAAGCAATAAAAAATTGATGTTGAAAATTATATTAATGCTTGACAATCCAAGGGCAGGTCGCTGAGGGCGTGATAAAAGTGCCATTGGGTTGGGAAGTAGCAACTAAAAGCATTATCATGGTAACAATTTCAATTTGCTTTTTCAGGAGAAAAGAACATGAATCCGTGCAATGTAGTACTACTTAGCACAGATAACAAATACTCTCAACTATAAAATGCTAGACGACAAAGAATTGAAGTAAAAGCATTTGCTGGCATTGTTCAAAAGTGAACTCGAGTAAAATCAACAATGATATGATAGTCAAACAAATTGCCTTATCTGAATTAAAGTAAAAGCATTTGCTGTAATTGCCTTATCTGAACTTGCCATCTGTTTTCAGGCTAATATTTTGTGGTTTTGACAATTGACTATAGCTCACAATCATGATTAAGTACTCAAGAAAAATTTAAAAAAACGTGTGCGAGAATTAGGCACGATTCTCATGCTTGAACCATGACAATGTTATTGTTCTATCCAACCCAAACTAGTTTGGAACTAAATGCTTTTTTGTTATTGTAATTGCCAGGAAAATGAAATGAATCAGCAATGCAACCGATCAAAATATATATACCCTTAAATTTAGTAGACACACGGTGTGTTTGACGATAAAATCAAATCTAAACTTCAAATTGAAAATCTAAACCGAAGAACTTGATCTACAACATGTGCATAGATTAAGATTGTCATTTTAAAAATTTGGAAATTGTTTCATATAAGATCTAAAAATCAAGTTTTTTTAATGAATATAGTACGTTCATTTTTACATCTATATATTGCATAAAACGTGTTCCAATTTTATGATTTTCAATATCTTTAATCTACTTAAGTTGTACGGTTTGGTTTTTCAATTTGGAGTTTAAATTTGATTTTATCGTCAAACGCAATCGTGTCTCAACAAAATTTAAAAATAGTAGATCATTACTCATGCATATATATATATATACAATATATATATATATATATCAGTAATGCTGAAAAATTATATTGCATGTGCAGATGTCATTTTAAAAACTAAAAAATAGATAAAACATTCATATTCTCTCTTTTTTTTGCTCTGTTGCTCATTATTATTGGGAAATCCTGTTTGGGACCAAATGCTATTGTAGATTGAAGGATTTTTTTATCGGTGTTATTGTCAATTAACGTTGACATGCCCAGAGAAGTAGAGATGATTTTAAAATTACTTTGTGAGAAAAATATGGATATTTTAAAAAATAAACAACAAATATAACTAATATATAAACATATCAGACTTACCTTCACGATACAATGATGGGAATAACCCATCTGGGGAGATAACAACGGGCCCGTTTGGTAGTGTTTTTCCATCCTGCATGATCAGTCAACATGTTTATGTTTCAATCACAAGTCCATAAGAAATTACAATTTCAATTATTGTTATTTCAATAAAAAAAGATGATTAAGTGGCAGATGAGTTAGGCACGAGTAGAAGTCAGGGGATAGATATATATACAATATATTTTTAACAGTATATATAGAACATACTGTGTTTGAATTAAATAGTCCATATGGACATTTCAATCAGAAATCTTTTCAATGACAACTATTTGATTGTTCTTACTCTTGAGTATAAGCCAGATGCATCTATTACCTGTTTCAGATTGAGAAGGAAACTTCTTGTGAGATATGCTTGAACAATAGCACGTGCACTCAGAAACAGTAATTGGTAGCCATTTTCCTGAAGGTAAATGACATAAGTTTGTTACTTCCATGTACTAGATAAAAGCCAGGAAAGAGTTTTCCATAAAAAACCACACACAAGTATATCTCAAGTTATTAATGAGACTAAAATAATGAAAAAGAAAATGGAAACATGTGCGTAAGTATTGTGAAAACATAAAACATTAAATCCAAGTCATTAAAGATAACATCATGTCATCATACGCTTGATTTCCAACATAATGAATTTAAAACCACAAGGCATCAACAGACTATCATGTTCTTCTACTGGACAAAAAGAGGGCAACCATTTCCAGAACACGTTTGGTAATTGCCCTTTCTTTGGAATACCATGAACTAAATTTGCTTGCATGTAAATTTGGAAGGAAAAAAAGCCTTTGCTACTTTGTCATGTAAATTTAGAAGGGAAAAAGGCTTTGCTACTTCAGTACTTTGTCATGTAAATTACAAGTCTGAAGTAGATTACAGAAAACAGTAAATGCTAAAAACAGGAAATATAGATCAAAATGCAAGAGTCTCAAAGGGGGATGCAAAACATAAAATACCTTGATGGCACAAAATAACCTTGCAACTCCAGATTGACTCCAGTCTTTTCCAACTAAAGGCATAAATTGCCCTAAGACATCAGACCTGGTTGAATTCAAAGAGAAGTGCATAAACATCACCAATGAAGCTCACCAACAGCATTTTTCTCTTTTGATTTTCATTTTTAGATCTCTTAAGACAAACAAGAACGCAAAAAAAAACATGAAAGCACGATGCTTGTCCATACCCCCACACTAAATTAATGTATGGTAATTCTTCATTCACAGATGATTTTTTCCTTTTTAATATTCCCTTCATTGTTGAACAGGTGTATCTTTGCTGGGTAGCTGACTACTCAAGCAGAGAGTTTTTGCTACACTACTACCATCACTAATCGGTAACCTTTTGCCACTGTTGTCACGACATATTTTGGAAACCTAGTCTTTAATTTTCAACCATAATCGCACACCATGCTTGACTTGTTTTACAACTTCCACCCTTCATTAGAATCAAACATATAGAAAAAAGCTTTAAGACTCACAATCATGTCCTTTGAAATAGATGATTTAACAAATTTATTAGGTTAAACTAACAAAGGATATATGGTTTCCCTAATAACTTAATTTGATGTGTTAGGATAGGTTCCACAAGGAGTTCTGGACCTTATAACCCGCAATATACAATAAGTTTTACCCAATGTGGACTATTCTAACATGATGTAAATGTTGTACCCAACTGCGTTCAGCGCTAGTAAAATGGACAACAAACACAAGAAATAAATTAACTATAGCCGATACCTAATAAAAATAGTAGAAATGACTTACTTTGTAATGGTTCCATCAACATCAGAGATGACTATTCGTGCATTCCACTTCCACAAATAAATATGAGCGTCAACCTGTTTCAAGGACCCATCAATTATGTTATCCAGAGATTAAACTAGTACAGATATGAAACACAAATATGTACACACCTGCTGCTTTCCTAGAACCCTGGTAGAGAAACTAAAGGCAATCATATTCTGGCCATCTTTCAAATTTAGAGACGCAACTTGCCCGGTTGTAGGAACATTTGTCCGAATGAACTGCTTGCGAGGCGAATTGATGGTTGCACTACCACCTCCACTGTCTTGAAAGGATTGCTCTGTATGTTGGTTTTGTGAGATAGATTCTGAATCCAAAGACTCTTCTAGATCAGGAGAGGCATTAGTAATCTGGAGAGACTTAGCTCTCCTGAAAGGATTTGGCCAAAGTCTCCATCCCCGAGTTGAAGGTGACAAGGAATGTGCCTCACTCAGTGATTTTGGCAGCTCATGTTCAACAGGGATGGCATCTTTCAAATCAAGTGCAATGTCAACACCATACACAGCCATCCCAAGAACAATGGGAACAGCCTTATCCCAACTAAAATACTTCCCGTTAAATCTCACAATGAGATTTTTGTTCTTAATTAGTGAAGACCCACTTACCTCGAACTCTTCCTTTGAAACAAGATGATCTTCAAAGGCTTTGTTGGCAGAACTGCCACCCATACCAGCTCGCAGCAAGTTCGCACAGACAGATATTTCAAAACCTGCCAATGCACAAAAATTAGAAAGCATACTCGTTTTGACTCTGATGTGATAACATATTGTAAGGAAGCAAGAGTATTTGTTTGACTCTCATTTGATGGTATGTTTCCAAGACACCATGATAATTAACAATGGAGCATTAACATACCTAAGTTTGATACGTTCTTTTGGCAGGTCAGTGATTCTGAAATCTCCACTTCAGCATTCTCTTCCTCAGCAGACTTCAGCTGACTTATTTCAGTTAGCTGGGACTGCTCTTCCATGTCTGACTCAGATGAATGATCAGATTTACAGGAAGAATCCCCCTGAACTGTAGTATCAGTAACCATGTTGCCATTTTCATTGTTCCCAACTTCAACTTCCACATTTGGTGTTGTATCACTATCCCCTCGAACTGTGGTATCAATAACCACATTGTTGTTTTCATTGTTTCTAACTTCGACTTCCATGTCTGGTGATTCATGTGAGGCTTGAGGCTCAGAACTAGGAATGACACATATTCCAGGCTGCTGGGGAGACGAGGAGTTATTATAAGGTTGAGACTCACAACTACGAAGGACAGGTAAATCAAGCTGCAAATCAACAGAACCATTACCATTGATGATTTGTGTGCTAGCATCTGTCACAACATCTACACCATGTTCTTTGACTCCCAAACTTGTGACATTGATTTCTTCATCAGATATCAACTTACCTTGCAGGGGAGGTATGCTGGAATCATCAATAAATTCATCAACAACCTTCACTTCTCTCGGATACACTTCTTGGGTGTTAATATCAGGAATTGCAGGTGAAGCTTTGGATTCATCTTCCTTGTCTTTCATTCTTGGAGAACCCAATTTTTCGGAACTGGAACAATCAGCATTCATATCTGAGGGATCAATACAGCTCCTAAAAGTATCAAGCCTGTCCAAACTGGGATCATTTCTCTCAATACTAGCTTCTGCTTCGGGTTTGTCGTCAGTGCATTGTGCTTCTTGTTGGTCAGAACATTCCTTGCCCTCGTTGTGTTCCTCCACCAGTGGGTGACTACAAGTCTCGACAATTTTAGAGGGCACAACATCCATGTCATACTGTACACCAGATGCCCACCCATCTGCATCAGAACCAAAGCCATCACCAGAGCTATCACCAGGACCCAAATGAAACTGTGGCGTATTTAGTTGTACATTTTCCGTGTTCTCCTCATTTCCAGAAATAGGAGCAGTTAGGACATGCCCATCTACGCTTATCAACACCATCTCCGAATTGGGATTCTGAGATGATTCTACAATATTCTCCACTTCATCCAGACTTCCATAGTGATATGCATTAAAACTTGACTCAACTGAAGCTTCAGAAGATGAATTCTCATCTTTGAAACCATAAGTTTCTTCATAATTCTCGATATTTAGATTATCATTGTTGTCATCGTAGAAAACATCATCATTTTCATTATTGCCATCTGGATTTAATTTAGGAATGTCAGACTCATAATGGACATTGCTGCTGGATTCATTCTGCTCGCTGCCCGATTCAACTTCCTTCACAAAATACGCTTCTCCAGAGTTGTCAAGGTACATATGGAAATTGGCCTCAACACCATTAACTGAGATACCAACAATCTTTTCTGTACCTTTAAGAACTCCCTGGAATTTTCCAAACCGCACATACCACGGTGTGCTCCGGTAGCTCCCATCTTCTTGCTCAACAACAATAATGTCAACAGCACCTCCAAATGGGTGAAAAGGTGTCGCAACCGAGTATACACCTTGAGAAATGAAACTTCCAACCCTTCCCACCACATTCATTGTAGCGGAAAAGGGATCAACTTCCCATCAAAAGAACAGCCTTTAAATCTCCGACAACCTATCTCAAAGCTCACACTTCAAACGGCAAAACTCCCAATCTGCAAACATTGTTTAATCAACTAAAATCAGTGGATGCATTCAATGGTCATGCATCACCAAAGCAACAAAAAAAGTTCTTCAAACCCAAACATTCAAGTTCAAATCACCAAAGTGAGTCATTCTTCGAAAAAATGCTTATATTCAGAATGACCAAAAACTAAAAAAAATGCAAGTTCCACAATCATTAATTTGTAAATTGACTAAAAGCCAATCATTCATAAATTAAACATTAATTCCTTCTCGAAACCAACTAAAATGCACAATCACCATAACTCAAGTAAATAGCCTCAAAAAATTCGAAGTTACACCAAAGTCCTCAAAACTGCAAGTTCGAACAACCAAAGACACTATCTTTCTTGAGTGAATCACCGAGTTTCCAGCCAAAAACCTACTAAACAGAACAATCCAAGAAAAAAAACTCAAAAGTCCATAATTACACCCAAAAACCAAAACCAAATATGCAAGTTCAAACTACCAAAATTCAAATCTTTCATAATTAAACCACTCCGATTCCAGCTGAAAACATACTGGATAGTACAATCCAATAACAAAACCTCGAAAAAACCAAAATTACACCCAGAAACCGAAGAATCCAAACCCAAAAAATGCAAGTAAAAAAACCACCAAAGATCAAATTTTTCTTAACTTAATCCTCCCAATACCACATGAAAACCAACTAAACACCACAATCCACCCAAAAAAAACCAAACTTATAAGCCGAAACCAAACAAATCAAACCCAAAAAATGCAAGTCCAGACCACCAAAGATAGTATCTTTCCCAACTAAATCCCCCCAAATCCAGCTGAAAGCCCACTAAACACCAGAATCCACGAACAAAACCACAAAAAATCAAACCCCAAAAAGTGCAAGTTCAAATTTCAAACCACCAAAGATCGTATCTTTCTCAACTTAACCACCCAAATTTCAGCGGGAAACCAACTAAAGCACCACAATCCATCAAAAAAAATCTCAACCCAAAATTACACTAAAAAACCGAAAAATCAAACCCAGAAAATACAAGTCTATGCCACCAAAGGCGCATATTTCTAAACTCAATCACCCTAATTCCAGCTGAAAAGCCATAAACACCACAATCCACCAAAAACCCTCAAAAGGCCAAAATTACATCCAAAAACCGAAATATCCAAACCTAAAAAATGCAAGTTCAAACTTTGAACCATCAAAGATCGTACCTTTCTCAAATAAATATCCCAAATTCCAGCTGAAAAGCCACTAAACACACCAATCCACACAAAAAAACCCTCAAAACCCAAACTTACACACATAAACCGAAAAAATCAAACCCCAAAAATGCAAGTCCAAACCACAAAAGATCGCATCTTTCTCAAGTTAACCACCCACATTCCTTCTCAAAACCCACTAAACACAAGAATCCACCCAAAAAGCCCTCAAAAGTCCAAAATCCCACCAAAAACCCGCAAAAACCAAAAAGTCCAACCCAAACCCTCCCAATTCACCCTTCCCAATCCACTCCCCCAACCCCTCCAAATGCGCCATCGAAACCGCCCAAAACCCCCAGCGCCAGGTCGAGCGCGACGAGATCGAGCCATCGGAACCGGAAAAAAGAACTTAGGAGCGAAGATTAAACCTGGAATCAGCGGTTTTGTGGGGTTCCGGAGAGGGACGGAGACGTGAATTCCGGAGGAGGAAATGTGGCGATTGGATTTGGGAAAATGAATTTATAGCTTCGGAGGGTCGAATGAAGTCTAGAAGTTGACAACAAGTCTTTGGGAAGGTGAGGTTTGTTTTGCTTCTTGGGATAATTACATCGTTTTTACAGAAATTAGTTTTAATTTATTTTTCGTATTCTTTTTGCAAAATCTACTAATTCAATTCTAGTTTGGATAACTAGTTACATTGAGGTTTAAAGGTGTGATTCTTATGCAGGAAAAACAATTTGGAAGCGAGAGAATTCACTTCTAAAATGATTTTTTTGTAGAAAAATTTAAAGTAATTGTAGGAATTAAGTTTTGCAAGTTTCGGATCCTTACAAAATTGTATTGTGAGTAACTTCTCCTACTTATTACAATTTATTGAGAAGTTATGGAACTGAATTCTAAATTTTTCACACTAAGGTTATTAAGATTGTGATTGATTTACAGAAAGTAATGGAAAATGTAAAATTTAATTTTTTTAACTTCTTAGAATTTAGAACGAAAGCAGAAGAAGTTGTAATTTTATAAGAATTTAGAACTCAAAATTTTAGTTCCCAAAAGTATTTTTAAAAAAAATTGCAAACCAATTTCCAAAAAATTATTTTGGAAATCAATTCACCTACTTCGATTTTGAGTTCCTGCAAACCAGTTGCATCTTGGATGTGATTGATGTTGAGTAAACAGAAGTCTATATTTACATCTTTTTAAGTCCTGAAAAATTTTATAATTTTTTTAAGGATGTAAATCACCAAAATCTCATTTAGAAAAATCGATTCTTATTCATACTAGATCAATCTGATCCAATAGGTCACTAATTCATTGATTATGTGAATCGTTAAGACAACATATATTACTATGACGAATGTTAAACACGTTTTAACATCATGTGGCTCGCATGAATTATATACTTCTTAAACAAATATAATAATTTATCATATGAAAGTATCTCGAAATCTCTTTGGTTTCATTTGATCACCTTTCTCCTGAGATCAATTCCATTGCATTTGGAGTTAGCTTTGGAAGTTTCAAACTATTGTTAGGCATCACATACTAAGTACAAAACAAGTGTCAAACGTTATAAGTACCATTCAACGTGAGGTGCCGCAATAGAAATATTTAAAAATTATAAAAATATTAAAGGGTATGAGAAATATCTGATTATCGAGGGATAGTTATGAAATTATCTTTCGTTTGCTTTTTTGTTAGGATTAGTTCCATGTGAATCTGAGATTTTGTTTGTGACATTAATGGATGTTAGGAGAATATTCCTGTTGAAATCTTGGTTCCGAAAGAATCATTTGAAAACGTAGTTGAGTTTAAAAGCATATTCTTTTCCATTTTCTTAGGATTGGCAACTGATTTTCTTTATAAAAAATTGAGAATCCGAGATGCAATTTGACACGTTATTTCTTAATTTCCTCAAAAAGTTGTCATTCTTTAGTTTATATTTTGAAAGCGCATTCACAAGGAATGAAAAATAAGGTTCCACTAAATCTGATTTTGTGTATAAATGTAAGTTTATAATCATTAGTCTCTCTGTGAAAGTGGTTTCAACTATTTCTCCTAAGATTTGATCCCAATTTTGATTTGTTTGAAAGTACTCCTCACGGTGGCAATAGTACCCATCGTTGTACAACATTTAGGGTGCGTTTGGGTGCAGCTCCTAAATGTTAGCTTCAGATCAGAAGTCAGCTTCTGAGAATGTGGATTGAGGAGCAGCTTTTTCTTGATGGTTATGTAGGGTTGTTCGTGGGGCGGGTTTGACCCGCCAACCCGCCCCGTCCCGCGTAGGGCGGGTTGCGGTTGAAAATTTTCCTACCCGTGACCCGTTAACCCGCCACCCGTTAACCCGCCGGACTAAACGTGGCGGGTTGCGGTTAATGTGTTACCAACTCGTTAACCCGTTTACCCGTTACAAATATAATTATTAAAAAAAATATTTATGTATTAAAATTGTCGTTATTTTATTAAACTTCTAACATTTCTTCTAAAATTAAAATTTTCCTACCCGTGACCCGTTAACCCGCCGGACTAAACGGGGCGGGTAGCGGCCCAATTTTTTTTTACCCGCCCCGCCCCGTTTGTCCGCCTGACTTTGGTGGGGCGGGTAGCGGGCGGAGCCAAACCCGCCCCGCCCCGCCCCGTTTGCAGCCCTATGGTTATGAGTTGTTTGGATAGGCAGAAGACTTCTGGTAATAGGTGATGTCTTGTCAAAGGAAATTCCTAAATTGTCTCTAAACTTTGATTAAATTAAAATTCATTATAAATTTGTTTTAATTGTGTTTTTTTCAAAAAACAATTCTTTTGAAAACATGTTTTTTATTTGTTTATATTTTAAACAAATTAAATTATTGTTTTACCTGGGATTGATCTCCAAATGATATTGGAGGTAAATTACCCCAAAGTTTGATTAAATAAAAGATTATATAGTTATATGCTAAAAATAAATAAGAGTAAAATGGTCACAAAAAATCAACAACCGGAGAAGCTGCCAGAAGCTCATCTTATTCTTATTAGCTTCTCCATTCAATACAAAATATGTCTCGATTATCGTGCTGGGAGCCCAACTCCTGAGGAGCTCATCTGATGTTTGGATGTTAATTTTCACTGTAGCAGCTCCCGGGTTGTTAAGAAGCTGGAATTGGTGGTATCCAAACGAGGTCAGTGTGTTTTTTATTACCATCTGTTATATTACCATCATTTTTGTCGTAGAAACGTAGAATAGATGCTTAATCAATTAATGTCACGACAACAATATCATCTTCAGGTTGTTTATTGGCTAATTTTGCTCACATGTGAAACTCTATGAGATAAAACCCGGCATAACAATTTACCTCAAATTTTCTTTTAAATCTGCAACTATTGTTAGAAACATTTTCACTCGTTTGAAAATTAATGAATATTAATACATAATGTTAGTCAATCCTTACCAACATACATGTGATTATGTGAAACTTCTTAAAAATTTGGCAAATTTAATCTTGATGGGGATGATATTGTTCAACAGATATATGGTTCCGCCATGTCTTGACGAATTAATCATGAATAGATAAATATGATCTCTATATTTTTTGATGAATGATGTGGTTTGTATGAATTTATTGGTCGCATAAGTCTCCGGTCAATGCTTTTAGGGTTAATTACAGTTTGTTAACATGAATTATGTATTCATATCATTTTACACTTCTGAATCTTTAAAGTTGACAATTACATTTCCTGAACTTCGTTTTGTAACATTTTATCCTTCTAAATTTTAAAAATTCATTATTTAAATCCAAATTCACAAACGGATCTAAATTCCAACAATATCTGACATCCATTTCGATTCGAACTTTTCACATAACTATAAGTTTAGGAATGTACTAAAGATACAACCAAAAAATTACAAAAAAACGATGAATATGAGTTTAAATAGTGAATTTTTAAAATTCAATTAGAGTAATTGTCAACTAGGAAAGTAAATGAGTGCAAAATAATATCAATGCACAGTATAAAATTCAGAAGGATAAATTGTAATTAACCCATGTTTTTATTCTTGGTCTTTCATCCATCTTGTTATTTAATGTAAATTAGATGCTTCACTTTCTTTTCCAACAACAATGAAATTTCTTCTGCTTTTGAAAAACAGATTGAGAGTGGTTGATATTTTTTATACTAGTTCCTCACGTCTATGACAACTCCTTTATTGTTGCTTGAGATATACGTATTGTAAAAATAGCTCTACCATTTATAAATGCTGATGTGTAGTTTTGGATTTCGACTTTCAAGTCATCCGTATAATTTGTTAGAAATCGGATAATTTTAAGAATCACATGAGTTATTAATCAAGTCATCCAACTCGATTACTTGAAGCCACAACATTAACTCCTTTATGAAGGAAGAAAGAAAGAAAGAAAGAGTACCTTGCTTTACCTTGTCTATGGGCAAAATAATATCAAAGGCTAAACAAGTAAATATACATATCTTCTCCATGTAACATCAAATTCCAAATACTTGCATGCTTCTCTTGGAAGCAACGTGAAAGAAAAATAAAACCACTAGAGTACCAAAAGCATATTTCCACAACCATACGTTCCTTGAAATCATGGTTATTGCAATTTCTAGTCTTATTTTCCGGGGGAAAATATTTTTGGTTGGCTAGTAGAGCTAACTTAATAACTAATGTATGATCGGTCAATTAAAAGTTTAAACGGATGGATCACACTCAAGTTATCATGACACGAAATTATATATTATGTTGTGTAACTTCGTGGAACAGTAGAAAAATTTAAAATTTTCAAGTAAAAGATCACAAGGAAAAGATCGTCAAAGCGGGAATGTTACTCATAGAAATAATCAGTCGGTGCACCAAAATACATAGGAGTTTCCATCCAAGATGTCTACTCCAGAAATATAAATACATATCATACTAGTAACATCTTGTGTCACAGACAGTAAGGAAAAATGTTCCCCTCCAAGGTAAAATCTGGACATTAGTCCCACAATCATTATCGGGTATCCCTCAGAGACCTACAGTATGCACATACGGTCTTACAGACAGTACGCAACACACGTCATACGCCGATACACTAATCATGAGGTTCGGTGAGGGGCGTCTGCACTTCCATGTCATAAGAATCAGATCTGAATCATCGTGGTCACCACCACACCAACGGAGTCGTCGCTCAGGTCGGCCCATCAATCATTCAGTTGGTGCCCAGCTGAGGTATCATGTCGGAACAACATCGACGACATCCTTACCAGAACAACATCGGTCGAGTCCAACATTATGTCTGACACAACATCAGACGGTACAACATACATCTGGCATAACATCGGACGGTTTCGGACCGAAGTTCGTCACGTCATCATGCCACGTAGAGTCGTGCGACATCGTGCAATGGGATCCGCGATCCCTCAGGTCTACTATTCTAATATGAGTCAAGTAAAGCATATACTACGCCACAGTCCATATGCGGCGCGTCACAAGTATCCACACTATTCTACATGGCGGTCCCTGGGCAAGCACGAGCAACACACCCACCGCACCTTTCGGCTCATGCGTTAGGCGGGGACACGGGTTTCCATGGGCAGAGTTGACACTAAACAAGGGCATGAACCAAAGGTGATACTTGCAACCAAGGCCAGCAACTTTTGCCAAGCAATCTGTCTAGAAACACGTCCAGAAACTCTGTCCAGAAATTTGTCCATAAACACGTCTAGAAGTCCAGCAGTTCACATCCAGTAGTCCACGTCCAACAGTCACGTTGTCCAGTAATCCAGAAGTCCAGCAGTGTTGTCTCTCCTTCCAACACTCCTCACAAACCCGATGACCTATACACGGACCGCTGGCTAGCCCGATGTCTGGCAGGGACCGACCACTCTGGTGGTCCATCGACTGCCGCTAGTCTCTGACCTCCGTCGCCAAACCTCACACACCATGGTGTGAGCAACACTAAAGCAACTATTGAACTTGACATACCTCTTTGATAGACGGAGGTCGTCGGAGATTACTCAACGTCAGTAGCCTCCAGGTCGTCACACCTTGAAGCCATGCACGGACACCTCACCACGTCGTGCTTCACTAGCAACAGTCGTTTCCTCTGCCTCCGGTGATTGAGAAACTGGGGAAGAGAGGGATGAGTGTTGGGTGAGAAGGAAAGAGAATAAAGAAGAAGGAAGAAGAAACGTAACGAGAGAAAGGAAGAGAATGAATTTGTTTTTTTCTCTTCAACCAACACCAAACCCAACCCATTAACCCCCACCATTCCCTACACTATCACCCTACCCCCTTCACCTCACTTAGAGCACCCTTAACGGGTGCTCTTTTTCGGGCGCCCAATTCGGGCACCCGAAATGCCCTTCCTTAGACCATTATTAATAGCGTCCGGTCAGTTCTCAGGTGTCCTGGTTTCTGTCTCAGCCACGTCAGCACAAACCAACCCCCCTCAATTTTTCTTAACCACACCCAGAAACAACATGTGAAATCCCAAACCTAAATTTTTCACGTGTGGGTGTGGTTAAAAAAAATTTAGGTGGTGTGGTTAAACACCGTTGAGCCACTAATTTGGGTTTGGGATTTCACATGTTGTGTATGGATACACTCTTAATTATCTTCGCATATTAAGAAACATAAATTATTTGATTAATTTTTTATACCCGTGATGACTTAATTACTTTCTCATTACACAAAGTCATGATCTACATGTAGACAATAATTATTAGATGCTTTCAGAAAACAGAAAAATAACACAACTTCCCCGTTCTCACGTCAAATCAAGTGCTAAAACGTTTTAATCCACTTTCAATTAGAATTTTTTATTCATTCAAGTCGGTCACACCCTAAAGAAATCCGAAGTAGGAGGTGGAATGGTTTTTATTAATTACAAAAGCTCAGTAATTACTTTTTGGTCATTTGTAACTTCAAAGGTAATCAACTAACTTTGGGTCAGCAATTACTCTTTTGTCATTTGTAAAATCTCAGTAAAACCTTTCAGTTTTAGATAATATCAAATATCAACAAATAAAATTAAATTGTTCAATACTGTACCTTAAATGCTTAAATCGTATCGAACTATCGATATAAATAAATACCTTAAAAATTAGAATTTTAAGACTCAGCCTATCGATATAATGCCTCAACCTATTCTTAAACTGAGTATACTTTACAATAGATCTCACAAAATAAATGTTCTAGTGGCAAAATGTCAACGAAAAATTAAATAGTGCATCCAATTGAAAGCATGGTTCATAAACAAATAGAATGACGCAAAAAAACCTTTTAAAGTTTCCCATAACTATAATTTTTATTATTTAACACACTTTATTTTTGTGTATTTCATATAGGTCCTTGTAAAGTTGCTATTGTACCATGTAAGTTATGCAACTTTTTAATGAAAACTCATTGTTTGGTGTATCTGGAAGTTTTACAAATCGACCAAATAAGTGGTTTAACTTTCCCAAACCTATAGTCAAGAGAGGATTAAAATTTGGCTTCCTAGATCAAATTTATTCTTAGAATGAGTTCCCACACTTTTTATCTACTCTAAAATAAGGATAAATCGTGGAAGTAGAGTACTAGACTTCATTTTCTAGCAAATACACCTCAATACTCGTGGATTTGAGGAGAGGATGTTGGAAGAAGAATAACGTCGGGGAGAATTAATGGAAAGTGGGATTGTTCGACGTGTTTTTTTCTCAGCGGAGAGCTAAATCGTCACACTTACATGAGACTTTCTTCTCGAACTAGTGGAATGAGACAAAAAAAATCTTGATTTACTCTATCTTTGTGATATGCCACAACGAAAAGTCTAGAAAACTTCTATGGTACTAAACTATGTAATCGACCTTCTAATATTAATATCAAATTAAATTCTAAAAAAGTATTAGGACTTAGGAGCCTCTTGATTAGATTTTTGGGTTAATTACAGTTTACCCTCCTGAATTATGCATTGGTATCACTTTGCCCCCCTGAAGTTTCAAAGTTAACAGTTACCTCTCCTGAGCTTTAATTTTTTAACATTTTGCCCATTGAACTTTAAAAACTCATTATTTAACACACATTTGACGTTTTTTTCATAATTTTTTTTGTTGTATCCCTAATACACTCCTAAACCTATATTTACGTGAAAGTTTGGATCGAAACGGATGTCGGATATGGTTGAAATTTGGGTCAGTGTTACAAAATTAAAGCTCAGGAGAGGTAACTGTTAACTTTGACACTTCTGGGGGTAAAGTGATACCAAGACATAGTTCAGAGGGACAAACTGTAATTAACCTTAGATTTTTTAAGAATAAATATGTAGGAAATCTTCTTCTTTTTCCCGATGCTTGCGTCATTGATACCCTAATCTTTCATCAGGATGATAGATAAGTTATCGTTGTTATCTTTTGTACATTTGGTGGTAGGATCGGTCTCCATCATATCCATTATTATGTTTCATTACCATGTCATTATGTCAATGTAGGTTTTCCACGTAAATCTTGTCTTGTAAAATAGAACATACATCAGTTTCTGCCAAAAAACAAAACCAAACCATCTCGTGTGCTCACTTTTGGTGTGGCAGCGTTTCAATGACATTTGGATAACACAAACTCAACTGATTGTTCATTGTTGTTTTAGTAAAGTTCCAACCATAGACATAATCACAATCTAAGTACTTCTTTCATGTACGTCGGTTAGGACTTAGGAGTTAATGATATACTCTTAATGTCGTTAATATCACATTAGGTCGAACTGATGCTCAAAAACACATCAATTGAAATCGATGTTCCATCCAAACATCACATGAAGTCACACATATTACCACTTGACAGTTAATAACAAAATGAAATAATAAATGCCACCTATCTCTTCATGACCAACAACCACCCACTTCACCCCTCGTCTCCTCCTTAATTACTAATCCACCCACCTCACTAATAATTTCTTTGGTAGTTTAGATTGACATTGATTATAAAATTAACTATCTACCAGTTATGAAGCCACAGAACAAGTGCGAAAACAAATACATTGATACGACAAAAGAAAAAAAAAACACGAACTTACTTAAACATTTCCAAAGTTAACAAGAAGCCAAATTTAAAACTAATCATCAATATTTGAGTGTTTGAAGGAAAGTGGTCCTTGTTAAAACCATTAACACCATAAAATCAGGAAGACACAATCATGGTAGTAGTGTGAATTATGTAACAAACTATTATAGATGAAATATTATAATTCTGAAAATAACTAAACTCACAATCCATTTGATTTTCCTTTCATATATAGAATTGTGGATGCACACCCTGATGTCGCGTTTGAATCACCAATGTTTTTCTTCACGATTGAACGTTTGGTGAGAAGCTAGCTAGGTCTTCACGCATATTTTCATCTTCTGATATATTTTCACATGAATGCCTTGTACCATTATACCTGAATCACATGAATGTCTATGGGCTTGTTTGCGAATTGTCAAATGCCGTTAAATATTGTTGTTCCTAAACAAAGTCTCATTTAAAATATATATATACACATTTCGTAAGCTAGAAAACCGTAGCAATCCGATCCCAAACAATAAGTCTCCACTCATTCGTACCCTTACTTTAAATGAAACTTTCCAAACAACATTCTAATGATTACATCCGATCCCCACCCCAAGCTAACAAAGAAGCAAATCATTAACACCTTTCTTAGTTGCAAAATAAACTAACACAACATGAACATGTCTTCTAAACTCGAACCTTAACTGGCTGATATTTATTCAATCAAATCTACTCAACTCAACTCGACTCATTCCATTCCTACTCAAACCTAAACCAACATGATCTGACCCGACCTAGTAACGACACTCCCGTAATTTCATCCAACTCCAACCACTCAAGCTAATAACACAAGCTAGGCATGACCACCTTTCTTAATTGCAAAATAAACAACACAACATGAATACGTCTTTTAAGCTCAAATCTCTGATATCTATTCAATAAAAAAACTCGACTCGACTCATTTCCACCCTTCCTTAAACCAAAACTCTCATAACCAATCTAACCCGACCTGACCTGATGGCACTCCAGTAATTCCATCCAACCCGAACCCCAAAATTCCAACCACCACAACAACCCACACCCCTCCATCTTCCATCCCCACCCTATAAAAACCCATCCCTCGACCCCCAACCCTCCACCCACTGCCACTCCCGTAATTCCCTCCAACTCCAGCCCCAATCTCCCACCATGTCCATCCAAATCGAGAACATCCTCTTCCCCTCCACCGCCGGCGACCTCTTCCTCGCCGGCGCCGGCGTCCGCGGCCTCAATATCAACGGCACCTTCATCAAATTCACCGCCATCGCCGTCTACCTCCCGGACTCCTCCCTCGCCTCCCTCGCGCCCACCTGGAAGGGGAAGACTGGATCCGATCTCGCCGGATCGCCGGAGTTCTTCAAGGACGTTATCAAGGGGGAGTTCGAGAAGTTCACGAGGGTGACGATGATTCTGCCGTTGAAGGGGGAGGAGTACGCCGGGAAGGTCACGGAGAACTGCGTCGCGATCTGGAAGGAGAATGGGGTTTTCACGGAGAGCGAGGCGGAGGCTGTCGAGAAATTTAAGGAGGTATTCAAGGAGAAGTGTTTCGGGCCAGGGCAATCGATATTGTTCACGCAGTATCCGGATGGAAAGCTTAAGGTAAGATCGCATGTCATCGTAAACTAGTAGTTAAAATTTTAAAAATAAAATAAAATTGAAATCTTACTTTTTGTTGATTTTGCGGTGGAAAAAAAGAGAAATGGATGTAATTTTGTTTTGTTATTTCCAAGAGGGAAGGTGCATGGTGGGTCATAAGGAAATTGGTCATAGTCGTAACTTAATAGTTAGATGATTATAATGAATTAGTCGTAACTTGGTTATAAGGATTAGTCAATTTCAATCAGTAGAGATACCTAGAAATTTGATGTGGTATGAATAATGCTCGGAACTTAGTAATTAGATGATTATAATGGACTAGTTACTAACTTGGTGAGAAGGACTAGTCGGAAGGAAATGGTCATAGTCCTAACTTAATAGTTTTGATGATTATAATGAACACCGTAAATTGGTTAGAAGGACTGGTCGGTTTAAGTGAGCCGGGATGCCTAGAAATTTGATGTCATATAAATAATTGGTCATAGTCGTAACTTAGTAGTTAGATGATTATAATAGAGAAGTCGTAACTTGGTGAGAAGGACCGGTCGGAAGGAAATTGGTTGTAGTCGTAACTTAATAGTTGGATGATTATAGTGGACTAGCCGTAACTTGGTCATAGTGACTAGTCGATTTGAATGAGCCCAAGATACCTATAAATTAGATGCGACTCGTTGGGGGTTCAACTTGTGGGGGCGTAGTTGTAACTTGGTAGGTACATAACTATGGTGGTTGATAGATTAATGGAAATAATAGGAGGGATGGTTATTTGTAATAAAACGCGGGTCCATTTGGTTTCTGCGTGAACTAATTTAGAAAGAGAATTGCATGGTATTGAGATAGTGAAGTACGTACACACTAATCCTTAATGCTTAAGTAGATCTGAGCGCCGGGCCCGTCCTTTCTTGTCTGTGCTATCTTGAATGGAAGCTAAAATTCAAATTTATACTAAACTAGATGTGATTTTCAATGCATGCATGCATGCAGGTTATAATCTAGTAATGAAGTAAATTCTGCATGATGTCAGATTCAATGGTAGGAAAAATGTTTATAGAGTTGTAAATGGATAATTAAAGGAGTATTAAAGATACGATTTGTCAATATCCATCTTACAATTTTCTATACATAGTTTGAGGTAAGAATTGATCATTAGTCAATCGAAGATTCTAAAAATGACTTTACGACAAAGTAAAGCTTACATCCGAACTCATAAACCGAAGTGCAATAATAAGATAGAGTGTATTGCATCCAAATTATCATCATATATACAACTTTACTCCAATATTTGTTTGGCTTTAACTATTTCTTTTGTTATTAAAGATTGCGTTCTCTAAAAATGATTCCATTCCGGAGAAAGAGGACGGCATTATAGCGAACAAAGCCCTGTCGGAGGCCGTTCTCGAGTCAATCATCGGAGAAAAAGGCGTCTCACCGGAGGCAAAGCATAGCTTGGCTGAACGTATATCGAAAATGTTAGATGAATTCAAGGAAGCGGGCAAAATCAACGGAAACAGTACGTCGGAAAAGAAATAAGAGAAACCCAACAAAAATCCGAATAATTGAGTAATTAATTGGTTATAGCAATGTTTTTATTATTATGTTATGTTATGTGTTCGCAATAATAGAGGACGAATTACGTGAGAGCAATGGAGTCATGTGATTGTGGTGGAATGTGAGGAGTTTTGGATTCTTAGATTTTGGAATCATGTAATTCATGTGTCGTAAGTGAAAAGTTCCTTAATTTGGAGTTGAATCTCTGTTGTAACTTATTTAGTAGTGATGGTATTCCGCAGAGGAACATAGAAAGGGTTGCATACTCTTATGTAGACCTTTTTGGTTGGTTGTTTTTAGATCAATAATGCCATTTAATTTGACTATTTGAGTTCGAGTTGTTGTTACAGCATTATCCTTTTTCTTTTAGTAGATTATCCAATTTGACATCACGGTGCCAGTGCATAAGTGGGGGCTGTCCGGGTGAAAATGATACAGATAATATGTTCAACCATTTCAAATTCATTTACTGAAATACGATCGTTAGCCTTTTGGCCTTAGTTCACTTTTATTTGATGACTAACCAAATATTTATCTTAATAATTAAATAGATTTTAGTATATATTTTACTCTTCCTCAAGTTATCAACACTTAATTTGCATAAACACGAATCTACATCTTATTTGTTTATAGATATAAATTGTTTGACCTTTTACAAGATCTAAGATGTGGATCACATATAGAAAAGTGTGTAATATTAGTTTTTTTGTTATCAATAATTTGATCATAACAATGTTTCTAATGCAGGTAATATTTTGAATTTAGTTCCAGAAGAAGCAAATAGGTTTGTTGAACAATCATGTAATCTTATTAAAGTAGTATATGCATCTATCTATTATATACACATAGTTAAAATAGAAAAAACTCAATAAAGTAATAGTTAAGATGACCTCATTCTAATGCAATTGGTTTTTATGAAGTGAAAGGAAGTAAAAAATCTCTAATTTCTTTAACTTCTGTCTGTCTTGGATAGTTCATAAAGAAGGTGAACAAACTAAGAACTGCAACATTTATTTATTTATTTTTATAGTATTTCATGAAAAGGAAATAGTCTAGCATTATTTTTGATATGTAAGTTAGGATATACAATGAGAGAGTTATTTAAAAGATGTTCAACTTCAACCCCACGAATTTAAAATGGCATGCAAGTAAAAAAAATGAACTACTAAACGTCGCCCCAAAACTACTTAAATCGCCCCTTGAAATTACCAAATTGCCATTAACAATATATTTAATACCCATATCGTCCCGTATCTTTAAACAAAGGGTTTGACTCAGTTTTATTAACATTCCTAGTACCAACACCACGAAAATGTCTGGCGAAACACCTAGATCATGCGAAGTAACGGAGGCAGATTTTTTTTCTGACTCGGGCGTCTGGCTAAGACGCCTGTACCATGGTGGAGGCGTCTTAGACGCCTCCACCATGGTAAGACGCCTCCACCATGGTACAGGCGTCTTAGCCATACGCCTCCACCATGGTACAAGCGTCTTAGCCAGACGCAGCGAGCGGCATTCCACCTCGCCGGTGAGGTGACGGGGGTGGCAAGGGGGTAGCGCCCCCTGGAAATGTTTTAGATTTTGAAATTGTTGGATCTGGAAATTTTTGAATTTTCGGTGTACCGAAGGGGTATCGATCATCCGAATATAGTAATTATTAACTTATTAATTAATTAATTTAATAATTATCTAAATTTATAATCAATTTCTTTTTAAAAAAATAATAATAAAAATAAAAAATTACGGGCGTCCGACGGAGCCGCCCCGCGTAGGAGAGAGGCGTCTTACACAGACGCCCGTCCCATGGGCGGGGCGTCTGGGTAAAACACCTCCCCCAAGGGGGAGGTGTCTTATCCAGACGCCCCCCTCCTACGTGGGCGGCTTCGTCGGACGCCCGTAATTTTTTTAATTTTTTTTAAAAAGATGTTAGATATTTTACCAGATTCGAGTATACTGGGGCGTCCGTTGACTCATTACTGACCTCCAAAACATTATTTTTTATGATTATAAGAGGAAGATGAAGAGAGATGTGTGATAGGAGGGTAAAATGTCGCGTTATAACAGTAGAAATGAGAGAAGGACAATTTTGTAATTTCAATGGACGATTTAAGTAATTTTGGGACGATGTTTAGCAATTCAGTAAAAAAACCCTTGAAATATGATCAAACTAGTGTATAAGACAATTTAGCATAATTTGCAGGGTTTTGATGCAAATATGGCCATAAGTTAAGTATTTACTGAATTACTGATATGCAATTATGCATGCGAAAACCCTTTCTCAAAGTTCAAGCCGATCTCCTCTTTTTTCCCTTCCATTTTTTGATGTTCTTGTTATTGAAACAATTTCAATCTAGCAATACAGATTTACATCTTAACACTTCAACAAAAACAAAATTAATTCTTATTACTAAACAAGTAGGAGAGAGATAATTACCCACAACATTGGCAGATGGAGAGAAGATGATAAGGAGAAGCACAAGAGAGCAAAGGAGCTTTTTCATGGTTGTTATGAGAGGCAAGTGTGATAAATAGTCCTCTTTAAATGAAAGTATTTGTAGACCATTAAGAAGACGAAGGTGTTGCATTTCGAGGAAATTAGTATGGGAAGATCTCTTACGACTCTTGCTTTTATTTTAACGAAAACATAAGAAGACATTGTACTTTTTTAAACTTTATCTTTTTTAATTATTTGGACTAATTAATGATATCAATATGATCTGAGTACTGACTACTTGCAACATTTAAATTCCATAAACGATGAGTTTCCAATTTGTTCACGGGAAATCAATGGCAGGTGTGTTGCGTTAAATATATAAGTATGTTACAATACAGAAATATTACAATGAGACCAGGTCTCATTCTAAAAAAATGAGACCCTATATTTTCATTCCTTAGATCTAGATCCAACGGTTAGTTTATCCAACATACAATTTATACAATCAAAGGATAATATGGTAATCTTCATCTCAAGATGCCAACACATCTCGTCTCCTCACCTCTGATCCATTCCTACTCCCTCCACCAACACATCTCCTCCTTCTCAACCTTCCTCCTCCTTATCCTCCGCCGATGCCATCCCGCCTCCGCAGCAGCCCAAGCGCTGCTCCACCTGCCGGAAGAAGGTGGGGCTCGTCGGCTTACATTGCCGGGAGACCTTCTGCGGAACCCACTACTATCCCAAGCACCACCGCTACGGCTTCGACTTCAAGATGGAGGGGAATGAGTCCAACAAACTTGATAAGATCTGATCGGAATATGGGAATGGGATTGCTGCTGCTGGTATGAATGGAAATGGATTGTGATGTTTGGTTTGGTTTGGTTGCTGGTTGTTTTCTGTATTAATTATTTTAAAAAAAATTGTTGATATTTTATTATATAAATTTGTGTCTTCCGTCTGGTGTTTGTATAACTCAATCCACTTGACCCATTTCCTTCGTCAAAGAGGGAGAAGATTTGGGATCCCTTTCTTTCTTTCTAATATTGCTTGCATTTCTTCTTCATCATTTATTTTCTTTGAGATGTAATATTTGGAAAATTGTTTTGATGATTTGGTTTTATTTTGTTTGGAATGTATTAATCTAGTGATGGTTCATAACATTCAAGGTACTGAGATATGATTTTTGCTTCGAGTCCTGTTATGCAGGATGAATCTACTTGGAGTTACCATTTTCCATGAAACCGCAACTATTATCCGAGGATTATTACATCTCACACTTATTTCATTTCAATATCTTTTGATCCTAATCAGGATTTTTAAATGATAAGGTTACCTTATCCTCTTTGTAGTGCAAATCGAGTCAATTGCATTTTTGAAGATTTCTGAAGAGATTAAAGAAAAGAGTAAGGGATTAAAGAACATGGTCTCAGCATATATCAATGGATGCACTGTCTGCTTAATGGTTAGTATTGAACTCTTGTAGTTATGTATTGTAGTAATGTAGTTGTGTATTGTTATATCATTGTTGTATATTCAAAATCCCAAAGATTTCTACATTTGCATTAAATATTCTGTATTTCTGCTTTCTGGGCTTTTGAATGTTGCATCTCAACTTATTAAATATGCACATCTACATCCCAGTTTCTGAACTTCTATATGATATTAGATTACATGTCTAGATCCTTAGTAGTTGTTATTTAATGTTGTCTTATTATAAAGTAATACTCAGTAGGTCTTCACTTCCAAAATTAAATTATTCACATCCAAGAATAAACTAATATTGTTTGGTGCCTAATTTAGAATGATATTTTGTCAGATCATCAACAAGGAGATTCATGCGTCCCAAGAGTTTGAACTGAGACTCATATTACATGTTGATTATTCTTGACAGTGTTCTGGAGTTTCTGCTTTGTTTGGATTGCTGGAGTTTCTCTTTGTTTGGACTGCTGGAGTTTCTACCTTATTTGGACATCTGGAGTTTTTGTCTTTGTTGTAAGGAGTTTTGCCTTTTGTGAAAGTAGTAATGGTGTCTACTAGAGTTCCTTGTTAGGACTGCCATGGTGGTTGTTGAAGTATTGATGATATATACTGACTTAATTTGTGGAAGTTGTGGAAGTAGTGACCAAAAAGTAGTGATGCTATCTGAGTTAAGTAGGATTGTAGTAGATATCATCTTTTTTGTTGTTGTTATATACTTGCAACCAATGTGGCTACATTTTGTATATAGTACGAGTCACAACTATGTACTCACTTAACACATTTGATACGCCAATCCAAGAGGTTACGAAACATATTTTTGGTAGTTTTGATGTGGAGTGTCGACGATGTTTGTGTTAGTAACTTTTTTTCCAGGAAATGAGACCAAATATTTGGTTTTTTTCGTAGTTCCTCTAGTATAACATGTTCTACACCTACAGTTATTCTGTCGGATCAGTTAGATATAATTGTTTAGATTTATGTGGACCTGCCTAATGCATTTTAGTTTCGCTTAAATGGAGAAGTCGTGTGATTTTGATGTTTGCGTTATGTGTCATTCCCTATAGGAAAGAGAGAGAGAGGAAAAAGAGAAGTTGGAGATAGAAATGAATGGAACACTCTACAAAACTGCATCACTTTCTTAAATAAAACTTCCATTGAATATACAGCTATATGCGTTCAATACACAATAGTATATGTTTAATACACAAATATATCATTTCAATACACAACAATATCATTTTATTACACAAGTTCAGACCCTAGTGTGTATTCCTGGCACATTTCTATATTCAGACACTAGTGTATATTCCCTATTGCTCCAAATTGTTTATTCCGAGTTTGTGACATATGCCAATTTTAATTCAACTCAAACTCCTATAATCACAAGAAAAGAAAACAAAAGAAAATCCATAATCCACAACAAACCTGTCAAGCAATCTGTGACATAGGACTAAATTACTATATTAGGGGATGACTAGGTGAGAGAAATGCGTAGAGAATGATACTTCTTAAAATGTGGTCTTTTGTTTTAGAGATATGATGAATAACATTATGTGAAGTGAATTCATATCATATAAATAAATTTCTCTTCCCATGTTATGGTACTTCTTAGTTATTATGTTGGGTTGTTTATTTATATTGGATTGTGTAGGTTCAATACACAACATTATAAGTTTAATACATAACTATATCATTTTAATACATAATTGTATCATTTTATTACATAAGTTCAAGAATTCTTTAATTTATATAAATTATCATTAAAATACACAATTGCATTATAAGTTGAATATAATGTTGTTTAATATGGTTTAGTTTGTCTATTGCATATTTTGGATATAGAATATTTTGGAAAAATTATTATTAAAATACACAATTGCATTATGAGTTTAATATACACAACTCTAAAAGTTTAATATACAATTACATCATTACAATACACAACCGCATCACTTTCGTAAATAAAGCTTCCAGTGAATACACATCTATATGCGTTCGATACACAACAGTATATGTATAGTTCAGTTGGTTTTCGTCGGAGAGGAAAAAGTGAGCAACATATGATTCCAAAAGAGATACGTACATAAACATGAATTGTTGATCATTGTGAAGGAAATGAAGTAAATGGAGGGTTCATGTTGTTGTACATGGTATGGGAGTTAAGACATTGATTGGTGTTGGGGAGAGGGTGTTTGTTTTGTATATTTTTGTGATCAGACATATAGATGATTAATAGAAATGACATGGAACACTCTACAAAACTACATCACTTTCTTAAATCTCTACAAAACTACATCACTTTCTTAAATAAAACTTATAGTGAATACACATCTATATGCGTTCAATACACAATAGTATATGTTTAATACACCAATATATCATTTCAATACACAATGATATCATTTTATTACACAAGTTCAACAACTTCTTCACAAAAAACTCATTCACAAGATCTGTCAAGCAACAAAAACATTTAAAAAAAATTGTCGAACAATCTGTCATTATCAAACCATACAAGTCTACACATATAAGGAATTTCTAAGTAAAGAAGATATCATATGAGATCATATTACACATTCATTAATCAAAAACTCATGAATGAAGAATGACAATCACTTTCAACACAATGACTTCCATAAATCGTCATCCAACAAATCAGATTCATATAAGAATCTAAAATACATAGGATTGTCGATCCTCCAAAACTCAACTTTCAAACACAACCACACACAAAATACTCATTGCTAGTCAATTCCCTAAGCTTTACAATGCATCTCATATCAAAATTTGTAATTTTATTATCCTACATGTTACCAACTCAATGATCACATCACAAATTTGGTTATTGAGTCAATATTTAAAAAACAAGACTTTGAGCACTACAATCTCCTCCCAACTAAAATTAAAAATACATCCAACCAAAAGTATCCAACATGCTCATTTCTTCAACTAAAACTAAAAATTGTACCTTTAAACTCAAACTCGCACCTCAAGTCCTTTCCCATCAGCACCCTACCATGTTGTTGTATATGGTAAGAGAGTTAAGGCATTGATTTGTGTTGGGGAGAGGGGAAATGTTTGATTTTGTATATTTTTGTGATCAGACATATAAATGATTAATTGAAGTCAACTTAGGAAACTTGTGGACATTCCCACTTAAGTCTACCATAGATGATAACGGGCTCACATAAGACTAAATTATTATAATAAGACATATTTTTCTATAGGAAAGAGAGAAAAATGAAAGAGAGATGTTCGAGATAGAAATAACACGGAGCACTCTACAAAATTGCATCACTTTCTTAAATAAAACTTCTAGTGAATACACATTTATATGTGTTCAATACACAACAGTATATGTTTAATACACCAATATTTCATTTCAATACACAACGGTATCATTTTATTACACAAGTTCTCCGGAGCGTATAACTGGATCTGAACATTACACCTAACAGAAATAAGTAGTAGAAAAAAATGATATTTTGCAGAATCATGCAAGTTCAATCCAATCCCATTTTGAGCAGACAAAAGAGAAAATAAACAGAAACTCAATCAAATCCTTCAAATGCAACCAAAACCTCGAGAAATCTCGCGAAACTTACAATGAATACATGACTCGAAAAAAAATTGTTTTGAAACACTAAACCGAAATTTCAGCAAATTTTTCCAATTTAACCTCATTTCCAGCAGACACAAGATCTAAGCACCCTCAACATCTCGTACGAATCTCCAAATCCAAACTCGATTAACTCCCTCGTGGTTGTCGATGGTTTGGTAAGATGGGGAAGGAGGGGAGGAGAGTGGAGGTCGATCTTCCATCGTCTTTTGGAAGGTTGCTGGAGGGGAGGAAGGAGGATGAGATGGGTGTGATTGGGAAGGAACGAAAGAGGGAGGAAGAAAGAAGACAAGATGGGTGCGTATGGGAAGGAGGGGAGGTAAAAGAAGGATGTAGTGATTACAAAACTATCATTTTTCATTTTCACCGTTAGATTAGATCTTGATGGTGTATGTTTGGAGTCTCATTATATTAAATTGAGACCTGGTCTCATTCTAATACCACCCTAAATATATACCATAGATGCTAGCATTAGGGTGTAAACGAGTTCTAAGTCATCAAACTTCCATCTACACTTATAAACATGAATGTCACATGAATGTATGACGTAAAAGCTCACATGTTTAAGTAAAAATCAAATTACAATCATTTTATTTATTTATTTATCATTAATCGAAAAAAAAAGGAATACAAGAGCTCACTAAAACAAATTAAATACTATAAAATGATTGCGAGTATCTTAAGCAAACCATAGCCTGAAGTTAACCAAATTGAACTCTACACAAATAGAAAATTTTCAAAATTAAAATCTTATTGTTGATTTGGGTATAAATGTTGAAGGACCAGCTACCATTTACTGTGACAATAATGTAACTTAACAAATAACAACCAGTCTTGTTTTCTGTGGAAGCACTAAGCGGGTAGAAATGAATTACCAATATAAATACGTGATAAAATTTAAAATGGAGACTTGAAGGTTAGTTACAAATGAAACAGTGAACAACCAACAAAATTGATAACCAAATCTTTTAGTTGGGCACAATTTTCACCAATGTAGGAGTAGCATTTATCCTTTTGTCCGAGAAAAATTGTTAAATAAAAATTAGACGTGTTATAACTTTATTTTGACAATTTTAGGTTAGATTGACTATTAAAAGATTAGTTCTTAGAAGATAATCTTTAGTCCATTCATTGCATTGTAATGGGGCTTACAAGCCCACGTCCGCTTTACGTAAAGAGTTTTGGAGGAGGGTTTCAATATTTTCCGACTGAGAACCCATCTTTTCTTTTTTCTTGATTTTTGTAGACAAGATTCCAAAACTACAATGTAACGACAAAATGGTTATTCAAGAGGATGATTCACTAATTCTAGTATAAGACAATAGTTATCCATATGAAAGGCTCGTTGCTTTGACGAAGTACACGAGCATGCAGAAACCGTTTGCAAAATGTAGATGAAGAGATTCGATGATGTACACAAATGCGGAAAGCAGCTACGAAATTGATGTAATAATGTGATTTGTACACATATGAGTTGTTTTTCTATTGAAAGGTATAATATATAATGTTAAACTTGCATGAGTCATTTTAATGTCTTTTATTTCTCGCAGCTATGCGTTGCATCGTGTTAACTGACCGATGACCCTGTACTTCAATGTGAGAATCACATTTTTCTTGTGCAATTTTTTTTTTTTTTTTTGACGAATTATAGACAACCATTCCGGACAACACAATGACGAATCGATACGTAATTTGTCTCAAAACAACAATAAGTGGAACTTGGGTGTGTTATTTGCAAAACTCCGAATTCAAACGAAGACCTGT
Source organism: Triglochin maritima (assembly GCA_963682175.1). Taxonomy (NCBI): domain Eukaryota; kingdom Viridiplantae; phylum Streptophyta; class Magnoliopsida; order Alismatales; family Juncaginaceae; genus Triglochin; species Triglochin maritima. Next base: position 42,631,185 of record OY821779.1, read on the forward strand.
CAGATTTATACTATATATAATTTAGGAAGTCAAAATGGAAACTTACGGCTCCAACAAACTCCGTTCCACGATAGTCGCTTCTCCCTCTCTCCCTCTCAAATCCGAACTTCTTTATTTTATTTTATTTTTTGATCTCGAAACCCTAGTTTTGGATCACGATGTCATGGCTGAAGACCGCCGTCAACCGGGCCGTCATCGTCGGCGGGACGAGCAGCGTCACCCGCGCCGTCAGGGGCTACGCCGACGCCGTCGCCAGCAGCGTCGCCACCGGAGCCAGGATCGTGCGCGGTTCCGTGGTGACGATCCCCTTTTCTCCCTTGGAATTTGGTTGAATAAATTGGTTACGGTGTTTGTGTAGGAAATCGTGGAAATGTTGGATTTTGAAGTTGGATTTGACTTTGATTAGGTGCTTGATCCGTATCCGGTTGTTGTTCGGAAAGTTTGAGTTCATTTGTGACAAATTCATTGTTTGTTGGGAAATTGTGGAAATGTTGGATTTTGAGGTTGGAATTAACTTTGATGTGATCTTTGATCCGTTTCCTATTGTTGTTTCGAAAGTTACGGAAAAAATGCACCAATTTTTTTAAGATGATTTTTTGAGTATTTAGTTTGTTTGTGACGAATTTGGTGTTCATTTGGGAAATTTTGAAAATTTTGGATTTTACTTTGATGAGATACTTGACCTGTTCCGTATTTGTCCGAATCGAATTCGGCTTTTGTTCGGAATGTTGGGGAAACACACACCTTCTGTCGCCGGTTGATTTTTTTTGAGTGGAAGCCGATGTTTGTTTGGGGAACCGTGGGAATGTTGGCTTTTGTTGTAGGATTTGGGTTTGACAGGATGTTTAATCAGTTTCAAATTTGTGTGAATCGAATCTGATATTTGTATGGGAAATTAGGGATATTTGCGTTTCCAATGTTTGCTTAGAAAATTGTGGAAATGTTGGTTTTCGAAGTTGGTGACTTTGAAAAGATATTTAATCTGCTCTGGATTTATTTTTATGATCTGATGTTTTTCTGGAAATCTGTGGGAAAAATGACATGTTTTACGGTTAGTTGGTGTTGTTTGGGAGTTCGTTTGAGTCAAATCTGGTGTTTCTTTGGGAAATTGTGTTGGTTTTTGAAGTTCGATTTGACTTTGATGAGATGTTTGATTCGTTTGAATTATCCATTGTATGTTTGGAAAATTATGGATACATGTGTTTCCTGTGTGCTGTGTTTGTTTGGTAAACTGTCCAAATGTTGGCTTTGTTGTTGAATTTGACTTTGATGAGATGCTGAATATGTTTCGTGTTTGTTTGAATTGAATTTGATATTGTTTTTGGAAAATCATGGAAATGTTGCCTTTTATGGTTGGATTTGACTTTGATCAACGTGTTCATCTGTTTGACTTTGATCAGCGTGTTCATCTGTTTTATATTTCATTTGTTTGAATGGAATCCATTGTTTGTGTGGAAGATATATGTGTGTTCCTTTATCATCGCCGGTTTGACTTTGATGTCTTGATTTTTCAATTTAAGATTAGTTTGAATAGAATCCGATATTTGTAGAAGTTAGGGAATGAATGTTTTTAATCGCCGGTTTTGACTTTTATGTCTTGTCGTCTTGATTCACTGTGTTGTGAGTTTGTTTAAATGAAGCTCGATCTTTATTTGGAACTTCAAGGAATCCCTTTTAACTTTAATAAATTGATTCCTCGGGTTTTTAGTTAACTTTTTTTCTAATTAATGAAAATGTGCATTTTTTGCATGTGACTTTGATTTTGATGAGTTGTCATGTATTTTCTGAGTTTTGTATCACTGTTCAATGTGTTTTCTGAAAATTTGTGGAAAAATGTGTTATTTTGTTAGGATAATGCATATAAGGATGCTTTTTGTACTTAGCTCTACTAATTTCTATTTTCTAACATGATTAAGGCTCCACTTGACCACATGATGTTACTGTGAAACTCAATATGATTTGTGGTTCTGTAATTCAATATGATAGTATATGAAATGATTTTTGACTCGACAGATACAATTTTGAATATGTGAATGTGATTCTTGATTGTTTGTAAAATTAAGGAAATGTGGGTCTTCAGTAGGGAAATGTCCATTGTCAATTATTTCCTTTTTTATTTTAATCAAATATTTTCTTTGGATTATGATTCCTCAGTGGAGTCCTTGATTAAGGAAGATCATGCAATCAACCACCAATTTATCTAGGAATCTTATTGCTATGCTGGAGATTATGAATGAACTAGTAGAAACAAGGCATTGTGCTAATTCTGATGTCTGCTTTGAATTTCCAAGTTCTTTCTTTTGCAAGAAAATTTCTATCCTTTTCCTTGAAAATCTGTTGGTTTGCTTGCTAGCGTCCTTATAGCGCGGGATTACGTCTGGAAGTTCTCTTATCTAATTACATGTAATATTAATAGAGCCATTCTAAACATTGTTGACGATGTAAAAAAGTGATTTTTTTATAACTATTTGCCCAAAATATGTTATGGTTGTGAAGTGTGGAAATATTGTCAATAGAAGTTTACAACTTATAAGTACTAAGGTATGTTGAATTAACTTTTGAGTTTCGCAAATATGTATTCGTCTGGGTTGACCTCTACCAGATCTAAGGATTACAACTCTGGGATCAACCTGAAACCGAATTAACCCAAACCGAATTATCTGGGGTCAGGTTGGTTTGATTCGGTTCAGGTCAGACCCATACCCGAACCAACCCAACCCATGTGCACCCCTAACTAGAATCCAACAATAGGCATGTACCTCTGAATGAGGACATTTCTACCTGTAATATAAGCCATAAAGTTGTATGTTGTGCCATGCAGGGAGTTGAAAATTACACAAGCTTCAAGGTTACACTGAAAAGTTTGGAAGAACTTGCTGTTTCTTGCAGAGGATCAGAAAGAATTCAACTCCTCAAAAGATGGTCAGATGCATTGGCTGGAGCTAAAAAGGGAGACCAGGTTTCATCAAGTAACAAAAATCTTGGACAAAATATAGTACCATCTGCTGGAGATGATTCCATGGTGAGAAAATGGAACTTTTGTTATGATAATCTTTATCATAGGCATTAAGTAATTTTATTTGAGATGCATACTCAAGGAGTTTTTATATAAAATATCTTTTGGGTATCAATGACTTGTCTTTGTTTATTTGCTTCTACTTATTTAATATGTATTGCATGATCACATTTAACCTGACAAGGTTGATACTGAAACTTAAAAAATTAACCTATTCATTCCTGTTTTCTGTGGAATAATTTAAAACTCGCAACACAAAAGTACATGACAAGAGCGGGGTAAATTAATTTAATGCAACAAACACCAACATTAATACAACTTCTGAAAAACAATTTCAAATGGAACAAGTAATGTTTGGCAAAATTAATTTCTCTTTTCATGTGGTTTCTGTGCTCTTTTATAATAAGGTTCGTGTTCATCAAATCAAAGTGATAGGATAAACTTGGTTTAACACTCGAGAGTGTGAAAAACGTAACTGTTGTAAATATTCAAGGAAAAAAATATTCTTACTTTGCTCTGGAAGTCCACAAACTACTAATGTTGTTGGGCCAAGACAACAGTACACCTGATGTTCAGAGGGCAAAGCCTTTTCAATTGTATATCAAAATAGACACATAAGAGTACCATATCACATTCATATAAAAAGATGATCAATAAGTCTGTAGACGTTGATTGACATCAAGATTTGCAAACGTTGCCTCTTGAAGGCTGATTGACATCAAGATTTTCTTAACAGGTTTTATATTTTGATGCTGATCTTGGAGGTGAGCCAATGAACTTCTTGGACGTATTCCTGCGTAGCCAAGCTCTTGAAGGCTTAACATTATCAATGGTATGTAGTTCCCAGTCCAATATTCTGTCTACATTGTCACATATGGTTACATTAAATCATCTAAAAGTTTTGAAAACTTACAGACAAAACTATTTAAAAATTATTAGTTTGTCATGTCCTATTTTATCACTCTCGGATGTATGATCTCTCTCACTCCTAAAGACTGTTTAATGATTCACTTCACTTATCGTGCATCCTCTTTAGTTGGAATAAAATGTTTCAACATGAAACTTGTTTAAGAGTCGAGTTTTTATTTCTTTAACCTTATAGAAACAAAATAGGTATTTATTATTCTATTTTTTGATTCAACAGAAAGAGGAAAAGAATGAGAATTTTGCATTTATCACTTTTAGATTGTGAACTCTAATTTCTTTCACCCATATAATTTTTTTCTTATGTTGTCAATAGGTAAAGAATAGAATTGCTTATGCTAATAATAGCTACTAGTTTTCTTGGGCAGTAGAACTTCATCTTTTCATGTCCATGAGCGCTCATAGGTTCAGTAACTAGGTTGGACTATTATGAGCATTGCAATTTGAATTGGACGTGATTGCTGGAAATTAAGAGTTTAAGACGATTCAAATGACCTCTTATGTCATTTTAGCACATGTTAGTTGTAATCTTGTCATTGTTTACTTGCATACAGTATTCCTTTTGTGTTTCTTGGTGACCGAGTAAGAAAAACATATACACTGTAAAACATGCGTATTTTTAGTTATGAACAAACTCTTCTATGTGTCCATGTTTGGTTTCAATGGATGTTGAAACAATGATTATTGTTGTATTCATACTTTTTGATTGTCTTTCTAACCAAGTAATTGACAAATTCGTCGGAGTTAGGTTAATTTATTTTCACTTTTCTTCTTACAGATTCTTGAACCACCAAATGACGAGGAAGTTCGCCTCCTCCTTGATATTTTTGGGTAAGACTCTCATTAGTTGCTATTGTTATATGAGGATATAGTTAACCTTTCAAAAATTCATATTTTAAACTTTCAGTTCTTTCTTATTCTTTGATTTTATTCAAATAAAGATTACTTGTTATGTATTGCTCTGCTCACACGTCAATCTTATTTCTCATATATAAAGGATATACCATGGAGAATTTGCATATGAATACGGGCAATTGTTACTGCATCTCTTCAGTTGACAATTAGTCTGGGGATTTTGTTCATTTTACGCAGGCTCTGTTTGACTGGAGGAAAAGAAATTCACGACGCAATTATGAGCAGCATACAGGACTTGGCAACGTCATTCTCCAACTTCCAAGATGAACTATTGATAAAACGAGAAGAGATGCTCCAGTTTGCTCAAGAAGCAATTGCAGGGTTGAAATTAAGTGCTGATGTTGCAAGGTCAATAAAGGACATTTTTTTCTACAAGTGAACAAATTTCCACCTTGAAAGATGTGGCACAGATCTTCTTGTGATATGACTCTTTATATTTTGCTATTATTGTTTTATGTGATGCTTCTAAATTGGGGTTAGCTGGTTAGAAGTTGCATATGTTCTGCTTTACTTTAATGTTCTTAGGGGCTTTTAATGCATTATCATGGTTGTTCCTATGTTATCGGATCAAATTTGTTCCTCCATGAATCATACTGTTACCTTTGTCCTAATCGTTTTTTTTTGGTATACAGAATAGACACGGAAACCTCTACACTAAGGAAAAAGATTGAAAACTTTGTAGAGCCAACAATGAATGGAGAGGTTGAAAACAAAAATGAGTCTTCAATTCCCATAGCTATAGAGGTTAGCTCTGGAGTAGTGTTGTTTTACTACCATTGTCCTTTGAAAGATAGTATATGGCAAAACTATCATATATGTTATGATTTTTTTTCTTTTAACTGAAGTCACAACTTGACCTATGCTCCTATGTGCATATCCTTCTATCGAATGAACTAATTAACATCAACCCTACTTCTGATGTGCAAGCTGAGTATAGTAGCACATACAAGTGTACAACAACAACAAAGCCTTTGATCCCAAAATAGAACATATGCCATGTTATTTTTTTTAATATTTATATGAAATTCTAAGGACAATTTAAATATTAATTGCTATATTCTACAAGACATGATTGTTCTAGTATCATAAATTAAGGGTGGCAAAAACAATTTGCATGCCTTTATCATATGCTTAGTGTTGATAATCTGCGATATCATGACTGAGGATGTATCGTACTAAGTACCTTGTTGCAACTTGCAGACTTGAAATCCTCGTATTTCACATGATGTCTGTAACTTACCAATTTTCCATCTCTCTTTAGCTCTGCTATTTGAATTCAATTTCTTGTTTTGTTTAACAATGTTTCCAAGTTAATGTTCATATTGTTCTCAGGACCTGAAAGAAGCACTTGAAAAAATTCGGCTTTGTTCCAGACTGGAATCACTCTTATTGGAGAAGAAATTGGTGTATAGTGGAGATTCACATGCCCATTTCCAAAAGGCATGCTTATATTTTTCTTGGCACTGTCAGAGTTCAAGAGAAATAATGCGATCTTGAAGGATCACAGTTTTAGAGTTAGTTTCTCAATACAAATTTAGGAAGAGATTCTTTTATCCATTAGGAATCAGGAGTTCTTCATAGCTCTATTATTTCATATTTTAGCATTGGAAAATATTTTCTTAGCATAAGAATTGACGTGAGAACGTGAAGATTTTCAGATTCTCACTTGTGGAATAAATTTCAATTGTCAACCAGTCTGCCTTATTCCATGGACATGCATCCAGTCTTACTATAATTGACCTAAATGCAAGCAAAGTGTCACAGCCAGTTTTCATTTGTCATCATGTGAAAATTTGTTAAAATGACATGCAGTCTTACATATACTGTATACAACTTGAATGTAAACAAATTGTTGTCCAGTTTTTGCCTTGTTGTCTTGTTAAAACTCTTAAAAATGTATATTTTAGCCTTATAATTTTAGTAGGAACATTTGTTTGAAGGTTTATATGTCACTATCAGGTAGACAAGTTGAAGGTTTTGGCAGAATCTCTTGCAAATTGCTCCACCAAGGCAGAAAAGCGAATTTCAGATCACAGGTTACCTTTTCAACTGTTGTGATTTTGCTTCTTAGGTAACCCTAGCTAATCAATAAAATATAATTATGTTTGTTTCCGTGAAAGCTGCTTCTAGCTTGTTGGACTGCATAATTTGATGAAATTCAAAATAGATTGATTCCTAATTTGGTTATGAATAAGAATGGAGAAGTGAGACTTTTGAATTTTTATTTGCATTAAAATATTTATCACGATCCCGTCTACTTCGACTATGGATCTGCTAAGCATCTACTCATTTCTGTGCCTCAATTATTGTGATGCCTACCCTTTTACTTTAATACATTATTCCCTTTTATGTTCCTTAACATATATATACTGGCTGCAGACACCAGAAAGAAGAAGCCATCAACTTTCGTGTAGCCAAAGCCAAAGAAGTCATCGATACTGAAAAGGTAAAATTATTTATTAGTGATATGTAGCTGAGATTCTTTTTTGTTAATTATATTTTTGATAAGCTCTTAGGGCTTCATGACAGGACAACTATATTTCACGCAATGGTTTATATTCACTTATATGCGTGCCTATTAATTAAGTTTTTTACTTTATTAGTTTATATTAGCGGTGTTTAGATTTACCATAACTACAAGGCCACAATTATCAATTTTACTCTATAATTTCATATTAGTGGTGTTTTTCTTAATAAAATTATCAACTATATATATTCTAGTTCAAGAACACAGTGATGATTGCTATACATCCATCAAGATGATTGAATGTATGTTGTCATTGTCTATCTATAAGATAATTCATCCATTGAATTGAAGCCTTTTCAAATATCAGCCCACATACTTTTGGTCATCCTCTTCGTCGTGGATTGTTTCTGAAACATCGTTTTTCTGATATTTTGCATGATGCTTGTCAATCTGCTGAACTTTTTCATGCTTCCTTTCCTCACTTCAACCATTGTAGTTATGCCCCTTTTAAGTTTATTTACTATGATATACAACATTGTACATTTGATGAGACTAATGGCAGCATTTAAGAGTCATATGTTGCGTAGGTGTTACGATAATTAGGAAAGTACACCCATCTTGAAGTTCTAGTATTTCATGAAATGACCAAACACGTCCAGGTGGCTTGTCATTTGACTCATGACAAGGCTCTTCATAACTATGTTTGTACTCTGTTTCGTTCTCTGATGAGTTTTCCAACATCTTTCCTACATCATTTTGTCGAATGGTTTTAGACTTTTAGTTTTGCTACCATAAATTCCAAGGCAGGCACTGATATATGTGCCCAGCATACTGAGTATTAGTAGATATTTGTCATCCTACAGGTATATTATACCATGTATCTTGTATATTATATCCCACATGATCTCAAAAAATTCTCTTGCCTTCAACTTCTTGAACTTTTTTATGCTATTTATTCTTTCCTTCGTAAACTAAATTGCTATTATTTTGGTATAGGAGTTGTCTGCTGAGATTTCTGGCCTCGAGAAGCAACAAGAGAAACTTGAGGCCGAACTGAAAAAGGTATTTATATGCTCTTAAAGTGGTATCCTCTTTTTCTTAGTATGTTTTGAAGTTGTAATATCTGATTTTCTAATTTAAGTAAGAAAATGGATATTCTGTACCATCCGTGATAAAATTTCTTAGGCAGAACAAGGAAACAATCCCCTGAATGATCTTCTACTTCTTACAATGTTAGATTTTTTGAAGTTGAAACATGTGGTAGTGGTGTAGGGCTTGGCAGCCAGCAAGTATTTTTGTGGGCTTTGGGTTGTGTAATAATGGAAGTGTGCAATTGAACACATATTAAGCATGGATAACTCAATTGTGTTGCTTCTGAAAATGGGTCAGAATCTTGATTCAATATGAATGATCAAGCATCATTTTTTACTGTTGAAGACTCAGTTTCTCTACCATGTAGGTACCGCCTTAACAGAAATTCATACAGATTGTTTCGTAAGCTGTCTTGGTTCCTTCCAGTTGGCAGTATATTCCCTTATGTTTTTATCAGGCTAAACATTTTGTTTCCTTTCACAGTAACAAGAAACTAGGCATGGACGTAAGGATCGATTCACTTCGGTGGGAACCTAAAATTAATTCCAAAAATTAACCCTTGAAGAAATATCTGTAGTCAGTGATTAGAGGTACTGAAAGGGATCTGATCCTTACATAATGACAACAGAACAATTGTTTTAGCCACTTTGTGTTATGTGGCACTTAAGTATACGACTATAAGGTGCACTTTGTAGATTATATGAACCAATACGCGACATATCAATCCATTGTAAAATTGTTTATTTGGTAAATTAAAATCAGCATACAGCTTCAACAGTTTATACTCGGGGATTTCTACAATAGATGAATATTTGACTAAATATTTTAGGCAATTCTTTTATGGATGTTGAACCTTGCACCTTGTAGGCCAGCACATCATCTTATCACTTTGATGTAATTCGTCATTTAAGGTAACAAACTTGTAAAGTTTATTGTAGGTCAAGATCTCCTTGGCAGCCGCTGTCACACGCCTCAAGAAGACAAGGGAAGAGAGAGACCAATTTGATGAGGCAAGCAATGAGATTCTCATGCATTTGAAATCAAAGGTATGGTATTGCTATATGATACTTAACTTGGTTATACATAACCAGTATCATTTACGTAATATGATTCACACTTTCACTTTTATTCATTTTGAAGGAGGAGGATCTTTCAAAATCCATAGCTTCTTGTAAAATTGAAGCAGATGTTGTACGCACATGGATTAATTTCTTGGAAGACACATGGAATTTCCAGTCCTCGCGTTCAGAAGAAAATGAGAAACAGACTAGGTATCCATTTAAGCCTCTAAACCTCTTGCTAGTTCTTTTTACAGCCGGCCGATGCAATTTTCCGTTGTAAGAAGACAGAAATGGATTGGGCCCATGTGCTTGTTTTATTCGCTTATAAGTTGCACTTCCATGTTAATAATTTGAAACCCTTTTAGTTGTTAACCATTTATGTTTTGTTCTTTAGTGTTGAATTGCAGAAATATGGAAACCACTTAGTGAAGATGACAACAGATCATGTTTTGGCATGCAAGGTACTCTAATATGTCTGTACACAGCTTCGACAAGTACTATTTCGACCCCCAAAGAAAGTTTGTTGTTTCTTATAACTTTTTGTGCATTTTTAAGGAAGAACTTGGAAGTGCAGTTAGTCAACTTGGGGAATCTGCATCTAACTTGAATTTTTTTAGAGATAGGTACAACAAATTGGCTTAGTACCACATCATATTACCATGCACTAGTACATGACACTGTATTTTCTTGTTGCCAGGTCAGGGACAGAAGACACAAATACCATCTTACAGGTGGAAACAGATTCCAAGAAATCTCTTGAAGAAGAGTATGTGGAGATCGAAACCAAGGTTAAATATATAGCTTTACCCTCAAACTGCCTTGATTCCAATTGTCGTTGGTAGCTATAATATGATGTGCTACTTATTTGTTCACAATACTCCTATTTTGGCAGATTAAGGCCGTCCTAAGTGTGATTGATGATACAAAGCAACTATTTGATGCTACATGGAAAACTATTTCCAGGTTCAATAACGTTTGCTTTTACGTGAGATACCAACTATTGATAACTATAATTGTGGCTGAAAAGAAAATATGTCATGCAGGGAGGATATTGATGAACTATACAAGCTATTTGATGAAATAGAGGTAACGAGAATGGAATTTAAATCCATCGATAGGCCAATTTTAGATATCGAGAATCCAGCAAAATCAGTCGCCCCGACAAAGGAAAAATTGCAAAAGAGCTCATCTCTTCCTCCATGGAGGAAAGGTTCACCCAGCTTAAAAAATGTGAAGCCTCGGGGATCGACTAAGTTAATTGCGTATGAACAGTTTGAATCTGACCTTCAGAAAGAAAGTACTGCAAGCTCTCCTGGAGATATACAAGGCTGGGAGTTTGATGCCGTTTGAGAACAAACATGATCAAATAATGCTTCCATACATTATTATGTCCAAGATCCTGCATTTGGACATTATTCTGTGAGGTAATTATTTCCACCCCGGTTATAATGAGCTTCTCAGGTGTTCAGAATTTTGTAACTGTATATTACAGGTACTAGCTGAAGATATGCTCCTAAAGTAATAGTGTAGATATTTACAAATCAAAGTATATTTGTTTACCTTTGTTTTTAAATTAAAGTAACATGTATTTACCTCAAGAAGAGAAGAACAAAATGTATTTTACGAAGTGTAATTTGATCCCTCGTTTGGAGAAGTGGAGCTGTGTGTAGTTTTGTACCTCTTGTAAACTACTTGAAGATAGTACACCCCTACTGTAGTTTTGTACCTCTTGTAGTTTTTGTTTTTTTATTTTAAAAAATCTGGTCTTGGACCGGACCTTGGAAAAAATTCCGGTCTAGACCGGATGCACACCCCCTACTTGTGATAATTACCAAGTCATCCTATTGTTTGGTTAACTCAGATCCACTTGCTGATGGGCATGTGATTACGAAAGTTTAGTTTAAAGCGTTTGATGGACCTCGTTACTAATTGATTTAAAGTTTTTTTCTTTCTTTCTTCTATTGTTTGATTTTACAACGGCTATATATTTTGGAGCAATGTTCACGTAGGCGGTCGCTTAGGCGACAACCCGATGAGGTGGTCGTCTGGGCCTAGGTGACCCTAGGCGATAGCCGTTGGAGAATTCTCCTCCAACGACTAATTTTAATTTTTTTTACAGAAATGTCATTGATCTCAAATCTTATATACCCCTAAACCTCTTCATTCTTCACACCTCTCATTATCTTCTTCTTCCTCCTAATAATCAACTTTCCAAATCTTAAAGCTTTCGCGATTAAGTCTCCGGTCCGATGCTCCTGCTGGTGGAGGATTTGATATGGTTCCCAGTTAGATATTAGATTAATGTGTCTAATAGAATTAATTAGTTGGTTTGTAATTGTAATATCTCTCTTATTTGCTATTGTACGAAGTATGAACTCTAATTTAGTTAATTACCTTTGTAATCGTACTCTTAAGCAATAAACTGTATACCTAAGTGTTTAGATGGCTAGAGGGGGTGTTTAGTGAGACCTAGGTTGAGGAATTAGGTTTTTTTAGAAGCCTAAACATGTATGATATTTTTAGATAATATTTGTGCATTTTTCCTATTTTCCCTAAATTTTTTAACTATTTTATCAAATTAAAAAAAATAAAGAAAAATTAAGTCTGCCTAGAACTGGAATATCGCACAATCGCCTAGGCGGTCCGTTAACATTGTTTTGGAGCATCTTTTGAATCCAAAACGTCTCCCGTACGCCAGAGTTTAGGTGAGTCGAGAATATTCCTGGTTGCAATAGATTGTGTAGCCAAGTCTGCTTCCCTTGATATCTCATTAGCACAGAGCTTGCGTGGAGAACTAAAAGACTCGTGGAGTTCGCTAAACCAAAGATTCCTCCCTCTCGCTTAAGTATCAACTTATGTCAACATTTTGCGTCTGGTTTATCAGACAGGGATGATCCTCAAATTTAATTTAAATAGTGAAATGAATTTTGATTATATCACCGGGTCTCGTATCTCGAACCGGAGAGAAGGAAAGGAAGAGATCTTGATCACCGACGTGAGGGAGAGGGACGAGAGGGACGGGGGGCACATCCCCGTATTAGTGTTATGTTATCTTTCATATCAATCTCATTTAACTTATAACATTAAGATAGACGTAAATATGGGACAAAAGAGTGAGAAAGTTTGTGGATTTTTAGAGACTTGTTATTATAAAAGATAAAAAAAAACTCATGAACTTTATGTATGAGAATAAAAAGTGTTCTTAAGTGAAATAGACTTTGAAGTTATCAGTTCAAATTCCAATGGAAACACGAGTGTATATTTAATTTCAATGTATTATATTAATTTAAAAAATCTTTATGTATGAGAAAGATTCTAAATTTATTTATTTTTCCTTTTTGTTAATTATAAAGGTTTATCTTCTATTGTAGTAGGTTAATTTGTAAGGGCATGTTCAACATGGGCAATTTTTTTTTTGCACCCATCAATGGCATCATGGCAGTGCGTGACCAGGCACCCGCCGCCTGGGTGGCCGTCCATTGGTGGGTTTTCTATTTTTTTTGTTTTGAAGTTAGTTTAAATTTTATATTAATTTGTAAATTGATTAGTTTAATTTGTAAATTAATTAGTTTGATTAGTATTTAAAATTATACGTAAATATCACATTTAATTATAATAATTTATGATAAATAAATTATGTGATATAATTAATTGAAATTGTGGAAAATTAAAAAGAAGGAAAATAAATAAGGTGAAAGTGATAGTGTTAATGTGACCAGGTTGACATTCATGAGTGAGTTGTGGTTGAGAGATGAATAGTAAAAAGAGAAGAAAAAAATTGTCATATGTGGTGAATAGAGAAAATGTTGATTTGATTAGGTTGACATTTATGAAAATATCATGACTGAACATGGCCTAATATCATGTTTCCATCGTAATATTCTTATTGCTAAGTACTAGAAGTGTGTTCATTTGTCTTTTCGAACTGAATAGGTACAAAATACAATAAAAGATTTGTGTTTGTTTGTAGAAATCTTTTAGATGTAGTGAAAAATTACACTTCCAATACGACTTAGCAGTGATTGATCTATAAAAACCTTAAACATGCTAAAAATGAAATTTCACAATTTAAAGAATCATACTTGGAATCCACTTTCATTTAAAAATGATAAAAAGGTTAAAATTTCTGTTTCACTGTAATACAAGAATAAATGTATTTCTTTCACTTCAACATAAATAAGACGGGTTGTATCACAATGATTCATTTGGTAATTACACCGATAGCCTCTTACCACTAAAGCAATATGCATCAAAGAAATGAATAAGATAATGACAAATTTTCTATGGAACAACACAACGTAAACTCAAAAGGTTAAAAATCTGGTAGGTTGGAAGAAGGTCTAGACTCTTGATGACACTTCTAAGCAAGAGAAAACTCGATCTCCTTTGATCCTTACCGGATGTGCTTGCAAGGCCAAGAGATGGGGACGGTTGGGGATCTTTAATCTATCCAACAATGTAAGGACTACTTGGGTTGCAAAGAAGGATTAAACCAATAAATCATAAAAAAACAAATATCAAAATACTAACGTAGGGCTGGGAATCCTTACGAAAGACAAACAAAGTGTCACCATTCTTCTGAAACTTAACCAACTACATCCTCCTTCTGTGCAACTTCAACGACGTTACGGTAGGAAATGAGGACAACACACTAATGTGGTTTGATAAATGGTACGACAATTGTATACTAGTGAAACATCGACAGATATATTCACACTAGTTAAGAAACCATGTACATCATTATCAAATTTTCGGGGACCTACATCCCTACAAGGCAATTGGTTTCACAAGCGTTTGACCATGAACTTAACACAAGATTTTTTTCTTCTGAATATACAACATGTACTTTGCGTTTACACCAACCTCCGCTAAACACAAGAGGTTGTGGAACCTCACTAAGTGAGGGAACTATATATGTAAAAGCATGTACAAGCTACTAACAGATGATGGGACAAGATATCCCCTATACAAACAAATCTGAAACAATTATTGTCCCCCCCCATCGAAAATAAGATACTAAATCAAAAAAACGGGTTAACATAAATCTGATATGTCCGCCTTGTGGAATGGAAAATGAAACTACCGATCACATTTTCTTCAATTACGAGATGCCTACCTAATTTTGGAATACCGTGGCCCAAATAGACCTTAATATAGCTCCCAATAATATAACAAACATTTATGAATACTAGTTCGAAACCGCCTCAATTTTGATAATGATACTTGGAGTTGTTTCATTAACGTTTTTTTCCTGATGTGTTTGGGTTGAGCGTAACAACATAATTTTTTGTGGCATATCTCACTCCTTTGATCATTTAATGAATGATTATTTTAATATGCTTCAATTATTGACAAGTTCATTCCAACGTGGTGGAGTGTCATTACAACACTCGATCCAAAAGAGAGCGTGATTGACCTTTGCACCAACGCACAATGGAATCACTACGCAACTTCAGCCTACAAGTCAGATGGCAATACACCCAATATTGGAGCTCACACAAGCACACCTGGTTGATGAACAACTCACATATGATTACACCCATCCTTCGAAGGAGGAAATAACATATATATGCATGTTGGCAAAGTTAGAAGATGAAGCCCGAGAGCGACAAGAAATGTAAGAGGAACGTCAGAGAACTCAAAAGGAGTGTGTGCGCTACTTCGAGGAACTGTGTGTGCTCTCACAAGCCTCGACTTCGGTCCTGACTGATGACACCTAATCAGTTTCTTAGGTTGGGATTTCAGCAGCGTTGGATTGTGGTTTGTAATGATGGTAGAGGCCTTTGTAAGAGTTTTCCGCTGGTCGGGGCAATTTTGTGTAAGGTTGTTGCAACTTATAACTGTTGGATTATTGAGTTTGGGCTAGGCCCATGAATAGCTCAATTGAAGAAATCCAATGTTGAGATGAAGATGAGAACTATTGCCCCATGTGCCATGTGTTCACCTCTACTTTTAGTCCCACATTGGTGAAGCTAACAAGTTGAAGGATGTAGATAAACATACTATTCACTTGTCACTTTGTAGGTGGAAAGAGAGGAGGAGAGAATTCTCCACACACGCGCGCCCGTCCCGTCCCGGTCCGGGGCGAGGCGTGACGTGACGTGGCAGCGGGGGATTTGGGGGAAATTAGAGGCTTTAGCCTCAGGGTGATGGGTGTATTTATTTTTGAACCTCAAGATAATTGTTTTTGCAATTAAATCCTTGACGGTTACAAGAATAAATACATATATATATATCATGACGGTTTCCTCCTGTATATACACGATTTATTTTCCCATCATCTCTCTACGAAAACCGTCCCTCTCCGGCGATTTCCTATCTCCGAATCCAGAGTTGTTCAACGCCCGATTTTTGCGAGGTTCCGCGCTGCTTTCGTGGTCCGTCGACTCTGGTGTGCGCCCGATCGACGGTGAGACCGTTCTATCCTGGGAGAAAACTGGCAGACCATCAAACGCACTGGTATGTGGGCCGATATTTTCTATGAGGCAAGTCACCTTCCGACGGCTCGGTCTTTGAGGTCCTTTCTAATCATTGTTCCTGCGTTTCTTGTTTTCCTTTACATGTTTTTGTATGTTGGCTTTATCTGGATCCTTATGGAATATTTATTCGACATATGTAACCTACTGTATTACATGATTATATTTGTAATTGTATCAACAATCTCAGAGAAAATATTGTTAATTATGTCGTCTAATAATTCGTTTGCGCCAAAAGTGGACATGTCAGGCATGCCGGAAAAATTTTCGGGGCAGAATTTCAAACGTTGGCAACAACGTATGAAGATCTGGTTGACCACTATTAGGTTAGTTGATGTAATTGAAAAGACTTTCCCACTTTCTGAAATTGGAGATCCCAAAATCAAAGCAGCACAAGAACTGTGGCTAGAGAAGGACAAATTATGTCGAGGTTGCATTCTGTTGGCTTTGTCCAACGTGCTCTTCGATGTTTATAGTTCGTCCTCCTCTGCTTCTGTGACCGCAAAGGATTTATGGGATGAGTTGGATAAAAAATATAATACTGAGGACTTAGGTCATGAAAAGTATTATGTTGGAAAATTCCTTAAGTTTCAAATGGTGGAAAGCAAGTCAGTTACTGAACAGGCTCATCAGTTTATGATTCTAATCCATGGCTTAAAAGAGGCTGACATGAAGCTTCCTGAGAAGTTTCTGGTAATGTCAATCATTGAGAAGTTCCCTCGATCCTGGGAGGACTTCGGGATGTCTCTAAAGCATAGGAGAGGAAAACTAACTATGGATGACCTCATGGTTGCTATTGCAATCGAGGAGGAACATCGGGGTGAAAAACCAGTGATGCCTGTAGAGTTCCAACCAAAGGCAAACGTATTAATTGGATCCTCATCTAAGTCACATTTTAAAGGAAAACCACAACCTATTAATAAGACTAAACCCAAGGTCAAAATCCAGAAAAGGCCAACAAACAAACCATGTTGGAATTGTGGACAGGTTGGGCACTGGGCTAAGGATTGTCCATCCAAGAAAGCCAAACGCCAACAATGTACCACTGAATCGACTCCACAGGTCAATGTATTGACTGAGGTGGATGAGACCAACAGTAAGTTTGTTTCTGTTAATCCTCAAGTTTTTTCCATTTATGAACCACGTGAGTGGTTGGTTGACACTGGGGCTAATGTGCATGTATGTGCTGACAAGTCCATGTTTGTCTCTTACCAGCCTGTTGATCGTAGATCTGTGGCGATGGCCAATGGGAATGTTGCAAAGGTGCTTGGAATTGGACGTATCGACTTGAAGTTACCTTCAGGTCGAGTTCTTTCACTGCACAGGACGCATCACGTGCATGATGTTCGTCGCAATATTATTAGTGGTCCGTGTCTAGTAGTTGAGGGTTATGAAGTAACATTTAAATGTAACAAAGTTGTGATTACTCTTTCTGGTACTTTTATTGGCAATGGGTACTTGTCTTGTTGTGCTTTTTTAATTCATGTTGAACCTGCTTTTTATGATCGCAATGTTATTTCTGTTAAAGATGTGTCTTCTCCTGTTGTTTATTCCATTGAATCTGGTGATGTTTGACATAAACGTTTAGGACATGTGAATTATCAATGTTTGAAAAGAATGATGAATTTAAATATGATTCCTAAGTATGCTATTGAGAATAAAAAATGTCAAGTGTGTGTACAAGCTAAACAACCGAAAAGACCGTTTCATTCTGTGACTAGAAATACTAGTATTTTAGATTTAGTACACACTGATACTTGTGAATTCAATGACATGTTAACTAAGGATAAAAAGAAATATTTTATCACTTTCATTGATGATAGTTCAAAGTATTGCTATGTTTATATTTTGAAAAGTAAAGATGAAGCGTTATCTAAGTTTCTTATCTTTAAGAATGAAACAGAGACACAAACTGAAAAGAAACTTAAGAGGTTGAGATCTGATAGAGGTGGTGAATATACGTCCAACCTGTTCGAACAAGTGTGTCAGGATTCTGGCATAGTTCATGAGGTGACGGCGCCGTATTCTCCACAATCTAACGGGATTGCTGAACGAAAAATAGAACATTATCTGATATGATTAATGCATTATTAGAGAGTTCAGGATTACCCAAATATATGTGGGAGAAGCTTTGAATACGGCTTGCCATATTCTGAATAAAGTTCCTCAGAAACATAAGGAGGATAGTCCATTCAAACTCTGGTGTGGTCGAAAACCTAGCCTTAAATATCTTAAAGTTTGGGGTTATCTTGCAAAAGTGTTAATCCCTGAACATAAGAGGAAAAAGCTTGGTCCCAAGACTGTTGATGCAATATTTATCGGATATGTGATTAATAGCTATGCGTACAGATTTTTGGTAATCAAGTCCGAGATATCTGGCATAGATGTTAACACAATTGTTGAATTTCGTAATGCCACATTTTTGATGATGTATTTCCTATGAAATCTGGAGTTCCTCAACAAGTTTCTTCTTCAGTTGATCCCTCTACGTCTGGTTCCATCCACGAGCATGTGGAAAGGATGACAAATGTGGGGGCAGATTTGTCTATTGCCGATTTTGAGTCTTCTCAAACTCAAGTTGAAATTGAACCTAGAAAGAGCAAACGTTCTCGAATTGCCAAGGATTTGGGAAGTGATTTTATCACATACCACATCGAGGGTGATCCTAACACTTTCAAGGATGCTATGGCTTCATCTGAAGCAAAGCATTGGAAAGATGCAGCTAAGGTCGAGATGGACTCTATTGTCTCTAATGGGACATGGGAGTTGGTAAATCTTCCTCCAGGTTGTTCAACGATCGGTTGTAAATGGATATTTAAAAAGAAATTAAAACCAGATGGTTCCATCGATAAGTATAAAGCCAAATTAGTTGCCAAGGGATTTAACCAAAAGGAAGGAATAGACTATTTCGATACCTATTCTCCAGTGTCTCGTATGACTACTATCCGAGTGCTCTTGTCATTGGCGTCTGTATATGATTTTACAATCCATCAAATGGATGTAAAAACTGTTTTTCTTCATGGTGACCTTGAAGAAGAAATTTATATGGACCAACCTGAAGGATTTGTAGCTTCTGGAAACGAAAACAAAGTTTGTAAACTTGTTAAGTCTCTTTATGGACTTAAACAAGCCCCAAAAGCTTGGCATGAGAAATTTGACAAAATTATATTATCATTTGGATGCCAGGTTATTGATTCTGATAAATGTGTCTATTGCAAAGTTCAAAGTAATGCATGTATTGCATTGTGTTTATATGTTGATGACATTTTACTGTTTGGCTCTAATTTGAATATAATACATGAAACTAAGTCCTTCTTGTGTACTAAGTTTGAGATGAAGGATATGGGTGTTGCAAATGTGATCTTGGGTATCAAACTGACTAGGTCAGTTGATGGTATTTCCATATCTCAATCTCACTATGTTGAGAAGATTCTTGAGAGATTTGGCTATACGAATTGTAGATCTGTGAAAACCCCATATGATTCATCAAAACCTTTGTACAAGAACAAGAGTGGTGTTCCAGTTTCACAACTGAGATATTCTCAGATTATAGGTAGCTTGATGTATCTTGCAAATTGCACACGACCAGATATTTCATTCTCGGTGAGCAAACTTAGTAGATACACAAGTTGTCCTGATCGTACTCATTGGGAGGCTTTGGATAGAGTACTTAAGTACTTGAAGGGTACTTCTACTCTTGGGCTGCATTATGGGAAATTCCTAGCTGTACTAGAAGGGTATAGTGATGCAAGCTGGATAGCCAAAATCTCTGGGAGTAACGGTGTTACAGGGTATGTTTTTACTCTGGGTGGAGGCGCAGTCTCCTGGAGGTCTACAAAACAGACCATATTGTCTCGATCTACATTTGAGGCTGAACTTTGTGCTTTGGATACAAGTGGAATGGAAGCTGAATGGCTGAAAGGACTCCTTTCTGAATTGCCAATGACTAGCAAACCAGTTCCTGCAATATCTGTGCATTGTGATAGTATGACTACTATTGCAAAGTTAAGAAGCTCAAAGTATAACCACAAACAAAGGAGACACATCCAAGTCAGACTGAAGTCTGTAAGGGAATTGATCTCGGAAAGGGTGATAGTTGTTGATTTTGTTGGTACCAAAGACAATACAGCTGATCCTTTCACCAAAGGACTTGATCTAGTTCAAGTTCTGAAATCCAAGTTGGGGATGGGACTGAGACCCATTACATGACTTATCTAGAATGGCAACCCAACCAATCTGAGTGGAGATCCCACGAAGTTGGTTCAATGTGGTAATAACAAGTTTTTGAGTGAGTCAAGTGCAACTCATTGGTGATACATTGTAGGTCATACATTGTATCTGTGTCAATACCCCAAAGAATGGATATGTTGCTGAAACTGCAAGTTTAGTAAGAGTGTACACTCTGAATGTGTTCAAGTCTTTGAGACAAGATGTTAGCAGTGCATCTTTGGAGAAACCCAACTATGTGAATGCAATTGTGTGGCCGCAATTAGAGGAATGAGGGTCATTCCTTGAAAGCATTCATGAAACAGGATACGGATGCATGGCCGTAAAGCATCAACCCTGTAGATTGCAGCATAACCTGCTTAGTGTTGTTCTCAATGGACATCTCCACACAAAAGGTTCAAGTTCAAGACTTCGTTTCACTTAGTTCCTGTGGGGATAAAGTTGAAGGACTCAGGTCGTGGTTCAAACCCGAAAGGTACCATTACTGAAAGCACTAGGCTGCAAGGTCTGGTCGCTCGATCAACAATGAATTTGTGGGGGATTATTGGATTATTGAGTTTGGGCTAGGCCCATGAATAGCTCAATTGAAGAAATCCAATGTTGAGATGAAGATGAGAACTATTGCCCCATGTGCCATGTGCTCACCTCTACTTTTAGTCCCACATTGGTGAAGCTAACAAGTTGAAGGATGTAGATAAACATATTATTCACTTGTCACTTTGTAGGTGGAAAGAGAGGAGGAGAGAATTCTCCACACACGCGCGCCCGTCCCGTCCCGGTCCGGGGCGAGGCGAGGCGAGGCGTGACGTGGCAGCGGGGGATTTGGGGGAAATTAGAGGCTTTAGCCTCAGGGTGATGGGTGTATTTATTTTTGGACCTCAAGATAATTGTTTTTGCAATTAAATCTTTGACGGTTACAAGAATAAATAAATATATATATATATATATATATATATATATATATCATGACGGTTTCCTCATGTATATACACGATTTATTTTCCCATCATCTCTCTACGAAAACCGTCCCTCTCCGGCGATTTCCTCTCCGAATCCAGAGTTGTTCAACGCCCGATTTTTGCGAGGTTCCGCGCTGCTTTCGTGGTCCGTCGGCTCTGGTGTGCGCCCGATCGACGGTGAGACCGTTCTATCCTGGGAGAAAACCGGCAGAGCATCAAACGCACTGGTATGTGGGCCGATATTTTCTCTGAGGCAAGTCACCTTCCGACGGCTCGGTCTTTGAGGTCCTTTCTGATCATTGTTCCTGCGTTTCTTGTTTTCCTTTACATGTTTTTGTATGTTGGCTTTATCTGGATTCTTATGGAATATTTATTCGACATATGTAACCTACTGTATTACATGATTATATTTGTAATTGTATCAACAATAACAACCCAAAACTTTTTATTTACGAATGAAACCACCTAATTATAAAAAAAACATAAATACGCACAATAACATAAATTCGAGGAACAATCATTTCCTGCAAACCCAACGGCGACTAAGAAACTAAAATAATAGACTCGACACGTGATAAAGTTAGTAAAAAAATAAAAAAAAAATTCAAAATTTAGATCTTGGAGTTATAAACGTCATGCACAATGACCATCAGACCACATATGCTGCTCCAATATATTTCTCACGTGAACCCCACTCTCCAAACAAGCATTTGTTTATGGCAGAAAGGAATATGTAAGTAACAGCACCATTAAAATGGGGTTTACTTGGGTCCGATTCTATTTATTCAACCTCGGTAGTTTTGATAAGGTAGTCTTTCAACACTACCATTTAAGTAAACTTGTGAAATACCAAATTTGAAGTAGGTGTGTTACATGTGTATCTTGAAAATACTAATTTATCAAGTAGTGCCACCGTAGAAAACAAAAAGAAGACAGCTTGATCTTTGTAGATTCAAATAAGAAACAAGAAAAGAACAGAAGCTTTCTAAGCCTCTGGACGTAGTTCAACCTGGCGATAGGAGCGATTTCTCATCCATGAGGTCGTTGATTTCGAACCTATAAGGACGTCGATTTGAGCTTTATCACATTGTTGGGTAAAATTTGTTGTGCCAAAAATCGATGTTTATCACATTTAGTTCTGTACAGCAGCTTATCCATCTCAAAGTGTGGATGAATGTGGAGAAATCCCGAGCCACGAAAATAAGCTTTTGCAAACTATATATGTGATAAATTATTTAATTTTTTTCTCGTTTCCAGAGTGCAAGTCTGGAAAGCTTCCATGTTCACATGCACGAGAACAGAAGAGCCAAGTTGGATTAGATCTGCTAAGGAGTGACAGAAGCAGTGTTATATCTGTGGTGAGGAAGCACTTTTAACACTTGGAAAGAGGAGGTACCACTTATGCTAAAGTGAGCACAAAAGTTTTGGGGCTCCATTCCTGCAGAAAGATGCACAAAGATGCAATTCTTTCTACAGCCAACATTTTTTCGCACCTCGATGTCTGCATGAGGACAGAAGAAGGCAGGAAAAATCATAAATTATTGATTGAAAACTAAGATGAATAAAAAAGATGTGCCAATTAATGAAAGGATGCAATTTCTTTGAGATAAATAATCATTTCTTTCTGCAGAGGAAGTACCTACTAAGAGCACCCTTAACAAGCCACCATCATAAGATTTCCAAAATTACATGTCAGGTTAGGATGTTACAAGCATACACCAGTAAAATGTTGATTAAACAAATAGGATGTGCTGATTAAAGTAAGGGTACAATTTCTTTCTGCAAAATAAGTACCTACCAACAAACCATCATCATGAAAAATTTCAAAATTACATTGCATGTAAGGATGTTACAAGCCTGCACCAGTAAAATAAGATGAATAATAAAGACAGGGTACAATTTTTTTTCCCTGCAGAATAAGTACCTACTAACGGACCATCATTATAAGAGTTTGAAAAATACCCAACATGTTAGTAAGTTACACAGCCTTACAGGCCTACAACAGTAAAGGGATTAGTAGAAAATGATGAGAAAGGAATTGAACAAGCGTCCTACTACAATACGCTCGGAAGATGTCAATTTTGTAAAATTCCATTAATACCAGGTGAAAACAACTCTCTTGTTATCTTGAGTCTCTTAAATATTAAAATGTACGCAAAGCAATTTTTATTTGTTTCTTTCATTCTTCATATTATAATTGATGTTTTGTCCCAATTTCATTAGTGGTTTGGTTGTCTTTGCATTTCGGGAAATCTCTTTCAAGTGAAGTTGGATGTCTATTGTTGACATCTAAGAGCTGTTGCATGATTCATGTTTCTCCTTAAGATTGCAAGTTCCATGTTTTTCCTCTAAAATTGTGTGAACCACGTTTCCCCCTCATCTCACCCAGACTTATCTCAACAAGCATAAACAAAATCCAAAACAATCTGCCAAACTTAGAATATACCTAAAGGAATAGATAACAGACCCTAGCTTTTAGATATAAAGGCTGTAAAAGCCAAAATAGTGGTCATAAGAAACCAAAGAGCTGACCCCATCAGATGGGCAGTTCCACCATAATGACCTGAATCTTTTGCAGTTTATGCACACCAAATTTCCCATTGCTCTCACCACCTTTCCTTCTTTGGTTCCACTCATTCAATCTTAAAGACTTCTCCAATCTCCCACTCCACAACACCACAACCACAAAAACAATGCAAAGAGAGTGAAAGAGAGGAGGATCACCTTAGCCATGGCAGGTAAAGTTCATGAGAAGGTAAAGCAGGATCAGCTGAAAGAAGAAGACTACATTGACATGGATGTCAGCTCCATCAACTCCTGCACACATTCCATAGATTTTGAGTTCCAACTCTCACCCCCAGTTGAAATGGAGAGCACCACTTCTCCAGCTGATGAGCTCTTCTACAAAGGCAAACTCCTCCCACTCCACCTCCCTCCACGCCTGCAGATGGTCCAGAAGATCCTCAACACCACAAAACACTACCACGAACAACAACAAGAAGAGGAAGAAATAGAGGAAGCAGAGTTATCCGAAGAAAGTTTCACCACAACTGATACTGACACCAACACTGAAGTGAGCCATTTGAATCCAAAGAAGCCACTTTGGTGCAAGAAGTTGAAGCTCATGAGGCATTCAACTTTCAGCCTAAAGCTGAAGGCTCCAAAGGACTACATCAGATCGTTGTTCTCCAAACCTGCATGTTCAGATGAAGCCAAGGAGAGCACAAATGGGCACTCCATGGAAGGAAAAAAGAACCCTTTTGGCAAATTCAAAAAAGACATGAAACAATTCGACAGCGACACGAAAGTGTCTCAGAGAATTGTTCTTCACAGAAGTTCTTTCTCAGGTGCCATTGATCACAATGTGGAAATCAAGCATTCACCAAACAGGAATAGTAATGTCGAGTTGGAGAATCCAATCCAAGGAGCAATTGCCCACTGCAAGAAGTCCTTTGTTCCTGGTAGGAAGAGTGCCAGTGATATTGGGCATTGCACATCACTAAGGTCATCTGCAAGGATTGCTGCAGCTTGTGAGAGCATGGAGAGGCCAGGAATCTGCAGGGGGTGATGAAATAGGCGAGACAGCATTGTGGGATTTTGATAATGAAAAGAAATTTTAGTGTTTGTGTGGTGTTTGAGGTTTCTTCTTCTTGTTCCTGTTTTTCATACATGTATCTGAAATTTGTTGGTGTTTGGATTCAGAGGCTAAAACAACCATTGCAGATCTCCTTTTTGTTGATTTGACACAATTTTTTGTGGGTCAGTTCAAATTTTCAGGAAAGCTATTTTTTAAGATTCTTATCATTATGGCTTGTGATTTCTTTAATGAGATTGATGGATCTGCAATATTGTCTTAGACACAGAAGGATTGGTTATAACTCTTTTGGATTGAAGGCTTTGCTGTATAGATTGATTAGAAGCCTCAAACAACTCTCTATCAAGTGCATATCTGATTGAAAGATGGGCAAAATAAAATGATATCATTCACTTAAAATAACTAAAACCACTTTTGAAAAAAAAACATTTAATTTATAAGTGCTAACTTGGTTGTACTTCCTAAAAAGAATGTCTGGAAAGAGCCCAAGACGTACCGTAGGATTCTGAATCCACAGGTTTTGCAAACATGTATGATATGTTGCTTGATGTCAGGACAATAGTTTCTCATTAGGCTTTCTTTTAGCCTGGGAGGGTAAAATATATTGCACTGGTGAGAAGAATGTGCTGAATTTTAAAAAAAAAACAAATTATAGTATTTAGAAAATAAAGGATCAGAAGTTTTTTTATAAAAACCCTAAATGAAATTAGAAATTCATAGCAAGAGCATAAACTATCGGTGCTATTGGAGAAAAATAGCCACAGATGAAGTTCAAATTTCAGATGGGACCACTTCAGAACACTGGCGTAGGCATTGAGTACCTTTCAGGGTTGGCATTCAAAAAAGTCATAAATTCCAAACATATACTACAGTTTTTTTTAAAGGCACGGTGGCAACATCATGGTCATAAAGATTCTAAACAATCTTGATGCAAGTAAAGTATTTTCTGGTCAATGATTTCTTCTGGTGGGTTAATAAACAAAGCAGATTAAGCACATGAGCACGGCAAAAGACCAAAGATCCAATGCATCAACATCAAACAATACCACAACGTCTCAAAAGAGACCGAATGATCAACAAAAGGAAGTCGAACGTACCTAGCAGTACCCTGGTAATTGAAGATGGTCTCAATTAACTCATATATTCAACGTACAGTAGATTGTCTACCGTTTCATAATAAATAAAAATGCAGACGGTTTGAGGAGTCATCTTGATTTAATCAATTTAAATCCAGAATGTCCTTTTCTTATAATCAATTTTAATCCAGAATGCCAAAAAATAATTTGAGATTTTTACCCATGGACGAAACCAAAGATCCATGGCATCTAAACTTATTATTTACCAGCAAATGGCTTTGCCATTTTGTGCTACCAAAGAAGCAGAAACAAACCTTCAGTGAGGAACCTTGTCTCTCTCTCTGACACTTCAATCACACTACATGTGCTTTAGCAGGATGGTCATTTACATTTGTCTGTTGCCTTTCCGGACTGCTTGTGTTCTTTTCCTGTCGCATTTTTGCCATCTTTCTCACTTTTGCTCCATCTGTTTGTCAAATCATTGAATGGGGAAGAAGAAAAGGCTGCAACCACTGCATGGCTCTACTTGTTTTTAAACAGAAATGCATGTGAGAGTTCGTTATAAAAGACCATACTATTTCAGGTTCCACTGGTAGATCATAGATGCCCCACTTCAATACGAACATAGTAATCAAACAAGCAATGAACTGCTGGAGGGGGAAATGATCTTTCAACAATTCAAATTCATTGTGATTTGCTTTGCAAAAAAAATAAATTTAAAAATAAAAAATCCATGGGACTTCTGAGCAAAGAGAACCAGAATGTGCAGTGAAGCAATTGGAAAACAACATACAGAACCTTATTTTCTAATCAAAGACTAACTTTAACACAGAAAGCAATCCAAATTCAAGGTGCACAAGGAAAGTGTTTTCTTGGTATAATGCTTTGATTTTGGTAGGCCATATAATCTACTCAACAAGTTTGTGAATTTTATTTAGGAAGTTTGCAGTTCCTTTACCTTGCTTAGGCGGTTTGGAGCCTCTTCTGAGGCTCGTTTAGGCTTAGGAAGTTTGTTTTTTGGCATTTGGAGCATCATGGACTATATCAAATGACTATTTAAACGATCTGCATTTCTTATTTATTGTGGAATCACAGATGGTCAGTTGCACTTTACATCATTTGGGTCAATTGGAAACAACCTCATTGTTTTACGGTGGAAGGGTTGCGTACATCCGACCACCCCTACCTCGCTTAGGCGGGAGCCTCTTCTGAGGCACTGGGGTTATGTTGATGATGCAGTTCCTTTACCAAATATAAAATGCAAGTGACCATATCTAGATAAATTGGATTAAATACGATAACGAAGCCTAAACGATAGGATGTGACATTGAAGCTCCATTAACTCTCATGTTCTTTATCGACTAAAATATACTCCGATGTTACCCAAAAGCTCGTTCAGTTCTCATAGCTCAACTTGAAGAGAAAAATGAACAAGCGAAAGAATCACATCGATTAATGATATTTGTTTAACCATGAAAAAGTCATCTTCAAATCAGGATTAAAATTCGCTCGATTATTAAGACAGAGCTGCCTAAGTTACAATAAACATAAGGAATGTCATGATGGTGAAATTATTACCACATACTATTCTGGGTTTTAATCATCCCTCTATCAACAGGGTCATAAACTGGCAATACTTTTTATGTAACATAAGTATCACACATAAGACACTAGCAATAATTTGATGTTTCTGTCATCAACTTGTATAGTGCATATCCACCTCGATGGCAGCCAGGCATCATTGTTGTGAAGCCATTGAGTTCATCCTGATTGATGAAACTCTCTCAGATACTAAAAGAGAGAGCAGATAGCAAACAAAATTGTTGAATTAAAACATAGAAAAAGAGGTTCCTGACCTTAGCCACAGTGTAAAGTTTGGTTGATTCATAACCATCTTGAGCCTGAGAATATAGCTTCTGAATATCTTCAGAATTTAGATGACATTTGAGAAAGAAAAAGGATGTTGGCCTTACGTTCTGATTCCGACATGATACACCAATAAAAATAGGCTCAGTCTGCACAGAAGTTGTGACTCTCAACATTCAGTAATGCAACAATGGTATAGCATTTCAAGTATAGTCAAATATATCAAATGCCACTATATATTCAAAAAAGAGCTTGATGAAGCCAACTGTATTTTGTAATTATACTGTCATAGTTCATAATGACAACATTAGTCAAATCAACGAGAAAATAAATTTTCAATTATCATATTTAAACAACCATTGGGGTTATGTTGATGTTGATGTATGTATATTTAAACAACCATGCCCACAGTAGTTTGCGATTTAAAGGTTTGTTGGTGGTGGTGTAAGAAATAATATTCACAAGGATAAGTAACTAAAATGAATTCCACATTCATAGTTTTCCTAGACACAAAAAATATATATAATGAATGAGCATGCATGTGTTATAGTTTTCATCTTAAGACGGCTAGATATATATCGAATAGAAAAAAGAAGACAGATGAAATGAAAATAACATAGTGGTTCTGGTCCTACAAAACAGTAAGAAAGTGTCAAAAGCTGCAACAAGACTAGATAGGAGTTAGTAGTAGCACTCAACGAGAGAAGGAGCAGGGACGCCAATTTCCTCAACCACTTCACGGATAATACCATTAAACATCTCTATAGATACCCGTTCATTTAAGCATTCCAGTTCTGGTGAAGCAGCATCAGCAGGATGCTCAAAGATACCAACTTCCGGTGGCTACAAATCAGGAAGAAGCAAAACCATTTAAATCATTGGAAAAGGGCAAATAGAATATTTTTTTATCCAGTAGGCAAAATGCTTAAATTCAGCATTGCGAAATGACGGTAAACTGCTACACATGCAAATATGAAAACACAATTGTTTGAGAAAAGATCCATCCAAATCACCCCCCAGGGAAGTATCACTTACTAAAGGAGATAAATAAGCCATTATAGCAACATTTATAGTAGATTGAAATCGTAGGATAGATGAGCTTCTTGTAAATTGTACCACACTTCATAAATCATATTCATAACTGTAGTTTCTGAGCCAACCAGGTATACGACAAAATATATAAATATGTTGTATGAAAAAATTAAATCAATACTCCCTATATACGATGGTAGAGTGAGTTTTTCTTTGATTCATTTAATGTTACCACCATGCAGAATAATTAAATTCTTTTACGAATCGCATAATGGAAAAGATTAAGTTACCTCAGGATGGCCCCCAGGGAAGACAAAATGTCCAGGAAACTCCCCTACATTATTACTTCTTTGCAACAACAAGATCCTTTTGTCAATAGTCTCCACGATCGCTCCATTACCCAAGGGATTTGATGTGTGCTGGCATCTTATACTTTCAACTAGCCAAATAATGTAAAAATAATTAACAGAAATGATACTTATTGATGATTGTTGATAATAAAGGGGGCAATCTAATGTCCAGAAGAAATATTCCACCAAATGTGATAAAGTGGGTAAATGGATGTGAAAATGCAGAATAATTTCACCATTTAACATCAAAGTGTAAGCTGAAACTTGTAAGTGTTAAAACCAAACATAAAAATTGGAAACTTTTGACCAAGTATTGAAAACTATAACACTGTAATGAAAGTGTAACGTCAAGAAGATTAGAGATATTACCTTCTGAAGGGACAAGAAACTCCTCCCAGCTAGAATTTAAGTTGGTGCCCACAAATGTCCTGAACAATAAGAAAAAAAAGGTAAACACCCAAATGGGATAAGAATAGACAACAACATTTCAAAACTATAATTCAATAATCTATCTTCATTTTTGGACTAAATCTCAGGACAATGTCACAAAAAATGAAAAAAACAAAACAAGATAGATGCACCAAATCTGAAGTTCTTAAGAACACTTAAATGAAACACTGAAACAGATAAAATGGGAAGATCGGTGACAAATCCATTATCCTTCGAAAGAATCATCAAACTCTGTAGAGATGCATTTCTAAAGTTATTCCTTTTGAGAGCATATGCCCTTGAAATATTAACAGGAGGGTTATCTCATTCTACAAGGGGACTTACACTATGTAATGTCATATATGATCATTTACAAAATTGTGTTCTATGACTTTATGAAGTAGACAACATATTCTGTCATCTACAAATTAGTTTATTTTGGATTTTGGAGCCTATAGGATTGATGATTATATTGTGGCAGTCCCAAGCATGAGATTACCCACCCTGAGAACACCAAGCATTGGCAGGCAGCAAAGCACAAGCTTGGGCGTAACTTAGGAATAGAGTTTCTGATTACATTGTGAGAATCATGGTTAAGTACATGTCATACCATATATAACGACGATGAGCCGATGACCTCATAAACTTTGTTTTGTGGAATTAGAATCCCAATAGCTACAGTATGGGATTTCACTAAGTATCTTATAGCAATACAGACAAATGGTTCACTTAACATTTCTATGGAGCATGAGACAGACAAACATAGCAGAACTGAAAACCTTAAATCACATGACTCACATCAATTGAAACTGGAAGATTCAATATAAACTAGAAAGGTTCAAGTATATAGCCAACTATGTTCTGCCAATGGCTGAAGGATGCATGTGCATCAACTATTTCCAATAAAAATTATACGCTTTCTGGATAAAAAACTTTTGGAACATATAAGAACCTGTAATCTGTCAGACCCAGGTGGAGTCGTATGGAAGAAACTACTTTGGAGTCACCTACCTTTTGCACCGTAAAACCTGCGTACTTGTTGGGCAAGTCAAAACATATCAAGTAAGTGTTAGGACAGTAAATATTGGATATTTTCGTTCTAAAAGACGAGCAAAACTTTTCTTGTATAGTTTGTTTATTGCAGCAAAACGTTAAGAAGCTAATATTAAAACCCGTTTCAAGTCAAATGCATCTACGAGAAACTTAGATTTTTAGGGGGTTGAATTCTTGCATATGATGTGATAGAGTTATTCAACATGCAAAACTAGTTTAATGGTAGGTGTGCTCCAATGATGGAGGAGGAAATACTTTCAGAAGAAAAAAACATCATTTATGTTTAGTCAACTATGCAATTTGTCTCACAATTTAGACTTCATAAAAGGAAATACATTCACGATGTTTGATCAGTTATCAGTGCACTGCCTCCACATCTGTATCCATGCAATCTGTTTGATAATACATAATGGGCAAAAGGGGACGGAAAAAAAAACTTTCAAAGCATGCTAAAATTGGGAAACAAACTAAGTTAGAGATTAACATACACACAACATCAGATGAATATGAATATTGGAAAAGCACAAGGTTGCAAATAGCAACCAGTTCCTTGCCATGCAAAAAGTTTTCAACAACTATAGGAGCAAAATTTAGTGACATAAGAACTGATCCTGCTTTATAAACTTGGTCACATTCAGCAGCATGCAGCATAATGTCACAGCAGAGTGAGAACAATTCCAAAAACAACGGCATAAGTAAAGTCAGGCTATCAACCATAACTAGTGTCAAGGGAGCAAAACTCAACTGGAAATATTTTCCCCATGTTGTGATAGTCTTTCGACACATAATTACAGTAAGTATAACCAAAAGATGAACTTTATTTTTCTAAGGCACAACCAAGCATATTATTAACATGGGAATGAAAAAACATCAGACTAGGTGATTATGATATGATGTACCCTAAATTTCTTGCCATTGTACAGCGATGGATTGTCTTCTGACCGTTTATTCCATATCTACAGTAAAAAAAGGAGAGGCATAAAAAAGAAGAGCAACCTGTTTAATGGGGAAAAAATTACTTTTCACACATCAATAAAATAAAACTTAATAACCTTCTCAACCTTTGATGGTAATCCTCAAAACAATTCAACACGAGATGCATAACTACAACATTATTATTTAATATTGTCGAACTCATATCTTGAATCTAGGTCTCTTTTAATTAGAAATTAAAGTATACATAAGCAATACGGTACTAATGTAATTTACATTTTTTTCTGGTTTTATGGAATGAGAAGCTCTCAATTGCAACCAAGGTCAGTATAAATACATAACATATTGTGATTTCATACCCATCCCAATGAGGCATCAGGAACAAGATAACCGACACAACAAACAAATAATGAACCCAAATTTTAACTTACCTCGGAAATGGACTCCTCTAAATTAGTATTCGGATGAGGTATCCTATCATACAATGGGTTGAAGTCCACCAAAACCTTCATCAACAACATAATCATAATCAACGGTGGTGTCACATGTTTCAAAGGTTGTATATACCCCCTTATATTTTCAAAAGAAATGCATGACATGGTAAAATATACAGGGAAAAACAATAATAATTGCTTCAGCATGAAGAATTGTTCTGAACTCTCTAGATTTCAAAAAGAAAATACGACAGGTAGAACCTTTTGAGTCTTGATGCAGAAGGAAATTATATGTCAAACAATATTCGATTTTGGAACGGAAATCGAAGGAATCGTTGAGTCACAAACCTGAGAGCGAGTGAGTCCGGAAGGGCAGGAAAGGGGCAAAGTGTAGGATTTGGGATCTGAAGAAGAAGATGAGTTCGTCATCATAACGACCCTCAGTTATGTGGGAATTGCAAATGAAGTAAAAATACGAGTGTGATTTGGTTTAATTCTGATCCAATATTACCATTGTCCATATTAACTTTGTATTTTATTTTTTAAATGTTGGTTCGAATACAAATATCATTTGCGGACTATGATTTTTCTATAAACAAATTTTTGATTCGGACGTGGAGACGGAGTTAAACATATTCTGTTTGATCAATTATTTTCATTCGTTCATGTCGTTCCACGAAATTGAAAATAGATTCTCTTGATTCCAAAGTATAAACGACAAATACAACAAATTTTTCTACCTAAAATCCGATTCGTAGAATTTCAATTTTTGATGATAAATACAATTGTATCTTTTTTATGTTAAAGTGGAAAAAGAAAATTAGATGATGTTTAGAGATAATAAGAAGAGACCATTGTACGTAAAACATTGGGAACTAAACTTGCTTTTGTTTTGGCGTGGATGTGGCGTAAGAGAATTCCTTATCGGTACTGTTTTGAGGTCGTGAACGACCTCACGAGGGAAAAAAAATTAACGGGTATAATTCAAGGTCGACCCTGTCGTCTGTTATTTTATTAATATCTATTTTTTTTGTTTTGATTTTTGTTTTGATTTTGTGAATTTTTTGTTTGAGTTTTTTTAATTTTTTTTATGAAAATACGTTTTATAATTGCTTTGATTTTTAGAATTTTTTTAAATTTTTTTAAATTTTTACCAATATGGATCCCGAAATGATGTGGATGATAAATGTAGGTTGTTGTGGGTTGTGTTGGTTTGCAGTTAAGAGGTGAATAGTGTAGGAAAAAGAAGAACGTGGGTTGAGGAAAGAGAAAACTGACGTGGAAGAGAGAGATGACTGATGACCAGGTCGTCCAAGTCATGGTAAAGGATCGTCTAACTACTTTCAAGTACAATTTTATTAAAATTATCCTTCTTCTCACGTGCAGAAGTAGGGGAGAGCAAAATTCGGTTCGGTCCGGGTACCCGGACCGAACCGAAAATTTCGGTCCGGACCGAACCGGACCGAATTTTTTCGGTCCGGTCTTCGGTCCAAAAGATTTTGAAAATTCGGGTTCGGTCCGGTCCGGTCCAAAACCCGAAAAACCCGAACCCGGACCGAAACCCGAATGTAATTGGTAAGCGGTTTGTTCGACCCGACTAACCCGACCCACATAACCCGATTACCCGGTGACCAAACCCTACCCGAATACCCAAACCCAATTACCCAAACCGCAAACCCAAATACCCAATTACCCAAATCCCTCAGCTCACCCAAATCTGAAATCCCTAACTCTCTCATCTCAGATCACGCCACTCACCGCCTCACCCGAATCCCTCTCCCTCCTCAGTCCTCACGTCGCCCTCCTCCTCACGCCGCCGCCTCCTCACGCCGCCGCCTCACTGCGCCTCACCGAAATCCGTCTACGCGTTCACCTCCTCACCGAAATCCGTCCACCCGTTCGCCTCACCGAAATCCATCCACCCGTTCGCCTCACCGAAATCCGCCCTCCTTAACACTCACCCGTCCTCCTCCTCCTCGCGCAGCCCTCCTCCTCACGCTGCCTCCTCAGGCCGCCTCTCGTCAGACGTCAACAGGGTTCGATTCTCAACTTGTGTGTTTTTTTTTCACATATGCAAATCGGGTTCCACTCTCGACGTAAACAATAAGTTTATATGCTGATGATGTTCATGATGCTGAGAATGTATCAGTTTTTTCGGTTGTGGGTGGTGTTGTCTTTTAGGGTTACATATGTGGTTTAATTTATTACTTTACTTTTTGTGGTATCATTTTGCCAACTTTGTTGTTGCTTTTAGTTCAGATTTATCATGTTTCTCGCCTGTTTTTGCTTACATTTTGCAGATAGATATTTTTTGGCTTAGAGGTTCAGGTAGATACTGTTTGGTTTGTAGTCTTCTAGATACTTTTTGGAACATACAAATATACAATATTACAGAAACAAATACTGATCGAAGTCAAAATCCTGTTTATTCAAATCCTGTTTTTTTTTTGTTAGATTGGTGTAAATTCTGATTGGATTTACACATATGCAGATGAGCTCCCAACACTCAACAGAAACAAATACTGATCGAAGTCAAAATTCTACAACTACTCCCGCATTGCTTCCGGTGAGAAAAAGGAAAGATGATCGAAATTATTGTACAAAATCAGACGATGATCGAACCAAGAGAAGAGCAGGCTATTGGGATCACTTCAGGGAGTATAGAGAGAAGGGGACAGATCAACTACGAGCTGAATGCAAATACTGTAAGGACAAATCTTTTGCTTGTGATCCCGTTTTGAATGGTTCTAAAAATGTGAAAAATCATTGGGATAAATGCCCTGCAAATCCTGAGAATAAGCTAATTGGAAAACAAACAGAACTAGTTCTTCAAGCATCTCAGGATGATGATAGGGAGGGAACAATAAGGCTTTATGATTTTGATGCAGTAGAGGTTCGAAAGGCCTTAACTTACATGATAATTGTGGATGAGTTGCCCTTTAGGTTTGTTCAAAATGAAGGTTTTAAGAAGTTGATGTCTGTAGCTTGCCCTCGTTTTCATGTGCCTTCCCGTTTCACCGTTGCTCGTGATAGTTACCAATTGTATTTGAGCGAGAAGCAGAAACTTAAGGAGTTGTTCATGCACCCATCCTTTCAAAGGGTTTCAGTTACAACTGACTCATGGACTAGCATTCAGAGGATCAATTACATGTGTCTCACTGCCCATTTTATAGACAAAAATTGGAAGTTGAATAAAAAAATTATTAATTTTTGTCCGATTTCTAGTCATAAGGGAGAGGCTATTGGCAAAGCAGTTGAGGATTGTTTGATAGCTTGGGGATTAGAAGACAAATTGTTCATCGTGACTGTTGATAATGCCACCTCCAATGACAAAGCATGTTCACATTTAAGGAAAATGTCACAAAGAAAAGGTTGTGTTGGTGACGGCAAATGGATTCACATGAGATGTGTTGCTCACATAATAAACCTCATTGTATGGGATGGTCTAAAAACGAATGAAGCAAAGGTCACTTTACATAGAGTAAGAGGTGCTGTGAAGTTTGTCAGGAGTTCTCCCAAGAGGATCCATATGTTTAAGGAGCTTGCTATTAGACATAAGATTGAATGCAAACAATCTTTGTCGTTGGATGTGCCTACCAGGTGGAACTCTACTTATGTCATGTTGGAAACAACAGTTAAGTACCAGCAGATATTTAGTAGGATCAACATTCCCATTGACAAAGACCTTGAGAGTTCTGGTAATCCAACAGATGATGATTGGAGATTGGTAGAGCAACTGGTGATTTTCCTTAGAGAGTTCAAAACCTTAACAGATGTTGTTTCTGGTTCACTTTACGTTACGAGTAATTTGTCATTCTTTTATATTGCTCGAGCTCTGGAGGGATTAAATCATCATATTCATAATCCTAGTGGTGATTTCCAAGGGATGGCTACAGCAATGAAAGAAAAATATGACAAGTAC
Source organism: Triglochin maritima (assembly GCA_963682175.1). Lineage (NCBI taxonomy): Eukaryota > Viridiplantae > Streptophyta > Magnoliopsida > Alismatales > Juncaginaceae > Triglochin > Triglochin maritima. Next base: position 42,667,011 of record OY821779.1, read on the forward strand.
TGGGGTAATGATGATAACATGAATTTTCTGATCTACATGGGAGCTATACTGGATCCAAAGGTTAAGCTAAAAGGTGTTAGTTTAGCCTTAAAGAGAATTTATGCGAGGGATGAAGCAGAAATGTTGATTGACCGCGTTACAAAGAATGGGTACAATTTATTTGAGGAGTATTACAAATTGTATGCTCATCTGGCTCCTAGCGGTGGATAGACAACTGATATGATGGACATCCTAGTACCATCTGCCACGACCGTCGAAATGTTCGACTTCAAGAAATGCATTGAAGATGAGGTGCAGATGTCCGGGCCTGATGGAGGACAATCTGAGTTTGATAGGTATTTGAGTGATCATTTTGGGCAACACGAGAGGAGCCTAGATGTGCTACAGTGGTGGAAGTTGAATGAGCACAAGTACCCTATTGTTTCATGTTTAGCTCGTGATGTATTAGCCCTTCCAATGTCTACTGTTGCATCTGAGTCTGCCTTTAGCACAGGTGGTCGTCATTTGGATAAATTTAGGAGTTCGTTGACGCCTAAGGTATTTAGTTAACAAGTTTTTAAGAAATTCAGATTTCATTGTCTTGTACCGTTTCTAACATTTTTTCCTTGAATATTTTATTGAAGATGGTACAATCACTCATTTGCACACAAGATTGGCTTCGAACCTCAAATAAGGTAAAAGTGGACGTTAAGGAGATCCTAGAAGAGTTGGAAGTGCTGGAAAAAGGTATTTAATATAGCGATGTGAATGCAATGTATATTTACAAGTTATAAAATTATCTAATTGATTTTGTGTTGATCATAATATTATTAGATTTGGAGAAACTAGCTCCCGACGACGATGTGGATGAGCTCATTTGCGTGGATTAGTGTTGCTGATCTTCAACTCCTTATGATTTCAAACGGTTTAGGATTCTTTGTCTTTAAATTATGAACTTGTTAGTTGTGAACTTGTGATGATTTGAATTTCTGGTTTAGTTTGTTATTGTTGCTTAATTGTGTTGCATTTCCTTTCTGAATTGTGCTGCATTTGAATTCTGACTTTTGATTCTTACTGTTTAATGTTGTCTGAATTTTGATGTTATTTGTGGTCTGATATGGAAGTGAATTATCTAAAACAGTGAGTTATTTTCTTCTCTGCCTTTATAATTTTCGATGTTTAGTGTATTGGCCTATTGGGTGATTCATTTGGCTGGTTATGTTATGAACATATGGCTGAATTTTATACTTTGTAATTGTATGCATGTGGTAAACTTTATGGCCATACAAATCTAGAAAGGCTCCAGTTTTTTTGCAAAAGTTGGTTTCTTTTTAATTGATAGTAAACTTCCCTGATACGAGTATTATTTTGAAAGGCAACAGTGATTGTTGGATGTTATTTATACTAATTGTTATTGTTGTATAAAAATCAGGTTAAATCAAGCAAAAAACAGGTCAAAATAAATTCGGTCCAAACAGGTTCGGTCCGGTTTTGGACCGAACCGAACTGGTTCGGTCCGGGTCGGACCGGACCGAATTCGGTCCGGTCTTCGGTCCGAGAATTTTGGGAGTTCGGGTTTCGGTCCGGTCCGGTCGGTATAATTCAAGGTCGACCCTGTCGTCTATTATTTTATTAATATCTGTTTTTTTTGTTTTGATTTTTGTTTTGATTTTGTGAATTTTTTGTTTGAGTTTTTTTAATTTTTTTATGAAAATACGTTTTATAATTGCTTTGATTTTTAGAATTTTTTTAATTTTTTTTAAATTTTTACCAATATGGATCCCGAAATGATGTGGATGATAAATGTAGGTTGTTGTGGGTTGTGTTGGTTTGCAGTTAAGAGGTGAATAGTGTAGGAAAAAGAAGAACGTGGGTTGAGGAAAGAGAAAACTGACGTGGAAGAGAGAGAAAACTGATTTTGAAGAGAGAGATGACTGATGACCAGGTCGTCCAAGTCATGGTAAAGGATCGTCTAACTACTTTCAAGTACAATTTTATTAAAATTATCCTTCTTCTCACGTGCAGAAGTATGATCGGAAGATTTTTGACACTTCAAGGTTAAATTTGATTTCGTTCTTGTTTGTAATGGATTTTTTGTGTTGCTTATGTACTACGAAATTTTTTAGGCAGAAATTATTTTCGTGGAGATCTCTAACGTGAAACTAATCTGGATAATATTCGCTTTGACTAAAAAATTCCAATGTCTAGTAGGATATGATTGCTAAATAATAAAAATTATTTAAATATAGGACTGTCAACTCAATTTAGCTTGAAAATAAACAAGTTAAGTGAAAAATTAAATAATATTACAACGAGCGGCTCGAACTCGACTCGAGATTTTTTATTGTTCAGTTTGTAATTATTTGTTGGTATTTGGTAATAATTTACAATAATATATAATATTCAAAATTTTACTAAACTCGACTCATTTACCCTCCTATTTAAATATGATTACAAAAATATACTCATGGTCCTAGAAATATGCATGAATATTCGATTTTTATTAGTATCCAATTGTTCTACGTCTGCTTAACTATTCCGAAATTTGTTGACGGATTTCAACGAATGCAATCTTATATGCACCTTATAATTATTATATTTTTTATATGCACCTAGCATTACATACTACAAGTTAGGACCCGAGTTAGAGCGAGAACTAAAAATAAACGACTCGTTTATTTTTTGGCTTGCTCGGCATTCAGATCAAGCGTGAGAAAATTGTAATCGTGCTCGGCTCACTAGCTCGATTCGGTTAGTTGGCTCGAGCATCTATTAAGAAATAAACAATACATATAACCGCCATTGTTCAAATATAAACACTAAAGTATCAACGTGCGAATTGTCTGGACCATTTGACCCCATTTTTATCTAAAAAATGTAAAGCAACAAATTTTCTACGGTGTTTTCCAACTTACGAGTTATATACTTATATATGTGCTAATTTTTTCCTATATATATATATATATATATATATATATAAACTGCAGACAGTTTCCTTAAGTGCAAAATCCAATTCGCATCAAATATACATATATCAACACTAAATTGCATAAATTCGGTTTATTTCCGAATCCGAGAACTCTGAATGATGAAACCAAGAGCTTGAACCACTTCTCCTTGAAGATTTCACTCTCCTCCTTATTGAACGGCTGCGCTTCGACTTCACAACGAAGTAAGTCATTGTCCCAAGAACCCCTGCCATTGTCACTCCTCCAATCACAGTAATAAGTTCTGCTGCCCACCGAAAACGGCGACCAACAACGATGTACGAAGACGCAATGAAGGCAACAGAAGTGCATACAGATGCCAACCACATTAGCTTGTTGATCACCGCAATCACACGCCTTTCAGATTTTGTTTCTCCTCTAACTAGTGTTATTTGGACTACCACCACCGCAAGCGAGGTGAAAAGAGCTATAGCATTGAAGACAAAAAATATCCTGAACGATGCAGTACCAAGAGCAACTGCTTCTCCATTGGTGGCATTCCCACCCGGTACTGTGAAGATAGCAGCAAATGCCACCGTTGCAAAAAGTACTGCAACAACGGTCACAGAATTTGTTGCATTGTTGATGCCCTCCCGGTGAAGCTTCCTGAGCTCCTTGGAGATCCCAAGAACATTTTTGTTTGTTTTCTTGGTTTGCTCTAATTGAGAGTGCACGTCTTTTTTTATTTCAGTAACGGTCTTTCTGAGTTCATCTCTTGGTTGGTTCAACTCGTTGGCTCGAAGTGCACCGCATTCAGATAAACACTTCATGATTTCCCGAGATTCCTCTGATAGAGGTGGCTCTTCTGCCAAGTCATAAGCAGTCTTCTGAGATCGTGTCAAGGCATTGACATGAATGTCTGGAAGAAGCAGAAGCACTTCGACAATCTGCAATAAATGGTAGCCTTAAGGAGTTAGGATGGGGGAAATAATTACCAACTTAACAATTAAACTGACTTTGACATAGGTCTGTGATTGGCTATTGGTTTCTAATATCCAGTTTAAGATAACCATGACATCAAGATGGTTATTTCAAACCCCACACTATAGAAGTGTTGAGTAAAGCTAGTATAACACCACCACATTTAGATTATATCAAGAATGATCTAAGAAATCACACATGACATTAATACCTCAAGTCGTTTCTTCCTTGTGGCTACATGAAGAGCGGTATTACCCGACTTGTCGGGTAACATCACTAATGCTGGATCTGCTTCAACAAGAGCTTTCACCACATAACAGTTGGTTCCTTTGACGGCCATGTGTAGTGCAGTTTGCCCTTTGTTGTCGGTCCTTTTGGCCAGCTGAGGATCTTTGTCGAGCAATGCTTGGACAATATCTTTGTGCCCTTTTCGAGCGGCAAAATGCAGAGCATTTTTTCCATTATGTTTGGAATGACCCAACATGCTGGAGTTTTGAGATAATAACTCCTTTACGATAGCTGTGTGGCCCTTCTCCACCGCCGATATAAGAGGTGTTGTATTCATTGGGCCTAAAGTTTTGCTTAGACTCGGGTACTGGTTCAGAAGAACCTGGACAATGGCTGTGGTAAATAACCAGACAAAATATCAGCCCTAGAATGCTCCCGAAAATATCAACAAAAGTTCAAATGTTTTGACATAAAAAAGTGTCTAAAGTACTGATATATACATGATGTACATTCTATATAAATGTCACTTGTGAATTTCATTTTTTAGTTGACAAGGAGAATGAGACGGTGCAGTTAGGCATCATAATCATGACTGTAGTGCTACAAACAACAAAACCCAAAAATCATGCAAGTCTATAAAAGGAAAATAACCAGATAAGTTAAATGCGTGGATGGTTACTAGGGAAGAAATTGCTCTAACAACCAAATTACTAATTCAAGAAAGATGAATTTTCAGTAAGTGCCAACCCTTGCGGGAAGGAAAAAAAAATGCTCGAAGCCACGAATTAATATTATAATAGGTATGCATCTGCATTTCGTGTTTGTCCTCACCAAGCCAAGTTAAGTATTAGTTCTGTATCAAGTCCTACAGAGATGACTTTCACATCAGTTCTGAAGAGGACATACAAACTAAAGACCTAAGCCAAACCAAGACGATGAATTCAATAGACACACGAAAGCAACACAAAAGCTTCACCTGTAATTTTTCAAGCTTCAACTCAAACATTAGAAACCATACTAAGAATCCACTAGGAATTACACTTCGACAATCAAATTTTCTAAAATCCAATCAAATCTCATATCAATTCTCAAACGTACCACAACCTGATAAGTACGAAGATTTTAAGTTTTTAGAAGTCAATTGAAGATCACATTCAACTCTCAACTTCTCATAAAACAAATCCATCATCAAACCATGATTCCAACCAAACCCCAAGTCACCATCACCACAATCAAAACAAAATCTCACCTTGGTGACCTTCCCTAGTATCCGACGATGAATTCAACAGTACACACGCACGCACACAAAATCAAAACACGAGCTTAAGCTAAATCATAAAGCACTAAACTATGTTTCCCATCAAGTATCCATTTACTAACCACAAAACCTCCAACTTCAATGTTCAACTCAAACCTAAGAAATCACACTGAGAACCCGCTCCCGCTTGGAATCACATTTCGACAATCAGATTTTCTAAATTCCTCCCAATCGAATATCGTAAGCTATCTTTTTTCGCAACGAGAATGGAAGTCTAAGTTACTGCAACTTCCAAATATTCCCTGAGCTAATACCACTCCCAGGGATTGAACCTGTAACTTTTTGGCACCGGCTAACTAACCGCAGGTATTCAGGTTCTAAAATCTAAACTCATAGATGTAAATTGAAAATTGAAAATCACATTAAACTCTCAACTTCTCACCTTGATGCCCTTCCTTAGCAGCCAAATGAAGGCAATTAAACCCGTTCTGATTCCTGGTCCAGACACCCTCCTCCGTTGAAGACCTCAGCAACTCCACCACAACCTCCAAATGCCCCGACTCCGCCGCGGCCATAAGCGCGGCCACACCCGCCTCACTCCCAATCTCCTCCACCAGAACCCTAACCGCCTCAACGTCCCCGGCCTTCGCCGCGGCGATTAGCGCCGTGTCGGCTTGCCGGTCCGTCAGCTGCCTCGCCAGACTCTTCGCCTTCCCCGAGTCCATCGGAAAGAGGGGAAAAGTTGGGATCTTTGCGTGGAAGGGGATGGGATTAGGGTTGTTGAAGGCATGGTGGAAGAGGAAGGTGGGAGGAAGCAGAGGAGATGTGGAAAAAGTGGGGTTTTTTGGTTGCCTTTTGTTGTTTTGTGGAGAAGATAGACACGGCAGGTGCGGTTGGAAATCTTCGGCGGATGTTCAGCTTTTGTCGGCAGTGAGCTTCGGTATGGACCGGACTAAAGACCGAACTTTTTGGAAGATCGGACCGAATAAATTCGGTTCGGTCCGGTTCGATTCAAAATTCGAATTTAACTTTTAAAATTTCGGTCTTTGACCGGACCGAAGACCGAATTCCCGTGATCTTCTGGACCAAAGATCAGACCGAAAAAGTTCGATTCGATTCAGTCCAGACACTCGGACCGAACCAAATTTTGCTCACCCCTAGTCGGGTGGGTTAGTACGGTTAGATACCAGAATCTAATCGGGTCTTAAGTTTCCAAATTAGGTGTTGGATTGACGTAACAAGAGAGTTAAGTTTTCATCAGAGACCAGTAATCGCTTCTTATTCTTGTAAGGTCACGTCTAGGTCCTCATATGTTCTGATAGTAAATTGGTCGCGTCGGGTCGGATTGGATCGGAATTATTGCACCAATCCCATTCGTGTTGCGATTTAAAATTTTCTAACCGCAACTGAACTTGTAATTATTGGGTTAAAAGAGTATGGGTTGGGTGGATGAGTTAAACGGGTTAGTTTTCCCACCACGTACTTTTAACATATTAAGTTTTATATAAACACATAAAATAATAGTCAAGATATTCGCCACACGAAAATATCAGCTCTCTTGACTCCTGAGTGCCAATGTTATGGAGTGGATGTGAGTAGGTTTCTATGTATTTTTCGTGGTATTATTGTAGAAGGTGTTGTATTTGAAGATGGTGATGGTGGAAATATGTACGACATGTTAACTCACTTGAAGCATAAGAGACTAATTCAGTGGTCTAATGACTAATATGTGGTATGTTTTGACCAACTCAGGTTGGTCGAGTTGGTAGATTCTTGGTGTAATATTAACTTTGACCACAGGGATCATGAATTTTGTATTGAGATTTAATTAAAAATGCGTAATGCTTGCGAAAAGCAGCAGGTGTGTGGGAGTTTTCATGATGTTGGTGGTTGTGAGGATTTTTTGTTTGTTTGTTTGTTTTGTTTTGAAAAATAACTCTAAGTCATTAACTAGATGGGCTGAGATGGTTGGTAGTTTAGTAGGACTATGAATGGTATTGGTGCGGACATATTTGCAAACCCAATTAAGCTAATTGAACTTCACATTTTCATGGCTTAAAAAGAAGCAAAATGTAGTTTCTCACTCTTAGGCTATAAAAGGTCGGCTACTAATCTTGCTCACACTGGCTCTGAATTATATTGACTGTAATCTTCTAATCTTGTGTTCCTTGTTCAAAGAGCTTCAAAAATATATTCTTAAGGTGTATATTATCTAATGTAATCGTGCTTCAGTAATCGTCCTTATACTCGTACGTGGTCCAATTTTTAATGTGCTTACAGTACAGCTTACCAAATATATAGAAGTGGGCTTTCACTTTGTACACTTCATATTGCTTCATATAATAGGTTGTTTCTAGAAGTCGGCTACAAACTCTTCATATTGCTTGTGAAGCTTTAGTAGGAAATACAAGTCTGTTAGATTCCAAACTCTCCAACACAAACTTCACCTTAGCCCATACAAGTTGAGCTTGAAAAGCCATGTTAGGCTTAGAAATATATTCTTATTTCTTATTATTGTGATTGATTCGAGGATAATAACATTTACCAAAATATTATCTTAGTTTTCTTTTTCTATCACGATATAGGTTCCACTTTAACCACAATTTTATTCTTTTTTTTAAATCACAACATTTAATCAATTTTTCTTTTATCTCCAACTCATTTCTTATTCTTTACAAATAAATATATATTATCATTTAACTTTTACATATTAATTTTAATTATTAATAAACTTGACTATTAATATTTTTTCTTTCTTAATTTTTTATTCAAAAACATTGTTAGACAAATATTCAAAAATAATTAATTTATTAACTATAAGTTGGTAATAACAATTATTATAAATATTGGAAGAGTAAAAACTACGAAGATATTCGTTTGCAATTAGATAATTGTTTTGATCTTGCTTATTAGTAGGTCCCACCACCCAAAAAAACCAAAACGTTGATCGTTCGTCCTATGGTATTTTCCAATTTTACTTTTTTTAAAACGTCTGGGCCTAAGTTTTTTTCTCGAGACTTTTATATATATCAACCATTATTTTAAAAGTTGTTTTTATATGTCAATTATTATGAATTGGATGTGCAAACATTTTGTTTCTTGATTAATATATTCGTCTTTTAGAAGTGTTGAAGAAGAGACTATTGTTCCTTAACCGTAGAGCTCTAAAGATAATGATTTACATAAAACAAAAGTTATTCACAATCATGGTAATTAACATGGAACATTAATTACTGAGATAAGATTATCGTGTTGGTCATCGATTATTGTAACTCTACAAATATTTGACTACACGAGTATATAAAAGAGGATAATGATCACTTTTATATTTTGAATAGACCTAGCAAGTAAAACATTAGGGAATTGTGTTATGTGTCTTTGATGTTTTAGTGTGTCTTGAAACTTATATCTTTTCACATAAGAATTGTTTAATTTTATTATTGTCAAAAGCTATCAATGAGTATAGTGATAAAGACAGTAGTTGATTGAACATGACTTATGTTGAAAAGATAGCTAGTTAAAAGATTATCTTTGCCCCTCTTAATTGAGTGATGATATTAGTGTGCCCTTGATAAAGCAAAATTATAATGTTCACAATGTGACTTGAGTTAAGTTACATAGTTATAATTAACTTAAAAAGATCAAGAAATAGATATAATACAAATGTGACACATTTCTCCTTTGTATATATTTTTAATATCACGAGGCAATGGATAGATACAAGTCATGCACTTACATTACTAAATGGATCGTGTTTAGTTTGAGTGGAACAAAACATCTATGCTAATTGAGTAACTATAATGTGTAGCTAGATATCGCTTATAGTTTGAGATATTAAGTGTTTACTGTCGCTGTCAATTTAGCTTAGATCCTCTTATAGGTCACACCACAAAACTATGAAACAAGAATGTTGATTTTATATTCATATAATGTATCGAATTTCGTGTGAAAATAGTATATATATGTGGTGAATCGATAAAATGAATGTGTCATGAAAATGACATAATTAGAATCATTTATAAGTTCATATGAGATGTATGTATTATGAGGTATAATGGTTGATAATATATTACATATGATAATATATTACATGATAAATGAATTTGCTAAAAACCTCAAAAAATCAAATTTTGTTGGATATAAATCCAAAATTTGGTAAAAGGTAAAAAACGGTTAATACGGTTTTGCCGAATTAATAATGAATTGATATTAATCATGTATTGGAATTATTCCAATTATGGTTGAATATGGATATATATGATTATGTGTCAAATTGTGATTGATTTTAAAGAGAGAAAAATAAGAGATCATGGGTTAATGATTAACCCATGATGTTGGTGTTGAGAGACCCTATAAATAGGTCTTTTCTCCCCCATTGTTTTAATTAATGCAAAAAATTATCTCCCCCTAACCACCCTATTAATCCTTTTGAAAGGTCCTTAATTATTTCAAGTTTTGGGAGATTAAATTCTCAGAGAGCTTAAAGAGGTTATTAGCTAGATTCTAACATTGATTTTGAGATGGAATTGACTAGCTTATTTCTCTCTAATCTTTTTTAGAGTTTGGTGAACACTTTGAGGCGAATCGACGGACGATTCGACAGGCAACGAGACTCCGGATCTTCCAAAAGGTTTTAGAGAACCTTTGAGTATGATCATATCTTGTTTGTTTATTTTAATATATGTAGGTTTGCATGATATTAGAATAAACACGAAATAATGTACATGAAATTGCTGAAAATTTGAAATCGATCGTGTATGCTTGTATTAATTTTTTTTAAATGTACACGTACATAGGAACACGAAATCATACACATATTGGGTCGTCTATTCTTCTCATATATATTAATTAATCAATAGACAACTCTCAATCTCTCGTATAGTGGTTATATCTGAGACCCCACTACAACAACAACAAATCTAACTCAACCTAACATTTCTCTATTTGTCACGTCAGTACAACCATAAATTCAATCAAACACAAACACCATTCACCTATTACAACCAAATTATTCAACATTTTCTCTCTCTTCCACGTCATTCCTGAATAAAAACAAAAAAAACAAAATAAAAAATTTAATTTTTTTAAATTAAAAAAACAAATTTAAAAATATATCAAAAAAACGTTTTTTTTTTAAAACAAAGCACGAATGGGCGTCGCAACCCCGGTCACATCTGCTCGGGACCTGCAAAACCACCCTAGTGGGTGGTCTAATTGATTAGTTGTAACAAAAAAACAAATTCTGTAGAGAAAGTAGGTAGCTACTTTAATTCCTTAGAAACTCAAATTGATGTACATGACGGATACATCATACATGCAAAGTCATTCTCTCATTTTATGCATGATTTTAACACCATTTCCTCTAAATAGGACTTTGGCCATTGGGGTTATTCTAAAGCTATCCTATTTTATCCGATTTTTTGGGTTATAAGATCAAATTCAAAATTTAAATTTGTGGGCTCAAATATTTTCTAAAAAAATATTCACTTAAACCTAAAGGCATTATCAGATTACTTTTTGTATATTACTACTCTGTCCTAATCAATTAAGCTTCATGAATCTACTTGTGTTAATATTGGATCACGATCTCTGCTAGTATTTAACAGAATGATCTAAAACCTGGAATCAGAAATCTAAATAGCTCAAACTAGAGCTTTTAAATACCTTCCAATGATAACTTTCCTTATAATACTATACAAACAATAACGTCCACCAATCCACTATCGTTCATACATCATACCTTCTTTTTGTGTGGAGAAAAGTAGTAATTTTTGTCGTGTCATAATAGGACGGAAAGAAGATTAATAAAAATAGATTTGATGATAGAATATTATATTATTTATTTCTACAATATGTAGCAATCTCCAAAATTACACTTCAATAACTTATGATACCAACTCAACGAAAACAAACATGTACAACATTTTCTTTTGTAGCAATATTTTACAATCGATTTGTTCGTTTTACAAGTAAACTTTGATTTCCACCACCAAATACACTTTTGTACATTTCATTTCTTTGCATGATCATCTAAATGACTCCACAACTTCTACTTTGGAGTAACCTTTGGCGACCCACTCAGACTCGAACTCGAACTTCCAGCAAAAAGGATCGAAATACAGTTTCCGACGTCCTCCGGCGAGAATTTCAGCAAAGTATCATCTTTACCCCTAAATTCCGCTCTACACAAGTTATAAAAAGCTCGATACGCGCCGACCACTCGTGTCTTCACCGAGAACATTATGTCTTCTCTCATTGTCTCATCCACGACCACCAACGACATCTGCCTCTGGCATGCTTTCTCGAACACCTTGTTAAACTCGAGCATACGAGTTTTAGCAATGTCCATATTCCCTCGAACCACTCTAACATCACTTGGAATGACTTCCATCACTTCCCTCACTATCAAGTTTTCGAAACGCTTTGCGTGAGACTCGGCTTTCTCTTGGTTCTCCACCACCCATGTGGCTCCAAGAAAATGAACCAACTTGCTCCCACGAACTTTCTCTACGATGTAGTGGAGGTTGTTGTATAGGAAAAGATAGGACAATGATATATCCTCGTAAAGGTCCGCTTTCCCATCAAGCTTGGATAGTAAAACCAAGACGAGCCAAGTCATCAGATACGACACGATAATACGAGAATCTTCTTGCGATTGGGGGTCGCCGTAGATTTCATAAAGCCCGTTGCCGTACTCGCTTAGAAATGTTAAATAATTCATCACGTACCGGGTGAGAGGGTGGACCCCACCACCCGGGACATTTGTTTTGGAAGAATCTTTCTGGATAGCCGATTCGAAATCGGTCAGAATTGACCGGATCGAATCGGCTAGTTTTTTGAGAGACACGTGTGCTTGCGAGAGGACTGATCCATTGGCGGAGAATAAAGAGGCTATTTCGGGTAATGTGTCGGAAATGGATTCGAATAAATCCAGAAATTGGAAAATCTTTTCCGTTGGTTTCTTCGGCTTCCTGGCGACTAGCTCCGGGAAACGGAAGAACTTCATCGCGGGTTCTCTAACGATTTCCGCGAAAATCGAGTCCTTTATGGATTCGGAGAAGCCAAAAACGTAGTCAGCTAAGAACCTTTCACCGGCGAAAAGGGTTCTCACGACGATGCTCGAGGCGGCGTTCCAATTCTTGATCCGGTGTTCGACGGATTGCCAGTCCAGCTTTTGGAGCTGAGAGGACGTCGTGACATGAGGGTCGAATCCGAGGCGGTGGAGGCGTTCGTCGACAATTGAACGTCGGATTATTTTGTAAATTTTAACGCACTCCTTGATGTATCCAGTCGAGACCATGCATTCGGCTATCGACTGGAGATCACCCATAGCCTCCTTGGGAAGTCTATCCGTCAACTCCGCTCCGACGATGCGAATTTCGTCGTCATCGGTTGCATATTCGGCATTGGAGACGGATGCGGTGGAGAAAGTGGCCGAGGAGCGGGCGGAGGAGAGCGAGTCGGAGTCGAGGCGGTCACGGTTGGAGGCGAGAATTTGGTAGAATTCCTTTTGGAGACGCTTCATGACGGTTTCCATTAGCTTTTGGGCACGTGCGAGGTAAGTACTAGCGACGGGAGACGACCCGTCGGCAATAAAGTATTGCATAGCCTTCTTTAGGTCGTAAACTGCCTCGATCAAGCGGCGCGCCTCGTCCCGATCCTCGTAGAAGACAGAAGTTACGCGGGCGTAGGCCGAGCCATCAACGTCCCACTTCGTGATAATAATCTCCGCATCGGCGATGTTTTCCTCCATTAGTGTTGTGTTGAATGACCTACGGGCGGAAGAACGCGGTGTTTCGGGTGCCGACACCGCCGTCGGCGGCCGAGAGAGGTGGAAAAGTGGCCCTTTTTTTGTCATGGCTTAGAGCTCTAGTTTGGTTGTGGTTTGGGATTTGGAATTGGTTATGGGATGGTTTGGGAGTTGTGGTTGGGGTTATATAACATATATAGACTACGTGTTGTGTTGACTAAGATGTAGGGTTTTGTTGACTTTGACTTGGAGTGCTCCATTTCTTTGGATGATATTGGGCTACAAGTAATGTTTGTGACCTTAGTTTCCTCTCACGTTCCTTTCATAAGGAAATGAATGGTGTGATTCCTTTTGGGATCTGATGTTGTATTCGTCATGTGTGACTTAAAGATTAAGATAATATGTGTTCCTCCTAAATTAGTCGGAGATCTATGTAATTATTGAGTAACATAAGTCAACTCATAGTAGGCTAGGCGTGTTGAGAATCTAAGATATAGTTGGAATATGTTAGTTATTAGTTAAGAAAAATCCATAATAGAGTATGTCATCTGTGTAATTGATTCACCACCATTGACTAATTAGATGATTTAAGTGGGTTTAAATGAAATATGCTTTTAAATTAAAATGAACTTCTATATGACGCATTGGAAGTTTAGGAACTTGTTTACTTCTACATTATTAAACAGTTATATATAAGGTAACTTCGTAAAACAAATATGAAACATATGAATTCTCTCACTTCTTACTTATGAATTATGATCAACTTAGAAATGAATTACCAGTGTAGTTTTCTTATACGTGACTTAAAATATGTGAATTCTTCCTTTTAAGTGCGCAATATTTTGTTCTTAATTAAAGAACATAAGCATGTATTAGTCTTATGTTAAGTGGGAACTGGGAAGTTTAGTTCTTAAAACATAGGTTTACTTCCTAATGATATGTTACACGCGCGTGTATACAAGTATGATGAGTCGTTTTTTCTCAAACTTTTTCACCTTTATATCCAGCGGCAATAATTGATCATGACTCCATGTCTTGCGGGTGTCAGAAATTAGACATCCACACATGACCACATCTTGTGGATCGATGACTTTTTTCGAATTGTATCTAATCACTTGCTTGACCCTATCGTTATACTCTTTTTTCTCATGATTTTTTGGATTTCCCTTTCCATACGACGTCTTCAATGTGAAACAAGAAAAAGTATTTAAATTGCTATAATTGTGTTTGAGACGACGCTACATGTAATTAATTCATTGTGTCATGCATAATATGAATTTAAAGGTGTATTGCCTGGCCAAGACAAATCATAAGTCGTTAATTTCGACCGTTAAACGAAATTCACCTTCCTTTCAAAAAAGTTGAATGTCGTTACTCTATAACATCAGCAAGTTATAATTGTTGTCGGATTTCTTTTCTACATTATATTTAATCATCCATTACGTCTTCATAAGAAGAAGAAAAGTTCAACGTATTTTTTTCAAAGATCAAAAGAAGAAAAAAAATCAACTTTTCCACTTTGTTTGATATATTTTTCTCCACGGAGCAGCTATCAAGTAATTAATTCTATCTATAACTTGACTCCAACTTGATGTTGTGAATCCGATAAATGAAAAAAAGGTACATAACCTCTACCTCGTGATGAAAAAATTATTATTATCTTTTTATTGGTCAAGTTCTAGTAAGTCCGGAGCTCATCTTATTTAATTTAAACCCCCTACAATCTCACTATTGGATATCATTTACGGTTAATCTCACATTTAATTAGCATAACCGGTTTTTTATAATCTACCTTACAATTTTAGATGTGTAGTGAATATATTGGTGGCTTAAAATTATCTATTAAGTCCCTAGCTTACTAGATAATTCATATAATTATATAATAGTAGCATGATTAGTTACACGTATTTGCATGCTTTCCAAAATCGTTACTATGGTAACCTGCATTGCAAAGTGACGTGATTAGTGGCGTAAAACGCGATTTTAATATTATTGTTTTAGTTTTGACTCAGCAACTGTCATTGTTCATATTAAATGGCCTAAAGTTTGTAGTTTCGGACTGAAAGACTTAGCAAACCATGTCATAATTGTTAAGATCTTAGGTGGTCTAGACTCGGTGCAGAATCGATGAGAACCCTTGAAAATTGGTTAAGGTAATTCTAGGAACACCTAGCATACATTCAAACAAACCACAATAGAAAGTACAAAACAAAATCACAAGTAGACACGAGATTTTACGAGGAAACCCAGAAGGGAAAAACCAAGGACGACGGGGACGGACGAATGTTTCACTATGAAAGATTGAAGTACATGGATGGAGCCGAAAATGATTACAACACACACCAGATTGGGGTTGAATGATTCTTCAACAACAAGATTCTCAATCAAAACACAAAGGAGTTTGGTGGCTAACTAACCTCTCAAGTGATGTCTCTCTTTCTCTCAAACTTTCAATCCTTAATCTAAGGTCCCGTCGACTTGGTATATATAGTGGAGAGGTTAGGAGAAAATGGGGAAAAATATCCCAAAAACACTCTCCCGGAATTTCTGTTCCGTCTGCAAACCGTCGACCGAAGGGACCAGTCGACCGTCTCACAACTTTTTCGTTCCACCGTTCGGGCAAACGGTCGAACTACATGGGCATGAAAATTATTCATTGTCTTCCTGATAATTTTGGTCGACCGGTCATATCACAACGGTCGACCGATACCCTCACGTATCGGGATAGTTTTCTTCCTAATAATTTTGGTCGAACGGTGGGGAGACACCGGTCGACCGTACACTTAAGTTATTTCTGCTGAGAAACTCTAGTGATCGACCGAACGCTGGGGCAACTTCTCAATCTGGGCTAACGGTCGACCACTGATCAGATTCCGGTTGACCGTAGCACTGCCTGATTGCTGTTCTGAAGTAAATTTTCCAACAATAATCATAGAAGCAAAGACTTCCTCCAACTAGGGGAGGTCATATAAGTTGAAATCTTGATGCATATTTTAGCTTTTCATGACCCCCAGATAAGTACTTCGTCTAATTGATCATAACTTACCATTGTCTTCTCTTCTGCTGGCTACTAATCGTTTACATAATACAGTTTATAAAGATTCTACTTAGTTTCCTTTATTTACTGCTTTGACTATTTTTGACTTCTGAACTCTAGTATATATGTAAAACCTTTGCATAACCTTTACTTAGAGGATTGCGTTATATGTGACAGTTGAGTTAACTCAGTTTGGTGCATACCATATGAATATATTTTTTAAAGAAAAGTACATATCGTATCGTATTAATAAGCGTGAAGTGTACCGAAAAATATGATTAGTAGTGAAATAAAAATCGATTTTTATTGAGGATGTTGATGTAGAAAATTCTTACCTAACAATACCGGCAAAAACAATTGTTCCTTAAATTAAAAACTTTGTTTGTGGTTTCAGAAGACCTGAAAAGAGATAAACAAAATTAAGGCCCCAAAACAATGGGAGAATAGCCAATACAAATGGCAAAATACTAATCAATAATTCACTAGTAGCAAAGTTTGACAAGGAAAATATTAGTTAATACCAATTAAATTACGTGTAATACCAGATGAACCATACACGTACCACACGCAAACTCAAACATAACATACAAAGAAGGATTCAATGGAAAAAATCAAATCGACGGGAGTCACGGGACTCAATTGTTGCTGTACGTGTTGTTTGTTGTTTTACTAAACTGTTATTCATCGTCGGAAAATTACTTAAATCATCTGTGTCAATTATTATTTTGTCTTTTTGTCATTTCTATTTATATAACTCTTCATTTCACTCTCCTAATACCACTATCTCTTCATATTACTCTCATATTCATCAGAAAAAATGTCTCGGAGGCCAGGAAAAGAAACCAGCGGATGCCCCAGACTACTCGAATATGGTAAAATGTCTTATTTAGTTTTTTTTAATTTAAAAAAAAATTGGGTCGGACGTTCGAGGGAGACATCCGACCCTACGGACGGGTCTTCGGAAGACGCCCCTTTTTAAATTTTTTAATTTAAATTGATTATAATTTTTAGATAATTGCTAAATAAATGGATTATTAAGTTAATAATTGGTTAAATTAGTTTAGTAAATCCATTAACAAAATTTTATTTCTAAAATTGAATTAATAGTCATCGGGTTACCATGAAGGAAAAGAGAAATCGATTCCCTTGCGCGTTGTGCATAGTTTAGCAGATGAGTCTGGTCCCCGTCATCCACGTAGACGGGGTATTTCTGCTTTAGTTAGGAGAGAGATATATATTTTACGTCGTCAGACACGTGAAGATTCTTTCGACGACGAGAATGGTTCATATGAAATGAGAAGTCATGACGAGAGTGACGATGATGGTCGGTATTGTTTGGAGCCGCAGGAGGAGGTGATACAACAACATAATCGAGGACGTGGGTGACATTCTAGTCCTTCGGCTGAGTGAGTCATTAGGAAGGGTCGAGGTGACCGGTTTGTGCCCGAACTCAGAAGAAGAAGAAGAAGAAGAAGAAGAAGAAGGTTGATGACGATTCTTGGATCATGACAGATCCATAAACTTTGACATCTGAACTCCTTCTCCAATGACAAGTGTTTTCTAGAATGGATGAATCTGCTCTAAATAAATTTCATCACCTGACTCAATACACTCGTGCATGGTACAAGCACAAGGAATCCCATGTGATGTCAGAAAAACACATCTGCAGCGATATTTAACTTGATTGCTTAAATCCTGCATTCTCTTCAACTCTTGAGTCAATAATGACAAGCAGTGATGCGAAACTCGACCATTTATATGCTGAAACAAAGGACCTATATAATTTGTCAAATTTCGACGTCTCGAACCTTCAAGAAAGTTCCAAATATTCGTCAGCTGCATTTCAATGGCCGAGTTCACGGGGTCGAAAAGAGTGTTCAGAGCTGCAGTTGATGTAGTAATTCACTCTTTCAGAGCCCAATGTGCATTTTCCACCCTACAGTTCGTAGTGTTGCCGAAATGAATGACTTTATTCGTCCAATTCAACACAAACTTTTCTTTATGTACTAACCACGTGTCTTCCACATACTCCGTTAGGGTCAGGACATGAAAATTTTAAATTAACACAAAATAAATAAACTAAAAAATAAAAATAAAAATTGGGGCGTCTGGCTTAGACGCGGATATGGCACCTCCACCTTGGTGTGGGCGGCTTAGCCAGACGCTCGTGACCAAAAAAAATCTGTCTCGCTTACCTCACTAGATTCCGGCACTTCACCAGACATTTTCATGGTGTTGGTACTGGGAATGTGAGAAAAACTAAGATAAAAACCTTGTTTTAGGACTCGAGACGAAATGAGTATTATATGAATTGTGAAAGTCAAAATGGTAATTATTGTGACGATTTAAGTAATTTTTCGACGAATAGTAATTCCTTTGTTTTATTTTACTTGTTCTTACATTTACAAGTGCTCTTCGTCTATGGTATATGTAAATGTGAGGATTACTCTATAAAGTTTGCATTAAAATAGTCTAAATCAAATTGACACTCTAAATTGTTTGCGTGTCATGTATATTGAAACAGCATACAACAATAATTGTTACGAATTCAACCTTGTTGAAGCAATCAAACAAAGTAAACACAAACAAGCACACAACACAAAACACACAAATTTTACGTGAAAAATTCAACCTTGTTGAAGCAATCAAACAAAGTAAACACAAACAAGCACACAACACAGAACACACAATTTTTACGTGAAAAACTTTTGCAGGAAAAACACGGACACCATGCGTTGTCTAATCTATTATACGTCAAAAGGTACATCAAAGAGAAGAAGACACAAATATTTATAAAACAAATCCTACTAAAACCATATATAATACTGGTGAAATATATATTATACATAATTAGGTGAAGATTAAGGTTAATTCGGTTTAAGAACTTTAACCATAATTAGGTGAAGATTATAAAAGCAACTCATTTCTTCTCTTCTCATTTTTCTTCTCTCTCCCTCAACTCTTTCTCTCAACTTTTGTCTCTCTCTCTCTCACCTGTAGTTCGGTGGCAAGGAAGGAAGGAGAAGGGGGTGCGCCGACAAGTTGAGTTTGGCGAAGTTCAATGGAAAGGTGGTGGAGATCGCGTTTGGGTGTAGAGGTCGCCGGAGATACGCTCATTCCGGTGGAGGGATCGTCGTTGTTCTTCAAAAGCTTTTCCAAGCTTTCAGGTATGTCAAGCCTTGCTTTTACGCTCACCTAAGTTTGTGTGAGCGCTCGAGTGTTCGACGGTAGGCCAAAAGGCTCGTCGGAGTTAGTGCAGTAGAGTTTCTGCTCTATTTTGGTCGACCGGTGCTCGATTCGGCCGGCAGGTCGTAGTGTAATTTTGGGTGTTATCTCTCACATCGGTCGAACGATACCTTGGGTGGTCGACCGGTTGTACATTTTGAGCGAGAAGATGAAGACCCTGGGTGTTTTCGGTCAACCGAGGCCCCTTTACCGTTCAACCGAATGCAATGTTGTAAGTCGGTTGGGGGCGTTGATCATCTAAACGGTCGACCGCCTTGTTGACCAATTCGGCCGATTAATTGCACTGTAGTAAGTCAGTTGGAGCATAGACCTTCTAAACGGTCGATCGCTTGTTGATTTCGTTCGACCGAAGATTTAAGATAACTTAAGTGGGGTTCGACCGATTCATATTTCGGTCGACCGGCGATGACTTAGAGGAATGTTGACGTCCCTGATGTTTTTCGGTCGACCGAAGCCCATTGTCGTTCGACCGCTGGGGATGTGTTATTTAATAATATTTTGTGGCGTAGACCTTCTAAACGGTCGACCGTCTAGAGACTTTTGTTCGACCGTTTTGATGTTTGTTTGGTTCGACCGTTGGATTGTTGTTCGAACCAATTACTGGTATTAACGACCAACCGGTCGACCGTATGACCTATTTCGGTCGACCGCTGGAGCCCTGGATTGCATTGTTTGTTTATGAGCATGTTGGAGATGATTTTTTTTTACAACTTATGTTCCCATGATATGACATGTGCATTGAGACCTAGGTAGTAGACCTGTGAGGCCATATTCCCATTTGCATGATCTATATAATATGGCTCTACGGAGCAAGATGGTTGTTGGCCTGTGTGGCGACAAAGATGATTGTTGGCATGTGTGGCGATAGAGATGACCTTAGCCTCTGTGGCGAAGGAGATGACTGTTAGCTCTTGTGCAACAGAGTTCTGTGCCTTAACATGTGTGGCGACGGAGATGACTGACCGATGTAGTTCCGGCGGATGTGCTCGACCGATGTTGTTCCGACGAGTATGATCGTCCAGCTGTGGCACGGTTGACGAGTATGTCCGACCAGAGTGATAGCTCTGGCGGATTGTGGTCTTCGACCACTGATCAGATTTGATGATGACTCGGAAGTGAGTGCGACCTTCACCAAACTCATATGACTAGTGTAGTTGCGAGTAGGGGTGTGTCGCGTACTTTCCGTATAACCGCATGTGTCTGCGGTGAGTATCTGCGGATGTCCAAAACTAGACTTATGATTAATGAACCCCAGTTGGGGAAATGACTGTTATGACTTGTTGACCCATTTGGGGAATGATCTGTTATGATTTATGTTTGGCATGATACTAGTATGATATGTCATGTATAGCATGTGCATGTAGGTGGGTTGGCATACGAGGTTTTCTTATGGGAACTCATGTCATTGTTGTTATGTTTTCATTTCTGGTTCCCCTTCGGGAGCTGGTAGGGTGGTGACTGAGGACGAGTGCATTTTTGGAGTCGGGTCCTCGAGTCATTTTCTGATGTTCTATGACTACTTGTATATTTGTATTGGTTGTATTTTGAGGTAGTCATACTTTTGACAACTCTTGTATAATGTGCATCATATATTATATGTATATTTTCGAGAAGTGTTCCATGTGTTTGATGTTGATGTTATTTGATTATCTATTTATTAAAAGTTTAAAATTTCCGTTTTTTCGAAACGTTTTATCAAGATACATATAAATGGATAAACTTCGGAACGTATATTTGGACTCTTTTTTCTCTCTTTCAAAGCATGCATATTTGGACCTTGCATGCTCGTTCCCCTCACGGGGCTACTGCCCCCTGTCAATCTGTCATCCCGGCATCCAGGGATTAGACCGCATATTCAACAAATAACTACATCGAATAAATGGGTCCATTAGAAACAATTTTTGAATTCGGAGTAATGAAACTAATGATATTGATGTTTTTTTTTTACTTACACGAGGATAAATTAATGTAACACGCTTAGATAGCAGAAAAGGCAAGTTGTCTTATCGGATCTTCCAAATTAGTAAAACTATACAAGACAACAAAATATTCGAACATGAAATAGAAG
This sequence comes from Triglochin maritima, assembly GCA_963682175.1. NCBI lineage: Eukaryota > Viridiplantae > Streptophyta > Magnoliopsida > Alismatales > Juncaginaceae > Triglochin > Triglochin maritima. The sequence continues at coordinate 42,688,485 of OY821779.1, forward strand.
AGTCTACGCGGCATTCAAACGTAAGATTATTAAAATAACTTTTAAATTTAACAGCATTTGAACTTTCGTTTTGTAATAATTTGTCTCGTTGAATTTTAAATATTCATTATTTAACACACACTCGATGTTTTTTTCCAATTTTTTTGTTGTATAAATCCGACCCAAATTGCAACCATATCCGATTTCTGTTTCGATCCAAACTTTTACGTAAATATAGGTTTAAAAGTGTATCAAGGATACGACAAAAAAATTAAGAAAAAAACGTCGAGTGTGTGTTAAATAATAAATTTTTGAAGTTCAGTAGGATAAAGTGTTACAAAATGAAAGTTCAGAGTAACTGTTAATTTTGAAAGTTTAGAAGTATAAAGTAATACTGATGTATAATTCATGGGACAATGTGTGATTAATCCCCATCTCACGTGAGAGAAAGACATCACAAGAGTTTTAACGACTTTTCTTATATAATTATGTAGCCTATGACTGTGAGGATCGGATACCTTTCAAGAAAATATTCCCTAATTAATACAGTTCCATTTGTGTTTTAAAACCTGTGAAGATGAATTATTGAGCTCATCTTTGAACGAGACAATATCATGACACCACACCAAACCCAGAATAAGTAAAATGATAGTCTTATGTTTATAAAATGAATTTATAGTCTTATGTTTGAACAAGTTGCATTAGGAGAACGGCTTTATAAAAAATTATGTATTATTTTCCTATCAACTTGGATAACAGAGAATACAAATTAATGGCTACTTATAAAGTAAGCATACTGGTTCTTAAATCTCAACTAAGATTCTCATGTATGTTTACATGTAACTCCCGTTCCTTTCGTGTCGTTTCTTGATTTAATTATAAAAAATATCCCATATATGGTAGTGTAAGTAAACAACTAAACATGTGACCATTTCAATGGGAAATACTAGATGGTGATTTGGTATGTATGTTGAATTGTTGACCATGAATTATTTTATTGGCCGGTATTGATCGAGTTTTGTCATTATTGTCAAGAGATTTTGAATTGATTGACAACAACTTTACTTTATGACTGAAATTGGATAATCCAAATTGCATGCACCGAAATGTCTATTCTATAGACGGATTGAATCAAGTTACATGACCACAACGGCATCACGTAGTTCTTTTCAAATGGATTGTAGTAAAAGTATTGAAATCAATGGTTAACCAGTGTCTTTATGCATGTCTTTCAACTAGTTGAGTTGGAAAAAAAATTAAAATCAATAATTAACTAGTGTGTTTATGTATTTCAACAGGTTTGTTGAATATAGGAGGCTAGTAGAAAGCAAAGAAAATTAAAATTTGTATTGTTTAACAACTAATGTTACAACAATAAATTCAATTCACACTCTTCCTTACTACAAGACTCACACTATCTACTATATGACTATACTACACACCTTACTATAATACTCACTTTTTGTAGTTACGGTGGACACTTTTTTGCTTGGTATGATTTAGAATGAGTACTGCACCGCTATTTATAGTTGTGCATGCAAGGTTATGGAGAATATGTAAAATTCTAAAGTAGAATCCTATAGAATCTTTGAAGTGTAATAAAGTATGAAATTTCTATAGTTGAAAACTCTAGAATTAAGTTTATTGGGTTAGATCAACTAATTAATTTAGATAATATTTCTCTCTTGGGCTTGAGATTGGATTTGGATTGGTGTTGGATTCTTAACATACAGTTAAGTCTAAAATAATTAGGTGAATGAAATTTTGTGCTGAGTTTAGATTAAGCGGATAGGAGAGGACAATACTAAGAAAGAGTTAGACATATTCACTTTGTTCATAGATGGTGCTATATATACTATATAGTGAGATGAGAGATCGAATTAGTGCTATTAACTTTGGTTCGGCTCGATAGTTTGAGTCGAACTTAGCTTAAAAAACGTTCGACTCTAGTTTAACTTGAAAATGAAGTATCTTGATGAAAAATAAAAAAAAATCAAACTTAATTCGGTAAACAAGTCTTTCGAACTCGAAAAAATTTAAGACTCGACTCGATAACTCGTTTGAATTTTTTATTGCTCAATTTATATATATTTTTTGTATTTAGTATACCATGAGATAATATTTATTGTTCAAAATTTCACTCGACTCAGCTCGTTTATACACCTAGATCCAATAATCACTTTGGTTTTTGGGATTTTGTCTACTTCGTAAGGAGCTTTTAAGATTCCGGTCTCTATGAATTTTCAACTATTTAAATTTGGACCCCTCTACTTTATTTTTAATTTTGTTGATAATCTTCGGATTTTTACGGACTCCAACATTTCTCGCACTCTCTAGGCTTGTGTGTGAAAGAATAAAAAGATTTAGTTAACTATTGTGCATTGTACAACAATGAAAAAAAATTACAAAGAAAATTACATAAAAAGTAATACCCGACCACAGTGGGAGTCGAACCCACGACCTTCTGATCCGAAGTCAGACGCGCTAATCCACTGCGCTATGCGGTCAAGTTGAAGATCAGTATATTTATATGTAATTTGTACATACCACCATTTTTAATTAATTGAAGTGTTTTGATGAAACGCAAAGAAGAAATCACAATTCAGCAAGTTTATTATACTTGAACTTTCTCAGCGTCATACACTAATGTATGACGCTAATGTATACTTTCTAGAAATGAATGGAGAAACAACAATTTCCCACAGAGATGGGAGTAGTAACTGACCATTGTAGTTAAGAGATTTTTTGAATTACATGTCATGATTATAATCACGGTTAAGATAAAGACTATTTTCTAGAAAAATAGATTTCAGTGGTATAGTTGTGTGATATTGGTGTAGTAATTGTCGCATACATTTATCTAATTATATTACAGTAATTGTGCAAAATATGGACAAGAATTAATTGTATTGTTACTAATCACATAGCAATAACAGTCCTACTTATATTTTTTGCCAAGAATAATGGTGATATTCTCTATGGGAGTGACAGAGAAGCCATACATCCAGTCAAAGAGACCAGTTGGAGTTAAGAGTACAAATTCGAAGAACATTTCAACCTCGGATTTGTTTCAACTCTCACTTACCACAAATAAACGGTTCCAACTCATGCATGCCACCAATAGTGAGATGTTATCATCACATCCTCTATATTTTAGGGGGCAAAAGTAGCAACTTTCCATTCTTGGGCTACACACTTGTAATTCTAAAGTCTAACTTCAACTTGCGTTTCTTTGGTTCAAAAAAAAATGATATTGTTCGAGGAATCCTAGATGTTGTCGGAGTAAAGGATCTTCAACAAGGACGTATAGTCATTAGCTCTCATGGTAATTATTGTTTTAACGTCATAATGTTTTACCATTTAAGTTCATTAAATGTGTTTAATTATTCTACTCTTTTTTTACTTACATCAAGTTAAGTTATGATTCGAGGAGGAGGAATTGGAATAAGTTGATGATATGCATAGAATTTTTTTCTAAAAGTTATTTTTTCTCCAGTTCTGGTTTCGTCATTAATTTTTTGTTTTTCTTTTGTAGGATGTCTACGCCAATTGTGCGATCGAATATGGAGATGTAAGCTACTGTTTTTGCTTCTCTCTAATTATTATTTTTGTTTTTTTGAGTTCAATAGTTCATTAATGTGATATTAATTTCTTCGTTCCTCAGGAATACGTGATAAACAGATTAGGGAAGAAGCGTTTCACATGTAGATGGATTCCGGCAAACGTAGAGCCGAAGGCATTAGTTTTTCTTTGTCATGGTATATTTTTGTTCTTTTTTTTCTTATAAATTGTGCAATTAATTTATTTGAATTTAATTATTCATTGATTATTCTAAGTAATCCCCAGCAATTCAAGAGGCCTAATTAAGTTCTTAGCCAACTGATCAATTAGCTTAATTCATTTAGTATAATGAATGAATTCAACTGGTTAACCACTTATTTCTTGCTTTTATGTCTGGATGAAATAGGGTATGGATTGGAATGCAGTGTAACAATGAGAGGTAAGTATCTATCAACCTTTGTTAATTATACTATTTCATTAGATTTTTTATTAATAATACATGTACGTTTCATGTAATTAACTAAATGGGTCTGCATCAAACCTTTTAAAGCTCAAACATTAGGTCATGAGAAACAATGATGAATGTAACTCTCTTACGAAGTGTTATAACTAGCTTATACATAACTGTAACATCCTCAAAAGCGGAAGAAATTAAATTTTTAATTAAACACAACACGAGGATATTACCAACGAAAAAGGTCAACTGGTGCACCAACATATATACAATATATATATCTGAGAGTTTACAAAAGTGTGATTACAACAAAAGATAAGGAAAATATACATGTAATCATTCGGACCTCAAAAACAGGGAAAGCAGGATCTGGTCCCGAAGGCGCTCCTCTGCGGTCACCACCTCCTAATGCTGCCTACGACCTGACATAAAACATGAATATGCCTGAGTTTCCCGAGAGGAAACCCCGTATGCCAAACCTCTATAACAATAAATGACTAGATATCTAAAGCATGTATGATATGAAATACGATAGACCAACAACGTCTCACTGGGTCCTCGGGAACTCTCTCCCTACCACAGTAGACACCAAACAGTGACGGGTCCCACGGTCCTCAAGCCCAACCCTCACACACGTGCCCCAGGCACCTCAGCCGGAAACTCCCTCGGCAACAACACACGTGCCCCAGGCACCACGACCGGAAATATCCTCGGTCCACACACACATGTGCCCCAGGCACCGCCGGATTACTCTCAGGTCGGTATCCTCTGTACCGCTGCCATCTTGAGCTGTCCAGAAGACCACTCTCAGGTCGGCACCGTCACCCCTCTAGGGCCGGAGATCCGTTGCCATCTTGAGCTGGCCCCACACGCGAACCACCCTCAGGCCGGCATCGGTCACCCCACTAGGGCCGGAGATCCGTTGCCTTCTTGGGCTGGCCCGACAACACCCGTGAACCACTCACTAGCCGGCACCGTCACCTACCAAGGGCCGGAGATCCGTCACCAACATGAGCTGGCTTCACAACACAAGAACACGCGAAAACCGTACCAAACGGTCGAACAAAATGTCCCAACCGGTCGACCGAATCCTCTCAGCAGGACTGGCCCAACCAACAAAACTGTCAATCGGTCGAACGGGACCCCTCGACCGAATTCGACCAGTAAAACTTGTGCCACAATAATATGCACCAACGGTCGAACGACCCAAACTCACCGGTCGACCGAAAACGACCAGTACCAAACTCCAAAATCCGCATAGTGCACCGGTCGACCGGAACATCTCACGGTCGAACCAACTTAAGTTATTTTTAATCGCCGGTCGAACAAGTCAACAAGGCGGTCGACCGTTTGGATGGTCAACGCCCCCAACCGACTTACAACAGTGCTTTCGGTCGACCGGCAAAGGGGTCCCGTTCGACCGAAAACACACAGAGCCTTTTCTCCCTTGATCAAACGTACCACCGGTCGACCACTCGAAGAGTATCGTTCGACCGGTGCAAGGGTTTTCCGCCCAAAATCCTCTACAACCGGTCGACCGAACCATGCCACCGGTCGACCGATTATAGTGCAGAACGCTGCTGCACGGGTCCGACGAGCCCTCCGGCCTACCGTCGACTACCCCAACACCCACCCAAGCATAAGTGAGCATCAAAGTAAAGCTTGACATACCTTGAAGACTTGAAGAAGCCTTCGAAGACTCGACGACGAGCTTTTCCTCGCAAATCACCTCCTCCGGTGAAAACCAACAGAACAACGATCTACCCTCACCGGCGAACGTCCGATCCTTGCCTCGCCTTCAGAACCGCACGGCTCGAGCTCCTCCACGCACCAGAGATCTGATCAGAGGGAGGGAGAGGATTTGAGCGGGAGAGAGAGAGAGAGACACTCACCACTTAAACTCTTCCCCTCCCCCCCCCCCCCCCCCCCCCCAAATCTCCACCATCCACTTCAACTCCCCAATCAATCTCAGCCATCCACTCCAAATCACCACTTAAGCACCTAATCAAGGCCCAAAACAAGGTTAGTCTTAAAAAGGATTAAGGATATTACAATAACAATATGGATGTGTATTTTCATCACTTCATGTCATGTGTAAGCGAGAAATCAATTGGTTTTTTTGGCGATTGTGGTCAGTGTGAAACTATATTTCCAACATTTACCATACGATATCGATACATTTAGAGTTGGTTGGTGCAGAAGCTGGAGTTCACTTAGCGAATGTTGGCTTTGCCGTCTATGGTATGGATTATGAAGGCCACGGAAGATCAGACGGTCTTCGAGGTTACATACCCAATTGGAAGGATGTCGTCAACGACTACTATGAATTTTTCACAAGTGTTTGTGGTAACTTAAGAACAACTAGGTTTCATGCATGAACCAACCATTTTCTTAATTTTCAAATTTTAATTTATCTAGCTTTTTTCTAACTAAACCCTCAGTTCAGTTCAGTTCGATTTTGTTTTGAATTCCAGAGAGAAAAGAGAACAAAAACAAGAAGAAGTTCTTGTTTGGTGAGGCCATGGGAGGGGCAGTGGCCATTGTTCTCCACAGGAAATATCCAACTTACTGGGATGGTGCAGTATTGGTTGCTCCAATGTGCAAGGTTTCAATATATATATTATCTATATTCAGTAGGGATGATTCAAAAATATGATTGAAGTTATTTATAATGACCCCAATGTCTTCTTCCAATATCCATTTTAGATACCCTTTAATTAGATCGATGTTTCGATTATGCCCTTATATCGAACCTATTAAAGTAAATGTTGGCACAAAGTAGGTCGATTTTCGATGAAGTACAGATCGAACTTTCATCAAAAATCAAATTTAGAAGGTTTAAATATTTACTGTTTGATCTGATAAGTATCTATATAGTTTCTTCACATATATTATTCAGCATGATGGTACAAGTGACACCTTAAAGATATACAAGTATTTGTGGTATTTTGATTTATTTTTTTCAATTATTTCTGTAATAATCTTTTAAATTCTAAAAGAACACAATCAACAATTTTGGTCGACTTAGAGTATCTAAAATGTTATGAAACGCTCTTGAAGGAAACATATGGTATTTACAATTATTTGAAGGATATACGTTTTCATTTCTTTTTTGTACTTAATTAATTAATTTTTATACCATTTTGAGATTGCGCAAGAAGCAATGCCTTCTCGCGTTGTTTTCACGATTTTGGATATACTGAAGAGAATCGTTCCCAAGTGGAAGTTGGTTCCTACCAGAGATCTCGTTGAAATCTCCTACAAATGCGAATACAAAAGAAATGAGGTATCTCTATATGTCTACATATAGTATCATGAGGATCAATCAATTGTAACATTAATATTTATGTTCAAATTCATATTAAGAAGAGATGCTAATCAATCCACCAATATCTATACCCACTCTCAATTAGTTGGGGGCTTAAATTTCAGACATGCAACTTCAATTTCAGACATCATTGACACCATTATTTGGCCAAACACGATCCTTCTTCGGCTGATTATTACATGATTGAGGTCATTAAGAGCCAAAATAGGAAAGAAATTTGATGATTCAGTTTGATCTTAGTTTAAATATTCATGTGCATATTGGTCAATTAACACTGTATAAGTTCTGGTTAAATTACAATGACAGGTTCGTAATAACCCCTTCTGCTACACTGGAAGACTTCGTTTAAAAACAGCATGCCAACTTGTTGATTTAAGCAAAGAAGTTGAGAGCCATTTAGACAAGGTAATAAACTTATTCCCTATATATATATATATATATATATATATCATAAATTAAAGAAATCACTATTTTTAAGATATATTAATGTATCCACAGGGTGAAGACAAATTAGCCAAAACAAATTGGTAAACATCACTTTTTAAAGCTAAAATTTCAAAATATCCACGTTTTATCATCTTTAATACATTCATCGCTTTTGTTGTATATCACAAATGCTAGTCCTTTTTAAAAAAATATTATCATCATTCTAAATTATTAACTCCACGTAAGTTAATAAGTTCTACACAAAGACCTTCCAATTATCTTTGTATCATTCCAATTACCGAAGAGACAAAAAAACCTCTCAAAAGTTTAGCACCAGCAACCAACATAATTTAATTTCGTACTAGTGAATAGTGTTCCACGTACACTTAATATTTTTGTTGATATAATTACCAAGGAATTTTCCCGTTTACTAGGAAATTTAGGTGTTAACAAACATGACTTAATTACGACTAATATTTATCGATCAGGTGTCGCTTCCATTCTTGGTGGTTCACGGTGGAGATGACTTAGTTACCGACACTTGCGTGAGCAAACTCCTATACGAGACGTCGTCGAGCAAAGACAAGGAATTCAAGTTGTATCTAGGCATGTGGCACGCCCTTACGTCCGGAGAACTACCGGAAAACGTCGATCGTGTCTTCGCCGATGTCACTGCATGGCTAAATAAGAGGTCTAGAGGTCCATCATCGCATGTACTCAAGGAGGAGAAGAAACACGTTTGACATTGATCGCGACAATCAAAAATGGAATTTAAATTCATGATCCTTACATCTAATATTCAAAAGATGATCCAAATGAAGTTACTGAATGAGTATATTTGCTATGTCAATGGTTATATGGTTTACATCTAGACTTGTAGATCGAAACAACCAATCTTTTGGTGAGCCTGGCCAGACCTTAGGTTGGGCTATGTCGCACCGAAAGTGATCAGATCGACGTCTAACTACTTCCGACCGAACCGTAGAACTCGACGTGGGCACTGTTTGGCACCCACCATGTCTCATGTCTGGCATCTTCAACGCCAGCTTCAGACGCGCAACGATTGTAAGATTAGAAACATCCACTTAACACTTCAACAGCGCACGTAAAGCTGAAGACAGGAACTGTATTAAGTTGCAAACGTTTAACTTGAAAGATCAGAAAGAAAATGCTGACATTGAGTAATCCGCTTGAATGGTTGAGTTTTTCACAACCTTCTCAACAAATACATTATAAACGTTTTCTTACAGTTACATGAGCATGAACATATATAAAGGCTGTGTTATTCTCTTAATTTCCACAGTTCACAATTGGCAACTCCAAGCCTCAATCTGTTCTCATTTAACACCATAAACTGACTTTAGTTTTACTTGAGAGCAACAGTAAACAATAGGCTTCTGTTAAAGCTTCCTATACCGTCCTTGCCGGAGGAAACACTCCTAATAGTTGCATAGCCGTTCGCGTACTCGTACTTCCCAGTTCCGCCAATCACCACGATATGCGACTCCAGCACTTCTGCATGGTGAAGCCCAAAAAATTTAATACTGTCACCAGGTTGGCCATTGGCGTCAAAAGTAGCCGTCATGGCCACCATCCGACCATCGTTCAACCCTTCGGAGTTCGAAACAATAACGCCATGAATCCTCCCTACCATTGGTGATTCAGCCGTGTGTCCATCTCTTAGAACCTCGTCGATCTCTGTAACTGTACCAAACTCTAGAACATGCGGATTCGTTAGGAACGGCGACGATGCTGTTGCTGAACTACCACTTTGTCGATGAGCTCGAAAGTCGGATCTAGGTAATGGTATCGATGCATTTTTTGGAGACGAATAAGCATCATGACCATCCCCATTTGCCAGACTTGCTGTTGCTGCGTTATTGTCGGTCAACACATCCTGCATGAAGAAGCTGAACTGGTGTTCAACATTAATAGTTCGGGGTGGTGGTGGAACAACAACATCATTCAAGACACGGGCGGAAGCGACGCAGAAAATGACACATAAAAACAGAAAGTATTCCATGTTTTGGTGCAGGACAACTATGAGGTGGAAGCAAAGGATTACTCATATATGAGTGTTGCAGGTAGATTATATTTAGTAGTTAACCAGCATATAGGTTGGGTGAAGACTCTTTACATAAAAAGTATGAGATAGTAGTTGTGGTACCAAAAGCACTTACAAAATCAAACAATGGACTAATGGAGTAGTTGAAGTGTATATAACAAGCTAAATACTAGAGCACATAATTCCTCAAGGATTTAACCACAAAACAGAACAAACAGGTTATTTCATCTTTACCTGCGGCGCTTTCTCCACATTTGGAAGGAAATAATCACCTTTCACATCTCTTAATTTACAAATAATCATTAGAGAGGAAGGCTTTGCAGAGAGGGAGTGTATAATAAGATAATGTGTTATACTAAGCTGGAGCCTACGCTAATCTAGAACGAGATATCACAGGAGTTGGGATTTTGGCATTCTCTGAGAATGTCAAGACAGGTGCATGCTTGTTTTCTCTAGATCGGTAGATCCATTCATTTCTATATTTCCTAGAAACCACAATTCCTGTTGCATAGTGTGTCAACAATAGACCTACAAGGTTCTGCAATTGACCTCAATCGTCGTCTATTTTCAATTCCTATCATCTGTTAAATCTTTTTTTTCCAGAAGTATTGATGAAGAGTAGTTTGTGAAAGGCAATTTATCTTTCCTCGCCAAAACCTACATTGCTCACGTATATCTATATCAGGGATCAAAATAGAGTGAGGATCCCAATGCCTAGCAACAAGGAAAACAAGAAGAGTGGACATATAAAATGGGTAAGAAATTAACCACACCTTCATTGTAAATGTCAGAGCATTTCCTTCGCTTCAAGAACACTGGAGGCATCTATTCTTCTTTGTCTGCGAACTCCAACTCAGGAGGTACAAGTTGCAAACCAAGTGGGAAAAATGATGTGCAGTCAAATGAGCCAATATAAATGTTTTTAATTAAGAAGCAGCAATACTGCAATATGCTTGAAAAACTCTAGTAGTTGAACCCACAACACAATTATGCGACATGGCATAGCAACTCAATAAAATAGAAAACCAAACCATGGGTATGAAGATATGTGTTCATTCTAATAAAGCAGCATTTTTATTTTTTATCATTCTACTAAAATGGCATTCAAAAGTAAACTCCTTCCTTTACAAGATACCTCCAATAAAAACATTGAGGAATAACAATTATTAGTTGGAACAATTCATACAGAGAAATACAGGATGAATTTCTTGATAATAACCTCAACAATGTCATGATTTCACTTTTAATTCCTCAACTTAAAAGTGACTGTTTCAGTACTAAACTTCCACTTGCTGCTGAATTCAGTGACATTGATGTGATACATTTTAGAAATTTTGCGGAAGGTTAAGGATAGAATTAGGCACATCAAAAACTCGGTTCAAAAGTAAAACAACAAATATAGTTGAGAATACCACAAGAAAATTAATTCTTAATTAAAGATTAAAAAAACTCAACAATCATGAATTTTCTCTATTCTCAATGATCATTATAACAAGTAACTCAATTGTGACCCAAAAGAACACTAATAAGAACTCATGTGATCCAATTTTTTCACCTCTACTACAAGTTACATCCTCCTCCAAAGTAAAACAATTAGAGACAAAAGTAACACGACATTTCACCTCAAAATTCACAACCACCATCACTTATAATCAACACTTCTACATACCTCACTAATCAATTCTTTACCTCTTGAAAACACCTTCTCTACCCTTATCCTTCTTCAACCCAAATGCCATCATTCCGGCCACATTCTCCTCGACCAAATTTTTGGGTCGTGTTCGTGTTTAGGAAAATTACTTAGTCCATGAAAAAAAACACAACACGATTGTCTGGTCTAGTTGACACTTCCCAAATCATTTTGTGGCACCAAGATTAGGTACCCTCCTTCGATACCTACCATTTTGTACTTGAGAATATCCCTTTTGATTCATTTCTATTTTGAACTTAAGGATATACAGTTTACAAGTTCTTGTTCTTATTCTTATCAATCTTAATTAAGATTTTGCTTATATACCTTTTCTAACAGTCTATTTGGGTATGTACTCTCCTTAAGTATTTTCATTTTCTCGTATCCCTTCGTACAATGTCCGTTTTACTTGAATATACCTACCATTCTTTTTTCCCCACTTCTACGGTCTCATTTCTCTTCTTTGCTTCAAATTTGGTTCCGATTCAGGCATTCCTCTTGATCTGGTCCGTATCCGTACGCTTTCAGCTTCGCGTAATTCAGAGTAAAAATCATCTTAAAGCAACATAGATGAAGACAGAACCTAGTTCAAATTTGATTTGGTCCATAAGGTTATCAAATGATCGGAACTCCAAGGATGAGAAAAAGTGTCAATTGTGAGGAACAATCTTGGTATGTAAATTAATAAATGGAAAAACTTCGAAGGGAAGTTAACAGAAAAATGCAGAGTATAGATGCAAATTGGACAACGCTGCATAGATAGTATATAGGTAAAATAGTGAACACACAGAATACACAAACAAATAAGCCACAACTAAAGTATAGGTATATCTCCGACATACAGAAGGTATATAAGAAAAATATATATAACATACTCACGACATGATAGACATAATTAGAGCATGATTATTAAACTTTGGTTACACGAGGACCTGAGATCTATCAATTAAACAATATGAGAAGTGGCTTTCATTAACTTCAATTTTTATAACATAACTTGCAGCAATGAGCAAGTTGGTCCGAAGTTTATCCAAGATTCCCTTCAATCACACACTACAACTCTACAAGCATTCCATATATGATTCGATTGCCATTTTCTGGTCGATGAAACTACTGTAAGCAAATGTAGTGAACTCCTTTATATTCAGCACATTGACGTTCTTCGTCTGCCTTCACACAAGGGAATCAAACATGTAAGCGAAGGTCGATAACAACAAGGCTATATTTATTTTCCTCAGAAAATGCTATGAACAACTGTTTAAATGTACTACACAGATTGTGTATATTTTGTACATGCACTGAATCTATTTTGTTGACTTGCTCATAGCCGAAGAAGCAGAAGAACAGAACGGCACCTGTTTTTGGCTGGTAAGGAAGCCTGGATGATTGTCTCACACAAGAGCATGGTTGTAATCATGATAGTAGAAGTTCTTGTAGATGAAATGAGATAACCATCGAGATGCCAGGAAAAATATAACGGCTGCCGAGATGATAATGCTCCTTGTAACTGCTGACATAACACTCCCCTTGACAGTGGCAGTGATCCCAATTAAAGCAATTGAAGCAACTTGCAGGACTACCTCCAGAATTTTCAAACTTTTCAAGGCCGCATGGCAGCTTGTGCATTGTAATACATGACTTCTATATCTGTGTGGCAAAAGGGAAATGTTCCATTATGCTAAAAAACGTCCTACAGACATACTCTAGGGTGTAAATTTCTGATGAAAATAATACATTTTTAGTGAATATTGAAAACGTCGACAAACAAAAAGATGTGTTGAATCTTGAACCACGAAATATGATTGGATTGCTTGAGAGTTTTCTTGTAATATAACCTAATGACAAATAGATAAAGTCATAAAACACAAAAGCACAAAGTAGAGGAGGTACATAAAATCACTTAACCATCAATGGTGTATATCAAACAGGTTCAAGTTCAACTAAATATATTGACAAAATCAAACTCAAGAGCCGTAGAAGAAATACTTAGACAAACTTCAAAAAAATAAGATCTTGAAGGCTCATGAATTAATAAATTTGTTTGCATATATGCCCTTGTAAAGAGGGCTACGTAGACATAATACATGCCCCCCAAAGATTCAAGATTACACCCAATCATGATGGTCTCCCTTATGAAGAGGAGCTATACAAACATATGCTCCCAAATTGCACAAAGGATATTAAACTAATTATTGTTGGCTTGCTGCACAAAATTCTAAAACGAAATGACAGTAAATAGCTGTGATAGTGAAGATCCATCACATGATGATCGAAAAAACAACTAACTAGAGAAATGTAAACCTCAACTTACATGTTCCAGCTGCTTATACAAGACATGAGCTTTTGTGAAAAGTTACTAGTACCAACATAATGAGCTACAATTTCGTAGATATATCTTTGTTTGTTACATTCTGCTGCATGTATTTTCTTATATATTTCTCATCAACTGCAACATTATACCCAAATTCCCATAGCAATCATTACTATAAGATAAGTAATCAACAATAATTAACAATTCAAAAGTGTACGTAAGTACCTGTCCATAAGCTGCTCTCTGGGAGGAGTTGGAGGAAGCCCCGTCATATTCATCTTCCCCCAATCAATTTGACCATTAGAGTACTTCCTAAGCCATTTTCTGAAGCCAACAACAAGGGCATCTGCCTTTGTGGGCACGTAGCAAGCCTTTTGCCAGTTATTAGGACCAATTTCAGCTATCTTTTGCTCCTGAAAAATTATTTTTCATATAAGAATAAGAAACAACAAAATAAAGGATATCTGCATGGTCAGTGGCTATATATATATATATATATATATATATATATATATATATATATATAAGATAAGACGAATTTTGTCCATTTAAAACTGCAATATGGCAAAAGCTTTTGCTATGATGAGAACCTGAAAACATCAAGGTGCAGTGCTAATTGAGCTACCTTATTGGAACACACTCTTGTTTAAGATCATCGGAAAATAGAAATAAAATGTTTAAATACAAAACGTAGCATGGGCTATTCTTCTAGTATGGTAACATAAGTCCTACATTAGCAGAACAAGTATCAAGCGGTCATATTACTTAAATTATGAAGGGAAAGAGAACCACTGACACGAAATCCGCTGATACTTGGCAGGCTGCTAGTTGGAAAGAAAGACAACCTGAAGTCGTCCCCCGACACTAAAGTAGAGGATATATTGACTTGCATACGGATGACGAAGAAAGGGAAAGTTACCTCTAAATGCAGGAGATAGAGATCTGAATCAAGAATTAGATTTTGTCCGACATGAAACAGCCATCGGGGAACTACTTTGTCGATCCAAACTCCAACATTCCTCGGGAAAACCCAAATTAATCGGCTTCTTCCAGGACTAACTGGAATGCAGATAAAAACGAGAAGGAATCTTGGTTGTTTTTTCTGGGAAGCTAACTGATCCTGAACATGGGGACACAAGAAAACAACAATTTGGAAAACATTTGGTACTCAAATAATGCACCTGGAAACAGCTCAATTAAGTGACATTAGAAACCATAAACGCACCTTCTCTGAGTTCTCTGCTGTCCCAGATGTCTCGCTGACATTCATACTAGGAGGGAATGCATAAAATAAACAAGGAGCTACAAACTTGCTGTAACCAATGTCCTGCTTCCCAAAGAACCCTGAGCTATCTAGCTTCTGAATTGTAATATCGAGAGGCCTTCCACCCTCACGGTCAACACTAGTCAAATAAAACAGTAATGAGTTGGAGAGAAAGAGTTAAGAAAACTTAAGTAGGGGAAGGTTAAAAAAATTCAAGGGTTACGAGAGTGTGCAACTTGCACAAATGATATGAAAAATATGAACACAGGTCAAAAGATAGTGTACAAAGACTGGGATAGTCATGGTTTACCTGACTGATTTCTTTTTGTTTGGACTTCTCATCAAACCATAATGAGCATATGGAACATGAGAAGGATCCATAAGATTTTCAATCAACACTTCATACCTACCAGAAATTTCAAAGCAAAAGCATATATTATTTCAACGGTAGGATGAAAATGAAAACTTGAAAGGACACCGATATATAACATGTCTACCAGATCTTCCAATCATGCTAAAACTAGAAAATAACAACCGTGATATTTTCTGAAAAGACAGATAGTTATACTCAGAATTTACATTTACCATCTTATACATTCAGGAGGAACCATGGATAACTCGGAGAAATAAAAGGAAAGAACTTTGTCTCCAAGTTCACATACGACATTCTAGTTCCAACAATTAAAAAGAAAATTCATCCACTATCATGAGTACCAAAACTTACCCATATGGAATGTCTCGGATACCCATCGTAGATGTGAAAGAGGGATTATCCAGCTCAGGAATATATGGAGGTTTTTTCTGTTGAGCGATATCTGTATATTTTGCATCAGTACTTGGCCAAAACCACAAGATTTTGTTCTGCTCAATGCATGGATAAACAGATGCACAGGCTTTCTTAACTGTATGAATCTGCATAGAATGTGTACAAAACAAATTCAGCAGCATTTATATGCTCGGGCTCATATATCTGTAAGGAACTTACACTCTTATTACATTATTTGGTCTGTATTGGTTGAGTAGAATTTAGTGCATCAGGCATTGTTTCCCTTCTCCTTAGTCCTTAGTCATGTCATTTTTGCATGAATCACAGTTCAGTATATGTGGTTTTCATAATATCAAACCCATATTCATGACACCTGAGCACTGATAGTATAACAATCAAGTGAGTAAAGCAACTCGCTGGATCAAGAATAGGTTCTTATGCTTTTACTGCAGACTCAAGTATGGATTACAATTACACCCATACCAACAAATCCTTGCTCACATACTGTGACCTTTTTTGCATCAGCTCTAAATCAAAGATAGATAGATGTATCGGGTCAATTTTTAGACCATTGGACTCTATTACCGTATGAAAGTGTGGTCTTTCTTCTCAAACTAATTGTTGTTGAATAAAATGACATAAGATCTAATATCTAAGAGAATGCCTCTAACTTTTCCAACCTAAAATAATCAACTACTTAAACAAACACATTCCAACTCCCAAGTAACAACTCAAATCTTAAAACTAAAACAAAATACATCCTAGTCCTAATTCTTCAAACCACCAATGTAGAAACCAAAATTAACAAAAAAAACTAAGGGTCCATTTGGAATCACATTTTAATAATTAAATTTTGATTCCTCGAATCAAGAACGATTGTGATTTGTGACTCACAATTAACATATAAATTCTAAAAATCCTCATACCAAAGTAAGCGTACATTTGGGAATCGAATCCAAGATTTGATCAAATTTCATAAAATATGATTATCAAAATGTGATTCCAAATAGATCCTAAATAGCTAACATTCATTACCGGAGGCCCACCAATAAGGCAATGCACAAACCACAACCAATAAATCATAAACAAACATAAGCCCCCACTAACAAGCAAACAATAATAAAAAACTGCATTTTGTGCTCAAATGAGCACAAAATGCATCTTAGTCCTATATTTCCAAATCAACATCACAAACGTCTATCACATTTGAATCTTGAATATCAAAAGGTGAGACCACATATTCACGTTCCACCTCTAACAACCATGGTCTTAAAACGAATAGAAGACTTGAGTATTAACTTTTGCCGTCTCTAAAAACAACTTTCAATTTGACATCACCAAACCTATACTTGACAAGAAAACCACCAACGCAAAAACTAAAAACCAACAAAACCAATAATAACTTTCAAATAAACATTATCAAATCCAAAACCAACAAAATGAACTCCCATTCATTACCGGAGGCCCATCAGCAGGCGCCTGGGGAATAAGCTGACACTCCCCCTCCCCACCAAAACACCACCCATGATAAACGCACTGCAACCTCCCCCACCTATCAATCCTCCCCTCCGACAGCGGCGCAAGCCGATGCGGACACTTATCGTCAAACACCTTCCAGGCGCCGCTCTTTCGGTCCCACCACGCAACGACGTCGAGCCCGAGGACTCTCTTCCCGTGCGGGACGAGGCGGTCGAGGTCGCAGAGGGGGGCGAAGGGGTACCAGTGGTCGAACCAGTCGAAGGAGGTGGAGTCTTCCGAGGTGGGGGAGGTGGAGAGAACGGGGCTGGGAGGTGGAGATTGGGGGGCGATGGAGTGGAGCTTCGAGGTGAGGGAGAGGGGGAGTGGAAGGGGTTTGGGGTGGAGGAAAGGGAAATTAGGGTTAGGGTTAGGGTTAGGTTTTGGGGAGAGGAAGGTCGAGAGGATGAAAGTCGCCATTTTTTGTGTTTTTGGTAGTATGTGGCTATTAGAGCGGGAGAAGATGATTGTGGATAATTTGCCGCTAATTTGGGTTTTTTGCAGTTTTTGTTATAGTTTTGTGGTATTTGCACTATTGTGTCAAAAAACATCAGGGTTTTTTTTTCCTTTTCGGGAAGAACTAGTGAGTGTCATTATGGTATTTTTAGGCCCATATGATTTGTTTTATGGTTTTGTTTTCAAGTTTTTCAAGTATTCTACCCTCTTTGTTAAACACAACACCCAATGTCAAATGCTCGTCTTTATTTTAAAAATAATTACCTTTTACACATTGGTATGTGTCGTATGTTGAAGGTGGTAACAACAAAACTTGATACATACCCCATAACAACAAATCCTCTTCTTTTTTTAGGTTGTATCAAGTGTGGTTGGTTGTTGTGTTTATTGAGAATGGTTAGTGATGATGGGAATGCTAGTATTGTTTTAAATCATAATTGGTAATATGACCTTAGAAGTAGGGTTAAAATGAGACATGTTTGACTCGTCGCCTCGCCTAATGTGGGTTACGGTAAAAAATTCTTACCAACCAAACCTGCTTAGTAAATGGGGTGGATTGCGATCATCTCTCAACCCGCTTCTCCTAATTCGCAATCTGCATAACTCATTAACATTAAGTCCATACATTAACCCAATGCCCATTAAACCTGCAACTCTCAACCCGTACCAATACATGACCCATCATCACCACAATACATTAATTATTACTACATTCATTATCACATAAGTTTCAATTAACGTGAGCATTGCACACACCAACCTTTTTCAGCACAGTAGAAATAAAAATCTGATTCTGTGGGTTTATTGTTGCCACAAGTCTCCTCGGAGATTATCACCTCAATAGGCTAGTATGCTCATAAGAGTTAGTGATGTCAATATCAAGGTTTTCAGAACTGAATCGGTCATCGAACCGATAAAGTTTTGGTTTTGGTTCAATGTAGTTAAACTACGGTCTCATCACAGTTGGACCATTGATGACGTCAGGAATTTTTGATCCGAAGTTGGACCATACCGAATAAATATTAACGATCAGACATGTTTGAACCAATTTCTGTAAATATTAACTAGATGTTCAAACCGTCCATCGGTTTCGCCGAACCGGCCGTTGGATCATCGGTTCCCGGTCGAGCCAGGTCGAACCGTTCGGTCCAATTTTTAAAACCTTGGTCAATATAGTTAATTTATTATTTAACAATGTTCCTTTCCAATTTAGCCATGAGGTGTGAATACTATCTACTTTCTTCAAAACAATAACATAAGAATCCAAAGTGGAAACACAATTGTCCCAACCCAGCACTTATAACTATAACACAAGAATCTAGGGTGGAAGGCAATTGTCCCAACCCAACACTTAATGATGCAATGTAACAACTAAATCTGTGGTAAGAATCGTAATTATGCCAATTAAGCCAGGTTTCTCGATAACTTAAAAGTCTAGGATAGAAAACGTAGTTATGCCACTTAAGTAAGAGTTCTCAATAACATAAACGTCTAGGTCGAAAACGCAATCCTCAAAACCATAAAGACTCCATATTGCAAAAGCCCAAGACCCAAACCATCTCCACGGATACGCAAAATAGTGAGGCAAACGTGCAAAAAGCCCACCCTAACCAAAAACCAATACCACCCTCTTCTTCTTCACTGCCCATCCAGACCGGCGCCGCTCTCGTCTCCCCGCCCCGACGGCGACCTCCTCATGTACCCCGTTGAGCCTTCCATGCGGCGATCCAACGACGATCTCCAGTGCGTCCTCCAACGATCTCTAAGACGACTCCGACGGCGTCTCCTGGCTCCACGCAGCGACGGTGAGTTCGCGACGACCCGCTCCGCCGTCACCGTCGCCGTCAACTTCCGCTGGGTAGAGTTCTAGGGTGAGAAAAATTTCTTTTCTCCCAACCCAAAAAAACGATTAAATAGGTGCAAAAACGTAAATTCCTACGGTCCTTGTAAGTAGGGCTGAGCATCGGTCCGGTCCGGACCGGACCGGAAAATTTTTTAGGTCCGGATCGAAAACTGGACCGGACCGGAAATTTTTTGAAGGGTCGGACCGAAGACCGGACCGGACACGTGTCCCCCTCCCATTGGTTTTTTTTTTGATTTTTTTTAGTTTTGGTTTTGTTATTAATGGATTGGGTATTTGTTATAAATGTGGGGTAATAATTTTTTGTAAGTGATTAAAATTAAGAAATTTCCAGAACCAACAATTTCAAGTTAAATAGAAAAAAAATTAATACAACAATACCATAAGAACAATACATTAATAATACTAAAATACGAAATACAACCAACCACATGAAACATATGTTAAAGGGAAATACAAACCATACGGACTACTACAACCCGAAATACCAACTAAGGGAAATACAAACCATACGAAATACGGACTACATCAAACTACACGTACCCATTCTCTTCTGCCCAGGCGAGAAGTTTATCGATTACTTTTTGATCCTTCTCCGTCGGGTTGTCCTTCCTCATCAGAGAGTGAAGCATGTCCAACTTATTTTTTATTAAATGCCTCTGGAAATTCCTTTCCGCTAACACCTCTTGCTTGGAGAAACCATCTTCTCTGACTTGGGCGGTGTATCAAATATGTTCTGCAAGTTCTCTAACATCGGTGTCTCTTTCGGGGCGTAATGCACTCTTAGCCTTTTTCTTAGCCTTCTTCACACCTTCTGGGCGTGTAGACGACTCCGGCATCGGCTCTTCTGCATCCGATGGTGATTGCGTCCTCGAGCCGTCCGTGCTCTTTCTTTTCCCAAGGCTTCCTGACTGGGGACTATTTTCATCGTGCAACTATAGGGACTCTGTTGACACAAAAAAATATACATCTCAAATCAAAATAATTTTTCTAGTAATCGTCAATCAATTGTCATCCCAGCTTAGTAGAAATTGGAACTCTATCGAGATGAGACTAAGCAACAACATCAAAATGAACATTAAGGAATCATTAATCTTTTGATATATGTTTATTAGTCTAAACATGGAAATATAGTCAAAACCTTAAGAGATGTGGAATATCACAAAATCCAAAGGTGGAAAAGAAATTTTTCCATTAAATAAGAAACAAATAAAAAAAAATTGAATGTTAGCCAATTCGTAATACAAGGTTTGGTTTACTTTTATTTTATTTTATTTATTTCAAAAAAAAAAAAAGAAGAAGAGGAGGGTGCATGATCCCACGTTCAAAACTCAAACAACTTCACCCTCCATTGCTTCACACGTAATACAAAAAAAAATCATTTAAGAATTAAAAAAAAATCCACAATTATGGATATATGGAAGGATAATGGAATTATTCAAACCATATTAATAACCCCACCTCTTCTTAACCACCCAATACACCCATGATCATCACATTTCCCCCTCCTAATTCCCTCTCTCTTCTCCCCTATAAAAACCCATCCATTCCTACAAAAAAAGAGATACACGTACAAAGAGAGAAAAAAAGAGAAGAGAAGAAAAAGAAAAAAAAAGGAGAGATTTTTAGAAGAAAAAAAAAAACAGCAAAAACGTGAAAAAAAAAGAATAGAAAAAGGAGGGAAGAAGAGAAGGTGAAGGGGAGACATCGCAACAATTCCGGCTTCCCCAATCCCAACAACAACTCCGGCTTCATCAACACAATGACACCGGCAAGTGCAAATTCCGGCGAATATTTTCTGTAATAATAATAATAATTAAACTAAATGTGCACGGGTGGCCACACCCTTGGGGATCCGTACCCATATGAAGAGCGAGCATCCGGTACGATTTCAAAGATGAGATCCTTACTGTGGCTCCACAGCTGATGGTTGTCATGATGTAAAACAATCCTGTCCTCCTGGGTAACGAGGCAAAACTTATCCATGTGTGTTCTAATGTTCTGAGTAGTAACATAAGTCTACTCACCTCATATATTGTCCTCCCGAGTAATAAGGTCAAACCTATTCATATACATATATATATATCATAATCTCGTGGGTAACAACAATAAGTCTGCTTACATATATCAGCATTGCTCCAAATATTTGGTGAAGGTGTCTGCTACATTTGCTCTACAAATTTACAAATCATAAAAAAATTGTATTAAAAAAAAACATAGAAACAAAAAAAAATACAAAAAAAAACAGGATATGCAAACAACTCTAATAGTAAGAGAGGATGCACGCCAAGCTGGATCTTGGGTTCCCTCTCTCTTGTTGTTAGAGGAGTTTTGTAAAAAATAAATATATAAACCAACAAAAATAAAAATCAAATCAACAAAGTCCTCCCGAATAACGAGGCTAAACTTATTCGCATATACATATATATCCTCATCTCATAAGTGACAATGTTAAGTCTACCCACATATATCGCCATCCTTCCGGCTAACTAGGCTAAACTTATCCATATATCCTAATTGTCCGAGTAGTAATCATAAGTCTACTTGCCAAATATATTCAACCTCGTGAGTAACGAGGATAAACTTACTCATATAACAAAATCCTCCTGAATAATGAGGGTAAAATTATTCAAATATATCCAATCTCGCGAGTAACGAGGACAATTTACTCAAATATTTCAACTTCTTGAATAATGAGGATAAACTTAGTCAAATATATTCAATCTCATTAGTAACGAGGATAAATTTACTCATATATTTCAACCTCCTGAATAAGAGTTAAAACTTTTCAACAGAAACACTCTACGAATCTATGAAGTATATCTTAGATTTGTATGAATAAAAAAAAATGATAATAAAACTTCCGCAAACTTCGGTCACTCTCTTTCACATGAGAGTTCTTGAGGTGAAAGAGGTTATCAAAGTTCTACAGATTTATGAAGCATATCTGAGATTTGTAGGAACTTTCCAACTGTGTTGGGTAACATCTATATGAAGAGCGAGCATCTGGTACGATTTCTAAGATGAAATCATTACCGTGGCTCCACAATTGATGGTTGTCATGATGTAAAAAATTCTCGTCCTCCTTAAAATGAGGTAAAACTATATAACAAATTTGTTCTACGAATTCATGAAGCATATCTAAATTCGTATGAATCAAGAATCTCGGTAAAAAATAAAATAAATATAACATAATTCTCATAAGTCATATAATACATGTAAACAAATCTAATAATAAGAGAGGATGCACGCCAAGCTTGATCTTGGGTTCCCTCTCTCTTGTCATTAGAGGAGTTTATAAAAATGTTAAAAAAAATAATTAAATATATAAAATCCTCCTGAGAGATTAACTTTTCGTCAAACACACTCTACAAAGCTATGAAATATATATGGGTTTGTAAGGGGATGACTCAGTTTCCTTCTACCTACAATGGAATATCCTCCAAGTCACCTCTCTACTATAAGAGGGTTCTTGAGGTAAAGAGATGTTAAAATGAAATATTCACTAATCTACAAATCTATTGCACATATATGAGATTTGTAGGAACATATAAGTTGTTGATCAACAACCATATGGAATGGGGAGTACTCAATAAGATTCAAGATAAAAGAATCTTTATTGTCACCCCAATTGTTGTTGGCGCTCCGACGTCGATAGCCCCTCATTGGTGAGTATATACTTTTCTACGTACTAGCATATCAATATGTAGTAAAATATGACTCACATGAGAAAACCCCATTAATATCATATACCGAAGTTGAAAGCCATATTCAAAACTGCCTATGCTTCAACATCAATGGTATAGGACGTACACGACATAAAGTATGTACTCCTAATATAATGGAAGTCATTTTCTCAAGAAGTTATGATTCACAATATTCATCATATCTTCTTGAGGGGGCAAACTGTTGACACAAAAAAATATACATCTCAAATCAAAATAATTTTTCTAGTAATCGTCAATCAATTGTCATCCCAGCTTAGTAGAAATTGGAACTCTATCGAGATGAGACTAAGCAACAACATCAAAATGAACATTAAGGAATCATTAATCTTTTGATATATGTTTATTAGTCTAAACATGGAAATATAGTCAAAACCTTAAGAGATGTGGAATATCACAAAATCCAAAGGTGGAAAAGAAATTTTTCCATTAAATAAGAAACAAATAAAAAAAAATTGAATGTTAGCCAATTCGTAATACAAGGTTTGGTTTACTTTTATTTTATTTTATTTATTTCAAAAAAAAAAAAAGAAGAAGAGGAGGGTGCATGATCCCACGTTCAAAACTCAAACAACTTCACCCTCCATTGCTTCACACGTAATACAAAAAAAAATCATTTAAGAATTAAAAAAAAATCCACAATTATGGATATATGGAAGGATAATGGAATTATTCAAACCATATTAATAACCCCACCTCTTCTTAACCACCCAATACACCCATGATCATCACATTTCCCCCTCCTAATTCCCTCTCTCTTCTCCCCTATAAAAACCCATCCATTCCTACAAAAAAAGAGATACACGTACAAAGAGAGAAAAAAAGAGAAGAGAAGAAAAAGAAAAAAAAAGGAGAGATTTTTAGAAGAAAAAAAAAAACAGCAAAAACGTGAAAAAAAAAGAATAGAAAAAGGAGGGAAGAAGAGAAGGTGAAGGGGAGACATCGCAACAATTCCGGCTTCCCCAATCCCAACAACAACTCCGGCTTCATCAACACAATGACACCGGCAAGTGCAAATTCCGGCGAATATTTTCTGTAATAATAATAATAATTAAACTAAATGTGCACGGGTGGCCACACCCTTGGGGATCCGTACCCATCCGTGTACTTAACGACCGTTCCGGCCTCCTCCTTCTAAGGAATCGAACCCGGACGGTCGCCCGTTAGCCAAACGGCCACCTCCCTTGGGGAATCGTACCCGTTTGGCTTGGGAAAAATACGTCATTCCGGCCTCTTCCTTTTGAGGAATCGAACCCGGTTTGATCGTTTATATTTTGGTAAAACAAAAAGACGCCGGAAGGCTGCCGAATTTTAGCAAAAAAAAATGACATACTCAAACTGATATAAAGAAAACATCGGTTCTGTGATGGACACAATTAATTAATCAAATATTCACACCTACACATTTTCAAACAACCAATAATATATTTCAATAACTTCATCTACAGACTATGGCTCGGTAAATATGGAGCTTGCGGCTTGAATTATTCCATATGGTTGAGTTTGGACATGCAGATGAAATATGTCCAGGCCATTATGCACATGAAAGTGAAACAAAACTGCGTAATTAACCACCACTTAGGAATCAGTTCAATCTGCAGATGCGAATATTTTTGAACCTAAATTGTCCCCATATGTGTAAGTTTCATGAACTCAAATTAAGGACAACACAATTTCACAATCATGCATTACGTTTCAACGAAATTCATAATTGATAATGATCAAGTATACGTCCATAAAATCTTAGGATTCTTAAATTCGAATCTTGAAATACCCGTGTCATGAATCTAGTATATGCATAAGTGTACTTGATTATGAAGGTGAATACTTATACTTAAGCACACTGTCTATATTCCCACACTGTTAGATTGATAAAGTAAAAGGAATACAAGCCATGTACGTGCATTAACATCAACTCAAATGACCGTGAGCATTGCTAGTAATATGATATAATTTCTAATATGGAAGAAATTGAGGTACTGGAATTTATACTACAGAAATTGAGGTACTAAAATTAATGATAAATGACATTGATTTATAAAACACCGTAGTTTTATATCAACGTACATGCTTGCATTGCGTTGCATAACATATAAGTCTGGAAAATTTACATCTCCTCCCTTTGGGATTCGACAAATCATATGACAATATTATCTAATCCAAAGTGGAATCATTTTTTGCACATTAAGAAACCCAAGATATCCATGTTAGACTTGGTGCAAAACAAAAAAAAAGAACCAAAAAAAGAAAAAAAAGCAACACACAAGATTGAATAAATTACAAATCCACTCAAATGGACAAAATTACCAACTCACTTGTTAGTGAGATAAAATGCAACAATATATAAGTTGTACCAATTGATTTGCAAAATCAATCTTAAAATACAAATAGTCCCCTTAAGTGGATAAATTATAAATCCACCCCCAAATGTGGATAAAATGCAACAATATATAAGTTGTACCAATTGATTTGCAAAATCAATCTTAAAATACAAATAGTCCCCTTAAATGGACAAATTATAAATCCACCCCTAAATATGGATAAAATGCAACAATATATAAGTTGTACCAATTAATTTGCAAAATCAACCCTAAAATACAAAATAGTCCCTCTAAATGGATATGATCATAAATCCATCCCTCATATCAGATAAATTGCAAAGGAAACATTTTAAAATTGGAAAATATGTCAACCAGTCTAAAAATCAAAAACAAACATAAAACATAAATATTGACTTCTTTAATAGTAAGAGAGGATGCACGCCAAGCTCGATCTTGGGTTCCCTCTCTCTTATTCGTTGAAGTGGTCAGAAATTAAAATACGGACTACCTTAGTCATAAGTGAGGATGCACGCCAAGCATGATCTTGGGTTCCCTCTCCCTTACTGGCGATGGAGTCTTCATTTAACAAATCAAATAAACAAAACAAATACATACATATAAAAACCCTCCTAGGTTACGAGGCTAAACTGACCAAGATGTGACGATATCGATCAAAAGGATAATCGTCCAAATAAGTCAAATAATACATACACAAAACCCTCCGGATCATGAGGCTAAACTGTCCAAGACACTCAACAAATTGAGTATATAAAATATTCTCCCAGTTATGAGATTAAACTAAACTATTCGATGATATTTATACATAAGAATCATCGGCAATATGACAAAGATGCATACACAAAATCCTCCATGTTATGAGGCTAAACTGACTAGATCGCGGTGATCATAATAAAGACAATCACCAAACAAAACTAAAGCAAATAAACTAAACTGCTATACACGACGGTCCCCTTCAAATAAATAAGGGAATGAATCGTCAAAAAACATATGGAAATATATAAGTCAAATGATTCTCCTAGTTATGAGTTTAAACTAACTATTTGATGATGTTCGAATATAAGAAAATCATCGACAATATAACAAAATATATATACAACCCCTCCGGGTTACGAGGCTAAACTGACCAATATTGTGACAATATATCACAAATATTGTGACAATATATCACAATAAATAAAAAAAGGGGAGATCATTATCGAATCGATCAAAAGCACGATTCGATAAATCCCCGTCCCTAATATATCGAAATATAAGAATCCTATTAATAAAAATATATCTGAAATTGTTAATATAACAACAATTTTGGTTTATAGTTCGCAAAAAGGATGCTTATGTATTTTCCATTTTTGCAATGTATAAATATGTCAACTCTTGTATTTCATATTTATTCCTTCAATTTAATGAAATGAAAGAAAATGTTGCACTTATTTACTTTCTGGCTAGTTATTCACACTTATTTAATTTCCTGTGCAAATGAATGACATGAGTATGACACAATGAGGCATTCTTCTATAAGAAGTTGTAAGGTGCGGAATTCCATTATGAATTCTTGAGAGGTCTTCGCAACACCAAAAATATATAAACACAAAGAGAACAAAAAACCCACGTTAAACAGAATGGCACACCCGGTGGGACCTCTCATCCTCGTAGTCATGTTTCGTGTCATTAATCTAACATAAAACCTTCCACGTTGTATAGGAACGAAAATTTGCGATGGAAACTAGCATGAAGGTGATATTTACGGCTCCCGTCTCTTTTGGCTCCTTCGAGCCAGCCTTGTTCAAGTATTCTTTTGAACACGGCCTCGTGACGGGTTATGAGATTGAAGTACCCATCAAGCCCTCAACTCCTAGTCCGGTGGGCAACATCGTGGTCGCTTCAGAAAAGGAACGATTGGAAAGGACGCATCCTGAGTTTGCAATTGCTGAAATTCCTGAAGCACATGCCAAAATTTCGAAGAAGAAAAGGAACAAGATACACAAGCCAAAGGTGAAAGAAGCCGAATCATCGTCCAATCAGTCACCAAAGAGTCCTTGCATGCCTGGTTCACCAAGCAAACTAGTTAAGTGTCATGTACGACCCCAAAAGTCATTATTGGGAAATTTCAAGGCTCATAAAAGGGTTGGAGGGAACCCGAAGGCACTTAACGACAAACAAATGTCGCTCATCCTGAATAAAATTAATGATTATGAGATGGTGATTCTCTCTAGTAGAGACGTCTACCGTCTTACTGGAGTACACATGACCGAAAACATTTCGATGAATGATTGCTTCACAATTCCAGCTCGCGTGTTGGTATGTGCAATTAAACTGAGAATGAAAGCGCAAAAATTGGGTGTCAACTTAATATATTCGCCTGTTTTTAGCAGTTCTCTCATCCCAATGGAATGTAGAGTTATCTCGTCCTCCCCACTTAACGGAAATCCTTTTAGGCCATATCCTAAGAGGATGAAAGTTTCCCGAAGTGGGAAATCAGTTTTGATCGATGGGAGTCGTTTCAGTCTGACAAGCGACGAGCTAGAAATAATGGAACCTGACTATTCTGTGAATATATCGACGAATAATCGATACGATATTCTGAGGAGAACAGACGAGGAAAAGCCTATGTTAAGAAGAAAGAAATATGCCCGGACTTCTGTTTGGGACAAGATCGGTAGCGGCACATCGCGTCCGTCCGTATTCGAACGCATTTCTCGTCATCCGAAGACAAGGTCTGAAACCCGGAGTATTAAAATGAAGTGGGACGGAAATCTCGAAATTGAAACAAATCCTGAGGTACGACGGAAAGAAAAGTCAAGTAAGTTGGAAATCAAACGGATTAATCTATCCAAAAGGCAGGTTCTAACAGTGTTAGTCAAATCCGATGATCAATTGGAGGGTACAGGGTCTACAGCTGATAGTGATACCCTTACTCACAGTTGTTATATGGTACAAATAACTGAAAATCCCTACAAAAAAACAAGGAGAGAAACAAATGATGACCTGCCGAACACTATAGAAGAACTCCAAGACATAGTCTCCCAACCAGGTGTGGACACAAGGAGGAAAGAACGGGCTAGGCAGAAGTTGAGAAATCTAGAGAAGCAACCAATACCCGAAGAAGATTTTAGGAATTCAAGACAGGACGACACCCCAACTTTTGTGGATGAGCAAATATCGAAGGGGTATGCTAGCGGTGAAGAAGAAGTACCAGTTCAGACTGTGTATACAACCGGAGAATCTTCAAGAGAAGAACATTTCAAAAAACAAATAGAAGACCTTCAACAAATGGTCTTGCAACTGTCTGCAACCATCGAGTCAATGAACTTGGAAAAAGAACGAGAAGTGGCCGGACAAAGGGACATGGTTGAACAAGCCGTGAACGCTCGATTCTCGGAGATGAGCAACACTGATCAGAGGCCGTTAAATCTCCTAAACCCTTACACAGTTCCATATCCAATAAAGCATTTGGAGACCAGATTACCTGTCGGGCATGTGCAACCAAAATTCACAAAATATAATGGGACGGGAGAACCGCGAGAACATCTAGCTCATTTTACAGCTCAGTGTGGAGACCTCGCAAACGACGAGTCATACTTGCTAAAGTTGTTCGTTCTTTCATTGAGTGGACCAGCTTTTGAATGGTATGGGACGTTAAAACCAAACTCTGTCCCCAATTGGAGTACCATGCAAACACTGTTTATTCAGCGGTTTTTCACTACCGTTAGGAAAGTCTCAATCGCAGAATTGAGCATGCTTAAACAAAGAATCGGAGAATCATCCACCGATTTTATATTGCGATGGAGGAATACTTCGATGTATTGCTCACAGGAAATTGAACAGGCTGAAGCCGTTCGTCTTTGTCAAAGCAACTTTAGGCCTGAACTTGGGTGGAAATTGGTCGGAGAAGATATACGAACTTTCGAGCGTTTGAACACTAAAGCTCGAGATGTCGAATTATTCTTACAGCAATATCCGAACATTTTTCCTACCACTCCTTCATCTTCGGGGACTTCCAAAGTCAAAAAGGATGAAAAGAGAAAGGAGGTTAAGGAGAGTCACAACACATTCGCCCAAGGAAGGAGAATGGAAGGGAAGCAGGAAACACCTCAACAAGCTCCAAGACCCAGAACCACCATAGAAGAGAGAAGAAACAAACCTTACTCTTTCCGAAGAGATAAAGTAAAGAAGCTCTTTCAACGCGCAATAGAAGTGGGAAAGCTTCGCCTCCCGGAACCAAAACGGCCAAGAGATGTCGACAAATCAAGTGAACCAAATTATTGCTTGTACCATAGGATGTTGGGTCACATAGTTGAAGATTGTTGGGTCTTTAAAGATATAATGCAGAATATGATAGAAAAGGGCGAAATTGAGCTCAATAACTCAATTAGGGTTGATCCACCGCAACCTCATCATCATCCTGGTGAAAAGGAAACTGTTCATGTTGTTGAATCTACTCACATTACTTTTCCACCATGCCATATTGAAGATTTAATATGCCAAATGATGAAATTCATGCCTTGGGTGACTGTTCAACAAGAAGAAGTAACTCCCACTAATCAAACGCCAGTGAAGGAAATCGTTCGGGATCCGAGGAAGGGTAAGGCTCCTATTGTCAAGGAACCAACCAACATCAAAGAAACAATTCATGTAATCCAGAAACTAAAAGATAGTATGGAAGATATTGTTAACGAGATGAAGGGGTGTGTTTGTACTAGTCTTGCTTCTACCTCATGTGGGGCAACATCAAAAGGTGACAACGACGAAGGTTGGCAAGTTGTGACACGTCGAAAGAAATTTTCTCAGCCTCAAGCACCGCCACTGCTGCCACAAAAGCAATATTCAAGACAACATCTTCGTCGAGCCCTTAAATACCTACAGAAAAGAAGTAAAGCAAAGAAGCCAGTGGAACCAAAGAAAACACCAAATGAGCTAAGCCCGTTGGAAAGATTGCAAAAACTAATTAACAAGTTGAAGGAGTATGAGCAGGGTACCCCGAAAAATATAACTTTGGAAGATTATATGCCATGGGAACTATTGCTGGAAAAGAGAAGGGACGAGCCCTCGGGTGAAGAACCCGAAGATAAGACGGAACCAATGGTACACGAGTGTCGAATGGTGGGTTCATCTCCAGTCAACAGTATTGGTTCACCTACGGGAATCAAGGAAATGTTTTCGTGGAGCGACGAACCTAGTGATGAAGATGAAGAAATAAACTTCATCCAACTAAGGAAGGGTAAAATCCTGTCATCTACTCCAAAACAACCCAAAAGTAAAGAAGTTAATTTGTCCAAGCAGTTGGTTGGTGAAACCGATGGAAACAAAAATAATGATCAGGAAGCAGTTGAAGGAACGAAGCAATCTTCAAACAATGAATCTAATGACACCAAATCGAAAGTCAATTACGATGTCATTGCTCATTTGAAGAAAATCCCCGCTCTCCTTAGTATACATGATGCCTTGCAACTGGCACCCGAATTGAAGGATGCTCTCATTCAAGCTTTGCAAAGATCAACAATATACGAAGCTCATCTGACCGAGACCCAATCCGTATTCAAGCAAGGAATGACGCCAATCACCTTCAGCAAGGAAGATATGCTTTTGAAACATATAGATCATAATCGTCCTCTTTATTGCAAAGGAACCATGGAAGGTCATTCTGTGGGGCGCATACTCATTGATCCTGGTTCTTCAGTAAACCTCATACCGATGACCACACTAGCAAAGCTTTCCATCGCAAGGACAAATTTAAGCCCATCCGATATAGTCATACACGGGTTTGATCAACATTCACAAACTCCCATTGGCATGGTAGTGTTGAAACTCGTCTTTGGAGAATTTGAGACCGATGCAACGTTCTATGTGCTGAATGTGGGGACATCATATAAAGCATTGTTGGGACGTCCTTGGCTTCATGAAAATTTTGTTGTTCCCTCCACTGTCCACCAATGCTTCAAATACATACACAATGGGAAGGAGCATAGATTCTTTGGAGAGCGTCAACCATTTGAGGCGCATGAGGTACATTTCCATGATGCTCGCTACTTTCTCGATGAACCTAAAGAAGGCAAAGCTCCCCCTCTCATACAAAAGGTCAATATGAGAAGTGATATACTCCCGGAAATAATAGAACTCGGTGATGACGATGAAGAACCCGCATTCAAAGTTGTTACACCTTCCAAGCGAGTAGAAGGAATGAGGCAGTCTCTAAACACCAAGAAGCAGGTTAAGATTCCAGGTCCAACTATCAAATCAGATAGTAAGAAGGTGAAGGCAACATATACAATAGACTCTAATACGGTGATGACATTGCCACCATGCACTACAAAGACACTCGAAAAGCGAGAAGTGGACGTAGTAAAGTCTTTGAAGACTTTCATTGTTCCGTCAAAGAAAAATAGTGGGAAGATAACTTTCTATAAAGGCGAACCACAACGTGTCGAGTCAAATACTCCCTTTGGCAAAACAAATGAAATTGATGATGATGCTGATTTGGATGATTTCACCATCAATCCGAAGGTCTTGACAGCTTTCAGAAATAGAAGAGAGAATCGTCCCTATAAGAAGAAGGAACAACAAAAATATGAACAAATATGGCGTCCGAAAGATGACAAGGGACGTGATAGTACGCGGCAAGGGAAAGATCGCAGGGGTCTTGGTTGCTCAAACCACTTAAAGAAGCAAACAACATTACATATAACGGTAAGCTCTGCAGATATTGAGTCAAAGGATGTCGCGCAAGTCGAAGGATCTTTCGGTACTCAACAATCACAGGTCGATGAAAATCAGACTAATAGTGGATCAGAGGGTGAAGAGATATTGCTTCAAGGTCAGTCTGATGTCGAGGGTATTCTCCCAGCTCCACGAGAAATGGAAGAAGGGGGACAAGCGACGGTTGATGAACTGTTAGAAATAAATTTGGGCTCTAATGATGACCCGGAACCAACATTTATCAGTGCTTCTCTTAGTCTTAAAGAAAGGGAAGAATACATAACTCTTCTCAAAGAAAATCATGATTGTTTCGCTTGGAATTATAAACAAATGCCAGGTGTAGACCGAAATGTCGCTGAGCACCGTTTATCCATCGATCCCAAACATCCAGGAGTAAAACAGGGGCCTCGCAGGATGCACCCGGATATTCGTGATTTAGTGATTGCAGAGATTGATAAGCTCATCAATGTTGGGTTCATCGAGCCCGTGATGTATACCAAGTGGTTATCAAATATTGTTCCAGTACGAAAGAAAAATGGTCAGATTCGGGTTTGTGTAGATTTTCGTGATCTCAATAAAGCTTGTCCGAAAGATGATTTTCCCTTACCCATCACTGAACAGATGGTGGATGCTACAACTGGGTACGAAATCCTTAGTTTCATGGATGGATATTCTGGATATAATCAAATTATGATGGCCGAGGATGACAAAGTACATACAGCGTTCCGTACACCGAAGGGGGTTTTCTGTTATAAAGTCATGCCTTTTGGGTTGAGAAATGCTGGTGCGACATATCAACGAGCCATGACACAAATATTCAGCGATTTGCTGCATAAACAAGTTGAATGTTATGTAGATGATCTGGTAGTCAAATCTAAAAAGAAGATCGAACATCTATCCGATCTTAAACTGATATTTAAAAGAGTTCGGAAGTATAACCTCAAAATGAACCCATTGAAATGTGCCTTTGGAGTCACAAGTGGCAGATTCTTAGGTTTTGTGGTTAAACACCGGGGCATCGAAGTTGATCCAACAAAAATCAAGGCAATTCAAGAACTCCCTCCTCCAAAGAATTTGAAACAACTCAGATCACTTCAAGGACGTTTAGCGTATATAAGGCGCTTTATAGTAAATTTGTCTGGAAAATGCCAGCCTTTTTCCCACCTCATGAAGAAGGGCGTAGCATTTGAATGGGATGAAGAATGTCAAAAAGCTTTTGAAGATATAAAAAAGTATCTCCTTAATCCTCCGGTGTTGAGGGCACCGCAGGTAGGCAGGCCACTCATATTATATATCGCCGCCCAAGATTGCTCATTAGGAGCATTGCTTGCTCAAAAAACTGATGATGATAAAGAGCAAGCTTTATACTATTTGAGTAGGAGGCTAGTTGGGGCGGAATTTAAATATTCTGCAATCGAAAAAATATGCTTAGCATTGGTCTTTGCAGCTAAAAAAATGCGTCATTATATGTTAGCTCATAAAGTCCATCTCATATCAAACGTGGACCCCATAAAATATATCATGACACGACCCACCTTGGCTGGACGTGTTGGCAAATGGACCCTTCTGTTGATGGAGTTTGACATTGAATATGTTCCGAGGAAGGCAGTGAAAGGACAAGCTTTAGCGGACTTTCTTGCGGCTCACCCTTTGTCTAGCGATTCCCCATTGGCAACAGATCTCCCGGATGAAGAAATAATGACTGTCAGAGCTAACAAAGAAGCTTGTTGGGAACTCTACTTTGATGGGGCTTGCCGTACTGAGATCACCGTTGATGGTCCGACGATTCGAGCTGGGGCAGGGATCGTGTTCTTCACTCCACAACGCGGTATAATTCATCTTTCGTGCGCACTTGTCGATGAGAAGTCCAACAATGAAGCCGAATACGAAGCTCTAATAGTTGGATTAGAAATGGCCCTCGATATGAACATCAAAACTCTTGAAGCATATGGTGATTCCCTACTTGTTGTTCGACAAGTTAACGGCGTATATGAAGTTCGAAAAGAAGAGCTGATACAATATCACGATGTGGCACTTCGTCTGATTCGAAAGTTCGATAGTTTGAAGATATCACACGTTCCAAGAA
This sequence comes from Triglochin maritima, assembly GCA_963682175.1. Classification (NCBI taxonomy): domain Eukaryota; kingdom Viridiplantae; phylum Streptophyta; class Magnoliopsida; order Alismatales; family Juncaginaceae; genus Triglochin; species Triglochin maritima. The sequence continues at coordinate 42,723,004 of OY821779.1, forward strand.
GCAATAACTCTCATGCGGATGCCCTTGCAAAGTTAGCGACTAGTCTGACCCTTCCACCCCAAGGAGAAATGGAAGTTGTTATAAAAGATCGTCGTCTTCTTCCAAGTATAGCGACGCTACGTGAAGACGAAGCAATAGAAGAAGTCAGCATTGTAAATGATGAACGAGATGATGATTGGAGACAAGTGTTTGTGGACTTCTTTAAGCATGGTCAACAACCTGTTAATAGAGCCGATCGAATGGAACTCAAAAGGCGGATTCCATCATTCGTGTTTGAAAATGATACACTTTATAGATTAGCGCCCGGTAACCACAACTCTGTGTATCTTCGATGTCTTTCAAAGGACGAAGCACAAAAGATTCTTCAGGAAATTCATTCAGGGGAATGTGGCGGCCATCAAGCAGGACCAAAAATGCGACATCGAATTAAGCTTATGGGCTATTAATGGCCCACTATGACTCAAGATTGCTTAGAGTATGCAAAGAAATGTGTCAAATGCCAAGAACATGGTAATCTACCTCACAGGCCGCCCTCGAAACTTCATCCAACAATTGCATCTTGGCCATTTGCAGAGTGGGGAACAGATGTCGTTGGACCCTTCACTCCTACATCTCGGGGTTACAAATTCATACTAGCTGCAACAGATTACTTCTCTAGATGGGCAGAATTGGTTCCTCTTCGCGAAGTCACAGCTGAGGCGGTCGTCAAGTTCTTCACCAACAATATTGTTCATCGATTTGGAGTCCCAAATAGAGTCCAATCCGATAATGGGACCAATTTCAAAAGTCAAAAAGTATATCGCTTTGCTAATAAATATAGTATTAATTGGAATTATTCCACTATATATAACCCATCTGCAAATGGGTTGGCAGAGGCCTTCAATAAAACTCTTTGTTCTATAATAGCTAAAACTGTAGAGTCAAATAAGCGAGATTGGCACGACCGTATGTATGAAGCACTCTGGGCCTACCGGACCACCTACAAAACTCCAACAGGTTGCACACCGTATTCCTTGGTATATGGGGCAGAAGCTGTATTACCGTTAGAAATTGAAATACCATCCCTCCGTGTAGCGTTGATGACTGACCTGACTAACGACCTCAACATCAAAGTAAGGCTCGAAGAGTTGTTAGACGCCGACGAAAGAAGACTTAAAGCACAACAAAGCCTTGAGCTATATCGAGCCCGAATGCAAAGAGCTTTTGATAAGAAAGTTCGCCCCCGAGCATTCAAGAAGGGTCAACTTGTTTGGGTAATGTCCAAAGATTGCATGGCTCAGGGTTATGGAAAGAAATTAGACCCAAAATGGAAAGGTCCATATATTGTCGAGCTAGCATATGACAATGGGGCATATCTCTTAACCGATCATGAAGGGAAAAGGCCATACCCCCCACTAAATGGAAAATTCCTCAAGCCATATTATTCATAAAAAATAAAAATAAAAGGGTTAAAAAAAATGAGACCCTACGGACTTAGTGAAAACCCTAAAGGGCGCTAAGGGTAAAAAAAAAATCAAAAAAAAACTCGGCTGTCGACGACAGGCAAAATTGGGTACCCCTCTACAAGAAAACCCGAAAGGGCTTGTAAAAAAAAAAACAAGTGGGGGTCAATTGTGGCGAAAACCCGAAAGGGCGGTGCAATTGATAAAAAAAAATCCTCCTGAATAAGAGGTGAAACTTTTCGATAATCCTCCTGAATAAGAGGTGAAACTTTTCGATAATCCTCCTGAATAAGAGGTGAAACTTTTCGATAATCCTCCTGAATAAGAGGTGAAACTTTTCGATAATCCTCCTGAATAAGAGGTAAAACTTTTCGATAGAAATGTTCTACAAATCTATGAAGTACATCTGAGATTTGTAAGAACAATAACAATATAAAACTTTCGCCGACGATGGAACGTCCCTCGGGTCACTCTCCTACATATGAGAATTCTTGAGGCGAAAGGGGTTATCAAAGTTCTACAAATCTATGAAGCATATCTGAGATTTGTAAGAACTTTCCAACCTTGTTGGGTGACATCCATATGAAGAGCGAGCATCCGGTACGATTTCAAAGATGAGATCCTTACTGTGGCTCCACAGCTGATGGTTGTCATGATGTAAAAATTCCTGTCCTCCTGAATAACGAGGCTAAACTTATTCATATATACATGCATAGCCCAATCTCTTTTGTAGCCATAATAAGTCTACACACATATCACCATCCTCCTAATAACGAGGCTAAACTTATTCATACATATATGTCCTAATCTCATGAGTAGCAATAATAAGCCTACTCATATATGTCGTCATCACCCTAAATATCAAGTAAAAGGGTTGGCCACATTTGTTCTACAAATTTACAAACCATAAAAAAAAATTTGTGTAAAAAATAATAATATATATGTTAATAAAATATATTAAAAAAAAAAGAAAAGAAAATGCAAACAAATTTAATAATAAGAGAGGATGCACGCCAAGCTAGATCTTGGGTTCCCTCTCTCTTGTTGTTAGAGGAGTTTTGTAACGAACAAACAAATAAAAAAAAATAAAAAAAAATCAAATCAACAAAAAAAGTCTCCTGGGTAACGAGGCTAAATTTATATGTATGCCCTAATCCTTGAGTAGCAATAATAAGTCTACTCACATATTCAATCCTCCTGGGTAACGAGGCTAAACTTATCCATATATCCAAATCGTCTGAGTAGTAATCATAATGCTACTTTCTGAATATATTCAACCTCGTGAGTAGCGAGGATAAACTTATTCATACAACAAAATCCTGAATAATAAGGATAAACTCATTCAAACGCGTTTCATCTCGCGAAGAACAAGGATAAATTTACTCATACACTTCAACCTCTGAATCAAGTGGAGAAACTTATTCAGCGCATTTCTCATATATAGATAAAAATGCAAACAAATTTAATAATAAGGAAGGATGCACGCCAAGCTCGATCTTGGGTTCCCACTCTCCTATTGTTAGAAGAGCTTGCAAATATATATATACACATATATAATCAAATCAACAAAAAAAGAACCTCCTGAATAAGAGGTAAAACTTTTTCGATAGAAATGTTCTACAAATCTATGAAGAACATCTGAGATTTGTAAGGACAATAAAAATATAAAACTTTCGCTGACGATGGAACGTCCCTCGGGTCACTCTCCCACATATGAGAGTTCTTGAGGCGAAAGGGGTTATCAAAGCTCTACATATCTATGAAGCATATCTGAGATTTGTAAGAACTTTCCAACTTTGTTGGGTGACATCCATATGAAGAGCGAGCATCCGGTACGATTTCAAAGATGAGATCCTTACTGTGGCTCCACAGCTGATGGTTGTCATGATGTAAAACAATCCTGTCCTCCTGGGTAACGAGGCAAAACTTATCCATGTGTGTTCTAATGTTCTGAGTAGTAACATAAGTCTACTCACCTCATATATTGTCCTCCCGAGTAATAAGGTCAAACCTATTCATATACATATATATATATCATAATCTCGTGGGTAACAACAATAAGTCTGCTTACATATATCAGCATTGCTCCAAATATTTGGTGAAGGTGTCTGCTACATTTGCTCTACAAATTTACAAATCATAAAAAAATTGTATTAAAAAAAAACATAGAAACAAAAAAAAATACAAAAAAAAACAGGATATGCAAACAACTCTAATAGTAAGAGAGGATGCACGCCAAGCTGGATCTTGGGTTCCCTCTCTCTTGTTGTTAGAGGAGTTTTGTAAAAAATAAATATATAAACCAACAAAAATAAAAATCAAATCAACAAAGTCCTCCCGAATAACGAGGCTAAACTTATTCGCATATACATATATATCCTCATCTCATAAGTGACAATGTTAAGTCTACCCACATATATCGCCATCCTTCCGGCTAACTAGGCTAAACTTATCCATATATCCTAATTGTCCGAGTAGTAATCATAAGTCTACTTGCCAAATATATTCAACCTCGTGAGTAACGAGGATAAACTTACTCATATAACAAAATCCTCCTGAATAATGAGGGTAAAATTATTCAAATATATCCAATCTCGCGAGTAACGAGGACAATTTACTCAAATATTTCAACTTCTTGAATAATGAGGATAAACTTAGTCAAATATATTCAATCTCATTAGTAACGAGGATAAATTTACTCATATATTTCAACCTCCTGAATAAGAGTTAAAACTTTTCAACAGAAACACTCTACGAATCTATGAAGTATATCTTAGATTTGTATGAATAAAAAAAAATGATAATAAAACTTCCGCAAACTTCGGTCACTCTCTTTCACATGAGAGTTCTTGAGGTGAAAGAGGTTATCAAAGTTCTACAGATTTATGAAGCATATCTGAGATTTGTAGGAACTTTCCAACTGTGTTGGGTAACATCTATATGAAGAGCGAGCATCTGGTACGATTTCTAAGATGAAATCATTACCGTGGCTCCACAATTGATGGTTGTCATGATGTAAAAAATTCTCGTCCTCCTTAAAATGAGGTAAAACTATATAACAAATTTGTTCTACGAATTCATGAAGCATATCTAAATTCGTATGAATCAAGAATCTCGGTAAAAAATAAAATAAATATAACATAATTCTCATAAGTCATATAATACATGTAAACAAATCTAATAATAAGAGAGGATGCACGCCAAGCTTGATCTTGGGTTCCCTCTCTCTTGTCATTAGAGGAGTTTATAAAAATGTTAAAAAAAATAATTAAATATATAAAATCCTCCTGAGAGATTAACTTTTCGTCAAACACACTCTACAAAGCTATGAAATATATATGGGTTTGTAAGGGGATGACTCAGTTTCCTTCTACCTACAATGGAATATCCTCCAAGTCACCTCTCTACTATAAGAGGGTTCTTGAGGTAAAGAGATGTTAAAATGAAATATTCACTAATCTACAAATCTATTGCACATATATGAGATTTGTAGGAACATATAAGTTGTTGATCAACAACCATATGGAATGGGGAGTACTCAATAAGATTCAAGATAAAAGAATCTTTATTGTCACCCCAATTGTTGTTGGCGCTCCGACGTCGATAGCCCCTCATTGGTGAGTATATACTTTTCTACGTACTAGCATATCAATATGTAGTAAAATATGACTCACATGAGAAAACCCCATTAATATCATATACCGAAGTTGAAAGCCATATTCAAAACTGCCTATGCTTCAACATCAATGGTATAGGACGTACACGACATAAAGTATGTACTCCTAATATAATGGAAGTCATTTTCTCAAGAAGTTATGATTCACAATATTCATCATATCTTCTTGAGGGGGCAAACTGTTGACACAAAAAAATATACATCTCAAATCAAAATAATTTTTCTAGTAATCGTCAATCAATTGTCATCCCAGCTTAGTAGAAATTGGAACTCTATCGAGATGAGACTAAGCAACAACATCAAAATGAACATTAAGGAATCATTAATCTTTTGATATATGTTTATTAGTCTAAACATGGAAATATAGTCAAAACCTTAAGAGATGTGGAATATCACAAAATCCAAAGGTGGAAAAGAAATTTTTCCATTAAATAAGAAACAAATAAAAAAAAATTGAATGTTAGCCAATTCGTAATACAAGGTTTGGTTTACTTTTATTTTATTTTATTTATTTCAAAAAAAAAAAAGAAGAAGAGGAGGGTGCATGATCCCACGTTCAAAACTCAAACAACTTCACCCTCCATTGCTTCACACGTAATACAAAAAAAAATCATTTAAGAATTAAAAAAAAATCCACAATTATGGATATATGGAAGGATAATGGAATTATTCAAACCATATTAATAACCCCACCTCTTCTTAACCACCCAATACACCCATGATCATCACATTTCCCCCTCCTAATTCCCTCTCTCTTCTCCCCTATAAAAACCCATCCATTCCTACAAAAAAAGAGATACACGTACAAAGAGAGAAAAAAAGAGAAGAGAAGAAAAAGAAAAAAAAAGGAGAGATTTTTAGAAGAAAAAAAAAAACAGCAAAAACGTGAAAAAAAAAGAATAGAAAAAGGAGGGAAGAAGAGAAGGTGAAGGGGAGACATCGCAACAATTCCGGCTTCCCCAATCCCAACAACAACTCCGGCTTCATCAACACAATGACACCGGCAAGTGCAAATTCCGGCGAATATTTTCTGTAATAATAATAATAATTAAACTAAATGTGCACGGGTGGCCACACCCTTGGGGATCCGTACCCATCCGTGTACTTAACGACCGTTCCGGCCTCCTCCTTCTAAGGAATCGAACCCGGACGGTCGCCCGTTAGCCAAACGGCCACCTCCCTTGGGGAATCGTACCCGTTTGGCTTGGGAAAAATACGTCATTCCGGCCTCTTCCTTTTGAGGAATCGAACCCGGTTTGATCGTTTATATTTTGGTAAAACAAAAAGACGCCGGAAGGCTGCCGAATTTTAGCAAAAAAAAATGACATACTCAAACTGATATAAAGAAAACATCGGTTCTGTGATGGACACAATTAATTAATCAAATATTCACACCTACACATTTTCAAACAACCAATAATATATTTCAATAACTTCATCTACAGACTATGGCTCGGTAAATATGGAGCTTGCGGCTTGAATTATTCCATATGGTTGAGTTTGGACATGCAGATGAAATATGTCCAGGCCATTATGCACATGAAAGTGAAACAAAACTGCGTAATTAACCACCACTTAGGAATCAGTTCAATCTGCAGATGCGAATATTTTTGAACCTAAATTGTCCCCATATGTGTAAGTTTCATGAACTCAAATTAAGGACAACACAATTTCACAATCATGCATTACGTTTCAACGAAATTCATAATTGATAATGATCAAGTATACGTCCATAAAATCTTAGGATTCTTAAATTCGAATCTTGAAATACCCGTGTCATGAATCTAGTATATGCATAAGTGTACTTGATTATGAAGGTGAATACTTATACTTAAGCACACTGTCTATATTCCCACACTGTTAGATTGATAAAGTAAAAGGAATACAAGCCATGTACGTGCATTAACATCAACTCAAATGACCGTGAGCATTGCTAGTAATATGATATAATTTCTAATATGGAAGAAATTGAGGTACTGGAATTTATACTACAGAAATTGAGGTACTAAAATTAATGATAAATGACATTGATTTATAAAACACCGTAGTTTTATATCAACGTACATGCTTGCATTGCGTTGCATAACATATAAGTCTGGAAAATTTACATCTCCTCCCTTTGGGATTCGACAAATCATATGACAATATTATCTAATCCAAAGTGGAATCATTTTTTGCACATTAAGAAACCCAAGATATCCATGTTAGACTTGGTGCAAAACAAAAAAAAAGAACCAAAAAAAGAAAAAAAAGCAACACACAAGATTGAATAAATTACAAATCCACTCAAATGGACAAAATTACCAACTCACTTGTTAGTGAGATAAAATGCAACAATATATAAGTTGTACCAATTGATTTGCAAAATCAATCTTAAAATACAAATAGTCCCCTTAAGTGGATAAATTATAAATCCACCCCCAAATGTGGATAAAATGCAACAATATATAAGTTGTACCAATTGATTTGCAAAATCAATCTTAAAATACAAATAGTCCCCTTAAATGGACAAATTATAAATCCACCCCTAAATATGGATAAAATGCAACAATATATAAGTTGTACCAATTAATTTGCAAAATCAACCCTAAAATACAAAATAGTCCCTCTAAATGGATATGATCATAAATCCATCCCTCATATCAGATAAATTGCAAAGGAAACATTTTAAAATTGGAAAATATGTCAACCAGTCTAAAAATCAAAAACAAACATAAAACATAAATATTGACTTCTTTAATAGTAAGAGAGGATGCACGCCAAGCTCGATCTTGGGTTCCCTCTCTCTTATTCGTTGAAGTGGTCAGAAATTAAAATACGGACTACCTTAGTCATAAGTGAGGATGCACGCCAAGCATGATCTTGGGTTCCCTCTCCCTTACTGGCGATGGAGTCTTCATTTAACAAATCAAATAAACAAAACAAATACATACATATAAAAACCCTCCTAGGTTACGAGGCTAAACTGACCAAGATGTGACGATATCGATCAAAAGGATAATCGTCCAAATAAGTCAAATAATACATACACAAAACCCTCCGGATCATGAGGCTAAACTGTCCAAGACACTCAACAAATTGAGTATATAAAATATTCTCCCAGTTATGAGATTAAACTAAACTATTCGATGATATTTATACATAAGAATCATCGGCAATATGACAAAGATGCATACACAAAATCCTCCATGTTATGAGGCTAAACTGACTAGATCGCGGTGATCATAATAAAGACAATCACCAAACAAAACTAAAGCAAATAAACTAAACTGCTATACACGACGGTCCCCTTCAAATAAATAAGGGAATGAATCGTCAAAAAACATATGGAAATATATAAGTCAAATGATTCTCCTAGTTATGAGTTTAAACTAACTATTTGATGATGTTCGAATATAAGAAAATCATCGACAATATAACAAAATATATATACAACCCCTCCGGGTTACGAGGCTAAACTGACCAATATTGTGACAATATATCACAAATATTGTGACAATATATCACAATAAATAAAAAAAGGGGAGATCATTATCGAATCGATCAAAAGCACGATTCGATAAATCCCCGTCCCTAATATATCGAAATATAAGAATCCTATTAATAAAAATATATCTGAAATTGTTAATATAACAACAATTTTGGTTTATAGTTCGCAAAAAGGATGCTTATGTATTTTCCATTTTTGCAATGTATAAATATGTCAACTCTTGTATTTCATATTTATTCCTTCAATTTAATGAAATGAAAGAAAATGTTGCACTTATTTACTTTCTGGCTAGTTATTCACACTTATTTAATTTCCTGTGCAAATGAATGACATGAGTATGACACAATGAGGCATTCTTCTATAAGAAGTTGTAAGGTGCGGAATTCCATTATGAATTCTTGAGAGGTCTTCGCAACACCAAAAATATATAAACACAAAGAGAACAAAAAACCCACGTTAAACAGACTCCCAGTCAACACACACGACATTAGCTCCGGAGATCACACTCTCCCATTTTGGGTACCTACGCAACATAACCCAAGCATCAAAATAAAGAAATTTAGGCCCATGAGTTCGCTCGTACATCACGTGCGCTTGTCGGACAACATCGTCGTCATTCTGGCCGCTCCTTTTCCGTCGGAATGCCTGATCGAAGCACCCGACCACTTGTTCACAGCAGGTATAATTCTCCTCCACCGTCCTTTTAAGGACTCTGCGTTCCTTTCGGGTAGGCATGTGCCTTCCACGGAGATGTCGTACACATGTTTCACTCTAGTCCACAATGAAGTAGACTTCTGGTTTGTCCCTGTCACCGCATCGCAATTGACTTCCATATATGCAGAGACAAGTCTCTCGTCCTCAGTTGTGGTCCACAACTTCGGATTGACTTTGGCAGTTTGGACTTGCTTGCGGTGACGACGCTGTGGAGGTGGGGATGGTGGTGTGGGGGTGTGTCGTGGTGGGGACTCATCGTCGTTGTTACCCTCATCTTCAGTGTCCGCCATACTCTGGCGGCTTTTTTGAGACAAGGGTCGGCCAAACATCTGGAACTGCGGTTGATCATAAGGGAATGGTGGTGCATATTGAGAGTATTGTGGGAATGGTAAGTTTTGATCTGGGGATGCGTAGTGGGAGAATTGTGGGAATGGTGAGTTTTGGTCAGGTGGTGGGAATGGTGGTGCGTACTGGGAGAAGTCGGGTTGTTGAAATGGTTGTTGGTAAAATGGACGTGAGGGATATGGTTGTGGATAGCGTGGATGCGGATTTGATTGTGGAGGAGGGGGGGAACGATTGTACTCCGGAGAAGACATTGTGGGAGAGATATGGGATGTAAGTTGAGTTTTGAGTTTTGTGGAAGAGATATGGGGTGTAAGTTGATTTTTGTGTAGGGTATATATAGAGAAAAAATTAGACACTGTGCAATCACGCGGATTACTTTTCTTTCACGCGTATACTGTACATTCACGCGGACTACTTTTCTTTCACGCGTATACTGTAGATTCACGCGGACTACTTTTGTTTCATGCGTAGACTGTGCAATCACGCGTATACTGTGCAGTCACGCGCGTTTCGAAATTCAAATATTCAAATTTCAAATATTCAAAATTTTGTGTTTAATAGTGATTAATATTGTTAATTAATTAATAGTAATAATAAGTATATCGCGAATTAGAATTATAATGTAATTAGAATTAGATTTATATATAATGTATTTTGTTAAATGTTGTGTGAGAATTAAATTTGTTTAATTAAGAAATGATATGGATGAAAGAGAGTGTAGGGTGGGTGGGGGTAGTTTGGGCATGGATAAAGAGATTTTTTGGGTGGGTGGGGTGAGCTGACGTGGCAGAGAGAGAAACTGACGTGACAGAGAGAGAGTACAGGGCGCCCGGGGTAGCCCAAACGTTGTTAAATATGCTCTCAATTTCCTAAAAAAAGTAGCCAAATGCCCGAATGTTAGATGATTCGAGAATCCTGAGTTGTGACTTTCTCTTTTATACAATGCAAACTAATAATTTAAAAAAACTAAAACGAATATTTTTTAGAAAGAAAAAAAAGGTGACAATAAGAAACCCATCAGCACCTATCCGTCGTCATTCCTCTGTATATCTCAATAAACCCCCCCAACACCTCACACACTCTCTCTCCAAACCCCCCAATCCCTCGTCGATGGCGTCCGCAGTGGAGGTCTGCGTGAAGGCGGCCGTCGGCGCTCCCACCGTCCTCGGCGACTGTAAGATTCCTCTCACCTCCTCTTCTCCGTACGCCATTTGAGCTGTGATTGAGATATCAGATATGAATTGGAGGGTTTTGGGTTTTTTAGGTCCGTTCAGCCAGAGAGTTTTGCTCACGTTGGAGGAGAAAAAAATCAGTTATGATATGAAGCTCATCGATCTCGGAAACAAGCCGCAGTGGTTAGTGCGGATTTGAGAAAGTTTTTTTGTTGTTTGGATTTGAAATGGGTTTTAGGGTAAAGTTGGGATTTTGGGAGGTGGGTCGGTGTCGGATTTGGGGAAAGGAGAAGGTTTTTTTGGTTTGGGTTTCATGGGTGTCTTCTGATAGTGGATTGGGTTTGGACTTTTGGTTTCGTCTGTTTAGATTTTGTGGTGTATTTGTCTAATACTTTGGTTTGGTTGGTTAAATTTGGGATTTTTGGAGGTGCGTCGGTGTTAGATTAAAAAACAAGCCTCAGCGGTCAGTGGTGTGGGAATTTGAGAAAGCTTTTTGGGTTCGGGTTTGGGTTTTTGAGGTAAAGGTGGAATTTTGGGAGGTGTGCTGGTGTCGGGTTTGGGAAAGGAGATGGTGTGTTGGTTTGGGTTTTGTCAGGGTTTGATCTGTTGGTGGATTGGTTTTGGTTTCTGTGATTTGATTTTGTGGTTTTTTTTAGCTTAGACGTTCTGGTTGGTTAAATTTGGAATTTTTGGAGGTGGGTTGGTGTTAGATTAAAAAAAAGTCTCAGTGGTTAGTGGTGTTGGAATTTGAGAAAGTGTTTTTTGGTTGGGGTTGGGGTTTTTTGCTTAAAAGGTGGGGTTCTGGTGGGTCTTTGGAAGGTTTGATTTGGTTTTGTGAGTTTTTAGCTTAGACGTTCTGGTTGGTTGGTTAAATTTGGAATTTTTGGAGGTGGGTTGATGTTAGATCGAGGAAAGGATCGTCTTTTGTGTTGGCTTTTTGGCCTTAATCCGTATTTTGATGATGTAATTAAACCTAATCTTAATAAGGACATGTAGATTAGCACATGTAGTATAATAGTATACATGTTGTATTGTGCTAACATCTACAAGTGATCACGACTCAAGAAAGAAGAAAAATCAAGTCAATACATGTAATCAAGCTAGGATTGAAGACATGTAATTTTACCTTTCTTTGAGAATTAGGAACTTATGTGAATTGAGCATAACTTAAGCTAATATGCATGCATTCACACACTAGGTTCCTTTTAGGAGTCACACACAAAATATCATATAATTTGGACTCCATTAGATCACCTAAACACCTAAAACATTGGTCGCCAGTCTGTCTGAGTTCGGTCGACCGTTCACCTTTCGGTCGACCGGTTATACACAATTTTTGTTATACCAGACCAATCCGTTCAACCGATCACACATCTATTTAACCGATTACCCAGACCTGTTCGGTCGACCGGTAAACCTTCGGTCGACCGTTTCGTTTGCTGTTTTTGGTAAAAATATGACAGTTTTATTTGTCGTATTATACAACGGTCGTATACACATTTTTCTCAATATACACCCCCATATACATTAGAACCGGTCGAACCATTTGCCTAGTTCGGTCGACCGTTCAAATAGGTAAAATCTACCTGCTATCGGTCGACACAAGTTTGTCCAACCGATCAAGATTTCTCTCTACCGAACCCAGTAGTTCGGTCGACCGGTACCTGCTCGGTCGACCGTTGACCTATAGAGCTTAAGTGATTCGGTCGACCATTACCTATGTTCGGTCAACCGATCCATCAACAGACTCAAGGGTTCGGTCGACCGATACAACTTTCGGTCGACCGTTTCTAGACAGATTTCTGAACCCGATTTTCTGTTTTGTGTATCTTGCACAAAGCCCAATCAAATCTTGTCCAAACGGCTAGAAATCTTTAGGAGATTATAAATAAAGGTTCACACTTAGTTTTCCACAAGATTTCACAACTCCAAAATGTCAAACTTATAGTGAGATTTTCCACAACCTCAAAACTCACAATTAGTGATTCCAAAGCCTAATTTCCACATCCTTCATCATACATTCATATTAGCATCTGTTGTGCTCAATACTAGAAGAGTGAGTTCCACTCCAATTGTTGTCAAGAGAGCAAGGGTCTTGGTGAAAGCCCAAGACAAAGTGAGCAAGGGTCTTGGTGTAAGCCCAAGACAAAGAAGCAAGGATTTCGGTGAAAGCCCGAAGTGATTCTCTCGGTTTGTGAGAGGTGGTGCCAAGCTCAGCGAGGGTTGTTCGCGAGCTTGAAGACTTGTAAAAGGCGTTGCTCCCGGCCCGGAACGGGGAGGCATAGTGAAGACGCAAGAGGGGCTCGAACGGAGATTCGAGAGGTGATTGCAAGAGAGGACGTAGGCGCGGCCGAACCTCTGTAAATCCGGTGTCTTCTTGTGGTTTGCATTGCTTGTTCTACTTGTGTTTGATTTCGTTTTTAATTTCCGCTGCATTTCTTTGATCAATCAACCGAGTAGTTAATTAGGGTTTAATCGTGATTAGTTTGTGGACCCATAGACCCACACGATCCTACATTTTGTTTATTCAGATTTCGGTTTGTTGTTTATTTGTTGAGGGTTCGCTGGCCTGGTAAAATTTGAGATTTTTAGTGGTGGATGTTGGATTAAGCAGAGGATGTTTTGCCTTAGTTGGGTTTTTCCAGGTCTATTTCTTGTTAAATTTTGCAGTTTGTTTTTGTCTAGATCAGACGTGTTGATAGAAATTGGAGATTTTTATTGGTGGGTTGACTTGGGATTGATGAAATGATAATATCATCTTAAATGGAATACATATTATTAGATTATACCTTTCTGGTGTCACTAATTTGGATCTGGAACATTTCCATCTTCTTCCAATTTTGAGGTGTACTAGTATCCAGATGCTGATAAATGATGTCAAGATGGTGTCTTCACTGTGTAGACTTGAGGTTTATGTAACTAGTTCATCCTTCTTTCAATTATTTTGACATCCTTGTTTTACTTTTAGAACTTTGAAGCCTTTTTCTATTTGGGTTTAGATCTTAGAGGTGAGTAAACATGAAATTAATGTGTTATGTTAGCTCAGTACTCTGTAGATTTCTACTTGGGTTTATTTGTCCTTTGTCTTTATTGTCTTGATATCATGATGTTTTATCGATAAATCATTTGATTTGTTGATTGATTTTGATATGTTTAGAGAGCAGTGGCCCAATTGAGAGAAAATGAGGTTTTTCTAAAATGACTTTTGATTTTATTTCTTTAATTATATCACATACAAAGTTGTTTTGGACTGGGTAGTTATTATGTTAAGCAAGCACTCTATTTATTATTTTGGTGATTCTCAGGTTCCTTGAAATTAGTCCGGAGGGGAAGGTGCCCGTGATAAAGTTTAGTGGAAAAGACAAATGGATCTCTGATTCAGATGTCATCACAAAACTCATTGAGGAGAAATACCCAGAACCTTCCCTGGTCACTCCCCCCGAATTTGCGTCTGTGTAAGTGATTCTCTCCCCTAGGGCTGTGCATTGACCGGGTCAAACCGGTCAACCGGACCGGTCAGTCCGGGTTCGGTCCGGAAATTTTTGAAAAAATCCGGTCCGGTCCGGGTTTCGTTCCGGCAAATTTTAAATTTTCCGGTCCGGTCCGGACCGGTCCAATTTTTTATTATTTTAATTTAAGGTAAAAAATCGGGTTTTTGGACCGGACCGGTCCGGTCTGGTCTTCGGTCCGGCTTTTCGAATTTTTTCCGGTCCAGTCCGGTTTTCGGTCTGGACCTAATTTTTTTTTTCCGGTCCGGACCGGACCGGACCGGACCGATGCTCAGCCCTACTCTCCCCTTTGTTTTTAATATAATTCTATTACAAGGCTTTGTCTTGTTTAATTTTCTTGCTTCTTTTGAGTGTGCTGCGTTGCTTTGGTTTTATTGTGTAGACAAAGTTGTTGATCCTATTAACATTAAAAGTTGATTAAATATAGATGTTTCATTCCTTTTCGGTTTAAGATCTGCATTTTACATGCCATATTGTTGGTGTTAACGCTTTTTTTTTCTTCCCATAGGCTGTCTATATCTTACCTGGTGTACTTATTTATTGTTAAATAAATGCTTTTATAGAATTACATTTTCCCCTAATATCAATTTTGTTATTTATATATTCAGTGGATCGAAGATATTTTCCTCGTTTGTCACTTTCCTGAAGAGCAAGGATCCAAATGATGGCTCTGAACAGACATTGCTGGATGAACTTCGTGCTCTTGATGAACATCTCAAGAATCATGTACGTGTACATAGAAAATGATTATGTTGACAATAACAAAACACACAAAATAGATTGACAGTTGTATTCTCATGTATTTACTTCATAAAGATACGTTCTAGGGTCTTTATTCAAGTTCGGAATCGATGCATTTTGTCGTCTATTGTCTTGTGAGCATTGTGCTCCCTTGTAAGCATTAACAGCCTTATAATTAGCTACTTTGCTCCTGCAGGGACCATATATTAATGGCTCAAATATTTGTTCCGCTGATCTTAGTCTGGCACCCAAACTATTTCATCTTGAAGTTGCTCTTGTTCATTTCAAATGTTGGAATGTCCCAGAAAACTTGGTTCATGTTCGTGAATATATGAAGGTTAGGAAGCAATTACCAGCATGATTTTGTAATAAATATGTGATGGATGTTATGTACACTTTTCTTTTACTTGGCTCGTTCTTTGTCTAAATTATTTCACCAGTTTATTTCGAACGAATGTGGCCTGAAGCATAGACTACCAAATTAGGTTCAGATATATTCCTTATTGGTCTCACATTTTTACTGTCTACTCAAGTCAGTTAGTTTTAGCAACTTTCTAGGATGTTCTAGACCCTTGGGTAAAACAAAGTTCTGTAAGGAGGATTGGAGGAATGTTTTGCCTAAACCCACTGGCTTCTACGTTACTGGTCAATGATATTAGAAGTAAAGAGGAAAGTACAGCCCATATGTTTGCGTGACTGGTAAATGATTTTATTTTTGAGGAAATTCTAATATGAAAACCAAGAGAGAACTGGTGGATCAAGTTGTTGTAACCAAAGCTGTCCGCAAATCATGGTCTTGTTTTTCAGACCTGCGCTGACCCTTTTCTCTTCAACTAATTGCAGCTTCTTTTCAACCATGAATCGTTCTTTAAGACCCAGGCGGCCAAAGAGCATGTCGTAGCAGGTTGGGCACCCAAGGTCAATGCTTGAAGCATGTAGGCCTTCCTGTATTAAGTATGTCCTCCAAATCTAATAAATAAATGCCCCTTTGTTCTACTTCCTTTTTCCTTGGTTGTTTTACATAAATATATAGGTGCTCATGCAAGCCTTGGCCTTGCTCGTATCGTGTTCATGTTTAGTGAAAAGCTTGATGGGGGCTATGCATATAAATATCCTTGTAATTTCTGTCGAACTTTTTCGAGACATGAATCTGATCAAAATTGCATCTGAGCTTTAGGATTAAGAGTTTACTCGTGAATTGAAATATGATGCTCGATCACTATGAAAGTAGGTTACATGATAGTGGTAATTTCTGAGGTCTGGGTGATCCTGCCAGTGGATTGATGAACATAAATTTGATGCAAAATTTAGTCATTTTTATCAAATTCATCTCTTTATATAAATCACTAAATCCTTTTATTTCTTTCTACGAACACATAGATAACAATGCAGTATGAGCTAAAAGTAGGACTCTAAGCAGCACCAATTTTACTAATTGAAGCACATATGACTCACATTGTTGACCGATCCAACAGTTAAAAGTTTCATATGATGGCGGTGTTGTGTAAAACGCGAGGCGGTCTATAAGTCCAGCACCAGGGTTTATTCTGTCATGACCCTAATTATATATATTTGAACATGATTTTTAAATAAATTGCTATGGGTGTGGGTTATGTAGGTTATGTATTGTGTATTTGTGTGTACATTCTGTTTTGTTTGAGCTTTTATCATTCGGAGACAAACCAAACTAGAACAAACTTGAACTGAATTCACTTAGGCAGGATGGATCCAAAATGGATTGGGCTTGGACCTGGAACTCAGAGGTCATGTCTGTTCTGGCCCGTCTCTGCCCCAACTCAACACATGTCACTATGTGCACCCTTAAGTACCACAAAATCGGATAATCTAATGTTAACCATCAGGGAGAGAGATGTGGTTCGGTTTAAATGTATCTTTAGAAGAAAAAAAGTGTAACCTAGTCATTACAATGATACTGCAGAACATCATAATGTATTGTTGAATAAGGACGTGGACTTGTAGGAACATCTGATAATTCAGATTATTTTTGTGACTTGTTATTCTGAGTTTCTCCACTTATCACCAAATGGTTCTGAGTGGCATGCTCATTACCCGTGCTTTCACATAGAGGCTCTAGGAATGAGTTTCTTTAATTTACATGTGAAAACAATATATTGTGGGCTTGATGTGTTGTATTAGAGTTTTTATCGTCGTAAACTCACAATGCTACAAATTAGTTTGAGGAAATATTAGCTCTAGATTTGGAAAGCCAAAGATGTCTTGCTTGTGTGGTTGAGTAAATTGCGGATGATAATTACGGTGTTTATGTGTGGATGTTTAATATATATTTGTCAAAAACACCACTTAGATGACAATATTAAAATCTTAACCAGAATTTCCACAACATCGATTAGTCCAATCCTAACAAATGTTGGAATTATGTTTTAATGCCGTTAGCGTCTGGTTCACGCATTCTAGTTGTCACAATACCATCCTTTTTCTGTTCCATTCCCCTTCTTTCCAAATTAGGAGAAGATACCATAGTTGTGATGCCCCACAAATTATCAATTTTTCCCCAAATTAAATAATTTTTCGTTGTGGAAGGCTCTTATATTCATAAAAGAAAGGAAATAATGCAGGGGAGAGTAACTTTCGGTCCAGTCTGGGTTTCGGTCCGACCTTCGGAAGGGATTCGGGTTTCGATCCGGTCCTGGACCAAAACTCAAAAATCCCCACAAAAATTCGGTCTGGTCCGGGTTTTCGGTCCGGACCGAAGCTGACCAGTCCGGTCTTCGGTCCGGACCCCGGAGAGAATCCGGGTCCGGTCCGGGTCCAGACCGAAGCTCTCCCGGACCGAACCTGGACCGATCGGTCTTCGGTCCGGACCCCGGAGAGAATCCGGGTCCGGTCCGAAGCCCTAAATGCATGACTCCAGATATAAGCTTCGTTTGCCTTCACAAAAATCACGGACCAACACCGCATAAAATGGTTTAAAAAATTGACACGACACCACTCACCGATGAGACACAAAATGGTGACACGTTAGATTAGATGGGGGTGGTTTATAAAAGTAGAATCATCACAATAAGATAACATACGATATTGATAAATCGAGTTTTTATATGCACCTTCTCATGGTCAATTACTTATATAACAGACGAAGTTTACCCTAAATAATGCAAATCATGAAGGAGGAAAAAACCCCCGTGTTTCTCCCGTTTTCCATCTTCCAGAAGAAAAAGGCATATTTTCCTTTCTACCTCGTTCTAGAATTGCTCTACAAAGTTGAAATCTTAAAACACGAATTCCACTTCTCCAAACAACAACCGATCAACCACCGTTTTATTGTATCAACAAAAACACAAATGCACAGGTCAGCACACCATGTCATCCTGTGTTGCCACGTGGGACATGAATCACGTTCCAAATTATTTAATGTACACCTGCACAAAGCACTAGAATCTCTCTCTAGATAACAATAATAAAAAACTACTAATTAAATTTCTTTGCAAATCTGACACCATCTTCATGATCATCTTCAGAGCTTCTGTTCCTCCCACTCCTCCCTCCCTTTCTCATATGCATGGAAGAACTCCACATTCTCCTTCTTCAACTCCTTCCAAACTGAGCAAAAACATGCAAAATATGTTGACCAAACTAAATGTTTGTCTACTTTGTGGTCTTTATGTGATAGTGACACTACCCCTATTATATTGATGTTCATGTAAAGAAATAGTTAAGTGTTTAGATTTCAAACATACCTGTGGATGTAATTATAGGATTGATATTGGCATGCCTAAAGAGAGCATCAACACATTCTTCTTGACCCATCTTGAAGAGAAGGCACTCCTCAATAAGGTGTTGCACCTGAGTAATTGATCACAAGAAATTTGGAAACATTTATATTGGATCATATTAAAATACATATATGTGCATGTTAACAAACTCGATGTGATTATGGACTTACCATGCGTATGTATTGAGCAGAGGAGTCACCCATGACTGGCTTAGTAAGCTTTGCTTCAAAAGCAAGGGTGGAAGAGAAAGTAAAGAGAGGAGAGATCTTTTGTAGGGGAGGAAAGGGAGATGAAGATACATATGATACTTAAATCTTTGGGGATTGGTGGATACTGTGTATGATAAGAAGTTTTGGTTTTTCACCCCTTCTTTCTTTTATTATAAAACATGCCATTTGAATTTTACAAAATTCTATCAATGCCTCCTTGGATGAAGCAGGGTGTTTGCCTTCTATTGTATGTATTTATATCTCACAACTAATAATTAGCCAAATTTAATGTTGATTACTAGATTCGTTACTCCACTGTGACATAGTATAGTTGATAGAATTAATTAGTATCACGTATGTTTTTACCAACTGATTTATTTCTCCATTTAAAAATCAACAAGGAAAAATTCAATCGTCAAAATAATCGCTTTGTGATGCTAAGAAATATGTGATTTGGAGATGCATTATTTGAGAAATACTTTGTTATTTCTATGGGTATGTAAGCAAATTAAAATTGTAGATCCATGTCATCATTATCAATGACATTGATACAAAAATAAAGACGACAAAAGAATCTTAATTTACCAATCAACAATTGAATGGGTGGACTTCACCACAAGATTCGACCAAACCAGGAACACATACCTCCCTAGGCATTGTTAAGTAATAACATTAAGTTAAGTCTGATTTAAATCGTAATCAACATATCCTAAAGTAGAAGTACTGGTCTGACTAACTCTGGATCACAAGAAGAAGAAGAAGGAAGGAATAACATAAGATACCTAAAACTTATAAGGTGTGTTGCACAAAATGGCCACAACATAAGAAAGAGAAGATATGAGAGCAAAGTCCCTGGGGGGGAGAAACAGAAAGAGTGGGGTCGAACCCACGTGGGAGTAGAGATGTGATTGGTCGGGAGACGATTGGGGGAATTCACCCTAATCTGGGGCCCACATCACGTGACGAGCGGCCCACAACCACAAGGGTGACTGGTTTTTGACTCTGCATGGTTTCATGCACGCTTCCACGTAGGGTGAGCATCGCCCTGGTCTGATTTTTTGGACCGGATCCAATTGGTCCGAGTTTCGGTCTAGATTTTATTGAAATTTTGGTTCCGGTCTGATCTGGTCACCAGTCCGAAGCAATCTGGTCTGGTCCAGTCTGATCTGATCTGGTCACCAGTCTAAAGCAATCTGGTCACCCGTCCGAAGCAATCTGGTCCCGTCTGGTCTGGAC
This sequence comes from Triglochin maritima, assembly GCA_963682175.1. Taxonomy (NCBI): domain Eukaryota; kingdom Viridiplantae; phylum Streptophyta; class Magnoliopsida; order Alismatales; family Juncaginaceae; genus Triglochin; species Triglochin maritima. The sequence goes on from OY821779.1 coordinate 42,743,293, forward strand.
TGGATGCTCACCCCTACTGAATACACGTGCCTCTTGGTTGCTACAAAGTGTTTGACACGTGACAGCCAACAAAGTGAACGCAATGGAACAACGTTACCGAGACTTCAGGAATTTTTAAAAGAAAATAATAATCGTAGAATGTTCTTGGTATAGAATTGGCCAAAATGTAATTTTTCTCGTTGATTTTTGTGTAAATTGCGAAGATAAATATCTAAAGAATATCTCACTAAGAATCATTTGATATTAACGAATGCAACTTTTAATATTAAATGACTAGCCTCACTCATTCTTTTTTGTCCACTTTTTAATGATGCAACATGTATTTTCAACTTTTTATGCAACATTTTGAATGATATCGTCTTTCAAAAAAAAAAAAAAATTGAATCACACACAGACACCAACATTTTGAAAGCGTTAAGCAAGTTGCATTCAATTGAGTGTACGAACGAGCAACGACTAGGGGACGAGACACCCAACCCCACACCACCCATCTCCTATTCTCCTTTCTTCACTCCTCCGAACTTCCATCCGTCCTTAATGTCGCCGTCACGGGTGGATCCTAAAAGTTTTTTTTTTGAAATATCTAAAACTTTAAGATGATATTTTAAATAAAATTAATTAATTAAAAAATAAAAAATAAAAATATCATTCTTATTTTTAATATTTTTCCAAGTCTAAATACATTAAAATTCAAACATCCAAAAGAAATTTTTACAACCATAAAACACAAAACATCAGTTAAATTGATTTTATTCTTACAACTCAAATTTCAACATCCAAACACAAAACAAATAGTCTGGGAAGATTTATTGGCTATGTTCGTTCTTAAGCTTAAAATCGAAAAAACTAGACAATTAGATGAAGCAAAATAGTGTATAAGTATAACCTAAAATTATAATAAAATTTTTTTGTAATACTTGTTACTATTTATGTTCATTGCTATTTTCATTCATGGAATTGTATGTTTTAGATTTATTATTCATTCTACGACTCTTGTGTACAAAATGACCTTGATGAATAAGTTTCCTATAAATACTAGTTTATTTTAAGTTTTCATTCCATTTTCAGTCAACAAATGAACTCGACAGTATCAAAGTGAGATATAACATGTCAATAAATATAACTATACTAGAAAAGTAAGATTGCACGTCATAATCAAAAAAGTCAAATTCCAAACATCCACAATATCTAACTAAAATCTATGTAATGTTCATTTAAGACTAAAAATTTATCAAACGTACACAACAATGCAAGTCCAAATGATTATAGCTTATCTTCAAAATGTAGTTGTTCAAAAAAACTTCAAAGCCTCCGATCTGAATCAAATTGACTTTAAAATCAAATTTTGTCAAAATATTATCTTAGCTTATCCCAAATCCCAAATTAAACCACAATTAAACAATTATATCATCAATTTCAAGATACTACACTTAAATCTATGAGATTGAATATACAAAAGAAGAAAAAAAGATTTTTTTGGGGGGAATTTGGAAATCTGGTTGGGGCAGGTACCCCACCTGCCTCGTAGGTGGCTCCGCCTCTGGCCACCGTCACTGAGAGTTGGATCATTTTCATTAGCTTGACCACATTTTCATTGTGTGGGAGTTTTTTTAGGTGACCCGTGTGTATTGATATTTTTTTGGTATTATTAGTTGACTTATTCGTGTAGTGAAATTTATTTGCCTTACTTAAATTTCGAGTTTTGCTTGTTTAAAGTAATTGTTGTGTTGCAGTTTTTTTTTTGGAATAACTCATGTATGTATTGAATTTTTTGGTGTTATTAGTTGGCTTATTCGTGCAGTAAAATTTCAAGTTCTAGTTATTCGATCTAGTTGTTTTAGTTAAAGGATGTGGAAAGGTAGATTCTAATTGGAATATTTCAGAAATTTGAATTTTCGTGATTTTGAAAAATGTATACTATAATAATATTTTGTAACATAAATAATACATAATATGAAGTCTGGTGGTTTTATTGGAAAAAATACTTACACGATGAAAATCAGAATTTCCGAAGAGGAAATTTTTAGGACTGTATTGCTTTATATTTTGGAAAAATCTGAATTAGTTAAATTCACTTACCACAATGTGATTATTATGTGCATTCATATCTTGAAGTTTATTGATTTTGTAAACTTAGGTCGTATATATTTATTGCTCTAATGCTCAATTAACTCGGTAGAAAAAAACTGCTAACCCTTCTCAAGTATATTTTTAAACCACCAAAAATCTAAACTAATAGAAACTTCAAACTGTCATTCTTCGGAAATATGAATTTTCGTGAGTTAAGAAAACAAATAATAAATTGTATTTTGTAAGGTAATATTAAATGTCGTGATTTGTTGATTGAAAGAATCGATACATAGTGAAAATCAGAATTGTTTTCTGGGATGAGAGAAAGAAAAGGCCGACAAGGGAAAATTTTAAGTTACATATTATAGTGAAAATTTTAAGTTACATATTATATTATAGTGAAATCTCACGTTCTCATTATTCGATGTAGTTTTTATAGTTAAAGTTTAAGAAAGGTATATTTACTTTAGAAAAAATTCAGAATTTTGAAATTTCATTTGATAAAGTGATAAGATGTTTTTTTTAATATTGTTACAACGTGTATCCGATAGATAACTTTGATCGAGTAAATTCTTGTCTTACAATGTATTTAACCAAAAGGGAGTTGATTTGGAGGATTGGTAAATTTTGAATTGCATTAGTAAAAAAAATTGTATTGGTAATCTATCAACGCCCGCAGATGGAAAATTCAAATTTTGAATTATTGTGTTAACTTTTTTTTGTATTCCAATGCATATGTGTTAAATGTAGGTTTTAGAAGGTCGGAACTGGTATATAAACTTGGATCGTAGTATTTGGTTTGAAATTTGATTGTTAGGTTGTCCATTTCTTTTTTATCTAATTATATTGGAAAAGAAAGTCCTTTTGATAATCATGAAAGTTAGCTAATTAGTGAAATTACAACAGTCCACTTTGTATAACACATGAAGCAATTAGAAATGTCCTCGAATCTTCACTTCCCAAAAACGTTAAACCCATCAAACTATGAAACTCCAGATCATACACAAGAACATCATCATATTGATTGTAAAATCAGATATCTGATAGAATAGTTGATCCAAAGCTCGGACAAATGCTAGAAAAAAAAACTTCAAAGAAAGAAAAACAAAAAAAATAAAGAAAAGAAGAAGAAGAAATCTGCAATTGAAAACCCAATCAATAGAAATTCAAATACCCTTCTGAAAAATCCACTTGAAATCTTGAATGAAACCGAGAATAGAAAGAAAAAAACTTAAAGTCGAAAAAAAATTCCAAAAACAATAACCAAAATTAAATATGTTAACATACAACAACAATTAAATGTGGAGCATATCAAATAAATAAATAAATCCTATTTCAAAACCACAACTCATTTCAACCACTCAATCATACCAAACCAAAAAAATCACAACCTTAAATCTAAATAAATTTAAGATTATAAATGCCAAATTCAATTCTTAAAAAAAATTCAATGAAATTTTGAACTATGAAAGTCTTGAACATAATACAAGATAAACATCATTATATTTGCTATATATAACCTAACAGAAATTCAAACCAGTAAAAGTAGAAGAGTCGAAATTTCATCAACTGAAATATTCAAAACAAAGGAAAACTAAAAAAATGATAGAAAAAATAAACCTCCAACCAAATACCAAAAAAAAATGTAATTGAAAAAATATCTATAGAATAACTCAGGCAAAATGACAAATGCTAGAAAAAATAGACTTCCACACAAGAAAATAAAAAAATAAAGAAAAAAATCTGTAATGAAAAATTAATCAACAAAAATTCAAATACCCCACACACTTGAAATCTTCAATGAACAAATGGAGGCTAGAAAAGAACTAAACAAACAAAAAATTCGAAAACCACAACATAAACAAAATATGTAAACATAAAACAAAGGAATGCAGAGCTCGTTGTTAAAAAAAGTAATGATATGTAGCAAATATTAGTGTTTTTCTTTGGCATTATATATATATATATAGTCAAACTCTAGTGAGTCCAGGACTCATCTGATTTAATTTAAGTCTCCTACAATCTTACCATTAGTTCTTATTTACAATTAATCTCACCATTCATTAGCATAACCGTTTTTATCTTAATCTACCTTATAATTTGAAATGGGTTTTGAATATTGTAGGTGCTTAATTTAGAAAAATTAAGTTCTGAGCTCACTAGAGAATTCATGTATATATATATATATATATATATATATATATATATATAATTCCATATTTTCAACCGGGTGAGGAAGGGACGAATGAATTATTCCAATAAATTCTCCAGACCCTAATCATTTCCGGTTGATTTTAGATATTAAAATACGTATGACCGTGATGGATTTTAGATATTTAAATATGTTAGTCAGTAGTTGTACACAAAATTGCAAAAGTAGCACGTAAATTTTCATTTAATGACTTCAAGAATAAACGTGAATCCAAGCCCAACAAGTTGAAGTAATTAAGGTATTTATTAGTCCAACCCAACAATCCCAATTTATCACAATCTCAAACTCTAAACATTTCTTCATTGTCGTCACATGGAAAAAGTTTCAAGTTTAGGAACTTCAACTCTTCCATAAACTTCCATTCACATTTATAAATAAGGGTGTCATTTACCATTCTAAGTCGTCGAAGTAAAAATTCTCCACAACACAAATAATGAGTCGTGTGTAATACAACATGTGTAGTTTAGTCATTGTAGTAGAGTGTGGGAGAGTTTTACGGTGAGGAGAGTCTTAATCAAATAAAATAAACTCAAGAAAACTAATATTAGTAACACATGTTAACGAAGAAGTTAACAATTTGTTAACGGAATGACATTGAAAAAAGTTAATAGTATTAGGATATTTTTTTGGTTTTTTATGGTATTATGTCAAATAGTTACTTTCAGGTGACATAAAGCCAATTTCGGTGGTTGTTAGTAACACCCAAACACTCCAAAATCATCTACCTAAATTTTGAGTATTTTTTTGGTTTATAATTGTCATAAGCATAGCCAAGCAATTACATTCCAGTATTGAGTTCATTTAGACGTTCTTGTATTTCGCAGCTACCATTTCTTTCACTGTTGGATTTGGTGATATGCATGTGTCATGTGTGCAATGATAATTAGAGAATATTCACAATTTTTTATATGATAGTATGCTTCGTACAAATACTGCACTTGATACACAACGTCACTACATTGTTCGTACATTGTTCGTACTAAACTCTATCAAAAAGATCGCCGCATCGATTGCTCGCCAGGTTGTAGTTTTTCCCAACTTTTTTACCGTCATCAGTTTTACAATTGACAATATACCATTTAATTTATAACCATTTCAAAAAAAAACTGAATTAACTATCGAGAACTAACCAAGCAACAATTAAGTGAACATGATCCAAACATAGGGCAATAACCAAGTGAACATGATCCAACAAGTGGAAAACAACCAAGTGAACTTAATCCAACCAATTTTCGATGAAGTTCAATATGCTTTTATCGAGATAGGGTTAATATGTGATTTAGGGGGTGTTTGTGCATGAGAAAACCGTCGGAAAATGGATTTTGTGGTGAAATGTAAATCAACGGAAAATAGAAATCAAAGGAAATTAATTTATCTTTGATTAAAATTCTGTTGTTTGTGCAAACCACCAGAATCCATTGGAAAATAAAAAATTGAATTTAGTAGCCGTCATTTCCGGAAAATTGATATTATTTGTAAATGTTGTATATATAAATGTGATGTGTGAATTATATATTATATACATATACCTCGTGTTGAAGAGTAAATTAATTAATATAAGATTATTGTAATCATGCACTTTTAAACAATAAGCTAAATTAAAATTTGAATAATATTTTATTTTAGAATTTTATTTTTACAATACAATATGAAGTTCAAGATATATTCTTAATCTTTACTATCTAGTTTTATTTATAATTTCGTAACATATTTCCATGATTTTTTAAAAATAATCATATTATTTAATTTTTAAAATACGGTTTTAATATTTTTGTAGTTAAAAGATGAGTGTATCTGAAATGAGGATATTGAGGTGGATGTGTGACCATACGCGAATGGATCAGATTAGAAATGAAGACATTCGTGAGAAAGTTGGAGTTGCTCCAATGGAAGAGAAAGTTATCCAACACAGATTGAGATGATATGGACATGTACAAAGAAGACCTATGGAGGTACCTATAAGAATAGAGGTATTGAATCTGATCGAAGACATAAAAAGAGGAAGAGGCAGACTACGATTGATTTGGGAGGAAGCGGTCAAAAGAAATTTAAAAAATTAGAATGTTTCTCGAGAATTTGCATTGGAAAGAAACATGTGGAAAAAGACGATTCACGTGCCTGAACCGTGACTCCTTAAAGTCTCATTTCTAGCCTACCCCAACTAGTTTGGGATAAAAAAACTTTGTTGTTGTAATGTTTTTGTAGTTAAGTTTTTATGTAATAAAAATAATTATTAAATAAATTCGATAGACATATTTTACAATTTTCCTACACTTTTTGTTGATTTCATTTGGGAGGCACGAGAAACAAAGGTAAAAGATTTCGGTACCTTCTTGATGGTAGAGGAAAACAAAGGATTTTTTTTTATACTTTTCCAAGACTAACACAAACACCAGAAAAAATTTGACCAAGAGAAAAATATTTTATTTTCTATCTTTCTAGTTACACGAAGATTCCCTGAGTACAACTGAAAACGCTACTACAGATTGCCTTGAAGTACTTCGAAATACTATAAATAACTGTGAGAGAAATCTGAACTGTGATAATATTGTACTCTCATGGCTTTCACATAAGATAATATTATACTTTCATGGCCGAGATATTACTTTAAAAAATTGCCGTGGGTAGACATTCAAGTTCCATTGTAGTATGGTAAGGCAATCCAATCCAATCCCAAATGCCTAAATGAATGTACTACGATAGAGATGGAAAGCTAAGAGTCACCGGGGCATTATATTCATAGAATCATGCTATTAATAACATCACATAAAAAAAGACAGTGGGAAATTGGATTTCAAATAATTGGGCTGATCGAGCAGATGGCACTTCACTGATTGAGCAAACTGTCTCCCTAGCTGGATTGGAGTAGAACATAAGAACTGCAATGCGTGAATTAGGGAGAACCATAGAAATCAAAAGTGGAACTCTGATGGGCGTACATGATCAAAGTTATTCATCAGTACTCCAATATTACAAGAGAAGAATCAAGAGTCCTGAAAGCATTTGATTAAATCATGGATAATACAAGGCTATACTCAACCACCAGTATTTTTTACAAGGAAAATTGGAAGCCACCAAGCTCTTTCCATGTATGGATGGCATTCTTAATCTTACATCAATGATATAAATTATAATACACATTGGAATGGTTAAATGCTATTTAAATAATTGATTTTGCTGACTAAATACAGCTATGATCCAAGGAATGGGGAGAAGTGAATAACCACACTATACATCTGATGGAGGAAGTAGAGGTTCTGTAACAGGAGAATCTTCACCGCCTTGCTTCCTGAATCTGGACAAAAAACTAGACTGCTGCTTTATTACACGAGGTGATCCATCACTCAAGCTCTGGACATGTTGGAGGCAAACTTGAACAGCATCATGTACCCTCACAAAGTACCACTCCTTACCAATCATATCAACAAGTCCAGATTTCGCAAGAGTTAAAAGAACATCCTTGTTCGGATTTGAAATCGCAAACTGCAAATACAACACAAAATGACTAACCTAAGAAAAGTAGTCCCTGTAACTCAGATTCAAGAGAACATAATCATGGTGGCTCTTATACATAAAATGAGCAAAACAATAAACGAAAGCCGACCTGGATACCCCTTGACTTGTATTCGAAGTGTAAATCTTTGAGAGCTTGGACAGCACTTGAGTCTATATAAGTGACAGCTATAACGCAAAATAGAATCATAAATTAGTTTGGTATAGAAATACCCCGGAGTTGCAAATTTTAAGGTCAACTAAAAGAAAATGAAAGCCATTGATCTCTACAAAAGACTTCAAGGGAGTCAAGAAACATAAGTGCAGTTCTGATGTCATCTCCAAGAAGAATATGTTTCATAGAGATCCTAAATGAAGATGGTAATTCATTTCATAGTTTTCAAGAAGAATGCCCTACAAGGCAATAAGGATGTTGATGCGCACTTCGAAAAGGTCCAATTTTATGAGAGAAGTTATAAAACATAAGTGTTATATATGCACCTTCAGTTGGAAGCTAGGGGAAATATACATTTTTTTTTCTAGTACAGCTACTATTATTTGAAGCTATCCCGAGTCAGACTGACAATCAACACCGAGTAAACAACAGGCTGATTGATAACATTTAGCTCAAAGATTGTCTACTGAGCATTATACTGAAATTTAGAAGGAAGAACCTCAATGACAAAGATAAGTACAAGATAATGATGAGAAACTCACGTGCCATCTCTATAATAACAAAATGTATTCGTTCAACTTCTGGACCACGTCTAGTAGATCCAGATAAATCAATTTCGTACTCCCGTAGTCTGCAAAGAAAGAGGGAACAATTTAAATTTCAATTCAAAATCTACTGAATATTTGTAACTTCCCATGTGGAATATACACAATTTCCACCTGTCCTTTATGTAGCTTGTGTTTGCAAAATAAATCGGTGCATCAATTCGAACAATCACAATCCCGTGGTATGTATATGCTTCAGGATACTGTTGGGTGTTTCTGTATACAGTAGTTCCAGGAAGGCGGCCTAGGACAGCTGGAAAAAATCCCACAAGGGGTTCAAAGCCAATTAAAAGGATGATGGGGATAAGGATGAAATGGCAGAGAGATATTACAAGCAACATTTCACAAATATAAGTTGGCAAAAATGTATTTGAATAGGAGGAAAATATCTGACGGTTTCATTGACAGGAACATACCAATATGTGGATTTGCTGATTCGTGGATCACAAATGCAAGTGAGAAACCAACCTGCTTTATAAAATTGCTATTTGTTAGATTCACATTATTTTGTATGTTATTTTTTCGAATTCAGAATTATGCTAACATCTAAGTTAAAATGAAAGATGAAAGACAAGTAACATCAGTGCAGCCTTGTTGGGTTTTAGTTAAAATGAAAATAATTTAAAGATAAAATATACAAACAGAGTTTTCTGAATCATCATTAATATAATTCAAGTACAGCTGCAGAAACCAATAGAAAATATTCAAATACAAAAAACTTATGAGTTATAAGAGCACAATTAACGGGGTCGTGGGACCCCCCCCCCCCCCCCCCCTGGAGTCGCGACGAGGGTTGGGGTCGACCTGGCGACAACCAGGTCGTTGCAAGGACGCGCCACGTGGTGTGTCCCTGTTGGTTGATTATTTATTTTTATTTATTTTTTGTTTTAATTTTTTTTGGTTGTGTATATAATTAGGTTTAAATGATTTAGGGGTATTATTTTGTAAATAGTTGGGTATTTATATTGTAAATAGGAAGGGTATTAATTGGCATTTTCATTTTAATGAAATTTAAGTAAGGATTTTTTTTCAAAATAATCACCAAGAACGGGTATACGGATCAATATCCGGAATACAATAATAAGGTGTCAAACCAAAAAAATACTCAAGGGGTTGCCACCCCCTGTCACCCCCACACTCCTAATCAAACTCATAGACTCAATAAATCACCCACTATGTGTTTTACCCCACAAGAATTATTAATAGACCCCCAACTGACTCGTAGCTAGTTAATAATAATAATTTGCTAATTAATATATATTTTGTTTGAATTATTAATGTTTTGGGTAAATATAATTGATTTTGGAATATAATAAAAATTAGTAGAAATAAAACAATGATCAACAATTTAGCTTCACAGCTGAGAGGCAATTTTCTTTTGTTTTTTATCGGTACAACTGAGAGGCAATTGGAAATTACATATTAGTTTACTTATGAGAGGTATCAATGACTTGATCTTTACCACCACGCATTTCATTCTTTCAAGATCGGTCATACTTAGTCAATGAAAAAGAAGACTCAAATCAGGCAATGGAACAAGTCAGACTGCTCGAAATCAAGAAGCAGCAAATGGAGCAACACTTCCCAAGCACATATAAAATTCGATCTTTTCCTTTTAATAGGTCTTTGGTTGAATTTAGTTTTGTAATTTGGGTTGCATATCCGGTTTGTTTTCTTACTGGACTCCAAGCAGTCCAAAAAAAATGTGTAATGGTCAGGGTTCAATGGGCAAAGCCCGAATCAATGTTTTAAGGAGCAAAAACTCCCCCATGTTGAGAAAATAGTCACACATTGCTAAATACAAAAAAATGTAAACACTATATAATAAAGTTAGATCCACTACCCTTCAACTAAGTGCTTAAGTTTTATTGAGGTGGTAGACCAACCAAATTTAACATAGTATCAGAGCAGGTCGATTGACCTGTGGGGGGTCACTCCAACCTATATTGTTCACGCGTAGACACGAAGAAATTATCCCGGTCACACGTACGGGGGAGTGTTAAGAAAATAGTCCCACATTGCTAAACACAAAAAAATGTAAACACTATATAATAAAGTTGGATTCACTACCCTTCACCTAAGTGCTTAGGTTTTATTGAGGTGGTGGACCAACCAAATTTAAACCCCACAATGTGTAACCTTTTTTATCCTTAATCAATAAAATTCACTTGAGGTTGGGATGGAGGGGGGGTTGACGAGGCACAGGTTGCCAATGAATCTACCTCGTTTCCGAAGTCCTAATATTAGGTGCCTATGATTATACATATAAAAAGTACAACGTGAAGTTGAGAAATCTCCTAGAATCCTTTCCCGTATCCTGACAAGTTACTAAATCTTTTGCTCTGAAATTTAACTTACACATTCCTGCCTTTTGAATCAAAAAGATTTAGAGGAAAATAAAATCATAATGCACCTGATAATGGAGGGAAAAGTTTAAATTTGAATACTGAATAAAGGTCCACTATTTTATGCAACAAAGAATTTAGCAGATTCTAGTGATTTACTGGGCTATATAATTTTCCTTTGCTTCATTTATATGCAAACATTGTTTACTGATGAGGACCACGAAACTTTCAAAAATTTGTCAATAAATTATCTTGGTCAATTAACAATTCACTTAACAAACAAAAAATGGTGCTTCAAAAGGTTGTAGACAAATGCATACCCCAACAAGCACACCAATCTCAATGCCAAGGAATAAAGTCATGATGCTTGTGATTGTCCAAAGAAGGCAATCTTTCTTATTTACACGCCATAAAAATAGCACTTCATCATAATCTACCTGAAACAGAGTAGTAAAACAGATTAGTGAGACTGAACCATAAAAAGGTGAATGTAGAAATACATTCCCCATTATTTAGCATTTTACTTGTGAAGGCACCAAAATCACGAAAACCAAAGGAAATACATAACTCGTTTTTTCAGGAATAGTTATGAAGCATCTAACTATTCTAAAATCAGTTCAACTTGGACCTTATGAAAGAGAAAA